>JALAZF010000060.1:7440000-8690000 GCA_022829125.1 Lathyrus tuberosus | reverse complement strand
TCCACGCTTGTTATCTAATCTAAGGGTGAGTTATCCTATCATCTATGGCTATGCTAAGACGGGAGAGGGGGAGACAAAGACAGACTCGGTAGGACGTCGTCGTCCTAGGCCTACGTACCCCCTTTGTGCAATGGGGAATTCAGAGTCAACGTAGTTCGGACCAAGTTCGTTTTGTGTTTTTTATGAGCGACGTTAAGTTCGCGTCCGACAGTTAGGGTTGATGCCTGTTTGCGACTCAGACGGAAGGTAACGTGCCCTTTTTGAAAATAGCCTTTAGTTTGACGATCCCGAAGGACAAAAAGGTTTGAAGTTGGTTTGTATTTTTTAGGACAGAAGTGACTTAAGTTAGTTCATAAGTTGCATTGCACCAAAGTCTAGGGCACAGGGGGGAATACTTAACGCATCGTCCCAAGACAAAACGCTCACTAAGCACTCTAGAAAGATGAGAGGAAGCCCCTCATTTCTCATTCCCCACGCTTAAGGCTCGTGCGCAATACACTTTATACTTATTAAGTGTTATCAAGAAGTTTGAGATGAGAAGAGAGAAGACCCAAAGGAAACTCTAAGGGGAACTAAGAGTCCTAGTGTTATCATGCATGGGTGACCTACGGTTAGTGAGGTTTGACGACAACCTAAGCCTAAAGGAAAGAAAAAGTGAGAGAAGGAAAGAGTAAGGGTGAATATGGATGACCATCCACACCCTCAAAGAACTTACCTCAACCCCTGCATAAAAGATTAGTACCAAACGGACATAAATAATATCAAGGCAAATGAAAACCAAACAATGGCATATAATAGTGATAACAATCCAAACATGAATTAAGAAGTCAAATAAACAACTCCAAAACAATGGCACAAGTGCCTTTTCAAACAAAAACTCAGGCATGATCAGAAATATGCGTACAAGAAGATCTCAAGTGAAGGCAATCAAATAATTAGAGAAATAACTTCCAAAATTTCTAAATTAAATATCAATATTGTTTAACCAGAGACAAACAAAATATCAAAAACTCCTGCAAAAATTCAAGATGTTAGTCACTCAAACAAACATGCAAACTCAGATGAGAAATATGACTTAATATACAAAAAAGGAGGACTAAAATGCAATATGAAATAGTTTTAAAAATGATAGAAAAATATTTTAATGCACTTCAGAATATTGGTGAATGAATGCAAAAGGAATGGATTGAAAATGTTTTATGGATGCAGAGAAATAAAATAAACAATTTTAGGTATGCATTATATGGATAATTCAAAAAGAAAATGAACAAATATTTAATTTAGATGATAAAAAATAAAATAAAAATAAAAAATAAAATTTGTGAAAATTTTATAAAATGATAAAGAGTATGCATGAATTTTCTTGAAGTTTTTAAATGCATAAAACTATTTCTAATAATTAAAAATGAAAATGTAATAAATTAATAAAAGGAAAATAGAAAGAAAATGCAAGGGGGTGTGTTTAGTGGAAAAAATGCGTTGGAAATAAAACAATGGGCTCAGAGGGGGGTGCCAATAACAAAGCCCAACCCAATAAAGGCATCAGCAAAAATAAATAAAAAAGGGGAGTACGCGTGGACTTGGTCAAAGTTCAGACTCCACATGGGCCCTTGGATTAATCTAATGTCACACAATAAGTCAACCAAATCAATTAGTAATAATGATCCACGGTCAGGATGAAATGCACATTGTAATTATGATACGCACACACACACGTAATTGATCAGCACCATACCATACGTCCCCATGTGCCAGGCACATGTCTATTTTTATTCGCTGGCATGATTTCATCCATACAATTTATCCAACGATCCACAGTTGGTCAACATAAATAAAAGTAGACAAAATAAAAAAACATAATTGGTGGAACACGGTAGCTATGGTGGGGTAATAAACACAAGATTACCTAAATAAAAAACCAAAAAAAAAAACGTGTCACACCAAGGACCGTCAGATCTCTAGATCCAACGGCCAAAACATCATCATCTACCTCCAGCCACCCTCGCCGGACTGGTTCGACCGCCGCCGCCGGAGCTAGGGTTCCGCTCCCTTCTCCTGTCATCTGCAACTCAGACTTACCCAGAAATTTCACGCGAATATACCATTTTGATCAGAAAAATGTGAGGATCCCAAATACGCAATCAAAAACCACTAATAACCAACGCATAATGAAAAACGAAAAGAAATAAGTTAGGGCTCAAAACTTAAAACTCACGATACAAGCAATACATACGTCCAAACACCAAACAAATTACATCAGAGTTATCAGTGACAACCACACATCAATTTGCGCATCAAAAAGGAGAATTCCATGATCATGAAAATCATTACTAACCTGAGATGGCACAGCCCTTATCCTTGCTCTTAGCTACAAATGGGGGATGGTTTGCACTCTATTGATCATAAGGGTTCTGTTGGTGAAAGAATTTCTTGAAAACTCCTTGTAGATTGAGAGATATGAATATGAGATGCTTTAGGGTTCAAGCTTGAATTCTCCACAAAGGCACGTGTTCTCTTGACCTAACCCGTGCATGCATGAGTTTAAATACTCTAGGGTTTCTCACTGATAATGGTTTGGGCCTGGGCAATTCTTTGTTTAATGAGTTTTTGAATAATTCTAGAAAATTGCATTATGTTAAGTACACCCTATCCCATGCATAGATATTCAAACATTTCATGATGGATCACTTAACTTCTAATTGCTAATCACACCCACATTTGATTGGGGTTTGAAACAATTTGATTCATGAGTTTTCAATGACTTGGAAATTTTGAATAATGGAGAATAAATGATAAATACACCATGGATTCACTTGATTCAAAGGCCCAAAATGACCCATATGGATTGTCCTTTGATGTTGAAAAGTGCCTTGAAGCAATGGAATTAATTATAGGTCCATATGTCCCAAAATGCAAAAGTTGTGAAAATGAAACCCTAAAATCCACTTTGCCTTCTTTTGATCATAACCTGAGTTTCAAAAATGATATGGAGATCCACTAGTACTTGTTGGAAAGAGGAGAAAAAGATCTTCAACTTTCATGTTGGAGAAAAATTAATTTGAAGATTTATTGATGATGAAAAGTCAAGTTGAATGCAGTGCAGGAACTTGCCCAAAAAGGAAACTTTTAAATTATAGGTCATTTCCATATTTAGTAACTTTTGCACCAACTCCTGATTCTTGATAAATGGTATGAAACTTGACTCTTGATGACCATATGAGGATGTGGAACCTTGAAAACCTTGGAGAGAACCTCAAAATTCTACAGTTGACTTCCCCTCTCACTGTTGACTTTTACCCAATTCACCTGATTTCCAATCCATTGGCCAATTGAATCTCTCCTGAATCAAACTGATGGACAACCTCCCATCCCTAGATACTTAGGGACCCAAGGAATACCATAGAATCAAGTCTTGCCCAAAAAATCAGAAATAAACTGACTTTATAGCAAACCCTAGTTTTGGCACCCTCAGTCTAGGAGGAAATATCACAGTCTCCAAATCCAAATTCCTCTGAATATGATGTGTATCCTCTCCAACAAAGATAAGATATGCCATTTGGTGATGATAAATTCCCAAGGAGCTTGCCCATTGGAGCAATAAACCCCAGAATCTCAAAACCCTAATTTCTCCACTGGTTAGGAGAGAGTGATCCACTTGAACTCTCTTGCTTGACCCTTTGAAAAACATCCTCTCCTCTTGAACATGCCTCAGGCACCTTGACCCCATGCTAAGAACCAATGATATGCACACATGATAATGCAAGAATGAGATGAAACATAAGCCAGTTAGTAATAAAGTAAGGAGGGCAAATTTTGGGGTGCTACAGCTGCCCCTAATCAATCAACTTGGTCCTGAGGGTATGATAGCGACGGCTTTCAGACAATCGGGATACACGGAGATTGAATACCAAAGAACCCGGAAATTTGCAATCAACAAAGGAGGGACGACTCCACTGGGGAACAAGCAATAAATGTTGCACCGTCACAACACGTACGAGTGTTGGAAATCAATACAAACAATGTATTGAAATGTCTTGAAATAAACACTAACGGGTGCTAGCTATGCTGAGAATAAACACTGACGGGTGTTGAGGAACCAAAGATATCAAATACGGACGGGTGTAAAAAGGTTTTAATACGGACGGGTATCGAAAAGGTACACGGACGGGTGTAAAAGGCTCAATACGGACGGGTATCAAAAAGGTACACGGACGGGTGTAAAAAAGGTTTAAATACGGACGGGTATCAAAAAGGTACACAGACGGGTGTAAAAAGGTATCAATACGGACGGGTATCGAAAAAGTACACGGACGGGTGTAAAAAGGTTTAAATACGGACGGGTATCAAAAAGGTACACGGACGGGTGTAAAAAGGTATCAATACAGACGGGTATCGAAAAGGTACACGGGCGGGTGTAAAAAGGTTTCAATATAGACGGGTATCAAAAAGGTACACGGACGGGTGTAAAAAGGTATCAATACGGACGGGTATCGAAAAGGTACACGGACGGGTGTAAAAAAGGTTTAAATATGGACAGGTATCGAAAAGGTACACGGACGGGTGTAAAAAAGGTTTAAATACGGACGGGTATCAAAAAGGTACACGGACGGGTGTAAAAAGGTATCAATACGGACGGGTATCGAAAAGTTACACAGACGGGTGTAAAAAGGTTTAAATACGGACGAGTATCAAAAAGGTACACGGACGGGTGTAAAAAGGTATCAATACGGACGGGTATCGAAAAGGTACACGGACGGGTGTAAAAAAGGTTTAAATACGGACGGGTATCGAAAAGGTACACGGACGGGTGTAAAAAAGGTTTAAATACGGACGGGTATCAAAAAGGTACACGGACGGGTGTAAAAAGTTATCAATACGGACGGGTATCGAAAAGGTACACGGACGGGTGTAAAAAGGTTTCAATACGGACGGGTATCAAAAAGGTACACGGACGGGTGTAAAAAGGTATCAATACGGACGGGTATAAAAAAGGTACACGGACGGGTGTAAAAAGGTATCAATATGGACGGGTATCGAAAAGGTGCACGGACGGGTGTAAAAAGGTTTAAATACGGACGGGTATAAAAAAGGTACATGGACGGGTGTAAAAGGTATCAATACGGACGGGTATCGAAAAGGTACACGGACGGGTGTAAAAAGGTTTCAATACGGACGGGTATCAAAAAGGTACACGGACGGGTGTAAAAAGATATCAATACGGACGGGTATCGAAAAGTACACGGACGGGTGTAAAAAGGTTTATACGGACGGGTATCGAAAAAATGCATGGACGGGTGTCGAAAGGGGTGTAAAGCTACTTTTACCGGGGATTAATCTCGCTGGGGAATGGATAAGTCTAAATAAAAGACTCTGCCGGGGAGCACAAATATGAGTAACGTATCCCTCCAAAATCTCCTGAGTTATGCCATCTCTGCTGAGAAAGAGAACTGGCAAAGAAAGTATCAAACCTGGCTTATGCTTCGAATGCAAATGTTTGAATTTTGTCGTAATGCTCCACACGAAGTGGAAATGCTACGCGTTTGAGGATGCAATGCAAGTGCTTATGATATGCAAAAGGGGTCCCTCCAGCAAAATAAATGTCGGAGCAAAAAGATTGATTCAGCTGGGGATGACAAAAATAAATTGTCATCTGAATCTAGGAACTCTGCCGAGAAGGGTCATACTGATCGACTCTTCGGATTAACAACTTCTGCCGGGGATGAAATCCCGAAAGAACTACCGGGGCTACACCTGTCCTTTATTGAAGGTAACATCCAAAACCTGAGATTTCTCCTCTGCTGGGGGAGTTGAGAATGAACACCCATAACGGAACCGGAAGTCTGTTACTGAGAATTGCTAATAACAGATGGGCTTAGGACCTGCTGGGGGATGCCAGCCCATAATACCATCCTGCTTGGGGAAAATTGTCCATAATACCATCCTGCTTGGGGATACTGCTGATTTTAGCCTGCTGATGGGGAGAATGACTTCACCCCTTCCTTGCCGGGGGTTAGAATATGACATCGTCGATGAGAGCACGCTTCCTGGATGGATGGGGAAGGTGAACACCCTGATTCTGTGGGGAAATAACGTCTTGATCCGGAGAAAATGCTTCCCAAGTCTCCTGCTGGGGAAGGTTTGCTCTGCTGAGGAAAGTGCAATCTCAATGCTGGGGAGAGCAACCTGCTGGGGGAATACAATGATGTTGCCCTGCAAGTCAAATAACAACAAATAGAATATGCCACAACATGACTATCGCCGTTAACGCCTAAGTAATTTCTACTGTTTTTCGTTATGCTTCGCAAAGCTCGAAGATTTATATGCAATGTTTATAAAAAATATCGGACGTTTTTTGCAAACAAAACAGTAAAAGTAAAACAAACAATAGAAAGCTCTTTGAGTGAAATGAATATTTTATTGAAAAAGGTGGCTTGTAAATAGGCATTTACAATAGGAAGCAATTCCTAAAAAGAGGTAATTGCGCAAAAGCAAAAAGAAAATACACATGTCGGCAATGTGGGAGCAGATATCCACCATGATTTGACTCAGCTATGACCCATATGTCTTGCTTATCCACAGATGTCTTGACCTTTGAAGAGACTAACTGTACTGATTCCTTTCTTTCAGAATTTCCAGGTATTGAAGGTGCTCATAGATCGAATGTAGACCATAGCCTCTCGCTTATAGATCCCTAACTTTTGCCTGGATCGCCCTTTTTGGGTTTTCAATCCATCGGGATACCCATTTTTGCCAAAGTCGCCTTTTCAGGTTTTCAACTTTGCGGGTTTACACGTTTCTTTTTACATTTTATCCCTGACTTTTGCCCGAACCTTTTCCTTTTTATGGTTCGCCGGGATGCCCCTTTTTTTCCTGGACTTTCTTTTTATGTCCAGCGGGTCTCTTTTATGCGAAGTATTTTTTGACTACGTCTGCGTTCATAGGGGAGGTAAAATCTTCGCCATCCATAGTTGAAAGTAGTAAGGCTCCACCAGAGAAAACCTTTCTTACTACATATGGCCCTTCGTAGTTTGGAGTCCATTTGCCCCTGTGATCTGTCTGAGGAGGAAGGATCCTTTTCAAAACCAATTCACCTGTCTGAAAACTCCGAGGACGCACTTTCTGGTCAAAGGCGTGCTTCATCCTGCTCTGATACAAACGACCATGTGCGATGGCTGCCAATCTCTTTTCTTCAATAAGGTTCAACTGATCCAACCTGGAACGCACCCATTCAGCTTCATCAAGCTTCACATCTGCCAGAACTCTCAAAGACGGAATCTCGACCTCTAAGAGTAAAACTGCTTCTATACCATACACCAATGAGAAAGGGGTTGCCCAAGTTGAAGTACGCACCGAAGTACGGTAACCATGCAAGGCATAAGGTAACATCTCATGCCAGTCCTTATATGTTACCACCATCTTCTGCACAATCTTCTTGATATTCTTATTCGCCGCCTCAACAGCACCGTTCATCTTCGGACGATATGGAGAAGAATTATGATGCTCGATCTTAAAACTCTGGCATAGTTCCTTCATCATCTTATTGTTCAAATTCGATCCATTATCAGTAATGATTCTCTCCGGGACCCCATAATGACAGATGATATCCTTCTTTATAAATCGGGCTACCACTTCCTTGGTGACGTTGGCGTACGAGGCTGCTTCCACCCACTTCGTGAAATAGTCAATGGCAACCAAAATGAAACGATGCCCATTGGAAGCAGTGGGCTCAATCTTTCCAATCATATCTATGCCCCACATTGCAAAAGGCCAAGGAGACGACAACACATTTAGAGGCGTAGGCGGCACATGCATCTTATCCGCATAAATCTGGCATTTATGGCACTTTCGGGCGTACTTAAAACAGTCGGACTCCATAGTCATCCAATAATATCCTGCTCTCAACAACTTTCTAGCCATGGTGTGTCCACTAAAATGAGTACCAAAAGAGCCCTCGTGAACTTCCTCCATCAACAAACCTGCCTCGTGTTCATCAACACAACGTAGCAAGACCATATCGAAGTTCCTCTTATATAACACATCATCCTTGTTCAGGAAGAAGTTTCCTTCCAACCTTCTCAGAGTCTTCTTATCTTTGGTGGAGGCACCCTCTGGATACTCCTGTCTTTTCAGAAAAACTTTAATATCATGATACCACGGTTTGCCATCTGACACATCCTCAATCGCAAACACAAAAGCTGGTTTATCCAAGCGCATGATTCTAATCGAAGGAGTTTCATTCCAACAGTTCACCTTATACATGGATTCCAATGTCGCTAACGCATCATCCATCTGATTCTCAGCTCGGGGCACATGATGAAAGTCCACCCTGTCAAAGAAAGGTAACAACCTTCTGGCATAGTTGTTATAAGGCACCAAGTTTTCCTGACGAGTCTCCCATTCTCCTGTAATCTGATTAACTACCAACGCGGAATCACCATAGACATCGAGGTTCTTAATTCTCAAATCTATTGCTTCTTCTAACCCCATGATGCATGCTTCATATTCCGCCTCGTTGTTGGTACACACGAATGCTAACCGGGCAGTGAAAGGTATATGAGAACCCTTTGGGGTCATAATGATTGCCCCAATTCCATTACCATATGAGTTGACAGCTCCGTCAAAAATCATCTTCCACTGTGACCCAATCTCAGGTCCTTCGTCAGGCAGAGGCTCTTCACAATCTTTCATTTTCAGAAACATAACATGCTCGTCTGGAAATTCAAACTTCATTGGCTGATAATCCTCGACCGGCTGTTCGGCAAGGTACTCTGATAGAACACTCTCCTTAATGGGCTTTTGAGAAACATACTGAATATCATACTCTGTCAAAACCATCTGCCAACGGGCTATCCTTCCAGAAAGTGCTTGCTTCTCAAACACGTACTTAATCGGATCCATCTTCGAAATCAACAAGGTTGTGTGGTTTAACATATACTGCCTCAGGCGCTTGGCTGCCCAAGCGAGTGCACAACATGTCTTTTCCAGCATAGAGTATCTTGATTCGCAGTCAGTGAACTTCTTACTCAGGTAGTAAATGGCGTGCTCTTTCCTACCTGTCTCGTCGTGTTGACCGAGCACACAACCCATCGAATTCTCAAGAACCGTAAGGTGCAATATCAACGGTCTCCCAGACACTGGTGGCATAAGGACTGGAGGTTCCTGCAAATACGTCTTTATCCTTTCGAACGCCTCTCGACAATTTTCATTCCACCCGACCTCTTGATCTTTTCTTAACAACTTGAAAATTGGTTCACATGTGGCTGTCAGATGAGAGATGAACCTAGCAATGTAATTCAACCTCCCCAAGAAACCACGAACCTCTTTCTCTGTCCTTGGCTCAGGCATTTCCTGTATGGCTCTTATTTTTGCAGGATCCACCTCGATACCTCTTTCACTAACAATGAACCCCAGCAATTTACCAGACCTCACACCGAAAGTGCACTTGTTCGGATTCAATCTCAGTCTGAACTTCCTCAATCTTTCAAACAACTTCTGGAGGTTTACCAAGTGTTCTTCCTCTGTTTGTGACTTTGCAATCATGTCATCAACATAGACTTCAATCTCCTTGTGAATCATATCATGAAAGAGAGTCACCATTGCCCGCTGATAGGTTGCCCCAGCATTCTTCAATCCAAAGGGCATTACCTTGTAGCAAAATGTTCCCCACGGTGTTATGAAAGTAGTCTTCTCCATGTCCTCTGGGGCCATTTTGATTTGGTTATACCCAGAGAAGCCATCCATGAAGGAAAACACAGAATATTGAGCAGTATTATCCACTAACACGTCAATGTGGGGGAGCGGAAAATCATCCTTCGGGCTCGCCCTATTCAAATCTCGGTAATCAACACACATCCTGACCTTCCCATCCTTCTTAGGTACAGGTACGATATTAGCAACCCACGGAGGATAATTTGTCACAGCAAGAAATCTGGCGTCCAACTGTTTCTGAACCTCTTCCTTGATCTTGACAGCCATATCTGGTTTCGTTCTTCTCAGTTTCTGCTTGACTGGAGTACAACCCTCTTTAAGCGGCAATCTGTGTGAAACAATGTCAGTGTCAAGCCCGGGCATGTCTTGGTAAGACCAGGCGAAGATATCCACATACTCTCGAAGTAACTCAACCAGTCTTCTCTTAACAGTGTCTTCCAAAGCAGCCCCAACCTTTACTTCTCGCTTAACATCCTCGGTTCCCAGATTGACAGTCTCAACCTCCTCCTGATGAGGTAGAATAACCCTTTCCTCTTGTTTCAGTAACCTGGCTAATTCTTCTGGTAAGTCACAGTCTTCGTCAGTCTCTTTTCCATCCTGATAGATAGGATTGTCGAAGTCATATCGAGCCATAGCTAAGTCCTGGGTGGAATCTGAACAAAGGAAGCTGCATGATGGATGTTTTATGTTTATTATGAGTGCAACAAACAAGAAAACACATTGCCATTTTGATGTGGGTTAATGCAAAAAGTAAAAACAGAAAGATATGGATCAAAATATTTGAATGAAAAAACGTCCTTTATTGATGATAAAAATAGCAAATAAAATAATCCAAGCCCTACAAATAAATATCACTACGTCTTGGGCAGAACGTAGGATTCAACATAACAAAAAACAAATGTAAATTACTCCGGGCGCGTCACTTGGATAACTTTCTCGGAGGACCAGTTGCCTAAACTCTGACCAGGAATGCAGGGACGGATCCACTTGTCCATGTCACAATCACTATCTCCTTCATCCTCAATAGCATTGACTATGTCGAAGAAAACACCGACACTGGTGAAACGGACTGGACCATAGAACTTAGGAGGCTCTTCAGAACGCCTAGGTGGCTTGTAACCCAGTCCATGAGTATCTTGCTTTCTTTGAACATCAATAACACTGCCCCACTTCTGAGAACTACCAGCTTCAACTATAGCACGCGCCTCTTTGAAAGAGGACATTGGAACCTCTGGTTGTTTGACGACTTCAGGTTGGGCAACCACCTCAGGCTGACTGGCTGCCTTTGGGTGTTCCTCAGGAATCTTCACAGCTTCAAAGACCTGGCACAAAGTTTCCTGTATCTCACCATCTACCTCTACATACTTGAAGGTCGATAGGTGACTCACCATGATATCTTCTTCACCACAAACAGTCACAACGTGGCCATCCACCATATACTTCAACTTCTGGTGCAGCGTAGAAGTTACTGCCCCAGCACCATGGATCCAAGGGCGACCCAACAAACAACTATAGGCAGGCTGAATATCCATTATGTAAAAGGTGGTGTTGAAAATCTCAGGACCCACCTTGATCGGCAGAACTAACTCTCCAAAGACTGACCTCTTGGAGCCATCAAAAGAACGTACCACTAAGTCACTTGGTGTACAAATCAACCCACGAGTATCCAACTTTATCAAAGCCTTCTTTGGTAACACATTCAAAGACAACCCATTATCAACTAACACATGCGACATTAAAGAACCACGGCATTCCACTGAAATATGCAGAGCGTTGTTGTGATTCCTCCCAGCCGGAGTTAGATCTAAATCGGTGAAACCCAAACCATTACCAGCATTCACATGAGCCACAACCCCTTCTAATTGGTTGACAGATATTTCCTGCGGTACATAAGCCATATTCAGAACCTTCAGCAATGCATTTCGGTGTGCCTCGGAGCACAACAGTAAAGATAGAATGGAAATCTTTGATGGAGTTTGGTGAAGTTGGTCAACAATCTTGTAATCACTTTTTCTGATCAACCTCATGAACTCTTCTACGTCTTCTGAGAAAGTGTCCCCACCTGGCTTTGTCATAGAATTATTTGCTTCCTGCCTCTGTGCAGACTCGTCCATCATCTGTTTACCTTTGTCTTGTCTTGAACTGCCAGCTTGATTCTCAGACAGAATAAAGACTCTACCACTCCTAGTGATAGCCCCTGCTTCAACAAGATTTCCAACCCCTGTATTCACGGCTGATGTCTCTTCCAATTCCTGCTTCTTACCATTAACAAACACCTCGGCCCCATAGTTCCATGGGATGGCCTTGGTACTCTCATTCGGGACTGGTCCAGGAACAGTGATAGTGACCGGCGCTGGTCTCGCCGGCGCTGATATAGTTATTGTCTTGAATAGAATTGTTATTGTGGAAACATCAATCTCCCTGTCAGTAACATTACTCTGCTTACAACCTCTATCAAACTGTAATGTTCCTTCAATGATCATTTTCTGAATACCTGCTTTCAATAAATCACAACCGCCTGGTTGCGACACACATCCTACACAACCTTCATCACAGCCTGGAAATACCCCTCCCTTCAATAGTCTTTCCTTCACCACACACAAGGGAGTTTGAACCTCGTTCACGTCTGAAATCAAGCTCAAGTCTTCACAGTCTTTAATAATGGCATTAACCCCCGACCCACCGTGATTCGGCATCGGGTTCTGATTCACATTTGGAACGTCATTGGAGAAATTGATGGCCTTGGAATCCACCAAATCTTGAACCTGATGCTTAAAAGCCCTACAGTTCTCAATATAATGTTCGGGTGCCCCAGAATGAAACTCACAGTGGGCGTTGGCGTCATAGCCGGGAGGTGGATTACCAGTAGGTGGAGCCAATGTTCTCTTCTGAATTAACTGTAGCTTTAACAAGTACTGAAATAATTGAGCGTAGGGAAGAGGTGGAGTGTCAAGATGCCTATCCCTCCTAGGCTGTGGTCTGCGAGGAGCCTGGTTTTGTTGTTGAGACGCAGCTGGCTGCTGAGGTGCTGCAGGGATGGTTACAGAAGCCACCTGCTGATTAAAGTTCTGACGAGGTCCTTCTCTACCACGATATGATGACACAGAGTTTGTATCACCCTCCTTTTTCTTGTAACCACCAGCATATGGCTTCTTACTTCCTCCAGATGAGGACCCATCACCGCCTGATATTTTCCCCGCCTTAATTCCGCTTTCTACCATTTCTCCTACTAAGATCAAATCAGCAAACTTTCCAGTCATACACGGTACCAGCTTTTCATAGTAATGACCCTGCAAGGTAGCCATAAACATAGTTATCATTTCACGTTCCAACATAGGAGGCTGAACCCTCGCTGTCAGTTCTCGCCACCTCTGGGCGTACTCTTTGAAACTCTCATTGTTCTTCTGTGATAAGTTCTGCAGCTGTGTTCGGTTAGGAGCCATGTCAGTGTTATATTGATAGTGTCTAATGAATGCTCCTGCCAGATCTCTCCAACTTCGCACATCTTTCCTTTCCAGTTGCATATACCACTCCAGGGATGCCCCAGATAGGCTATCCTGGAAGCAATGCATCATCAGCTTCTCATTCTTTGCATGCGCAGCCATCTTACTTGCGTATGCCCTGACGTGGGTCCTTGGACAAGACATACCATTATACGTCTCGAAAGTGGGAGTCTGAAACTTGTCCGGAATAACAACGCCTGGAACCAGCCCCAAATCCTCTAGATCCATTCCCACAGAATCCTGATTCACAACACCCCTTAGTTGTTCCTCAATCAACCTGATTCTCTGATCATTGTCAATCTGGGGACCAGCATCCCCACCTGGCAGAGAAAATGCATCATCTTGGACATCATCATACTGACGGCCATGAACTGCGCCAGCACCAATACCACCTCCCTCAGCATTAGGAATCACAACATTTTCTCCTCCGCCCGGAGGAATCACAACATTAGCAACAGGAATACTTCCGCCCGGAGGGCCATTCTGAACATTGTTACCAGTGACACCAGTATGAACGACACCGTCCTCATCAACCCTTACAATCAGTGGTTGAACGAGAGTCCTCAACTGCTCTTGGCCTTGAGCGACACCTTGCATTAATTCCATGAATTGGTTCATGCGAGTCCGCATCTCAATGATCTCATTCTGTAGCTGATCCATGAATCTCTTCTGATTTTGTCTGGTAGAATACCGATGAATGTGCTGATCTGCAATCCTGAGATTAGAACAAGATAAGAATACCGAAGATAAACACCTGTTATGCAAAATGATCATGCAAAATGATTATGAATATGCAAATGCAAATGGACATGCTTGAAAATTCACAGGGCGATCCACCCCTTGATTCCAGTTTAATAACAAGATAGAACGAAACTTCTGCTCATATATTAAGAAAACCAGAGGAAAACCAAATGTCAACAATCACAAATCTAAGTCTGAACACAATAATCATAGGGGTCCCAACCAACAAGCCTGGTGGTGATCCGAATACAATAAAAGAGAATGGAAAACTACGGCATGTCATCAAAGTCCACAAGTGCCAATCCCCCCCATCCACTATGCTTTCTGCTCCAGTCTTGAATTTCCTTGAACGGGTTTTTGGTGTCGGGATGCTTTGGTCTCTGAATTAGCTCTTGAATGAGAACGTCTCTTCTATGTATGATCCCTTCCAAGTATCGGCAATGCAACTCCCAAGCGTCTTCTCCAGAAACACCATCCCTGCTAGGTCCCTCATGTCTAGATCCCTTCACTTCAGCTTGGACCTTCAGTTCTTCTATGGAGGCTATGGCTTCATTGAGTTGACCCTCAACTGCTTGTCTTTTGAATACCCCTGACAAGATCTCATCGTCTTTCTTCTTGAGCTTCGACCTTAACTCATCAATCTGAGCTAGATAACCGTCTTCCTTTTTCTTATTCTCAGCCATTGCAGTTTCTCGGTGATCATTGAACCTGTGAATTTTTAACAAAGCCTCGTCTAATTCCTCCTTCTTAGACTCGAGAACCTTACTGATACCATCCAAAGCTTCCTTCATCCTTCGTTTGGATGCGACCATGTCAGCTAGCTCTTTTTCTGCCTTAGCAAGAAGCTCTGTCTTCAATTTGGCGGTATGAACAACTTCACCCCGCTCATGCTTCAACTGATAAATCTCTCTTTTTAGCTCACTATTTTCTTCCCGCAGTCTTACCTTTTCAGCCCACAACTTGTTAAACTTCTCTATCTCAATTGTGGTAGGAGGCTCAATCAGCAAGGGGTAAGATGGTGGTTCTACCGGGAAGGGAAGAAGCTCCTCTTCGACCCTCTTCTTAATCCACTCTTTGTAGGAAGGGAAAGCCCGATTGTTACATTTCCTGAACGAAGTTTTGCCCTTCTTGGTCACCTGTTTCCAAGCATTCACAATCTTCCTCATCATCTCTTGATCCTCAATACCATTGAAGAATAAGGACTCTCTGACATCTCTCTCTTCAGGTGGACCTCTCACAGGATAACCAAACTGCCTGATAACAAGGGAGGGATTATAGTTGATTCCACCTCTTCTCCCTATTAAGGGTACGTTAGGGAATTCTCCGCACTTGCAAATAATCTCCATTCCTAGCAAATCATGGTTGAACCAGACAATGTACATGTATGCAATCCCATAGATGCACATAGCCAGAATAGCTTGGAAGGCAGTCCAATTCTTCTCTTTAACATGTATGCAAGCTTGATCAAACAAGAACTTCAATAGGAAACCCTTAGCTCCTTGTTTTTCCTCAATATTACTGCTCAGAATGGATTCACTAATATGAAGAGCAACAACCATTTCTTTTACCTCGGGGTGTTCTTCCGAAAAGAATACTATGTCGTGCCTGATGGGGATTCCCAAAATAAATGAGAACTCCTCCAACGTTGGGGCCAAGATGTAGTCTGGGAAAGTGAAGCAACGCAAAGACGGATCGTAAAACTAAAGAAGTGTATGAATGGCATCCTTCTCATACTTGGAGATATTGTAGACAAACTTCAGAAGTCTCCCATACCCTCCACTGAACTCTGTACGAACTCCGGGACCAGCCATATTAATCAGCTTGTGGATCAATGTCAAGGTCGGCTCTGGGAACAAATAGGCAACAGTCTTCTTTCTCTGGACATCTATGCTAAGGTAACTTCAGAAAACCGGAATCAAGAGTAAGATGCAAGCCCTGAAAAACGTCAAACATGTCAGAATACAAGAAAAATGATATGCTCATGCAAACATGGGGTCAAGGCAACACTGCAGGATGTGCTGTGCTGTTAACTGAACGAGAACCACAACCCAGAAAACCAGAATTCTGAACCACTAAGATAACCAGGAACCCAAATAATCAAACGTTGATGAGAAATCCAGAAAAACCGGGTAGGTTAAAAGTTTCGGTTACCTGCAAACGCCCATCCCCTCTCACGTGTGGGTACTAGGATGTTCGGTATCCCGGGCTCTCAGGTCGAGAAATGATGATACGTTCACCATTTTTGGTTTGGCATCATCATCAATCGAGGAGGCCTCAACTGATTCTCCAAAGCGGAAGGTCCTCAGCTTTGGCACTGAGGTCGAGAAACAATAGTACATTCATCCGTCGGGGTACAGTACTATCGTCAATCGAGGAGTGCCTCCACTGATTCTCTTCAAAAGATAGGGGCCATCCTATGCAAGTTCCAAAGTGGGCCCTCGGGTGCGAATGGGTTTGCCACAGGATGTGGTCTGCCACTGTCACCACTAAAGAGGGATGTTTCCACTAAGGTCCTCGATGATCGGTCACCAGAGTCGACAGCTCTCTAGATCAACACCCTAACATGCGCAAGACACACACGTTAGGATGCGTCCCAAGATAGCCTCGTCTGGTTGTGAATTTCGTGAACACGCAAACGTACCAAGCGGGCACGTAGGTCCCACTACTTTCCACTCTAGTCCTAGGGAGTACTCAAGCCTGGGTATTGGGCTTATCTCTCAAAACCACCCAACCTGCAAAACAGAAACAGCCAGCACAACACAGCAGTATGACAGTAATAAAGATGAAATGCAATGCAGAAAATGCGGTAAAAATAAAATACAACAAATAAAGCAAAACAAAAACAAAAACACCCAAAGAGAAAAAAGACAAGCAAGCGCTAGGATTGACTCGCTTAGGGATGGACCAGCATAGGTCAAGCAGACCATCCCCAGCAGAGTCGCCAGCTGTCGATAGGATCCACGCTTGTTGTCTAATCTAAGGGTGAGTTATCCCATCATCTATGGCTGTGCTAAGACGGGAGAGGGGGAGACAAAGACAGACTCCGTAGGACGTCGTCGTCCTAGGCCTACGTACCCCCTTTGTGCAATGGAGAATTCAGAGTCAACGTAGTTCGGACCAAGTTCTTTTTGTGTTTTTTATGAGCGAAGTTAAGTTCACGTCCGGCAGTTAGGGTCGATGCATGTTTGCGACTCAGACGGAAGGTAACGTGCCCTTTTTGAAAATAGCCTTTAGTTTGACGATCCCGAAGGACAAAAAGGTTTGAAGTTGGTTTGTATTTTTTAGGACAGAAGTGACTTAAGTTAGTTCATAAGTTGCATTGCACCAAAGTCTAGGGCACAGGGGGGAATACTTAACGCATCGTCCCAAGACAGGATGCTCTCTAAGCACTCTAGAAATATGAGAGGAAGCCCCTCATTTCTCATTCCCCACGCTTAAGGCTCGTGCGCAATACACTTTATACTTATTAAGTGTTTTCAAGAAGTTTGAGATGAGAAGAGAGAAGACCCAAAGGAAACTCTAAGGGGAACTAAGAGTCCTAGTGTTATCATGCATGGGTGACCTACGGTTAGTGAGGTTTGACGACAACCTAAGCCTAAAGGAAAGAAAAAGTGAGAGAAGGAAAGAGTAAGGGTGAATATGGATGACCATCCACACCCTCAAAGAACTTACCTCAACCCCTGCATAAAAGATTAGTACCAAACGGACATAAATAATATCAAGGCAAATGAAAACCAAACAATGGCATATAATAGTGATAACAATCCAAACATGAATTAAGAAGTCAAATAAACAACCCCAAAACAATGGCACAAGTGCCTTTTCAAACAAAAACTCAGGCATGATCAGAAATATGCGTACAAGAAGATCTCAAGTGAAGGCAATCAAATAATTAGAGAAATAACTTCCAAAATTCCTAAATTAAATATCAATATTGTTCAACCAGAGACAAACAAAATATCAAAAACTCCTGCAAAAATTCAAGATGTTAGTCACTCAAACAAACATGCAAACTCAGATGAGAAATATGACTTAATATGCAAAAAAGGAGGACTAAAATGCAATATGAAATAGTTTTAAAAATGATAGAAAAATATTTTAATGCACTTCAGAATATTGGTGAATGAATACAAAAGGAATGGATTGAAAATGTTTTATGGATGCAGAGAAATAAAATAAACAATTTTAGGTATGCATTATATGGATAATTCAAAAAGAAAATGAACAAATATTTAATTTAGATGATAAAAAAAAAAAAAAAAAAATAAAATAAAATTTGTGAAAATTTTATAAAATGATAAAGAGTTTGCATGAATTTTCTTGGAGTTTTTAAATGCATAAAACTATTTCTAATAATTAAAAATGAAAATGTAATAAATTAATAAAAGGAAAATAGAAAGAAAATGCAAGGGGGTGTGTTTAGTGGGAAAAATGCGTTGGAAATAAAACAATGGGCTCAGAGGGGAGTGCCAATAACAAAGCCCAACCCAATAAAGGCATCAGCAAAAATAAATAAAAAAAGGGGAGTACGCGTGGACTTGGTCAAAGTTCAGACTCCACATGGGCCCTTGGATTAATCTAATGTCACACAATAAGTCAACCAAATCAATTATGATACGCACACACACACGTAATTGATCAGCACCATACCATACGTCCCCATGTGCCAGGCACATGTCTATTTTTATTCGCTGGCATGATTTCAGCCATACAATTCATCCAACGATCCACAGTTGGTCAACATAAATAAAAGTAGACAAAATAAAAAAACATAATTGGTGGAACACGGTAGCTATGGTGGGGTAATAAACACAAGATTACCTAAATAAAAAACCAAAAAAAAAATGTGGCACACCAAGGACCGTCAGATCTCTAGATCCAACGGCCAAAACATCATCATCTACCTCCAGCCACCCTCGCCGGACTGGTTCGACCGCCGCCGCCGGAGCTAGGGTTCCGCTCCCTTCTCCGGTCACCTGCAACTCAGACTTACCCAGAAATTTCACGCGAATATACCATTTTGATCAGAAAAATGTGAGGATCCCAAATACGCAATCAAAAACCACTAATAACCAACGCATAATGAAAAACGAAAAGAAATAAGTTAGGGCTCAAAACTTAAAACTCACGATACAAGCAATACATACGTCCAAACACCAAACAAATTACATCAGAGTTATCAGTGACAACCACACATCAATTTGCGCATCAAAAAGGAGAATTCCATGATCATGAAAATCATCACTAACCTGAGATGGCACAGCCCTTATCCTTGCTCTTAGCTGCGAATGGGGGATGGTTTGCACTCTATTGATCACAAGGGTTCTGTTGGTGAAAGAATTTCTTGAAAACTCCTTGTAGATTGAGAGATATGAATATGATATGCTTTAGGGTTCAAGCTTGAATTCTCCACAAAGCCACGTGTTCTCTTGACCTAACCAGTGCATGCATGAGTTTAAATACTCTAGGGTTTCTCACTGATAATGGTTTGGGCCTGGGTAATTCTTTGTTTAATGAGTTTTTGAATAATTCTAGAAAATTACATTATGTTAAGTACACCCTCTCCCATGCATAGATATTCAAACATTTCATGATGGATCACTTAACTTCTAATTGCTAATCACACCCACATTTGATTGGGCTTTGAAACAATTTGATTCATGAGGGATTGCCAGATGGAGAGAAAGGTGCGTGGTCTTTCTAACTGTTTCCGTGATATCCGGGGAGGCAGTTGGTCGCGTGAACTACTCTGCGCGTGAGGGGGACACGCCCAACGGCTATATTGTGCCCAACGGCTATATTGTGCCTATTGGGCCTGTTCGCCAATTAGGATGGATTGGGCCTGGCCCTTAAGGGCAGGAAGCTCTGCCCGGTCCAGAACAGGAGCCCCCTAAGTCGTTGCTCTGCTGGAGAGTAATGACTTTGGACAGCTGTGATTTCGACCGTACTATCGGGGAAGTTGTTGCTCGCGTGGAGTGTTCCATTCGTGCCCCGACCAGGTGTGGTCGTTAGACAATTACGCAGAATGTCGACCAAGGTTTGCAGCGTGCTCGCAGAAATGGGCGTTTTTCGCCGAGCAGCCCTGCACGGACGTGTTTATTTTGTCGATGAGACTTGCTCGTGGGAGCCAAGGACTAGTGTATTTTCTGCACTAAGCCAGGCGAAGATTTTTTGTGACACGTGGTGAGTATTTATGGCTTTTGTCAGTCCTAGGGCCGCATAGGCTATGATGACCTTCACGATTCCCCACGATCAAATGGTTATAAAAGGGTGGAGGAAGGTTTTATTTTCACAATTCTCACAAGTTTTCACTCCTTGCTCTTATTTGCTCTGCAACTAGTCCTTCGCCGGAGCTCCTCTTCGTCACCGTCGATCCTCCTCTTCTCCATCAACCCCTTCTTCTTCTTGTAAGTTTGTTCTTCCTTTTCTGTATATTTTTTATGAACCTTCAGTTCTCTAGGTGTTTGTTCATGGATTTTCCGGTTGAACTTCATGTTCTCCGGTTGAACTTCATGTGTTCTTTGATGAACACATGAATTTATGGAAAATTCATGAAGAACATGAAGAACATGATGAATTTCAGGATTTTCTAGGATTTTTGTAGAAATTGTTAGCGTAGATCCTTGTAGAATCTGGTTAGGTGTAGAATTTCGTTTGTAGTCGGGCACTAGGCTTGTTCGGAACTTTGATGTGATTTTGAGGTGAGCATGCGTCCTCGTATGTATATCTGCGAGTTCTGGTCGCGGAGACCTCCCCTGGCGATTGGTAGGTAATTTATAAGGGCACACGGTTGTCCTCGGATTCATCAACGCCCTTTCACTTGATTAGTGGTGGAAGGGTGGATTTGATCTTGGATGTCGAATTAACTTCTCTTCCTTTGCTTTTCAGGTGAAAATGGCTGAACCCCAGGATGATGTTGTGCCCGACACGCAAGATACACAAGACGGGCCCAGCGTGCCCGCTAATTATTCAAATATCAAGGTCGTAGGAGGGGACCTTGACTGGCTCGTACATGAGCCTCTATCGTTCCGATCAACTTTCTCCGCGGAGGAGATAAGAGACTTTGACTTATTGGAGAGGGGTGAAGAAGACGCTCCTTGGGCGTGGAAAGCATTTCGCCCTGGGGAGTACGATAGAATTTGCTCCTCGTACCCAGGATTGCGTTTTCCTATGTACGAGTTCGCTTTTACGGAGGCCAAGATGCGTTTCCCTTTTACCGACTTTCAAGCCTCCCTGTTTACCCATCTGGCCTTGTACCCGTCTCAGCTTCACCCCAATGCCTTGGCTTTCATCCGGGCTTTTGAGCTAGTGTGTCGTTACCTTAATATCGGCGCGACCACAGATCTTTTCTTCTACCTTTTCCAAATCCAAAGGAGCACAGCGGGGACGAAACAGAGTTGGGTTTCGTTTAAACAACAGAGTAGGCTGTTCTGGCCGTATTCTGATTTAATTCGCAACTTCAAGGATAGGTTTCTGATCGTGAAGCCTATTACCGAGGAGGCTAAGAGGACCATCTCGACCATTGAGAAGGTGGTGGTGAATGGTCGGGAAAGGGACGGTGTCGTCTCCATATTTCCTTTGAAATGGGTCTATACCCACTTTAAGCGCAGGACGGATCAGTTCCTGGTGAAGCACGAGCAGCTTTGCCCGGCGGACAAGGAATCGTACAGGATCCTTCATGCTTACGTGGAGAGTTTTTCCCCGGCTTTCGTAGTTGATAGGGACGGGAAAGAGCTGGTCGGGGATGATGGGGAGTTCGTCCAAGCAGCTAGATACGTTAACGTGAAGGCTCTCCTCGAGTGTGATAATGACGATGATGTGATGACCTTGCTTGGTATGCTCCCCTGTTTGATTTTATTTCTTTGAATTCTTGGTCCTGACTTGTTATGTGTGTTCGCAGGTATGATGGCCGACACGCGGGAGTGTTTGATGAGGTCCTAGGCGGCGAAGGTTCACAAGAAGACGACCACAGGTTCCAAGGCCGGGGTGCCCAAGCAGACAGTTCTGGAGAATTTTGCCGCTGGTCCTACCCTCGTCCCGGAGAGAGCCTCAACGCCGATGACCCCGGAAACGTCCCATAAAAGGAAGAGAGATGCCGCGGGGACTTCTGTGGCCACTGGTTTGGGAGGTTCTGGTGGCGGTCATCTTGTCCTGCCCGCCTGCTATTTGCGCTGAGATTTGTTTGCTGAAGGGGATTCCATAGATGTTCACGACTCTGAAGCCGTGGCTATTCTAAATGCCAATTCCAAAGCGAGGAGAAAACAGTTGTGCCAGGATGCAGCGGGCATGTTTAGGGTGCTTGAAGCAGCCCTTGTCCTTGCCGATGATGAAGCTGCAACTCGGGCGAGTCTCGTGACGTCCAAGAATAGAATTGTCGAGCTGGAGACGGAAAATAACAAGCTGTTCAATGATTTAAAATAGTTTGAAGGTCACGAGGAGGCCAAAGTGTTGCTTCAGACGGAGGTGACCCAGCTGAATTGGAAGGCTTGACTTCTGCTATCCAGGACGAAAATGACGACGAGAAGTCCTTGAAGTCGTGGGCTGACTTGATCAGGAGGATTAGAATCCTTGGCGAGGACAACCTGAAAGCAGCTGAGTTCGGCTTCAGTGCTGCGAAAGAGCAGATGGTGGCCCTCAATTCTGACGTACAGCTTATGACGGATGGAATGGGTTTAATCAACAAGGTGGTGGCCGGTCAGGTCATTCCTGCCGAAGAGGAGAGTGAAGTCGCCGAATAGGACTTTATTGTTTTTAGCATGTTTTGTGGGCCTGCGTGCCCTTATCATTTTGTACGGGCGCTGCCCCTTTTTATATGAATTTGTGGGGGCTATGCCCTTTTTTTTGTATTTGTAACATTATCCGGTCATGCCCGGTGTTTTAATATACTTGGATTTTGTGAAAATGTTTTATCTTGGACGTTTGCTCTGTTTATTTATATGTGTGTGTGCTCGGTGAGGTGTGAAACCTACCGATGAGGGCGAAGTGGTTTTGCCCATGATGAGGTTAGGACTTCGTTTGAGGTACTACTCTCATAGGCTTGGACTGTTCCCATCGCGAGCTGGGTGTCCTGCCTGAATGGTGCGGCAACGGCGGAGCTCGGTTGAGGTATCCCCGTTGTGCGCAGGATATGCTCGTACAACGAGCAGAAGCTGGATGGCATTGTAATGCGTGTCATGCTTCACCAGGGCATCATACGATGACCGCGCAACTCTCCCCGTTTTGGGGTGATTATGTCGGCGATTTGTCTATCCTCGTGGTTAAGGACTTAGCTGTAGTACTGCTTGAGTTTTTCAGCATTCCATGGTCAAGCAAGTTGTTTTTCGTCCAATGGTTCCAAGTAATATGCTCCCGTGCCCGTTTTAGACTTGACCCTATAAGGTCCTTCCCAATTCGCTGCCAGTTTCCCTTCGCGCGAATCCTTCTGGTTTCTACGCAGGACCAGACTGCCTACGGGGAAGTCGCGCTTTATGACTCTGGTGTCATGCCGCAATGTTATTTGCTGCTTTAATGCGGCCTCACGGAGGGCAGCCCCTGGTCTTATTTCTTCGACCAGGTCGAGCTCCGCGCGTAGAGCCTCATCGTTCATTTCTTCGTCAAGGGGAGCTTCTGTCCTTCTGGAGGGTTCCCTTATCTCCACCGGTATTACCGCTTCTGTTCCATATGCTAGTCGGAAAGGGGTTTCCCCGGTGGTAGAGTTGGGTGTTGTTCTGTACGCCCAGAGGACGTTGTGGAGCTCCTCGACCCACCTTTTCTTGGCCTCGCCTAGCCTCCGCTTCAATCCGCGTAGGATTACTCTGTTCGCGGCCTCCACTTGCCCGTTGGATTGGGGATGCTCGACCAAAGTAAAGTGTTGTTTCGTTCCCAATTTGGCGACGAAGTCTTGGAACTTTCTGTCTGTGAATTGGGTTCCGTTGTCGGTTACGAGGGCCTGGGGTACCCCGAATCTGACGAGGACGTTCCTTTTGTAGAAACGCAATATGTTGAAGGTTGTGATCTTGGCGAGCGCTTTGGCTTCGATCCACTTCGTGAAATAGTCGACGGCCACGATTAGGAATTTATTTTGATAAGATCCCATTGTAAAGGGGCCTAGGATGTCCATCTCCCACCAGGCGAAGGGCCACGGCGAGGAGAGGGTCTTCAACTCGTTGGGCGGTGCCAAATGCATGTCCCCGTGGCGTTGGCAACAGTCACATTTTTGTACGTGTTCTTTGGCGTCGTGTTGCATGGTTGGCCAGTAATATCCTGCGCGCAAAGCCTTTCGAGCCAGGGATCTTCCCCCTAGGTGTTGTGCGTTGATGCCCCCGTGGATCTCTTGTAAGATTCCGGGGACCTGGGCCTCGTCGACACATTTCAACAGGGGGATGGAAAATCCTCGTCGATATAATTTATCCTCGACCAGTACGTACGAGCAGGCTCGTCGCTTAGTTACACTGGCCTCCTTACTGTCTTCGGGGAGTTCCCCCTTGGTGAGATAATTGTATACCGGGGTCATCCAACAACGGGGACCTCCGATGACGTTAACATCTAGCAGGTCGGGTTTTAAAATGCTCGGGTTGGCCAGCATTTCTTGTATGATGGATTTGTTCCCACCTTTTTTCTTGGTGCTGGCTAATTTAGAGAGGATGTCTGCTTGGGTGTTTTGTTCGCGCGGGACATGCTGAACTTCCCATGCTTCAAACTCCGCCATTTTTTCTTTTACCATCGCCAAGTATTCGGCTAGTTGGTCGTTCTTTGCTTGGAACTCTCCCTGTACTTGGGATGCTACGAGCTGGGAGTCAGTGCAAATTTTTATTTCTCTCGCGCCGACGTCTTTGGCCAGTCGTAATCCTGCGAGGAAGGCTTCATACTCGGCTTGATTGGTGGATGTCTTGAAGGAGAGGACCAGGGATACTTCGATCAGGGTCCCTTTCTTGTTCTCGAGGATGATTCCTGCTCCGCTGCCTGAGGGGCTTGATGCGCCATCCACGTAAATGATCCACTTCTGTGTCCCTCCTGGAGGGGATGGTTACGGAGTCATTTCTGCCACGAAGTCGGCCAGGATCTGTGCCTTAAGGGTTTTCCTCCCCTCGTAGTGAATGTCGAACTCGGCTAATTCAAGGGACCATTTTAGCATTCTGCCCGCCATATCTGGACGGCTTAACAGCTGCCTAATAGGCTGGCCGGTTCTGACGACGACAGTGTGTGCCAGGAAGTAATATCTGAGTCTCCTCGCGACAACTATGAGAGCAAGGGCCACTCGTTCTATTTGTGTGTACCTGACTTCGGGTCCCTGCAGCGCTTTGCTGGTAAAATAGATGGGTTTCTGCCCGTCGTTCGTTTCTCGAATAAGCGCTGCGCTTACTGCTTCGTTGGCCACGGAGAGGTACAGGTATATCGTTTCCCCCCGGTCTGGTCGGGACAATACTGGAGGCTCGGACAAAGCTTGTTTGAAATGGGCAAGGGCCTACTCGCATTCGTTCGTCCACTCAAAATTTGCTTCTTTCCAGAGTAATTTGAAGAAGGGCAGGGCGTGCTGGGCGGATTTGCTCACGAAGCGAGCAAGGGACGCGAGCATCCCGTTGAGGGATTGTATCGCCTTCTTCGACCGCGGAGTGGGGAACTCTACGAGTGCTCGATATTTATCTGGGTTTGCTTCTATTCCTCTTTCGGTGAGGTAAAACCCGAGGAATTTCCCTGCTCGTACACCGAAGGTGCATTTTTCTGGATTGAAACGCATCTTACATTTTTGAGCTTGGTCGAACACCTTGCGTAAGTGGGTGGTATGGTCGGATTCCTCTTGGGATTTTACGATCATATCATCCATATATACTTCGAGCATGTCCCCGATTTCTGATCGGAAGACTTTGTTCATCATGCGTTGGTATGTGGCCCCGGCATTCTTTAGTCCAAAGAGAATTACATTATAGTAATAGTTCCCCGAGGAGGTCATGAATGCCGTACACCTCTTGTCCTCGTCTGCCATTGGGATTTGGTTGTATCCCGAATAAGCGTCCATGAAGGACAAGAGCTTGAAACCTGTGGAATTATCTACGAGTTTATCTATGCTCGGGAGCGGATAAGCGTCTTTCGGGCAAGCCCGATTGAGATCAGTGTAGTCAATGCACATGCGCCACTTTCCATTACTTTTATTTACAAGTACAATGTTTGAGAGCCAGGTCGTATACTTGGCCTCGGAAATAAATTTTGCCTCTAAGAGGTCTTGTACAAGTTTTTCGGCAGCCTGTGCCTTTTCCTCGGATTGCTTTCTTCTTCATTGGGCAATGGCGCGAGCAGCTGGATTGATTGTCAAGTGGTGATATGCAGTTTTTGGTTCAAGGCCAGGCATATCCGCCACACTCCAGGCGAACAGGTCGACGTTGTCGTCAAGGCATTTCTTCAACTCCTTCTTTACCTCTTCGGGGAGACCAGCGCCTATCTTCACTCCCCTGTTGGGGTTTTTGCTGAAGGTGATGATCTCGAATTCCCCATCTGGAACTGGTCGCAGAAGTGCAGGAGACAGGGAGTTTGTTACTCCTGACCTTTTGTCTTCGCCACGATCTTCTCCTCTATCTTCAGGAAGCCTGTTGTCGAGGTCGATGGTATGCACGGGAAGCGTGGGGTTTTTCTCTGGCTGGCCATCTTCAGTTGGAACCTCATCCTCTCTAGTGAGCTTTGTTGACTTTTCCGTCGTCGCGATCTGGTTCTGCCCTTTTGTTGCGGCCTCAAAGCATCTACGAGCAGCCTCGATGTCGCCATGCAGAGTTGCGACGTGTCCTTTCTCAGTATAGTACTTGAGCTTGAGGTGGACCGTAGAGGGGACAGCAACGAGTTCGGCAAGAGCTGGTCTGCCGAGGATGCACTGATAGAGCGACGGGCAATCAATGACTAGGATGAACTGATGTCCGTTCGAAGCCTTAGGTTCGATCATGCCGATCATGTCGATTCCCCATATGGAAAAAGGCCATGGGGAAGAGAGAACTTTGAGATGTGTTGGCGGTACATGGATTTTGTCTGAGTATATCTGACACTTGTGACACTTCCTCATGTACTTGTAGCAGTCGGATTCCATGGTCAACCAATGGTACCCTGCTCTTAGAATTTTTCTCACCAATGTGTGTTCGTTGGCATGAGTGCCAAAGGATCCTTCGTGAATTTCTTTTATCAACATGTCTGCTTCTGGCCTGTCTACGCATCGCAGCAAGACCATGTCAAAATTTCTCTTATAGAGAGTGTCACCGCTCAGGAAGAAACTTCCTGCCAGCCTTTTGAGGGTTTTCCTGTCCTTCCTTAGTGCCCCAGGTGGGTACTCTTATTTCTGAAGGAAGCATTTGATATCGTGATACCAAGGTTTGTTGTCTATTACTGCTTCAATCGCGAAGACGTAAGCAGGCCTCTCAAGGCGCATTATGTCGATCTTAGGTAAGTCGTTCCATTGACCTACACTAATCATGGAAGAGAGAGTGGCTAATGCATCAGCCATATGATTCTCTTCACGAGGGATGTGATGAAACTTGATTCTGTTAAAGAAGGGTAGCAACCTTCTTGCATAATCTTTGTAAGGAATCAGTCCTGATTGGTAGGTGTTCCAATCTTCTTTGATCTGATTGACGACCAGAGCTGAGTCGCCATATACATCCAAGTTTTTGATCCTTAAGTCGACCGCTTCCTCGAGACCCATGATACAACCTTCGTATTCAGCCTCGTTGTTTGTGTACTTGAACGTAAGTCTGGCATTGAAAGGAATGTGGGTACCCTGAGGGGTTATAATGATTTCCCGAATTCCGTTTCCGTAATGATTAACTGCTCCGTCAAAGATTAGTCCCCATTGGGAACCTGGTTCTGGCCCTTAACTGGGTAGCGGTTCATCGCACTCTTTCATTTTTAGGTACATGACATCTTTGTCTGGGAAGTCGAACCCAATTGATTCCTGATCGTCAATCGGTTGATGAGCCAAATGATCGGCTAAAATACTCCCTTTAACGGCTTTCTGAGCGTGGTACTCTATGTTGTATTCTGATAACAACATCTGCCAACGGGCGATTCTTCCCGTGAGAGCAGGCTTTTCAAATACATACTTGATTGGATCCATTTCGGAGACCAACCAAGTAGTGTGACGAATCATGTACTAGCAAAGATGTTAGGCTGCCCAAGCCAAAGCACAGCAAGTTTTCTCAAGCATAGTATACCGAGTTTCACAGTTAGTGAATTTCTTGCTCAAATAGTAGATGGCAGACTCTTTCCTTTTTGTTTCGTCTTGTTGGCCAAGCACACAATCCATTGAGTCCTCTAGGACTGTGAGGTAGATGATTAGTGGTCTTCCTTCCACTGGAGGTGATAGAATCGGTGGGTTCAACAGGTATTCCTTAATACTGTCGAAGGCGGTTTGACAGTCCTCTGTCCAAACGCAGTCCTGGTTCTTTTTGAGTAATTTGAAGATCGGCGCACATGTCGCGGTCATGAGGAATACGAATCTGGAAATGTAGTTTAAACGTCCCAGGAATCCTCTGACTTGTTTTTCGGTTTTCGGAGAAGGCATTTCTTGAATGGCCTTTCCCTTGTCAGGATGAACCTCAATTCCTTTCTGGCTGACAATGAACCCTAAGAGTTTCCCTGATCGGACACCAAATGTGCACTTGTTGGGATTCAAGCGGAGTTTGTACTTTCTCAACCGCTCAAATAGTTTTGACAGGTGGGTCACATGCTCCTCTTCTGTTTTAGATTTTGCAATCATATCATCGACATATACCTCGATTTCCTTGTGTATCATGTCATGAAACAGAGTAGTCATGGCCCTTTGATAGGTTGCCCCGGCGTTCTTCAAACCAAACGACATTACCTTGTAACAAAAGGTACCCCATGGGGTAATGAACAAAGTTTTCTCCATGTCTTTCGACGCCATTTTAATCTGATTATAGCCCAAGAATCCATCCATGAAGGAGAAACCTTTGAACTTTGTTGTACTGTCTACCAGCATGTCAATGTGTGGTAAAGGAAAGTCGTCCTTCAGACTAGCCTTGTTTAGATCTCTGTAATCGACACACATTCTGACCTTTCTGTCCTTTTCGGAATGGGTACAATGTTGGCTAACCATTGAGGATATTCTGACGTGGCGAGGAAACCAGCGTCAATCTGTTTTTGTACCTCCTCTTTGATTTTGATGGCCATGTCCGGGTGAGTCCGTCTCAACCTCTGCTTTACTGGCGGACATTCTGACCTCAACGGTAAATGATGCTCCACGATGCTGGTATCCAACCCTGGCATGTCCTGATAGGACCAAGCGAATACATCAGGAAACTCTTTGAGAAGCTTTGTCAAACTCTCTTTGGCAGTTGGACTGAGCAGTGCCCCAATCTTGACTTTTTTTTCTCTCTTTTTCCGAGCCTAAGTTGACTGTTTCCAACGGCTCTTTGTGAGGTT
This sequence comes from Lathyrus tuberosus, assembly GCA_022829125.1. Lineage (NCBI taxonomy): Eukaryota > Viridiplantae > Streptophyta > Magnoliopsida > Fabales > Fabaceae > Lathyrus > Lathyrus tuberosus. The sequence continues at coordinate 8,660,652 of JALAZF010000060.1, read as the reverse complement.
CAATGGACCTTTCCTCTTGTCGGAGTAATCGGGAGATCTCCTCTGGAATTTCGTCGTCAACTTCTTCTTCATCCCCAATTACCAGAAATTCAAAGTTGGGAGAAGGCATTGGATCGTGTGTTTCAACGGGGTTTAAAACAAGCAATCTGCATGGCATGATGATTTGTTTTTAGAAGAGATAGAGAGAAATGCAAGAGTGCGTGCAGTGTATTTTCTTTTGAAAAACTGCTTGTTTTTATTATTGAGTTGTTTTTTAGGATTACCATTTTCTGAAAAAGCAAAAAGAGAAAATAGCAATAAATGCGGAAATTACAGAACGACGTTATTTTATTTATGAACAAGTCGATTCCTGAAACTACAACCCTATAAAACAAAACTATGTCGCTTTGGGCGAAGCGAAGATGGAAATTTACAGAAAGTGAGCCCTATCAAAACATCTGTTTCACTGGGGCAGGGTAAAAGGTTAAAGATGGCAATTACTTTGACTTATGGACGATCTTCGGAACATCGACAACAACCCATTAGCGGCGAACTTCTCGGTGAATCACAAAGTCTGGTACCTTCCTTGATTTGTCTTCAGAAATAACACTGATTTTTGGTGGAGCAGGATCATTGGAATCTATCTCCCAGGCAGAGTTGTCGTAGAAGGATTCCTCGTTTGTATTTTGCATAGTATTCGTGCTCTCAGGCGGATCTCCCCACCCAGTTGGCTGAATGTCTTCGAGCCTGATGCGAGAGCTCTCAGGAGCAGTGTACTTGACCATATAGTCGTATTTTCCACTTGGCTGTCCCAAGGTGTCCCACACTTCTTTGGAATTGGAGGAGTCATCCCTCTCGATGACGTTGACCTCAGGAAAAGCATAGTTAATGAATTCAAGTCCTACAAACTTTGCGAATTCATCGTCGTGCTGGATATTTCCTGAATGACCTGAGTAATGATCCCATAACATGGTGGGGACGCAGGTATTCTGTTCAATGATGCTCAACTGATTTTCATTGTTCGACTGATTTTCTTGCCCCAAGTCTCCTGGATACGGCTGCCAGATAGGCAGGCCATCCATTGGGCCATAATAGTCATGGTCAAAGTTGTCCTTCATCAGAGTGTCCTCCTCTAATGAGTTTGGTGGAGCACGACATCCTTCCAGATCATAATCTTTGTTCTGGACTGGGTCGTGGTTTCCTACAATCAAACAGGCCCAATCCATACAACGTGAAGAAGCCCAATAAAGTCCTAGAGAAGGACACATGACTGCCCTACGCGAGGCCAAAGGTATGTCGGGCACCTGGCACCTTGACAGTGTCGAGCATCAGAGGACAAACAGGAAAGGAAGACATCACACCCTGATGAAATGGACCTCCTCGACAGATTAACTTCTCCCCGCAAGAATACCCCTAATCTCGTTGACTCATAGGTCCTCGACAAGCATGGTTCTCCTCCGTTAGGTCATGTCCAGACCACGACCACCATATTTCCTCGACATTGTAAACTCTCCCCTGAGGAGTCTACTAACGGTCTTATCTACACAGATATGTTTCATGTAACTGTCTACTAATGGAATTAAAGGGACGGTTACACTAGGGTGTTGACCACGAGCTGGTCATTATTACTACATGTAAGCCCTAGCAGTTACTTGGAACGGGTCACACGCTGGTCCCACCCGTTGCAAGTAACCGTTGGCCACGCGCTGGGGGTCTCCTATAAATACCCTCTCACTTGAGAGGGTCAGGATAGTTAACTTCTTACTCTCACTCAATTTCTCTGTATTTGCTGTGCCCTCACTGACTTAAGCATCGGAGTGCCCTGCAGGTACACCCCCCTCCCCCCCCCCCCCTCGCCGTCTTTCATCTTCATTAAAGTAGTATCAATTCCAGACGTCGTTGGCCATCTTCAAACTGTCTGATCCAGGTACGATCAGTGGCGCCGTCTGTGGGAATTCATAAGTTTCCCCATTTTCCTTGCGATAAACCAAACTTTCCTCATTCAACTACCAGCAATGGCCAACCCGTCGGCGAATCAAGCTATAGACAACGTCATCACACAACTTGGTGGTAACACCCATGGCGACAACAATGCTCTTCAGCCTGTCGTGGAGAATGATGTCAGAGATGGAATCACCGCTTCCCCATCTTCCGATGAGGTAGAATACGATACTGCTTAACAAGATGGACAGGAAGCAATCTTCCAGCCCACCTATCATCCTGTGGATCCACCACCAAATGCAGATCCAAACACTGCTGCCTTATTTGCGTTGGTCAATCAGACCAATCAAATGATCTTCAACCAAAGCTTACGTATCGAGAAGCTAGAAAAAGGCCGTGGTCGAACGTCCCCGCGAAGACACCGACCACCTCCTTATCCCAGACATTCACAATCTCCAGTGGAATCTCGCAGCCCCTCCCCAGTAAATAGAGGTCGCAGGCCACGTTTGGAGCGTAACCAGACCGAGCATCCGCAGAAGTGTCATCGCTCCCCGCCACCAAAAGGGCCCACTCGTCCCTTGAAGACTAAGAGGAGTAAGCCTGATGTCGAGGAGCCAAGAGCCCGTCATAAGGAAAACTCCTCGAGACGTCACTATGTTCGTGGTCATAATTCTCCTTCTGTATCCCCGGGAGGTAGCGATGATGACGACTATCAGACTCCTCTATCCAGACAAATAATGGAAGCTCCTATTCCTAAAGGCTTAGAGAGACCTCCGTCCTTGGGGACCTATGATGGAACATCTGATCTGGACGACCATGTCGAGAGCTTCGAGACTCTGCTCGACTTTAGAAACGTCTCAGGCGCTATCAAATGTCGATTATTCCCTACGACTCTTCGGAAAGGGGCCATGGCTTGGTATAAAAACCTGGCACCTGAATCAATAGCATCGTGGAAAGCTCTGAAGGAACGTTTCTGGAAGCATTTTACAGCTTCTCGAAGACATCCAAAAACTATATCCTCCTTGGAGGCCATCTTCCAAGAAAAGAAAGAATCTCTCCGGAGCTACATAGAGAGATTCAACAAAGAAGCGGTCGAGGTCCATACGACCGACCATATAAAATTATACCTCATCATCAAAGGACTGTGGGTTGGTTCCAAGTTCGCAGAATCTGTCAGATTACACCGTCCTCGCAGCTTCGAAGGTTTCCTCGAACGGGCTCAATCACACATTGAGTTCGAGGAAGTAGAAGCAGCCCAGATTGCCCTTGATTTAAGAAGCAGAGAAGGCCCCCGCGGCCGGAACAGGGAAGACTCCCCTACACCTAGGCGAGGAGGGGATAGGAGAAGAGAAGATTCCCCTCCACCTAAGCGAGACGGGGAGAGGAAAAAAGAAAATCGGAATAATGAGTCCCACGAATCTCGGGGACCTGGCGGTCTTTTCAAAGATTACACTCCACTAAACGTGTTCCGTGCACGCATTTTCAGTGAATGTGCAAATTCGAAGTTTGTGAAAGGGGGAATCCGCTTCCCAAAACCAACAGCTCCCAAACCAAATACTGATAAATCCAAGTACTGCCGGTTCCATCGCAGTCACGGGCATGTTACTGAGGATTGCATCCACCTTAAGGACACAATTGAAACGTTGATTAAAGAGGGCTACCTGAAAAAGTACGCCAAACAAGACGAGGCTCCTCGTCCCACCGGCCAAGAAGCTCTAAATACCGAGGAGTCAAACCATCCGGACATTGGAAAACTGCAGGTTGCCCTAAGCATCACACGACCTGAAGACTTCGGTTTCCAAGGAAATGTTAACGATGCCGAAGTTGTTCGAAACATATGGAAGAGCTTCCCGGCAGAAGAACTAGTAAGTGTTCACAGTACCTGGGAAAGTTTCCCCCAAGCCCGAGTCATATCGGGCGGAAACCCTGAACGAGTGACCGTCGGTTCAATAAAGAGGAAGTTTGACGAGCTAAGGACATCCACCCCTCGAGACCCAACTCTCAGCTTATCTCGTGGAAAATCATGCCCTATAAGTTTCTATCTCGAGGAGTTACCAGGTGGATCCCCGAATGCTAATATACCTCTCCTAATTCGGGCACAAATGGCTAACTTTGATGTGCATCGGATTTTGGTCGATCAGGGAAGCTCGGTAGACATCATGTACACTCACCTCTTCGACACTCTCCAGCTGACAAAGCATCACCTATCCCCATATGTGGGATCTGATCTACAAGGCTTCAACGGCGCGTCTACTAGACCTCGAGGTTATGTAGAATTATAGGTCACATTCAGAGCAGGTGAAACAGCTCGACAGGCGAAGACGCGTTTCCTAGTGGTCGACTGTCCTTCTCTCTACAACTGCATCTTGGGAAGGACCACTTTGGCTGAAATAACAGCTGTACCATCCACTGTCCACCTAAAAATGAAGTATTGTACGACACGAGGACGCGTGGTAACCCTCCACGGGGATATTAAAGTAGCTAAAAGATGTTTCGATGCAGCGATCAAAGGTCTAAGTGTTGTCGGTGGCGTCCACCCCAGAAGAGCAACTTCAGATGTCGCACAGGTTCCACTACCGTCGGTCAGTGCGGTCGACCTTGATAGCAGGTTCTCCGGGGAACAGGAAGAAGTTGCAGGCAAAGACCTCCCAATTGAAGTCAACGGGCAGCCTCTCTACCCAACGCGCCCTATCCCAGACGGAGATTTCGAGCTGATCCCTCTTGGCGATGACCCAGAGCGAACTGTGAAGATCGGCCATGGACTCCCCGACCTGGCGAGGAGGCATTTGAAGGCATGTCTCCGAGAGAATGCAGATTTGTTCGCTTGGAGCGCTTCGGAGATGCCCGGATTAGATCCTCAAGTGGCTTGTCACCAGCTGACTATAGATCCAAATGCTAAGGCTATAGCTCAACGTAGGCGTAGGCAGTCTCCAGAAAAAATGGAGGCTGCTGAAAAAGCTATAAAAGACCTTCTAGAGGAAAAATTTATTTCGGAGGCCAAGTACACCACTTGGTTGTCCAATGTTGTACTTGTTAAAAAATCTAATGGAAAATGGAGGATGTGCATTGACTACACGGATCTTAATCGGGCATGCCCGAAAGGCTCTTACCCATTGCCTAACATAGACCGACTGGTCGACAACTCTGCAGGATTTAAACTGTTGTCTTTCATGGACGCTTATTCGGGATATAACCAAATTCCCATGGATGAAGCCGACAGAAAGCATACAACTTTTATGACTGAGTCGGGCAATTACTATTATAATGTAATGCCCTTTGGTCTGAAGAATGCTAGCGCCACCTACCAAAGAATGATGAACAAGGTCTTCCGAGCAGAAATTGGTGACATGCTCGAAGTCTATATGGAAGACATGATCGTCAAATCCGCAGAAGAAGTCGACCACGCTGCTCAGCTTAAAAAGGTGTTCGACACGGCGAGGAAATGCCGCCTGAGATTCAACCCCGACAAGTGCACTTTCGGGGTTCGAGCAGGGAAATGCCTCGGATTTTACCTTACGGAGAGAGGAATTGAAGCGAAACCCGACAAATGTAAGGCCTTTTCCGAGATTCCTACTCCGAAGTCAAAGAAGTCGATACAGTCACTTAACGGGATACTAACTGCCCTCTCTCGTTTTGTCGCTAAATCTGCCCAATACGCACTCCCATTTTTCAAACTTCTTCGACAGAAAGAAACATTTGAATGGAGTGAAGAATGCGAACAAGCCCTCCTCCATCTAAAACAAGTCTTATCACAACCCCCGGTCTTGTCCCGACCAGATAACGGGTAAACACTTTTCTTGTACCTGGCCATCACCGGTGAAGCGGTAAGTGCTGTCCTCATACGGGAGACCCCCGACGGACAGAAACCGATTTATTTCACGAGCAAAGCTCTTCAGGGTCCCGAGCTCAGATATCAACAGATCGAAAAGGTCGCCTTGGCCCTCGTAATTGCAGCCAGAAGACTACGCCATTACTTCCTGGCCCATACAATTGTGGTAAGAACTGAGCAGCCTGTCAAACAGCTCCTTAGTCGGCCAAATATGGCGGGGAGAATGCTCCGGTGGTCTCTCGAACTATCCGAGTTCGACGTTTGATACGAAGGAAGAAAAGCCTTGAAAGCTCAGGTACTGGCCGACTTCGTAGCGGAAATGACAGTCCCCGAATCCTTGACCAATGGCTCCCAAAAATGGACAATTTACGTCGACGGAGCCTCCAGTGCAAAGGGCAGCGGGGCAGGCATTATCCTTGAAAACGAGAAGGGCATCTTGATAGAAGTCTCACTAGAGCTATCTTTCAAAACATCAAATAACCAAGCCGAGTACGAGGCATTCCTCGCAGGACTTCGACTTGCAGAAGACCTTGGTGCAAAAGAAGTCAAAATCTTTACAGACTCTCAGCTCGTAGCATCACAAGTTCGGGGAGAATTTCAGGCCAAAAATGATAGTCTCATTGAATACCTAACCTTGGTACAAGAAAAGTTGAAGAAATTTGTCTCCGCGGAGGTGGCTCACATCCCGCGCGAGCATAACACTCGAGCAGACGTGCTCTCCAAGCTAGCGAGCACTAAGAAGAAAAGAGGGAACAAATCAGTGATCCAAGAGATACTGACCCATCCGAGCATCAACAAACCTACCTCGACCACAGAGGTGAACGTTATCGGGGATGCAAATTGTTGGATGACTCCAATTTACGAATACCTGATGACGGGCATACTGCCCGACGATCCTAAAGAAGTTGGGATAGTTAAGAGGCGGGCATGTGCATACACCATAGTCGAAGGTAAACTATATCGCCGAGGATTCTCCATCCCTCTACTCCAGTGCGTCGAGGAAAGTAAAGTTTCAGAGATTCTCCAGGAATTACATGAAGAAATCAACGCGCAACATCTAGGCGGAAGATCTTTGGCTCGAAAAGCTCTCCGAGCAGGATATTACTGGCCCACTATGCAGCAAGACGCAAAGGAACACGTCAAAAAGTGCGACCGTTGTCAGAGGCATGGGGAGATGCACCTCTCTCCTCCAAACGAGCTTAAATCATTGTCATCCCCGTGGCCCTTTGCATGGTGGGGAATGGATATCCTCGGACCTTTCATCGTAGGATCGTACCAAAATAAGTACCTCATCGTCGGGGTAGATTACTTCACAAAGTGGATCGAGGCGGAAGCATTAGCCAAGATCACTGCTTTCAATATATTACATTTCTACAAGAGAAATATACTCGCCCGATTCGGCGTGCCTCAGGCCATTGTCACAGACAACGGGACACAGTTCACCGACGGAAACTTCCAAGACTTCGTTACCAAACTGGGTACGAAACAACATTTTACGTCGGTCGAACACCCACAAACCAACGGGCAAGCTGAAGCAGCAAACAGACTAATACTCTAAGGACTCAAACGATGACTCGGCGAAGCCAAACAACGGTGGGTCGAGGAGTTACACAGCGTTCTTTGGGCATATCGAACTACCCCTCATTCCACGACCGGGGAGACCCCGTTCCGGTTAACATATGGAACCGAGGCAGTAATTCTCGTGGAAATCAGGGAACCTTCGAGAAGGACAGAAGCTCCTCTTGACAAAGAAGCGAACAACGAAGCCCTTCGCGAGGAACTCGACCTGGTCGAAGAAATAAGGACGGGTGCATCCCTCCGAGAAGCCTCTTTAAAATAAAAAATAACTTTGCGTTATAATGACAAAGTCATCAAACGAGATTTCCAAGTAGGCAGTCTTCTCTTACGAAGAAATCAGAAAAATTCACGTGAAGGAAAGCTGGCCGCAAACTGGGAGGGCCCTTACCGCGTCATTACAAAGACGGGGACAGGTGCTTATTACCTCGAAAACCTCCAAGGTGAACAACTTGCTCGACCATGGAATGCTGAGAAGCTTAAACAATATTACAGTTGAACACTGCATGTAACTATACAAAAGTTGCCGTTACGGGGAGCGTGCCATGGTACAGGCACGACACCTCTATATGCTAACGAAGGTCAAAAGTCACGTTGTGTGTGCGTTGAACTTTTGGCCCGGCGAGGAATACTCTATCGAGCTCCGTCGTCGACGTACCTTGTAGGCAGAACACCCAGCTCGCGATGGGAAGTTCACGCCATGAAACTAAGACCTCGATCGACCTCTTAGCTTCGTTGAAGGTCGGGGTACAACCCCGGACCGCTCGACCAGCTCTCTTCGCAATCGAGGATCACTAGAGTCGAGCAAACTCCCAAATATCCAGCAATTTCAAAATAACTTAGATAAAAATAAGTAAAATACCACACACAGAGCAGATAAAGAGGCAAAATGGAAATGCTAAGTCGGGCAAGCCCATTGTAAAAATATTACATAAAGCCATGGCTCTTAGGCCGGGCAAATCATCAAGTATGGCATGCAGGCCAGTCAATACAAAAAATTGGCACGCAGGCCAAACTGACTACACTATCACTCCGCAGCAGCATCAGCTGCCTCGGGATTCTCCTGCTCCCCGTTTCCCCCATCAGCATTTACTATTTGTCCGGGCAACACAATCTTACCGTCGACCACCTCAAACTTGGAATCAGCTCCATCGGTCACAAGGTCCGGATTCAGGAGTTTAAGTTGCGCCACAGCGTTCTGGAACCCGACATCTGCAAACTCTAGAGCATCATCTTCAGCCAACCGAAGATCCTTCTCGACTTCCCTGAGCTTGGCTATCAGGGCTGCTCGAGAGGTTAACAGTTTGTCCTCCTCAGTTTCATTTTTGGCTGGCCGAACAGCCTCTTCCAGTTCAGCTATCCTGTCCTTGAGACGCTGCTCTTCCCCTTCCAACGCAGTGACCCGAGCAAGGTGGTCCTTCGCTGCATCCTCAGCTTCCGTCAACTTCTTCTCCGACTGTTCTCGCTGCTCGCTTTGTTTTCTGTTCAGCTCCCTGCAGTCCTTCAAGTCTTTCTGCACACCGAGCAATTCAACCTCCAAAATCTGAAGTCTTTCTTTCAGTCGAGAAAGCTCAGCAGCAAAGCAACTCTCGTCATTCAGAACGAGGGCAGCCGAACAGAGCCGCATGACGACAGACATATCCTTGATAATTATTTTCCTTCTCGCTTCCGAAGCACTCCCCAACAAAGCATGGGCTTCAGCAGGGGCGACACGAGGACAAATAACCTCGGAGAAGTAGCGACGCTGGAGATAACACGGAGGAATCTCGAAGCTTGCAGGAGGAGGAGGGGGACTACCTTCCACGTCATCAATGGTCGACCCCATAGTCTTTGCCCGCTTAAATGACCTTTGGACCCCCGGGGACTGACTCTCAGAAGTCACGGTTGCAGTTAACACAACATGAGATTGCTCGGAACCCTCGGGCACTACACTAGAGGGAGTACTCTCAGGCACTGTCGTAGAAGAGATATGCTGAGGGGTACTTTGTTCGGTTGGACGGGATTGTTCTTCCCTAGCCCTTTTTACCTTTAGCCTCGAGTATCTTTCTGCAGCTTTGACCATTTTCCCTACAAAAAGAAAGAAAAATATTAGTAAAACAAGATACACGAGCATGAGAGAAATCTAAGTCGAGGATCTTTGCACCACCTAAGAGCTCGACAACCTCCTCATCGGAGAAAGTCTCTAGCAGAACACCAGTATTAATTAGGCGACGGGTCTTCGTCACCTGCTCATTACCACCTATCGAGGTCTCTCCGTCCTCGGGTACGCTTGGGGTTTTATTCAAACTCTTCACGTACTCGACTATCTTGTCATAAGCCTCACGATCCTCGACATTGAGCTTATTATGTCTTACTTTATATTTGTCTACCCCCTCTTTGTAATGCTCTTCTGTCCAGAAGAGGGGGGATTTTGGCATAATCACTTATGTAGACAGCCCATCCACTTCTTGAGTCACCCTTTCATATATTGAATTAATGGCCTCGGGAGTGACCGGCTTCACAAAATAGTAACGCCACTTAAAATCTCGGACAGAATCCAAGTAGGTGTGAAATAAAGCTTTATTTTGTTTGAACGACACCCAGCCGTGTCGACCATCGGTGGAAGACCGCTGCAGATGAAAAATTCAGAAGAAAAGGGACACTGTTGCCCGGATGTCCAAGTGTTTGCAGACGAGCTCAAAAGCCCAGATGAAGGCCAATGAGTTCGGATGGATTTGCGATGGAGCCAATTTTAACCATTTGAAGACCCCCTCTTGAAAGTCTGTGAAGGGGAGCTCCACCCCGCCTCCTGAAACATAAACTCATAGACCGGGAAACGCATTCCCATGTAAGGCGTACATATACGATGGTCCTCGTTGGGGCGGTACACTTTCCAGGATTGCTAAGAACCGAGCAACTTATGCTCGACAGTACAAAACCCATCTTCGTCGGGGAATGTGAAGACAGACGACATAGTGAGGGCCTCCTCACACACCCAGTCCTCAAGCGGATGCTCTTGTCTAAAAGCCATATGGGCCATCGGAATTTCAGGTTGGTTATCCTCTTTGAATTCACCTACGGCCACTTCAGCAGCCAATCTGTCCATCATCCTGAAAAGCAGAAGGGAACAGGTGAATTCGACGAGTCTTACCAAACTAGTCGGTCGGAGACGAATAACGGATGTCCCCGGGAAACTCTTCGTTTCCCCAGAAAATCTTGCCCCTTTTTTCCCGTGAAATCGACGAAAAGGAGTAATTGTTGGGGACCCAAAACGTTATCAGGTCCACGCGATGTTCATCACGCTCCCCGGAAATTTTCTACAAATCCCCGGAATATTCATCCAGTTCCTCGGTTTTATTCAACAGAAACGAAAACAGAGAAAAATTCATACACTCATTCTCTTAAAACAGCCAAAGATCCCTACCGTATTCGCCAGGAATCCTTGCATTTCTCATGAGAACTTCATCAGTTCATCAGAGAAACGATTTCAAGCAAGTTAAACTTAAAGGAAATGCCAGAAAAAATAGCAGTTTTGAAGAAAATACCTTATAGATGGTGAAATAGGGTTCCGGCTCGGCGTAGCACGGCAGTTCACGGCGGACTTGCGGTGGTTGATGGTGGCGAACAGAGGATGAGAAAACGGAGAAGGAAGAGGAAACGATTCTTGAACGAAAGAGCGAAAAATGAGAAATGAAGGGAAGAGAGAGTATTTATAGACAAATCACGAAACTCGAGAAGCCTGGGACACTCGAGTACTCTACCCTAGGCAGCCACCCTATGCAATGATGACAAGTGACATGTGGCACACTTGCACCGGTCAAAAATCCGCGCGTGTCCTTTCGTCATCCCATCGTTTCAAAACGGAAACTTCTCGTCTCCCCAACATTTCAACCAGATGCAACTCTTCGCTACCCGCAAGCAATCAGTGCCCGCCTCATGATAATTTCCCGCAAGATATCAATGCCCGACGTCATAATAATCATGGAAATTTCGACTATACTAATATCCTCCTTGGATCACCCCTTGGCATTTCCCCGACACAATTATTGACCCTCAAGTCGTCACTCCGATACCTCAAGGCAACGACTTGGGGGGGCTCCTATTCTGGACTGGGCCGTGGTTTCCTACAATCAAACATGCCCAATCCATACAACGTGAAGAAGCCCAATAAAGTCCTAGAGAAGGACACATGACTGCCCTACGCGAGGCCAAAGGTATGTCGGGCACCTGGCACCTTGACAGTGTCGAGCATCCGAGGACAAACAGGAAAGGAAGACATCACACCCTAATGAAATGGACCTCCTCGACAGATTAACTTCTCCCCGCAAGAATACCCCTAATCTCGTTGACTCATAGGTCCTCGACAAGCATGGTTCTCCTCCGTTAGGTCATGTCCAGATCACGACCACCATATTTCCTCGACATTGTAAACTCTCCCCCGAGGAGTCTACTAACTGTCTTATCTACACAGATACGTTTCATGTAACCGTCTACTAATGGCATTAAAGGGACGGTTACACTAGGGTGTTGACCACGAGCTGGTCATTATTACTACACGTAAGCCCTAACAGTTTCTTGGAACGGGTCACACGGTGGTCCCACCCGTTGCAAGTAACTGTTAGCCACGCGCTGGGGGTCTCCTATAAATACCCTCTCACTTGAGAAGGTCAGGATAGTTAACTTCTTACTCTCACTCAATTTCTCTGTATTTGTTGTGCCCTCACTGACTTAAGCATCGGAGTGCCCTGCAGGTACACCCCCCCTGTAACGCCCCAGTTTTTGCCAGTTTTATTGTATTGAGTCTTTTTCGATTATTTTATTATAATTTCGACTTTTATGTGAAAATATGTTATTTTTCGGCGGGATATATTTTATCGCGTTTTGGGAACGTTTGCGAGATATTTGAGTGTGGGGGTATTTTGGACATTTCACATTTAATTTCACTAAGTTAGTAAGAAAAGAAAAGAAAAATAGAAATAGAAAGAATAGAAAGAAAAAGAGAGAAAAGAAAAGTAGAGAAGAAGAAAAGAGAAGAGAAAGAAGAAAAGAGAGGAAAAACTTGTGAAGGAAGAAATCAATCTCCCGACTTTCTAGAACACGATTAAATCGGGTAAGGGTGTGAAACTCGGTTATTATATTGATTGAGTATGATTATATATGTTTGTTTTTGAATTGTTTGAATGTGTAGAGAATTATGTGGTTAGGTTGCTATTTTTGACAAAATCGATAGAAACCGATGTTTTTACGGTCGAAAAGTCGTATAAATACATGTGTTGGTTGGTTATATGTATGTGAGCTGCTATTTAAAGTTTCATGAAGTTTGGTTATGTTTTGATTAGTTTTCGTTATGTTTCCGTTGTTTTCTCCGTTTAGGTCGAATTGTAGGAAACCGATGTTTTCACGGTTAGAATTCGAAATAAATTACGTAGTTGTATCGAGCAAGGTTAGGTCGTCGTATAGCGTGCTTTTTATTCGATTTGGTGATGTTTGAAAATTCTGGTTTTTGAAAGGTTGAAATTTAATCGAAAAATCGAACGTCGTAGAAATTTCGTTTATGTGTTCTAAATTGTTCTTATGTATTTGGTGGTTGAGCGTATATGTTTGTTTCGGTGAAAATGTTCGATTTAGTCGAGTTTCCGGGCATTTCGGAAAGGTGGCAGCAAGGGAGAAATTTGAGAAATCTGTTTTTTTTTTAGAAAAACAGAGTTATGTATCGATACATAACCCCTATGAATCGATACATACTGTAGAAATTTGAGAAAACAGAATTTTAACTACAACATGCGTCGACACATGCGTTCTATGTATCGATACATGTGGCCTTTTGTATCGATACATAAGCCTATGTATCGATACATACTGTGCTGAACCAGAAAATTCGAGTTTGTCGGGGAAACTTCGGAAATTCATATCTCTTAAACCGTAAGTCGGTTTTAACCCCCGTTGGAAGCGTTGGAAAGCTAACGAGATGTTCTTTCTAGGAAAAATAGTTTTGAGGTCTGAACCTAGTCCAATCAGTACAGTTTTTACGAACCGTTTCGGAGTGACGGGCGTCCGGTTTATGTTTTTGCGTTATTTTGAAATATTCATATCTTGTTAACCGTTTATCGTATTTAAGAGTTCTTTATACCGAATCGAAGCTGTCGATGAGTACTTTTTGATGATGATAGAAAATATTATTTTTGGCCGACTTTTAGCCGACTTTTCCGAGAAACCGTAAAATGGAATTTTGAATTATTTTCTATATTGTGCGATAGGATATGATAGGTAACGTATGACTTGTGTGAGGGATGTTTGATGGGTATATGATGTTGTGGTGAAGGTTTGTGGCCGTTTGGCAATTATGTGCATTGTATTATATGTACTTGAAATGCATGATTTAATGTATGAGCCTTGATTGCCATGGGTCATTATATGACATGCATCATGTTGTAGACATTGTAGATCCTTTCGTGGGTGTAAACGATGCATGTAGACATTGTAGATCCCTTTGTGGGTGTAAACAATGCATGTAGACATTGTAGATCCCTTTGTGGGTGTAAACAATGCATGTTGAATTGTAGATCCCTTATGGGTGTAAGCAATTGTTGTATTGATCGTGTGCCTATTATAAAGGACTAAAAACGATCCATAACGTCGTATACTTGTTGATAAGTGGTAGCGACGGGGAACATCGTATGCCCGACGGGGAGTTACCCTAAGTAACGAGCGATGATTCCAAGAGTTCCTAGGGGACTAATGGTACCGCATGCATAGAGTCGTTGTGTTGGTCTCTGTGCATTTGCATAATTCATTACATGAATGTTTATGTGTTGAATTTTGAGAAGGATTTGTTATGCATTGTGTTAATGTATATGCTTATGTGATTGATGTGTGAAATGGGTTTAATATGTCTTGTGTTGTTTACAAGTATCGTATTTGTGTGGTGAGAATAATTGTGCATATTTTGCTAAGTATTTTATAATGATATGCAATTATATTATAATCCTGTTTCTCACCCTTCTGCTGTGGTTTAATGCTGTAATGGCATTGCAGATTAGACGCTGGAGGTCTTTTGCGAAGATTAGTGTCTTCGTCTTTTTGTCGTTCCGTCGGCTCTGATATGTAACACGGGTAGTCGGGGTTCGAGCGTAGATGTTTCTTTTGGCTTGTATATAGTGGCTTTGTATGAACATGTATATGACATACTTATCTTTTGTGATGACATCAGTTATGGATGTTCTGCTTTAATTCTGTAACTGAACGATGATATTTTGGAACTGAGTTCCTATGTTTATATGACTATCAGGTTGTTATATATCTATATGAGCAGGTTATTTTAACTCACGTTGGTGTGGCATCTCTGGCTATATCATGATAAATTATTCTTTGCTCTGATGTTTTATTTATAAGATTAGTTTATTCCGGTTTTTGTACGGGGTATAGAAGGGGTGTTACATTAAGTGGTATCAGAGCCAATGTTTGGTTTGTCCGACCATGTTGTCGTGTCTGTTGTGTCTTGTTGGTCTGTTGCACTCTGTGGAGTGGTTGTTTAACCATAATTTGCTATCATTGGGAACGTTCAGATTATGGCTGGAAGAGGTGCTGCTGCTATGACTGCGGCCATGCAAGCTATGGCGCAAGCGATGCAGAATTTACCCAATGCTGCGGCGGACGAGGAATCGCGTAGTATGGATAAGTTTCAGAAGAATAATCCACCGAGCTTCGAAGGTACTCATGATCCTGAGGGAGCACAGATTTGGCTGAAGAAGATTGAGAAGATCTTCCGTTTCATTAGGTGTTCTGAGGATCAGAAGGTGCAGTTTGGTACTCATGTGTTGGAAAAGGAAGCTGAAGACTGGTGGGCGAATGCTTCTCAGAGGTTTGAGGAGGATGAGATAGTGGTTACATGGGCTGTGTTCAAAGATGCTTTTCTTGAAAAGTATTTTCCGGAAGATGAGAGAGGTAAGAAGGAAATTGAATTTCTTGAACTGAAGCAGGATAATTCCTCTGTTGCGGATTATGCTACTAAGTTTGAGGAACTTGTGAAGTTCTGTCCTAATTATAATACGGCTGGTTCTGAGAGGTAAAAGTGTTTGAAGTTTGTGAATGGCTTGAGGCCAGAAATCAAGCAGGGTATCGGTTATCAGGAGATCAGGCAGTTTCCAGTGTTGGTGAACAAAAGTAGGATTTTTGATGAAGATAGTAAGGCACGTGCTACGCATTACAAGAATCTGGGTGATAAGAAAGGAAAAGGGCAGTTCAGAGGTAGGCCTTATGTGACTCCTGCTGATAAGGGGAAACAGAAGGCTACTTTTGATAGGAAGCCGAGTGGAGGAGGAATGAATTCTTCTGTGAAATGTTATAATTGTGGTGGTATGGGTCATCGTGTGTCGGAGTGTAGGAGGAATATGAACAAGTGTTCTAATTGTGGTTTGACGGGTCATGTGGCTGTTGATTGTAGGAGGAATGCGATCAAGTGTTATAATTGTGGGGAGAATGGTCACTATAGTACAAAGTGCACGAAACCGAAGCAAGCTCAACCTAGAGGGAAAGTATTTGCATTGGCGGGAGCTCAGCCTACTAATGCAGATCGTTTGATCAGAGGTACTTGTTTTATTAATAGAGATATTTTAATTGCTATTATTGATACTGGAGCGACTCATTCGTTTATTTCGATTGATTGTGCGAAACGTTTGAATTTGGTGTTGTCTAAGATGGGTGGAGAGATGGTTATCGATACTCCAGCTTCGGGGTCGGTAACTACTTCTTTCGTTTGTTTAAGTTGTCCTTTGACAATTTTTGGTAGAGATTTTGTGATGGACTTGGTATGTTTGCCATTGAAGGGTTTGGATGTGATTCTGGGAATGAACTGGTTAGAGTTCAATCGTGTTCATCTTGATTGTTATCTTAAGCGGGTGAGATTTCCTTCTCTTGAAGAAGAAAGGGAATCTGGTTTCTTATCTACCAAAGAGTTGAAGAAACTTTTGGCGGAGGAAGCTCAGTTTTTTGGATTGTTTGCATCGTTGTCTGTGGAGAGTCAAGTTGCAATTGGAAGTTTTCCTGTTGTGTGTGATTTTCAGGAGGTGTTTCCGGATGATTTTTCAGATGTGCCGCCAGAAAGAGAGGTGGAGTTTTCTATAGACCTAGTTCCTGGTACTAGACCTGTATCTATGGCACCATATCGGATGTCAGCATCTGAGTTGGTGGAGTTGAAAAGACAATTGAATGAGTTGTTGGAAAAGAGGTTTGTAAGGCCTAGTGTATCACCTTGGGGTGCTCCTGTTTTGTTGGTCAAAAAGAAAGATGGAAGTATGTGTTTATGTATCGATTATCGGCAGTTGAATAAAGTGACGATTAAGAACAAGTATCCACTTCCAAGGATCGATGACTTGATGGATCAACTAGTGGGTGCAAGTGTGTTTAGTAAGATTGATTTGAGGTCAGGATACCATCAGATTCGGGTTAAAGAGGGGGATATTCAGAAGATGGCCTTTAGGACACGATACGGACATTACGAGTTTTCTGTGATGCCGTTCGGGGTTTCTAATGCGCCGGGTGTGTTTATGGAGTGTATGAATCATATATTCCATGAGCATTTAGATCATTTTGTTGTTGTTTTTATTGATGACATTTTGGTTTATTCTAAGTCACAGGAGGAACATGCGGAACATTTGCGTATTGTTTTGCAGATTCTGAAGGAGAAGAAACTTTATGCCAAACTGTCCAAGTGTGAGTTCTGGTTGTCAGAAGTGAGTTTTCTTGGGCATGTGATTTCAGGTAATGGTATTGCTGTGGATCCATCCAAAGTAGAGGCAGTTCTACAATGGGAGGCTCCTAGACCTGTTATTGAAATTCGAAGTTTTCTGGGTTTAGCTGGATATTACCGGAGGTTTATCGAAGGTTTTTCCAAGTTGGCACTTCCGTTGACTCAACTGACTTGTAAGGGTAAGGCATTTATTTGGGATATTCAATGTGAAGAAAGTTTCAACGAGCTGAAGAAGAGATTGACTACAGCTCCGATTTTGATCTTACCGAATCCTAATGAATCATTCGTTGTGTATTGTGATGCATCTCTAATTTGTTTAGGTGGTGTTTTGATGCAAGATGGTAAGGTGGTTGCTTATGCTTCGAGGCAGTTACGAGTTCATGAGAAGAATTACCCTACTCACGATTTAGAATTAGCTGCAATGGTTTTTGTATTAAAGATTTGGAGGCATTATCTCTACGGTGCTAGATTCGAAGTCTTTAGTGATCATAAAAGTTTAAAATACTTGTTTGATCAGAAAGAGTTGAATATGAGGCAACGGAGATGGTTGGAACATCGGAAGGACTATGACTTTAGCTTGAATTACCATCCTGGTAAGGCTAATGTGGTAGCTGATGCTTTGAGTCGGAAATCTTTGCGTATATCTGCTTTGATGGTGAAAGAGTGGGAACTTCTGGAACAATTTTGAGACTTGAGTTTGGTTTGTGAGCTTTCACATGAGAGTGTGAAGCTTGGTATGTTAAAGATCACTAATGATTTTCTGTTGTCTGTTATAGAGAAACAGAAGTTGGACTTGAAACTTGTTGATTTATTGCTTGTTGGAAATCAAGAAGTGAACGGTGACTTTAAAGTGGATGATCAGGGTATTTTGAGATTCCGTGGTAGAATTTTTATATCGGATGATGCAGAGTTGAAAAAGATGATTCTTGAGGAAGGACACCGGAGTAGTATGAGTATACATCCTGGTGCTAATAAGATGTACCAAGATTTGAAGAAAATATTTTGGTGGTCTGGTTTGAAACGAGATGTGGCTCAGTTTGTTTATGCGTGTTTGACTTGTCAGAAGTCGAAAGTGGAACATCAGAGGCCTGCAGGATTAATGCAACCGTTGGATATTCCGGAGTGGAAATGGGATAGTATATCGATGGATTTTGTGACGGGTTTGCCTAATTCTCCGAGTGGGCATAATGCTATTTGGGTGATCGTTGATAGGCTGACTAAATCGGCGCATTTCATTCCAATTGATATCAGTTATTCTATGGAGCGTTTGGATGAGATTTATATCCGTGGGATTGTGAAGTTGCATGGCGTCCCGTTGAGTATTGTTTCTGATCGTGATCCGAGGTTTACTTCCAAATTTTGGGAAAGTTTACAAAAGGCGTTAGGTTCTAAGCTGAGATTGAGTTCTGCTTATCATCCGTAGACTGATGGTCAGACGGAGAGAACAATTCAGTCATTGCAAGATTTACTGAGATCTTGTGTTCTTGAGCAAGGTAGAGTTTGGGACAGTTTTCTTTCGTTGATCGAGTTTACGTAAAATAACAGTTTCCATTCTAGTATCGGAATGGCACCTTTTGAGGCACTTTATGAAAGAAGATGTCGAACACCTTTGTGTTGGCATGAATCTGGTGAAAGTGCAGTAGTTGGACCTGAGTTAGTTCAACAAACGACGGAAAAGGTGAAACTTATTCGGGAGAAGATGAAAGCTTCTTAGAGTAGGCAAAAGAGTTATCATGATAAAAGGAAAAGAGATCTTGAGTTTCAAGCGGGTAACCATGTGTTTTTGAGGGTTTCGCCGGTGACTGGTGTTGGACGTGCTTTGAAGTCGAGGAAGCTTACTTCACGTTTTATTGGTCCATATCAGATATCCGAAAGAGTTGGTGCAGTGGCTTACAGGATAGCATTGCCACCGAATCTTTCGAATCTACATGATGTTTTCCATGTTTCACAGCTACGGAAGTATGTTCCAGATCCGTCTCATGTGATTCCGATGGATGAGGTTGAGGTAAGAGATAATCTTACGGTTGAGGTTTTACCGGTGAGGATTTTAGATCGCGAGTTGAAAAGGTTAAGAGGCAAGGAGATTGCACTTGTGAAAGTGGCGTGGGGAGGCGCTGCTGAGGGCAATTTGACTTGGGAATTGGAAAGTCGGATGCGGGAGTCGTATCCAGAGTTGTTTGTATCAGGTATTATTTTCGAGGACGAAAATTTCTAAGTGGGGGAGAGTTGTAACGCCCCAGTTTTTGCCAGTTTTTTTGTATTGAGTCTTTTTGGATTATTTTATTATTATTTTATTCTAATTTCGACTTTTATGTGAAAATGTGTTATTTTTCGGCGGGAATATATTTTATCGCGTTTTGGGAACGTTTGCGAGATATTTGAGTGTGGGCGTATTTTGGACATTTCACATTTAATTTCACTAAGTTAGTAAGAAAAGAAAAGAAAAATAGAAATAGAAAGAATAGAAAGAAAAAGAGAGAAAAGAAAAGTAGAGAAGAAGAAAAGAGAAGAGAAAGAAGAAAAGAGAGGAAAAACTTGTGAAGGAAGAAATCAATCTCCCGACTCTCTAGAACACGATTAAATCGGGTAAGGGTGTGAAACTCGGTTATTATATTGATTGAGTATGATTATATATGTTTGTTTTTGAATTGTTTGAATGTGTAGAGAATTATGTGGTTAGGTTGCTATTTTTGACAAAATCGATAGAAACTGATGTTTTTACGGTCGAAAAGTCGTATAAATACATGTGTTGGTTGGTTATATGTATGTGAGCTGCTATTTAAAGTTTCATGAAGTTTGGTTATGTTTTGGTTAGTTTTCGTTATGTTTCCGTTGTTTTCTCCGTTTAGGTCGAATTGTAGGAAACCGATGTTTTCACGGTTAGAATTCGAAATAAATTACGTAGTTGTATCGAGCAAGGTTAGGTCGTCGTATAGCGTGCTTTTTATTCGATTTGGTGATGTTTGAAAATTCTGGTTTTTGAAAGGTTGAAATTTAATCGAAAAATCGAACGTCGTAGAAATTTCGTTTATGTGTTCTAAATTATTCTTATGTATTTGGTGGTTGAGCGTATATGTTTGTTTCGGTGAAAATGTTCGATTTAGTCGAGTTTCCGGGCATTTCGGAAAGGTGGCAGCAAGGGAGAAATTTGAGAAATCTGGTTTTTTTTTAGAAAAACAGAGTTATGTATCGATACATAACCCCTATGAATCGATACATACTGTAGAAATTTGAGAAAACAGAATTTTCACTATAGCATGCGTCGACACATGCGTTCTATGTATCGATACATGTGGACTTTTGTATCGATACATAAGCCTATGTATCGATACATACTGTGCTGAACCAGAAAATTCGAGTTTGTCGGGGAAACTTCGGAAATTCATATCTCTTGAACCGTAAGTCGGTTTTAACCCCCGTTCGAAGCGTTGGAAAGCTAACGAGATGTTCTTTCTAGGAAAAATAGTTTTGAGGTCTGAACCTATTACGAACCATTTCGTAGTGACGGGCGTCCGGTTTATGTTTTTGCGTTATTTTGAAATATTCATATCTTGTTAACCGTTTATCGTATTTAAGAGTTCTTTATACCGAATCGAAGCTGTCGATGAGTACTTTTTGATGATGATAGAAAATATTATTTTTGGCCGACTTTTAGCTGACTTTTCCGAGAAACCGTAAAATGGAATTTTGAATTATTTTCTATATTGTGCGATAGGATATGATAGGTAACGTATGACTTGTGTGAGGGATGTTTGATGGGTATATGATGTTGTGGTGAAGGTTTGTGGCCGTTTGGCAATTATGTGCATTGTATTATATGTACTTGAAATGCATGATTTAATGTATGAGCCTTGATTGCCATGGGTCATTATATGACATGCATCATGTTGTAGACATTGTAGATCCCTTCGTGGGTGTAAACGATGCATGTAGACATTGTAGATCCCTTTGTGGGTGTAAACAATGCATGTAGACATTGTAGATCCCTTTGTGGGTGTAAACAATGCATGTTGAATTGTAGATCCCTTATGGGTGTAAGCAATTGTTGTATTGATCGTGTGCCTATTATAAAGGACTAAAAACGATCCATAACGTCGTATGCTTGTTGATAAGTGGTAGCGACGGGGAACATCGTATGCCCGACGGGGAGTTACCCTAAGTAACGAGCGATGATTCCAAGAGTTCCTAGGGGACTAATGGTACCGCATGCATAGAGTCGTTGTGTCGGTCTCTGTGCATTTGCATAATTCATTACATGAATGTTTATGTGTTGAATTTTGAGAAGGATTTGTTATGCATTGTGTTAATGTATATGCTTATGTGATTGATGTGTGAAATGGGTTTAATATGTCTTGTGTTGTTTACAAGTATCGTATTTGTGTGGTGAGAATAATTGTGCATATTTTGCTAAGTGTTTTATAATGATATGCAATTATATTATAATCCTGTTTCTCACCCTTCTGCTGTGGTTTAATGCTGTAATGGCATTGCAGATTAGACGCTGGAGGTCTTTTGCGAAGATTAGTGTCTTCGTCTTTTTGTCGTTCCGTCGGCTCTGATATGTAACACGGGTAGTCGGGGTTCGAGCGTAGATGTTTCTTTTGGCTTGTATATAGTGGCTTTGTATGAACATGTATATGACATACTTATCTTTTGTGATGACATCAGTTATGGATGTTCCGCTTTAATTCTGTAACTGAACGATGATATTTTGGAACTGAGTTCCTATGTTTATATGACTATCAGGTTGTTATATATCTATATGAGCAGGTTATTTTAACTCACGTTGGTGTGGCATCTCTGGCTATATCATGATAAATTATTCTTTGCTCTGATGTTTTATTTATAAGATTAGTTTATTCCGGTTTTTGTACGGGGTATAGAAGGGGTGTTACACCCCCCCCCGGCCGTCTTTCATCTTCATTAAAGTAGCATCGATTCTAGACGTTGTTGGCCATATTCAAACTGTCTGATCCAGGTACGATCAATCTCCGTATATCGTTCTGACGTCTGACCTGGGTATAAATCTCGGACTCTGTGCGGGATAGCAAAATGGCGTAGGCACCTCTTCCTGAGACATATAACCGTCTTCGTTAAGATAGGACTTCCACTCTTTCTCTGTATCGGATGGATCTTCCTCGTTGATGGTATGGACTGCTTGAGACACTGGGTGAAGGAAACCTCCATTATGGAAAAAGTCCTGAATAGGATGAAGACTTTCATCATTAGCAGCTGTCTGGGTACAGGTCGCAGAAATACCAAGACCCTTCTTTGTTTTGTTATCAGTGGGAATGACAAGTTGTCCCCACCCCTTTGGACTGTTACTCTTGATCACTTCGAGAGCATCTTTGTATGAGGAAATCGAGGTTCCTTTCTCTGATTGATTCTCATTGCTCACCGAAAGTGCTTGGAACTGAGTTCCAACAACCTCCTCGGGTTCTACACAAGTAGACGATGATAAGTTGCTCACGAGCAAGGCTTACTCCCCACAGATTATGACGAGTTGATCGTTCTTGACGAACTTCAGTTTCTGGTGCAGCGTCGAAGTGACTGTCCCAGCCTGGTGTATCCAAGGTCTTCCTAATAAACAGTTGTACGTTGCCCGGACGTCCATGACCTGGAAAGTGATTAGGAAAGTGTGAGGACCGATAGTTATAGGAAGGTCGACTTCGCCGATAACTGCTTTCTGAGACCCGTCAAATGCTTTGACGATAACCTCACTACCCCTCATCGGGGATCCTTTGAATGATAGTCGCATTAAAGTGGACTTAGGCATAACGTTGATGGCCGATCATGTCCCTACCAGTACGCTGGCTAAGGCATCGTCCTGGCAGTTGACTATGATATTGAGCGACATGTTATGGCGTTTGCCCTCCTCTGGTAAATCCTCATCACTGAATCCTAAGTTGTTACAGGAAGTGATGTTAGAGACGATGCTATCGAACTATTTTATTGTTACATCCTGTTCCACAAAGGCCTGCTCTAGGACTTTCTGTAGAGCCTCCCTGTGGGCTTCGGAACTGAGTAAAAGTGATAGCACAGAGATCTTTGAAGTAGTTTGTAACAGTTGATCAACAATGTTGTATTCACTCCTTTGGATGAGCTTCAACATCTCATCATTGTTTTTTGAAAGGTCGGGATTACTGGATTGACCGACTGGTGGATCAGGAGCTTCTGTCTGAAGTTCCTTTTCTTTGTTAGGTTCTCCAACTCCTCGGTTAAAGATTCGACTGCTCCGTGTTACTCGACTGATGTCTGCAATATTCACGACGGAGGGTAATGGAATTTCCTTTCCCTTCTCAATTATTGTTGCATCGTGTTTGTAAGGGATCACCTTAGCTGATTCATACGGTAATGGTCCCGGAAAATAAATAACTACAGGAGCCTTCTGATTTTTCTGACTGTCGTAGGTAACTTCAATCAGTTCCTAGCTAGGAACCTTTGATTCGTCCAGTAGAGGGATGATGGTACAAACATCCTTGTTCTGTTGATGATCAGAGATTATGACAACGCCTCTGATTTGATCAGCAAAGTAGTCCGGCGTCTAATTGATTGGCTCGGGACTCGGACATAGATGAATCTCTTTACGATCCAACTGTCCTTAAAGAGCTGCCCACACAAGGTAGCATCCTTGGTTATTCTCCGAGTAGACTCTACAACGTTCATAGTTGTGTGGTGGCACCTGGCCACGCCCGCTTTGAATGCAGTGCAACCTTACCAGGTCAGTTTCCACAGATCGGAAATCCTGACTTTGACGTCGGGTAGGGTTTCCATTAAGCACACTGATTTGTTGCGTGTCTTCATCCAGATAGATCAGAAGCCACCAGTGGTTTAACAAGTGTTGTAAAGTTCTTTGAACGAGAGCGCACCCTTGGTTACTCTCACTGCATGCTTTACAGTTCAGATAATCGTGAGAAGTGAGAAAACCAAGTTGGACTTGCTTGGCGTGTAACTCCACCAAGCTGGTATTCATCAAACGAATATCAAAGATTTGAATCATGTTGATCTGATAAAAATTCTTATCATGGTAGTCTTGGATCCACCCAAGATCCATCTGACGCTGGAGGGTCTCTTGTACAAAAGAGCATCCCTGTTTGTTTACCGAGCAAGTCAGACAGGAATTGTAAGCGTGCCACGGCAGATTATGATACTGGCTTTGCCTTGAGTGCATCACCACCAAGTTAACATTCATTGCACGGATGTCGTGGTTCTGAATGATGTTGGAATTCGTATAGGTCATGTTGACCCCACGAACTCGGTGCTCTTGGATCCATCCGAGATCTAATTGTTCTTGTAGAGCTGCTTGCACCACAGAATATCCTTGATTGTCTTTAGAGCAGATATCACACTGGTGATAATTATGAGGTGGCACATGGCCATACCCACTCTGTCTACAATGCATCTTGACCAAGTTGGCCCTTAATAAGAGTACATCATGAATTTGATAGATGTCGTTAGACTCTCCTTCTATCAAATTGACTGCAGCTTTTTCGTGTTGAGGCAACGGGTTCGTGAGAACATTCAGATTCGTATATTTGAAAGATAAGACCCCGCTCCTAACAAGCTTTTGCACATCGGATTTGAAACTGAGACAGTTCTCTATGTTATGCCCTGGTCCTCCTTGATAGTAAGGACAAGTCTGATCCGTTTTGAACCAAAAAGGCAAATTTTCTGGTACTATAAGAGGAGACCTAGTTTGGACATGCCCCTTGACCAGTAGTAGAGGAACCAGTTCTGCGTACAACATTGGTATAGCGTCGAACCCTGGCGGTTGCGTTGTACGATTATTGTTATTGTACGGAGGACGAGTCTGTTGAAGAGACTGTTGCGTCCTTTGCTGAAGTTGCTGTTGATTAGGTTAGCTCTGAGCAACCTGAGGTTGATACGTAGGAATAGGCGCGGGGTTGATAGCAGGAGTTACAGCTGCTACTAGTTGATAACGTCGCCTTTGCTTTTCGAGAGAGATATTCCCAATATCCTGCTCTTTTTTTTAGGGAGAGCACTACCATATCGTTTTGTACAGCTTGATGATCCAGCGTCTTTAACCAGACATCCTTCTCGGACAGCTTCCTCAAGACGAACCCCCATGCCCACCATCTCGGTGAAATCACTGGACGCACTGGCGACCATTCTGTCGTAGTAAAATGAGCTCAAGGTCTTTAGGAAGATCTTTGTCATCTCTTTTTCCTCCAGAGGCGGAGCAATCTGAGCGGCAATTTCACGCCATCTCTGAACGTATTCTTTAAAGTTTTCCTTGTCCTTTTGTGACATCGATCTGAGCTGATCTCTGTCCGGTGCCATGTCCAGGTATACTTATATTGTTGAACGAAGGCAGCGCCAAGATCTCTGAATGTTCCGATCGTAGCGCGGTTTAAGCCCATGTACCATTTTAATGCGACACAGGTTAAACTATCTTGAAAGTAGTGAATCAGTAGCTCCTGGTTCTTTGTCTGAGCTGACATTTGTCGAGCATACATCACCAAATGGCTTTGAGGGCAAGAGTTACCCTTGTACTTTTCAAAGTCGGGCACCTGGAATTTGTGTGGGACTTTCACGTTGGGGACCAAACAAAGGTCCGCGGCGTCCTTTCCAAATAAATCCTGACCGCGAAGGGCTAGCAGTTTTTTCTGCATCTCCAGGAATTATTCCTGGAACTCATTCATTCTGTCGAACATACTGTCGTTTCCACCAGAAGGTATATGTGGAATCTGTCCTCCCGGGACAGTGTATACCACGGGCGGTGGTATAGTCATCATGGCCGAGACTCTCGGTGCTTCCTGAAATTTGTAACCTTTAGGAGTTTCTGTCATGCCCCTGACATCTTCGCTTTCCCAAAGTTTGTAACCATTAGGCCCAGCGGCTCCTGCTGTGGTTCCTTGATCCTTATTGATCGGCGGAACATATCCTTCCGGGATATAGTTGATAGGCATGCCCCAGGGACGATCTTTCGGCATTTTGTACCTAGGATCATACTTCTCCACTATGGGCGTGGATGTAATCTCTGAGATCACAGTCCTTTGTTGCTGCATCTGAGCTTCTGCTAGAGCTTGCATGTCGTTATGAAGCTTTCTCAGATCTTCTTTCAGAGTGTCAATCTCTTCTCTCAACTCTCTGTTCTCTTCCTCGAGATTATCCATCTTTTTTTGACGATTGGGCCGAGTATTGTAAGAATGAGACAGTTTGACTCTAGAATCGAGACGCAAACATGAGATTCGTAGGTAAGAAGAATGTATTAAGTGAGAATGATGAATGCAATGATTATTAATTATTTTTGTCTATTCAAAGTAAACTTCGACAATTGGATTGCAAAATATCAAACAGTGGGGAAACCCCATTTTATTGAATTCAAAGGATTGCAGAAATGGAAATACAGTAGATTACAAAGTGCTGAAAAAGGAAATCTAAACTAATGGATCCTGAGTCCTCTCTGAGGAGAGCTCAGGTGCTGGTTCTGGTACTTTCCTTTTCTTTGACCGGGGCTCTTGAGCCGTTGTCGGGTTGTCATTCCTTTGCCAAGTGAAAGGAGCGAGCAAAATCCTTTGGTCATCCTGATTTTCCACAGCATGTTGCTTTAAAATCTCAACCAGAGCATCTTTTTCTCTTAATAGCTGCTGTATTTTCTTACACTCCACATTGAGAATACGGTACTTGTTCCTCTAAGACCTCTTCTCCTGCTGAACTTTGCTGAGAGTAACTTGATGTTTTTCCCTCTCAGACATAAAATAAAGGGCAGAGTCCCTTAATGGAAGAACTTCCTGACGAGGGTAAGGAATCCTCAGCTTGAGAGCTCTGGTTTGTACCCAGTGGAGATAAGGCTCCACCGAGACACAGTCTGGTTTTCCCAGAGACTCTCTCCCTTTCTTATGAGCATGCTTCCAAGCGTGCACTATTTCTGTCTTTAGTGCCCTGTCATTTTCTCCTTCTTTGAAGAAAAGACCTTCCAGATGAGCATTACGCGGGACATGCCTCATTGGGTATCCAAATTGACGACGAACGGAGTTGGATAATAGTTGATTCCTTCCTTAGTTCCTATAAGGGGTACATTTGGGAAATTTCCACAATGGTCAATGATTCTGATCCCGTCATAGATTCGATTGTACCAATCAATGTCAGAGTTGGTAAGAGACATGATTCTCTGCGACCAACGTAAAGTATTCTATTGATCCCAGAATGTAGCAGAATTGGGCAAATGGGAAGTGAACCATTTGTATTGCAAGGGTACACAACACGTGATCATTCCTCCGCTGTATAAATTCCTTAAGTGTACCGAATGATACGCATCTGCGAGTAAAGTCGGTACAGGGTTTCCAATCAGGAAAATCTTAATGGCGTTGATATCTACGAAATTATCAATGTTGGGAAACAAAAATAACCCGTAGGTGAGCAAAACAAAGATGCTCTCGAAAGCGGCCACGTTCCCTATACTAGCAAAATATAGGGCTTTCTTTGTCAAGAACTGGGCTGGTAAACCCTGAATTCCACCCTTAATGGTTATGTGAGTCCTGACTTCTGACTCGTCCAAATAAATTACCCTTGCAATGGTTTGATTTTTTGGAATTTCTTCCAGTCCAGAAAAGGGAGCTTGATCAGTGATATGCAAATCAGTCAAGTGAGAATACTCCTCTAGTGTTGGTGCTAGCTGATAATCTGGGAATGTGAAACAGTGATAGACTGGATCGTAGAACCGGATTAGTGTAGACAGGATTCCTTCGATTACATGGACCCTTAATAGAGACATGAGTCCCCCATACTTGGCTCTGAAAGCCTCGTGGTTGGTGATCATTCTCGCCAAACCTCTTAAATCCTCTAACTTTGGAACCTTGAAGGTGTACTTATGAGTTTTCCTTCTACCGAAATTCATTAGCGCAATCCCTTTATCTGATATTTGCAATCATTGTCTCAGTTTAATTTGAAAAAGAGAGACTAGAAGAGAAGATTTTTTTTTGTTGAATGTTTTTTAAATGAATGTATGAATGCAGCACACAAAAACATAGAAAAAACATGGGGTCAAAGGGTCGGTGTCATGAATTCAAGGCTCTACCCCCCCTCCTTCCCAAAGGTTTATACTGGTGATTTTTTGTACCTGTCCGCAAAATCATTGACCCCTCTTGAGATGACAACAACAAGCAGATCGCCAGCGAGCTGATGTATCCTAGAGTGATCTCAGATGAGGGTAGTATCGCGTGACAACTATTTCCGATAGCTTCCGCACTACAAAATGGCTTAAGTCTACTAAAAACCTCAGCTTCTCAGATAACCCAGTCAATCACACTACTTTCAACAATCGAAGTCGTATAGGCAATGTATCTGCAAAGGGAGTCTTCACTGAGTTTGATGGTCGATCGGGGACACTTAACTGGGATTCACTCCCCGCAAGATTACCCGCATTGCCATCACCTATCTTAGGTGTATACTCAATCTTTCCACATGCGGCATCACACGCATTCCCATTAGCAGAAAAATAAACACAGATATCAATTAGGAAAAGCAATATATATATATATATATATATATATATATATATATTTGTCTTAATCATCCTAGACGTCTAGTCTTATGATCCTATAAAGACAATGACTCCCCAGCTGAGTCGCCATTTCTGTGAAATTTTGGTGAATTCAAGGTTTTCACCGAAGATTGTAAGAAAAAGATTGGGCCCCACGGTGGGCGCCATTTTTTCTGTAGCGCAATTTTTGTGGTCCTGAGTCATGATCGCACGGGTACCACAGTTCAATTCATTTTTTATCCTATTGAGCTGATTAAGGAAGGGAAATAGATGTCTCCAATTAACCCTGCTTGCATATTGAGTTTAAACTGTGGCCTATTAGGTTACAGATGGTATGTGGAAGTGGGGCCCAATCTTTGGTTATTTCGCCTAAGAACACGGTGTCTAGACTATTGGTGAGGTTTTTGATACTGTGTTTGGATTTGATGCTTTTGGGTTGATTTGGTGGAGATACTGGATTTTGGGTTTTTGATTAGTATGCTCGCTAAGATTTTTTTCAATCTTATGCCTACGTATTCCCGTTTGACGAAACAAGGAAATCAGAGCGATCGTAGTTCCTCCTATTCTATGGGAGGAAAAAGGATGTTTTGGTGTTTTGTTCAAAGCCCAAGACATGAAGCTGAAGGTGATTTGTATCTTATTCAAAGCCCAAGATGTGAAGCTAAAGGGTTTATGGATGAGAGAGAATTTGTCATCTCTAAAGGGGGATATTTTCATCACAACTGTTGGGTGACTGATTATAAAGAAGAATTACTTTAACTGGGATATGTGAATCCAATAATGCCATAATTTCCTTTATAGAGGACTTTTGACCTAAAGGAGAAGACTTTAATTCAGTGTAGAGTAGTGCTATCTTTCCTTAGGCATTTCTCATGCTAAAAGAGGGACAGTGGCGTGGATGTAAATAATCCAGAGGCTTGCCACTTACAGCAATTTAGATGAAAGAAAAGGAGTTGTTGATGTTTGTATACTGTGAGCAAGGCACAGATTGATTCTAAGAGGTTGATTGACTAAACCGAGATTTCCTTATACAAAGCCTAAGAGGAGGCTATTTACCCAACAAGAGGGAGTTTTTTATCTGTCTCGTACGAAGCCCGAGATAGAGGCTAAAAGGGTTGACTCAACAAGAGAGTGCTAACGAGTAACTGACTCAACAAGAAAGTGCTTTTATATGTGTCTTGTATGAAGCCCAAGGCGGAGGCTAAAAAGGTTTGACTCAACAAGAGAGTCTTTTATACTCAACAAGAGAGTGTTTTTGTATCTCGTACGAAGCCTGAGATAGAGGCTAAAAAGGTTTGACTCAACAAGAGAGTCTTTTATACTCAACAAGAGAGTGTTTTTGCATCTCGTACGAAACCCGAGATAGAGGCTAAAAAGGTTTGAATCAATAAGAGAGTCTTTTATACTCAACAAGAGAGTGTTTTTGTATCTCGTACGAAGCCCGAGATAGAGGCTAAAAAAGGTTGACTCAACAAGAGAGTCTTTTATACTCAACAAGAGAGTGTGGGGAGAATCATTGTACAAAGCCCAAGAGGAGGCTATCTGTTGGCGACTGTTTTAGTTTAGTGACAGGTCCAGCATGTTGGATAAAAGAGAAAATCAGTTCTTATAAAAGGAACGATTAAAGGTAAGGTTGTGCTTTGGTACTGATAAGAGGATCAGGGTTATTTCCTATTCTTTAAGGAAATGGGAAATCCAAAGGGTATTGAGACTGTCCAAGTCTACTGGTGTTTTGAGAAATTGATTCTCAGATAGTGAATGATCTTTGTATGATAACCCAAGAGAAGGCTGGTATATTAAGGCATGAAGATCAACCCATTAACTGGTCTGAAACTTGACTCAGAAAGACAGCTCTAGCAAATGATGACTAGGTTATGTTCCTATACCTGTAGAGGTCTCTGGGTCCTTGTACTAAGCCCAAGAGAAGGCATGAGAGTTTTTAAGAAGCCGAAGGGTCCTTGTATAACGCCCAAGAGGAGGCGGGGATGCTTTTAAGAAGCCCGTGGGTCCCCAAACCCCGAGAAGTTCAAGACATGCCATTCACCGAGAATAGATCAAGCCAGGAAAGTCTGAGAATTTGGAAGAAAACTCAAGAGATGATATTCACGGAGAATAGATCAACTCTGGGGAGTAGAGTCTCTTTGACGATTTCTAAGAGTGACAGTCTGAGAAAGGGTTCACCGAGAATGCTGCCTTTCACGTCTCCATATTGTTTAACCCCAAGAGGAGGGAAGACTGTATCTGGTAATCCTATCGGGATCTAGCTTTGTTTATTTTTAAGAGTGACCAACAGGGCTTTACCTAGGGCTAGACGTAGTTGCCGGGGAAAACTCTAAATAACTATACTAGTATTACACAGTTAATATTTGACGAGTATATAAGAGTTTGTGAAAGAAGACTTACAGTGAGCAGCCCCACAATACAGTTATATATATGAAAGCCGATAAAGAAAGCGGGTAAACACTTACTCGGTTGTAGAGCTTCCATGCTGTTTTGTTAGTTGTTCAACAAAGAAAACTTTGATAACAATATTATATTCAAAATCAAAGGAGAAAGTGCTTGGAACAGTTTGTTGGGGCTTATAGCTCAAGGAGAGGCCCAAGGTTTTATCAGTGATCGCACTGTGGTTTTGAAATTGTACAAGGACTTATACAAGTGACTGAGGCCCAAAAAGGTTTTTTGTACAAAGGGATGGGTCTTACACTCTCTCAAGAGGCCCAAAGGTTTATTTTTATACAAGTGGTGGAGCTTACAGCTCAAGGAGAGGCCCAAGGTGTTTGTTAAAAAGGCGACGATAGCGCCGAACTTTTTGATGGTGTTAGGACTTATACAATACACTGAGGCCCAAAATATTTTGGTTAAAAGGGGATTGGGTCTTACACTCTATTAGAGGCCCAAAATTTTAAGGAATGGGCTTATAGCTCAAGGAGAGGCCCAAGGGGTTGTTTTAAAAGGCGACGATCGCGCCGTGATTTTGAAAATACAACGAGACTTATACAATATCTGAGGCCCAAAAAGGTTTGTATTTACAAAGGGTTGGGTCTTACACTCTACCAAGAGGCCCAAAGTTTTGAAAATGATTGATGAGGTTTGAAATCAAAGAAACCCTAATTTTATTTTCCTTTAAAAGTAAATATTTAAAGAAAATCAATAAAAAATGATAAAAATACCAAATGAGTTTGAATAAACCACTTGTGATTTTTTGTTTAAGGTTTGAAAAATGAGGTTTTAATCACAAGATGAATTAAAACTCATTTGGTTTTGATTTTCTAGGTAAATATTCACTTTAAAAATGTTTAAAAACAATTAAAAAGGAATTTATTCACAAAAATACTAATTATATTAAATAAATAATATAAACTTGATTTTTTTGTGGAATAAAATATTTCAACATTTTTGTGATTTTTTGCAAAAAGAACCAATAAAAAATAATTAAAATTGAGGGAGTTATTAATTTTTCAAATCATTAAAAATAATAAGAAAAATAATAAAAATATGAAAAAGTGATAAAAAGAGGATCTGGGGCGAGGGGGATTTGAACCCCGGACCTCTTGTGTATAGGGCGCGTGCCTTACCACTAGGGTGGTGATACATCCGTTGTTTGAAACACAACCACAAATATACAAGGCTTGCCTTGTTTTTGGCTTGGCCCAAGGCAAGGCAAGATTTTGGTTAGAAACGTGAAGGCCATAACTTTCTCATTTCTCCATGGATTGGGACAAAATTTAGGTCTATCCTGCCTAGAATTTCACAAGGAATCCAATGGTGGTGGTGTTTTTTTTGCAGATCATGCTCCTATTGAAAAACCCGATAGTGGTTTTGAAATAGGCCATGATTTGCATTTTCTGTGCCATCTCTTGGTACAGGTATGAATTACATGATAAATTGGTGCAAACACAACACATATAACATGTAGAAGATGTGCATTATCAGTGGACATCAAAGGAAAGCATGATTCAAAGAATTCAAGTTGTGATGCTTACCTCTTTTTGGAGCTTTTGTGCAATCTGCCAAGCACCTTGTTCCAGAAATGATTTGATGCTTTGGACACCCTCAAATGATCTCTTAGAAGCTTTTAGGATGGTTGGAATCAGCTGGAAATCTCAGGAACAAGTTTGAGCTCTTTCTTGCAAAAGGGGCAAAAGTGGTCAAAATAACAACTCCCTCAAATGATGTTCCAGATGTTGGGAACCATTTGGGACAGTTCAAGGATGATATTTGGAGTGTGTTTGAGGTTTTGTCTGGTTTGGAAAGTGACTGAATCAAGACATGGCTTGAAAAATGCACAAAAGTCCAATTTTGAGGTTTTGAGAGGTGACTTTGTGATTGTGGTGTTACAGGTCACTTGTGAGTGTTTGGATCACCTCTATATGATGTTTATGAGGTGTGTGTGTGATTGGTTTGGTTGGAATTGCTCTCAAACTCAAAACCCGATAGTGACTTGTTTTGGAAGGCAAATTTGGAAGTGAGAAGGTGATTTTGAGGAAAGCATCTGTTTGATGGCTTTGGTGTACTCAAACTGATAACAAATGAGCTCTATTAAGTAGAGCAAGTTTGTTTTGGGAGCAATAGTGATTGGCAACTGCAGCAGAGGTTTGGACAATGTTGATCAATGAGAATCCAAGTCTCCTCTAGCCATTGACTAGAGGTTAGGGCACATGCTGCTGGTTCCCTTGGTCTTGGATAAGTCTTAACTGAATTCAGTTGGAAATGGCTCAGTCCATGCCACCTTGGTGCATCCATTAAATGCTCCAAACCAAAATTGGAGTCTTGTCCCTCTTTTAGGCATTTCTAGGTTTGGCATGCTACTTTTGGTTCCAAAGACTTGGGAGGCTTATGGATCAGTGTTTGTCCCTCCTTAGTCTCCCCTTGAGGTGTTCAAATGGATAGAGTTGCTTGCCCTTTGCAAAATTTGAGAAAATCAAGCAAAACTCCCAAATCTGTCTTGCCATGACAGTTTGCAGCAAGGCATATTGGCATGGTCATATCTCATGGCCCAAGTGGAATTTAATGGAGTTCTTGGCCATTTTGGGAAGCCTTCATATGATACAACAACTGTTTGATCATAGTTGGTTTCGATACCTTTTGGATCTAAGTGAAAAATGCCCCTACATTTGGAAAAAAGTGAAGGCAGATTCTGACTTGGTGAAAATTTCACTAAGTGTTGGAAAAAAGTGACATTTTCACTTTTTGTGATTTTGATCATTCCATAACTTAAAATCCATGAGGAATTGGAATGAGTTGTGTTTGAAGCTTTTGTAGAGGGTCATGAGAGCTACAAATCCAGCTTTGAATGGGGGAAAATGGCCTTGTGGTTTAGGAGTTATGATCCTCCAAAGTTGGTACCCTAGCCACTTTGTTCCATAACTTAGAAAATTTCTAAGTTTTTTATGGTTACCCCTTTTACAAGTTATCCCACTTTTCTTGATTTTTCTTGATGAATGATGATTCCAATCACACATTAACATCATTTTATGGTTAAAGAACCATAATTGTGAAAAATCTCAAAAAGTCAAAGTTGACTTTTGTGCACAGTTGACTTTTTGTCAAACGAATTCCGAACTGTGCGATCCTATATGAAATCAAGTCCTTGACCTAAATCAAACTTGATGGATTGATTTCATAGGTGTTATAGGGTGTATTGAATCATGTCCTAGGGTTTGGGAGCATACCTGGGTCAAAAGTTAAAGGCATAGTTGACTTTTTCTACGAAACCCTAACTGTGGTTCTGATGAACTTGAAACTTGTTGACCAAGCTTCTTGGATCAATCCATTGTTGCAAATGGATCAATGTAGTGTGTTGGAGACCCTCAAATCATGTCTTGAGGTCTTGGCTCATGATTTGTCCCAAAAGTCAACTTAGGGGTGAATTAGATCAAGAAACCCTAATTCCTGATTTTTAGTGAATGCATCCCCTGAGGTTAAATTGACTTGATGATTGGGTCCATGAGGTTCCATGGAGCATTTTAGGTTATGCTTTGAAGCATTGGCTCATGCCCAGAGGAAAATTTCCATCTGGAGGCCCTGGTCGACCAAACCCTAATTTGGTGACACTGGCGATCTTGAGGCTTGGTCCACTTGGAATGCTGCAACCTTGTGCTTGATTCTTGATGTGGGAGTCCTCTCGATCCATTGTGGATGTTTGAGAGGTTAGACAAGTGGAAGATCATTTCAATTCTTGATTGATCTTTTGTCTAAGGCTCAGAGAGGGCTTGAAACCATAATTCCTGTTTGTAGTGAATGCTCACCCATCTTTGGGGAGACTGATGAGGCATGAAGGTTCCTCCATATTGTGATGATGATTTTCACAATGATGGGAAATCTTAGTCAAAATTTGGGGTATGACACCTGGGATGCTACGAGCTGGGAGTCGGTGTAAATCTTCACCTCCTTGGCGCCCACGTCCTTTGCCAGCCGTAGTCCCGCGAGGAAGGCCTCATATTCGGCCTGGTTGTTGGACGTAGAGAAGGACAGGACAAGAGATTCTTCGATTAGTATTCCTCCTCGTTTTCGAGGATGATACCTGCGCCGCTACCTGAGGGGCTGGATGCCCAATCCAAGTAAATTGTCCATCTCTCCGTTCCGCTTAGCGGGGACGATGGAGGTGTCATCTCCGCCACGAAGTCGGCCAGGACGTGTGCCTTGAGGGCCTTCCTGCCCTCGTAATAAATGTCGAATTCTTATAACTCTGGGTACCATTTGAGCATCTTGCCAGCCATGTCTGGTTGGCAAAGAAACTGCCTGATGGGTTGGTCCGTGCGTACTGCTATGGTGTGGGCCAAGAAGTAGTGTCTGAGTTTTCTCGCAGCGGTTACGAGGGCAAGGGAGACTTTCTCTATCTGCGTGTACCTGATTTCTGGTCCTTGCAGGGCCTTGCTGGTGAAATAGATGGGCTTCTGCCCGTCCGTTATTTCGCGGACGAGGGCAGTGCTGATGGCCTCACTGGCAACAGAGAGATATAGGTACAGGGTCTCCCTGCATTCTGGTTGAGAAAGTACAGGAGGTTCGGACATGGCTCGCTTAAGGTGGGTCAGAGCTTGCTCGTATTCCTCCGTCCATTCAAAATTGGCCTCCTTTCTGAGGAGTTTAAAGAAGGCCAGGGCGTGCTGAGCAGACTTGGCCACGAAACGAGAAAGTGACGCGAGCATCCCGTTGAGAGATTGGATGGATTTCTTTGACCTGGGCGTGGGAAATTCCGCGAATGCTCGACACTTGTCTGGATTCGCTTCTTTGCCCCTCTCGGTGAGGTAGAATCCGAGGATCTTCCCCGGTCGTATGCCGAAGGTGCATTTTTCTGGGTTAAAGCGCATTTTGCACCTCCTGGCCTGGTCGAAGACCTTTTGTAAGTGGGTCATATGGTCGGATTCCTCTTGGGATTTCACGATCATATCGTCCATGTAAACTTTAACCATGTCTCTGATTTCTGATCGGAAGACCTTGTTCATCATGCGCTGGTAGGTGGCCCCAGCGTTTTTCAGACCGAAGGGCATTACATTATAGTAATAGTTCCCCGACGAGGTCATGAACGCGGTGTACCTCCTGTCCTTTTTGGCCATAGGGATTTGGTTATATCTCGAATATGCGTCCATGAAGGACAAAAGTTTGAACCCTGCAGAATTATCTACGAGTTTATCTATGCTCGGTAAGGGATAAGCATCTTTCGGGCAAGCCCGGTTGAGATCAGTATAGTCAATGCACATGCGCCATTTTCAACTATGCTTTTTAACAAGTACAATGTTGGACAACCAGGTTGTATACCTGGCCTCCGAAATGAATTTCACCTCTAAGAGGTCTTGTGCAAGTTTTTCGGCAGCCTGTGCCTGTTAGTCAGATTATTTCCGCCTGAGCTGCACGACGGCACGGGCAGCTGGGTCGATGGTCAAATGGTGGCACGCAGTCTCAGGGTCTAAATTGGGCATGTCTGCGGCACTCCAAGCAAACAGGTCAGCGTTGTCGTCCAGGCATTGCTTCAGCTGTTGCTTGACCTCGTCGGGCAGTCCAGCACCAATCTTCACCCCTCTGTTGGGGTTATTGCTGAAGGCGATGACTTTAAACTCCCCGTCTGGAGCTGGTCGTATGAAGGCTGATGCAGAGGAGCTGGTCATCCTTGTTGACGCACCTTTATTGCTATCTTCCTCGCCTTCCTCTGAAATTCAGTTGTCGAGGTTGATAGTGTGAATAGGGAGTGCAGGTTTCTTGTCCGGTTGGCCGTCTTCGGATGGATGGTTTTCCTCCCGTGCCGGCTTAGCTGCTTTGGGTGCTGCACCGATCTGGTTTTGTCCCTGGGTTGCTGCTTCAAAACATCTGCGGGCAGCCTCTATGTCCTCGTGCAATGTCGCAACGTGACCCTTCTTCGTATAATACTTCAACTTGAGGTGGACAGTTGAAGGGATATCAACTAACTCTGTGAGGGCCGGTCTCCCCAAGATACATTGGTACAGTGACAGGCAATCGATCACCAGGAATTGGGTCTTGATTGACTTGAACGCCTCTTCTTCCCCGAATGTGACTAGGAGCTCCACGTACCCCCAGGGTCTGGCCGTGGTACCGTTGAACCCCTGCAAATCGGATCCCACGTATAGTGAGAGGTTCTTCTAGTCCAGCTTGAGGGCCCGATTATGTCCACCGAACTACCCTGGTCGACCAGGATTCTTCTGACATCGGTGCTTACCAATCTTGCCCTGACGAGCAAGGGGATGTGTGAGTTGGGAGAGCCTCCGGGCAGCTTTTCGTGGTAAAAGGTGATCGGCTGAGAGGACCCTTTGATCTTCTCAAGCGTGGATAGCCAGTCAGGGCTACACTCAATAAGTTGCTCGAACTTTCGCTTAACAGATCCCACTGTTAGCTCATTGTACCCCCACATGAGATAACCATGACTGCAGGGAATGCTTCCCACGTGCTGAGCGCGAACACCTGGGACGACTCCTCGAAATAATCTGGGATGGCAAAGTCCTCTGGTCGTGTGATGGACATAGCGACCTGCGGGAGAGGACTAGATAGGGATTATTCTGCTTCCTTCTTTGAATCTGACGCCTCCCATTTTGAAGACTCACCTTTCTTGATATATTGCTTCAGATGACCCTCCTTGATGAGGATCTCGATAGCATCTTTAAGGTGCACGCAGTCCTCGGTTATATGGCCGTGGCTACGGTGGAAACGACAATATTTACTTTTATCCACGTTGCCTTTGGACGTCGTCGGTTTGGGGAACCTGACGCCTCCCTGCTTGAACTCCGTATTGATGCATTCAGAGAGAATGCACTTGCGAGGAGCGGTGAGCATAGTATACTCCGTGAATCGGACAGCAGGCCCTTTACCTTCTCGGGGGAGATCGTCTCGTCGCCTCTCTTTTCCTTGTCGGGATGTCTCCGGCTCATCTATTTTTGGTGCCCGGGTATTTTCGCGATCTCTTGCGTCCCGGGCATGATATGCGGCCTCCTTCTCTTTGTATTGTATGTACGCTTCAGCTTTCCAGAGAAGTTACGTTAATGTTCGAGGAGTCTTGATTCCGAAGGCTTTGCGAAACTCACTTTTTGGTCTCAAGCCCTTCTCGAGAAGGAACTTTTTCATATGGTCCGTAGTACGGACCTCCACGGCTTCTTTGTTAAACCGTTCAGTATATGCCCGCAGGGATTCGTCCCTGCCCTGTATGATAGCTTCCAAGGTGGCCTCCGACTTGGGATGTCGTCGGGAAGCCGTAAAATGTCAAGCAAAACGGATCTTCAAATCTCTCCACGATGTGACCGATCCTCGGGGAAGGCGCTTGAACCAAGCC
Organism: Lathyrus tuberosus; assembly: GCA_022829125.1. NCBI lineage: Eukaryota > Viridiplantae > Streptophyta > Magnoliopsida > Fabales > Fabaceae > Lathyrus > Lathyrus tuberosus. Next base: position 8,622,320 of record JALAZF010000060.1, on the reverse strand, counting down.
ATAGCCCCCTTCCTGAGGGTGATTGGGAATAGTCTGCATTTTATGGCCCCACTCACGTTGTGGTAGTGGAGCATTGCCTCTATGTTTTCTATGTGCTCGCCGGGGTCGGAGGTCCCATCATAGGTCGCTAAAGCGGGGGACTTTTCTAACCCGCGAGGGATTCTGGTTTCCATGATCTCCTGTGAAAGGGGGCCGTGGACGTCATCGTCACTGCTTGTGCTCGGGGAACGGGAGAAGGAATGGCTACGACCACGGCTCTTGCTTCATCGTGGAGAATGCCTGCGCGAACGGCAATGCTCGTACTTTTCTGAGGGCCTGGACTTCTTTGACGCAGGGGAACGTCTTGACTTCTGTGGAGGAGATCGGCGTCGTCTTCGTGCAAGATCGGATGCTGGGTCTTCTGATCTTGACCGTCTTCTCTTCGGGGAGAGGCTTCTGGATCTGTCACGCCTCCGTTTCTGAGGGGGAGGCCGAGGACGTGGAGATGGGCTGCGATGCTTCTCCGAGGACAGGAGCTCCTGGAGGACGTGCTCGAGAGCGTTGATCTTTTCACCTTGCTGGAAGATCAAGAGGTTTGATCTGTTGAGGGAGGCTATGAGAGCAGTTGTGCTGGGGTCAGCGTTTTGTGGAATCGGAATAGGCTTGAAAACACGATCAGCAGCTTGTGCTCGAGGTTTCACATCATCGGGAGTAGGGGAGGCGGTCTTTCCGTCACGATGATCTATCTCCGTGAAAGCAGCTCCGGAGAGGATGTGGTCAGTGTTATCGGGGATAACGGCGAGAGTAGAATCTTGACGGACAATGTCATTCTTGGTGGAGGCCATGATGATAGAAAAAAGGTTTGAATGGAGCTTTAGTCTTCAAAGTGAAAAAGAGGGGATCTTGAATAAAAAAACGGGGAAGCTAGTTTCCCACAGACGGCGCCACTGATCGGAGGTGATCAGACTGGATCGTCGTGGCCTTCGTGTAGGGCAGATGGTGATTCTTGTAGGTGAGGAGGGGGGTGTACTTGCAAGGCACTCCGACGCTCAAGTAAGAAAGGGTCAGAGAAAAGGGGCAAGTACAAAGTGTGTTCTTAGGATAAATATTGGAAACCTGACCCTCTCAAGTGAGAGGGTTTATATAATGCCCCCAACGCGTAGCCAACGGTCCCTATTTTTGGGGCGAAATAACCGTTTCCCGAAGAATACGTAACTGCCCAAAACTAGCCGTTATGTCGGGCAGGGTGCCCAAAACTAGCCGTTATGATAGGCAAAGGCGTGGTTCCGGGCACCTGCCCATAACTGTCCTGGGATTAATGAAGTCGTGCGTGACGGGCAGCAGTACCGGGGAGGAGCGATGTAATCCTTGCCTGGTTGGAGGGCAGGAAAGTATACTCTGCCCTTCGCGGATTAGGCTTTAGGGAATAGGGTTGTTCTGGGAGCAGAAGTGGATTGGGCCATGCCTAGCCATTGGTCCAGTCTAGATCACTAACTAATTGTATTTTTTTTTACTCTGATATTTTTATCATTAATTATCGCGGGGGATTAGGGTGTTACATAGTGGTATCAGAGCAGGTCGGTCCGTCCAACCAAGTTGTCGAGTCGTTGTCGTGTGACAATTAATTGATGTCAATGTCATTTCCTTAACCATTGTGTTATGTTGTTGGTGTGTAACAGATTTAGAATGGCTGGAAGGAACGATGCTGCTATTGCTACTGCCTTGCAGGATGTTGCTCAGGCGGTACAGAACCGCCTCATGCTAGTGAGAATGACGAGTTTTAGAAGAACATACCGCCTACCTTCAAGGGAAGATATGATCCGGATGGAGCACAGACTTGGCTAAAGGAGATCGAGAGAATCTTCCGGGTTATGGAATGTCCTAAAGCACAGAAGGTACGGTTAGGTACTCATATGCTGGCTGAGGAGGCTAATGATTGGTGGGTTAGCACTCGTCAACTGTTGGGAGCAACAGGAGAGGCGATCACTTGGGCTGTGTTCAGTAGGGAGTTCTTGAGGAAATATTTTCCTGAAGATGTCCGAGGAAATAAAGAGATCGAGTTTTTGGAACTGAAGCAGGGTAACATGACGGTTACGGAGTATGCTGCCAAATTGTCAGATCTGGTTAAGTTTTACCCTCACTACAGTGCGACAACTGCTGAATTCTCAAAGTGTGTCAAGTTTGAGAATAGATTAAGGCCTGAGATCAAACAAGCAATTGGTTATCAGCGGATCAGAAGGTTTCCAGATTTAGTGGTTTGCTGTAGGATCTTTGAAGAAGATAGCAAGGCTCGATCGACTCACTATAAAAGGCTGGCCGAGAGGAGAGGAAAACAACGGGTGAACCGTGGGAAGCCTTATGCAGCTCCGACCGAGAAAGGTAAACAAAAGCACGCTGATGGCAAGAAGCCGAGTGGGGGAGGTGTCCCTACTCCTCTTAAGTGTTACAGGTGTGGTGAGTTAGGTCATCATGTCAGTGAGTGTAAGAGCGATGTGAAGAAATGCTTCAAGTGTAGACAGGCTGGGCATTTGATTGCTGACTGCAGAGTTAATGTGGTGACTTGTTACAACTGTGGAGAATAGGACCATATTAGTACTCGTTGCCAGAAACCAAAGCAAGCTGCGACTGGAGGAAAAGTGTTCGCTTTGACAGGGACTCAGACTTCCAGTGATGACAGACTGATTAGAGCTACATGTTATATTAATAATACACCTTTGATTGCTATTATTGATACTGGTGCTACTCACTCTTTTATTGTTGCTGAATGTGTGAGAAGGCTAGGCGTTGTCGTTTCTCCTATGAAGGGAGAGATGGTCGTCGAAACTCCTGCGAAGGGATTGGTGACCACTTCTTTAGTTTGTTTGAATTGCCCAATATCGATCTTTGATAAGGACTTCGGCGTGGATCTGATTCGCTTACCGTTGGGAGGTCTCGATGTGATCTTGGTTATGAACTGGTTGGAGTTCAATCACGTTCATATTAACTGTTTTAATAAGTCAGTGTGATTTCTTGCTCCTGAGGAAGAAGAAGAAGATGGTTTTCTATCTGCTAGAGAGTTGAGAGAGCTCGTAGAGGAAGAAGCTCAGGTGCTTGCATTATTTGCATCTTTGTCAGTGGAGAGTGAGTCGGTGATTAATGAATTGCGAGTAGTGCGTGAATTTTCTGAAGTGTTTTCGGATGATATTGCTGATGTACCGCCAGAGAGAGAAGTGGAGTTTACTATTGATCTTATCCCTGGTACCAGACCTATTTCTATGGCACCATACAGGATGTCGGCATCAGAATTAACAGAGCTTAAGAAGCAACTAGAAGAGTTGTTAGAGAAGAAATTTTTGAGGCCAAGTGTATCGCCTTGGGGAGCTCCAGTGTTGTTGGTAAAGAAAAAGGATGGCAGTATGAGGTTATGTATCGACTACAAACAACTGAATAAAGTGACGATTAAGAACAAGTATCTGCTTCCAAGAATAGATGACTTGATGGATCAGTTAGTCGGTGCCCGTGTGTTTACCAAGATTGACTTGAGGTCGGGTTATCATCAGATACCGGTAAAGGATGAAGATGTTTAGAAGACGGCCTTCAGAACCCGATATGGACATTATGAGTATGTGGTGATGCCGTTCGAAGTTACTAATGCACCTGGTGTATTCATGGAGTATATGAATCATATTTTTCATGCTTACTTGGATTAATTTGTGGTTGTCTTTATTGACAATGTTCTAATCTATTCTAAGTTAGAAGAGGACACGCAGAACATTTGCGGATCGTGCTGCAAGTGTTGAAAGAGAAGAAGCTTTATACTAAGTTGTCTAAATGCGATTTCTGGTTGAGAGAGGTAAGTTTTCATGGGCATGTTATTTCAGGTAATGGTATTGCTGTGGATCCGTCCAAAGTAGATGCAGTTCTACAATGGGAGGCTCCGAAGTCAGTAACTGAGATTAGAAGCTTTTTGGGCTTGGCTGGTTATTACCGAAGGTTTATTGAAGGATTTTCGAAGTTGGCACTTTCTTTGACTCAGTTGACGTGCAAGGGCAAATTGTTCGTGTGGGATGTTCATTGTGAGAAGAGTTTTATCGAGTTGAAGAAGAGATTAACTACAGCTCCAGCTTTAATTCTACCCGAACCAAATGAACCGTTTGTGGTGTATTGCGACACTTCTTTGATGGGTTTAGGAGGTGTTAATGCAGGATGGTAAGGTTTTGGCTTATGCTTCACGACAGTTAAGGGTCCATGAGAGGAATTATCTAACTCATGATTTGGAATTAGCTGCAGTGGTATTCGTATTGAAGATTTGGAGGCACTATCTTTATGATTCCAGATTTGAAGTGTATAGTGACCATAAGAGCTTGAGGTATCTGTTTGATCAGAGGGAGTTGAATATGAGACAAAGAAGGAGGGTCGAGTTCTTAAAGGATTATGATTTTGGCTTGAACTATCATCCCGGTAAAGCTAATGTCGTGGTTAATGCTTTGAGTCGGAAGACATTGCATATGTCTGCTATGATGGTTAAAGAGTTAGAATTGATTGAACAGTTCAAAGATATGAGTTTGGTTTACGAGCAGACACCGCATAGTGTGATGTTGTGTATGCTGAAGATCAACAATGAATTTCTTAATAGTACAGAGAAGGCCAGAAGTTGGATGTGAAACTGGTGGATTTGATGATTGGAAATGACCAGGCGGAAGGTAATGAGTTCAGAATGGATGAACAAGGCGTGTTGAGATTCCGTGATAGGATTTGTATTCCTGATGATCTTGAGTTGAAAAGGATGATTCTAGAAGAGAGTCACAGGAGTAGTTTGAGTATCCATCCAGGAGCTACGAAGATGTATCAAGACTTGAAGAAAATATTTTGGTGGCCTGGATTGAAACTTGATGTGGTTAAGTTTGTGTATGCTTGTTTGACTTGTCAGAAGTCGAAGGTGGAACATCAGAAACCTGTTGGTTTGATGCAACCGTTAGATATTCCAGAGTGGAAGTGGGATAGTATTTCTATAGACTTTGTGACTGGGTTGCCTAATACACCGAGAGGACATGATTCCATCTGGGTAGTAGTTGATAGACTGACGAAGTCGACACATTTCATTCTGATTAATATCAGTTTTCCTTTGCAGAAGCTGGCAGAAATTTATATTCAAGTGATTGTGAAGTTACTTGGAGTCCCGTTGAGTATTGTGTCGGATAGAGATCCAAGGTTCACTTCCAGGTTTTGGGAGAGTTTGCAAGAAGCTTTGAGATCAAAACTAAAATTGAGTTCGGCCTATCATCCACAGACGCATGGACAGACAGAGAAGACTATACAATCTTTGGAGGATTTGTTGAGGGCTTGTGTGCTTGAACAAGGAGGTGCTTGGGATAGCCATTTGCCGCTGATTGAGTTCACTTATAATAACAGTTATCATTCCAATTTTGGAATGGTGTCTTTTGAAGTATTGTATGGTCGGAGGTGTCAGACGCCTTTGTGTTAGCATGAATCTGGTGAGAGTGTATTACTTGGACCTGAGATTGTTCAGCAGACTACCGAAAAGGTGAAGCTCATTCAGGAGAAGATGAAAGCTTCGCAGAGCAGGTAGAAGGTTTACCATGATAAGAGGTGGAAAGATCTTGAGTTCCAAGAAGGAGACCCTGTGTTTTTTAGAGTCACCCCGGTGACCGGCATTGGACGTGCGTTGAAGTCGAGGAAGCTTACTCCTCGGTTTATTGGTTTGTATCAGATTTCTGCAAGAGTTGGACATGTTTCCTATAGAGTGGTTTTGCCACCCAATTTGTAGAATCTACATGATGTGTTCCATGTGTCACAGCTTCGGAAGTATGTTCCGGATCCGTCACATGTGATTCTGATGGATAATGTGGAAGTAAGGGATAACCTTACGGTTAAGCCTTACCAATACGAATTAAAGACCGCGAGGTAAAGCAACTGAGGGGTAAAGAGATCACCCTTGTGAAGGTAGTGTGGGGAGGCGCTGCCAGAGGGAATATGACTTGGGAATTAGATAGCAGGATGCGAGAGTGTGAGATAAATTTCCGAGGACGAAAATATTCTAAGTGGGGGAGAGTTGTAACGCCCTGATTTATTTTAATTATTTTTCATAATTAAAATTATATGATGTTGTGTATATGTGTATGACTATGTGTGTTTTGGTTGAGGTTGGGTTGCCCTTAGTATGGGGTAATGATCTTAGAATTATAGAGAATGAGGCATCAGAGGGTGTGTGACCAATTATGTAGGGATATGTGGTGTGGTTAGTAAGTAATTATTAATTTAAATAATTTAGTTGGAATTATTTAGATTTAAAATAATTAGTTTCATTATTTTATTTATTTAAAATTGGATAATATGAGTGGAGAGATGATAAGGGAAAGGTGGTCCATTCATGAGGATTAGTAAGGGTAAAGGAGGAAAAACATATTAGGGGTCTAAGGGTTATAGTAGGAAAAAGAAGAAATTGGAAAAGGGAGAATCATTTTGTGGCGATCGATCGTATTCTGAAGAGAAGAAGAAAGGGAAAGGGAAGCAGAGATAGGGCTTAGAGAGCATCTGAAGAATCTTCATCTAAGGTAAGGGAAGGGGTTCTTTAATCTCTTAAGGGTTGTATAATGTATGTATGAGGGTAGGTAAACCTTTAGCATCACCCCTATGTGTTGTTTGTGTCGATTTGAATTGGGATTGTCGCGTGTCAGAGGTTTTGATAAGAGAATAAAATGCATGAACTAACCGATTGAAGTGTGAATTATATATTTCTAATTGATAGTGTGATAATCTGTGAATTGATGTGCAATTTTCGCACTTTGTGAGCGAAATCGTAGAAGAATTGGGGTCTTACTCGTGCAGAATCGCAATCGCAGGATTACTGATTCGTACAGTTTCGCCAGGTGAATGGTGGGTTTCGCCGGGCGAATATGAATTCGCTGGTAGGTCGCCAGGCGAATTGAGGAGCGAGTGAGAAGATGAAAATAGGGGTTGCTGGAATTTGTATGGGGGAAAGAAATTCGCTTCTGCTCTGCCGGGCGAGCATGAGGTGAAAAGGTAATTCGCCGGGCGAAAGGATAGTTCACCGGGAAAACGGGATTTCGCTGGTGCCTCGTTGGGCGAGCATCAAGCGAGCAGAGCTGAGACGAACCGAACTTTCTAAAACTTTAAAAATTCGTATCTTTTGATCCGTAGGACCGTTTCAGTCACCGTTCGAAGCGTTGGAAAGCTGGTTTCACATACTTTTTATAAAAATCAATTTCAATACCAGAATTCCAACCCTTTGGCGCGTTAATTGGGTTTTTGTGTATGTTGTTATGTGTTGTAAGTTGAAATGATGAATTCGGTGGTGTGCATGCATGTATGGTTGTGGATTGTTGTTGTTGTTGTATGTGTGATAGGTATGGGCTGTGTGTTGGATATTTATAGTATGATGTATTGACACATTGATAGTTATATGCATTTAGTTGTCGTTGTATGCATACCATGTTTCATAAGTTGTGCGATAAGCCGTGTGCCTATATGGGGTGTGAGCGTCTTATCGGGATTCTCTGAAAAAGAATCATGTTGTTGTTGTTGTTGTTGAGGTGATCATGTGCCCATGTGGGGTGTGAGCGATCACGGTTGTCGTGTGCCTATGTGGGGTGTGAGCGACTGTTATGGAAATTCCGACGGGAATTATGATCATGAAACAGTGATCGAATTGGTACCACATGCATTGAGTCAAGTCGTGGGTCTCATTGCATTGCATTGTGTTGTGTTGATTATGTGCTTGTGTGGAAAATGTTAATTGTGCTGATGTTGTAATGATAGGGTAGATTGTGTAATGTTTTATGCTTTCATATTTATATTGTTCATTTCTTATGTTGATTGAGAATCTCACCCATTCTGTTTGAATGTTACCTCTACATGGGTAACCTGCAGATAAGCAAGAATAGTGCGGAGTCGAAGTTAGTGAAGATGGAGTGTTCTCTTTTATTTCGTTGAGTCGCATCTGCTCTGATTGTAACACTGGGTTTTGGAATGCTTGTCGTTGTTTATTTCATTGTTTGTCGTCGCTTTATGTATTGGATGATGATTATGTGGCGCTAAGTATGTTATGTTTCAGTTGAATTTCCGTTACCATATGAAAAGATTAATTATGTATGGCTTTCTTGATGTTATCTTCGTGTTATCTATAGTATGCATGAGCAGGTGTTTGTTGAATGTAGCATCCTAACTGATTGTATGTTTTATTTTACTATGATATTTTATCATTAATTGTCTCAGGGGATTAGGGTGTTACACATGGCATCTGAGCATTTTTGCTACCGTCCTGGTGTTTACCTGTTTTGTTCACTTTTGTGTTTACTCCCCAAGTGACTGAGTTTGTCTATTCTCTCCAATAGAGTTATCAGCCCTTAGGCATAAAAGTGCTCATCCTTTCTAATTTCCCCACAGAGTTTGATCCTCGTGGATGATGGTTGCTTCAGTTATCTTTTCCATGTTTGGATAAGATAAATCCCCATTTGAGTTCATTCCTCAGTGGGTAGAGTCTTGTTTCACAGTTTCTTTCTAGCTTGTTCCTAGATTGAACTTTGGTCTCTAGCGAGTGTTGCTTTTGAACCTGATTAGGTCGCCGAACCTTGTTTGAGCGTGCATTTATTTTGCGCGGTATCTTGCAGGAAGAATCTTTTATAGATCCTCATTGAAGACATAATTCATTCTCTAGTAGTGTTGTGATAACAACGTCTCCTTGGAATTTATACCCAGACAACAAGTGGCAGTCTCCTTGAGAAGCTTGTTTTGCTATCGTTACCTCTACAGCGATAAGTGGCAGTCTCTTCCGAGAAGCTTATCTGTTTTTGGTGTTTACTTCAAATTTTCTCATAACAAGTGGCAATATCTTGGAGAAGCTTGTTTTATATGGCGATAAGTGGCAGTCTCTTCCGAGAAGCTTATCCGTCCTTGGTGTTATTCAACCTTTTGCAATTACAATTGGTATTCCCCTAGAAGTCTGTCAGGGGAATTTTGTTGAAGACCTTACAAACAGTTTCTCTTTATTTGAGTTACCCTCTTTACAAGGATTTTATTGCAAGTGATGATTCCTCATTAAGGTCATCTATCCAGTTTGCTTCTATCAAATGGCATCTCTTTCAGAAGTTAATGAAGACTCTGATGGTTTTTCTCTTTATTTGATAAAATTTGCTCATAAGCAACCAACCTGCATCTCTTTTGTGAGATCTCCAGTAGGCTTGCCTAGGCTTTGTACATCTCCAAGTGAAGTGGATGTGTGTTTCCCAGTGAATTTCTGGATACCATTTTCCCCGGTGATGTCTTATAACTCGTTTACTCCCCAAATGAAGTGGAGATGTTTACCTATTTTTCCATTGGAGACCATATTTTGGTTCTACTTTCAATGAGGATGTTTTCTTTGGTCCAATCCTAAGGCTTTGAGGTTTGTGTCCCATTTTTTTGTCCTAGAATGTCAGCCAGTCATACTTGAACTTGTTGATCCACTGCTCTGAATATTTCCCCAGTGGAGACCGCTTTCTAGTTCAACCTTCATTGAGGATCTCTTTTCTTTCTAAACTGCCAATCAGTCATACTTGAACTTGTTGTTCCATCACTTTAGATGTCTTGTTTTATTTTATTCCCCAGTGGAGACCGTCATCCGGTTCAACCTTCATTGAGGATATTTTTGTTCTAGAATGCCATCCGGTCACATTTGAACCTGATGATCAATCAAGATACCTCTGTTGGAGCCCATTTTTGGTCCTACTTCCAAAGAATTTGCTTTATTCTTTTCAGAGTGTCAGTCTGGTCATATCTGAACCTGTTGATTAACTACTCTAGATACCTTTATTGGAGCCCGTCTTTTGGTTCTACTTCCAATAAGGTTTCTTTTTTGTCCTAAAGTGCCAACCGGTCATACTTGAACCTGTTGTTCCATCACTTTGGATGTCTTATTTATTTTCTTTCCCCAGTGGAGACCGTCCTTTCGGTTCTATCTCCAGTGAGGATTTTTTCTTCTAAAGTGCCAACCGGTTATACTTGAACCTGTTGTTCCATCACTTTGGATGTCTTGTTTATTTTCTTTCCCCAGTTGAGACCGTACTTTCGGTTATATCTCCAATGAGGATCTTTTTTTCTAAAGTGCCAACCAGTCATACTTGAACCTGTTGTTCCATCACTTTGGATGTCTTATTTATTTTCTTTCCTCAGTGGAGACCATCTCTTGGTTCTACCTCCAGTGAGGATCCTATCCTTCTAAAGTGTCAGCAGTCACATTTGAACCAGTTGCTCAACCACTTTAGATTCCCCCGATTTGTTTCAACTTCCCCAGTGTTGTTGTTATCCCCAGTGAGTGTTTACTCATTGCGTTGACTTTATCCATGTGCCTTCGTTTCCGTCTGCATTTTTGTATTTATCATCCCATCATTTTCATCATGCTAGAGTTCATGGCATGTCCGCATTATAGATTAGTTTTGTCCATAGCATAGCATATCATTGCATCTAAGGGAAAAAATTCCGGTTATCTATATTTAAATACCTTTCACCATGATTTCATGAGTATTATCATCACTCATGTCATCCGGTGAAGATATTTAAACAGGGGCAACCGTCATACCCCAAATTTTACCCTTAGATTTCTTTGATGATTTGTATATCATTCTAGGTCAATCATTCATGCATAACTAATCATTTTATCAGCCTTTGTTTTATTTTGTTTCATTTGTGAATCAGGGTTTATTTCAGAGGTTCAAGGGACTGATCAACCAAAGTTTTGGATAGATCACCAACCAAGCAAGTTCTCGTACTCTCAAGAATTCAGTATGATTTGGTTTCATTACAAGTTCTCCGAGGCTCATGCCTTACAAGACTGATTCAAGGAACAGTATCGAGTTGGTAGGTTGTGGCAAAGATTCAGAGTCAAGGTTTTGGTCCTCATCAAGTCATTTATTTCATCAGTGCACTCGAGGCGAAGATTAGGATTTCTCACTCCTCTGTGTTTAAGAAGGACGAGTGTCATTCATGTTGGATTTCTTCTAAAGCTGACATGTTAAGTTCAGGTTGCTGAGCTTTTGAAGGTCAAAGCAGTTGAGTTGTATGCAAGTATTGGTTGTGTGGTTCAATTTCTCGTCATTGATTCCAAGTGTTCAAGATGGTTGTTCTGTCCATATCCATTTCTAAATCTGTTTCATCCAATCCCACATTATTTAAGTTATCTATCTAAAAACCCATTCAATTCCAAATCCATATTCCATTGTTATTCTAATTTTACCCATTTCATTTTCATTATCCAAATTCACCAACAAATTATCCATTACTCATTTTTATCCATTTTCATATAACCAATTTCTCCATTTCAATTTCCATGTACATTTTCACCTTTTCTAATCCAAATCATATCCACTTCTTTATACCCATTATCCATATTTATTCAAAAACAAAAACAAAAACATAATGTCCATTGTACATTCTTATACCCATTTTAATCATCCATATATCTATTTAAGTCATATTTAAAAAAAAAAAAACAATTTTCCATTTCTATCTATTTATCATTAATATATCATTACCAAAAACCTTTCAAAAAATAATACAAGCCCATCATGTTAAAAAAAAAATCATTTCAATAAAAGCCCAAGGTCCACTTACAAAAATAAATTACAAAAAAAGAAGAAAGAAAACAAGTCACTCCAAGCCTTGTTGCTGCAACAAATCGTACAACCTTGATACACCAAGTCACCAAGTTGCTACCTTCATTAACCAAGTCAAACCATCCGTCCCCAAAAGACTGCTACACATTGCATAAACCTCCAAGAGCCATTTGCGCTACACTCCACAACAAAAGACCTCTGCATCATGAAAACAACAACACTGTTATTAACCAAAATAGACCTACAACTTCAACACAAACCAATACTCTGAAAACAACACTCCAAAACCATCATTCTGCTACATCCTGCCATAACCTGTTACAACTCCATGAGCCATGACAAACCTGTGCAAAACAACAGACCTGTTACAACTTAACAAACCTGCGTATGAAAAGGACTAATCAATAATACAGGACAAAATGGGAGACTTAATTAACAAGTTTTGAAATTTATTAAAGCAAGAGAATGGAGGGAGAACAAGATCAGATAAGAAGGAAATAGCAGAAAAGAGAGTGAACGCAAAAAAAAAACCTGATGGTTGAAACCACCTTTCTTGTTCTTTTCCACAAAACCTCCATAAAAGCTCTTCACGATCCAAAAACGGAGGGCCCTCTTCATCACCCTGCTTCATAAAACCTATTCACACCTCCTACCTCGCCTCTATTCCCACATTGTGTTTAAAAATCATCCAAAATTCTTATCCCTCTCCTTCAATCGATTCAATCTTCCTCAGACAAAATCGCAAAAATACTCACTTTCCTCATCACCTTTTCAACCTTTATCCTCCACAAACTCCAATCAATAACCATCCCAAATCAATAATCCAGTCATTTCAGAACACAAATCAGAGAGAGACTCGGAGATGAAGAGAGTTTGAGAGTGAACAAAATCGAAACCGGAAATGAACCTGTTGAGATGAAAGTTGGAAACCGTGAACGAACCTGAGCAGAATCGAAGTGATTGGAAATAGAGACGGAGACATGAAGCTTTCGCGAGGAAATTTAAGAAGGTGGGAATGAAATTATAACATGGTGTTTAAGATCGATTGTTTTCTTTCCTCGTGACGGTACCCTATTTTGAATCCCCTTTTGAAATTTGACAAGGTTTTGTGTTGACTGTTTTGTGTTATTTTCAATATATTCTGAATATTGCCTTGCATCCTTTATGTCTTAAAAATGAAAACCAAGGTAATGATATGCAAACCGGGCCGGGCTTGTTGGGTCTTGTGGCCCATTCATTTTTTGTACGTTTTTTGACCGTGTTTTCTTGAATTATGATAAGAGGATGGGCTTTTTCAGCCCATGTGAACCTTCATAATGATTCATATACCCTATATGTTATTTGCACCACCCTATTTGTTTAAGAATTTTGATTAGTTCTTCTTTTTTAATTAGAAATAGATTTTCTTTTAATTAGAAATTAATCTTGTATGAATTAGATTTTGTTTCTTAGAATTTAATCAATTAGACTTTTTGGTTTGAATTGATTTTGTTTTAGAAATTAACCTTGATAATTTTGATTAGTATTGTTCTAATTTTGACTATACCTTGCTAGTTTTGATATCTGTTTTAGATACTTGTCTTGAGTTTCTTTTACTTTGTCTCGATTAATTCCTGGTTAATTGTTGTTTTCTCCTAGCATGGGTTCGTATTCGATTTCTATTCTTGATTGAGTTGCTTCGTGTTTACTTGTTGGTTACCTTGTATTCACATGATCCCTTAAGATTCCTAGCTCCACTTAATTTCATATTAAGTTGGAGGTAGGAGAGACAGTAGGCTCTCAATCCAAGCATGACTACATTAGGATAGAACTTCATCGTGTACTCCTTGTTGTTGCTTACCCTCTGATTCCAAAGGAAATGATTACTCCTGTTGACTGCTATGTCATTTAGGATAGCCTTATCCACTTTTCCCCCTTCTTTCCATGACCGTTTTAGGACCATTCCCCTTTGGCCTTATTAGAGCCATTTTGTTTTACAACTTAGAGTTAGGTTTGGAGTTTTTGAACTCCATATGGGTACCATTATGTGTAGCGTGCGATTTCTGTCGGTGAAGCGACCACCTTATCGCCATGGTTGGAATTGGGTGCTACTTTCTGATTTCTTATTTATCCTATGAAGATGGAAAGGAAAGGGAAGCTATCTAAAACTAACCTTGCACGCAAATGTTTTATTTAACAAATGCTTAAGAGATTGGGGGGTCCGGGGTCAGGTTATACGATGGGGAGTTGTCAATTACCCATCCTATATATGATTATCCATAGATCGTTAGCAATTCTACTATTTTCTATTACTGGTGTTTATCTGTTTATTGGGAAAGTTTCTCCTTTGGGAATGTTTGAGAGAGAGAGAGAGAGAGAGAGTTTTTGTTGGTTTCAAATTTTTCCGATGTTTTTGGTAAGGTACTGGACCTAAGGTTTTTGATTAGTGTGCTCGCTAAGATTTCACAATCTTATGCCTACGTATTCCCGTTAAAGAAAACAGGAAAATCAGAATAATCGTAGTTCCTCCTATTCTATGGGAGGAAAAGGTGTTTGGTGTCTTGTTCAAAGCCCAATATTGAAGCTAAAAGGTTTGTGTCTTGTTCAAAGCCCAAGATTGAAGCTAAAGGTTTTGAGTGATAGAGAATTTGTCATCTCTAAAGGGAGATATCTCGTATATCCATCACAGTTGTTGCGTTACTGATTATAAAGGAGAATTACTTTAACTGGGATATGAGAATCCAGTAATGCCATAATTTCCTTTATAAGGGATTTGTCCTGAAGGAGGAAACTTTAACTCAGTGTTGAGTAATGCCATTTTTCCTTAGGCATCTTTCATGCTAAGAGAGGGACATTTGCTTGGATGTAAATGATCCTGAGGCTTGCCACTTATAGCTGTTAGATGAAAAGGGAGTTTACCAGGATAAGAGATGGACTACAACTTGGATATTTAAATCTACAAGTGTGCCACTTACAACAGTTATCTGGGATTAGGGTTTTGTTTGATTTTTTGTTGTGTGATGTACAGAGAAATGTCTTCTTAGAGAGAAATGTTGATTTCCTCTGAGGGGATTTTGGTTTTATGTGTGCCTTGATCAAAGCCCAAGGTTGAAGCTAAAAGGGTTGACTCTATTTAGGGAGTTTTATATCTGTCTTGTACAAAGCCCAAGATTGAGGCTAAAAAAGAGACTGATTCTTTTGGGGAGATCCTTATACAAAGCCTAAGAGGAGGCTGAAAGTTGACTTTTCTGGGGAAATATTTTGTCTGTCTTGTACAAAGCCCAAGATTGAGGCTAAAGGAGAGTTATTGACTCCTCTGGGGAATATGTGTTTGTGTCTTGTACAAAGCCCAAGATTGAGGCTAAAAATGGGAAACTGACTCTACTGGTGAGAGATTTTATCTGTCTTGTACAAAGCCCAAGATTGAGGCTAAAGAGAGACTGACTCAACAAGAGAGTGTTTTTATCTACTTGTACAAAGCCCAAGATTGAGGCTGAAGGGAGACTGACTCTGCTGGAGAGTATGATTTGTCTTGTACAAAGTCCAAGATTGAGGCTGAAAAGAGACTGACTCAACAAGAGAGTGTGATTTGTATTGTACAAAGCCCAAGATTGAGGCTGAAAAGAGACTAACTCAACAAGAGAGTGTGATTTGTCTTGTACAAAGCCCAAGATTGAGACTGACTCAACAAGAGAGTGTGATTTGTCTTGCATAAAGCCCAAGATTGAGGCTGAAAAGAGACTGACTCAACAAGAGAGTAATTTTATCTGTCTTGTACAAAGCCCAAGATTGAGGCTAACTTTGTTGAGGAAAGATCATTATACAAAGCCTAAGAGGAGGCTGGTTGGGGAATTTCTTATATGAAACCTAAGAGGAGGCTATCTTCTGCTAAGGATTATTGAGATCCAGAGGCAGGTCCAAAGTGGGGAACCAACTCTTGCTGAGGATTTCAGCAGAGTTGAGATATCAGAGGTTCTGATTCTGTTGGTATTGATGGTAATCTAACCTTAGACAGGGAAATTTAGGCTGAAGAGTTTAAACTCTGTTGGTGATTGATGAAATGACCAGGGTTTCTCCTTTTCCTCGAGGAGATGAGACTGTCCAAGTCTACTGGTATGAAAGGGTTTATCTTTGTACGATGCCCAAGAGGAGGCTGGTTTTAAGGGATGAGAATCAACCCTAAATTGGTCTGAGGCTTTGACTCTTTGAAAAGACTACTCTAACAAAGGATGACTAAGTTCTGTCCTATACCTGTAAGAGGTCTCGGGTCCTTGTACTAAGCCCAAGAGGAGGCATCAGAACTTTTAAGAAGCCTGAGGGTCCTTGTACAAAGCCCAAGAGGAGGTTGGGGATGCTTTTAGGAAGCCTGTGGGTCCAAACCTAAGAAAAGTTCAAGAAAGGTTTCACCGAGAATTAATACTTTAGTGAACAGTTCTAGGGTTTGAAGAAATTCAAGAGAGGTTTCACCGGGAATTAATCCTCTCTAGGGGTGATGAATTTCTTTGACAATTTTCTAGTAGTGACAGTCTTGAGAAAAGTTTCACCGGGAATAATTCCTTTCTCTGTTCCATATTGTATAAGCCCAAGAGGAGGCAATACTGTATCTGGAATTTCCTATGGGGAACTAGTTTTGACTTTGTTGAAAGAGTGACCACTGGTTTGATCTAATCATAGACCTAATTACCGGGGAAAACTCTAAGCATGATATATACAGGTATATACATATGAAATATATAGACAAGTATGTTAAAGAGTGTAGGAGAACTTACAGGTGAGCAAGCTTCCAACATTATTAACAAGTATGTAAAAGAAAGCTGTTTAAAACTTACAGGTGAGCAAGTTTCCATTGTAATAGCTGTATGGTTAGTTGTTCAGGAAATTAAAGAAAGTTTTGATAACAATTGTGAATTTGAATCTAAATCAAAAGGGGAAGTTGTTTTAAAAAGATTGGGGCTTATAATCAAGGAGAGGCCCAGAGAATGTTAAAAGAAAAGAGAATGAGACTTGCAACACGAGGGGAGGCCCAAATTATTTTGTTTATAAAAGGATGGGACTTACACTCTATTAGAGGCCCAAATTATGGTTTATTTTTGTACAAGAGATGTGGCTTACAACTCAAAGAGAGACCCAAATTTATTGTATTTACAAAAGAGATTGGGTCTTACACTCTATTAGAGGCCCAAAGATTGTTTGAAAAAGAAGAAAAATGGGACTTACAACACAAGGGAAGGCCAAGATGAAAATGTTTTGAAAACGGCGATCGCGCCGAGATTTTTTTTAACGTACTGGGACTTATACAATGACTGAGGCCCAAATTGGTTTTTATGTGACAAGGGATGGGTCTTACACTCTACTAGAGGCCCAAATTATTTTGAAAAAGATTTGTGAGGGTGTGAATGATCAAAACCCTAATTTGATTAAAAAATGCATTTTAATTTGAATAAAAATCATTTAAAATGATCAAAATTATCAAACATGTGTGAAAAACAAGTTGTGATCTTGGATAAATGTTTGAAAAATCATGTTTTGTCCATAGAATGATTTAAAAATCATTTGAATTTGAAAAATCAAGAGAAAGAAATATTTTTAAATGTTAAAAAATAAATAAAAATAAATTCTTTATGAAAATATTAAATATATAAAATAAGTAATATTTTTGTGAAATTTTTGTAGAATAAAATATTTTAACATTTCTCATGAATTTTGAAAAAAGAAATAATTCAAAAACATAAAAACTCAAAGAGAAATTAATTTTTCAAATCATTTAAGGAAATAATATGAAAAAGAAATGAAATTGGACAAGTGATAAAAAAATTGGTCATGGGTGGGGATTGAACCCACAACCTCTCGCCCTCCAACTCATAAAACACACCCTTGCTAATTGAGCCAGCGTGTGCTGGTGATAAAGCATGGAAAGAGTAGATAATATATGAAAAATCCTTTTGAAATGGTTTTAAAAAAAATAAAACCAAAAGGTCTGGGGCGAGGGGGATTCGAACCCCAGACCCTTTGCTCGCTACACACACAAAACCAGCTGATCAACCGCTGGGGCACAATGCCAATTCAAACATATAGTGGCAACTAAATAATATATACTATAACTAAGTTTGATTTCTGAAGAATGGCGCCATGGCCATCTCCTTCCTCCAGCCCTCTTCTGATTTGAAAAAGGCATTCCATCTCCCTCGTTTCTCAACCATTTGGCAAGATGTAAAGATGAAATTCGTGCGTTTTTAAACAAGGAATACAATGGTTCTTTTTAATTTCATTTAAATTAAGTGTAATAGAAAGTATCATGGCATAATCAGATGAACCCTAAAATTTGCAAGAACTGAATGAAATCCTATACATGAATTATAAACATCAATTAATTGAGGGTTAATGACCTATGATCACCCAGAAACACAATGGTAACTTGAAAACATGTTTATGATGCATGATTCATTGAGTATGATAGGTTCAGGCTTACCCGTGCACGAGAAATTCGAATTCTTAGTTGTATGTGTTTTTGAAGTGTTTGAGTGATATGGACAGCTTCCTTAGGTGCCAAGGAATGTGTTTGAATGCTTGGAGTGGTTGGAAACTTCTTGGTTTGATCAGCTCGAACCCTTCTACAATAGATGGTGGATTTTGTGCAAATGGGTACCACTTTTGGATTCTGATGTTCCAGATGTTGTTTTAGTGTTTAGATCACCTACATGTGATGTATGTGAGGTGTTTGCATCATTAGTTTGGACAGAAATGCTCTGGTTTTGAAATTCATGATTCTCACTTTTAAAAATGTGAAAATTTGGAGCAAGAGCAAGAAGAGAGTGAAAACAAGTGTGGTATTGTTTTGGTGTGATCTAAATGAGGCAATGTGACCTCTATTTATAGGTGATCAAGTTTTTCCTTGGAAGAATAATGCTGCAGCAATGGATAAGAGCTCACTAAATGCATTTTGGAAAGGTGTGCTTACTTCTCATGCAAGGTACCATAACTCTCTAAGTAACATAGCCAACTTTTGACCAATTCCACATTCCCCAGATGTTTTTATTATTGTTTATGCATGAATCTTGACTGAGAAGATCAACTTTGTTGAAAGTGCACTATTGAACATAAATGCACTTTGAATTCCAAGTCTTTGTACAAAGACTCATCATGCTAAAAGATGAACTTTGAAGCATCTTGGGTTAACTCAGCAGGTTTGATATGATTCAATCTGATCCTCATTGATTTGAGAAGATGACAAAGTTGGCAAGATGACAAACTTGTAAAATAGAAATCGTGTGGTGCAAGAAAATGTCCTAAAATCTGTCTTGAAGACAGTTGCAGCATGGCAACTTGGGAGGATCATATCTCCCTGATCACATGGAATCTTTGAGTGTTCTTGTACTCTTTAGAAAGTTGGGATAACATACTTCAACTTTGATGTTTGCATATGGTTCTGAATCCCCTTGGATCATAGTGAAAAATGCCTCTACATTTTGGATTTTGGACTGTTTTTAACTTAGGCAGATTTTCACTAAGTGTTGGAAAAAGTGGTATTTTCATGTTTTAGTGATTTTGCTCCATCCATAACTCAAAATCCATGGAGATTTGGAATTTCTTGTAGTTGACATATTTGAAGTATGTCAGATGGACTTTCATTTGAGCTTTGAATGGGAGAAAAAGGCCTTGTGGTTTAGGAGTTATGACTATGCAAAGTTGGTATAAAATCACTTTTATTCCAAAACTTAGAAAATTTTTGGTTTCTTATGGTTGCCCCTTTTGTAAGAAACCTCAATTTTCTTGACTTTTCTTGATGAATGATGATCAATATCATACATTAACATTGTTTTTGACTTAGGGGAACCATATTTGTGAAAAATTCCAAAAAGTCAAACTTGATTTTGTGCATAGTTGACTTTTTGTTAGATGAAATCCAAACTGTGTGATCCTTTGTGAAATCAAGTTCTTGACCTAATTCAAACCTAATCTATGGATTCCATAGGTGTTTTAGGGTGTCTTGAATCATGTCCCAAGGTTTGGGAGCATGTCTTGGTCAAAAGTCAAAGGTACAGTTGACTTTTCTTCAAAACCCTAATTGTGGTCCAGATGAAAATGAAACTTGTGAATCAAACTTCTTGGATCAATCCATTGTTGCAAGTGGATCAATATGGTGTATTTGAGGCCCTCAAATCATGTCTTGAGGTCTTAGCTCATGCTTTGCTCCAAAAGTCAACTTAGGGGTGAATTAGGTCAAGAAACCCTAATTCCTAATTTTTGGTAAATGTTATCCCTTGAGGCTAGATTGACTTGATGATTGGGTCCTTGAGGTTCCTTGGAGTATCTTGGGTTATGCTTTGAAGCATTGGCTCATGCCCAGAAGAAAATTTTCATCTGGAGGCCTTGGTCGACTAAAACCTTAATTTGGTGACAATGGCGATCTCGAGGCTTGATCCACTTGGAATGTTGTAACTTTGTGCTTGATTCTTGATAAGGGAGACCTCTTGATCCTTTATGGGTGTTTGAGAGGTTAGGCAAGTTGAAGATCATGTCATTTCTTGATTGATCCTTTGTCTAAATACTCTAAGAGGGCTTGAAACCCTAAGTCTTGATTGTAGTGAATGCTCAATCATCTTTGAGGAGATTAATGAGGTATGAAAGTACATCCATATTGTGGTAATGATCTACACAATGATGGAAAATCTTGGTGGTCAAAATTTGGGGTATGACATTATGTTGTGTACTCACTTCCCCCTTTGACTTTGTATAAAGTCAATCTTTTAGTTAGTTTTTCAACTTAGACTTAGAGAGTTTTTGAACTCTATGTGAGTATCATGATCATGAATACTCATTCACCCTTGGAACCTTGAGCATTATCAAGAGTTACTCATCCCTAGTTAGGCGAACTACGGAGGCTCTGATTCCTCTTTCCTAGTTAGGATACATAGGCACAAGATGCGATATCTTGTCGAGCCAATTTGCCTTACAACTTAGATTTAGAGGGTTTTTGAACTCTATGTGAGTACCATGATCATGAATACTCATTCCCCTTTGGAACCTTGATCATTATCAATAGTTCATTGCCCCTAGTTAGGTGAACTACGAATGCTCTGATTCCATCCTTATTAGGATACATAGGCACGAGATGCGATGTCTTGGCGAGCATACTTAGTGTATATACCTTTAGGTCTTTACCTTTAGCACCTTGGTCTTTACCATAGGTCTTTATCTTTACCTTAGCACAGTTCCCTTAGCAAGCAAACATAACATAACACAAATACTAACAAGAGGTTCCTGTAGAGTACTACAAATATCTAGGATGATAACACCTTTCCTAGGTATAACTAACCCCCGAACCTTAGATCTCTTAGCTGTGTCTTTACATAGCACAATTAGGGTTTTCTTCGATCTTTACCCTTTCCTTTGGATGAATCAAAGCTCAGTGGTGAATTTCAAAGATTTGTGATTCAAGTTAATTAATAGCTTGATATCAGATTCTCACTGCAACAGTAGTATTGTTTGATCGATGCGAATTACATACCAGTACCATTTATCTAAATTCATTTTTTTACTCATCATTCTCTGTTGCCTGTGCACTTTATACCCTGTTTCTATTAGCCTTAGATAAACAACGTAACAATAGTAATCGATAGATTGACATTGGTCTCTGTGGGATCGATAATATTTTATATTACTCTGACGCACTCCGTATACTTGCAGAAAGCACACATCAAGTTTTTGGCGCCGTTGCCGAGGACCAACTACGTCAAATTTCGTACCCTGTTGTTACACCGTCTAGACTAAGGCACCCCTTTTTCTTAGATAGTCAATGCGAAATCTCGCAGTACCAGAAACTTAGTTGATCAAATAGCAGAACCCGAGAGATACACTCATGCTCATCTTTTGCTCCGAAGAATTAGAAGAGTAATGGCAGAAGAACAAAACCAAAGACCGCTTAAGGACTTCGCCTTGCCATCCAACAAAGAACCCCACTCTAGTATTGTAAACCCGACTATTCAAGTTAACAACTTTGAATTAAAACCCTCTCTATTGCAACTAGTGCAACAAAACTAGTTCGTGGGTCTTCCCACGGAGAACCCGAACCAACACTTAAAGGTTTTTATTGAAGTAGTAGACACCTTAAAAACCAACGGTGCTTCTCCTGAGGCGATACATCTAAGACTATTTCCCTTTTCCCTCAGAGATAAAGCCCGATCATGGTTAGATTCCCTTCCAGCAAATTCAATAACCACTTGGAATGACCTAAAGAAAGTATTCCTAGCTAGATACTTTCCACCAAGTAAAACCGCTGTCCTACGGAACAAAATATCTAGATTCACTCGACAAGATGGTGAATCACTTTTTGACGCATGGGAAAGATACAAAGAACTATTAAGAGCTTGTTCACACCATGGTCTAGAACAATGGCTTATAATTCATACCTTTTATAACGGAATCATGTACAACACAAAGATGACCATCTACGCTGCCGCCGGTGGCGCTCTGATGAACAAACCTTACCCCGAAGCTTGCGCTTTCATTGAAGATATGGCACAAAACCATTATCATTTGGGAACACAACGAACTCCGGTAGAGAAGAAATTAACCAAAAGAGGTATTTACGAAGTTAGTTGTCTCGACCATATGAAGGACCAAATGGACGCCAAGGCCCAAAAAGTTGAAAGTTTAACGATTAACCCTACAATCACCGTAGCTTCAGTTCAACCCGGATGCAAAATCTGTGGAACCCAAGGACATACCATGGCTGAATGTAATCTTTTAGCCAAAATAAGCACAGATCAGGTCAATTATGCCTAAGGTAATCCCTATTCAAATACTTACAACTCTGGATAGAGGAATCACCCCAATTTTTCCTATAAGAATACTAACCCTACTTAGTCTACTATACCCCAAAGACCACCAGTTTACCAAGCCCAAAGACCAAATCAACCTGTGCAAGCTACTCCTCAAAAATCGCATCTTGAGAAAATGATGGAGAGCTTCATTTCCGCCCAAACCTAGCAAAACAAGGAATTCATGAACCAAAACATTCACATGAATGAATTAATTACCCAATTAACCACCAAGGTTGATTCTGTAATTACCTACAACAAAATCCTGGAAACCCAAATCTCTCAAGTGGAACAACAATAATCTACTCGAGCTACACCAGGAGGACAATTCCCTGGACAACCTGAACCTAACCCCAAAGGGCACGCTAATGCTATTTCCCTACGGAGTGGAACTACTTATGGTGAACCTGCAAACCCTAGGTTGAAAAAGCCAGAACCCCCCAAGAAAAATGTTGTGACCACGCCTGAGAAACAAGTAGAGGAACCAGTAGAGTCTGAGAGAAAGAAGGATGAAGAGGTTAAAGATAAGAAGGGAGAAAAGGATAATGAAGTATATGTACCACCCCCACCTTACAAACCACCAATTTCGTATCCACAAAGACTTAAACAAACCAAATTAGACAACCGATATAAGAAGTTTATAAAAGTGATTAAGAAGCTCCACGTAGAGATTCCATTCACCGAAGCTATTACCCAAATACCATCTTATGCCAAATTCCTAAAAGATATCTTAACCAACAAACGAATACTTGACGATCCTAAACCCTTAGAATGCAATTCTATTGCAGAAAATAAGCTTGCTAAAAAGGAGAAATATCCTGGAAGTTTTTCTATACCATGCGTTTTAGGAAATCATGTCATCGACAAAGCACTTCTGGACTTAGGAGCCAATGTAAGCTTAATGCCCTTAGCCGTTAGTAATAGGTTAAACCTAGGAGAAGTGCAACTAACTAGGATGTCTCTTCAATTAGCCGATAGATCAGTTAAATATCCAATAGGCATCTTAGAAGACATTCCAGTTAGGATTGGCCAACTCTATATTCTAATAGATTTTGTCGTCATGGAGATTAAAGAGGACGACGAAATCCCGATCCTTCTAGGTTGACCATTCTTATAAACAGCTGGAGCTATAAAAGATGTCAAAAGAGGAAAAATGACCTTTGAAGTAGGGGATGAAAAATTAGAATTTATATTGTCCAAATTCTTAATGGCACTAGCCATAGACGACTCCTGTTATGCCATCGATATCATCGATGAGTGCATAAGAGAGTTAGACCAAACAGATCCAGTTGAAATAATTAAATTGCCTTCGACCCCCATAATGGTGGACGACAGATTTGAAAGGTTAATTGAACCCTATATAGATGATAACCTTTACGAATGCTTAGCACTCACCCCAAACCATATGCCATGCCCTAAGAAACCAGCAGTAGAGCTCAAGGAATTACCTAAGAATCTGAGATACGAGTTTTTGGATGAATAACTAAATCGTCCAGTGATAGTTAGCGCCACCTTAAATGGTGATGAAACTAATCAACTCTTAGAGGTCTTAAGAAAATATCCCGCGGCTCTAGGTTATAACATTTCCGACCTCAAAGGGATAAGCCCATCCGTGTGCATACACCGGATTATGCTGGAGGAAGATTCTAAACCCTCTAGAGAACATTGAAGAAGGATAAACCCCATAATGAGTGATGTGGTAAAAAGGAAGTGTTTAAATTACTAGAGGCTGGGATAATTTATCAAAATTTTGATAGTAAGTGGGTAAGCCCTGTACATGTGGTACCTAAAAAGGGAGGTGTCACAGTAGTACAAAACGAATGAGGAGAACAAGTAGCTAAACGCATAGAAAACGGTTGGTGTATGTGTATCGATTATAGAAAACTTAATAAAGCAACTAGGAAAGATCATTTCCTTCTTCCATTAATAGATCAAATGCTTGAGCGTCTAGCTAGACATTTTTACTTTTACTATTTGGATGGATACTCAGGATTTTTCCAAATTCCTATTCACACCGATGATCAAGAGAAAACAACCTTTACAGACCCATATGGAACATTTTCCTATCGACGAATGCCATTCGGACTATGCAATACCCCAGCTACCTTTCAACATTGTATGAAGTCAATCTTCGCAGATTTCCTTGACGAGATCATGGAAGTTTTCATGGATGATTTCTCGGTATGTGGATCCAGTTTTGTAAACTGCCTAACTAACCTTGAGAGAATTCTGGAACGATGCGTAAAAGTCAATCTCGTTCTAAACTGGGAGAAATGCCATTTTATGGTTACCGAAGGAATAGTACTAGGACACATAGTGTCTGAAAGAGGCATAGAAGTTGATAAAGCTAAAATAGAGGTTATAGAAAACCTCCAACCACCGAAGACAGTTAGGGAAATCCGAAGTTTTCTTGGACACGCCGGTTTCTACCGACGCTTCATTAAGGATTTCTCTAAGATAACCAAACCTTTGATTGGCCTTCTAATGAAAGACGTTGAGTTCAATTTCGACGATAAATGTCTTGAAGCCTTTAAACTCTTTAAACAAGCATTAATCTCCGCACCTATTATACAACCTCCCGATTGGAACCAACCTTTCAAAATTATGTATGATGCAAGCGACTACACTGTTGGTGTTGTTTTAGGACAAAGGAAGGATAAGAAACTGTACCGTAATATATTACGCAAGTAGAACATTAGACGCCGCTCAGCTCAATTACGCCACAACCGAAAAAGAACTCCTCGCCGTAGTTTTCACTATTGACAAATTCCGATCTTATTTAGTCGGAGCCAAAATTATAATATGCACCGATTATAATGCAATCCGATATCTTTTAAGCAAAAAGGACGCTAAGCCTAGATTACTTCACTGGATCCTTTTGCTACAAGAGTTTGATTTGGAGATTCGTGATAAGAAAGGAACCGAAAATGTGGTCGCTGATCACCTTTCGAGGCTAGAATACCTAAAACCAGGTCTAATTTTAATAAACGATGACTTTGCATATGATAGACTTATAGCCACAATTAGAACCGATCACGGTGATGACCCTGACCGTTATGTAGAATCAGACCTTGAAAAAGCCATAGTAGTCATGAACATACCTTGGTACGCCGACTTTGTAAATTACCTAGCCGCCGATATCATACCCCCTGACCTCAACTATCAACAAAAGAAGAAGATATTTCATGATGTGAAACACTTTTACTGGGACGAACCCCTACTATTCAAAAGAGGCACATACGATTTATTTCGTCGATGCGTTCCTGAAGAGGAGGTAGAAAACATAATTAAACATTGTCACTCTGCACCATCTGGTGGACATGTAGGCATATCTAGGACTTGAGCCAAAATACTCCAAGCAGGCCTTTATTGGCCAACGTTATGGTGCGGCGTCCATGCCTACATTATCAGATGTGACCGGTGTCAACGCACTGGAAATGTCTCAAGACGTGACGAAATGCCCTTGAAAAGTATCCAAGAAGTAGAACTCTTCGATGTCTGGGGAATAGATTTTATGAGACCCTTTCCATCTTCGATGGGAAACAAGTATATCTTGGTGGCCGTTGACTACATGTCTAAGTGGATTGAGGTTGTAGCTTCACCTGCCAATGACACTCCTGTGGTTATTAAATTATTCAAAAACAACATATTCCCTAGATTTGGAGTACCTCGCCTTGTTATAAGCGATGGCAGATCGCACTTCATATCAAGGATATTTGATAATCTTTTAAATAAATACAGAGTTAAACATAGAGTAGCAACACCCTGTCATCCGCAAACCAGCAGACAAGTAGAGGTGTCACATAGGGAGATTAAGCAGATTTTAGAAAAAACCATCTCATTATCCAAAAAGGATTGGTCTCTAAGACTACAAGAGGCATTGTGGGCTTATAGGACCGCTTTTAAAACCCCTATAGGAATAACCCCATACCAATTGGTTTACAGAAAGTCTTGTCACCTACCCTTTGAGCTGGAACATAAAGCCTATTGGGCCATCAAAGCCCTTAATATGGATTACTTAGCAGCCGGTAACAAACGCATTCTAGATATTCATAAATTAGAAGAAATACGTCGCGATGCTTATGAAAACACCATCAAATATAAAGAGAAACTAAAGCATGGCATGATAAAATGATCGTTAAGAAAGAATTTAACATAGGCGACCCTGTACTTCTCTTCAATTCTAGATTACGGTTGTTTCCTGGTAAGTTACGCTCTAGATGGACTGGCCCCTATGAGGTTACTAAAGTCCTAAAGTTTGGGGCAGTAGAAATACGAGATGAGTCATGTAGTCCTTTCATGGTAAACATACAACGGTTGAAACACTATTACGGTGGTGATATCCCTGCCTATTACTCCGATCATACTTTGATCTAGCCACCCATTGCTACATCTACTAAATGAGTTCCATAATCGTCAAGCTAATGACGTTAAACAAGTGTCGCGTTGGAGGCAACCCACGACCATTTTATATTTATTGCTTTCTCATTTTTATTTATGTATTATTCTTAAAAGGTGAATTAATTATTTTTTATCTGCTTAACAGGACTGACTTGTGTGATATTCATGTTTTGGGTTTCAGATCCACCGCATTTGATAACATTCTCCACTAACCTTATTTTTCAGGATGTGGTACTTCGACGATATGCATGTTGTGTTCAGAGATGACATTCAGAAGAAACGATTTGTGGTCCTTTTTGAGCGACCAATGCTTCCGACCAGATATCCTGACCCTAGGTGCCTAGAAGCCTTAGGTCTCAAAGCTAGTGTGAGATACCTTTGCCACCAACTCCAATGGGACGATTACTCTGATGCCATGAATGTGACTTATAGATACCTCACCCTAGAATTCCCCAGTTCACTTATCTATGAACCCTACGTTGGTAGAGGTTTCAAAAGAGGCCACATTAACTTTAGATTGTTTGGAAATGAATACACTTTTACCCACAAAGATTTTGCTAACCTGCTAGGATTTCAGTGTGGCCTTGATGCTGTACATGAATTCCCTGAGTGTGACATCATGCAGGATGGGTTAGATAAGTTCTGGAGTCAAATCGCCGGTGGAGGAGGACATGATCCCTCCACCCAGCTGTCAAACAAGATCCATAATCCAGCTTTTAGGTACTTTCAGATGATTTTGGCCCAAACCTTCTTTGGAAAGAGTGAAACCGATAACCATGTAAGTGCTGAAGAAATTCTTATGCTTTTTTGCACCACCCAGTCACGTCCTGTATCCAGCGAAAATTTCCTAATAAATCACCTTAACATGATTGCAAGATCCACCTCGGGACTCATCCACGTAGGAGGAACAGTGACACACATTGCCTATGCCCTAGATCTCATTAGCAAAATATCTCACCTGACCGCCTATTGTGGCTGTACCCTGATTGACTTAGACCATTGCTTGGACCGTGGCCTAATTAGGGGAGTCTATTTCAGCCCCGAACATTATAAGCTCCTAATCGACGATGAGACCATCCATTACTTTGGACTGCCACATTCTACCCGAACCAATGTCTATAATAAAGAGAACTGGTCACACCTTTTAGAGGCCCAGGATGAGACACCTAATAGACCCAATCCCCACCTGTTCCTGAATACTACCCTACACCTCTCCCAGAAAGGACCATAATGTACTCTTCTAATGTTAATCTGCAGAGACGCGACATTTACTCTGAGTTCGACACTATGCGCAAGGAGATAATTTCTCTTCGCGAAGAGCTTACCGAATTCACCATTCTGAAGGAGGACTCTGATGCCACTCACACCACCGAGATCGATTGCCTGTATCAGGAAATCTACAGTCTCCGACCTCAGCTTGCAGAGGCGAAGGCATCCTGTCCACATATGAATCAGGGTGTCCGTCGCCAATCATTATAGAAGACCTTTCTAGAGTACTGAGGACATTTCTCGCACTACGTGTGGGGGAGATTTACCATATTATTATTATTATTATTATTTGATTCACCTTTATCAGACATTCTCTTGTTTTTAGTCATTTTATTTATTTCCGCACTTTATTTTCGTTACCAAACTTATTACTATTATGCTCATATAGTATATTGAGTATCTTGATACATTGCATTCACTTACTATATGCAATTATCACCGTACTATATTTTATCAGTGAAGTTAAAAAAAAAATAAAAAATTTTATTTATAGTACACATCCTAGTTTTATCATTTATATAATTATTATTTATGTTACATGCCATATCTTTATCATTTATATCATGTAAAAATATCTTTTATGTCTCTTGCATGTACAAATACTAAGAAAAATCTCAAAAGACACTACATACACCCCCAAACAAAGAAACAAATCAAGCCAAGGCCCACAAACCCGTCCAGCCCAAAAGACACAGATGACGGGCGCCATCTCCCACATGGCGGGCGCCATGGGGTTTGGAACTTTACACGGGACAGAATGTGAAAACCCACAATTTTTCACATTTAACTCATCTCCTTCCCCATTTTCTCCATTTTTGACCCACCTAAAAATCCACCAAATCCCATTAACCACTCATTCAATCATCAAACCCACTACCATTTCCACTACCCCACTCACTTTCCACCCATAAAAATACAACCGTTCATAAAAAATTCCACAAATTCTCATTTCACAAATCTTCACCAGAAAAACCCATTTACCTTCAAAAAGCATCAACAATGGCAGAAATAGAGCACAGAGGGATTATCTTTCGAGATGGAAAAGCGGGGGATAGGCAGAGGAGAAATTTGAGGCACTGCTGACACGCAAAATTTTTGCGACGAGGTATATCGATACTTACTGCTCTATAGTCTAGGGATTTACCATAGTGTTTTTTATATGCTTGATAATTTAGGATTGCATGAGATCTTTACTCGTAGAGAACATAGTACCTTTGAGAGGCTGACCCAAGAATTTTTGAGTTCCTTGAATTATAATGTTAGTCCTAATACCGCTAGCACCGCCGGTACAATGAAATTCAGGATGTTTAATAGAGATTATGAGGTCACTACCGACCACCTTGCAGGTTTGTTAGGATTCCCTCACAGGGAAGGTGCTATTTGCGAGACACCTTTAGACACTAATTGGCAGGTTGAGGCATTCCAACTGTGGAATGATCTGACAGGTTGAACCACAAACTCTTTCGAAGGCAACTTGGCCTCGGATATCCACAACCCAGCCATACATGTTTTTAGGCTTTTGTTGGCATCCACTGTTTTTTCCCGAGAAAATCCAAATAAATTAAATTCTAAGAAATTTATCTTTTTACAGGCTGCCCTCTTACAGAGGAGATTAAATGTCGTTCCTTTCATGATAGCACACATGTGCGTTGTTGAGAAAAAGGGCGGAACTATTGCATTTGGAGGATTGATTACCTCCATTGCACGTGTTCTTGAGCTGGACACCGAGCTAGCTACATTGGAACCACTCCCACCGTGCACAATAAATTTAAAATTTTTAAGAGATATGAGATTGTGCAAGGTGAGGAAAGAAAGAGGCTACACCCTCATAGTTCATAATGTAGCTATCCCGAGTGTTGTTTTACCCTGTTCCCGTCGCACCGATGTGCGACTTAGAAGAAACTGGATTTATGATTTACATGATGCACCCTTTCTCGGACCATTACCACCAAACGTCCCAAAGGACGTGGATGACGGGACCGACGACGAATATGAGCAGAGAAACCAATCTCTTGTTCATAATGCACCCCTCCACATGCATCACCTACACACACTCCACTTTTTACTAACCCTTCTGCAGGTACACCTACGGGATTTTATATTACTGAAGAGATGTGGAGAGCATAACAAGCTCACGAAGAAGAACGCGATGGCCTGTTTTATGCCATGTATGAGCATCAACAGGACATGATGGAATTCATACGTGAGTCGCAGCGGCAAACTGAGTGATCTATGCATTCTGTTTTAGAGTCTCAACTCGTCGTAGCTTCTCAGCAGCAGCGCTAGCAAGCCTACCTTGACAGACGATTCGGGCTAGTGGAGGCTACTCAAAGTTCTATACTAGGAAACCTCCGCAAACTCCGAGAGTCTAATGCCTCATTAGCATTGAGAATTCAGTAGTTTGAGCTTTCCCAGAGTGCCAGACATCGCAGCAGGAGCCGTCACCTCCGACATTCAGAGCAGGGAGAAGAGGGTACTAGCGGTCAGCAGTAGCATTATCCAGGTTCTACCTATCTCTTTTTCATCTTTTATCGAAACATTGAGGACAATGTTTGATTTAAGTGTGGGAGGAGGTATTTACCGTTTTTAGTTTTCCTTCATGTTTTCCATTTTTATCGCTTTCTAGTTTAGTTTCTAAGTATATTTCTAGTTTATTTTTCTTCGTTCTTAACAATTACATGCGCCTGACGAGTCATTTGTGTAGTTTGTCTATTTTCCCCATTTCTTGAGCCATAACAAATTTTTTTATAAGTAAATGGCTTCTATTTTTGAAAATTTGGGCTGTTAGACAAGTTAGGATCATATGCGGAGACTTGGGAAAAATTATGAAAAATCGATATCGTTTTAACACCGTAAGTTTCTCAATTATAGGACCTTATCCAGATACTTATTATGCAGTGGCCTTGAAATCTCACCTTTAAAATTCACTCCTTAAGTAGTTTATTTCAGCAGTCAGGACCATCTTAGTCACTGATAAATAGCCAAGGATGAAGATAAATTGAGTAATATTAACACTTGGAAAGGCGATAAATTACGAAATCTCTGATAAATTTCCTTAATTTGAGTAGAAAAAGACAAAATTACAAAGAATGGTTGCTATTAATGTATGTGTTGGAATTGTGCAGGAAAAATGGATCAAAACATGATGGAAAAGTAAAAAATCAACATTATTGCGCCAAAATCATGCATACATGTTGTTTTGAGAAGTATGTGGAAGTATGAATGAATACATGGTTATGCAAAAATTAATCGGTAGATTGCATACGTAAACGGTAGAAGAAATCCAATCCCTGCAAGATACTTTGTCATATTACAATTCAGCTTATTTTATTCCGTTTATATTACGTTCCGTTATTACTTTCAATTCAAACTTTTAACTTTCCGAAAACCTTCACTTAAAATTATTTCAGTAATCTAAAGAAAACTCATAGTATCACTTCAGTCTCTGTGGATACGATAACACAATACTTACTTTTAAAAAACACAACATCAGTCACTGCTAAGTGGACGAACCAATGCAAATAGGTGAATGATCCTGTAAAAAGAAAGAAAAAGCAAAAATATAATAAAAGCAAAGAATTTGAAAAGGATCCACCTTCAAATTTAGGTAACCATCACCCAGTTATTTAGCCCAACGGTAGCGAGACTTCCAAAAATTATGCTTGTGTCTCTATGTTAAAGTGCAAAAAGAATTGAATTTTGGCACAAATACGGATCAGGATCACCAACAGGTTTGTTCACCATGCAAGTACAAGACAACGAGCTTAATGTGATTGCGCCTGAATGAAAAGGGGATGGGAAAGGAATGAGTAAAGTAGTCCTAAGTATAATATCATGATATGGATTCGTTCGTATAGGAGAAAAACTTATGACCGCAACCTGCAGGAAGTGTTACCACGATATCCTTGGTTCACGAGTCAGTACCTATCAAAGCAACCTTGATTAAACTAAAGTCTTTAGCCCATATTTAATCCTTGTGTGTTGCAGTTTATCTTTTGTGCTTTTAAGAGTTTGCTTGAGGACAAGCAAATGTTTAAGTGTTGGAGAATTTTATAACACCGAAACACATAGCGTATTTGGCTCGGATTGCACATGGTTATTATAGTTTATTTGCTATTTTTCTTGTATTATGCTTATGTTTTGTGTTGTTTTCAGGTAAAGTGCCTTAGTGGAGCCTTCCGTGAAGAAAAGAAGCAAAAAGAGCGAGAATCAGAAGATTTCAGTGGAAAATACACACATGGCGTTGGCCAAGGAGGACGCCATGACGTGTAGGGTTTCACCCACGTCTCAATGGTCAAAAGACCACTTCCTCCACCTTTTTCACACATGGCGGGCGCCATCTTCCTAAAACGCGCCTTGGTAAAAGGCAGTTGGAGGAAGTGGCCATGACCAGAGGAATTATCTCCACACGTCTTCTGAACGTCTCGTGTAACTTCCAAGGGTTTTCACACTATAAATAGGCCATTGGTTTCCATTGTTGGGCATCCTCTCTTAGTTGCAGCATAGGCATAAATTCAGTTTGTTTAAAGCAATAATCCATCACATCGAGGGGTTATTGCACCATTGTTGTAATCTAGATTGGAGCATTTTAGAAGTGGAGTAATCTTGCCGCCATTTTACTTTTCAAGTCAGATTTACTTTCCAGCATTGTACCAGATTAAAGTCTCCGATTTGGAGCAGGTTTATTATTCAATTCGCATTTTACTTTTTACTCGCACCGTCTTTACTTTGTTTATTTTCCCGCACTGCTTTACTTTGTTTCTTTCCTGTCTTGCCTTAAATTTGTTTACTTATTTGCACCGCTTTTACATTCTTTGTTTTATCGCATTGCTTGTTTCAATTTCTTTATCTTAAAAGATTTGTTTTCAAAGCGAACTTAAGCATGACACTTTCATTCTCACTTTTGAAAATCAATCGCACCCTTAACACATTTTATTTCCTAAACGACTTATCCCGCAAACCTATTTCATGCAATGTTTACCATAGTCATGTCTATCTAAATTCTTAAGTGTTGGAATGTGAGGACCGTTGTTTCGACGATACTCCGTATGTTGTGTTTGTAGAAATACTTTAGGGGCTGTTTTGGTTTTAATGCAACTTTTCTGAGTTTAACTTGATCGGCCATTACGTAAATGGGACCGTGTTTCTATTTACGTAATAACCGTGATTATGTCGGGTAAGATCGAAAGCCTACTGATACTTTAGATAAAAGTTTGTTAGTTTTTAATTGATAAAAACAGCCAAAGCGCTTTGTTAATTAATTAGAGAAATTTAATATTATTAGAAAGTGGTTTCAAAACTATTTTCGGACGCGTTTATAGATTTAGGATCCGGTTGGCCGAGCATATGCTAGAAACTCTTTAATGTTAAAAGTTTCCAATCAAAAGCACTTTTTAACTGAGTCTTATAGGAGATTATATAAAAAAGGACTTCATCACTTTAACGCAATACGCGACCGGTGCAGCGTGAGCGGCTGGTATAGATTAGAGGGTAGATCCGGTTCTGATCACGCTAACGCGGCGGTTCCTTTTTAATTGACTCTTTTTCCAAGGAAGAAAATATTGCTCCGTAAGTGTCTCTACTTAAACAATAGGAGTATCGTTTGATCGATGCGAATTACGTGCCAGTACCATTTATCTAAATTCATTTTTTTTACTCATTTTTCTCTGTTGCCTATGCACTTTATACACTATTTCTATTAGCCTTAGATAAACAACGTAACAATAGTAATCGATAGATTGACATTGGTCTCGGTGGGATCGATAATCTTTTATATTACTCTGACGTACTCCGTATACTTTGCGAAAAGCACGCAACAACAATATCAAATTTGACCACTTTCATCATCAATTTCAATCTTCATCAATAACTCACCATAAACCGCAAGAAACACCGCCAAGATTCACTACCGCAACCCTTCCCAAAACTAATTTTCCAAAACCAAAATGAACTTGAAGCAAAAAGAAAAAAAACATTACCAAGCTTGGCAAGTTAAGAAAAGAGGAAACATGGCTGAGACAATTTACCGAACATATGGCG
Source organism: Lathyrus tuberosus (assembly GCA_022829125.1). NCBI lineage: Eukaryota > Viridiplantae > Streptophyta > Magnoliopsida > Fabales > Fabaceae > Lathyrus > Lathyrus tuberosus. The sequence goes on along the minus strand of JALAZF010000060.1, from coordinate 8,588,224 downwards.
TGCAAAGCACAAAACCTTTGAGTAAAAGTCCCATAACACTAACTAGTGACTTTCAAGTGTGTTATTTTTTTAGCACTCACCACTTCCTAAATCTCCTCCAATCTCAAGTTGTTAAACCATTTTCAAGTGTGTCATTATACACATATACATCTTTCCAACTCCTTGGCAATGGACTTTTGTAGCATAGTAAATGTTTGACAAATTACCTCCAAGACGTAGTAACAAATAAGAATTGAATTTAGAATAATATAGAACATTAAGTTACATAGTACATGTTAAGACTCCATACATTAACATTATAACACTAACTTTCTGCTCATCCTACTATTGGTTTTCATAAACACTCATTTGTAACCACTTTAGAACCGCAGCACAAGCCAAGTCGAAACCACAACCCAAATCTGAATCAAATACTCTACCCTAAGTCACACCATAACCATCACTACATATTCGCTCCAGCACCTTCATATTGATAGAACAAGATAAGTTGAGGATATGGGTGTGCATGCATCATAACCCAAACAAAATTAAACTATATATATGGTTTGGTTTGGATCTTAAAACCGTTTCTATAAAATCGGTTTACAAGTGGATCGGTTCAGTTCCAAACGGATTTCTCACAAAAAACCAGTTTTTTTTTTCTTCTTTAAAACAAGTTTTAAACCGGTTTCTCTCAAAACTAGTTTTTTATTTTCTTTAAAAAAACCACTTTTAAAACCAATTTTATAAATAAAAAACTAGTTTTAAAACCAATTTTTTAAAAATCAATTTATAAATTTAGTGTTACATAAAATGGATACCAAAGTATGTCAATTCAATTTCTGTTTCTATATGTGTGATTTCGATTCAATTTTTGTTCTTCAAATTCAAATTCAATACTCAAGCTTATGTTCAAAACAAGTGCAACAATAATAGTATAACTCATGAATCCACGAATTCAAAATCGAACGTACACTCCATTCAACACCATGATTCTTATTCAACCAAACTTCTGGATTTACATATATCTAAAACATTCAGTTGTGGTTACACCTTTGTTTTGAACATTCAGTAAAAGAGAAAATTCAAATTCAAACATTAGCAGGCGAGGCAATTCAACAATCTCTTTGCATCATCTTGTCGCACCTCGAAAAAATCGCTTAATCGAAGACACGACCCTTCGCGCGAAAGGCACGAAAAATAGTTCGACAGAGTCGCCACCGAACTTTATTTATCCCAAAAGAGGGAAAGGAAAATATCGAGAAAACCTTTAAGGAGGGATAAGAACATGGTCGTCGCAACCACATTCTGGGTTCGGGAGTCGGTTACGTGAGGGGGAGGTACGCGCACCCCCTCACGTCCGTTGTACTCAACGGGAACCTCTTGATTCGAATCGCGATACTCGTTAGCTAAGCTTGTTTGTTTTCTTCTCTAAAATAAATGCGGAAAGGTAAAGATAAAAGGAAAAGATACTAAGGGGAAATGGGTGGTTTAAGGATAGGGTGCTCGGCAAGATCATCGCGACCTCGGGCCTACGTATGCTCATTCGGACGAGAATGAGGAATCAGAGCAATCGTAGTTCGACTACGGGGTTTGACGGAAAAAAATAGTAGTGTGGAGGCAAACGGGGGAAAAAGAAAAAGTGTGTGGACGTAAACGGGGAAAAAAGGAAAAGTGTGCTCGCCAAGATCGTCGCAATCTTGTGCCTACGTATCTTTACTCGGACGAGAGTAAAGAATCAGAGCAGTCGTAGTTTGTGGTACGCCCACGAAACAGGAGGAGTTGGTTGATTTTTAAAAAAGGCGTCAATTGCTTACACACGAGTAAGAGAACTCGCACCCAAACAATCGAAGGAAGATCAAAGACTTGAACCCCCATTTTTCACCTTGAAAGAGTTTCGATAGTTGTTAGTCGTTTTAAGGTTTTATTATGAAAGTCCGCTTGATGTGGGATCAAGGGTTTATTGTATGCGCTTGGTTATTTTAAAAATGATTTGGTTTGTTAAAAGAAGAGGCGTCAATTGCTCACACACGAGTAAGAGAACTCGCACCCAAACAATCGAAGGAAGATCAAAGACTTGAACTCCCATTTTTCACCTTAAAAGAGTTGCGATAGTTGTTAGTTGTTTTTGAAGTTTGATTATGAAAATCCGCTTGACGTTGGATCAAGGATTTATTGTATGAAAAGAGTTTGGTTTAGAAAAGAGTTTGGTTAGAGGTTGATTTGAAAATGGCTCGACGACGAATCAAGGGTTTGGTTGAAAAGGGTTCGTTTGAAAATGGCTCGACGACGAATCGGGGATTAGTTGAAAATGGGTTTGTTTGAAAATGGCTCGACGACGAATCGCGGATTAGTTGAAAATGAGTTTGTTTGAAAATGGCTCGACGACGAGTCGAGAATTAGTTTGAAAATGGGTTGTCTATGCTAGTCCCTAGGGGTGCTCCTAGTAAACAAACCACAATCAAAAGAAACAACGAATGCGCACATCGGAATGGGAGCGGGGTACATGTAAATTACAAGGGATGACATGAAATAAAAGGTCTTATTGTAAGGTAGCCCAAGAGAAAGCCGTGTGTGTGCAAGGTGTCCTAAGCTAAGCCTTGATCAAAAGTCGCCAAGCAACCAACAGTCCATCAATTATTGTTTTAGGGTTTCGATATTTTTAGTGTTTTTTTATTAATGGTGAACAAATGAAATGGTTAGATGAATAAATATGACTATGGTATGGACAATATGAATAGGAATAATATTGACAAGTAATTAAAGTTGACATAAAATAAAGTTGGTCTCGTCTTAATCACGATTTAATCGACAAATCGATAATCAACGATTTTTGACTTTCATGGACCAAAAATGAAAAGACATAAGATAATGAAAAATAAAATCGAAATAGAAATAAAATCGGTCTCGTCTTAATCAAGATTTAATCGAGAAATCGATAATCTTTAATATTTGACTTTTATTGACCAAATAAAAGAATATACGAAAATTAAATGGAGATAAAAATTAAATCGAAAAAAACTAAGAAAGGTCTCACCTTTACTTAGATTTTAAATCGAAAAATCGATAATCTTTTGTATTTGGTTTTCATTGACTCAAAATGAAAAAAATACTAAAATCGAGAAAGATAGGAAAAAGAATAAAGGTCTCACCTTTATCAAGATTTAATCGAGAAATCGATAAATCATTGATATTTGGTTTTCATTGACCCAAAAATGAACAAAAACAAATAAATCGAAAAGAAAATAAATAGGCCTCATATTAATCAAGATTATAGATCTATTTGAAATAAATCCACAAATCACGATATTTTTGATATCATTGGCCAAAATGCATAAAATAGTGAAAAGAATAATAAGAAATGAAATAAAAATCTAAAAGTAAATCCAAAAGAAGAAAAGGTCTCACCTTTATCAAGATTTTAAATCGATAAATCGATAATCTTTGATATTTGGTTTTCATTGACCCAAAATGAATAATGAAAAAAAATAAATCGAAAAGAAAATAAATAAATGGTAGGCCTCATATAAATCAAGATTTGGAACCGATTTTAAAAAAATCAACCAATCATCAAGATTATTTTTATATCATTGGCCCAAAAAATGAAAATAAAATGGGAGTGAAATTAACTTAAAACTTAAAAATTAAACAAAACCATATTAACAATTTTAAAAAGAAAATAAAAATGTTTTTTTTTTAAGAAAACTTTAAGACATAAGATGAATTGAAACAAACCCCTAAAGATGGGTGTGGTGCTGCAAGACTGGTGAGGGTGTGCAAGATAGAATCATTTGGGCTTTCCCAAAAACCCATCATTAACAAAAATAAGGTGCAAAAATAATTAAGGAAGGGTGGATGTGTAATGCCCAATTTTGTCAGTTTTTATTTAATCGAGTCGTTTTGATTATTTGATTATTATATTATTTTATTTTCGACTTTTATTTGGAAATATGTTATTTTTCAATGTTGTGATATTTTATCGGGTTTTGGGAACGTTTGCGAGATATTTGAGTGTAGGGGTATTTTGGTCATTTCATCTTATTTTTCCTTAAGTTAGAAAATAGAAAATAGAAAGAGAGAAAAATAGAGAGAAAAAAAAAAGAGAAGAAGGAAAAGGGAAAGAAAAGAGAAGAAGAGAAGAAAAAGAGAGAAAACTTGGAAATCAAGAAAATCAATCTCCCGACTTTTCTAAACACGATTAAATCGGGTAAGGGTGCGAAACTCGATTATTATATGCTTGTGTATGATTATGTATGTATGTTTTTGGTTGTTATTGGATTGAAATGGAAATATATAGTAAAAACCATATTATGTAGAAATTGAGTAGAAATCGATTAAATTGTGTCGGAAATTATGTTTTCAGGTCCATTATTGTTGATACATGTTAGATACCTGTTGTTAGGCATTGTATTGGTAATTTTTCTAGTGTATAAGTGAAAATGGGTTAATTTTGGTTGGAAAAACGCAGAACAAAATTCTGCAGAATTTTCTGGATTTTTCACTGCTCATACGCGTATCACTCAAGGCAATACGCGTATTGGTCAAGGCAATACGCGTATGGCATTGAAGAAAACTAGGCAATACGCGTATGGAAGCTTCATTTTCTCGGCCATCTGTCCATTTGCGTATGGTACACGTAACGTTTAGGGCAATACGCGTATGATGTAGGGCACTACGCGTATTGGAATTTTAATGGGAATTTTGGGGAAAAATGGTCTCTGCCCATACGCGTATGACCTTGGGCAATACGCGTATGGAATGAGCGAGGAATCAGGGCAATACGCGTATGGCTCAGGGCAATACGCGTATTGTCAGGAAAATTGCAAAATGGGGTTTTTCTGCGATGTCTTTTCTTGTTTAGTCCGTAACTTGTGTTCCGTTTATCCGTTTTTAACATTCTTGGTATCGTTGAGTAGCTATTGAACTGTACTTTCTTATTACAATAATTTTGAGATTGTTAGCCGATTAAATTATGTCGAGAATTAGAAAATATGTTGTTTTGTCGACTTTTGTCGTTTTAATTGTGTGAACTTGATGTGTATACGCAATATGCTGTTGGTGTGGATATTGTATGACCTGTGTACTGTTGTGTGATGAAATTGCATGAAATACATATTGTGATGATGATTGGTGGCCTTAGGGCAAGAAAATGCAATGTGTGGTAATTGATGATATATGCATGATTGTGGATGTGTATGTGTGTACATTTTGAATGTCATGAGTCATTGTATGCCAAGCATCATGATATGCATTCTTGTGACGTCCTGAGTGACGGATTGATTCCAGAGGGAATCTGCTATAACATCGTGAGCCTTAAAAATAAGAGGTATGAATCGCCTTAAAAATAAGAGGACCGAAAGCGATGGTTATAGACGATCGTGTGCCCATGTGGGGTGTGAGCGATCGGGTCGTGTGCCCGTGTGGGGTGTGAACGATCCATAAACGTCGTGTGCCCGTGTGGGGTGTGAGCGACGGGGAACATCGTATGCCCGACGGGGAGTTACAGTGATGTAATGAGCGATGATTCCAGCAGAGTTCCTGAGTGAACTAGTGATGAGAAACATTGGAAGACGGTACCGCATGTGCATTGCATAGAGTCGTTGTGTCAGTCTCTGTGCATTTGCATAAATCATGGAGTAATTGTGTATGGAATTGTGAATGTGATTGATGAGATGGAATATGTATAATTGTGTTAATGATGAGTGCATTGTGTATGATTGATGTGCATTGGTGATGGATACCGGATAATTGTATTGTGTTGTGTGGTATTTGATTGTGGTGCATTTGTGGTGAGAATATTTGACTTGTGTGTTTCTGTGTTAATATATAATTATATGCAACTGTATTATGATTGTTTTTCTCACCCTTCTGCTGTTTTATATTGCTCTATGAGGCATTGCAGATTAGAGTTGCTGGAGGTCTTTTTGTGAAGCTTAGGACTTCATTCTTTTGTCGGTCGGCTCTGATATGTGGCACCGGGTAGTCAGGGGGGATCGTTTTGTAGTTTGATGTGTATATGTATATATATCTTTTGGCTTGTGCATGTATGACTTGATGGATGACAAACTTTTTATGTGATATATATATATATATATATATATATATATATATATATATATATATATATATGAGATTCAGTACAGATTTTCCGCTTTATTCTGTATTTGCATTGTGGGTAGTAGGAACTAAGTTCCTCTGTTTATTTGCTACCTGCGGAGTGTTGCATATCTTTATGAGCAGGTGTTGTATGTTTGTTTCAAATTGATGTGACCCCTCGGTCTATGCTGTGAATTTCTAAATATACTCTGATGAAATTTTGAATTTTATTTATCGCTTTATAGCTTGGGGGTATAGATTGGGGGTGTTACATTAAGTGGTATCAGAGCTAGTCCGTGTCAGTTGGTGTTAGTCCTTGTCGGTCTTGGTGTTTGGATGAGCTGTTTGTTTAACCATAGTTGCTGTTATTGGAAATGAACAGAATATGGCTGGTAGGAATGACGCTGCTTTGGCTACTGCTATGCAAGCTATGACTCGGGCTGTGCAGGGTGCACCTAATGCTGCTGGTAATGATGAATTCAGGAAGAACAAACCGTCGGTCTTCAAAGGGAGACATGATCCTGATGGTGCACAGATTGGTTGAAAGAGATTGAAAGGATTTTTCGAGTTATGGATTGTGCAGAGAACAGTAAGGTGAGACTGGGTACTCACATGTTGCAGGAGGAAGTTGATGACTGGTGGGTTAGTACTCGTCAGGTGTTGGAAGCTGAGGATGAAGAAGTTACTTGAGAATTGTTTAGCCGGGAGTTTCTGAGGAAGTATTTCCCTGAAGATGTAAGAGGAAAGAAGGAAATTTAGTTCTTGGAATTGAAACAAGGTAATATGTCTGTTGTTGATTATACTGCTAAGTTTGTGGAGCTTGTGCAGTTTTATCCTCATTATGCTGAAGCGACTGCAAAATTTTCTAAGTGTGTGAAGTATGAGAGCGGATTGCGTCCTGAGATTAAGCAGGCAATCAGTTATCAAAGGATAAGAAGGTTTTCTCATTTGGTGGAATGTTGTAGGATTTATGAAGAGGATAGTAAGGCTCGTTCTACTCACTATAAGAGTGTGAGTGACAGAAAAGGGAAGCAACAGTTCCGCAGTGGTCCGTATGTAACACCGACTGATAAGGGTAAACAAAGGGGTACTTTTGAAAGGAGATCAAGTGGTGGAGGTATGTCTGGTCCTTTGAGGTGTTATAAATGTGGTGAGTTGGGGCATCGTCAGTTTGAGTGCAGGAAAGATATGAGGAAGTGTACTAATTGTGGAGGTGTCGGACATGTTGTAGCTGATTGTAAAGGGAAAAATGTGGTGAAGTGTTTCAACTGTGGTGAACCTGGTCATATTAGTACAAAGTGTCAGAAACCGAAGCAAGCTCCAGCTAGTGGGAATGTGTTTGCATTGGCGGGGACTCAGACTTCAAATGCAGATCGTCTGATAAGAGGTACTTGTTTTATTAATAGTACTCCTTTAGTTGCTATTATTGATACTAGAGCAACTCATTCGTTTATTTCGTCTGAGAGCGCGAAGCGTTTGAATCTTGCGTTGTCTTCGATGGGTGGTGAGATGGTTATTGATACTCCAGCAATGGGGTCAGTAACTACTTCTTTGGTTTGTCTAAGTTGTCCTTTGACCATTTATGGTAAAAACTTTGAGATGGATTTGGTGTGTTTGCCGTTGGAGGGTTTAGACGTGGTTCTGGGAATGAATTGGTCGCAATTCAATCGGGTTCATATTGATTGTTATCATAAGTTGGTAAGGTTTCCTTCTCTTGAGGAAGACGAAGACTGGAGTTTCTTATCTACCAAAGAGTTGAAGAGACTTTTGGCGGATGAAGCTCAGTTGTTTGGGTTGTTTGCATCATTGACTGTGGATAGTCAAGTGTCACTTGATGTGTTTCCTGTTGTGTGTAATTTTCCAGAAGTGTTTCCTGAGGATATTTCGGACTTGCCGCCAGAGAGAGAGGTGGAGTTTTCGATAGATCTAGTTCCTGGTACTAGACCTGTTTCTATGGCACCTTATCGTATGTCGGCATCTGAGTTGGTTGAGTTAAAGAAACAGTTGAATGAATTGTTGGAGAAGAAGTTTGTGAGACCGAGCGTTTCTCCTTGGGGTGCTCCAGTTTTATTGGTGAAAAAGAAAGATGGAAGTATGCGATTGTGTATTGATTATCGCCAGTTGAATAAGGTGACGATTAAGAATAAGTATCCTCTTCCGAGAATTGATGATTTGATGGATCAGTTGGTTGGTGCTTGTGTGTTTAGTAAGATTGATTTGAGATCAGGGTATCATCAGATAAGGGTGAAAGAGGAGGATATTCAGAAGACGGCTTTTAGGACACGTTACAGTCATTATGAATATTCGGTGATGCCGTTCGGGGTTTCTAATGCGCCAGGTGTGTTTATGGAATACATGAATCGTATTTTCCACGAGCATTTGGATCGATTTGTTGTTGTGTTTATTGACGACATTTTGATTTATTCTAAGTCTCGGGAGGAGCACGCGGAGCATTTGTGTATTGTTTTGCAGGTTTTGAAAGAAAGAAAGCTTTTTGCCAAATTGTCCAAGTGCGAGTTCTGGTTGTCGGAAGTGAGTTTTCTTGGGCACGTGATTTCAGGTAATGGTATTTCTGTGGATCCATCTAAAGTAGAAGCAGTTCTACAATGGGAGGCTCCGAGATCTGTTACTGAAATTCGAAGCTTTTTGGGTTTGGCCGGATATTATCGAAGGTTCATTGAAGGTTTTTCTAAGCTAGCACTTCCTTTGACCCAGTTTACTTGTAAAGGGCAAGCGTTCATTTGGGATATTCGGTGCGAGGAGAGTTTTAATGAGCTGAAAAGAAGATTGACGACAGCTCCGATTTTGATTTTTCCGAATCCTAATGAACCGTTTGTAGTGTATTGTGATGCGTCCTTGATTGGTCTAGGTGGGGTTCTAATGCAAGAAGGTAAGGCGGTGGCTTATGCTTCAAGGCAACTGAGAGTGCATGAGAAAAATTATCCTACTCATGATCTTGAATTAGCGGCTGTGGTTTTTGTGTTGAAGATTTGGAGGCATTATCTTTTTGGTGCGAGGTTTGAAGTATTTAGTGATCATAAAAGTTTAAAATATCTGTTTGATCAGAAGGAATTGAATATGAGGCAACGAAGATGGTTGGAATTTCTGAAGGACTACGACTTTGGCTTGAATTACCATCCTGGTAAAGCTAATATGGTAGCCGATGCGTTGAGCCAGAAATCGTTGCATATGTCCGCTTTAATGGTTAAGGAGTGGGAACTTTTGGAATCGTTTAGAGATTTGAGTTTGGTATGTGACGTGATGTCGGATAGTGTGAGGCTGGGCATGTTGAAGGTTACTAATGATTTTCTGATGACGGTAAGTGAGAAACAGAAGCTGGATGTGAAATTGGTGGATTTGATGTTGGTTGGAGAAAAAGATGCGAGTGGTGATTTTCAAGTAGATGGTGTTTTGAGGTTTCGAGGTCGAATTTGTATTCCTGATGATGTGGAGTTGAAAAAGATGATTTTGGAGGAGGGACACCGGAGTAATTTGAGTATACATCCGGGAGCGAATAAGATGTATCAAGATTTGAAAAAGATTTTCTGGTGGTCTGGATTGAAAAGAGATGTGGCTCAGTTTGTGTATGCATGTTTGACATGCCAGAAGTCGAAGGTGGAACATCTGAGGCCTACTGGTTTGTTGCAACCGTTGGATATTCCGGAATGGAAATGGGATAGCATTTCCATGGATTTTGTGACGGGGTTGCCGAATACACAGCGAGGGCATAATGCTATTTGGGTGGTTGTTGATAGGCTGACTAAATCGGCTCATTTCATTCCGATTGACATCAGTTTTACTTTGGAGAGGTTAGCTGAGATTTATATCAGTGTGATTGTGAAGTTGCATGGGGTTCCGTTGAGTATTATTTCGGATCGAGATCTGAGGTTTACTTCGAGATTTTGGGAAAGTTTGCAGAAGGCGTTGGGTTCTAAATTGAGATTGAGCTCGGCTTATCATCCGCAGACGGATGGGCAGACAGAGAGAACGATTCAGTCATTGGAAGATTTGTTGAGGGCTTGTGTTCTTGAGCAAGGTGGTGCGTGGGATAGTTATCTTGCATTGATTGAGTTCACGTATAATAACAGTTTCCATTCGAGCGTGGGATAGTTATCTTGCATTTGATTATTTGATTATTATATTATTTTATTTTCGACTTTTATTTGGAAATATGTTATTTTTCAATGTTGTGATATTTTATCGGGTTTTGGGAACGTTTGCGAGATATTTGAGTGTAGGGGTATTTTGGTCATTTCATCTTATTTTTCCTTAAGTTAGAAAATAGAAAATAGAAAGAGAGAAAAATAGAGAGAAAGAAAAAGAGAAGAAGGAAAAGGGAAAGAAAAGAGAAGAAGAGAAGAAAAAGAGAGAAAACTTGGAAATCAAGAAAATCAATCTCCCGACTTTTCTAAACACGATTAAATCGGGTAAGGGTGCGAAAATCGATTATTATATGCTTGTGTATGATTATGTATGTATGTTTTTGGTTGTTATTGGATTGAAATGGAAATATATAGTAAAAACCATATTATGTAGAAATTGAGTAGAAATCGATTAAATTGTGTCGGAAATTATGTTTTCAGGTCCATTATTGTTGATACATGTTAGATACCTGTTGTTAGGCATTGTATTGGTAATTTTTCTAGTGTATAAGTGAAAATGGGTTGATTTTGGTTGGAAAAACGCAGAACAAAATTCTGCAGAATTTTCTGGATTTTTCACTGCTCATACGCGTATCACTCAAGGCAATACGCATATTGGTCAAGGCAATACGCGTATGGCATTGAAGAAAACTGGGCAATACGCGTATGGAAGCTTCATTTTCTCGGCCATCTGTCCATTTGCTTATGGTACGCGTAACGTTTAGGGCAATACGCGTATGATGTAGGGCACTACGCGTATTGGAATTTTAATGGGAATTTTGGGGAAAAATGGTCTCTGCCCATACGCGTATGACCTTGGGCAATACGCGTATGGAATGGGCGAGGAATCAGGGCAATACGCGTATGGCTCAGGGCAATACGTGTATTGTCAGGAAAATTGCAAAATGGGGTTTTTCCGCGATGTCTTTTCTTGTTTAGTCCGTAACTTGTGTTCCGTTTATCCGTTTTTAACATTCTTGGTATCGTTGAGTAGCTATTGAACTGTACTTTCTTATTACAATAATTTTGAGATTGTTAGCCGATTAAATTATGTCGGGAATTAGAAAATATGTTGTTTTGTCGACTTTTGTCGTTTTAATTGTGTGAACTTGATGTGTATACGCAATATGCTGTTGGTGTGGATATTGTATGACCTGTGTACTGTTGTGTGATGAAATTGCATGAAATACATATTGTGATGATGATTGGTGGCCTTAGGGAAAGAAAATGCAATGTGTGGTAATTGATGATATATGCATGATTGTGGATGTGTATGTGTGTACATTTTGAATGTCATGAGTCATTGTATGCCAAGCATCATGATATGCATTCTTGTGACGTCCTGAGTGACGGATTGATTCCAGAGGGAATCTACTATAACATCGTGAGCCTTAAAAATAAGAGGTATGAATCGCCTTAAAAATAAGAGGACCGAAAGCGATGGTTATAGACGATCGTGTGCCCGTGTGGGGTGTGAGCGACGGGGAACATCGTATGCCCGACGGGGAGTTACAGTGATGTAACGAGCGATGATTCCAGCAGAGTTCCTGAGTGAACTAGTGATGAGAAACATTGGAAGACGGTACCGTATGTGCATTGCATAGAGTCGTTGTGTCGGTCTCTGTGCATTCGCATATATCATGGAGTAGTTGTGTATGGAATTGTGAATGTGATTGATGAGATGGAATATGTATAATTGTGTTGATGATGAGTGCATTGTGTATGATTGATGTGCATTGGTGATGGATACCGGATAATTGTACTGTGTTGTGTGGTATTTGATTGTGGTGCATTTGTGGTGAGAATATTTGACTTGTGTGTTTCTGTGTTAATATATAATTATATGCAACTGTATTATGATTGTTTTTCTCACCCTTCTGTTGTTTTATAATGCTCTATGAGGCATTGCAGATTAGAGTTGCTGGAGGTCTTTTTGTGAAGCTTAGGACTTCATTCTTTTGTCGGTCGGCTCTGATATGTGGCACCGGGTAGTCAGGGGGGATCGTTTTGTAGTTTGATGTGTATATGTATATATATCTTTTGGCTTGTGCATGTATGACTTGATGGATGACAAACTTTTTATGTGATATATATATATATATATGAGATTCAGTACAGATTTTCCGCTTTATTCTGTATTTGAATTGTGGGTAGTAGGAACTAAGTTCCTCTGTTTATTTGCTACCTGCGGAGTGTTGCATATCTTTATGAGCAGGTGTTGTATGTTTGTTTCAAATTGATGTGACCCCTCGGTCTATGCTGTGAATTTCTAAATATACTCTGATGAAATTTTGAATTTTATTTATCGCTTTATAGCTTGGGGGTATAGATTGTGGGTGTTACAGGATGAGCGCTGGATCATTGAGAGAAGTGGAATCATGTGGGCCCAACCTATCATCCACTCACCTAAACACGATTAGAAAAAGAAGGGAAACGACAACCCATTATGAATCATAAGCAATAGCCGTAATGGCTCGGTCAGAAAGTCAACACAACATTATACCATTTTTAACAACACAAATAAAAACGGTCTGCAACATTTCCCAAAGGTAATAGCCAAAACAAAACGATCAAAACAAAGCAAGGGTTCAAAATAAAGTTTCAAACTGAATGAGAAGAATCAAGGGCGAAACAACAACAACACGACGCATCGCAACACATCCAACCTTCTTTTATCAGCTTCCTCGACCTTACTCTTCGCTCGCTCGGTCTCGGATTCGAACGAATCAGTCTCTCTCCGTCTTTCCGGTTTGTTCCGTTTGTCCAAGTTTCTCTTCTCCTTCGCTTGATCTGCGTTTTTCGGCTTCAGGTTTGTGTTGTAAATCTCTCTTTCTCGTTCTGAATCGGTTCCATTCTCACTCTTCTTCTACTTTCTGTTTTGTTCTAATTCACGATTTGGTTTCTGAAGTTGGTTTGATTATGGTTGTTGAATGGGTTATTGAAGGTTGAAGAAGGTTTTGGATCGCAGTTTAGGAAAGGATTTGGTCGAGAGAGGTTCAAGGTGGAACCGTGGTTTTTGAGCAGCTGGAAGCTGATGTGATGGTTAAGGTTGGGGATGAATTTTTCAGAGGTTTTGTGGATTTTTCCAGCTTCTTTATGGAATGAGAGAGGGTTGGATTTATAGATTGAAAGAAAGGTGTTTGTGGAATTGTGCAGAATATGAATTTGTTATTGATTTGTCGCTGCATATTTCCAGGTTGGCAGGGTTGTTTTGATTATGGAGAGTGATTCTGGTGCGTGGCTGCAGGTTAGTTGTCCGTATGTGTAGCTGGCTTGTAATTGTAGTTGCGGTTTGTGAATTGGGTGTGCGTGACACGAACTTTTCGTCCCGTAAATTCGTTAGCTAGAGGTGGGGTCACCTTATACACAGGGTAGAGGTTTTGGACTTTTGTTTTTTGTACTGATGCAGGGTTTATCATGTTCTTTCGCTGTAAGTCAATTTTCTCCTAGTTTTTTATGCTTTGGTGGTGTGCTGAAAGTTGTGTGTAACGGCATTGGAGCGGACAGGTGCGGACCGTGACCTGTTCTATTTTTGTTTGGGCTCTCTGTACGATTTATGTGGTGTTGAATGTAACGCCCCGATTTATTTAACCGTATTTAATTATTCCATTTATGTGAAATTTTGTGAATTGTGTGATTTATTGTGTTTCATGTTAATGCATCATGTTTGGGCATTGAGAGTTTTGTGGCATAAATGTGTCACATTTTGAACTAACTTCCACTGGTGGAAGTTAGTGTTATTTTTGGTTATGTCACGTTTTGCACTTGACTTCCACTGGTGGAAGTTAGTGAGTTTTTGGCCTTTTTTTTTAATTGTGTAAATTAAATGAGTTTTACCTGTTAATTGGATAATTTCTCTGATAGGTAAAATATTTGCAATAAATTATAATTTCTTTTCAACTTTTATTTCCCGAAATATATTTCATCGCTTTGTTTATGTTTTATCGCATTTTGAGAGCGTTTGGGAGATATTTGAGCTGAGGGGTATTTTGGTCTTTTTGGGGTTAGATATTTTGATTTGTTATAAAAATAGAAAAGTAGTAAGAAAAGAGAGAAAGAAAGAAGAAAAAGAAAAGGAGAAGAGAAAGAGAAGAGGAAAAAGAAGAAAAAGAGGAAAAACTTGTGGATTTAGGAACCGATTCAACCGACTTTTCAAACGCAAATTAATCGGGTAAGGGTGTGAAACTCGATTATCTTATGCTTGTGTATGATTATGTATGTTTTCTTGGAATGTTTGCTTGTTTTCCATAGTTTTCACTTTTAGGTCGAAACGATAGAAATCGATAGAAACCGATGTTTTTACGGACAAAAGTCGGAATAAATTGTGTAGAGGTGTCGAGTAATGTTAGGCCGTGATCGAGTATGCTTGTTTTATCGAATTTGGTTGAGTTTGTAAGTTTTTGCATTTTTGGAGAATTGAGAGTTTAAGATTCGGAGTGAAATCGAAAGTCGTAGAATTCACGTTTAATGGTTCCAAATCACTACTATATGTTTGGTATGAATGAGTATGTGTTTGTTTCGTAGAAAATAATTGAATCGGTCGGATTTTCGGACGAAATTGCATGAACCCGTAGGGCTGTTAGCAGAAAAATTCTGGTTTTTGCAAAACTTCAAAAATTCATAACTCTTGAACCGTAAGTCGGTTTTGACCCCCGTTCGAAGCGTTGGAAAGCTAACGAGATGTTCTTTCTAGGAAAAATAGTTTTGAGGTCTGTTTATGGTTCAATTATAGCAGAAAATTGAAACCGTATTGTGTGTTAATTTTTACCGTCGTGAATGCGTGCGATTGAGGTGTTATCGTGCAATATGCTTTTGTTATATAACGAATAGCTTGTGTGTACTGTTATACGATGTGTTGTGGGTGGCCTTATGGCGTGAATCCTAGATTGTGGAAATTATTGTGAATTGTGGCCTTTTGGCAAATAAATGCATTGTTTAAATTAAATGTAAATGCATGTTAATTGTGAAAGAGTTCGTTGCCGTTTGGGTGGTAAAGCGATGCTCGTTGCCGTTTGGTGTAATTGATGTGACCCCTTCGGTCTATGCCGTGTTTTTAGATATATTCTGTCGAAATTTTGAATTTTTCTTTTATTGCTTTATCTGTTTTGGGGTATAGATTGGGGGCGTCACATTAAGTGGTATCAGAGCCAGTTCGTGTCAGTTGTGTCAGTTGTGTCTGTTGCGTCTGGCATTTTGGGCGAGTTGTTGTTGTGCGACAGTTGTGTTCGGGTGAGTTGTTGTTTAACCATAGTTTCTGTTATTGGAAATGAATAGAATATGGCTGGTCGAAATGATGCTGCTTTGGCTGCTGCGATGCAAGCTATGGCACGAGCTGTGCAGGGTGCACCGAATGCTGCCGGAAATGATGAGTTCAGAAAGAA
The DNA here is from genome assembly GCA_022829125.1 of Lathyrus tuberosus. Classification (NCBI taxonomy): domain Eukaryota; kingdom Viridiplantae; phylum Streptophyta; class Magnoliopsida; order Fabales; family Fabaceae; genus Lathyrus; species Lathyrus tuberosus. The sequence continues at coordinate 8,572,626 of JALAZF010000060.1, read as the reverse complement.
TAAGTATCCGCTTCCAAGGATTGATGATCTGATGGATCAGTTGGTTGGTGCTTGTGTATTTAGTAAGATTGATTTGAGATCGGGGTATCATCAGATAAGAGTGAAAGAAGAGGATATTCAGAAGACGGCCTTTAGAACACGTTACGGTCATTATGAATATTCTGTGATGTCGTTCGGGGTTTCTAACGCGCCTGGTGTGTTTATGGAATACATGAATCGTATTTTCCACGAGCATTTGGATCGTTTTGTCGTGGTGTTTATTGATGACATTTTAATTTATACTAAGTCTCGTGAGGAGCATGGAGAGCATTTGCGTATTGTTTTGCAGGTTTTGAAGGAAAGGAAGCTTTTTGCCAAATTGTCCAAGTGTGAATTCTGGTTGTCGGAGGTGAGTTTTCTTGGGCACGTAATTTCAGGTAATGGTATTGCTGTGGATCCATCTAAAGTAGAAGCAGTTCTACAATGGGAGGCTCCTAGATCCGTTACTAAAATTCGAAGCTTTTTGGGTTTGGCTGGTTATTATCGGAGGTTCATTGAAGGTTTTTCTAAGCTAGCTCTTCCTTTGACTCAGTTGACTTGTAAGGGAAAAGCGTTCATTTGGGATATTCAGTGTGAAGAAAGTTTTTGTGAGCTGAAGAGAAGATTGACGACAACTCCGATCCTGATTTTACCGAATCCTAATGAACCATTTGTGGTGTATTGTGATGCGTCTCTGATTGGTTTAGGTGGTGTGTTGATGCAGGAAGGTAAGGTTGTGGCTTATGCTTCAAGGCAATTAAGGGTTCATGAGAAAAATTATCCTACTCATGATCTGGAATTAGCGGCTGTGGTTTTTGTGTTGAAGATTTGGAGGCATTATCTCTATGGTGCAAGGTTCGAAGTCTTTAGTGATCATAAAAGCTTGAAATATTTATTTGATCAGAAAGAGTTGAACATGAGGCAACGGAGATGGTTGGAATTTTTGAAAGACTACGACTTTGGCTTGAATTACCATCCTGGTAAAGCTAATGTGGTAGCCGATGCATTGAGCCGGAAATCTTTGCATATGTCCGCATTGATGGTTAAGGAGTGGGAACTTTTGGAATCGTTTAGAGATTTGAGTTTGGTTTGTGAAGTGACGTCGGTTAGTGTGAGACTTGGAATGTTGAAAGTCACTAATGAATTTTTATTGACGGTTAGTGAAAAACAAAAGTTGGATGTGAAATTTGTGGACTTGATGACGGTGGGAGAGGAAAGTGTGAATGAGGACTTTAAAGTGAATGTTAATGGTGTTTTGGGGTTCCGAGGTAGAATTTGCATTCCTGATGATGCGGAGTTTAAAAGAATGATTTTAGAGGAAGGACACTGGAGTAATTTGAGTATACATCCGGGAGCGAATAAGATGTACCAAGATTTGAAGAAGATTTTCTGGTGGTCTGGTTTGAAAAGAGATGTGGCTCAGTTTGTGTATGCATGTTTGACTTGTCAGAAGTCGAAGGTGGAACATCTGAGGCCTAGTGGTTTGTTGCAACCGTTGGATATTCCGGAGTGGAAATGGGATAGCATTTCTATGGATTTTGTGACAGGGTTGCCAAATACTCAGCGAGGGCATAATGCTATTTGGGTGATTGTGGATAGGCTGACTAAAGCGGCGCATTTCATTCCGATTGACATCAGTTTTTCTTTGGAGAGGTTAGCTGAGATTTATATCAGTGTGATTGTGAAGTTACATGGTGTTCCATTGAGTATTGTTTCAGATCGTGATCCGAGGTTTACTTCGAGATTTTGGGAAAGTTTACAGAAGGCTTTGGGTTCTAGATTGAGGTTGAGTTCGGCTTATCATCCGCAGACGGATGGTCAGACCGAAAGAACCATTCAGTCGTTGGAGGATTTGTTGAGGGCTTGTGTTCTTGAACAAGGTGGTGCATGGGATAGTTATTTTGCATTGGTTGAATTCACGTATAATAATAGTTTCCATTCTAGTATTGGAATGACACCTTTTGAGGCTTTATATGGACGGAGATGTCGAACACCGTTGTGTTGGCACGAATCTGGTGAAAGTTCGGTGGTTGGACCGGAGTTGGTGCAACAGACGACAGAAAAGGTAAAGTTTATTCGTGAGAAAATAAAGGCTTCTCAGAGTAGACAAAAGAGTTATCATGATCGGAGACGGAAGGATCTTGAGTTTCAAGAGAGTGACCATGTATTTTTTAGAGTTACGCCGGTAACGGGTGTTGGTCGTGCATTGAAATCTAAGAAGCTTACTTCTCGATTTATTGGTCCTTACCAGATATCTGCGAGAGTGGGTGTTGTGGCGTATCGGGTGGCGTTACCGCCGAATCTGTCGAATTTGCATGATGTGTTTCATGTTTCACAGCTTCGGAAGTATGTTCCGGATCCTTCACATGTGATTCTGATGGACGAGGTTGAGGTAAGGGAGAACCTTACGGTCGAGGCTTTACCAGCTAGTATTTTGGATCGCGAGGTGAAGCGGTTGAGGGGCAAAGATATTGCACTTGTGAAAGTGGCGTGGGGAGGCGCTGCTGAGGGCAATTTGACGTGGGAGTTGGAGAGTAGGATGCGGGAGTCGTATCCAGAGTTGTTCGTCTCAGGTAATATTTTCGAGGACGAAAATTTCTAAGTGGGGGAGAGTTGTAACACCCCGATTTATTTAACCGTATTTAATTATTCCATTTATGTGAAATTTTGTGAATTGTGTGATTTATTGTGTTTCATGTTAATGCATCATGTTTGGGCATTGAGAGTTTTGTGGCATAAATGTGTCACATTTTGAACTAACTTCCACTGGTGGAAGTTAGTGTTATTTTTGGTTATGTCACGTTTTGTACTTGACTTCCACTGGTGGAAGTTAGTGAGTTTTTGGCCTTTTTTTGAATTGTGTAAATTAAATGAGTTTTACCTGTTAATTGGATAATTTCTCTGATAGGTAAAATATTTGCAATAAATTATAATTTCTTTTCAACTTTTATTTCCCGAAATATATTTCATCGGAATGTTTATGTTTTATCGCATTTTGAGAGTGTTTGGGAGATATTTGAGCTGAGGGGTATTTTGGTCTTTTTGGGGTTAGATATTTTGATTTGTTATAAAAATAGAAAAGTAGTAAGAAAAGAGAGAAAGAAAGAAGAAAAAGAAAAGGAGAAGAGAAAGAGAAGAGGAAAAAGAAGAAAAAGAGGAAAAACTTGTGGATTTAGGAACCGATTCAACCGACTTTTCAAACGCGAATTAATCGGGTAAGGGTGTGAAACTCGATTATCTTATGCTTGTGTATGATTATGTATGTTTTCTTGGAATGTTTGCTTGTTTTCCATAGTTTTCACTTTTAGGTCGAAACGGTAGAAATCGATAGAAACCGATGTTTTTACGGACGAAAGTCGGAATAAATTGTGTAGAGGTGTCGAGTAATGTTAGACCGTGATCGAGTATGCTTGTTTTATCGAATTTGGTTGAGTTTGTAAGTTTTTGCATTTTTGGAGAATTGAGAGTTTAAGATTCGGAGTGAAATCGAAAGTCGTAGAATTCACGTTTAATGGTTCCAAATCACTACTATATGTTTGGTATGAATGAGTATGTGTTTGTTTCGAAGAAAATAATTGAATCGGTCGGATTTTCTGACGAAATTGCATGAACCCGTAGGGCTGTTAGCAGAAAAATTCTGGTTTTTGCAAAACTTCAAAAATTCATAACTCTTGAACCGTAAGTCGGTTTTGACCCCCGTTCGAAGCGTTGGAAAGCTAACGAGATGTTCTTTCTAGGAAAAATAGTTTTGAGGTCTGTTTATGGTTCAATTATAGCAGAAAATTGAAACCGTATTATGTGTTAATTTTTACCGTCGTGAATGCGTGCGATTGAGGTGTTATCGTGCAATATGCTTTTGTTATATAACGAATAGCTTGTGTGTACTGTTATACGATGTGTTGTGGGTGGCCTTATGGCGTGAATCCTAGATTGTGGAAATTATTGTGAATTGTGGCCTTTTGGCAAATATATGCATTGTTTAAATTAAATGTAAATGCATGTTAATTGTGAAAGAGTTCGTTGCCGTTTGGGTGGTAAAGCGATGCTCGTTGCCGTTTGGTGTAATTGATGTGACCCCTTCGGTCTATGCCGTGTTTTTAGATATACTCTAACGAAATTTTGAATTTTTCTTTTATTGCTTTATCTGTTTTGGGGTATAGATTGGGGGCGTCACATTGAAAGGAAATAGTGATGGCTAGAATATGTGATTGTGAATAATGTAGGGTGGGGTAGGCTGGTGCGTGAGATAAATGGTATAGCAAGTTTTGGAATTGTTGTAATTTTGTACTGGTGATAAAGTTGCTGCGAAATGCTGTGCATCATGTTACGTAAAAGAAATGGCTAGTGAATTGTGGTATCATGTTATATATGTTGGCAGCTTTTGGGCATGGGCTTGTGTAGCTCGTATTGCTCGTGTGGAGCTTCATGACATGCTATCCTTTTTTGTAATTTGGCAATTTGGTAATGGGCATGAAAATATAACTTGGAATCGTTTTGTAAATGGACTTTTTTTTGGAACATTTTTGTGTAAATGAACATATGGAATTTGATTGTAAAATGACATGGTTTTGAATAAAATTTGAAAAATGAATTATTAATTTGAATGGAATTTGGAAAGAAATTATGACTTGAATTGAATGAGAGTGAACTTTGTGAATTGGATTGATGGAAAACGGACAATTAAAAAGTGGAAATTGAAAAATAAACTAAAATTGGGAATATAGAATATGGATGTGAACGAACGGATATGACAAAGAAAATGGATATTGAAATGGATTTTAATTTATGAATATGGATAAAGAGGAAATTTGGATATGAAATGGATAAAAATGTGGATAATCGGAAAATGGTCTTTTAGACATGGTAACTGATGAATGGATATGGAATTGCCCCTTAAGAACTATCAACCTTAGCCTCAAAACTTGGAATCACAAATCACTCTTGATGAACTTCACTACAGGAAAACCCTGATTGAAAATGTGTCAGTCCTTGATGAAGCATTTGACCTGATAACCTGAACCATACACCAACTGACTTGCACTAGCACAAAACCCTGGTTGAGGCTTCAAACACACATTACTTGAATCACACACCCTAGCCTGATCATGAAACACTACCTTGCCTGAAATACAATTCAACTCAATAACACCTCAAGCAGAAACAACACCTTTTTTTTGGATATTTTGAATGATTGTTAGTGGATGGGATGTACAGATGAAAGATATATACAGGTAGGACAAATTTGGGGTATGACACATCTAAGTTCCAACATCTCTTTGCATCATCTAAGTTTCCAACATCTCTTTGCATCATCCATCACATCTACAAATAAAGTTAATAAAATAAATAAAGTGGAAGACCAATGAAGGTGAATTAAGAAACCTAACCAAGTTAAAATATCATACAACACTAGATTGTTGCTATGCTGAGCTAGAAACACATAAAAGAAGTCATTAGTAAAATCACCAAAGCAATTCAGGGATCTCTTTAATTCTCTAGCTACAAATATGATATAATGCGTAGCAAAAGGACAAATCGCCATAACCTCTTCATGAAAGGCATCTAGATTATGTATCAAGATAGTGGATCATGATATATCTATATGAATTCTTGTATTGAACAAGGCATATCCATCCTACCATACACTATTATTTCTAGCTTGAAAAGGAATTCTTCTAAACAACAGCAGCAGAGGAAAAGCTGCAGATACACACCGAAAGATACAACAACACCATGCCAAGCAGAGGAGAAATTATTCCAATCATGAAATCGTGTTGCAATTCACAAAGAAATGAAAACAAAAAACAAACTAAAATTGATAAGATTTTAAAAAACTAATCCCCACACAAGTGAGCTCAATCCTAGATATACACCCAATAACCAGTAGTGCACCTCCAAGCAAAAAGGGACAACAAACAAGATCAATCATGGCTACGTCCCTTTATCAGATAAACTTGAAAGATTATTCCAATAGCTAGCACTGATTACCTCTAAAGTATTTTCTTCATCATATATAAACTTTGGCAGTTTTCTCATTAACTCCTTATCAGTTCCAGCTAAGCATTGTTGATCTATGAAAGAGAAAAATAGAAAATAATATATTTAAGTTCAAGCAATAAGTGAGATATTCATTTGGAGCCCAATATAACCACATTGTGACGACAAGAGAAAATAAAAATGTAATAATATGACACACATTAAATTACGAAACTTGTAAATAACTTGAATAACAACATACATCCTCTAGCAAATGTGTGGTATAGCATAAACACAAGTTAATGTTCATAAAGCCAACCTAAACATGACTATTATCATCTTGTTGAATATTTTATGTTAAGTTGTATCTTGCTTACAAGCTCATGGTCTGGCTCATGTTAAATAGGCCACCAACGTACTTTGTCGGTCTGTTTTTAAAATGAACATGAATTATATCATAATGATAAACACTCAAGACATGCACTAGAAAAAGAAAATGAAGAACGAAACTTAAAAAATCAGTGATCAAAGCTCAGCAACGAAAAAGCATGCTCAAGACAAACATATAGCAACATACAATTCATTACAATATACCACAACATCAAATCCAGCACAGGCATAATCTTAATCGAACTGAAAATGCTACACTAATCAACAACGAAATCGCACAAAAAGAAAGTTCTAAAACTGAAGATTTTGAATCAACATACCTAATGTATAATGTTTTTGCAATGCCTGCTGTTTATTATTGTTGAAGAAAAAGTAACTTATAGCAAATACTGATTAAGCTGGAAAGACAATAAGGTATAAACAAGAAAAATCATAAATCATAAATCATAAAGTGCCTAATTTTCTTTACTCTTCCTTTTTCTTCCAAATAGCTTAGTTTATAAAATATCTACTCAGACTTATCAATGGGAATACAATTCATGAGTAAATTCCATGCGTAAAAGTTTTCCACGGTTCAAAACAGGAGGATACTACTTGAAAGAGGAGTTTCTTTCTATGTTGGAGAAAAATATGACAATGATGAATAAATGCACAAGATCCAACTCTAAATTTAAAATCTCAGACCCCACAAACACATCATTACAGCCCAGTTGCATCTTCTGTTGCTTACATTGGGATTTTTGGATCCTCAATGTGTAAGCAATAAAAGTTACATAACAAAACCATAATAGAACACAAATACATTTATACATCTAGCACAATATAAACTAAATAAACATAAACAAAATAAAGTTTCACGTACCTTTTATTTCGAAAACCTAATTCTTCAAAGGTTCTTTCATGTTTTGATGCGGATACTAACATCAAGTAAGTTGAATTCCAACGAGTCTCAACATCTAGAAAAACTAAACCTTTATAGTCCATGCTCCCCTCATCAATACATGCCTTGAATTTAGCAAGCCTCGTGGGAGAAGATCTAGCATACCAAACAACATGACGAACTCTATAAACAAAATTATCAATGTCCTTCAAACCTTCTCTCACAATTAAATTCAATACGTGTGCGCAGCACCTCATATGAAAATGGTTTCCGCTCATAACTAAATTATTCTTAGACAAAAGCCTTCTCTTGAGACGTTCAATTCCAACATCATTTGATGAAACATTATCAACCATCAAACTATGTACGCGGTTTAAACCCCAATTGTTCAAACACATCTCCATTGTTTCACAAATAGCATCTCCTGTATGACTTGTGACTTGACAAAAATTTAAAATATTCTTCTGTAAGTGCCAATTATTGTCAATGAAATAGGCTGTCACACACATATAGCCCAACTTTTGACAAGAAGTCCACATATCAGTGGTGAGACAAACTCTTCGACAATTCAGAGAGAGAAAGTTTTTCAAAATTATTTTTTCTGTGTCCCACAGTTTCAAAACATTACGTGTCAATGTTGTGCGCGAACATATATGAAATCTTAGTGAAGAGAGACTCATAAATTCATGAAAAGACTCAGGTTCAACCTTCTGAAAAGGAATCTCCATGTTTATGAACATCTTAACAATTGCTCTTCAAATGGCTTCTTGGTCAAACTTGACAATTAAAGGAGAGCCAACATATTCTTCAGCACTTGTCATAGAAGATGATGTCATTTGCCTCTTGTAAACGAGGCATCTCGATAAATGAGCATGCATGGAACTAGTTCCGTTATTATACTTAATTTTTGTGTCACAGTATTTGCACGAAGCTTTTTGGTCTTCTTTCGACGATACAATGAAATGATTCCAAGCCTCTGAACGATTCTTTCACTTCTTAGTGTGAGGAGGTGACATTTCACTAGAGACTGTAGGTGGAGGGGTTGAAACTGTATTCTCGGATGTTGCATACTATGAAGCACGGACTCCGACACGGACACCGGGACACGACACGACACGGACACTTCACACTGATAATGTTAAAACATAGGACACCGACACCGCTATACATAAGAGAGTATTTAAGCTTTATTTATCCATTTATAATTAAAAAATTGAAAATATTCTAATCAAAATTAATGTTTTTAATTTTTTATTGATGACATAGCTTAAAAACATGTCTAATCATTTTAAATTTATGTGAGATTTGTCCAAAATATGTATAAAGGTGTGTTTGAAGCAAAGAAAAAAACAAATTTTTGTTTGAAACACTTGTCTGAATTGTCTGACATATGTGGTATGAGTGTCATACGGGTGTCAACCATTGATTCAAAGAGTGTCGAAACAAAGAAAAAATAATTTTTTAGTGAGACACTTATCTGACTTTTCCGACACTTCTTTGACTTTTCCGACACGTGTCTTACGGGTGTCATACAAGTGTCGAACACCGACACGTGTCGGACACTGCGACACACCTATTCTTAGAGGTGTTCGTGCTTCATAGGTTGCATAAGTTTTGCCAATATTAGTCATCTTGATTCTGTTAAAAATAGGAAAACAAATTAGAAATGCACAGATTATTTATTCTTAAAATACAATTTTCAATTAACTATAAAAGTACCAAGAAAGTAACATTATAACAATGCCTATACAAAGTGAAAATTTTGGAAAAAGAGTATAATTTGTGAACTGGTAGGAAAATGACTGTCAGACTATCATATCAGCCCCAAATATCTCAAATCCTCTTGATTAATAATTATACATGAAGTTCATATTCTACCAAAGGAAATTAATGACAGAAAAAAATGTTCTGGTTCTACTGAACTGGACAAAGATTCGATCAATCAACAAAATGTAAAGTGATATGTATGTCAACTTTAGACATTTCTTCACCTCACTAAGCACCAACAACAATGTAAAAGTTCTAACCCTGAATATTAAGCTTCACTTTTTTAAACTTACAAACAATATGAGATTGTCCCATTACCTACTTCTAGAGGTTTAACATATAATTACTTATAAAAAAATAGCTAGCAGGAGCACAAATCAATGTTCTGGTTTTTAACTTGAGCAGAGAAAATAACAAGCGCAGGTCAATGTTTTGATTGGTTTATATTAGGTGGTTCACTTTTATTATTTGATCACAAGGTGATGATATACTTTAAAATTATGCACTACAAGATGATTAAGTTTATATTTCTATACTGCCATTCATTCTGATTCAATCCTTAGGAGGAACAGATCCAAATTCCAAATGGCATAGTAAACCATATATAGCACTTGGAGTTATACTAACCGTAAGGACAACCACTTCTCTGAAAAAAAATTACTCCATCCGTCTCATAAAAAATGTCCTATTTGAGCAATGCACGGTTCTTAAGAAAATGATTAGATGGATTGATTTTGATGATAAAACTAATATCATTTACTAAAATACCTCTATTAATACTAATTGAAGAATGTGAAAGTTAATAAATAGGGATATGGTAGTGGAAAAATAATAATAAATTTTGCATTGGTATTTAAAAAGGACAATTATTTTGAGACAGAGAAAAAGTAGAAATGAGACACTTTTTATGAGACGGAGGAAGTATATTAAAAGAAAATTAAAGAGCAAAATGGAATTAAAAACTATTCTTACCAATGAAAATCATTCTGCACTATAAAATTGGCAACACACGAAAAAATGAAGTTATACCAATCATATCATTGTAAAAAAAGTTGTTGTTCATGACCTGTAAAGGACTAATAGATTTGAAAGCATGCACTTATAACCTTTTAAGATGTGTTGTTCTATGCATGAAACAAAAGTACAAGCATTAATATGCAAATCACTCTAATGATACGTAAACTTACATCACCCAATAGCACTACCCTCAGAGTTCAAATTAACAAGACAAAAAATACATGAAGCGGTCTAGTAATGATATGAAAAGTAAACACATGACTTCAATGGAAATACAGAAAACAGTGAATCAATTAAGCATAATTTTGATGTACACTACTGATAAATTAATGATCAAGCACAAAATGACTTCAATTGAAACAAGTTGAAGTATATGTGTCTCTAATTATGGTAGCACCTTCAGTATTTTCTTTAATCACAAAATGCTCAGTTCAGTTCAACACACAACAAAAATTTAGAGTTTACAATATGTTTACCCGAGTATCAATGGAAGATGTAGAGTGAAAATGTTAGCAGAGCTTTCTCTTGAACCTGAAACACATATTTCGTCGATTTTACGGTTAATTTGTTTCTACCGAGTCAAAGATGAAAGTGAAAACTAGAGAAATCATAAAAACGCCAAAAGAATAATAAGCTTAAACTTGAAACAAATTGTGAGAATATAACTCGTTAGATTTGAAGAACGGTTTTGTCGATTTTACAACTATTTCCATAAATCCATGATTGTAATTTCTAGAATTAAGATATAAATGAGGATTATGGTTTGAAATTTGAAGAAAAAGATGAAGGAGATTTGGATTTTTGAGGATTAGGGTTTTTGAAATTTGAGTTGTTGTTGATTTGCGTATGTTCTGAAATTTGCGTATGTTCAGTGAAATTTGCGTATGTTTTAAAAATGGAGACTAACACTTACAACCGATTTAAGATAACAGTTACCATTTTTTTTTAATTTGATAAATGGATTACCGGTTTGAAAAATATAATTTTGGGTTGGATTTTAAAATTTAGTTTAATTTAGATATTAATTTGATTCATAGTTACATGTTATTTTGCACACCCTCTACTTGAGCAAGAATATTGGGAGGCTTGAGTAAAAATAATGTGCAGATCCTTTATCACATCCTAAATTGGGTTTGTCAAGCATCATCAGCCAAAGTCCAGTAGGCGTCCTAAACAGTTTCGTGGCCAATCACACTTACATGACAAATTTCATCATCTTAGAACAGATGTTTTTGCCATTGTGAAGCAGCATCATCCTGGATGTCTTAGACTGTTATAAAGTGCCATTTTGGAGGGTGTAGGATGTATCTGGTTCAATCGATCAACATCGAAGGATAAAAAGAATTGTGGCAAGAAAATGTAAGGAACACGTCTAGGGAGCTAACAACAATTATCTCCTCGTATTTCTCGAAGGAACTTGCAGAGTGTTAAATGATGCAATATTAGGAGATAATGCAGTAGCTTATTGTATAAGTAATCTAACTACCCTTTATAACAACCATAACTAACTGTTGAGAAGTGATCATATGCAGTAGATTTATAGTATGCTATGATGCAGCTCTTATTGTAGTATATAAGATCATCTCATTGTTGTAAACAAGCTAAGTGAATATATGCTACATTTACACTTCACTCTCTTCTTCCTTATGCACATTTCTTGTTAGTTAAGCTTTGTTCAAGCTATTTCCATGGAGTTCCATGGCTTCCATTATGAATCTTAACATGGTATCTTGAGCCTTTCGATCCATTTCCGTTTCCTTCTTTATGGCTCCACCCACACGCTCACAATCTACCGATCCGCAACTCGATCAAACCCGTCCTTTCTTTGTTCATCCAAGTGATGGACCTTCTTCTGTTACTCTTTCACCAAAAATTAATGGCACCAACTACCATTCGTGGGCTCGTTCCATGCGTCGTGCTCTTGGTGGCAAGATGAAACTTGAATTCATCGATGGCACCATTGATCCCATCACAGATAATTTTGATCCTCTTTACCGCGCATGGAATCGCTGCAACATGCTTGTTTTATCTTGGATTATCAACTCAGTTTCTGATTCCATCGCCCAATCCATCATCTTCATGGAGAATGCCATTGATGTTTAGATTGATCTCAAGGAACGTTTCTCTCAAGGAGATTTGGTACGTATCTCTGAATTGATGCAAGAAGTGTATAGCCTGCAGCAAGATTCCAAATCTGTCACTGAATTTTACTCTGCTCTTAAAGTTTTATGGGAAGAGCTTGAGGTTTATATTCCTATCCCTTCTTGTTCATGCCACATTAGATGTTCATGTCAAGCTATGCGTAATGCTAGAAAGAACCACCTGACTTTATATGCCATTAGATTTCTGACTGGTTTAAACCCTCAATTTGATGTTGTTAAGTCTCAAATCCTTTTGCTTGATCCTTTACCTCCTATGACCAAAATTTTTTCCATGGTTCTTCAACATGAAAGACAAGGTAATCTTCATCCTGTTGAAGATCCCACTTCCCTTGTTAATGCCACTGATTCACAAAGATACAAGGGTAAATCACATGTTTCACACTCTTATGGCAAAACCAATAATAGAGTGTGTACTCACTGTGGTAGAACCAACCACACCATTGACAACTGTTATGCCAAACATGGCTATCCCCCTCATATGCAAAAGAAATATGCTAACCACTCATCTACAAATGATCCTGATTCAGAACCTGATCCACAAGCTTCTGATGCAAAAACTGTTTCTCCTTCTATCACCACTAAGCAGTATGACCAACTGATGCAATTGCTCCAACAATCAACCATTTCTCAGCCATCATCTTCAAATCAAGTTAACTCAGTGAGTATTAAATCAGTTAATCCACAATTTTCTGTTGTGTCTCATTCTATTTCATGCCATAATTTCTCTTTGGGTTCATGGATCATTGACTCAGGTGCTAGTGACCATATGTGTGGTTCACTAAACTGGTTTCACTCTTATGTTGAAATTCCCCCCATTCAAGTTAGAATGCCTACAGGCCAATTTGCCATTGCAGAGCATGCTGACACTATTAAGTTTTCTTCTGCCCTCATTTTGACCAATGTGCTTTATGTTCCATCCTTCTCTTTAAATCTCATTTCTGTCTCTAAACAGTGCCACTCACTTGACTGCACAGTTGAATTTAATGGTTCTAATTGTCTTATTCAGGAAAGGAGCACACAGAAGATGATTGGTTCTGGTGACAAAGTACAGGATTTGTATTACTTAGTCATGGACAATAAGATAATATGTAGCTCTAGCTCTAGTTCAAATTCCATTTCCTTACCAACTCAAGCCATTTGGCATTTTAAACTTGGACATGTATCTGACCAATGTATGAATACATTACATTCTGCTTTCCCTTTTATTAAAGTTGATCCAAAATCTGTATGTGATGTATGCCATTTTGCTAGACAGAAAAATTTACCCTTTTCAAATAGCAAACATAAAGCCTTACAACCTTTTGATCTTATCCACTTTGACATTTGAGGACCAATTGCCATACCTTCCATCCATGGCCATACCTATTTCTTGACTGCCATAGATGATTGCAGCAGGTTTACCTGGCTCACACTCATGAAAAACAAAAGTGAGGCCAGACAAAATGTCATCAATTTCATTTCCCTCATCCTTACACAATATAACCATAAAGTTAAAGCCATAAGAACTGATAATGAACCAGAATTTAATATACCTTCCTTTTACAATAACCATGGCATTACACATCAAACTAGTTGTGTGGAATCTCCTCAACAAAATGGTCGTGTTGAGAGAAAACACCAACAAATTCTGAATATTGCCCGTGCCCTGCTATACCAGTCCAACTTGCCTAAACCATTTTGGTCTTTTGCAGTATTACATGCATCCTTTATCATGAACAGACTACCCACCCCCATTCTAGACAACAAATCTCCTTATTTCATTATGCACAACCAAAACCCTGACATGAATGACCTCAAAGTGTTTGGTTCTTTGGCCTATGCATCTACATTGCAAGCTCATAGAACTAAACTTGCCCCTCGAGCAAGAAAGTGAATTTTTCTTGGCTATAAAGCTGGCATGAAAGGATCCTTACTTTTAGATATTATTACAAATGAAGTGTTTATTTCCAGACACACCACCCATCATGAACACATTTTGCCATACCTTTCTCCCACTTCCAAACCTACCTGGACCTATTATACACCAACTAACTCCTCTAACACAAATGACACACATAATACATTACCACCTGAACATGATCCCTTGAATACATCCCAACCACAAAATCCCACCTCTGACCATACAACCACCAACACACCTCCTATTGCTTACACTGAACCTACTACCACCAGACCTGCTAGACAAAAACATGCTCCATCTTATCTACATGACTATGTCTGCAGTTCCTCTACAAGTCATTCAGGATCATCATCTTTAGGTACTCCCTATCCCATTTCCTCCTATCACTCTTTTGACCATTTATCTTCTGTTCATAAATCTTTTTCTCTATCTATTACCAAGTGTGTTGAGCCAAAGACTTATAAAGAAGCTTGTCAGCATGATTGTTGGATTCAAGCTATGAATGTTGAGTTAGCAGCTTTATCTGCTAAAAATACTTGGCAACTTGTGGTCAAAGCTCCTCATGTGAAGCCTATAGGCAGCACATGGGTTTACAAGGTTAAACATAAAGCTGATGGCTCAGTTGAAAGATACAAGGCCAGGTTGGTAGCCAAAGGATACAACCAAATAGAAGGTTTGGATTATTTTGACACATTCTCCCCTGTGGCAAAACTCACTACAGTCAGAACCCTCATAGCCCGTGCCTCTCTTAAGCAGTGGCACATCCATCAAATGGATGTCAACAATGCTTTCTTGCATGGTGACTTGCAGGAAGATGTTTACATGTCCATTCCTGATGGTGTTGTGGCTAAGAAAGGCCTTGTTTGCAAGCTTTAAAAGAGCTTATATGGTCTTAAACAAGCAAGTAGACAATGGTATGAGAAGTTGACTCATCTCTTGTTACAACAAGGATATCATCAGTCCACTTCAGACTATTCCTTATTCACTCTCAAGCATGGATCTGATTTTACTGCCCTCCTTGTTTATGTGGATGACATAATCATCACTGGCAATTCTCTTCCTGAATTTTCTAGAATACAATCCATTCTTGATCACAACTTTAAAATTAAAGACCTTGGCATCCTTAAGTACTTCTTGGGATTAGAAGTGGCTCATTCTAAAGATGGCATATGTATATCTCAAAGAAAGTACTGTTTAGATCTTCTTGAATCATCAGGGCTCCTTGGTTCAAAACCAGCCTCAACCCCTCTTGATCCTTCTTTGAAGTTACATTAAGACAACAGTCCACCTTTTGAATACATTTCAACATATAGGAGAATTATTGGCAAGCTCCTATACTTAAACACCACTACAACTGGTTTTCTCTTTTTCCTTGGCAATTCCCTTGTCTCTTGGAGAGCTAAGAAATAGGCAACTATCTCTAGATCATCTTCAAAGGCTGAATATCGTGCCTTATCCACTACCACTTGTGAATTGCAATGGATTTTATACTTGCTGCAGGACCTGAGTATTGAAAACACTAAACAACCTGTTCTCTATTGTGACTCACAAAGTGCTATCCACATTGCTTCAAACCCTGTTTTCTATGAAAGAACAAATCATTTGGAAATTGATTGCCACTTTGTTAGAGAGGAAGTCCAACAAAACATCTTGAAGCTCCTACCAATTTCAACACAAGAACAACTTGCTGATTTTCTGACAAAACCTTTGGCTCCACCAAAGTTTGAAGCCTTTGTGTCCAAGCTTGGAATGATAGACATCTATCATGGTCAAGCTTGTGGGAGGGTGTTAAATGATGCAATATTAGGAGATAATGCAGTAGCTTATTGTACAAGTAATCTAACTACCCTTTGTAACAACCATAACTAACTGTTGAGAAGTGATCATATGCAGTAGGTTTATAGTATGCTATGATGCAGCTCTTATTGTAGTATATAAGATCATCTTATTGTTGTAAACAAGCTAAGTGAATATATGCTACATTTACACTTCACTCTCTTCTTCCTTATGCACATTTCTTGTTAGTTAAGCTTTGTTCAAGCTATTTCCATGGAGTTCCATGGCTTCCATTATGAATCTTAACACAGAGTGCATTTGAACTTGGCTATTCGGTTTACCCGATCGTAATCAAGCGCAACAAAGTTTTGTCAATACCTTTTAGAACAGCGAGAGCAATTGTTCACCACACATTAAAGACAACAATTGCAACATAGAATCATAGAAGATCACTATATCTGGCATTATTCATAACACCAACAACCACTTCTTTCTTGTGGTTGAAAGTGGAAACGCAAGATGGAATTAACTACATGAGGAAGAAATCACGGCGGAGAAGCACTTTTGTCGGTTGTAAAAGTCGCTTATGAGAAAAGCAATTCTGAGTATCGTGTTTATGCCTGTGGGGCTGTGGTTGCAAAACGACCGGTGATGATGATTCCTTGAGATACTACTCAGCTCAGCTCCCAAAAGCTTGTTCGGACTACAAAAGCATGTCCCGTGTTTGAAATGTGTATGACTCCTCTTCAAACATAAACCCAAGCAAAGCAAATCACTGAAGCTATTGGAAGAAACATGATTCAATCTGTCTTTTCAAGGTGATTCCGCTTGAACAATAGTTTTGCAACCTTGCAGTGTACGATTGAAAGCATAGATTGAATGACAAAGCAACAACCTTTGTGCTAGTAATCAGGCCCGCTTGGCCATACATTATCCACACCCTCTCAATTCCAAATACAAAGCAACAACCTTGGGCCTTGCCACTTGGGGCCCAACGCCCCACTTATCACAACACCCCATATTTTACTGCACACCCCTGGCCTTTTCCACTTTAACTTTCTTCTTTTCTTTGTTTTTGTTGTTGTTGTTAATTTCCTTTTCATATAGTTTGTATGTTTTTTTTTACATTTTTGATTTTGGTAAAAGATGATTAGGAAAATGCTTAGAGATAAGTAAAGACTTAGTTTAGTTTTTAATTCTCATTTTGAAATTAATCAAAAATATTAATTAGCGTTAATTGAGTTTTAATCCATTTAGTACTTTAGTTAGAAATCTAATTTTGTGAATTAATTGCTAATCATAACATTGCCATGCTCCCATAGTTTAGGCTTTTTTTTTGAAAATTGAACTTTTGAATTCTTTAGGTTTAAGCCATTGTTTCATTGTGCCTGAGGTTTTCAACTGATTTTAATCCTATTTGATTAAGTTGATCAAAGCAACTTTGATCAACTAAATTTTTTTACTGTGCTTATTTCCTCCGTTAAGTTAAGTGATCATAAGTCTCTTTATCACTTGATAAGACCTATTCCTTGTACTGGAGCTGCTTTGGATTTCAAGACTTCCCATCTACACAAGTCAGACAAACATCGCAGACAGACTGGACTACTGGCCAAGCACAACAAAGGTTCTTCTTCAACACTTGTCAGTTATAATTCGAATGGTGCGCCACGAGCCTTAAGTAGTAGAGAAGGAATAAAAGGGAGAATTCTTATCCTCATTTTGAATATCTTTGGGTACAGGACGAATGACCCAATTGCCCAGAATATTCAACTGTACTCATAGACTTTAGTGCAATTCAAATCAACAATTGAAAAAGTCTCCTTCCTTATATTCAACACATCAACATCAATAACAAACTCCTTCTTGGACCAAACACACTCCTATTTGGATAATGGTTTTTGAACCAAGCCCCTCTCTTTGGGTTAATCACTTCCTAGTGGCAAATATTTCCCTTGCATGTTCGTCTCGTCAGACCTTATGCTTAGACGAACTCTCCTATCTTCCATTGTTTGTCTTGTCAGACCTCGTGCTTAGACAAACTATCTTTACAATGCATATTTTCCTTGTCAGACCCCGTGCTTAGGCAAATTTCCCTCTCTTGCATTGTTTGTCTTGTCAAACCTCGTGCTTAGACAAACTCCTCTCTTGCATTGTTTACCTTGTTAGACCTCGTGCTTAGGAAAACAATCCCTTTGTAGGTCTTGATCTCTGGATTTAGGCTATATCCTACCTTTTTCATTAGCCACACTCTCTTGTTCAGATACACTTACCTTATCCAATAACACCATCCTAATTCAACAATACCTGCATAACACCTTTCTCACTTCACAACTCATTTCCAATTCAAACTCTTTCTTTTCTGTGTCAATCAACCTTTTCTTTTCCTTTTGACCTATCATTAGTTCCATGAACTATGGAGCTCTGATTTTGTCATTTCACTATAAGGATACATAAGCACAGGATTGCAAGATCTTGGCGAGCAACCTTCTTCCAAACCCTTTTATATCCCTAGTTCCACGGACTACAGAGCTCTGATTTCCTCATTTCACTATGAGGATACGTTGGCACGAGGACCCCAATCCTTCACGAGAACCCTAATTATAAACTTTTTTCCCTTTCGCAAGTAACCTTTAGATAGTACCACTCGTCCGAGCAAAGAACAATCAAAATGGTTCTCGTCGAGTACAACGAATGTTAGGGATGCTAATACCTTCCCCTCGCATAACTAACTCCATTACATGTTTCTTTTTCCCTTAGGTTTTATCAATATTTTACATTTCCTTTTGGAATAAATAAAGTCTGGTGGCGACTCTGTTGTATCATCGAGCGTACGATGCACTCGGGTATTTTTCGCTCTACGACAATAGGGATTACTGACCCTTAGCCTATGTGTTGGACCTAGGGAAACTGTTCTACTTATGCTGGTTGAATAGGGATAGGAGGCCCCGAGTAGTGACAAAGAGAATTAACGTTCTATACATCGCCTAACCCCGTTTATGCTGACGTACTAGGGATAGAAAGCTCTGAGTAATGGATAATGAGTTATTTCGTGAGGGATTGACTATAACGATTTTTTTGATTCGCCGTGGGGTTATAGTAATTAGATCATTCATACAGGGCATCAAACATCAACAATAGAGGAATATAGGATTCTACAACACAACTTGGCCGCTTTCGTGATATTGTTTACTTGTTTATTTACCCTTCACACTGAAATGTGAAAACCCCCTTATTTACTATTTTCTTTTACATTGCACAATTATAGTCTTATTCGAACACAGTCTCTGTAGATTCGATCTTTTATTACTGCGACGCTATCGGTACACTTACCGAGAAGTCATCAGACAATCATGGCTCTTATTGAACACTATGATTTAGAGCTCCATCAAATAGATGTAAAAATAAAATTTCTCAATGGCAACGTTAATGAGACAGTCTATATGGTGCAACCAGAAAACTTTGTGTCAGGAGACTCAAACAATATGGTATGCAAATTGAAAAAAATCCATTTATCGACTAAAGCAGGTGTCTCGTTAGTGGTAACACAAGTTTAACAATGTAATTCTCTCATTTGGTTTTTAGGTGAACGTTGTTAAGGATTATGTGTACCACAAATCCAGTGGGAGCAAGTATATTTTCCTAGTCTTATATGTTGATGACATACTGCTTGCCAATAATGATATAATCATGATGCACGAAACCAAGAAATTTCTATTAATGAAATTTGAAATGAAAGATCATGGCGACAACTCATTTGCATTAGGAATTTCAGATACAGTGAGACTGATCTCGAGGTATTCTAGGATTGTCACAAAGGAGCTATATAAAAAAAGTACTTAAAATGTTTGACATGTAGAAATGTAAACCAGGGGATACTTCAGTTGCTAAGGGAAACAATTTTTGTGTTAGTCAGTGCCTAAAAGGAAAATTAGAATTTCAAGAAATGCAAAATATTCCTTACGTGTCAGTTGTAGGGTGTCTAATTTATGCCCTAGTTTGAACGCATCCAGATATTGCATTCATAGTTGGGATGTTAGGTAGATTTTTAAGCAATCCAGAAATGGATAATTGGAAAACAACCAAAAAGGTTATGAGGTATTTAAAGCGAACAAAAGATTATATGCTCACATATATGAGGTCAAACTAGTTGGAGATCACTGGATATTCTCACTTTGATTTTGTTGGATGCCAAGATAGTAAAAGATCCGCATCAGGCTATATATACATGTTGGCTAGTGGTGTGGTTTCTTGGCGCACTGCCAAGCTAACTCTTATTGCTTCATCCACCATGGTAGCAATTTTATAGCATTTTGTGAGGCATCTAACCATAGAATTTGGTTGAGCAACCTTTTATATATATATATATATATATATATATATATATATATATATATATATATATATATATATATATATATATAATTTTTAACTCATAAAGTCTAACACGTGTGTAAAGTTGCATATGTGACTAGTGAAAAATGTCAGAATTTTAGGTTACAAATGATATTACATGTGTTAGGACCATTATTTGATTGTCTAAAACTAAAGTGGTCTAATTAATAATAATTTTATTGCTATGAGCATATATGTCATGAAAAGTTATTGTATAGATACCACAAGTCAATATCCTAATTTGATGAGTGGTTGAATTAGGAATATTAAAAACTGAGTAGTAACTCTAAGGCAGTAGTTACTTATTTGGGTTATGGTCCCCATTTGTAGACGAACTATTCATACGATTTCTCTGAGTTTCTCTATTCATCCTCATCACAAGAGAATAAGGAAACCCTAAGACATTTTACAAATCTAAAGTTCACTTACTGGTAAACCTTTCGCGATTCCAATGATAAACTCGGGTACACTTTCACTTTCACCCTTATCTTGAACTAAGGTATGGGTTCATAGGATATGAGTTCATAGGAATTAGTTTAGTGTTGTGTTCTTGATTTCTATATGATTGAAAATCATACTATAAAGAATAAATCTCCTAACAATAGTAAGATCATTCAACGAGGACGTATATGACAGAAATTTTTTTACTTCAACCAGCGATGGATGCACAACCAACTAGGCATGTTCAACGTTGGTTTATTTCCATAACCAATCCATATCCAATATAAAACCATTTATCTTAACCGGTTATTATAACCAATCCATATAAATGGTTTTGTTTTTACAAAACCGGTTATAAACCGGTTATATCCATAACCAAATTTTATAACCGGTTATATATTTCATAACCGGTTTTCAACTTAAAATCGGATTTGGATATAAAAATCCAGTTTTTAAAACTGGATATTCATTTTTTTACAACTGGTTTTTAAGGTAAAACCGGTTTTTGACTTAAAAATCCAGTTTTTATAAATAAATTTTACACACAAATTTTTTTTTCATATTCTTAAAAAAAATCCAGTTTTTATAAATCAATTTTACACAATTTTTTTTTTCATATTCTTAAAAATAACACAAAAGTTTAAAGTATAACAAAGGTGACTTAATTATACACAAAAGCTCAAATATTTTCAACATATTCATTAATCAGCCAAAAACATATAATCTCTCTAAAAATATATTTACAATAAGTCAATGACAAAATAGTCCAAGGTAAAACATAAAATAAATCTAAGACAAATTTTAAGCTGAATTTTGTGAAAAAACCTTAATTTCAAAGACATATATGTGTATAACTGTTACATGGATGGGCTAGGAGGCATCGAAACTGGACAGAGAAGGTATAGTATCAATATGCGATGTGATGACAGATGGACGGAGGATCCAACACAAATATGAGATTATCATCCACAAAACTCTAATAGGGCTATACTTTGATGGAAGGACAATAAACTTCGGGAAAAAAATTCATCATAGTTGAATTGCACGACTAGAGATTTAAATAGGGATGCTCATGGACGGTTAATTTTCATAACAAATCCATAACAATAAATAATTCATATGTCATAACAGGTTATTAAAACCAATTGTTATAACCAGTTTTTAGTTTTGTAAAATGATTATAAACCAGTTAATAACCGGTTATATCCATTATCAATTTTATAATTAGTTTTGATTTAATTCTATTTTAAAATCATTTTTTGCAATAATTTTTTTAAGAAAAAATATTTATGTTCAAAAATAAAAAATAGCTTTTTAAAATTTTTGGAAAAAATATATTTTTTAATTATAAAAAAATCTTTTTTTTTTAATTTTTTGAAAAAAATATATTTTCTAAAAAAAAGTTTCAAAAAAATAAAAAAAAATTGAAAAAAAATTATTTTATTTTGAAAAAAAAAATTGGAAATTATTTTTTTGAAAAAAAATTATTTTTTTGAAAAAAAATTATTTTTTTTGAAAAAGTTTTCAAAGTTTTTTTTTTAATAAAAAAAATTGACTAATTTGGTTTTTATTTTGGATATGGATGTCTAAATTATGGATTTGGTTAAAAACCATATCAAAAATATATCCAAAATATGGATTTGATTAAAACCATTTTAATAATTAACCGGATTTTAATAACCAGATTTGGATATGAATATGGATTATTTAAATAACCGGTTTATTTGAGCATCCCTACAACCAACTGTACGAATATTATATTGTACGAATATTATGTTACTAGCAGATTATGATATAGAAAGATAAGTAATCCATTTTTATTTGTTTTAATAATCTTTAAATTAGCTGATTATTTATATTTTATAGTTATTTTTTAAGAGCAAGGTCCAAAGAAGAAATTAAAGTTAGTAACTGGAAGGAAATTATTAGAATGAGTAGCACTGTATCTCTTCCCTGTAATACAGAGTTGGTTGGAATTTGTTAGAATGAACATGCTTTTATACATAAATTTATAAATATTCGAAGTAGATATCAAAATTGACCATTAGATTTGTTATGATGATAAAAAAGTTATTAAATCGAAGAAAGAAAATTAAATTAAAATGAATAAAAGAAATATTATATAATAAAAATCATAGTTGCAATTTTGTTTGTTCATATTATAGTACTAGTTTCTATTTTTATTTATATATTTTTAAAATGAATTAATAAAAATTTAGTTTATTGTAATCCATATGGATAATTGACAAAAAAAAAATATTTTCTTACTTTAAAAAAATGAGTATTTTATTTTTTTTTAAAAATAATTTTTATATTACTCTTTCTTACATTTTTTAAATAAACAAAAAGGCCTCATTATCTAGTGGAAAAAATGTTTCATCATTAAATTATTTAATCGGTTGGACTGTCCCTTTAGATAAGTAATGTATATGTTTGTAAAAAAATACTGTAATGTTGTGTTTACTGTATTTTTCGAAAAGAAAAATAAAAAGGAAACATTAAAAGTTCTTTGCCATTCCTCCTCTATTTCTTCTCTTTATTTATATAAGGCTAAGTCATGCATGTCAACATATATTAGGGTGTAAAAAAGGCACAAATTTGGTATAACGTGCAACAATATGTGAGAATTTGTCATACTTTGCAACCATGAAAATGAAAAACATCACATTTTCGCAATCCTTTTGCTAGAAAATGCCATCCAATTAATTAATTAATTAGGTGATATCTAACACTTCACGTCTTCCCCATTACTATACTCACAGACTCATGATCAAAGTGTGGTATCATTTTTCTAACAAGATCTTATATTAAAATATAAAGAAATAAAAAACTAAAATGCTTGAGTGACTTTCTCCTTACAGAAATTTTTTACTTTCGTTAAGAGTTCAAATTAATAAAAGTCATTCAATATGATTTAGAATAACTTAAAAAAAAATTGTTTTTAGAGTAAGTGGATCCCTATATATATATATATATATATATATATATATATATATATATATATATATATATATATATATATATATATATATATATATATATATATATTATATATATAGTTTGTTAACGTAAATCCACTTATTTTTTTGAATGTATATTTTAGTAACATACATCTTAGGATGCACTTAATCATTTTTTTTTGTAGGTGGTTATGAGAATTTCCAAAAAAAAAAGTGAGAGAGAAGATGGTCTTGTGTATATGGGACAGAGAATGCTCAAGAATAGTGAGTGGAGAGTGATTTTCATTTTTTCTATGAAGAAGAGGAAATGCTTTTCATGGAAAAGCTGGCTGAGGGTGTGCAGACCGAAAAATGAAAATGAAAATTATTTCTCACCCTTTCATTGGTCCGTTTGGTGAAAAGTGAGTAAGAGAGACATAATTTATTGGCTTATGTGATTGGCTAACTCACTACTACGAAAAAACCATACGACAACGGTTGGAAAAAGGACACCACAACGCCTGACCATCCGTTGTGAGGTAAAGGGGTGATTGTGTCTGGTGCTTTCCACCACGGTCGCGAAACCGTGATAGTAAGGCAGGACGCGCGCTACCTATCACAACAGTTACTAGTATCAACAGTTGTGGTATATACATTTATGAAAATAAGATTTAATCACAGTTAAAATAAATAATCGCTGTTGAAAGTACCCAGGTTTATTATAAAATATGTAGATTTCTTGTTTTTCAATAAGCCTCACAACAACATACAACTATTCAAATTGATGAAAAGTATATTGTGAGATATTGGATCGAACTTTAGTTAAGCATGTCGTCGAAGTCTGCTCACATGCTGTTGTCGAAGACTTACATGATGTAGTCGAATTGTGTTCTAGTATGTAGTTGTCGAATTAAGCTTTGTGTTAAAGATCCAATTGTTTAAGTTTGATTATACCCTAACTTAGCTTGTAATGGGTAATTGTTAAAAAGCCCATTAGTTTAGTATATTAGGTTTTATTATAAATAGCATACTAGTCTCTCATCATAAGTGGTGTGGCAAAACCTAATTAGGGCGAGAGGGTTATTTGTTATTCTTGAGTACTTGTAATCTGATTTAAAGAGAAAGTAAAAAATAGTAGTTATAACCAGTTCTTGTTGTTTTTCCTTGTTAACCCTAATCCTTGTGTGTTTCTTTCCTATAAAGAAACTGTTTATACTTTGTTTAAAGGCATTCTAATTCACAACAAATTGGTGCGATGAGCGTGGAGAAGATGCCTTCAACAAAGTATGAGATTGAAAAGTTCACCGGAGTGAACGATTTCGGTCTGTGGCGCTTGAAGATGAAAGCCCTACAGGTTCAGCAGGGTTGTTTGGAAGCGTTGAAGGGAGGGCAGCCATGGACGCTACGTTAACGGAAAAAGAAAAGATGGCCATGATAGAGAAAACCCACAATGCAATATTGTTGAGCCTTGGTGATAAGGTTCTTCGACAGGTATCAAAGGAGACTACGACATCAAAGTTATGGTTGAAATTTGAAAGTTTGTACATGACCAAATCCCTGGTGAATCGACTCTGCCTAAAGCAAGCTTTGTATTCATTCAAGATGAGTGAAGACAAAGTGTTGGCTGAGCAGTTGGATATGTTCAACAAACTGATTCTTGATCTTGAAAATATTTATGTGAAGATCGATGATAAAGATTAAACACTGTTGCTGTTGTGCGCTTTTCCCAGAACACATGCTCACTTCAAAGAAACTCTCTTGTATGGAAGGGAGGCACTGAGCTTTGAAGAAGTTCAATCAGCCTTGTATTCTAAGGACTTGAACGAACGAAAGAAGCATAAACCTTCGATGGTTGGTGAAGGTTTGGCCGTTAAGGGAAAAAATCTTGCGAAAGGATGGTAAGTTAGACAAGAAGAAAGGTAAAAGCCAACAGAAGTCTTATAGTGACGAATCATCTGGTATTCGATGCTATCATTGTAAGAAGGAGGGTCACACAAGAAAGGTGTGCCCTGAACGCCTGAAAGGTCATTGAGGTAAGGATAATGGTAATGCAACCATTGTTCAAAATGACTTCGAATCATCTGATGTTCATGTAGTTTCAAGCGATGACTCATGAAAAGATTGGATTATGGATTCAGGTTGCACTTGACACATGACTCCAAACATAGAATTATTCGAGGAGCTATGTGATCAAGATGGTGGATCAGTGCTGCTAGGAAACAACAAAGCTTGCAAAATTCTAGGTATTGGATCTGTGAGATTCAAGCTCCATGATGAGTCAATAAGGTTATTGACTGAAGTCAGGTATATATCTGATTTGAAGAGAAATTTGATTTCTTTTGGTGAACTCGACAAGAAGGAATATGTTTTTCAAGGAGAGAAAAATATCCTAAGAGTCATGAAGGGGTCGAAGTAAGTCTTGAGAGGCATGAAGAAACAAGGCTTGTATACCCTTGAGGCTGAAGTTGTAAGTGGTTCGACAAATGTTGCATCCAAGAAATATTTGTCGAAGACAGAAATTTGGCACATGAGATTGGGCCATGTCAGTGAAATGGGTCTGGTCAAATTGGGGAAACAAAATCTGCTTGGTGGAGACAAAGTCGAAAAGCTAAAATTTTGTGAACCATGTGTACTTGGAAAATCTTGCAGAGTGAAGTTCAACAAAGGCAAACAAAGAACTCATGGATCCCTTGATTACATCCATGCTGATCTTTGGCGGCCTGCAAGGTGTCCATCACATTCAGGAGCAAGGTATTTTCTATCCATAGTCGATGATTATTCAAGAAAGTTATGGGTATTCATCCAGAAGACTAAGGATGAAACTTTTGAGAATTTCAAAGGTTGGAAGACTCTGGTCGAAAATCAGACTGGCATAAATGTCAAGAGGTTGAGAACCAACAATGGCCTAGAATTTTGTAATGAGGCATTCGATTATTATTGTATATTTTAAACGAAAAGTACGAAATATATTGGTTGATGTGGGATGTATCATATAAATTAAAGAAAAAGAAGGAAAAAATCCCTTACATAATGAATAAAAAGTATAAAAAGATACTTTTTGTTTTGTTTAGACAATTGTATATAATTATATGTCACATTTAGATTTAAAATATCTAACATGCGTTTAAATTTTTATTCCATAATGTGTCTTTATTAAAAAAAACTATATGTCAAAATAAGTTGAATGAAATAACTTCTTTTAAAAATTGCAATTGAAAAATATCATTGTATAGAGAATAAACCAGGTTGCATTTTGTATAGGAAAAAATTAAATATTATAAATTGTTTGATATGTTTGTTAAAGTAATACTTGATTAAGGTTAATCAACTTAATAGAAATATAATTGTTTATGATTTCAAAAGCGACGTTAGACACATAATTGTTTTTTTTAACATTTATTTCAAAGCTTCCATAGCCACTAAACATTATTTTAAATCAAATCCCTCAACCTTATTTATATATTTCCTTTTAACATAACATTATTGTAAAAGGAAGTAAAATGGTTGAATTTGATAGTAAATACATAAATGAAAATAGTGTCTTATCTTCTTATTTTGACCTACTTTCAAAGTTGTACAATTCGTCTGCCAATCTTGGCTTTTCTATAGCCATTAATGGATCAGCAGGGTACAACAAACCTTCAGCCTCAGCGAGATTGATTCTAGATAAATTAGGAGGTATACTCCAAGTGAATCCTTGGAGCAACCTAGCCAATAACATAATAGTCATTGTGGTTCCAAGTATAGAACCAGGACAACTACGTCTTCCTGCACTAAAGGACATGAACCTTAAGTCCGGTTCTATCAAAGTTATATCAGACCCGTCACTCTTAAGATGACGTTCTGGTTTAAATTTGTTTGGTTTAGTCCATAATTTTGGGTTTCTTCCAAGACCAGTTCTTCCAAGCAATACATAGCTACCCTTTGGTATCAAGAAATTTCCAACAACTGTATCATTTATGGCAAAATGGGGAGGACTTAAATCTGTTATGGGATGGAGACGAAAAGATTCTCTTGCACAAGCCATCAAGAAGTTGAGTTTAGGAATGTCTAATTCTTGAACCAACCTATCTTTTCCGACTACAGTGTTCAACTCTTCAATGGATTTTTGAAGTATTTCAGGTTGATTCAACATTTCGACCAATATCCATTCAACTGCATTCGACGGATTATCTAACGTTGCCATCATCAATTCCTACATTAAATTTTAATCAGTATATCATTTGTTAGTGTAGTTACATATGAAAGAAAGTTAAAAGAAAACCAAATCTTACAATCAGTTGAGCCTTGATTTCCTTCCTTGTCAACAACGAAGTATTATTTTCATCTTTCAGGTTGATCAAAACATCTAGCAAATCCTCTTCAAATTTCTTTGATCCATCATTCCAATGTTTGATTCTTTCTTCAATAATGGGATCATGACACTTGTTCATTATCCTCATTGCATTATTGACCTTTCCTTTATGACCATCTAGGTCCAATAGACTCAAGCCTGGGATAAAATCTGATAGAGAAAAAGAAAAAATATAATCAAGCAAATCTAAAGTAGCATTAACGTGTTCAACATCCTCAGGACCAGGCCCTCCATCCTTCAGACCCTTTCCAATGTATCTGGTATTCAAAAACAGTTTCCTAAACACATTACCACAATAATGTAGCATAGCCATTCTAGCATTTACTAGGCTACCATTGTTGCATTTGTTGTACACATAAAAAATAAGATTATCAGCTTCTTCATTTCTTTTTTCTTGAAGCCATTGATGCCTAGATGGATTGAGCAAATCTTTAACAATAACTTTCTTCATCTCTTTCCATTGTTCGCCATACGGTCCTAATATTGTTGTCAAGTATCCGTTGGAGATGATTTCAGTGGCCATGGTTTTTGGTCTTGATGCAAAATTTGAATCATGTTTTTTGAAGAATTCAAGGGCAATGATGGGACAATTAACAACAACGATATGAATATTTACGAGCCGAAAACATAATATTTCAGTATTCATTTCTTTCATCATTCTATATATCCATGCAGGAGTAGGTTTGTTTGCAAGCATTTCAAAAAGATTGCCAACTATAGGCAACGGTTTTGGACCTGGAGGAAGCTTAGGTTTGTTAGGATTATGGTATCTTATGGTTTTGATTACCATATAGCCAACAAATATAACAAGGAAAAGGGACCACAAAGATTGAGGGAGTAACACGAGGAAGCTAGGAATGTAAATCATTCTTTGAAAAAAAGATTCTCAAGTAAATACTATTAGATGGATGAGCTTGATCACTTATGAGAAGTAAGGCCCCTATTTATAATGTAAAATTTTATGTTTATCTTATTTTACCAACTTTGTGAAAAAATGGTTCATCTAACATGGTCTAAAAAAATGTTAAAAATTAAAGACATGCCCTTTTACTATTTTAATTAAATACTTTTTCCATTCTTTATTCAATAAAAGATGTATTTGGATTGTATACAAGCCAAATACATCCTTTATTTATTTACTAAATATAAAAATATTTTTTTTATTTCAAATAAATGTTGTATATTTTACAATCAGATAAAATTACATTAATTAGCGATCAATGCCATATTATTATCCATTATTATTGTATATTTTAAACGAAAAGTACGAAAGACATTAGTTGATGTGGGATGTATCATATAAATTAAAGAAAAAGAAGGAAAAAATCCCTTACATAATGAATAAAAAGTATAAAAAGATACATTTTTTTTGTTCAGACTATTGTATATAATTATATGTCACATTTAGATTTAAAATATCTAACATGCGTTTAAATTTTTATTCCATAATTTGTCTTTATTAAAAAAAACTATATGTCAAAATAAGTTGAATGAAATAACTTCTTTTAAAAATTTCAATTGAAAAATATCATTGTATAGAGAATAAAACAAAACTAACTATCTCTATTTATATTAATACTTAAATTCTATTTTCTTCCTACTACCCGATGTGAGACTTGGATGAATATATTATTTGACCCAACAAATCCTCCATCACCCAAAGTCTCACATATCTTCACTTTGTTTTCAACTTCATTTTCAAAACGATCATTATAATTTTAATGATTAACCACATTTATAAAATTATCACTCTTTAATCTTTTTGTCTTCTTCGCCCCTTAATCAAAATAATTATTACTCTTCCTTTCTCCATTGATCGGAACCATGCTCTGATAACAGTTGTTGGGAAAATAACAAAAAAAAACAAATTTCTACGCATGCGAAAGTTTACCCACAAAAAAGAAAAAGATTTTTTTTTAAACAAAAACTCATAAAATCTTAAAGTCATAATTCAACTTGTAATTTTTACAAACAGAATTACAAACTCTCTCATACAATTGCAATTTTTAAGGAGAAAATTACAAACCCTCCAAATTAGAACTTTTGAACGGAAAAATTATAAACCCTTTCTCAATTACAATTTTTGGATGAAAAAATTACAAACTCTCACTCAATTACAATTTTTGGACAGAAAACTTGCAAACCGTCTCTCAACTACAATTTTTGGATGGAAAAATTGCAAATCCTCTCAACAAACTATTTTTGAACGAAAAAATAGAAAACCCTCTCAACAAACTATTTTTGGACAGAAAAGTAGAAAATCTTCTCTTGATTCACAACTACCCAAATTCCCAATACACCCAAAAGACTACATTTTGTTGTTGTATAATAACAAAACTAACTATCTCTATTTATATTAACTAGATTGCCACCGTGCTCCGCATGGGATTGATTTGAATCTTTACCTTAAATATTATTTTAAATAAATAAATATATTTTAGTAAATATAGTTACATATAATGTATACTCATAATAATAATAATATTAATAATAATAATAAATATTATCAATTTATAACATAATATTTTTCGTGAAATTTTATAAATCAAAGAAATTACAACATGAAAATCAATATCATTCAAAATTCATATATATATATATATATATATATATATATATATATATATATATATATATATATATAATTGGCTCCCTTTTAAACATTAAATAATTACCATCAAAGAAATTATATATAAATTACCATTTGAATGGAAAATAAAAAATTTGTCTAAATTACATAAAGGTATATTATTTCACATTTAATAATCAATTTCGAATATGAATAATAAAAAATCTAACTTATCAGTTTTAATACAATGAATTTTTTTAATGCAGCAAACAAAAAATTAAAGAAATAATAAGTATGATAATAAATAGTGGCTAGTCAATAATAAAGAAAAAAATGATGTGATTTTTTAGTCAGTAATATTTTCAAATAATATAATAATTAGTCAATATCTTCAAAAACATACCTTATATATTTTATTTAATGAAATAAAAAATATTTAAAGAGCTCAAGTATTTATTTTAAAATTAGTATCAAATATCTTTTTTAAATAATATTTTTAATTCTATACAATAAAATATTTTAGAGTAAAAGATATTTTAATCCAAAAATATAATTATGTTCAATATAGTCAATTCAAAAAGTGAAAAAAAAATCTTAAATAAAGTATAATATAACATAATATAAATATATTCAATACCATAAATTTATTATAGTAATACTTGAAATTCTGGTATCAGATATGTGATGTCACAATATCAATATCTGTTGTATGAACAAGGCAATAATAGTAACAGATAAAAGTAGTAAGCAACACAAAGGATTGTTCACCACTACCACAAAAAAGACCTTAGACAACGCTTTTTTTGCCCTTAGACAGCGCTTTTAAGCGCTGTATAAACCTGCGCTGCTATAGGTTTAGACAGCGCTTTGGGTAATACCAAAAGCGCTGTCTAAAGGGGGGTCTATTTAATGAAAAGCGATGTCTATGGTACCTTTAGACAGCGCTTTTTGACATTATAAGGTACACCTTAGACATCGCTTTTGGAAAAAGCGCTTTCTAAGCCTCACCTTTTTTGACATTTTTTTGGTATACCTTAGACATCGGTTTTGGTGAAAGCGCTGTCTAAGGTCAACCTTTTTTAATTTTTCTAGGTATACCTTAGACAGCGCTTTTGTCAAAAGCGCTTTCTAAGCCCTACCTTAGACAGCGCTTTTGTAAAAAGCGCTGTCTAATCCCTACCTTAGACAGCGCTTTCTCCAGAAGCGCTGTCTAAGGTATACGAAAAATTTTATATAAATTTTTTTAAACCACAATTTTTACCAGGTTTTTTCAACCAGAATTTTACCTGTTTTTCAACCAGCAATTTTTTTCAGAAATTGGCAATTTACACCAAAATTATATATGCAAAACAATTGGCAATTCAAACCAATATATATATTTAAAATTACAAACCAAAATTATATATACACCTATTTATAATTACAAATCATTACATTTTTTCTACAAATGCACATATTACTTATACTAATACTTTTGCATTCAACCAAAGCATTGCTTCAAATCTACATTATAGGTCCTGAAAACACAAAGATTGTAATTCAATTAAAAGAAAATATGGATAAATCCTAAGTTTTATCAAGTAGCATCACTAATATAATAAAACATGTGATAATTAATATACCTTCACATAATTCCATGTAATAATGGGGTTGACTCTCCGCTGTGGTTAATTGCGACCAACAACCAATGTCCACTGTAAGATTAAACAAGTGTAAGATTAACAGCTATATATCATATAATTTGTTAGATGAAGTATAAGATATCCAATTTAACATTTTCTATGCATAAATATCATATAATTGTGATGTACCTGTTTTTTTGAAACAACGGACTCGGTATGCTCCGGAATCCGCTTATCCTTTGTTTTGGATCTTGTTGGAGTCTAAATAACATTACCATGTAAAAAATGAAAATAAAATGCTCTTTCACTAATATATAACAAATATGACATAACATATAACAAATATAATAAAGAAATCAAGTATATAACAAATTTTACCTCTTTCACTAACATCTCTTTCTTTTCTTGGTTGGAATATGAATTACTTGTGTCTTAGCAATGCGGACGGATGAATGGATCCAAATTCCCTCGTTATGGTCATTTCTGATATATGACTCATCCGCTATAAGATCCTCATCTTGATCATTTGTATTCAACTCATTCCGTCTAATGCATGACTCATTCTCAACATCAATATCACATTGATCTACACCGCTATCATCAACCACTTTGTTAGATAGAAGCACTATAGACCATTTCGTAGTCGTCGGGTCAGTGACATAGAACACTTGTCTAGCTTGAGATGCTAGAATAAAAGGCTCATCTTTGTACCCCACCCTATTAAGATCCACTTGCAAAAATCCAGACTTATCCATTCGTATGCCACTACTATTTACCCAGTTGCAACCAAAGATTGGAATCTGAAACTTCTCGTAATCAAACACCCAAATGTGCTCAATAACTCCAAAATATGACAGATTTGCATATTTGGGGTTTAAGTCCTTCATACTTGATATGTGCATTGCTTCAGCTAGGACGGTGACACCACTATTTTGCATAGTACTTTTATCGTCTTGGTCTTTGGTATAAAATGTGTATCCATTAATTGCGTATGCGCTATGAGAATACACATGCAAACTTGGACCATATGCCAAACATCTCAACCTTTCTGTTACTGAAGCAGGATCTGAAGAGCGCTTCGAATAAATATGATCCTTTAACCATTGTATGAAACTTTGATTGTGCTCTCGTACTATCCAATTTTCATTTCTGTTCTGATTAAACCTTCGGAGTACATCCTTGTGCATCTCAACATATGGCTCAACCTCATTATCATTGTGCAGAACATACAAATGCACTTGATCCCGTTCATCCCTTGATACTGTCACAATTTTATTTCCAATTAATTTTTTACCATCCTTTTTTTCAAAAATATGAGCTTTGGGGAGTCCAATCGACTGAACATTGGACAAATATTCAGTACAAAACTCAACCGCTTCTTCAACAATGTATCGTTCAACAATACACCCCTCTGGTCGACTTCGGCTTTTCACGTACCCTTTTAATATTTTCATATAACGTTCAGCAGGGTACATCCATCTCATATAAGCTGGTCCACACAACTGTGTCTCTTTCACAAGATGAACAACTAGATGTACCATTATGTCAAAAAAAGAGGGAGGAAAATACATTTCAAGCTCACACAATGTAATAACTATCTCTTTTTGTAGTGTTGGTAAGATATCGGGATCGATTACCTTACTACAAATTGACCTAAAGAAAAAACACAAATTAGTTATGGCGCTTCTTACTTTCACTGGCAAAATAGAACGTATACCTATTGGTAGAAAGTGTTCCATTATAACATGGCAGTCGTGTGTCTTTAAACTCTTCAACGTGAGGTCTTTCATAGACACAAGTCTTCTGACATCTGAAGAGTATCCTTCTGGAACTTTAACTCCACTCAGAAACTTACACAATATTTTCTTCTCCTTTCTAGACAGAGTAGAAGCAGCAGGTGGTAGATATGTTCGTCTTCCTTTCTTCACGGGTGCTAATTTAGGTCTAATCCCCAACGCTTCCAAGTCTTTTCTTGCTTTAAGGCCATCCTTAGTCTTTCCTTTTATATTGAGTAACGTACCAATAACACTTTCAAATACATTTTTCTCAATATGCATAACATCGAGAAAATGTCTCACATACAAAGACTTCCAATATGGCAATTCAAAAAATATCGACCTCTTTTTCCACCCACCTTTGACAACCTTATGTGCAAAAGGTTTGCCAAACTCAGTACGCATATCTTTCACCTTTTTAAAAACTTGGTCACCTGACAACATAGGTGGAGCTCTACCTTGTTCGATGTCTCCATTGAATTCTTGTCTCCACCCACGGTAGTTATGTTTGGCATTTAAGAATCTACGATGACCGAGAAAGACATTCTTATAACCAAACTCCAATCGCTTCGAAACTGTTTTATCTTCACAAATAGGACACGCTTTTTCACCTTTTATGCTGTACCCTGATAGATTCCCGTAAGCTGGAAAATCATTAATTGTGCCAAACAACATCGCCCTCAAATTGAAACTTTCTTTCCTATATCCATCATAAACCTCCACACCGTTCTCCCACAATATCTTTAAATCTTCGATCAAAGGTGTCAAGTATACGTCTATGTCATTCCCTGGTTGTTTAGGCCCAGAGATTAACATAGATAACATCATGTACTTACGCTTCATGCATAGCGACGGAGGTAGGTTATAAATCATAAGAATCACAGGCCATGTGGTATGTGGGATACTTTGAAGACCATGCGGGTTCATTCCATCAGTAGATAATGCCAAGCGAAGGTTTCTTGCTTCTTCTCCAAAGTCAGGATAATCATTATCAATTTTCGACCACTGTGGTGAATCAGCCGGATGTCGCAACTTTCCATCAATAATTCTTTCATCTGCATGCCAAGTCAGGTGTCTTGCATCGGTTTCACTACGAAACAAGCGCCTAAATCTCGGTATTATAGGAAAATACCATAAGACCTTGGCTGGAGACAATTTTTTCTTATATCGAGACAAACCGCATTTAGGGCACTCAGTTAACGATGCATATTCGTTTCGAAACAAAACGCAATCGTTTGGACAAACATGTATCTTATCATAGCTCATGCCAATAGAACACAACATTTTTTTGGCCTCATAGGTTCGATTGGGAAGAACATTATCCTCCGATAGCATTTCTCTCAAAAGGGCCAACAACTCTGTGAAACTTTTATCCGACCATCCATTGCCCGCCTTTAAGTTGTACAACTTCAATACCGCAGACAGTCTTGTGAATTTAGTGCAACCTTGATAGAGCGGTTTCTCTGCATCGCTTACCAACCTCTCAAACATTTCAGGACAATCATGAAGATCTTCTACAACTGCTTCTGCAATCTCTTCGACTCGATCACAATCGTATGTTTCCGTGTCTTTATCATCTGAAGCATAGGTCGTATTACTTTTCCCCGTCGGTTCAACATTCTCGTTAATTTTCTCCCCATGATGTATCCAACACTTATAACTTCGATCAATTCCATTCATCAGTAAATGCGATTTCAATCCATCTGCGTCAACCCTACCCACATAACAACAACCCAAGCAAGGACATTTTATTCGATTGAGCTCTTCAGCGTCAGCGTGTTGAACAACAAACTTAACGAAATCCAATACCCCATTCTCGTACTCTTTGGACAATCGATCGGCATTCATCCATTTTTTATCCATGGTTTTCCTACTTATTAAGGTCAACAAAATAATATTAATTCAACCATATTAATCAAGAAATGAACAAGTTTGATAGTGTTTGATATGTAACTGGTTGAATTTCTTATGTTTTAGTGAAATGTTTATGTTCATTATATTTGTTTATTAACTCAACCATCTCAAATTCTAGAATTTTGAGGCTTCAAAAACAAGCTTTGAATTCTAAAATTCAGAGGACATTTCCATCAATTTTAAGAGTTTTTTAGAAGATTTAAGAGGTGGAAAAAATAAAACTAAACTAAACTATTTCC
Source organism: Lathyrus tuberosus (assembly GCA_022829125.1). Classification (NCBI taxonomy): domain Eukaryota; kingdom Viridiplantae; phylum Streptophyta; class Magnoliopsida; order Fabales; family Fabaceae; genus Lathyrus; species Lathyrus tuberosus. The sequence goes on along the minus strand of JALAZF010000060.1, from coordinate 8,536,495 downwards.
ATCAATTTTAACAAAACTCCATCAATTTTAAGAGTTTTTTAGAGTTTTTTAGAAGATTTCATCAAACATACTCATTCACTACAAAACTTCATTAACAACACTTCAAACATACTCATTCACTACAAAACTTCATTAATAAAACAGAACAACATAACTTCATTAACAAAACTCACCAAACATAATCATTCACTACAACATTGTAAAGCAACAAAACCCTACAACAACAATGTAAAGCAACAAAAACCTATTCTTCACAACAACGACGTACCTTTAACGACGGTAACAACGGCAATGCAAGAACGAAATGTATCAAAGAGCAGAAAGAGAAACGAACGACGACGGCAATGAGCAGAAACGAAAACGACGGCAGTGAGCAGAAACGGACGGACGGCAATGCAACGACGGCAACAACGAACGACGACACGGTGGAGGACGGTTGACGGTGAAGGTTTTTCGTTCGCAAGGGTTTTGAGCTCTGTTCGCATGCAGGGGAGAAGAAAGAGCAGAAATATGAAAATGAATACTGACTATTCATATATTTTAATTTTATTAGACCTTAGACAGCGCTTGTCATAAAAGCGCTTTCTAAGGTGGATCTTAGACAGCGCTTTCTAAGGTTGGCCTTAGACAGCGCTTTTGATTTTATTTTTTTTTTATTTTTAAGACCTTAGACAGCGCTTTTAAGGTAAGCGCTGTCTAATATTTTCCTTTAATTTTTTTTTTAAAATTAATAAGACCTTATAAAGCGCTTTTGACCAAAGCGCTGTCTAAGGTCTTATATTTTTTTGCGCTTTTACTTTTTTAAATGGCTAGTTTCCTTGTTTTTAACTTATAGCAGCGCTTTTGTATTAAAGCGCTGTCTAAGGTGCGATGTTATAACTTACTTTTGTTGTAGTGCACCCAGTTCGGTCTAAACAACCTACGTCTGGGGGCTACCAAGCCAGGGAGGAAATTCACTATTAGTAGTATCAATTTGTAGATTCTATAGTCAACACACCAATTGACAATCTACTCACTTAATCACTACCCAATGACACTTCTACCTAAGACACCCTTAGGTATGAGAACCCTCTCACTTCCCCTCAATCACACCAGTGATAACAACTAATAAAAATAAGAATAGAAGACACACTTCAAGGACAATACTTGATCTTGCTTAAAAGCTTCAATCAAGAACAATACACTCGTGCTTAAAAGCTTAGAGTAGACATCATACAACTCAACTAAATCAGTCCAATTCAAACATCAAAATAGATGAATGAATGGCTCACAATACATAAACGAAAACATAAACCCTAATACTTGACACTCAGTACACAATCTCTTGTCTTTGTCACGTCCAAGTAGGGTTGAGGCTGCTTTAAATAGAAACTTATTCTTGGGCTTGGACTCCTTGAAAATCTCAGATTTGATTCACAATTAAAACTGATTTTTTCTTCAAATCTTTTCGCCCTAAAATAGTAACAATATATAATCCACAATTGATTGCATCAGATAAAATCTCCTCCAAGAATCTCGCCTGCAATCTCTCAGACAATCTTCAAGATACAGTAAATAAAGCGCAACCCTAACATAACAGACTGATCCTGATGTTCTTTCAAAAGATGTTAAAACATCATGTTTGACATCAGAACACAGACCTGCAACACTAAGTAACAAAACCACAAGCAGAATGTTAGCAACACAAGTTAAGACATCAGACATGACATCTTGAACCAACACATTGTTTTACCAAAATTGCAGCCAATAATAGAACTAACAATCTCCCCCTTTGGCTAATTTTGGCTAAAATAATATCAGCACACATCAGAGATACCAACAGCAGAAACACACTTTAAACAAACCAATCTAACACATTCTGAAAAAAAAAACAACCAAGAAAACCAGCTGCACAACAAAACTCCATACTCCCCCTCAAGCCAAGAAACCAGCAACAACCAGAAATCCAACTACTTCAAACCAACATCAGAGAATATACAAAAAAACACTACTCTACTCTTCCCCTTTTTAGCCATAATTGGACAAACTCTGAACATAGCGGCAAACATAATGTTCTGACACTTTGTCAAACAAAACCACCAAACCAAATGAGATGAAGTCCAAAGAATTGACAACAGCAGGATCCTCAGGAGCACCAAGATCAGGAAGAAAGACAGAAACAAGGATGAAGCCTATCAAGAAACCTCCAGTGCTACTACAAGCTTATGATGATGAAGCAGATGAAGACTGGGTTAATTTCATTAACTCAGGTGGGTGAAATGAGTAGCTGAATCCAAACAATAAACCTCTTTGCTTGTAGTTTCTGTTAAAAAATGTAATGTTGAGTGCTTCCAGCAATAAAAATGTCCTTGTTTGTTTCCAAATATTCTTATTTTGTCAATTTCACCAACTAGATAAGCTCACACACATAAGACAATTGCACCAACAACACTATCCTCCTACATACAAACGATCCACTAATCCTCATATATGCAAATCCCTAATTTGCTTCTTAAATTTTCAAACTGATTTGCATCTAAGGCCTTAGTAAAAATATCAGCTAACTGCATTTCAATAGCAACATGTTCCAAAACAACCACTTTATCTTCAACTAGATCTCTTATAAAGTGATGACGTATGTCAATATGCTTAGTCCTGCTATGTTGAATTGGGTTCTTGGAGATATTGATAGCACTCAGATTATCACAGTACAATGTCATGACATCTTGCTTGACATTGTATTCAGTTAACATTTGCTTCATCCAAACCAGTTGTGAACAACTACTTCCTGCTGCTATGTACTCAGCCTCAGCAGTAGAGAGAGACACACAGTTCTGCTTCTTGCTAAACCACGAGATAAGATTGTTCCCTAAGAAGAAACATCCTCCTGAAGTACTTTTTCTATCATCTGCACTTCCTGCCCAATCAACATCACAATATCCACTCAGTTCAGTGCCTGTTCCATGACTGTATAAAATACCATAGTCACTAGTACCATTCACATATTTCAGAATTCTCTTCACTTGATTCATGTGGCTCACTTTAGGTTCAGATTGATATCTGGCACAAACTCCTACAGCAAAGGAGATATCAGGTCTGCTAGCTGTGAGATACAGCAAGCTTTAAATCATGCTTCTGTATAAGCTTTGATCCACACTCACTCCATGTTCATCCTTGGACAACTTTAGGTTAGTAGGGGCAGGTGTCCTCTTGTGATTAGCATTATCCAGACCAAACTTCTTGACAATGTTCTTTGCATACTTGCTCTGAGAGATAAATATGGAGTCTTCCATTTGTCTAACTTGCAGACCCAGAAAATAGATGAGCTCACCAACAAGACTCATTTCAAACTCAGACTGCATCTGTTTCACAAAATGTTGAACCATTGCTTCTGACATCCCACCAAACACTATGTCATCAACATATATTTGAGCTATTAGCAGTTTTCCTCCTTCCTCTTTGACAAACAATGTCTTGTCAATTCCTCTTTTTCTGTAACCATTCAGAGACAGGAATTCAGTAAGCCCGTCATACCAAGCTCTAGGTGCTTGTTTTAATCCATAAAGAGCTTTCCTTAGTTTGTAGACATGGTTAGGAAATGTTGGATCAATAAACCCCTTAGGTTGATCTACATAAACTTCTTCATTAAGTACCCATTCAAGAAAGCACTCTTTACATCATCTGGCTTGTCGGCACCCGGGGCGCTGGCCGCCATCAACTCTTTGTTCAGCTCCTCGGCAGCCTTTTTCTCCGCCGCCAGCTTGGAGACCTCCTCCCTCAGCCTGACCGTCTCCTCTTCAACCTTCCTCCGAGCCTCGCGGGCACTCTTAACTTCCTCCTTGAAGGCTGCCTCAGAAGCCCGGGAAGCTTTAAGTTCGGACTCAAGTGCAGAGTCCCCTTCTGCGTAGACAACAACCATCTCCAGCATCCTGACCAGGGCAGAAGCATCTTGAGCCACCAACGCCCTCTTGCTCGGGCGATCCATGCCTTCCAAGCAAAGGGATTCCGCCCGGGGGACGACCAAAGAGTTACCCTCAAAGAACCTCCCATCAAGGATACACGGAGGAAGCTCAAACTTCCCTTTCTCCGGCACGCGGGTAAGGTCCACAGCGTCTGATGTCCTTGGCCGCTTCGACCTCCCAGTCAAGGGCAGAGGAGATCCCCGTGGAGCAGGAGAGGGAGAAGAAGAGGCCCCCGTGACCTGAAAAGCAGAGAAAGATAGTGAATTCGACAGGAAATCAAATCCACCCTTCCACTGCCAAGTCAAGTGAAAGGGCGCGCAAAAGGGTGAGGACAACATCCCCGGCCTAAGCCCTAACATCGAAAGAAAACTAAAACCTCCCCGCGAGGAGATGCTCGAAACGTGTCATCCTCCTCCGAGGAGCTTCCCCGTACTCATGCCCAGATTCCGTTTGAAGCTCCACTGGAAACCGCAAAGCTTCACCGGAATCTGGAAACGTTCTACCAGAAAATTCATCGCTCTATCTGAAGATGAACAGACACGGTGGTCACGCATGCACAACTACCGTAACCACGCCGTGGACCATCCTACTCATTGAACGCACTATCTACTCCGGTGAAGTGCTGGAGGCAGCAAAATGGCAGAACCACCGTCCACCACCAACACTCGCCAGAAATCCACCTATTTTGTCGTCTAAAGCTAACCCTAGCTGCATACAATCTACCACTAACAACAAAAGGGAGTAAAACAAGTTACAGATCAGAAAACTTACTTGATTTTGGAAGAAGTTAGAAGCTGCTCGAAGCTGGTGACGGTGGTCGGAAAGCCTGAAGACGGTGACGGGCAAGAACTGAAAGAGACGGAGAGAAATCTGAAAGGAAAAGTTTCAAATGAAACGGTTTCCCCCCCTTTTATACAAAGGGGCACGTGCAACCACGCGCTCGTAGGCCATTATGACTACCCTCTAGCCATCATTATCTATTAACTGCTACACGGAGCTCTAGGTACACGTGGCGCCCCAACGTTCCAAATTTTGTCTGACCATTAGTCTCCCCGTACACCGGGCAACAAGGTCACGATCACGAATCTCACGAACACCTGGGGTCACGAACACATTGAGACAACCTTCCTCGCCTACAAACGGCGACTCTGTACTAGCTCCTCGGAGCAACGAACAGTCCTTAAGTCATCACTCCCATGCTCGGGAGCAACGACTTGGGGGGCTCTTGTTCTGGACTAGACCAATGGCTAGAATTGGCCCAATCCGCCTCTGCTCCAGAGTGGCCCAAATTGCCTAAGTCCAAATCCACAGAGGGGCAAAAGTGACCTTTCTGCCCCTCCAATCAGGCAAGGAACGCAACGTTCCTCCCCGGCGTTGATGCCCGTTACACACGGCTTCCTCGCTGCCCGGACAGCAAAGGACAGATGCCTGAAACTGCGTTTATACCCGACATAACGGCTAGTTTCGAGCACCCTGCCCGGCCTAACGGCTAGTTTGGGCAGTCACCTATTCTTTGGGGAAAACGGTTATTTCGCCCCGAAAATAGGACCGTTGGCCACGCACTGGGGGCTTTATATAAACCCTCTCGCTTGAGAGGGTCAGGTATCCAATATTCACCTTACAAATTCATACTTTGTACTTGCCCCTTTTCTCTGACCCTTTCTCACTTGAGCGTCGGAGTGCCTTGCAGGTGCACCCCCTCCTCCTCTCCATACAACCAGCATCCCTGACGCACTTGGCGGCCTGATTCTACAGGATCTGATCCAGCCTTCACGATCAGTAGCTATCCCAAGTGTTGTTTTACCCTGTTCCCATTGCACCGATGTGCGACTTAGAAGAAACTGGATTTATGATTTAAAGGTTGTACCCTTTCTCGGCCCGTTACCACCAAACGTCCCAGAGGACGAGGATGACGGGACCGACGAAGAATATGAGCGGAGAAACCAATCTCCTGTTCATAATGCACCCTCCACATGCATCACCCACACGCACTCCACTTTTTACTAACCCTTCTGCAGGTACACCTACAGGATTTTATATTACTGAAGAGATGTAGAGAGAACAACAAACTCGCGAAGATGAAACGTGATGGCCTGTTTTATGCCATGTATGAGCAGCAGCAGGACATGATGGAATTCATGCACGAGTCGCAACGGCAAACTGAACGATCTATGCATTCTGTTTTAGAGTCTCAACTCGCCGTAGCTTCTCAGCAGCAGCGCTAGCAAGCCTACCTTGACAGACGATTCAGGCTAGTGGATGTTACTCAAGGTTCCATACTAGGAAACCTCCGCGAACTCCGAGAGTCTAATGCCTTATTAACATTGAGGATTCAGCAGCTTGAGCTTTCCCAGAGTGCCAGACACCGCAGCAGGAGCCGTCACCCCCGACGTTCAGAGTAGGGAGAAGAGGGTACTAGCGGTCAGCAGTAGCATTATCCAGGTTTTACCTATCTCTTTTTCACCTTTTATCGAAACATTGAGGACAATGTTTGATGTAAGTGTGGGAGAAGGTATTTATCGTTTTTAGTTTTCCTTTATGTTTTCCATTTTTATCACATTCTAGTTTAGTTTCTAAGTATATTTCTAGTTTATTTTTATTCGTTCTTAATAATTACATGTGCCTGACGAGTCATTTGTGTAGTTTGTCTATTTTCCCCATATCTTGAGCCATAACAAAATTTTTTATAAGTAAACAGCTTTTATTTTTGAAAATTTGGGTTGTTAGACAAGTTAGGATCATATGCGGAGACTTGGGAAAAATTGTGAAAAATCGATATCGTTTTAACACCGTAAGTTTCTCAATTATAGGACCCTATCCAGATACTTATTATGCTGTGGCCTTGAAATCTCACCTTTAAAATTCACTCCTTAAGTAGTTTATTTCAGCAGTCAGGACCATCTTAGTCACTGATAAATAGCCAAGAATGAAGATAAATTGAGTAATATTAACACTTGGAAAGGCGATAAATTATGGAATCTCTGATAAATTGCCTTAATTTGAGTATAAAAAGACAAAATTACAAAGAATGGTTGCTATTAATGTATGTGTTGGAATTGTGCAGGAAAAATGGATCAAAACATGATGGAAAAGTAAAAAATCAACACTATTGCGCCAAAATCATGCATACATGTTGTTTTGAGAAGTATGTGGAAGTATGAATGAATACATGGTTATGCAAAAATTAATCGGTAGATTGCATACATAAACGGTAGAAGAAATCCAATCCCTGCAAGATACTTTGTCATATTACAATTCAGCTTATTTTATTCCGTTTATATTACGTTCCGTTATTACTTTCAATTCAAACTTTAAACTTTCTGAAAACCTTCACTTAAAATTATTTCAGTAATCCAAAGAAAACTCGTAATATCACTCCAGTCTCCGTGGATACGATAACACAATACTTACTTTTGATAAACTCAACATCAGTCATTGCTAAGTGGACGAACTAATGCAAATAGGTGAATGATCCTGCAAAAAGAAAGAAAAAGCAAAAATATAATAAAAGCAAAGAATTTGAAAAGGATCCACCTTCTAAGTTAGGTAACCCTCACCCGGTTATTTAGCCCAACGGTAGAGAGACTTCCAAAAATTATGCTTGTGTCTCTATGTTAAAGTGCAAAAAGAATTGCATTTTGGCACAAATACGGATCAGGATCACCAACAGGTTTGTTCACCATGCAAGTACAAGACAACGGGCTTAATGTGATTGCGCCTGAATGAAAAAGGGATGAGAAAGGAATGAGTAAAGTAGGCCTAAGTATAATATCTTGATATGGATTCGTTCGTATAGGAGAGAAACTTATGACCGCAACCTGCGGGAAGTGTTACCACGATATCCTTGGTTCACGAGTCAGTACCTATTAAAGCAACCTTGATCAAACTAAAGTCTCTAGCCCAGATTTAATCCTTGTGTGTTGATGTTTATCTTTTGTGCTTTTAAGAGTTTGCTTGAGGACAAGCAAAGGTTTAAGTGCGGGAGAATTTTATAACTCCGAAACACACTGCGTATTTGGCTCGGATTGCACATGGTTATTATAGTTTACTTGCTATTTTTCATGTATTATGCTTATGTTTTGTGTTGTTTTCAGGTAAAGTGCCTTAGTGGAGCCTTCCGTGAAGAAAAGAAGCAAAAAGAGTAAGAATCAGAAGATTTCAGTGGAAAATACACACATGGTGTTGGCCAAGGAGGACGCCATGACGTGTAGGGTTTCACCCACGTCTCAACGGTCAAAAGACCACGTCCAACACCTTTTTCACACATGGCGGGCGCCATCTTCCTAAAACGCGCCTTGGTCAAAGGCAGTTGGAGAAAGTGGCCATGACCAGAGGAATTATCTCCACACGTCTTCTGAGCGTCTCGTGTAACTTCCAAGGGTTTTCACACTATAAATAGGCTATTGGTTTCCATTGTTGGGCATCCTCTCTTAGTTACAGCATAGGTATAAATTCAGTTTGTTTAAAGCAATAATTGTCACATCGAGGAGTTATTGCGCCATTGTTGTAATCAAGATTGGAGCATTTTAGAAGTAGAGTAATCTTGCCGCCATTTTACTTTTCAAGTCAGATTTACTTTCCAGCATTGCACCAAATTAAAGTCTCCGATTTGGAGCAAGTTTATTATTCAATTCCCATTTTAATTTTTACTCGCACTGTCTTTACTTTGTTTATAATCCCGCACTACTTTACTTTTTTTATTTCTTGTCTTGCCTTAAATTTGTTTATTTATTTGCACCGCTTTTACATTCTTTATTTTATCGCATTGCTTGTTTCAATTTCTTTATCTTAAAAGATTTGTTTTCAAACCGAACTTAAGTGTGACACTTTCGTTCTTACTTTTGAAAATCAATCGCACCATTAACACGTTTTATTTCCTAAATGACTTATCCCGTAAACCTATTTCATGCAATGTTTACCATAGCCATGTCTAGCTAAATCCTTAAGTGCTGGGATCTGAGGATCGTCGTTTCGACGGTACTCCGTATGTTGTGTTTGTAGAAATACTTTAGGAGTTGTTTTGGTTTTAATGCAACTTTTCTGAGTTTAACTTGATCGGCCATTATGTAAATGGGACCGTGTTTCTATTTACGTAATAATCGTGATTATGTCGGGTAAGATCGAAAGCCGTCTGATACTTAAGATAAAAGTTGGTTAGTTTTTAATTGATAAAAACAGCCAAAGCACTTTGTTAATTAATTAGGGAAATTTAATATTATTAGAAAGTGGTTTTAAAACTATTTTCGGACGCGTTTATAGATTTAGGATCCGGTTGACCGAGCATATGCCGGAAACCGTTTGATGTTAAAAGTTTCCAATCAAAAGCACTTTTTAACTGAGTCTTAGAGGTGATTATATAAAAAAGGACTTCATCACTTTTACGCAATACGCGACCGGTGCAACGTGAGCGGCTAGTATAGATTAGAGGGTAGGTCCGGTTCTGATCACGCTAACGCGGCGATTCCTTTTTAATTGACTCTTTTTCTATGGAAGAAAATATTGCTCCGTAAGTGTCTCTACTTAAACAATAGGAGCATCGTTTGATCGATGCGAATTACATACCAGTACCATTTATCTAAATTCATTTTTTTTACTCATTTTTCTCTGTTGTCTGTGCACTTTATACACTGTTTCTATTAGCCTTAAATAAACAAAATAACAATAGTAATTGATAGATTGACATTGGTCTCGGTGGGATCGATAATCTTTTATATTACTCTGACGTACTCCGTATACTTGTGCAAAGCACGCATCAACCAATATCAAATTTGACCACTTTCATCATCAATTTCAATCTTCATCAATAACTCACCATAAACCGCAAGAAAAACCGCCAAGATTCACTACCGCAACCCTTCCCAAAACTAATTTTACAAAACCAAAATGAACTTGAATAAAAAAAAAAACATTACCAAGCTTGGCAAGTTAAGAAAAGAGGAAACATGGCTGAGACAATTTACCGAACATATGGCGTGCAAAGCACAAAACCTTTGAGTAAAAGTCCCATAACACTAACTAGTGACTTTCAAGTGTGTTATTTTTTTTAGCACTCACCACTTCCAAAATCTCCTCCAATCTCAAGTTGTTAAACCATTTTCAAGTGGGTCATTATACACATATACATCTTTCCAACTCCTTGGCAATGGACTTTTGTAGCATAGTAAATGTTTGACAAATTACCTCCAAGACGTAGTAACAAATAAGAATTGAATTTAGAATAATATAGAACATTAAGTTACATAGTACATGTTAAGACTCCATACATTAACATTATAACACTAACTTTCTGCTCATCCTACTATTGGTTTTCATAAACACTCATTTGTAACCACTTTAAAACCGCAGCACAAGCCAAGTCGAAACCACAACCCAAATCTGAATCAAATACTCTACCCTAAGTCACACCATAACCATCGCTACATATTCGCTCTAGCACCTTCATATTGATAGAACAAGATAAGTTGAGGATATGGGTGTGGATGGATCATAACCCAAACGAAATTAAATCATATATATAGTTTGGTTTGGATCTTAAAACCGTTTCTATAAAATCGGTTTACAAGTGGATCGGTTCAGTTTCAAACTGATTTCTCACAAAAAACCAGTTTTTTTTAAAACCAGTTTTAAACCGGTTTCTCTCAAAACTAGTTTTTTATTTTCTTTAAAAAAACCACTTTTAAAACCAATTTTATAAATAAAAAACTAGTTTTAAAATCAATTTTTTTAAAAATCAATTTATAAATTTAGTGTTACATAAAATGGATACCAAAGTATGTCAATTCAATTTCTGTTTCTATATGTGTGATTTCGATTCAATTTCTGTTCTTCAAATTCAAATTCAATACTCAAGCTTATGTTCAAAACAAGTGCCGCAATAATAATATAACTCATGAATCCAAGAATTCAAAATCGAACGTACACTCCATTCAACACCATGATTCTTATTCAACCAAACTTCTGGATTTACATCTATCTAAAACATTCAGTTGTGGTTACACCTGTGTTTTGAACATTCAGTAAAAGAGAAAATTCAAATTCAAACATTAGCAGGTGAGGCAATTCAACAATCTCTTTGCATCATCTAAGTTCCAACATCTCTTTGCATCATCTAAGTTTCCAACATCTCTTTGCATCATCCATCACATCTATAAATAAAGTAAATAAAATAAATAAAGTGGAAGATCAATGAAGGTGAATTAAGAAACCTAACCAAGTTAAAATATCATATAACACTAGATTGTTGCTATGCTGAGCTAGAAACACATAAAATAAGTCATTAGTAAAATCACCAAAGCAATTCATGGATCTCTTTAATTCTCTAGCTACAAATATGATATAATGCGTAGCAAAAGGAGAAATCGCCATAACCTCTTCATGAAAGGCATCTAGATTATGTATCAAGATACTGGATCATGATATATCTATATGAATTCTTGTATTGAACAAGGCATATCCATCCTACCATACACTATTATTTCTAGCTTGAAAAGGAATTCTTCTAAACAACATCAGCAGAGGAAAAGCTGCAGATACACACCGAAAGATACAATAACACCATGCCAAGCAGAGGAGAAATCATTCCAATCATGAAATCGTGTTGCAATTCACAAAGAAATGAAAACAACAAACAAGCTAAAATTGATAAGATTTTAAAAAACTAATCCCCACACAAGTGAGCTCAATCCTAGATATACACCCAATAACCAGTAGTGCACCTCCAAGCAAAAAGGGACAACAAACAAGATCAATCATGGCTACGTCCCTTTATCAGATAAACTTGAAAGATTATTCCAATAGCTAGCACTGATTACCTCTAAAGCATTTTCTTCATCATATATAAACTTTGGCAGTTTTCTCATTAACTCCTTATCAGTTCCAGCTAAGCATTGCTGATCTATGAAAGAGCAAAATAGAAAATAGTATATTTAAGTTCAAGCAATAAGTGAGATATTCATTTGGAGCCCAATATAACCACATTGTGACGACAAGAGAAAATAAAAATGTAATAACATGACACACATTAAATTACGAAACTTGTAAATAACTTGAATAACAACATACATCCTCTAGCAAATGTGTGGTATAGCATAAACACAAGTTAATGTTCATCAAGCCAACCTAAACATGACTATTATCATCTTGTTGAATATTTTATTCTAAGTTGTATCTTGCCTACAAGCTCATGGTCTGGCTCATGTTAAATAGGCCACCAACGTACTTTGTCGGTCTGTTTTTAAAATGAACATGAATTATATCATAATGATAAACACTCAAGACATGCACTAGAAAAAGAAAATGAAGAACGAAACTTAAAAAACCAGTGACCAAAGCTCAGCAACGAAAAAGCATGCTCAAGATAAACTTATAGTAACAACAACAACATACAATTCATTACAATATACCGCAACATCAAATTCAGCATAGGCATAATCTTAATCGAACTGAAAATGCTACACTAATCAACAACGAAATCGCACAAAAAGAAAGTTCTAAAACTGAAGATTTTGAATCAACATACCTAATGTATAATGTTTTTACAATGCCTGCTTTTTATTATTGTTGACAGAAAAAGTAACTTATAGCAAATACTAATTAGGCTGGAAAGACTATAAGGTACAAACAAGAAAAATCATAAATCATAAATCATAAAGTGCCTAATTTTCTTTACTCTTCCTTTTGCTTCCAAATAGCTTAGTTCATAAAATATCTACTCAGACTTATCAATGGGAATACAATTCATGAGTAAATTCCATGCGTAAAAGTTTTCCCCGGTTCAAAACAGGAAGATACTACTTGAAAGAGGAGTTTCTTTCTATGTTGGAGAAAAATATGACAATGATGAATAAATGCACAAGATATCCAACTCTAAATTTAAAATCTCAGACTCCACAAACACACCATTACAGCCCAGTTGCATCTTTTGTTGCTTACATTGGGATTTTTGGATCCTCAATGTGTAAGCAATAAAAGTTCACTACGCCAAACAAGGGAAAAGAGGGCGTTTTTTTTTGGCCTATGACACCGCTTAAAAGCGTTGTCGTAGGTAAAGACAGCGCTTTTTTATTTATGAAAAAGCGCTCTCTAAAAGGGGACTTTAGACAGCGCTTTTAAAAGCGCTGTCTAATGTATACGTTTAAAATTTTAAAGAATTTTTTTATATACTTTAGATAGCGCTTTTTTCTTCAAAAGCGCTCTATAAAGGGGGACTTTAGACAGCTCTTTCTAAAGCGTTGTCTAATGTATACGTATAATGATTTTTTTATATACCTTTAGACAGCGCTTTTTTCTCAAAAGCGCTGTCTTTTGTCTACGTATAATTTTGAAGATTTTTTTTAAAAATCCGATTTTAACCATTTTTTTTATGCAGAAACCTGTATAATTCACATTTCCATAAACCTGTATAATTCACATTTCAATAAACCAGTATGGATACGCATTTCCATCAACAAATTCTATTTCAAAACTAGAATTTACATTAATGCAGAATTCGCACAAATTCTATAAACTAGAATTTGTACATTTCAATTAACTAGAATTTACATGCAGAATTCGCACAAATTCTATTGTATGGTTTCAAACCTGTATAGAATTTACATTTCAATAAACTAGAATTTACATTCACAAAACTATACATTCAAGAAAGAATTCTTCTTGCAATAAAAAATTCGCACAATTCCTCCTTAGTATCTTGCAATTGTTTCCTCGTGTAATAAGGACACACCATATCATCGAAATACTACATAACAAAACAAAATACGCATTATTTAGTTAAAAGTAATAAATTATATGACATATCCGATAAATATTAAAATAAATCCTAAGTTATAAAACCATGCATACCGTAATAGGAATCTCCAATTGTCCCATTTGAAGGATTTCTCTCATGGACCTCAAAACGAAGTACCCGCAGTCTATGCCATTACGCTGACGAGGGCACTACACATAGACAAACAAATAAGAAATAATATATAGATGTTTTGTGTTATCAAGTAGCATCACTAATAAGCAATATTGTGAAAATTAATATACTTCCACTTTGACCCATGTAATATTGGTTGCTCTAGCCCGTGCTACTCGTGCGTATCTTCCTGGTTACTAGACATTTGACCTGTAAGAAAGAAAAAAATAGAAATTAAATGACAAATATAAAAATCCAAATCCTAATCCATTGAATGATATAAGCTATATTGAATGATATAAGCTATAATTTTACAACTAGTACATTTTTCACTAACGTCTCTTTCTTTTCTTGTTTGGAGTATGTTCTACCCGTCTCTTAACAACACGGACGGTTGGATTGATCCAAATACCCTCATTATGATCATTTCTAGTATATGATTCATTCACTATAATATTTTCATCTTGATCATTTCTAGTAAATGATTCAATATCAACATCAATATCACCTTGATCTCCAACGTTTTCATCAATTACTTTGTTAGATAAAAGCACTATAGACCATTTTGTACTTGTCGGATCAGTGACATAGAACACTTGTTTAGCTTGAGAGGCTAGAATAAAAGGCTCATCTTTGTACCCCACCCTATTAAGATCCACTTGCAAAAATCCTGACTTATCCATTCGTACGCCATTATTATTTTCAACCCACTTGCAACGAAATATAGGAATCTGAAACTTCTCATAATCAAACACCCAAATGCGCTCGATAACCCCAAAATATGACAGATTTGCAAATTTGGGGTTTAAGTCTTTCACACTTGAAATGTGCATTGCTTCAGCTACCACGGTGACACCACTATTTTGCATAGTACTTTTATCATCTTGTTCTTTGGTATAAAATGTGTATCCATTAATTGCGTATGCGCTATAAGAAAACACGACCATACTTGGACCATATGCTAAACATCTCAACCTTTCTGTTATTGAATCGCGGTCTGAATAATACTTTGAATAAATATAATCCTTAAACCAAGGTATGAAACTTCGATTGTGCTCTCGTACTATCCAATTCTCATTTCTATTCGGATTTAAACCTCGGAGAACATCGTTGTGCATTTCAACATACGGCTCAACCTCATTCTCATTGTGCAGAACATACAAATGCACTTGATCCCGTTCGACCCTTGATACTGTCACAACTTCATTTCCAATTAACTTTTTTCCTTCTTTTTTTTCGACAATATGAGATTTGGGGAGTCCAATTGATTGTACATTGGACAGATATTCAGTACAAAACTCAACCGCTTCTTCAACAATGTATCGTTCGACAATACAACCCTCTGGTCGACTTCGGTTTTTCACATACCCTTTTAATATTTTCATATAATGTTCAGCAGGGTACATCCATCTCATACAACCCTCTGGTCCCCCGATTCAACATTCCCGTTAATTTTCTCACTATGCAAATTCCAACATGTATAACTTCTATCAATTCCACTCCTCAATAAATGCGATGCCAACTGAACCGCGTCAACCCGACTCCCAAAATAGCAACCCAAGCAAGGACATATCATTCGACTGGGGTCTTTGGCGTGCGCAACAACAAACTTAATGAATTTCGATACCCCATTGTCGTACTCTTTCGACAATCGACTTGCAGACATCCATTTCTTATCCATAGTTATACTAATTAAACTAAACAAAAACAAAAAGAAAAAATGTTATACCTGTAGGGAAACGATCCGACTTTCACACTTTGAACACAAGTAACCCCTATACACGTATCATAAAATGAAATATCATTAATTGACCAATTATGAGTCATAACTTGATAAGTGGCAACATGTAATCACAAATAAGCAACAATTAGAGGTAAACACCTACATATTCCAAGTACTCAAGAGCAAAATAAATACTTTATAATCACTAAGTTTAGAGAACAGATCAAAATACACGAAGAAAGGTGAGAGACAACCATTAATATAGGCTCATTGACTTATAATATAACTTTAAAAACCACGAAAAATTATAATTTAAAGTATCAAAAAAATTCTCTCCTCAATAAGTATAAAGTAGACAATTAACTTATAACAAAAAGTCACAAGTTCTAGAAAATAAAAGAAATGAACTTGGAAAAAAAGGATAGACCAAACACAATCAATTGGAAAAACAGTACAACACAACTAGCGAAATACAATTTCAATCAATACTAGGTTGTTTATACTAATCAACTTTGCCAAATATACAGTAGAAAATATTTAAAAGTAACCTTCCACAAAACTAGGTTGTATCATGAAGTATCTTTTCAATAATAGTCATCGTTGTGAAGATACTTTAATATTAGTTTCCTTATGAAAATACCTTCCACAAAACTAGGTTGTATCATGAATGCATAACACAATGAGCTTATTATAAAAAAAGAGGGACATTTGTAAAAATAAGAGATGAAAGATTAAGGATTGATACTTTGCCAAATATACATGAAAAATAAAAGCAAAAAATAGGTTCAATTCTGCAACAATAAAAGAGGGAGCTTTTATCCTCATCGTGAAAACTTTTTCAGCATAAAAATCAAATCAAAAACAAAAATTAAGAACAGAGAAATGAATAATAAAAGAGTAACAACGTACCTTATTCGTTTTAAGAGGATAAGAACAACATCAACAACAACGTTTTCACGAATGGAATGCAACAATGACGACAACGGTGATGGCAACAGTGACGGCAACGGTGGCGGCAATGGCAATGCAAGAACGACGGTAATGGCAATGCAAGAACGACAGCAAGGGTTTAGAGAAACGGTCGAGAGAGAAAATGAATAGAAGTGTCTCTGAAAATGTTTAGAATTGTTTTATATTTTAATTAGTAAAGGACTTTAGAGGACGCTTTTCCTTAGAAAGCGCTTTAGTGAAAATAATTAGAGCCCTATAAGAGCGCTTTCTGAAAGCGCTTTCTAAGGTGGCCTTTAGACAGCGCTTTTTAAAAGCGCTCTCTAAAGTAATACCTATAGCAGCGCTTTTTGGAAAGCGCTTTTTAAGGTGGTCTAAGGTGGCAGTCTTTTACAGCGCTTTTGAAAAGCGCTTTCTAAAGCCTTTCTTTTAAGGCGTTTTTTTTTAGCGAAATTTTTTTATTCTTTTTAGCAACGCTTTTGTATAAAAGCGTTGTCTTTTAGGTGCCGTCTAAACATATTTTTGGCGTAGTGGTTACATAACAAAACCATAATAGAACACAAATACATTTATACATCTAGCACAATATAAACTAAACAAGCATAAACAAAATAAAGTTTCACGTACCTTTTATTTTGAAAACCTAATTCTTCAAAGGTTCTTTCATGTTTTGATGCGGATACTAACATCAAGTAAGTTGAATTCCAACGAGTCTCAACATCTAGAGAAACTAAACCTTTATAGTCCATGCTCCCCTCATCAATACATGCCTTGAATTTAGCAAGCCTCGTGGGAGAAGATCTAGCATACCAAACAACACGACGAACTCTATAAACAAAATTATCAATGTCTTTCAAACCTTCTCTCACAATTAAATTCAATACGTGTGCGCAACACCTCATATGAAAATGGTTTCCGCTCATGACTAAATTATTCTTAGACAAAAGCCTTCTCTTGAGACGTTCAATTCCAACATCATTTGATGAAGCATTATCAACCATCAAACTATGCACGCGGTTTAAACACCAATTGTTCAAACACATCTCCATTGTTTCACAAATAGCATCCCCTGTATGACTTGTGACTTGACAAAAATTTAAAATATTCTTCTGTAAGTGCCAATTATTGTCAATGAAATGGGCTGTCACACACATATAGCTCAACTTTTGACAAGAAGTCCACATATCAGTGGTGAGACAAACTCTTCGACAATTCAGAGAGAGAAAGTTTTTCAAAATCATTTTTTCTGTGTCCCACAGTTTCAAAACATCACGTGTCAATGTTGTGCGCGAACAAATCCGAAATCTTAGTGAAGAGAGACTCATAAATTCATGAAAAGACTCATGTTCGACCATCCGAAAAGGAATCTCCATGTTTATGAACATCTTAACAATTGCTCTTCAAATGGCTTCTTGGTCAAGCTTGACAATTAAAGGAGAGCCAACATGTTCTTCAACACTTGTCATAGAAGATGATGTCATTTTCCTCTTGTAAACGAGGCATCTCGATAAATGAGCATGAATGGAACTAGTTTCGTTATTATACTTAATTTTTGTGTCACAGTATTTGCACGAAGCTTTTTGTTCTTCTTTCGACGATACAATGAAATGATTCCAAACCTCTGAATGATTCTTTCGCTTCGTAGTGTGAGGAGGTGACATTTCACTAGAGACTGTAGGTGGAGGGGTTGAAACTGTATTCTCGGATGTTGCATAAGTTTTGCCAACATTAATCATCTTGATTCTGTTAAAAATTGGAAAACAAATTAGAAATGCACAGATTATTTATTCTTAAAATACAATTTTCAATTAACTATAAAAGTACCAAGAAAGTAACATTATAACAATGACTATACAAAGTGAAAATTTTGGAAAAAGAGTGTAATTTGTGAACTGGTAGGCAAATGACAGTGTCAGACTATCATATCAGCCTCAAATATCTCAAATCCTCTTGATTAATAATTATACATGAAGTTCATATTCTACCAAAGGAAATTAATGACAGAAAAAAATGTTCTGGTTCTACTGAACTGGACAAAGATTCGATCAATCAACAAAATGTAAAGTGATATATATGTCAACTTTAGACATTTCTTCACCTGACTAAGCACCAACAACAATGTAAAAGTTCTGACCCTGAATATTAAGCTTCACTTTTTTAAAATTACAAACAATAGGAGACTGTCCCATTCTACTTCTAGAGGTTTAACATAGAATTACTTATAAAAAAATAGCTAGCAGGAGCACAAATCAATGTTCTGGTTTTTAAAACTTGAGCAGAGAAAATAACAAGCGCAGGTCAGTGTTTTGATTGGTTTATATTAGGTGGTTCACTTTTACTATTTGATCACAAGGTGATGATATACTTTAAAATTATGCACTACAAGATGATTAAGTTTATATTTCTATACTGCCATTCATTATGATTCAATCCTTAGGAGGAACATATCCAAATTCCAAATAGCATAGTAAACCATATATAGCACTTGGAGTTATACTAACCGTAAGGACAACCACTTCTTATGAAAAAAAGCTATATTAAAAGAAAATTGAAGAGGAGCAAAATGGAATTAAAAACTATTCTTACCAATGAAAACCATTCTGCACTATAAAATTGGCAACACACGAAGAAACGGAGTTATACCAATCATATCATTGTAAAAAAAGTTGTTGTTCATGACCTGTAAAGGACTAATAGATTTGAAAGCATGCACTTATAACCTTTTAAGATGTGTTGTTCTATGCATGAAACAAAAGTACAAGCATTAATATGCAAATCACTCTAATGATACGTAAACTTACATCACCCAGTAGCACTACCCTCAGAGTTCAAATTAATAAGACAGAAAATACATGAAGCAGTCTAGTAATGATATGAAAAATAAACACATGATTTCAATGGAAATACAGAAAACAATGAATCAATAAAGCAGAACTCTGATGTACACTAATGATAAATTAATGAACAAGCAGAAAATGACTTCAATTGAAACAAGTTGAAGTATATGTGTCTCTAATTATAGTAGCACCTTCAGTATTTTCTTTAATCACAAAAAGCTCAGTTCAGTTCAACACACAACACAAATTTAAAGTTTACAATATATTTACCTGAGTATCAATGGAATATGTAGAGTGAAAATGTTAGCAGAGCTTTCTCTTGAACCTGAAACACAGATTTCGTCGATTTTACGATTAATTTGTTTCCACCGAGTCAAAGATGAAAGTGAATACTAGAGAAATCATGAAAACGCCAAAAGAATAATAAGCTTAAACCTGAAACAAATTGTGAGAATAGGACTCGTTAGATTTAAAGAACGATTTTGTCGATTTTACAACTATTTCCATAAACCCATGATTGTAATTTCGAGAATTAAGATATAAATGAGGATTATGGTTTGAAATTTGAAGAAAAAGATGAAGGAGATTTGGATTTTTGAGGATTAGGGTTTCTGAAATTTGAGTTGTTGTTATGCGTATGTTCTGAAATTTGAGTATGTTCAGTGAAATTTGCCTATGTTTTAAAAATGGAGACCAACACTTACAACCGGTTTAAGATAATAGTTACCGTTTTTTTTAATTTGATAAATGGGTTATTGGTTTGAAAAATATAATTTTGGGTTGGATTTTAAAATTTGGTTTAATTTAGATATTAATTTGGTTCATAGTTATCGGTTATTTTGCACACTCCTAGTTGAGCAAGAATATTGGGAGGCCTTGAGTAGAAATAATGTGCAGATCCTTTATCACATCACATCCTAAATTGGGTTTGTCAAGCATCATCAGCCAAAGTCCAGTAGGCGACCTAAACAGTTTCGTGGCCAATCACACTTACATGACAAATTTCATCATCTTAGAACAGATGTTTTTGTCATTGTGATGCAGCATCATCCTGGATGTCTTAGACTGTTATAAAGTGCCAGTTTGGAGGGTGTAGGACGTATCTGGTTCAATCGATCAACAACGAAGGATAAGAAGAATTGTGGCAAGAAAATGTAAGGAACACGTCTAGGGAGCTAACAACAATTATCTCCTCGTATTTCTCGAAGGAACTTGCAGAGTGCATTTGAACTTGGCTATTCGGTTTACCCGGTCGTAATCAAGCGCAACAAAGTTCTGTCAACACCTTTTAGAACAGCGAGAGCAATTGTTCACCAGACATTAAAGACAACAATTGCAACATAGAATCATAGAAGATCGCTATACTTGGCATTATTCATAACACCAACAGCCACTTTTTTCTTGTGGTTGAAAGTGGAAACGCAAGATGGAATTAACTACATGAGGAAGAAATCACGGCGGAGAAGCACTTTTGTCGGTTGTAAAAATCGCTTATGAGAAAAGCAATTATGAGTATCGTGTTTATGCCTGTGGGGCTGTGGTTGCAAAACGACCGGTGATGATGAGTCCTTGAGATACTACTCGGCTCAGATCCCAAAAGCGAAAAATTTTCTGCCCTCCTATAGTATCGGAGATCTACTATCTACATTACAAAAATCAATTGCACTAACTTATCAATTTGCCCTTTCCTTCAAATATATTTACACCACTAAAAGGTCAGAACAGTAATTAGCTAAGTGCCAAAAAAAATCTGACCCAACACTCTCTTCTCTTGCCAAATGTCATTCATCTATTGGATGCATCACAAATTTGTTTTCCCTCCTTCCCACATAAACCTTCTAACTATTCCTTTTCTTTTCTTCATTCACATTTTAAATTTCCCCCACTTTTTTCTCACACTTTCTCACTTTCATTTTAATTTTTTCTCTCCATTTTCTTTTTCCTATTTTATTTTTTTAAGCATAAATAACAAATTTTGCATATCTTTTAATTTAATGAAGAAGAACACCGAAAAATATTTAATTTTTAAAACACAAAATTTATTTTAAATAAAAGCATAATTATTTTATAATTATTATATATATAAAATATTCATAATTTATCTGATTATTGTTTGTTTTATAATTAAGTAACTCATTTGAAATTTATTGGATAACATTCAATAACAGTGCACACAACTAACTTTTCATTTCACGAATCATTATCAGGATAGTATCTATTTTATTTTAATCAACAATTGTTGTTATTTAAGAGCAAATTTTTTAAATTTTCAAATGTGAATTTTTTTTCTTTCTGCATCTCACAGGTCTCTTTTTTATATGATTATTGAATACAATTGAGTTTGTATGATCATTGTTTATTTTACAATTAAGCAACACATTATAAATTGATATATGTATTTAAACATATTTTATGTTGTAACAAATTAAATATCACTCAATAATTGTGTTCGACACTAACTTTTTATTTCACGGGTCATTATCAGTACAATATCTATTTTATTTTAACCGCTATTAATTGTGAGATAAATTTTTATTTTTAAATGTGAAAATTTTATTTTTTTTTAATTTTTTTATTTTTATTTCAAATTTACACTAATATCTAAATATATTTTATACCATATTAAATAAATTTACCCGTGCGTCCGCACGAGTATCTTGCTAGTTATATTCTAAAATGCCACATGTTTCAGAAAAATACGATATTGCCATCTTTTCAAATAAGTTAGTTTTCTTTTCAAGCCTGCAAAGGGCGGAAGAGACAAAAATAAAAAGGTGTTGTCTTTTCAATGGACAGCAGTGACACTTTTTTAATATTTAAAAAGAAAAATACTAACCTACATTTAAAATTGGTGGGTCTCACACAAAAATATACTATATCTATTTTTTTTTTTCTTTATCTTTCTAATGTAGATCCCACCTAAAATTGGTGGGTCCCACACAAAAATACACTAAGGTATATGTTTCTAATGCACACATACATGGGTGTGCATTAGCATAACCCTTTAAAAAAATTATAAAAAAAACAATTTCTTCAGTGCCGCCCTTTCAATTGGCGGCTGTCTTAATTTTTAAACTGTGTCGCCCTTTCAATGGGCGGCAATGTCTTACGACCTTTTTTTTTTTTTTAAATATGACAGTTTAGAGAATATTTTGAAATGTATGACATTTTGGAAATTTGTTTGCAAAAGTATGGCAGGGAGGAAAAAAATCCCCAAAAGCTTGTTCGGACTACAAAAGCATGTCCCGTGTTTGAAATGTGTATGACTCCTCTTCAAACATAAACCCAAGCAAAGCAAATCACTGTCTGAAGCTATTGGAAGAAACATGATTCAATCTGTCTTTTCAAGGCGATTCCGCTTGAACAGTAGTTTTGCAGTTGTGCAGTGTACGATTGAAAGCGTAGATTGAATGACATTAGTAGGGGTGGACATTCGGTGACCATCCGACTCTACCCGACTGAACCGATAGGTGTTTTACAATACGGGTCGGTTAAAATCGGTTTGCGGGTATAATTGGGGCGTTTTATTGGATATTAATGGATAAGGGTGGTCGGGTTCGGTTTATTTTTTTGAACCCGTCGGAATCCGGAACCGACCGGTTAAAATAATATTATTTTTTAATTATTATTTATATATAATGAATAACAGTTAATAAAAATTAAAATGTATATAATGGTTAGTATTAGTATTACGTTTCTCCTTCAGTTCACATTCACATTCACAATCACAAGTTCACAACAACAACAATCTAGGGTTTTAAAAATTTCCTCTCCCCTCTGACTCCAACAACCTTCAGCCGCCGGCCTTCAATCTTCAGGTTCGTTCTCTCTCTCTCTCTCTCTCTCTCTCTCTCTCTCTCTATATATATATATATATATATATATATATATATATATATATATATATATATATATATATATATATATATATACCAACATCTTATTATAGCTAAGCTAACACACAAACCTTCATCCTTGTTGGTTTCAGGTTAGGGTTAAGTCAGCTTCATCATCGTCTCTCTTGCTACCACCATCATCGTCTCTCTTAAGCTTACGATTCAGGTATGCAACTTTTTGTTGGATTTTTTTTTTAATTTGCAAGATGGAATGTTAATAAGGGGTTTGTTTCTGTGATTATTATTGTTATTTATGTTTTGAGATCTGTGGTTAACTTGATTGGAGAAACCTAATGGCTAACTTTTGTTATGTGTTAGTTGTAATCTAGAATGTGTTATTGTTATGCTGTGATTTTTGACATTGTTCAAAAATATTGATTATAGAGGTTTATTCAGCACTTGTGTAGACCTAAAAACATGACAATATTATTGTTGAAATTGTGCAGATGTAGACCATAGGTATTTTGTTCAAATTTTGCAGATGTAGACCATAAGTATTTTGAAACATGACATTACTGTTAGTTTTGTAGACCTAAAGTATTTTGTGAGATTTTTGTGAGTTGTGAGACATTACTGTTAGTTTTGTAGACCATAAGTATTTTGAAACATGACCATAAGTATTTTGCGAGATTTTTGTGAGTTGTGATATACTTTTTATGCAAATTTTTGACAGGTGAGTTGTGATGTAACTTGAAAGTTTTAAGAGTTATGCAAGAAGTTCAAGATATGGAAGGAGTTGGAGAAATGCGAGGAGTTGGGAATATGCAAAATAACTGTAAGTTTAGGAAATGTTTATACAAGTTTAAGTGTGTGATTTTGTATGTTTCTTGAAGTATGCAAAGTAAATGTATTGAGCATGTCTAGGAAATTGTAAGTTTAGGAAATTGTTGTAACTTGAAGTATGTGTACGTTTTGAGCATGTTTCTTATTTGTGTCTATGTGTGGTTGCTTATTTGTGTTTATTTTTGCAATTTGCTTATTTGCTCAGTTATGGAGCAAGACACTCCAATTATACCAATGAACATTCTCCAACCTTACCTAGTGTACCAACAACCACAACACCTAATGTACCAACAACCACAACACCTATTGAACCAACCACAAATATTCCGCCTATTCCTAAGAAAAGAAGACCTAATGCTAATGGTAATCGAAAGAGATCCGAGGTTTGGGACCACTTTAACCTTATTCCTAATAGTGACCCCCTTACTGCTGCCTGTAAATACTGCCATCAAATGTACATGTGTGACTCTAAGAAACATGGAACTTCAAACTTAAAGAGTCATATGAAAACATGCCCTAAGTATCCGTTGAACCTGTCAACTGACCCTAACCAAACAATCTTGACATTTTCAATAACTCAAGGAGTTGGGCTGGTTTCAACAAGTTCTAGGTTTGATCCTGTAGGTTGTAGAAAGGGGTTGGCTTATTTTATCATTTTGGATGAGAAACCGTTTATTACGGTTGAAGGAGAGGGGTTCAAGTACTTTTGTAAGCAAATGCAGCCCCAATTTTCTATACCGTCAAGGAGAACCATAGCTAGGGACTGTTTTCAATTATATCTTGATGAGAAAGTGAGGTTGAGGGCATTCTTTAAGTCTTATTGTAGTAGGGTGGCAATAACAACATATTGTTGGACATCTGTCCAAAATCTAAACTACTTGACCCTCACTGCCCATTTTATTGATAGGGATTGGAATTACCACAAAAGGATAATTAGCTTTACAGTTATTCCAAATCACCGTGGTAGAACTGTTGGTAAGAAGGTTGAGGAAGTATTGAAGGAGTTGGGGCTGAGAAATGTTTATACCATTACGGTAGATAATGCGGCATCAAATGATGTTGCTGTTAAATATTTAGAGCAGAAAGTAAGAAACATGAATGGACTTTTAATGGATGGATTTGGTTTTCACATGAGGTGTTGTGCTCATATACTGAATTTGGTTGTGAGAAATGGATTAAAAGTAGCCAACACCTCAATTTCAAGTGTTAGAAATGCAATTAGATTTGTGAGATCTTCACCCCATAGAGCGTTAAAGTTCAAGGAATGTGTGGAATATGCCGGGATTACATGCAAGAAATCAGTATGTCTTGATGTTTCCACTAGATAGAACTCGACATATTTGATGTTAGATGCGGCTGAGAAGTTTCAAAATGCTTTTGATAAGCTAGAAGATGGGGATAAAGACTATAGGGATTTCTTTGACGGTGATTCCCCCTAGCAGTCAAGATTGGGATAATGTTAGGGTTTTTATTAAGTTTTTGAAGAAATATTATGAAGCGACAGAGGTTTTTTCTGTTTCAACAAAAGCAAGTTTGCATACTGCTTTTCCATTCTTGGGTGAAATCTACATTGAACTTAAGAAATTAAACATGGATCTTAATGGATTGTTTGCTAATGTGGCACGAGACATGTTGGAAAAGTTTTGTAAATACTGGGTTGATATCACTAAGATGAACCAGCTCCTTTATTTTGGTATTATTTTTGATCCCCGGTATAAACTAAGATATGTGGAATGGTGCTTTGATGATATGTTTGGAAAAGATTCAGAAACTAGGAAATCTATATTAAAAGATATCAATAACAATCTTTCAAAAATGTTCAATCTTTACAAACAAGCCTATGACATTGCTGGAGGCTCTGTCACATCTGTTGCAGCCGCTGTTTCTCATGGTGAAACGGCGACCAGCGACGAATTACCCACATATATAGCTAGAGAAAATGCCTTTCAGGAACATTTGATGGCTATTGATTCAGTGGAAGAAGAAACCGAGCTTCAAAGTTACATTGAAGGAAAATGCTTAACTTTTAATGAAAAGGATAAAGAAAAATTTGACATTCTTTATTGGTTGAAACATAATGTTGGTCAATACCCAGTTCTGTCCCAAATAGTTAGAGATATCATGCCGACACCAGTTTCAACCGTGGCTTCTGAGAGTGCCTTTAGTATAGTTGGGAGGGTTTTAGAGGTGTATAGAAGCTCACTCAAACCAGAAATGGCAGAGGCTCTAATTTGTGCACAGAATTGGTTGAGGCCTTCCTTTTACCAATTCAAAGACTTGGAATTCAATGAGAACTATGAGATTTCTGAAGATGTCTTACAAGGTTTTGTTTAAATCTTTCTTAAGTGTTTTTATTATTTTGTTTTGTAATATTTTACTCACTGTTTTTAAAATTGTATTATAGGATTTAATGAAACTTCAGCCGGAAGTGCGACCCCGTCTTCCTCTCCGACTCAGTCACAACCTTCTGGCTGTGCCAAAAACAAATTAAGGTTGAATTCAACTTATATTTTGGTATTCAGTTTTTGTTAAGTATATTATGTATTCTAATGTTTTATACGGTTTTTTCATCCATTTTTTGAATGTTTTGGAGTCATGAAAGACTCATTTTTTTGAAGCCTTCAATAACACAACCAAACACTTTTTGAAAGACAATCCAAACAGCCCTGCACATCAAATTTTGGTAAGAATAATCTGCTTCCATGTGACTTAGTGATATTTTTGCTTTTGTTGTGAATTGCACTAGCTTCTTAGCATTGTTGTTTTTGTTACCACCTTTGAATTTACACACTGAATTTACACAGCCTGAAATTTATCAGCTTTTAATTTACACACTGAATTTGCACAGCCTGAAATTTATCAGCTTTTAATTTTCTGTGCAGACTGTAATACTAAATTTGTGGTTTCTTGGCAGCTTGTTTCATTTTTCTGCTTAATTGGGATCTGTCATACCTGTTTCGTTTTGTCACAGGTTAGGAATTTAATTTGGTCTTCAAGGAACTGTACTGCATTTATGATTCATGTACTCCCCTCTCATTTACTGCTGCTACAGTCAATGCCATCACTTGACATTTCCTCTATTTTGAAGTTTCCTTTTTATGATGGATGTAATTTTGGTTGTTAGTTACAGGCGCCTTGCTAGATATTGTTTGTACTTATTTTAATATCTAAATTAGTGCTATATCAAGTGGTTAAATTTTGTAATGGTATTATGCCTTTTTAATTTGTAAATGGTGTTTTCTGTTGCAGCCTGACCGTGTAATGGAATTTTGCAATAACAATGATCTTCAGCTGATTGTCCGTGCACATGAATGTGTGATGGATGGCTTTGAGCGTTTTGCCCAGGGACATTTAATCACCCTTTTCTCAGCTACAAATTATTGCGGTATTTGTTCATGGCTTGTATGTTGTTCGCTTGCACCTTTCTCATTTTTCCTATTAAAATTTGGCACTTTGGTTATAGGTACCGCAAATAATGCTGGAGCGATATTAGTTTACTTCTATCATAAGCGAGCTTGCTGCAAAGATATGTTCTGATTCTCTGCCTGCTGATTATGTCAATGATAATGGTCAACATTCTCTATCTAAAGCACATATGGAGCAGTTATCAAAATTCTGCATTTATCTTCTTGACAAAGCTATAACAGATAACAACTTTGCCTGGGAAGATATAATGGTCAGTCAGCATATAGGGATTATTTACAGTCAGCTTGGAGGCTTGTACTTATGAGACTTTTGAGAAAGATGCTTTGAAATACATTCAGCCTCAGGTACTGCAATTTGAAGGATAGGCAGTGCAATATATAAATTTTATTCTCAATCTCCCTCATGTATTTTTCAACTGTTATGTTTATGTGATCCTTAGAAGGATGAACTAAAATGACTCAAAATAGCCCTTTCTGCAAATAATTAATATTTTTTTAATCTAAATGATAATAGTTTTTTAATTAAAAAATCAATTAATTTTTCTATTTTTGAAATTAAAATAAAATTTATATTGGGATGTGATTAGGCTTGAAATTTGAGTTTCTCAATTAGTTCATAAGAATTAAAAAAAATAGAAAAAACTATTGGATTTACTATTTGGGCTTGATTTTGTATTGGCCCAACTTCAAATAAAAACTGAATTTAACCGATCCAGTTACCCGAACCCGAAAAAAACCCATAGTTCAACTGGTCGAAATTGGGCCTGTATGTGACACCCGAGGGTTGGGCCAGATTTGGATTTTGGGCCCGAATCCGATCCGGCCCGAACCGATGTCCAGCCCTAGACATTAGTTAGTAATCTAATTTTGTGCTAGTAATCAGGTCCGCTGGGCCATACACTATCCACACCCTCTCAATTCCAAATACAAAACAATAACCTTGGGCCTGGCCACTTGGGGCCCAACGCCCCACTTATGACAAGACCCCATATTTTATTGTTCACCCCTGGCCTTTTCCACATTAAGTTTCTTCTTTTCTTTGTTTTTGTTATTGTTAATTTCCTTTTCATATCGTTTGTATGTTTTTTTTACTTTTTTGATTTTGGTAAAAGATGATTAGGAAAATGCTTAGAGATAAGTAAAGACTTAGTTTGGTTTTTAATTCTCATTTTGAAATTAATCAAAAATATTAATTAGCGTTAATTAAGTTTTAATCCATTTAGTACTTTAGTTAGAAATCTAATTTTGTGAATTAATTGCTAATCATAACATTGCCATGCTCCAATAGTTTAGGTTTTTTTTTTTTTTTTTTTTTTTTTTAAAATTGAATTTTGGGTTAAATATACAAACTCCCCTGCAATGTTAGCGAGTTCTTATTTTAGCCCCTGACAAAGTTTTTTTTTTAAAAACCCCCTCATCTTAATTAGATTTCCTCACTTAGGCCTTTGACTGTCACATTGCAGTAAAAATTCCTTTCTATTGCTTGCGTGGCAGTCCATGTGGCATTTTTAATATTATTTTATTATTATTATTTTTTTTTTTTTCTTTTTTTTTTTTTTTCTTTTTTTTTTTTTTTAATTTTTTTTATATTTTTTTTAAATTTTTTTTTAATTTTTTAATTTGTTTTTATTATTATTTTTATAATTTTTTTTCTTTTTTTTTTCGTTTTTATTTATATATTTATATATTTTTTTATTTTTTTTATTTTTTCGTTTTTGGACCTAATTTTTATTTTTAATTATATTTTAAACAAATTGTTATTTTAAAAATTAGTTTCATTATACTAATCCATTTATTTCAATTTATTATCATACTAATCCATTTATTCTCATACTAATTTCAATTCAACAATACTTATGAGTGATTTCTTTATAAACACTAGTGGTGCCCCCTAACCAACCGATGTGGGACATTGAAAACACTTCAAACCTGTTGAAACTTTACCAGCAAAAACACTTCATATATGTTAATAATTTGAGAGGAGAACACAAACACCACATACTTCTTCCCTTATATTACAACACTCATCCACCACCTTCAAAAAATTATTTCTCTTATTAACCATTTTAAACCTCTTAACACCATATATCACTCACACACATAATGTAGCAACATCACAACAACAAACATTCACTCCATCGAAACAACATAACAACTCAACCTTGCTGCAACAACCACCACCCCCATCTTATATCTTTCCTTTCTCGAACTCAACCCACACAGTTCCACACGACCACCTCCATCAACTTAGAGTGTATGATATAATATAGTTTTCAACTTACTATATCATTATTCTTTGGTATGAACAATTTTTTGTACAAAGAACATATGAATGTGCATATAAGGGGAGGATAAGGATGTTGTATCTATCTTGAATCCAAAGAGAAGAGTCCAAAAGGCTAATACTCACAAGTGTCCCACATCGAAAACTATTTACTAAATGAAAGTGTTTATATATGTTACTTGTCAATCATATAACAAATGAAATAATATATGGGCCAGAAAAAGTGGAGTTATAATGGGTTTGTGTGTGTTTGTTTGTGGCCTAATTAAACTAATTTTTAAAATAACAATTTGTTTAAAATAGAATTAAAAATAAAAATTAGGTCCAAAAACGAAAAATAAAAAAAAGTAAAAAAAATAAAAAATATACAAATAAAAACGAAACAAAAATAAAAAAAAAGAAAAAAAAATTATAAAAATTATAAAAAAAAAACAAAAAAAAACGTAAAAAAAATTTAAAAAATAAAAAAAAATAAAAAAATAAAAAAAAATAAAAAATAAAAAATAACAAAAATAAAAAAAAATAATAAAAAAATAAAATAAAATAAAATAAAAAAATAATATTAAAAATGCCACGTGAACTGCCACGCAAGCAATAGAAAGGAATATTTGCTGCAATGTGGCAGTCAGGGGCCTAAGTGAGGGAATCTAATTAAGATAAGGGGGTTTTTAAAAAAAAAACTTTGCTAGGGGCTAAAATGAGAACTCGCTAACATTGCAGGAGGGATTTGTATATTTAACCCTTGAATTTTTTAATCCTTTAGGTTTAAGCCACTGTTTCATTGTGCCTGAGGTTTTCAACTGATTTTAATCCTATTTGATTAAGTTTTTCAAAGTTGATCAAAGTTGCTTTGATCAACTAAATCATTTGACTGTGCTTATTTCCTCAGTCTAAGTCAAGTGATCAGAAGTCTCTTTATCACTTGATAAAACCTATTCCTTGTACTGGAGCTGCTTTGGATTTCAAGACTTCCCATCTACACAAGTCAGACAAACATCGCAGACAGACTGGACTATTGGCTATGCACAACAAAGGTTCTTCTTCAACACTTGTCAGTTACAATTCGAATGGTGCGCCACAAGCCTTAAGTAGTAGAGAAGGAATAAGAGGGAGAATTCTCATCCTCATTTTGAATATCTTTGGGTACGGGACGAATGACCCAGTTGCCCAGAATATTCAACTCTACTCATAGACTTTAGTGTAATTCGAATCAACAATGGAAAAAGTCTTCTTCCTCATATTCAACACATAAACATCAATAACAAGCTCCTTCTTGGACCAAACACACTCCTATTTGGATAATGGATTTTGAACCAAACCCCTCACTTTGGGTTAATCACTTCCTAGTAGCAAATATTTCCCTTACATGTTCGTCTTGTCAGACCTTGTGCTTAGACGAACTCTTCTCTCTTCCATTGTTTGTCTTGTCAGACCTCGGGCTTAGACAAACTATCTTTCCCCTGCATATTTGCCTTGTCAGACCCCGTGCTTAGGCAAATCTCCCTCTCTTGCATTGTTTCTCTTGTCAGACCTCGTGCTTAGATAAACTTCTCTCTTGCATTGTTTACCTTGTTAGACCTCGTGCTTATGCAAACAATCCCTTTGTAGGTCTTGATATCTGGATTTAGGCTATATCCTACCTTTTGCATTAGCCATACTCTCTTGTTCAGATACACCCACCTTATCCAATAACTTCATCCTGATTCAACAATACTTGCAAAACACCTTTCTCGCTTCACAACTCATTTGCAATTCAAACTCTTTCTTTTCTGTGTCAATCAACCTTTTATTTTCCTTTTGACCTATCATTAGTTCCATGAAATACGGAGCTCTGATTTCCTCATTTCACTATGAGGATACATAAGCACAGGATTGCGAGATCGTGGCGAGCAACCTTCTTCCAAACCCTTTTCTATCCCTAGTTTCACGAACTACAGAGCTCTGATTTCCTCATTTCACTATGAGTATACGTTGGCACGAGGACCCCAATCCTTCACAAGAACCCTAATTATAAACCTTTTTCCCTTTCGCAAGTAACCTTTAGATAGTAACACCCGTCCGAGCAAAGAACAATCATAATGGTTCTCGTCGAGTACGACCAATGTTAGGGATGCTAATACCTTCCCCTCGCATAACTAACTCCATTACCCGTTTCTTTTTCCATTAGGTTTTATCAATATTTTACGTTTCCTTTTGGAATAAATAAAGTATGGTGGCGACTCTGTTGTATCATCGAGCGTACGATGCACTCGGGTATTTTTCGCTCTACGACAATAGGGATTACTGACCCTTAGCCTATGTGTTGGACCTAGGGAAACTGTTCTACTTACGCTGGTTGAATAGGGATAGGAGGCCCCGAGTAGTGACAGAGAGAATTAGCGTTCTATACATCGCCTAACCCCGCTTATGCTGGCGGACTAGGGATAGAAAGCTCTGAGTAGTGGTTAGTGAGTTATTTCGTGAGGGATTGACTATAACGGTTTTGTTGATTTGCCGTGGGGTTATAGTAATTAGATCATTCATACAGGGCATCAAACATCAACAATAGAGGAATATAGGATTCTACAACACAACTTGGCTGCTTTCGTGATATTGTTTACTTGTTTATTTACCCTTCACACTGATACGTGAAAACCCCCTTATTTACTGCTTTCTTTTATATTGCACAATTATAGTCTTATTCGAACATAGTCTCTGTGGATTTGATCTTTTATTACTGCGACGCTATCGGT
Organism: Lathyrus tuberosus; assembly: GCA_022829125.1. Lineage (NCBI taxonomy): Eukaryota > Viridiplantae > Streptophyta > Magnoliopsida > Fabales > Fabaceae > Lathyrus > Lathyrus tuberosus. Next base: position 8,504,028 of record JALAZF010000060.1, on the reverse strand, counting down.
ACACTTGCCGAGTAGTCATCAGACACTATGATTTAGAGCTCAATCAAATAGATGTAAAAATAAAATTTCTCAATGGCAACGTTAATGAGACAATCTATATGGTGCAACCCAAAAACTTTTTGTCAGGAGACTCAAACAATATGGTACGCAAATTGAAAAAAATCCATTTATGGACTAAAGCAGGTGTCTCGTTAGTGGTAACACAAGTTTCACAATGCAATTCTCTTATTTGGTTTTTAAGTGAGTTGTTAAGGATTATGTGTACCACAAATCTAGTGGGAGTAAGTACATTTTCCTAGTCTTATATGTTGATGACATACTGCTTGCCAATAATGCTATAATCATGATGCACGAAACCAAGAAATTTCTATTAATGAAATTCGAAATGAAAGATCTTGGCGACAACTAGGGATGGCAACGGGTCGGGTCGGATGCGGGTTTCACACTACCCAAACCCGCACCCGAAATCACCACCCGAACCCGAACCCAAAAGCTATTCGGGTGGCAAAATAACACCCACGCACACACCCGTTGGGTTCAGGTTTTTCCACCCAAACCCGAACCCGTAGCAAAAACACAAAAATACAACAACATTGAAAATATTTGAAATTATATATATAGGGTGTGGTTTCGGGTTTCGGGTGCGGGTTTCACACTACCAAAGCCCGCACCCGAAATATTAGGTGTCACCCGAACCCGAACCCAATCAACTCGGGTTTTCACCCGTTGACTTGAGTTCGGGTGCGGGTGGGCCCCGCGGGTTTGGGTCTGCCTGCCATCCCTAGCGACAACTCATTTGTATTAGGAATTTCAGATACAGAGAGACCGATCTCGAGGTATTCTAGGATTGTCACAAAGGAGCTATATAAAAAAAGTACTTAAAATGTTTGACATGTAGAAATGTAAACCAGGGGATACTTCAGTTGCTAAGGGAGACAATTTTAGTGTTAGTCAGTGCCTAAAAGGAAAATTAGAAATTCAAGAAATGCAAAACATTCCTTACGTGTCAGTTGTAGGGAGTCTAATGAATGCCCGTGAACGCGTCCAGATATTGCGTTCATAAATTTTTAAGCAATCCAGAAATGGATCATTGGAAAACAGCCAAAAGGGTTATGAGGTTTTTAAAGCGAACAAAAGATTATATGCTCACATATATGAGGTCAAACTAGTTGGAGATCACTGGATATTCTCACTTTGATTTTGTTGGATGCCAATATAGTAAAAGATCCGCATCAAGCTATATCTACATGTTGGCTAGTGGTGTGGTTTCTTGACGCACTGCCAAGCAAGCTCTTATTGCTTCATCCACCATGGTAGCAATTTTATAGCATTTTGTGAGGCATCTAACCATAGAATTTGGTTGAGCAACCTTGTGTGTGTGTGTGTGTGTATATATATATATATATATATATATAATTTTTAGCTCATAAAGTCTAACACGTGTGTAAAGTTACATATGTGACTAGTGGAAAATGTCAGAATTTTGGGTTACAAATGTAATATTACATGTGTTAGGACCATTATTTGATTGTCTAAAACTAAAGTGGTCTAATTAATAATAATTTTATTGCTAAGAGCATATATGTCATGAAAGGTTATTGTGTAGCTATCACAAGTGAATATCCTAATTTGATGAGTGGTTAAATTAGGAATATTAAAAACTGAGTAGTAACTCTAAGGCAGTAGTTACTTATTTGGGTTATGGTTCCCATTTGTAGACGAATCATTCATACTACTTCTCTGAGTTTCTCTATTCATCCTCATCACAAGAGAATAAGGAAACCCTAAGACATTTTACAAATCTAAAGATCACTTACTTGTAAACCTTCTGCGATTCCCATGATAAACTCGGGTACACTTTCACTTTCACCCTTATCTTGAACTAAGGTATGGGTTCATAGGATATGAGTTCATAGGAATTAGTTTAGTGTTGTGTTCTTGATTTCTATATGATTGAAAATCATACTGTAAAGAGATGTAAAGAATAAATCTCCTACCAATAGTAAGATCATTCAACGAGGACGTATATGACATAAATTTATTTAGTTCAACTAGCTATGGATGCACAACCAACTGTACGAATATTATGTTACTCGCCGATTATGATATAGAAAGATAAGTAATCCATTTTTATTTGTTTTAATAATCTTTAAATTAGCTGATTATTTATATTTTATAGTTACTTTTTTAAGTGCAAGGTCCAAAGAAGAAATTAAAGTTTGTAACTGGAAGGAAATTATTAGAATGAGTAGCACTGTATCTCTTCCCTGTAATACAGAGTTGATTGGATAGCTTTGTTAGAATGAACATGCTTTTATACATAAATTTATAAATATTCGAAGTAGATATCAAAATTGACCATTAGATTTGTTATGATGATAAAAAAGTTATTAAATCGAAACAAGAAAATTAAATTAAAATGAATAAAAGAAATGTTATATAATAAAAATCATAGTTGCAATTTTGTTTGTTCATATTATAGTACTAGTTTCTATTTTTATTTATATATTTTTAAAATTAATTAATAAAAATTTAGTTTATTGTAATCCATATGGATAATTGACAAAAAAAAAATATTTTCTTACTTTAAAAAAATGATTATTTTATTTTTTTTTAAATATAATTTTTATATTACTCTTTCTTACATTTTTTTAAATAAACAAAAAGGCCTCATTATCTAGTGGGAAAAATGTTTCATCATTAAATTATTTAATCGGTTGGACTGTCCCTTTAGATAAGTAATGTATATGTTTGTAAATAAATACTGTAATGTTGTGTTTACTCTATTTTTCGAAAAGAAAAATAAAAAGGAAACGTTAAAAGTTGTTTGCCATTCCTCCTCTATTTCTTCTCTTTATTTATATAAGGCTAAGTCATGCATGTCAACATTTATTAGGGTGTAAAAAAGGCACAAATTTGGTATAACGTGCAACAATATGTGAGAATTTGTCATACTTTGCAACCATGAAAATGAAAAACATTACAATTTCGCAATCCTTTTGCTAGAAAATGCCATCCAATTAATTAATTAATTAGGTGATATATAACACTTCACGTCTTCCCCATTACTATACTCACAGACTCATGATCAATGTGTGGTATCATATTTCTAACAAGATTTTATATTAAAATAGAAAGAAATAAAAAACTAAAATGCTTGAGTGACTTTCGCCTTACAGAAATTTTTTACTTTCGTTAAGAGTTCAAATTAATCAAAGTCATTCAATATGATTTAGAATAACTTTAAAAAAATTTGTTTTAGAGTAAATTGATCCCTACTTATATATATATATATATATATATATATATATATATATATATATATATATATATATATATATATATATATATATATATATATATATATATATATGAGTGGAGATCAATTTACTCCAAAAATAATTTTTTTTAATTTATTTTAAATCATAATTTTTGAATTGAATTTAATATAATGGTTAAATTAACTATTTTTTTTAATTAACTGTTAGATTAGATTCAAATCAAAGACTATGATTTGAAGTAAGTTAAAAAAATTTACTCTTAGAATAAGTTGATCATATATATATAGAGAGAGAGAGAGAGAGAGTAATTGGAATACACTGTCAGTGTAAAATTACTTTACACTGTCATCCAATTAGAATTAGTTATTTTGACACATGAGAAGAGAAAAACAAAGAAGAAGTGGTTATTAAAATGATTTATTTATAATGTAATTTGTTTTATTTTTAATTTCATAAATATGTGTCAAAATAATTAATTCTAATTGGATGACCGTGCAAAGTAGTTTTACACTGACAGTGTATTTCAATTAATCTCATATATATATATATATATATATATATATATATATATATATATATGTATATATATATATGAGTGGAGATCAATTTACTCCAAAAATAATGTTTTTTTAATTTATTTTAAATCATAATTTTTTAATTGAATTTAATATAATGGTTAAATTAACAATTTTTTTTTAATTAACTGTTAGATTAGATTCAAATCAAAGACTATGCTTTGAAGTAAGTTAAAAAAATTTACTTTTAGAATAAGTTGAATATATATATATATATATATATATATATATATATATATATATATATATATATATATATATATATATATATATATATATATATATAGTTTGTTAACGTAAACCCACTTATTTTTATGAATATATATTTTAGCAACATACACTTTAGGATGTACTTAACCATTTTTTTTCTGTAAGTGGTTATGAGAATTTCCAAAAAAAAAAAAAGTGAGAGAGAAGATGGTCTTGTGTATATGGGAGAGAGAATGCTCAAGAATAGTGAGTGGAGAGTGATTTTCATTTTTTCTATGAAGAAGAGGAAATGGTTTTCATGGAAAAGTTGGCTGAGGGTGTGCAGACCGAAAAATGAAAAGGAAAATTATTTCTCACTCTTTCATTGGTCCGTTTGTTGAAAAGTGAGTAAGAGAGACATAATTTATTGGCTTATGTGATTGGCCAACTCACTACTACGGAAAAACCATACGACAACGGTCGGAAAAAGGATACCACAACGCCTGACCATTCGTTGTGAGGTAAATGGGTGATTGTGTCTGGTGCTTTCCACCACGCGCTACCAACCACAACGGTTACTAGTATCAACCATTGTGGTATTTACATTATGAAAATAAGATTTAATCACAGTTAAAATAAATAATCGTTGTTGAAAGTACCCAGGTTTATTATAAAATATGTAGATTTCTTGTTTTTCAATAAGCCTCACAACAACATACAACAATTCAAATTGATGAAAAGTATATTATGAGATATTGGATCGAACTCTAGTTAAGCATGTCGTCGAAGTCTGCTCACATGCTGTTGTCGAAGACTTACATGTTGTAGTCGAATTGTGTTCTAGTATGTAGTTGTCGAATTAAGCCTTGTGTTAAAGATCCAATTGTTTAAGTTTGCTTGTACCCTAAGTTAGCTTGTAATGTGTAATTGTTAAAAAGCCCATTAGTTTAGTATATTATGTTTTATTATAAATAGCATACTAGTCTCTCATCATAAGTGGTGTGGCAAAACCTAATTAGGGTGAGAGGGTTATTTGTTATTCTTGAGTACTTGTAATCTGATTTAAAGAGAAAGTAAAAAATAGCAGTTATAACCAATCCTTGTTGTTTTTCCTTGTTAACCCTAATCCTTGTGTGTTTCTTTCTTATAAAGAAAATGTTTATACTTTGTTTAAATGCATTCTAATTCACAACAAATTGGTGCGATGAGCGTGGAAAAGATGTCTTCAACAAAGTATGAGATTGAAAATTTCACCGGAGTGAACGATTTCGGTCTCTGGCGCTTGAAGATGAAAGCCCTACAGGTTCAGCAGGGTTGTTTGGAAGCGTTGAAGGGAGGGCAGCCATGGACGCTACGTTAACGAAAAAAGAAAAGACGACCATGATAGAGAAAGCCAACAACGCAATATTGTTGAGCCTTGGTGATAAGGTTCTTCGACAGGTATCAAAGGAGACTACGACATCAAAGTTATGGTTGAAACTTGAAAGTTTGTACATGACCAAATCTCTGGTGAATTGACTCTACCTGAAGCAAGTTTTGTATTCATTCAAGATGAGTGAAGACAAAGTGTTGGCTGAGCAGTTGGATATGTTCAACAAACTGATTCTTGATATTAAAAATATTTATGTGAAGATCGATGATAAAGATCAAACACTATTGATGTTGTGCGCTTTTCCCAAAACACATGCTCACTTCAAATAAACTCTCCTGTATGGAAGGGAGTCACTGAGCTTTGAAGAAGTTCAATCAGCCTTGTATTCTAAGGACTTGAACGAACGAAAGAAGCATAAACCTTCGATGGTTGGTGAAGGTTTGGCCGTTAAGGGGAAAATCTTGCGAATGGATGGTAAGTTACACAAGAAGAAAGGTAAAAGCCAACAGAAGTCTTATAGTGACGAATCATCTGGTATTCGATGCTATCATTGTAAGAAGGAGGGTCACACAAGAAATGTGTGCCCTGAACGCCTGAAAGGTCATGGAGGTAAGGATAATGGTAATGCAACCATTGTTCAAAATGACTTCGAATCATCTGATGTTCATGTAGTTTCAAGCGATGACTCATGAAAAGAGTGGACTATGGATTCAGGTTGCACTTGACACATGACTCCAAACATAGAATTGTTCGAGGAGCTATGTGATCAAGATGGTGGATCAGTGCTGCTAGGAAACAACAAAGCTTGCAAAATTCTAGGTATTGGATCTGTGAGATTCAAGCTCCATGACGAGTCAATAAGGTTATTGACTGAAGTCAGGTATGTATCTGATTTGAAGATAAATTTGATTTCTCTTGGTGAACTCGACAAGAAGGAATATGTTTTTCAAGGAGAGAAAAATATCCTAAGAGTCATGAAGGGGTCGAAGTAAGTCTTGAGAGGCATGTAGAAATAAGGCTTGTATACCCTTGAGGCTGAAGTTGTAAGTGGTTCGACAAATGTTGCATCCAAGAAATATTTGTCGAAGACAGAAAGTTGGCACATGAGATTGGGCCATGTCAGTGAAATGGGTCTGGTCGAATTGGGGAAACAAAATTTGCTTGGTGGAGACAAAGTTGAAAAGCTAAAATTTTGTGAACCGTGTTTACTTAGAAAATCTTGCAGAGTGAAGTTCGACAAAGGCAAACAAAGAACTCATGGATCCCTTGATTACATCCATGCTGATCTTTGGGGGCCTGCAAGGTGTCCATCACATTCAAGAGCAAGGTATTTTCTATCCATAGTCGATGATTATTCAAGAAAGTTGTGGGTATTCATCCAGAAGACTAAGGATGAAACTTTTGAGAATTTCAAAGGTTGGAAGACTCTGGTCGAAAATCAGATTGGCATAAATGTCAAGAGGTTGAGAACCAACAATGGCCTAGAATTTTGTAATAAGGCATTCGATATTTTTTATGCTGCCTCAGGTATTGCAAGGCATAAAACTATTGCAGGTACTCCACAACAAAATGGTTTGGCATAAAGGTTTAATCGAACTATTTTGGAAAGAGTAAGATGCATGTTAACTAGTGCTAAATTAAAGGTGTTTTGGACCGAGACTGTTTTGACAACAACATATCTGATAAACAGATGTCCTTCAATTACGTTAGATATGAAGACACCTGAAGAAGTTTGGTCGGGACATCCACCTAGTCTCGGCAGACTGAGAGTAATTGGTTGCATGGCCTATGCTCACATTAGGCAAGACAAGGTCGAACCTAGAGCTCTGAAATGCATGTTCATGGGATACCCTGAAGGAGTCAAAGCTTATAGGTTATGATGCTTAGCGCCAGGTCACAAGAGGTGTATCACCAGTCGAGATGTAGTTTTCAATGAAGCTGAGATGGCCTTCAAGAAAACTGATGATGCTGACGAAGAGCTGGAACAGGGAGAGATTCCTGTTGAGGTGGAGTATGTTGATGTTGAATTGCGTATCCCAGATGAAGTCGAAGAAGAAGCAGAAGCTGATGTCAAAGATGAGGAGACTAATAATGACTACCTGCTAGCAAGAGACAGGTCGAGAAGAGTCATCAAGCCACCTCAGAGACTTGGGTATGCAGATCTTATAGCTTATGCCTTAATCTCTGCAAGTGAGGTTCTCAACGAAGAACCTAGAGACTATAAGGAAATTATGAGGAGTCGAGAGAAGACTGAATGGCTGAACGCCTTGGATGATGAGATGAAATCTCTTCATGATAAAAACACATGGGAACTGATCAAGAAACCTGATAGAGCCAGGTTAGTCAGCTGTAAATGGATTTTTAAAGTTAAGGAAGGAATCGAAGGAGTGGAGTCAAATAGATACAAGACAAGATTGATCGCTAGGGGGTTCACTCAGAAAGAAGGTGTCGACTTTAATGATGTGTTCTCTCCTGTTGTAAAGCATAGATCCATTCAAATGTTTCTTGCCACGGTGGCACAGTTCGACCTTGAACTAGAACAAATAGATGTGAAGACTGAGTTCTTGTATGGTGACCTAGATGAAACAATCCTGATGAGGCAACCTGAAGGGTATATCGAAAAGGGGAAGGAAGATTATGTGTGCAAACTGAAGAGATCTCTATATAGACTGAAATAATCTCTTCGACAGTGGAATAGAAGATTCGAAAAGTTCATGGCACGCATAAGTTTTATTAGGAGTCAGTTCGACCACTATGTTTACTTCAGATTTTGACCTGGTAATTCATTTGTTATTTTGTTGCTTTATGTGGATGATATTCTAATAGCAAGCAACAATGTCGAAGATGTAATGAGGGTGAAGGCTGAACTCAATAAGGAGTTCGACATGAAGGATCTGGGAGCTGCATCCAGGATTCTTGGGATTGACATCCAAAGAGATAGAAAGCAGTCAAAATTATGCTTATCTCAAGAGGCATACCTACATAAGATTCTCGAAAAATTGGTATGTCAAATTCAAAGCCTGTTGTGACTCTGACAAACCTTCAATTCAAGCTGAGTATAGATCAATGTCCCAGTACTGATGTCGAAAGAGCTTATATGAATAGCATTCCATATGCTAATATAGTGGGTTCTTTAATGTATGTTATGGTCTGTACTTAACCTAACATAGCATATGCAGTAAGTCTTGTAAGCAGATACATGAAGAATCCTGGAAAGGCTCACTAACAAGCATTGAAGTGGATTCTAAGGTACATAAATGGGTCTCTGAACAGAGTCCTAATTTATGGTGGAGCCTTGGGTGAAGATAGTAAAGCAGCAATCAAAGGATATGTCGACTCTGATTATGCAGGTTGTATGGATTCCAAAAAAATATATTTTTAGATATGTGTTAACTATGTTTGGGATAACAATCATTTGGAAAGCAACACTTCATAAGGTTGTTGCCTTATCAACCACTGAAGCGGCATATAATGCCCTAACTGAAGCTATGAAGGAAACATTATGGCTTGAAGGTTTTGTAAAGGAGCAGAAACTTCAAGGCCGAGTTGTCATTGTTAAATGTGATAGTCAAAGTGCAATACACCTGTCAAAGAATTCAGCCTATCATGAGCGAACCAAGCACATTGATGTGAGACTGCATTTTGTCAGAGAGGTAATCGAGCATGGAGAAGTCCAAGTGCTGAAGAATTCGACAGATCACAATGCTGCTGATATGATCACCAAGACGTTGCCAAGTTGCAAGTTTTTCCACTGTATGCAGTTGATAAAGCTGCATGAAGAAAACTAGTTTGTTTCTTGATGTTATAGAGTTAGATCCAAGGTGGAGATTTGTGAGATATTGGATCGAACTCTAGTTAAGCACGTCGTCGAAGTTTTCTCACATGCTGTTGTCGAAAACCTACATGTTGTAGTCGAATTGTGTTCTAGTATGTTGTTGTCGAATTGGGCCTTGTGTTAAGGATTCAATTGTTTAAGTTAGTCTGTACCCTAAGTTAGCTTGTAGTGGGTGATTGTTAAAAAACCCATTAGTTTAGTATGTTAGGTTTTATTATAAATAGCATACTAGTCTCTCATCATAAGTGGTGTGGCAAAACCTATTTAGGGTGAGAGGGTTATTTGTTATTCTTGAGTACTAGTAATCTGATTTAAAGAGAAAGTAAAAAATAGCAGTTATAACCAATCCTTGTTGTTTTCCTTGTTAACCCTAACCCTTGTGTGTTTCTTGCCTATAAAGAAATTGTTTATACTTTGTTTAAAGCCATTCTAATTCACAACATATATAATCTGAAAATTAATCTATTCTTGAAAACCAACTTACATAAACCACTATTTTTCAAATTGCATGCGTCTCATAATTCATTTCCCGCTCTTTAACATATAGAATATGGTTCAATGGTCTAAGTCCTTCATGATATCAATTCCTTCTATTCTAGTTTAATTTGAATAATATCAATAAATTGTTGTTATTCAAGTTAAACTATAAGAGAAGATATGGAAGTGATGAAGGAATCAGGTCATTGAACCTCATCCTATATGTTAAAGAGCGGGAGATGAATGATGAGACGAATACAATTCGAAAAACATTGATTGATATAAGTTGGTTTTCAAATACAACTTAATTTTCAAATTATAAGTTTCTATGTCAATTTAAATGAAATGTATTTTCAGTGAAGGGTTAGTGAAACAAACAATCTACATAGCATATAATAAACTCAACTTCATCTACATAGCATATAAGAATTTAAAGAACAAAACATTGCTAAGTCATAAAAAGCTTCTTTATTGTGACTTAACAATGTTTTGTTCTTGTTCTGAAAACATTAATCAACAATAACAACACACAACAACATTTATCAACAAGAACAAAACATTTATCAATGTTTTCAGAACAAGAACAAAACATTGCTAAGTCACAAGAAGCTTCTTTCTTGTGATATAACAATGTTTTATTCTTGTTCTGAAAACATTAATCAACAACATACAACAACATTTATCGACAACACAAAAACATACAACAAAATAAAATAAAAATAAGGTTCAAGAACGCAAGATATAATAAATAAAAACAACAACAAATTATGAAGTTCTGAGAACATTAATCAACAACAACAACATACAACAACACAAGATATTATGTAATGTTTCAAGAACACACCTTTTTTTAAACTAATTGTGGATCAGGAACAAATTATGAAGTTCATCTAGTTTATGAAGCTATGAAGAAGAAGTACAAGGTGAATGAAGTTTACACAATAGCTTCATACTTCTTATATTTTTCTTCATAGCTACACAAACCATATGTATCATAACTAAAGTATGCGCTTTGTTAAGGTGGTGAAGATGAATCTGAAAAAAATGAGAACATTCACCAAATGAAAAAATGAGAACCCATTTTTAACAAGAAACGTAAACTAAATTGAAGCATAAGTTTAACGAACGAACCTCAAGTTAGCGATTGGTGAATACGAATCTGAAGGATGAAGTATGCATAAAGATTGACATGGATGTTATGATTATGTTATGAGAGAGAATAGTGAAATATGTTAGGGTTTTCTTTTGAGAGAAACGTTTGTTATGTACTGAACGATAGATACTTTCACTATATACTAAAAAATGTCACTTTTCATCACGGTTAGAAAGAAAAACCGTGATGCAATTTTCAAATTTTACAATGGTTGTATTGTAAAACCGTGGTTAAATTTATAAACGCAATGATGAGAGAGTTATTAATTGTTGTTATTGTTATTCTTCATTATTGTTGTTATTGTTGTTGTTATTTTTGTTGGCTTGTACTATTTTTTTTGTAAAGATGAAAGAGTATATAAAGGTAAAAGTATATAAAATAAGAGGCCCAAAAGGGAAGAGTATATAAAACATAATTTTTTCATTACATAATTTTGTCAAGATCAGAACAATATCCCCTAGCACTAAAGGAATCTTCATAATCTATGACTCGCTCCTCACTACCCTAATCAAAATCATAGTAAAAAATCTTCCTCGACACCTTTTTCTTCTTCTTCTTCTTCTTCTTCTTCTTCGTCTTCTTCTTCTTCTTCTTCTTCTTCTTCTTCTTCTTCTTGGCCTTCCTCACCCTCAGTGTATCCCTGACAGTAGTCGATTCAGATGGCTGGACCTCCTCAGTTGACTGCTGATGTTGTTGGACTGTGGTGACTTTAGTTGACATATTTCTGTTAGCATTCTCAGATGGAGAACTCATGTTGCTATAGGAAGTTAAGAAGAATAGTTTGAAGAAGTGGAAATTCATTATATGAAACTATGCATTTATAGAAGAGGTTGAAGATGAAACATCTGATGATTTAATCATTGCAATAATTACTTCTAATTGTTGATATTCTTGAATGACTTGTGACCATCTTGAGAAATGAAGAAAAAATTCAATCATCATTATAGTCGTTTCTCTCTTTTGGGAAGAGCGTTTCTCTCTTTTGGGAAGAGAAAAGGTTGTACAGATCATATTACAATGGTTAAATATTAAAACCATGATTAAATAATTTTTCAATTTTTTTATTTATTTATGAAATTGAGTGACACACGCTTTTTGTAATAGGAAAAATGGAAAAAATGTAGTTGACATGATTAGAACCTTGTACCACTCACTTTATCACCACGGTTGTTTATATCAACCATGATTAAATAACTTTCAAAAAAATAAATAAGCATTTGGCACTTCCAATTTGCGATATTACAACGGTGGAAGACATAACTGTAGTAATATTATGTTACCGAAGGTGTATTTTGTAGTAGTGACTGTGAAAATTGATGGAAGGAATTTCGCTTTTTCAACAATTCAACATTTGTTCCACGTAAAGAGAGGTAGTGGATTCATAATATGGGGTGCATGGTATCTGATGTATGGAGGAAGGAAGATATTTTTATTTTTCTAATTTTTCTTTATTATCAATATTAGTATTATTTAATTTTTGAATGAATGATAAAAATGCACATGGATAACCATTACATGTATTTGATTAACTTGAATTCAATGGTTAAGATTAAATCAAAGAAACACAAATGCTAACTAATTTTAAAAATATCTAGAAGGCCCCTTCTAGAAGGTTTAATTGATAAAAAAATTAATTAAATAAATTAAAACCACTAAAATTTACATCTTTTAAAATAAACATGATAAAAATAAAATTAAGACATGGAAATTCCTATTTAATTTTTTTAAATATTTTGACAAAAGAATAAAAATAAATGACTCGAAATAAATAAAAAATGCGCGCAAAAATACTTGAAAAAATAAACTGAATACACTAAAATGATTAGCGTGAAATAAACTTAGAAACATACAGGTTTTGATCAAATTTTGAAATAAAAAATGACCGGTTAAATAGGCTCAGGCTGATCAAAATGTGACCAAAAAAGTATTCGAAAAAAATAAAATGAGCACTGTTGCACCCCAAAATTTGCCCTCCTTACTTTAGTACTAACTGGCTTATGTTTCATTTCATTTTTGCATTATCATGTGTGCATATCATTGGTTCTTAGCATGGGGTCAAGGTGCCTGAGGCATGTTCAAGAGGGGAAGATGTTCTTCAAAGTGTCAAGCAAGAGAGTTCAAGTGGATCACTCTCTCCTAACCAGTGCATAAATTAGGGTTTTGAGATTCTTGGGTTTATTGCTCCAATGGGCAAGCTCCTTGGGTTTTTATCATCACTAAATGACATATCTTATCTTTGTTGGAGAGGATACACATCATATTCAGAGGAATTTGGATTTGGAGACTGTATTATTTCCTCCTAGACTGAGGGTACCAAAACTAGGGTTTGCTATAAAGTCAGTTTATTTCTGATTTTTTGGGCAAGACTTGATTCCATGGTATTCCTTGGGTCCCTAAGCATCTAGGAGTGGAAGATTGTCCATCAGTTTAGTTCAGGAGAGACTTAATTGATCAGAAGATTGGAAATCAGGTGAATGGAGTAAAAGTCACCGGTGAGAGGAGAAGTCAACTGTGGAATTTTGAGGTTCTCTCCAAGGTTTTCAAGGTCTCACATCCTCATATGGTCCTCAAAAGTCAAGTTTCATGCCATTTATCAAGAATCAGGAGTTGGTGCAAAAGTTACTAAATTTGGAAATGACCTATAATTTGAAAGTTTCCTTTTTGGGCAAGTTCCTGCACTGCATTCAACTGGACTTATCATCATCAAAGAAGCTTCAAATGAATTTTTCTCTAACATGAAAGTTGAAGATCTTTTTCTCCTCTTTCCAACAATTACTAGTGGGTCTCCATATCATTGGTGAAACTCAAGTTATGGTCAAAAGAAGGCAAAGTGGTTTTTAGGGTTTCTCATGGTTCCATTTTCACAACTTTGGGCATAATGACCTATAATCAATTACATTGCTTCATGCCACATTATAATATCAAAAGACATTCCTTGAGGATTATTTTGGGCCCAAGAATTAAGAAATTCCATGGTGTGTTCTTCACTTATTCTCCATTATTTAAAATTGACAAATTATTTAAAACTCATGAATCAAATGGTTTCAAGGCCCAATGTCAATATGGGTGTAATTAGCAATTCAAACACAAGTGATCCATCATAGAATAGTGGGATATCCATGCATGGGAGGAGGTGTATCTAACATTATGTGATTTTCCAAAATCACCCAAACTCACTAAACAAGTAATTACCCAAGCCCAATTCATTATCAGTGACAAACCCTAGTCTATATAAGCTCATTCATGCACTGGTTAGGGTTCATTCACGTGCATTTGGAGGAGAACAACAACTTGAGCTCTAAAGCTTTTCTTCAACAAATCTCACAATCTACAAGGTTTCTTCACGAACTTCTTCCACAAACCTCTTCCTGGTGATCCATAGAGTAAAAATCAACCATCATTCGCAGCCAAAGGCAAGGATTCAGATTGTACCATCTCAGGTTGGTGGGTTTTTTCGTGATCATGAAACTTGAATTTTAATCGTGCATAATGTGGTGTGATGTCTATAGATCATGCTGATGTGATTTATTTTGAATATGGATGCGTATATTGCTTGTTTGGTGCGTTTAAAGTTTTATGCCCTAACCTTATTTCGTTCGTTTTTTATTATTCATTTGTTGTTTGCAAATTTGGATGGGATATTTGGATTCCTCACGATTTTCTGGTCAAGAACATGTACCTCTTTGCATTTTCTGGGTATTTTTAAGATTGTAGGTGACCGGAGTAGGGGGCCGGAACCCTAACTCCGGTGGCGGCCGTTGATCCAGTCCGGCGGAGGGTTTGAATGGGGAAGACAACCTCCCAGCCGTCCATTGTCTTCATCGTACGGTCCAAATCGCGCCATGTGTTTTTTTCTTTTATTTTTTTTCTGAATTTTAATTAGTAATCAGGTGTTTATTACCCCACTGAACTTACCATGTTCCACCAATTATTTTATTTCCTTTTGTTTACTTTTTCGTTAGTTGACTAAGCCATGGACGTTGGATCAATCCCAAGGTAAGGACTCAGTCAACCCAGTTGACTAGGTCACATGCGTACACCCTTCCCTTTTTTTTTTTCTGATTTGTAATTTGGATTGGGTCACGCTATTAACACCCCCAATCCTTGGCCCATTAACAATCCCAGTTCATTTTTTTACTAAACGCACCCCCTCTCATTTTTATTTCATTTTATTTTTATTTTAATTACTATTTTCATTTATAATGATTAAAAATAGATTTTTACATTAAAAAATTTCAATAAAATTCATGCATCATTTTTATTATTTTATAAAATTTTCACTAATTTTATTTTTATTTTTATTTTATTTTTTATCATTTAAATTAATTATTTAGTTTATTTTCTTTTGAATTACTCATATCATGCATACTTAAATTTGTTTATTTTATCTCTCTGCATCCATAAAATATTTTTAACCCATTCCTTTTGCATTCATTCACCAACATCCTGAGATGCATTAAGATATTTTTCTATCATTTTTAACATTATTTTATATCGCATTTTGGTCCTTCCCTTTGGCACACTGAACCCTACTTCTCACCTGAGCTTTGCCCAATTGTTTAAGTGACTAACATCTTGATTTTTTGCAGGAGTTTTTGGTATTTGGTTTGTCTCTGGTTGAATAATATTGATGTTTAATTTGGGAATTTTGGAAGCTATTTCTCTAATTATTTAATTACTTTCACTTGAGATCTGCTTGTATGTGTATTTCTGATCATGTCTGGCTACCTTGTTTGGAAAGGCACTTGTGCCATTTGTTTTGGGGTTGTTTATTTGATTTCTTAATTCGTGTTTGGATTGTTATCACTATTATGTGCCATTGTTTGGTTTTCATCTGCTTTGATATTATTTATGTTCGTTTGGTACTAACCTTTTATGCAGGGTATGGATAAGTATCCATGGTCACCCTTACTCTTTCTTCTCTCATCTGTTTTCTTTAAGTTTAGGTTGTCGTCAAACCTCACTAACCGTAGGTCACCCATGCATGATAACATTAGGACTCTTAGTTCCCTTTAGAGTTACCTTTGTGTCTTCTCTCTTCTCATCTCAAACTTTCTAAAAATACTTAATAAGGATAAATTGTATTGCGCATGAGCCTTAAGCGTGGGGAATGAGAAATGAGGGGCTTTCTCTCATCTTTCTAGAGTGCTTAGCGAGCGTCCTGTCTTGGGACGATGCGTTAAGTATTCATCCCTGTGCCCTAGACTTTGGTTCAATGCAACTTATGAACGAACTTAAGTCACTTCTGTCCTAAAAAACACAAACCAACTTCAAACTTTTTTGTCCTTTGGGATTGTCAAACTAAAGGAAATTTTCAAAAAGGGCACGTTACTTTCCGTTTGAGTCGCAAACAGGCATCGATCCTAACTGCCGGACGCGAACTTAACGTCGCTCATAAAAAAACACAAAAAGAACTTGGTCCGAACTACGTTGACTCTGAATTCCCCATTGCACAAAGGGGGTACGTAGGCCTAGGACGTCGATGTCCTACCGAGTCTGTCTTTGTCTTCCCCTTTCCCGTCTTAGCACAGCCCTAGATGATAGTATAACTCACCCTTAGAATAGACAACAAGCATGGATCCCATCGAGTACGGTGGACGCGTGGGGTGCTAGCACCTTCCCCTCGCTTAACCGACTCCCGAACCCAGGTTATGGTTGCGATGACCATTCCTTTCCCTCTTCCTAAGGTTTATATGGTGTTCCCTTTCCCTCTCTTGGGATAAATTTACACGGCTGACGACTCTGTTTTCCGCGCCACTCTCGCGTTTGTACCTGGATGAAAATCTTGGGAGCGACAGCTGGCGACTCTGCTGGGGAATCTGGTTGACCTATGCTGGTCCATCCCTAAGAGAGTCAGTCCTAGCGCTTGCTTGTCTTTGTTCTCTTTGGGTGTTTTGTGTTTGTTTTGTTTTATTTGTTGTATTTTATTTTTACAGCTTTTCTGCATTGCATTTCATTTTTATTACTGTCATACTGCTGTGTTGTGCTGGCTGTTCTTATTTTGCAGGTTGGGTGGGTCTGAGAGATAAGCCCAATACCCAGACTTGAGTATACCCTGGGACTAGAGTGGAAAGTAGTGGGACCTACGTGCCCGCTTGGTACGTTTGTGTGTTCACGAAATTCACAGCCAGACGAGGCTATCTTGGGACGCATTCTAACGTGTGTGTCTTGCGCATGTTGGGATGTCGATCTAGAGAGCTGTCGACTCTGGTGACCGATCATTGAGGACTTTAGTGGAAACATCCCTCTTTAATGGTGACAGTGGCAGACCACATCCTGTGGCAAACCCATTCGCACCCGAGGGCCCGCTTTGGAACTCGCATAGGATGGCCCTTACATTTTGAAGAGAATCAGTGGAGGCACTCCTCGATTGACGATAGTACTGTACCCCGAGGGATGAATGTACTATTGTTTCTCGACCTCAGTGCCAAAGCTGAGGACCTTCCGTTTTAGAGAATCAGTTGAGGCCTCCTCGATTAATGATGATGCTAAACCAGAAATGGTGAACGTATCATCATTTCTCGACCTGAGAGCCCGGGATACTGAACATCCTAGTACTCACACGTGAGAGGGGATGGGCGTTTACAGGTTTGCAGGTAACCTTGACCTTCAACATACCCGGTTTTCTGATCAGCAGGTTTATCAGTGTGGTACTATGGTTATTCTGGTATTCTGGGTATTTGGGCAAATGTTTGAGATGGTTCAGTTTGTTCAGTGCAGCAGTTGTCCAGTCTGTGTGGCATCCTTGATCCCATATGTGTATTTGCATCATCATTTTGTATCCCAACATGTTTATTCATTTGTAGGGTTGCATCCTAACTTTGATTATGGTTTTTGAAATTAAACTGGAATCAAGGGGTGGATCGCCCTGCGAATTTTTAAACATGTTCATTTGCATTCGCATATCCATAATCATTTTGCATAACAGGTGGTTATCTCTGGCGTTCTCACTTGGTTCTCCTTCTCAGCTCAGGATTGCTGATCAACCCATTCACCGGTATTCTACCAGACAAAATCAGAAAAGACTCATGGATCAACTACAAGCTGAGATGACTGAGATGCGGACTCGCATGAACCAATTCATGGATTTAATGCAAGGGATTGCTCAGGGCCAAGAGCAGTTAAGAACTTTTGTCCAACCACTGATTGCGAGGATTGATGAAGATGGTGTCCTTCATGGAGGAGTTCATACTGGTGTCAATGGTAATAATGATCAGAATAGTCATCTGGGCGGAGGTATTCCTGCTTCTAGCGTTGTGATTCCTCCGGGCAGGGCTGAAAATGTAGGGGGAGGAGGTATTGGTGTTGGTGCTATTCAGGGTCGTCAGTATGATGATGTTCAAGATGATGCATTTTCTGTGCCAGGTGGGGATGCTGGGCCCTAGTTTGACAATGATCAGAGGATCAGGTTGATTGAGGAACAACTGAGGGGTGTTATAGATCAGGATTCTGTGGGTATAGATCTAGAGGATTTGGGGCTGGTTCCAGGCGTTGTCATCCCGCACAAGTTTCAGACTCCTACTTTTGAGAAGTATAATGGTATGTCTTGCCCAAGGACTCACGTGAGGGCATACGCAAGCAAAATGGCTGCGCATGCGAAGAATGAAAAACTGATGATGCATTGCTTCCAGGATAGCCTATCTGGGGCATCCCTGGAGTGGTACATACAACTAGAAAGGAAGGATGTGCGTAGTTGGAGAGATCTGGCAGGGGCATTTATTAGACACTACCAATATAACACTGATATGGCTCCTAATCGAACGCAGTTGCAGAACTTATCACAGAAGAACAATGAGAGTTTCAAAGAGTATGCCCAGAGGTGGCGTGAACTGGCAGCTAGGGTTTAGTCTCCCATGTTGGAACGTGAAATGATAACTATGTTTATGGCCACCTTGCAGGGTCATTACTATGAAAAGCTGGTACCGTGTATGACTGGAAAGTTTGCTGATTTGATCTTGGTAGGAGAGATGGTAGAAAACGGAATTAAGGCGGGGAAAATATCAGGCGGTGATGGGTCCTCATCTGGAGGAAGTAAGAAACCTTATGCTGGGTCCTCCAAGGGAAAGGAAGGAGAAACTAGTGTTGTGTATGTTCCCCCTGTTGTTCAACGGTCTGTTCAAAATCAACGACCTTATGCTCCTCAGCAACAGAGACAACAAAGATCACGAAGGCCTGCGAGAAGTTTCGATCCACTCCCTATTCCTCACAGTGATGTTCTTGCCCGTCTACTTGAGAGTTCTCTGGTTGAACTAAGGGATGCCAAGCCTGTTCCTGACCCTATTCCTCCTGATTATGATCTGGATGCCAGATGTGAATATCACTCAAACACACTGGGTCATTCAATTGAAAACTGCAACGTGTTCAAGCACAAGGTGCAAGACCTGGTAGACTCAAAGATCATTGCATTCACTGAAGATGATATGTACATTAATTGAAACCTCCCTTCTCAAGTGAGCACTCAGTCTGCAAGTACGTCCAGGCAGAATCAAGCTTCCTCAGCAATGGCAAGCTTCAGTTTCTTTACTGCATTTTCATTTGTAGTTTTTTTTCATTTCTTGTTAAAGCATCGTATGCATGTAAGACTTGTTTGTTTTTTAATGAGTAATCCATTCGTGTTCACTCTTAAATGTTTATGTGCACTGCAATACCAATTTTCTTGTTTAGAACTCTTGAGGGAGGATGACGAAATAAGAACGCAGATTTCTAATGGTATGCTTTTGGATAGAACCCGGTTGAGGATGTACAGGCATTGTTTCGAACCCATAAACAACTGGAGATATAAGGGAGATAGACCCTCGTTAACCATTTTTGAGCCTTGAAGTAGGAGCTTCTTTTGTACGAAAAAAAAACCTCATACTTAACCCAGGGGCAGGGTAGGCGTCAGTTAGTTTGACCAAGCGTTCAAATTTCAAGGAGAGTGTGCATCTGAGGATCCATTACCTTCTATCCCACCGCCAGGAGATCGAGGGACGTGAAACCACAATGGTTATCCCTCATCGACCAAGTAATGAGGCAGTCACAACCCTTTCAAGCAAGTAAGACAACCAGTGTCACACGCTTTGTTCAAAAAATTGCAATAAAAAAAGAGAAAAAGAAAAAGCCTGCTAAGTCGAAAAACTTGAAAGCAAGTGACTTAGGTAAAAGTTAAGGCATCCCGCTGGACTCCAAAATTGAAAACTCAAAAGAGTCAGTCCAGGCAAGATTAGGGAACAAAAGGCAAAAGAATGAGAAAGCGAAAAGCCAAAAGGATTACAAAGAAAATCTTTGAGTAGAACAAAGTCGTGTGACTACAGACACAAAAGATAAAAAGGGGTGACTGTTATTCCAAAACCCCCTTAGGTGCCAAACCATTAGTGGCGTAGGTCCCTTAAAAGATAGTAAACCTTTTGAGAGGTGAGCGTTTGTGTCAGATTAACTGAACATAGGGCTGGAGAACATCACGAAGAGTGGGTGGGCGCCGATAAATTTTGAGCCATAAATCCTTTTTTCTGAAACCGTGAACCAGGCCACGTTACAACCCTTAAAAGTCCTAATTGAAACAGGGTTTATTCTAAAGGCGTACTTCAACAGGATAGCGTTCCTGACTCCTACGAGTTGTGCTAATAAGGTTTGTTGGTATTGCATGTGCGCATTGTTTTGCCATTCAAAAATCAAGGTCGCATCCCAGCAAGTGATTCATTCACAAGGCTCGGCGACGCATTTTCAATAAAAACTTCAAGGTTAACATGAGTGTTGCATTAAGATTATCATTCTTATAAATAACTTGTTCTGTTTGCATCCATGTGCCTAAACATCAATGGCAGCTTACACAGTGAACGTCAGTCAAGAAGCTTGATCCTACCAAGTTGAGATGCTTGAAAATTCTGATAGACAATCATATCGAAGGGCATGCTGGCAAGAGACTCAGTGTAGAGGGGGTTCTCCCCAGTAAGTCGCGTTAAGATGTAGCCAATCTGGGGCAGTCACGCCGAGAAGTCTCTCCGAAATTCAGCTATTCTGGGGCATTCATTCTAAGATCAGGGGCAAAGTCACTTCAAAGCTCATATTGAGGCAGGCCATCTCTAGAGCATGAGAAGTTGTCCTCTCTAGAAGACTGTTAATCAGGAGCACCTCTTCAAGGTTCAAAACACTGAGACAAAGTATTTCAAGTCGCTACGAATCCTCTCGAGGCAAATTCCTTCATAAGTCATACAGTCTGGGGCAGTTACGTCGAGATCCAATAAATCTCTTCAAGAGTTTGAAGACCCTAGGGCAGTGTGAACGCCCGGTCTTCTATAAAATCCTCTTGAGATGATTTCTTCCATCAAACCCCGTGGGCTGGGGCAAGTCAAGAATCAAGAGAACCGTGGCTCACTCCTGACAATCAGTATGCAGTTGATCAGCAGAAACCTGAAGCGCTAAGTCTCTCCCCCAGCAAGGAACCAAAAGGTATCTTTGTCCTAGCAAGGTGCTGGAATTGATATTCTTCCCGAAGCAGAGGGTCGTCCCCAAATCGAAAAGGGTTCTTTATGAAGATTCCCTATCCCTAGCAATACAGGTGGATTCCTCATTCCTAGCAGGGTAGGACGACGGAATACTTTCAGGCAGTTTGAAGATGGTGAGAAGTCAGAGTATTCTCTTCCTCAAAAGTCAGGTTTGGTATTTTCCCACAAGGTAAAGTCCAATGGTTATTGGCATTCTCAGCAGTTCAAAGTCCAATCTTCATTGGCATCTCCCCAACAGAGTTTTCAATTCAGCTTGCAGTTCCTCGACAGGGTTGGCATCACCAGTGGTTATTGGTGGTACAGTTGGTTATCTCCCTACAGGAGATCAGATATTGGTGATCCCTTCCTCAGCGAAGTCCGCTTGTTCTATTCTGCGCATTCCATGGTGGAGTGTCCTCTCATTCTTGCATATAGTAATCATCATTGCATTGCATCCTCAAAATGCGTAACATTTCCATTTTGTATGGAGCATTACGCCATAGAAAAAATTCAAACATGCATCGAAGCATAAGCCAGATTTGGTACCTTGTGCGAAAGCCCAGATCAACCCTCAATCAAAACAGAGAGTTCCAACCTCAGAGTTGACGCCCCTTTTCTCGAACTCAGAGTTGAGGAAATATCCTTTCTTCCCCAACCTCAGAGTCGACGTACCTTTCCTCGACCTCAGAGTTGATGAAATATCCTTTCTTCCCCAACTTTAAAGTTGTTGTATACCTTTTCTCGACCTCAGAGTTGATGAAATGTCCTTTCTTCCCCAACTTCAAAGTTGTTGTATACCTTTCCTTGACCTCAGAGTTGATGAAATATCCTTTCTTCCCCAACTTCAAAGTTGTTGTATACCTTTTCTCGACCTCAGAGTTGATGAAATGTCCTTTCTTCCCCAACTTCAAAGTTGTCGGACACCTTTTCTCGACCTCAGAGTTGATGAACAACCCATTCCTCCCCAACTTCAAAGTTGTCGTATACCTTTTTACCAATCTCAGTGTTGATGAATATCCTTTTCTTTACCAACTTCAAAGTTGTTGTATGTCTTCTCTCCAACCTCAGAGTTGAAGCCTTTCGTCCCCAACCTCAGAGTTGTCGTACCTCATTTCTTCCAGCCTCAGAGTTGTCATACCTCTTCTTCTCCAACTTCAAAGTTGTCGGACACCTTTGCTCGACCTCAGAGTTGATGAATACTCCCTTTTGTCCAACCTCAGGGTTGACACCCCTTTTACTGACTTCAGAGTTGACGGATATCCTTTTTCTAACCTCAGAGTTGAAGTTATGTTCTCAACCTCAGAGTTGATGTCTATCTTTTCCTCAAACATTCAAAGTTGGTGTTTAATCCAGATTGTCCTCAACCTCAGAGTTGATGATCTCCCTTCTTATCCCCAGCGGAGTCATCTTTGTAGGTCCTTTGATTCTACAAATCTCTGGTTGTAGGTCCACATTTGGCTGGCAATCACTATGTCATTTCTCTCCCCACAGTTTGCAAATTTCCGGGTTCTTTGGTATTCAATCTCCATGCATCCCGAATGTCTGAGAGCCGCCACTATCATACCTTCAGGACCAAGTTGATTGAATAGGGGCAGCTGTTGCACCCCAAAATTTGCCCTCCTTACTTTAGTACTAACTGGCTTATGTTTCATTTCATTTTTGCATTATCATGTGCGCATATCATTAGTTCTTAGCATGGGGTCAAGGTGCCTGAGGCATGTTCAAGAGGGGAAGATGTTCTTCAAAGTGTCAAGCAAGAGAGTTCAAGTGGATCACTCTCTCCTAACCAATGCATAAATTAGGGTTTTGAGATTCTTGGGTTTATTGATCCAATGGGCAAGCTCCTTGGGTTTTTATCATCACTAAATGACATATCTTATCTTTGTTGGAGAGGATACACATCATATTCAGAGGAATTTGGATTTGGAGACTGTGCTATTTCCTCATAGACTGAGGGTACCAAAACTAGGGTTTGCTATAAAGTCAGTTTATTTCTGATTTTTTGGGCAAGACTTGATTCCATGGTATTCCTTGGGTCCCTAAGCATCTAGGAGTGGAAGATTGTCCATCAGTTTGGTTCAGGAGAGACTTAATTGATCAGAAGATTGGAAATCAGGTGAATGGAGTAAAAGTCAACGGTGAGAGGAGAAGTCAACTTTGGAATTTTGAGGTTCTCTCCAAGGTTTTCAAGGTCTCACATCCTCATATGGTCCTAAAAATTCAAGTTTCATGCCATTTATCAAGAATCAGGAGTTGGTGCAAAAGTTACTAAATTTGGAAATGACCTATAATTTGAAAGTTTCCTTTTTGGGCAAGTTCCTGCACTGCATTCAACTGGACTTCTCATCATCAAAGAAGCTTCAAATTAATTTTTCTCCAACATGAAAGTTGAATATATTTTTCTCTTCTTTCCAACAAGTACTAGTGGGTCTCCATATCATTGGTGAAACTCAAGTTATGGTCAAAAGAAGGCAAAGTGGTTTTTAGGGTTTCCATGGTTCCATTTTCACAACTTTGATAATGAACTATAATCAATTCCATTGCTTCATGCCACATTCTAATATCAAAATACATTCCTTGAGGATTATTTTCGTGATCATGAAACTTGAATTTTAATCGTGCATAATGTGGTGTGATGTCTATAGATCATGCTGATGTGATTTGTTTTGAATATGGATGCGTATATTGCTTGTTTGGTGCGTTTAAAGTTTTATGCCCTAACCTTGTTTCGTTCGTTTTTGATTATTCACTTGTTGTTTGCAAATTTGGATGGGATATTTGGATTCCTCACGATTTTCTGGTCAAGAACATGTACCCCTTTACATTTTCTGGGTATTTTTAAGATTGCAGGTAACCGGAGTAGGGGGCCGGAACCCTAACTCTGGTGGCGACCGTTGATCCAGTCCGACGGAGGGTTTGAATGGGGAAGACAACCTCCCAGCCGTCCATTGTCTTCATCATACGGTCCAGATCGCGCCATGTGTTTTTTTCTGAATTTTATTTAGTAATCAGGTGTTTATTACCCCACTGAACTTACCATGTTCCACCAATTATTTTATTTCCTTTTGTTTACTTTTTCGTAGTTGACTAAGCCATGGACGTTGGATCAATCCCAAGGTAAGGACTCAGCCAACCCAGTTGACTAGGTCAGATGCGTACACCCTTCCCTTTTTTTTTCTGATTTGTAATTTGGATTGGGTCACGCTATTAACACCCCCAATCCTTGGCCCATTAACAATCCAGTTCATTTTTTTACTAAACGCACCCACTCTCATTTTTATTTCATTTTATTTTTATTTTAATTACTATTTTCATTTGTAATTATTAAAAATAGATTTTTACATTAAAAAATTTCAATAAAATTCATGCATCATTTTTATTATTTTATAAAATTTTCACTAATTTTATTTTTATTTTTATTTTATTTTTATCATCTAAATTAATTATTTAGTTTATTTTCTTTTGAATTACTCATATCATGCATACTTAAATTTGTTTATTTTATCTCTCTGCATCCATAAAATATTTTTAACCCATTCCTTTTGCATTCATTCACCAACATTCTGAGATGCATTAAGATATTTTTCTATCATTTTTAACATTATTTCATATTGCATTTTGGTCCTTCCCTTTGGCACACTGAACCCTACTTCTCACCTGAGCTTTGCCCAATTGTTTAAGTGACTAACATCTTGATTTTTTGCAGGAGTTTTTGGTATTTGGTTTGTCTCTGGTTGAATAATATTGATGTTTAATTTGGGAATTTTGGAAGCTATTTCTCTAATTATTTAATTACTTTCACTTGAGATCTGCTTGTATGTGTATTTCTGATCATGTCTGGCTACCTTGTTTGGAAAGGCACTTGTGCCATTTGTTTTGGGGTTGTTTATTTGATTTCTTAATTCGTGTTTGGATTGTTATCACTATTATGTGCCATTGTTTGGTTTTCATCTGCTTTGATATTATTTATGTCCGTTTGGTACTAACCTTTTATGCAGGGTATGGATAAGTATCCATGGTCACCCTTACTCTTTCTTCTCTCATCTGTTTCCTTTAGGTTTAGGTTGTCGTCAAACCTCACTAACCGTAGGTCACCCATGCATGATAACATTAGGACTCTTAGTTCCCTTTAGAGTTACCTTTGTGTCTTCTCTCTTCTCATCTCAAACTTTCTAAAAATACTTAATAAGGATAAATTGTATTGCGCACGAGCCTTAAGCGTGGGGAATGAGAAATTAGGGGCTTCCTCTCATCTTTCTAGAGTGCTTAGCGAGCGTCCTGTCTTGGGACGATGCGTTAAGTATTCGCCCCTGTGCCCTAGACTTTGGTTCAATGCAACTTATGAACGAACTTAAGTCACTTCTGTCCTAAAAAACACAAACCAACTTCAAACTTTTTTGTCCTTCGGGATTGTCAAACTTAAGGATATTTTCAAAAAGGGCACGTTACTTTCCGTCTGAGTCGCAAACAGGCATCGACCCTAACTGCCGGACGCGAACTTAACGTCGCTCATAAAAAAACACAAAAAGAACTTGGTCCGAACTACGTTGACTCTGAATTCCCCATTGCACAAAGGGGGTACGTAGGCCTAGGATGTCGATGTCCTACCGAGTCTGTCTTTGTCTTCCCCTTTCCCGTCTTGGCACAACCCTAGATGATAGTATAACTCACCCTTAGAATAGACAACAAGCGTGGATCCCATCGAGTACGATGGACGCGTGGGGTGCTAGCACCTTCCCCTCACGTAACCGACTCCCGAACCCAGGTTATGGTTGCGATGACCATTCCCTTCCCTCTTCCTAAGGTTTATGCGGTGTTCCCTTTCCCTCTCTTGGGATAAATTTACACGGCTGGCGACTCTGTTTTCCGCGCCACTCTCGCGTTTGTACCTGGATGAAAATCCTGGGAGCGACAAGCACGTCAGGTTAAACAACGCGAACTGTAGATTAATAATACTAACGTCTACAAGCTCGATTTCAAAACTTTTTGCCTGCTAATTTTACATATATTTGAAAATTGATTCAACAGATTTGTCGGTAGATCCGGAAATTTATTATGGCTGGCATTTTAGGTATTATGCGTGATGAAAGGCATATTATGTTATGCAGGTGATGCAAAGTGAAGTAAAGTCGAAAGCCTGAAAGTTTTTAAATTGCCCGGACAAAATTGGGGTATGACATTGCGACATGTGGTCTGCCCTCAGAACCTCAATCTTTATTTAGGAAGAACAACCTTTGTTGAGGGAATATTCATGTTTTGTTCTTTTATGCTCATCTCAAAATTTATTCTCTTTATGTCTCTAGATATTTGTCCAAACTCCATCATTTCATCAAGCATATTCACATTACTTTCAGATTGAATCATGTGTTCTAGTTTGGATTTTAGAGATGAAACGTATTTTTCTAAACCTGTGATGGTTGATGAAAACTTCTCTGTTTCCTTCTGAAGCAGACCTATTATTTTCCTCTGATTGTCTATAGTTAATCACGCTTCTTTCAATTTGGTCTACATGAGCCTATATGTGTTTACTTGGAAAAATACTAAACAACATCTGGTCTATCAATTTTATAAAAAAAAATGAATAACTTACAGGACCGATCAAACTAAATCCTAGGACATGTGCTAAATGATTTAAAAAGATATAAAAAGAATACTGAACATTTCGACTACGATTGTATTTAAAAACACGAATAATTCGACAAAACTTGAAATGAAGATAATACGAGGAAATAATCAAAAGGAAATTGGAAAGTAACTTAACAAAGTAAATGAGACAAAATAAACTTCTGAATAAAAATTAATTGGATTGCATCGAATAAGAAAATATGGTGTTACATAACACCAGTACATTTCTTCAGCAACCCGTTTCTCTCTACACACGGATACTTTGAGTAATTTGAGAAATTTGTACAACTTTTTAACACCCCCAATCCTAATGCTAAGACTTGCTATTTATAATAGTGAAAAATAACTACCCACTAACGACCTATTAATCAGGACGAAACATATGGCATCGTGCATGCCATCATTCTTCAGATGTTCAGCACGTGTCCTTTTCTCTCAAATGGATAAGTACAAAGTTCTCTCCATCATTTAAATTTAGAATCTCCAAATCGAAAGACGTTCATTAGCCTTCTGTCGAAGAATATTCCCAAACTCTTAGAAATATTTCTAAGTCCCTAAACCATATCTTCTCTGCACAAAGGTACTTTTTGACTAGACTTTCTGCCAATGACATTTCTGTCGAAGTCTCTTGGAACTTCAAAAATCCCATCCCTTAGAATAAAACTCTTAATCCAACATCAAGCGTCGAAATTAGGAGCTAACAAATTGCCCCCCAAAAATGTCATTTTCGACATCATTGAAGAAAAAGGTATTTTTTGAGAATGTAATTCGACGCCTCATTTAGACCTTGTATGACTTGGACGCTTATTAGTGGTTCCAACTGTTCACTTTCCTTTCAGTAGACCTATGTCGTCGTAGCCATTATTGCTAAATCTGACATGTCTTTTCAAATCACGCAAAAATCTCAATCATCATTACCTTTCCTTAGGGTCTAGGAGATCATGGGGGAGTAGGCACTTATTACCACCGTTTCATCAAGAAACATGGGGAGAACACGTGTCCCATTATCAGTCCCAATATTTCACAATCTTTCAAACCCCTTTCACTCCCCCACGTATAAATACCATTTCCCATAATTATTTTCACTTTTGCATTCTCTTCCTTCCAAATTTCCCAGCAACCTCTGCACTTTAAAACTCAACCTTCTTCATTTTTCCTCAAAAATGGCTTCCTCCACACACTCCACTAAAGATGCTGTCAAGGTCACCAAGGATGCTGGAAAACCTACGAGAGCTCCAAAAAAGATTTCTCAACTTGCCCCGTTTGACTCTGTTGTCGGACCTACCATGGTGGGGAACCAACAATATCTACCCGAACCTCTGGATGAAGAAAAGAGGAGAATTTACGCTTCTCAGGTACTCATTCCTTTAATTGTTTCTGATAAGCCATTGGCTTTGTTTGGCCCTTGATTTGTATGTAGATCCTGCTAGGCTTAGGGAATATTTCCCCTCTTATCACAAATACAAACCTGTAGGACAATGTAGAAAACCTAAGGCTAGCATTGAAAACCCTGCTAATCCCAATGATCATTCGAATGAAGAGGTTATTAACCTTAGATATTTGAACCATTTTAGGGTCTTTAGAGAAAGCCCAACCTTTAAGGATCCCTCTGATTACTTAGGGTGGTTGAATAAATTAGAAAAAATGAAATCTGACGTTTGGAAGAAAATGGGTATTTATGACCTGATTATGCTGTCGAAAGTAGGACCTGATTACTGTTCGAATATGCTGATTTTGTCCTTGTACTTCTGGGATAGTACCCACTACACCCTTCATCTCCCACGTGGAATGATGACACCTACCCTTTTCGACATAGCTGTTATCACAGGGCTTAAACCTACCGGGAATACCTATGATCTTGACTTCATGGCTGAGGATAGCATAGGGCTTACTACCTCTAAGGCGGCTTATTCGACCCATATAGCTCATTATCACGATAAGAACAGAGAGGAAGTGTCAGACGTCGAACATATAGCTTTCCCAGCTCTGTGGTTGTCACGCTGTGTCTTCTGCTCGAAGTCACTACAGGTTGCTAGAAAACTTCTGACCATGGCCATGACTTATGTTTGAGCGAATTAATCTTAGCCAGCCTTTACGAGTCCATGAGCGAAGGGGTCACCCAGCTTAAAAGCATAGCTGACAAAGGAACTTTTCAACTCTCTGGTCCCTTCTGGCTGCTTCAGCTGTGGTTGAATGCTTCGTTCGAAGCTTGCCTCCCTCTCAAAAATCAAATTAATGAAGACGCTGATGATGTGAAGAATTGAAGAGTAGAAGGCCCTCATTTGGAGAAATTGACATCTGCTGATGATGGTCGACCTGTCCATCAGACTTTCACCAACTTCATCATGATGTTTTCCAAACGATACGATTTTACACCCAACATGGCTCCTTTTACTGCAAGGAAGTGTGGTTCTGAATGGTTCACCAGGCCATCCCCAGCGCCATCGAAAGCACAAGCAGCAGAATCCCTTGCAATTTGGGAAGCCTTCTTAAACCCTAGGGTCTTGACTCTCAGATTTAATCTCTCTAAAATCCAAGTTTCCTTGATAACTTACCAACCAAATCTTGTCGCTCGGCAGTTTGGATTGGTTCAAGTTTTACCTCGACCGATCTATGACAAGAAAAATGCCTCCTTCTTTACAACGCCAACCATAGTGAAGCAATGGCCATCAAGCAGATCGCACGATATGCTGGTCGAACGCAGTTTCTTCCTGTAGCTTTCGAACTAAGCTTCCTTTGTACTTAACAATTTGATGACTGGTGGAAGACTTATTATGCTGAAGAATTTTTCGACGTGGCTGCATTTATGCACCACATTAACAAGGCTTTCCTCTCTGTCCAGGAAAAAGTGAAGAAAGGTACTTCGACGCACATTAAAGAAATCCAAGCCTTCCAAAAATACTTTGAAACTGTTTATCGATCAAATGACCTTGGTCAAACCATCTGCGACGCAGCTGTTACTCTGAAGGAATTTTTTTAAAAGAAAATGGAGAACTTAAAGATCCTTTCATACGTTCCTCCTGAGAAACGATACGAAACGACTTTCAATATGTTTCCTCCCAAATTTCCTCGACTGCCAAGTGCTGACTTTAGAGTGGCCCTTGTCCCTCCATTTCCAGGCTGGTTCGTCTGTGGGGATTCTATCAAAATCCTTCGCCAGCAATCAAAACCAAAAGCACAACGGGTGGTTCCGACCAAACATACGCTAGACAGTTTTAAAGGGCATCTTCATATTAGGATCGAAGATGTTCGTATCAAATCTGAGATATATGAAGGTGTGGAACGAGAGGATTTCGACCCAATATTTCCTTGTCTATTTATTTTCACATATAATGACTACTTTTCTATTTGTTTAGCCACAAAGATTCCTCCCAAAAAGCCACCAACTAGAAAGCTTGCAGAGGTGAAGGAAGAAGAAGGAAGCAAGACAGAAACAACAACAAAGGTATTTTCACACTCTTTATTAAGTTTGTCACTTTATGTCCATTATTTTCTAATATTTTCTTCTTCGGGGCGCTCGAAAGCAACCCCCGACTCCCCAGAAAAGGAAGGCCAAGGATGACATATTAGTGATAATCGAATCTGAAGATGAAGACTTATCTCCAACTGCTGAGCAACCTCTGAAGAAGAAGAAAAGGCAACCAAAGATAAACGAAGCCATTGCCCAATCTCAGGCGAAAGGCGTGAAGGTATTGATCAAGAAACCCACCAAACTCACCATCTTGGAGCCAACACCTGAGGAGATGTCGAAAAAGGCTACAGAGCAACCCGAAAGTGACAACCTAAGTCCCGGGGCAGAAACTCCTAAGGTATAAAAATGTTTCACACATATACCTCAACACCCTTGGTATTTCTCTTCGACTATTAACTTTGTTCATGCAGTCAGGACGACGCGGGAGTTTCGACTCAACCAGCCGCCCAATCAACCAACCCAACAATCCTCAATAGTGAAGGTGAACCAACATATCACCTTACTTCAGTAAAGGGTTCTGAGAAGAGCTCACTGAGCGAAATCAACCAAGTGGTCGAGAGACAACGTGAAACTTCTCCACCCAAAACCACCACTCAAACTTCTCACACCAGTGAATCCGATCACGAAAATGGTCAAGTCAAAGACACACAGGCTGAAACAACTAAGACTGACATGGAGGTGGATAATCTTGAGGTGCAAGTCGAAGATGAAGCTGATGATAGGTCCCCAAGAATCAAAACCTCGGATGCCGTTCAAGATGATGTTATAGAGGAAGGAGGCAAACATTTTATGTTCCCTAACCAATCAATGCCTATTGAGGAGTTTATGGATGACGATGAAAACGTCGAAGGGGGTAATAATCAAGATGAAGAAGAGGAAGAAGATGTTCAGAAAGAGACAATTGTCAAAACAACTCCTAACCCTAATCTGTCAACTGCAAAGGATTCGAGCAAAGCCTCCATGACCCTTTCTGCAGAAGAACTAGAGGCTTTGAAAAAGAACAATCCCCGTGAGTACTTAAAAGTTTTACTTGGTTCTAGGGGAAGTTCATCTGACAAAAACCTCAGTTCGCCCTCTGTATCTGGTGGTCAATCCACTACTGATCCTTCAAACCAGATACTGTTAAAGATTAAAGAAAAGGTTTTCAAGGGTGACTTGTTTCGACTAATTGAGTCTGACCCCACTTCTCCAATTGCTTTGAAGAATCTCCTCAAAGAGGTTGATATTCTAACTGCTTCTCCAGAAATTGCCAATATCATCTTGGAGCTGACCTCAATGATTGGTCGAATTGCTGCGGACCTTTCCAAAATCAAACAAATCTCGAAAGACGTTGAAAATTAAACTGGTTCAATCGCGGCTGCATGGGATGTTGCTACAGAATCTACCAATAGACTGGAAAATTTGGAGCAAATCCAAGAACAGAACAAGACTCAAATCAAGGCCAATAACCAAAGTATCAAATCCTGGGAGACACAGATTAAAGAGCTGCAAACAGAGATTTCGAATGCCAAGAAGCAGAACGCCGACCTTGAAAAGTTTGACAACTCCCAGGTGGCGAAAGAGCTTAAGGTAGGTCTGGATTTTACTGAGAAAGCTCAGAAACTAGAAGCAACACTAGAGACCATGAGGTCGAACCAATCCTTGTGTGAGAGGCGACTAGAACTTTTAAAGGCAAAGTACTCCACCATGAAAGACAACCTGCCATTCTAATTCCAAAGACTTTTTATTTCTTTTTTATGCTTCATCATTGTTCCTTGGATTCTGTAATGCTTATTCGCTTTCTAATGTAACAAACTTAGCCATTTTGGCACCATGTTTTATTTTGCCATATTAGCTTTGATCATTTACATGCGTGATTATTCTCTAGCTATTTTTACCTCTCGAAGTGCAGGCTTGTACTTCTTTAAGTACTTCCCATTTACCCTCAAGATTCTCTTATCTTGATCTAATTCTTCGATCTCATAAGCACCATTCAAAAAAACTTGTATGATTTGAAAAGGACCTTCCCACTTAGGAGACCATTTTCCCAAAGATCTATCCTTTCGATCCATAGGCAAAATCACTTTCCAAACCAATTCCTCAGGCGAAAAAGTCTTAAATTTGACTTTCTTATTATAAGACTGTTCTACTCTCTTCTTCTGCCTTTTCAACAATTCTAAAGCATTAAGCCTTTCCTAATCTAAGTCCACCAATTCATCTAACATAATATTCCAATATGACTAATATGGGATCTCATGGTGCCTCTGAATTCTCACCGACTAAAGATAGATTTTGACTGGTATTACTGCATCATGGCCAAAGGTCAATTGAAAAGGCGTGGAATTGGTCGCCTCTTTGGGGGTGGTTCGACATGCCCAAAGAACTTGGTCCAATGTTTTGTGCCAGTTTCTAGGCTTCTTACTCACATGCTTCTTAATTAGGATAATCACCACTTTATTTGCTACTTCGGCCTGACCATTAGCCTGAGCGTAATAAGGTGTAGAGGTTAAGAGTTTGAAACCCATTTCTTTAGCAAATTCTTGCATTTTCTGACCAGTAAACACCGATCCTTGATCTGTCGTAATGGTTTCTGGGATTCCAAACCTATAAATAATGTGTTTTTTAATAAACTTGATCACGTCTTCTTGGTCAACATTTAGTAATGGTATGACTTCGATCCATTTCGTAAAATTGCCAATGCCTACCAAAATGTATCTTTGATTTTTAGATGACGCCGGTCGAATCTCACCAACCAAATCCAAAGCCCAACCTCTAAAGAGCCATGGTTTGACTATGGAGTGTAGTTCGCTTGCAGGAATATGCTGTATACCTGCATGCACTTGGCACTCTTGGCACCCCTTAGCGAATTCGATGCAATCTTTCAACATAGTAGGCCAATATATGCCTTGTCGAAATAAAAGCCATTTCATTTTGTGACCTACCTGATGAGCCCCAAATGCCCCACTATGAACAGTCGAAAGGGCTAAGTATGCTTCTGACTCAATAAGGCATTTAAGCAATACTCTCTCAGGAGTCTTTTTAAATAACTCATTGCCCCCAAAGGACATAACTTAAAGCTTGAAACCTAATTTTTCGATCAGCAGACGTCGTTGGATTCTGCAGATACTCGACTATTGGTTTTCTCTAGTCTTCGTCCGTTAAACTATCCACTGCTAATATTTCGAAGTTCTCTTCATCAGCGTATCCAAGCTTTGTTGTTTGCAAGTCTGATGGGGATAATCTGGCGGATAATCTGGGGATAATCTCTTCAATTGCCTCTTCTAATCTTTCTTTCGACACCTTATATCCAGAAGCAATCTGAGCCAGGTCATTTGCCACTTGATTTTCCAATCGAGGTATGTGTCGAATATTCACTAGTTCAAACTTTTTCAGCAATCGATTGGCTATTACAACGTACATAATGAGATTCTCTTTAACACATTTGTACTCCCTTGTAATCTGTTTGATGACTAACTCTGAGTCTCCCATTATTTCGACTCGAGTTGCCCTCAATTCCAACAAAATTTCAAGTCCGACTATTAAGGCTTCATATTCAGCCTCATTATTTGAACAAATACCTTCGACTTTGTACTTATATTTTGTTGGGATTCTATTAGGAGAAATGATCAGGACTCCTACACCTGTACCATCTTTATGACAAGAACCGTCGAAATATAATTTCCAAGGTTCAAGCTCAAGATAATTCGACACGTTCTCGTTTATAGAATGGTCGACAATGAAGTCAGCCACCACTTGTCCCTTACCAACCTTTAAAGGCATATACGTCAAGGAATATTCAGTTAAAGCCAATGCCCGTTTACCAATTCGACTATGCAAAATTGGCTTAGATAACATGTGTTTAATGATATTGAAATGAGATGAAACATAAACATCAACTGGTTTTATATAATGCTTTAATTTTGTACAAGAAAAATACAAGCATAAACATAATTTTTCAACTATGCTATACCTAGTTTCTGCATCGTTCAAAACCCTACTAAGGTAGTAAATGGCTCTTTCGATGCCATTTTCATCCTCTTGAGCCAACATGCTCCCTAAGGTTTTGTCCGACGCGGATATGTACAATCTCATGCTCCTATTTCTGCAAGGTGGTGTTAGAATTGGAGGATGACTCAAATATTCTTTGATTTTGTCGAAAGCTTCCTGTTGAACTTGCCCCCATTCGAATCCCTCCTTGTTTAGTCGAAGTAGAGGTGAGAAGGCTTGAGTTCTCCCGCTGAGGTTCAAGATAAATCTCCTTAAGAAATTGATCTTTCCCAACAGCGACTGCAGTTCCTTCTTTGTCGATGGGGCTTTCACCTCCATAATGGCATTGGTCTTATTCTGATTTATTTCAATTCCCTTTTTATGGACCACAAAGCCTAAGAAATCTCCCGCCTGCACACAAAAAGCACATTTGAGAGGATTCATTTTAAGATCATGCCTTCACATCCTTTCGAATGACTGTCAAAGATGGTCAATATGATTCTTCCCTGAAACAGACTTTACAACAATATCGTCAATGTAAATTTGCATAAAAGTTTCTATGTAATCATGGAAGATTGTATTCATTGATCTTTGATATGTTGCCCTAGCATTCTTTAAGCCAAAAGGCATAACTACCCACTCGTAAGTGCCTAAGGCCCCAGGGCATCAAAACGCCGTTTTAGGGACATCATCTTCAACAATGAATATTTGGTTATACCCAGAATACCCATCTAGCATGCTAAGGTATTCATGGCCAGCGGCAGAGTCGACTAGCATTTCTGCCACAGGCGTCGAGTATTCGTCCTTTGGGGTCGCAGCATTCAGATCTCTAAAGTCTATGCAAACCCTCAAAGTACCATTCTTTTTTATAACAGGCACAATGTTTGCAAGCCATTCAACATACCTGGCCGTTCGAATAAATCTGCAATGAAAAAGCCTTTCGACTTCCTCCTTGATCTTCGAGAGAATTGCTGGTGCAAACCGCCTTGGATTTTTCTTGATCGGCTTCTTTCCAGATTTAATTGGCAGCTTTAGTTCGACTAGCTCTTTGCTTAAACCAGGCATCTCGTCGTAATCTCAAGCAATGCAGTCTTTGAACTCCTTTAACAACTAGATCACTTCGACCTTGGGTTGTGGGCTGATATTTAAACTGATATATGTTGGTCTTTTCGTTGCCCCCTCTCCCAAGTCGATTTCATCCAAAGGATCTTGCGCTAGCATTTTGATAATGGCCAACGGATCCTTCTCGAAACCCAAAGGCTCGTCATCATAAATTGCATTGAGCCTCTGGCCTTGCATTTCATCCTGGACCTTATTAGGTGGTTCTGGATCGAAGTTCTTTCCAGGACCTTCTTGGTTTGCTTCTTTGTTGGCTTCATCAGCCATATGTTTAACTTTGGCTTCCAAAGCCGGTTGTAGTTTATTTTCGGCTCTGTAAGCCAAAATCCTTTCGAGCGCCTTAAACTCAGACATCATCGTCGAATTCACTTCCCCAGCCTGTGGGGTTAACTCCGGGTGTGCCTTCATAAGCGAAGTTATCTTCTCCTACAACTTCCCGATCCCACTGGAACCCATTTGTTGGATGTAGGTACAGTGAACAATATGTGTTGTCGCCTGGAGTGAATGCAAAATCGGCTGGGTTACACGGAGCGATGTTACCCAAATTCCTGTCGATGTTTCGACTATCGACATGGTTAGCCGAAGCCAAGAAATAGCTTTGGTCGGCCTCAATGTTCTCGACAATACCATTTGTTCGCTAGATGGTGATTCTTTGGTGCATTGAAGATGGCACGACTCTTATTCCGTGGATCCATTCTCGACCCAATAATAAGTTGTAGTTGGCCTTTGTCTCTACAACCATAAACATGGTTGACCTAGTGACTGTCCCTACCGTCAGGTCTACTTGGATTACCCCCAACGTGTTACCAACCTTCCCTTCGTAATTCGATAGCACCATGTTATGGGGTTTAGTGTCAGTATCGAACTTTCCTATCCTCCTTAACATGAAGTGCGACATCAAGTTTATGGTAGCGCCACGATCTACCAGAATTTTGTTAACTGGTACGTCTTCAATCTTCCCAGTGATGAAGAGAGGCTTCAGATGGATCTTCATAGCTTCACTGGGCCTTTCGAAGAATACATTTTGCTCTTCGACACACCCATTATTCATTACATAATAGCAAACTGGCCTATGTGTGGCCATTTCTACATCAATGTTATCCGCCGTATCTTCAACCTCACATACCTGGTCAAACTCCCTTGGCAGAACAGATACCACGTTGACCAAAATGTCAAGAGACTGCTCTGTTCCTGAATCAAAATTATCAGTGAGCAATTTATCCTCAGCAACCTTTCGATCATGCTCTTCCTTGCCTGCTTGTTCTGGTGTAGCGGCAGGTGTTTTTTCGACAGGCTTGGGCTTTTTCCCATTGACTGGTACATTGGTGCTGGATTCTGCTTTCGCCTCAGCTTCTCTCTGGGCTTTCCTTCGTCTTTGTTCCCTCCTCCACTAGGACCTAGACATGGGGTTTTTCCCTTTGTAGTTCTCTAAGACGTAAGCCGGTTTCTTTGAGGCCATCGAAGTGCCTCTTTCTGTATAAAAACTCTACCACTTCTGTTGGCTCTTTTCCTTATTCTCATTCGGTTTTACCCACTTACTGTTAGACAGTTCTGTAAATGGTTTAAAGGTAGCGGGCCTTGCCCCTGGAACTTTAGTCTTCGGCTGTTCTTGCTTCGCAGCGGACTTCCTAGGGTCGAAACCCCGCTGGCCATGACGGGCTTTCTCCTTGCGCCTTTGTTTGGCCTTTCAAACTCCTTCGAGATTTTGCACTGCCTTCTTGTCAAATACAACGCTACATCTGGGACACAACATGAACTCTGACCTCTTCTTTTGACACCTGTGTATAAAGTCAATCATATTTTCCTCCTCTTTTGGGAAGGCTAACTTGTTTTATTCTTCCTGCCATCGTTCATCATCAACCTCCATGGGTGTCTCTTGAGAAATCTCCACCATATTGATTTCCATTTTGACATCCTCAGTGATATCAAGCTTACATAATTCCATCTGAAGGCCCTCAGCAGCCTTGTCCATCTGAACGAAACCATCATCGGTTTCTTTGGTTACCATTATCCACTGGGAATCCTCAGTGATTCCTTCGTCGGTGTCTTCAGTAACCCCTATGTCGACACCTTCAGTAGTGTTGTTGGTGAAACTTTCGACTGCCCCGCTAGCAAAACTCTTTATGTATTCTTGGTCGAGACCTTCAGTAATCCTGACCATGACTGCTCCATTGTTGAAATCGTCAGCGATTTCGACCATATTGCATTGTTGTTGAGGCCTTCAGTAACCTCAACCATATTAACCTCGGTTGGCTCTGCATAGTGAGCATCAGCCACTGGTAAGGGATCTGAATTGATTTTCATCTGGTTTTTGGACTTCTCACCGAACTTGAGCCTTCCTTCTTGGATTGCATTCTGAACAAGATTCCTGAAAAAGAAAACATTGAGAAGTCTTATGGCCCAAGAAATTATGGTATTTACAAAACCCTCCCTTTTTTCTTTGTTCTAAATGAGGCATTTTAGCACCATGAGGCACTATCATTTGACCGTCCTTAACTAACAAATCGAAAAATTTCATCACATTTAGTAACGTCAAAAGTATAAATTTTCTTGGGGAATTTATCATTCTTTTTTGGTTCGACAGGGTTTTTCCCATTCGAAGGGGCCAACAGCTTCCAAGAATAAGGTGGGCCTTGTTTCAATTCAGCAAGATCAATCTCGCCTTCGTCAAAACTTACTGGGTCATTATAATATTTTTCATCTTCGTCATTAACTTCGAAGTAGGCCACCCTTTTATTCTTATTCGCCCTAGCCTTTTCCTTATTTAGGCATTCTAGTTGTCGAACTCTATCAGCCAATTGAGCCATATCTCTTAGATATTGAGTATCCAATTTCTTCCTAATGGAATAATCAAGGCCTCCAGCGGCCATTTCGACTAACTCGTGTTCCGGCACTTGTGTAAAGCATCTAGCCTTGAGCAGTCGGAATCTGTTCTAGTAGTCATCTATTGGCTTAGTGAATTTTCGTTTTATACTAGCCAACTCCTTCAGACTAATATTTATTTGTCCAATATAGAACTGCTCTTGAAGTAGCCGTTCCAACTGGGTCCAATTTTGGATCGAATTTGGTGGCAAAGTTGTGAACCACGTGAAGGCATTCTTCGTCAGAGAACTTGGGAAGTATTTTATCCTAAGGTTCTCATTATTCACAATTTCTCCAACCTCTATCACATATCTGGCCACGTGTTTGACAGTGGACTCAGTGGTATCCCCAAAAAAC
Organism: Lathyrus tuberosus; assembly: GCA_022829125.1. NCBI lineage: Eukaryota > Viridiplantae > Streptophyta > Magnoliopsida > Fabales > Fabaceae > Lathyrus > Lathyrus tuberosus. The sequence goes on along the minus strand of JALAZF010000060.1, from coordinate 8,465,282 downwards.
TTAGTGAACTTAGGGACTTTCGTTCTAGGGGGTAAATCCGACTGGAGAATATATTCTGACAATGGAGATGTATAATTTGGCCTTCGAAGACCAAATTTTACCGTATTTTGGACCATAATCCTTTCGACCATGGCTACCAAATTGTTATCTGCTGCCACATCATGACGTCGAAGTTGTTGTATAACATTGTGAGCGTCCTGGTTTCTATTCACCAAAACCATCCTTGGTTGTTCTCCTACAGGAATTTGTGGTTGATTCCTAGGGGGTTCGAATACTCCCTGGTTCGCTACATTCGCCTGAGGTATGTTTCTTGGATTTTGTTGGTTCTGGTTAATAGTGGGGTCCTCTTCGAACACCACCCCTTGGTTTCCTGTGATATACTCTCTCTGAGGGTGTCGAGGAGGGTTAGGTACACAAAAGAAATCTGCAAGGCGCATCATCTGTGCAACCATTTGCTGGTTAGTCTGGGTGGTATTTTGAATTAGAGGTTGAAACATTTCTCCCATAGATTAGGACATCATTTGGACCACTTGGTGGTTACTTTCATCTATTTGTTGCTTTAAATAGGCTGCAGTAGTATTCGTCAAGCCTGTCATTTGGGTTGAATATCCTATTCCTAAGGAATGGTTATTTCGACCCATATTAACCCCAGATCCTGACCCTTGTAAATGTGAAGTTACTATAGGTTCTGTAAATACTGGAGGAGCACTCAGTAAGTTCGCCATCATCGAAGTTGGCATCCCATAAGGCGGGTCTCGACTAGGAAAAGGCACAGACAATCCAGTGGGAAAAATGATTAGAAGTTAGCAGAATGGGCTGAGTATGGGCGATCGAATGCGTTGGAGTCGAACTTGCCATAGATGGTATGATTTCAGATACAGGCGCAGAAACCGTGGGTCCTCCAGTCGAAGACCCTGGGATTGGTTCTGCGTTGATACCAAACGTAGTTTGAGGATTCGAACTATTTGGCTTATTAGTACTTGCCATTTTCCTCGTATATCTCCTCTTTGGTCTATCTTCGTTTGTGGTGGCTACTTTACCACTTCTTAATAATATACAACGAAGTATTCGACATAGAAAAGATAATAAAAAATACAGAATTATAAGTTTCTTTTGAAAACACAAGAAATTCGTTAAGCATTGTCCCACTGAGCGTGCCAATTTGTTTACTTGGAAAATAGTAAACAACAGCTGGTATATCAATTTTATAAAAAAAATGAATAACTTGCAGGATCGACCAAACTAAATCCTAGGACATGTGCTAAATGATTTTAAAAGATATAAAAAGAATACTGAACATTTCGACTATGTTTGTATTTGAAAACACAAACAATTCGATAAAACTTGAAAAGAAGATAATATGAGGAAATAATTAAAAGGACAATGGAAAGTAACTTAACAAAGTAAATGAGATAAAGTAAACTTCTGACTAAAAATTAATTGGATTGCATCGAATAAGAAAAAATGGTGTTACATAACACGTACATTTCTTCAGCAACTAATTTCTCTCTACACACGAATACTTTGAGTAATTTGAGAAATTTGTGCAACTTTTTAACACCCCCAATCCTAATGCTAAGACTTGCTATTTATAATAGTGAAAAATAATGACCCACTAACGGCCTATTAATCAGGACGAAACACATGGCATCGTGCATGCCATCATTCTTCAGATGTTCAACACATGTCCTTTTCTCTCAAATGGATAAGGACAAAGTTCCCTCCATTATTTAAATTTTGAATCTCCAAATTGAAAGACGTTTATTAGCCTTCTGTCGAAGAATATTCCCAAACTCTTAGAAATATTTCTAAGTCCCTAAACCATATCTTCTCTGCACAAAGGTACTTTTCGACTAGACTTTCTGACAACAACATTTCTGTCGAAGTCTCTTGGAACTTCAGAAATCCCATCCCTTAGAATAAAACTCTTAATCCAACATCAAGCGTCGAAATTAGGAGCTAACAATATGATATATCAAGTTCTTCTTCATTTAGATCTTCAGTACTGGACTCTCCTTTAGAATCTTATCTTCCAAAATAATCGATCACATTGTTAGCAGTTTCTTCCTTACTTTCACTACTAGAATCAGACCAAGTGACAAAAAGTCCATTTTTTCTGTTTCTTTAGAAAGGTAGGACATTCTGCTTTAATGTATCCAAAACCTTCCCACTCAAAGCATTGAGTACCCTTGCCACCATTGAGTTTTTCTTCACTCCCTCCTTTGACCAGGGGACTGATGTCGGACCTCTTGTCTTGGACATTTGTCCTACAATTTCTGTTCAGATATTTCAAAGAATTATTGAACTTTTTTTTACCAAGAAGAGCTATATCATCTGACAAGTTCTCTTATTTATCACCTTGTCTCTCTTCAAAATTTGAAACAAAGGCTATAGCTTTGTTCTTCTTTTCTCACCTTGCATTGATGTACATCTCAAAGGTTTGCTAGAAACCAATGAGTTCATCAACCTTAATATTGCTCAAGTTCTAAGCTTCTTCAATAGTAGTCACTTTCATATCAAACCTCTTAGGTAAGGATCTGAGAATTTTTCTAGCAAGCTTTTCTTCAAACATCTTTACAATTAAGGAAAATGAAGTGTTGCCAATATCGTGCAACTTGATGTTGAATTCACATATAGATTCATCTTCATTCATCATTAGATTCTCAAACTTAATGGTAAGTAGCTGCAGCCTTGACATACGAACTTTGGATGTGACTTCATGTGCAATTTTGAGAATCTCTAATTCTTCTTTAGCTTCTGAACATGTGTTAATCAACTTGAACATGTTCTTGTCCGCACCATTAAAGATATCATTCAAAGCCTTAGAGTTTCCAGGAGCTTCCTCATCTTCAGCATCAATCCATCCAGCTTCTGGTTTTAAGCTAGTAGTTCCATCTTCAGAAGTAACCACTGTATGTTTCCACCCTTTTATCACATATTTCCATACTTTTTGCCCATAGATTTGAGAAAGACCACCATCATAACCTTCCAATAATCATAATTGGTTCCATCCAAAACAAGTGGTTTGTGATTGATCCTCCATATTTAATGGTGTCCATTTAATCAGAATTTATCTTCCCTGGAGCTCACCCAACATACTAGGGTGTCTGCTTTGATACCAATTGAATTTGTTTTCCTCAGGAGACAAATGTTGAATGCGATGTCATAGATAACAGGTTCGACAAGATAAACAAGAATCACCACAATTAACACAGATTCAATTGTACAAGATGATGGACCAGAAAAGCAATAAAGAATACAATAATTGGTAACCCAGTTTGATGCAAAAACACCTACGTCTGGAGGGTTGTCTTCTAACTCAAGAAAGGAAATCCACTATTACTAGTTTAGTAAATTTAGTCTCATAAGCGACAACAAGTCCTATGTTGTTCATTGTCTCTTCCTAATACTACATAATGACTTTCTATTTAGGTCTCCCCCTAAATATGAGAACCCCTCCCACTTTCTCTCAATCACTAAACCCTAGTGATGGGTGTTTAATAAACACAAAGATCAATACAACTCAACTAAACAAACCTATAACTATGCCAAGTTACTGAAACATAGTGTGGTGTACATACAATAATAACAAGGACTCAAATAAACCCTAGCACTCTAATATTTTCAATGTATTGCTTGATTTCTAATGTAGGTTTTCAGCTTCTTATATAGCAAAAGTATTATGGGGTTTTCTCCTTGGATCTTTAAATTAATTTCGTCCAGAAACTTTGCACAATTTGTTGGATATGATTTGTTCCATAAATATCTCCAACATAAAGATATGATTTGTTTTGTTTCAAATTCAAATTTAAATCACAATTAAATATGATTTGATCTTCAAAGGTGTCTAAAAAATTTAAATTTAAATTCAAATTCTTGTTCAAATGACATTATAAATTATATCTTATGAAAATTTGAGTCATAAGGATCATTTTTGCCAAAAAAAGTCATGTTTTGACTTTTGGCTCCGGAGCGGTTCGGCGTGGAGAAACCCTAATTCCCGACTTTTGAGGAATGCATTCTCTAAGGGTGATTTAACTTTGAAAAGGGACTCCTAGGGTTATTTTGAGCACATTGAGTCATATTTTGAAGCCTTGGCTCAATCACTTATGAAAATTTCACTCTGGAGGCCTCAGTCGACAAAAACCCTAATTTGGTGACATTGGGTATTTCGATGCTCCTTCCACTTGGAATGCTGCAACTTTATGCTTGATTCTCGATGTGGGAGTCCTCTTGATCCTTTATGGATGTTTGAGAGTTTGGACAAGTTGAACATTATGTCATTTCTTGATTGATCATTTGTCCAGATGCTTAGAGAGGGATGAAAACCCTAATTCTTGATCATAGTGAATGCTCAACCATCTTTGAGGAGATTGGTGAGGCTTGAAGGTACATCCATATTATGGTGATGATTTGCATAATGATGGGAAATCTTGTGGTCAAAATTTGGGGTATGACAGATGCCCCTATTTAATCTTCTTGGACCCGAAGGTGTGAATGGCGAAGGTATTCAGACATTCAGGGTGCGAGAGGATTAAATATCGAAATACCCAAAATTTTGATGGTGGTTATGAATGGTAGTTTGCTCATCCATCTTCTTCTGCTAAGCAATGTTACTTAGAAAAGTGTAAAACTTCCCCTCGATACTGGTCTTCAGCCATGGAACTGGTCTTAGTTTCTTTTGTAATAAACCTCCCCTCGATCCTGGTTTTTTAGCCACAGAACTGGTCTTAGTTTCTAAAAAAAACTTCCCCTTGATCCTGGTTTTTAGCCACGGAACTGGTCTCAGTTTCTTTTTGAAATAAACTTCCCCTCGATCCTGGTCTTTAGCCACGAAACTGGTCTCAGTTTCTTCTTGAAATAAACTTCCCCTCGATCCTGGTCTTTAGCCATGGAACTGGTCTCAATTTCTGAAATAAACTTCCCCTCGATCCTATTTTTTAGCCACGAAACTCGTCTCAGTTTCTTTTGAAATAAACTTCCCCTAGATCCTGGTCTTTAGGCACGGAACTGGTCTCAGTTTCTTCTTGTCGAGTTTCTTTCTTGACAAGGAACGCTATTTGCAGCGGCTTTCATCAAACTTCTCGCCGAGCTATACTGGGGAGACGCCATTTGATGGAAAAAATTTGAGGTCAGACTTGCTGGGGACACCCATTTGTCTGAGTTATAGAGGTGTGTAAACTTCTCTGTTGGAGATGCCATTTGTTGACTCTACTAGGGAAAAATGAGTCTCTTGAGAGATTGCTTTTCGCTTGGGGACATTACATCATACTTTTCTTCGAGCTCTTTCGGGGAAATTCCATGTGATGTAATCCAATTTTGACGTGCTGATGACTTCATTAACATAGACTTTCTTGGGAGAAAAACCGATGTATTGCTGAGAGTCTTCGGTTGAGAGGCTTTCTCTGGGGATTTTCCTTAATTCGGGAAAGCGAGAAATATCATCTTCAATGGTGAAGAGTGATGTTCCAAAGGTGTCTGTCGAATGTCTTTTTGCCTTTCAGAGGTTCAAGTTATCAAAGTGGTCGAGGACCGTCTCCAATCCAGAAATAAACTGGGGGAGAGATTGCTCAGACGATACATTTCCTGACGAGGAAAGAACTTAAATCGGGATTTTGTCTTATCCGACAAGGAAAGGGAAACTGACAACTTGATCGAAAAGAAGACTTTATCACTTAGGAATGAGTATGACTAAAGTGATAGCAATGCAATATGAATATGAATGTGAATCAATTATGCTGATGTATGTATGTTTATGCTGACAAAACTGATGCGACATACAGACTAGTGGATGAACACGACTGGATACTCGGCCACTACGGGGGATGAAAAAGTATCATTGGTTCAAGATAGCAATCCTGTCTTGCTTTGGAGAGGTAGACCCTGTGGGGAAGAAAGAATCGTCAATCGGTCTTAAGAGGTAAGAACTCTGCCGTAAATGTAAAATGGGATATTATATCTGAAACGGTTGATCCTTTATTCAGATGTGCTGGTTTAGAAGGAGTACTTTGATTATGCACTTTGAGGTTCAATCACTTTCGGAGAAGCTATCGATGTTCTTTGTGCGTTTAACAGTTAAAAAGAAATGCCATCTTTATTTTAAAAGTAGAAGAAAATTTGACAAGTAAAATTCATTTTTTTTGTTTCAAGAATCGTTGATCATGTTAAAAATGTCATTCTGTGAAGCAAAAACAAATGAGATTTGCAAACAAAAGCACTAGGGCTCAAATTTTATTGATAGGATGGAAATCAGCCAAGCGCGTGATCCCATATAGCATTACAAAGTTTAGAAAATGGTAATTTAAAGGGAAAAGGGGCTACATTGAAACATAACGACCGCTATCCTTCTACCAACTTTGAATTCTGGACATTCTGGGCTTCTGTCGAAGGTGACCTTGACTGAAGTTCTTCTGATGGATGGCGCTACTGCTGAGGAGTCGAACTGATCAGACATAGTTACTTGCCATGAATCCCTAACTTTTGCATGGATTGTCTTTTTAAGGTTTTCAATCCATCAGGATGAATTTTTTTTGCTCATGTCTCTAATTTTTACCTGGACCGCCCTTTCGGGGTTTCAATCCACCGAGACATTTATTTATTTATTTATTTAGGTGAAGTATTTCTTGACTACATCAACATTCGTGGGGTAGGTAAACTCCTCTCCATCCATGGTTGCGAGTCTCAAGGCACGGCCTGAGAAGGCTTTCTTGACCACATAGGGGCCGTCATAATTCGGAGTCCATTTGCCCCGGGAATCAGTGAGGAATAATTGTATCTTTTTTAGCACAAGGTCTCCTTTTTTGAAGACACGGGGTTGTACCTTTTTGTCGAACGCCTTCTTCATTCTTTGCTGATACAACTGACCATGGCATAGAGATGTCATTCTCTTTTCTTCGATGAGGTTCAGTTCATCGTGCCTGCTTTGGCACCATTCAGCTTCTGTTAGCTTAGCTTCCATCAATACCCGGATTGATGGGATCTCTACTTCTATGGGAGCATTGCTTCCATGCCATATACTAGAGAGAAAGGGGTTGCCTCTGTTGAGGTGCGAACAGATGTGCGATAACCGTGGAGAGAAAATGGTAGCATCTCATGCCAGTCTTTGTAGGTTACAACCATCTTTTGAACGATCTTTTTGATGTTCTTGTTAGCCGCTTCTACCGCTCCGTTCATCTTAGGTCGGTTGGGAGATGAGTTATGGTGTTCGATTTTGAACACAACACACAACTCTTTTATCATCTTGTTGTTCAAGTTAGATCTATTATCAGTAATGATCTCGCTTGGAACACCATAACGGCAGATGAGATTATTTTTGATAAAGCGGACCACGACTTGTCGGGTTACATTGGTGTATGATGCTGCTTCGACCCATTTGGTGAAGTAGTCAATGGCTACCAGGATGAACCGATGTTTGTTTGAAGCCTTGGGTTCGATCATGCCAATCATGTCGATTCCCCATATAGAAAAAGGCCATGGAGAAGAAAGAACTTTGAGATGCGTAGGCGGTACATGGATTTTGTCAGTGTATATCTGACACTTATGACACTACCTCATGTACTTGTAGCAATCGGATTCCATGGTCAACCAATAGTATCCTGCTCTCAGAATTTTCCTTGCCATTGTGTGTCCATTGGCATGAGTGCCAAAGGATCCTTCGTGAATTTCTTTTATCAACATGTTTGCTTCTGGTCTGTCTACGCATCTGAGCAAAACCATGTCGAAGTTTCTCTTATAGAGTGTATCAGCGTTCAGGAAGAAGTTGCCTACCAGTCTTCTGAGAGTCTTTCTATCTTTTCTTGATGCCCCAGGCGGGTACTCTTGTCTTTGAAGGAAGCACTTGATATCGTGATACCAAGGTTTATCGTCTATGACTGATTCAATCGCGAATATGTAGGCGGGCCTTTCAAGGCGCATTATGTCAATCTTAGGTACGTCGTTCGATTGACCTACACTAATCATGGAAGAGAGTGTGGCTAGTGCATCAGCCATGTGATTTTCTTCACGAGGAATGTGATGAAACTCGATTCTGTTGAAGAATGGTAACAACCTTCTCGCGTAATCTTTATAAGGAATCAATCCCGATTGGTATGTATTCCACTCTCCTTTGATCTGATTGATAACCAGGGCTGAGTCTCCATACACATCCAAGTTCTTAATCCTCAAGTCAATATCTTCTTCGAGACCCATGATACAAGCTTCGTATTCGACCTTATTATTTGTGCACTTGAATGTTAATCTAGCAGTGAAAAGAATATGGGTACCCTGAGGTGTTACGATGATTGCCCCAATTCCGTTTCCATAATTGTTGACAGCTCCGTAAAAAATTAGTCCCCATTGGGAACTTGGTTCTGGCCCTTCACTGGGTAGTGGTTCATCGCAATCTTTCATTTTTAAGTACATGACATCTTCGTCTGGGAAGTCAATTCCTACTGATTCCTGATCGTCAATCGGTTGATGAGCCAAATGATCGACTAAAATACTCCCCTTGACGGCTTTCTGAGCATGGTACTCAATGTCGTATTCTGATAACAACATCTGCCAACAGGCGACCCTTCCCGTGAGAGCAGGTTTTTCAAAGACGTACTTGATTGGGTCCATTTCGGAGATTAACCAAGTAGTGTGATAAATCATGTACTGGCGAAGACGTTTGGCTGCCCAAGCTAGAGCACATCAAGTTTTCTCGAGCTTAGTGTACCGAGTTTCACAGTTAGTGAATTTCTTGCTTAAGTAATAAATGGTAGACTATTTTCTTTTTGTTTCGTCTTGTTGGCCGAGTACACAACCCATGGAGTCTTCCAAGACTGTTAAGTATATGATCAGTGGTCTTCCTTCCACTGGAGGGGACATGATTGGTGGATTCAAAAGATATTCTTTGATATTGTTGAACGCTTTTTGGCAAACTTTTGTCTATACGCAGCTTTGATTCTTTCTGAGTAGTTTGAAGATTGGCGTGCATGTCGCGGTCATGAGGGATATGAACCTTGAGATGTAGTTCAGACGTCCCAAAAATCCTCTGACCTGTTTTTCGGTCTTTGGTGAAGGCATTTCTTAAATGGCCTTGACCTTGTCAGGATCAACCTCAAATCCTTTTTGGCTGACGATGAACCCTAAAAGTTTTCCTGAGCGAACACCGAAGGTGCATTTATTAGGATTCAAGCGGAGTTTGTATTTTCTCAGACGCTCGAATAACTTTGACATGTGGGTCACATGCTCTTCTTCTGTTTTAGATTTGGCAATCATGTCATCGACATACACTTCAATTTCTTTGTGCATCATGTCATGAAACAAAGTTGTCATAGCCTATTGATAGGTTGCACCGACGTTCTTCAAACCCAACGACATTACCTTGTAACAAAAGGTGCCCCATGGGGTGATGAATGAAGTTTTCTCCATATCTTCCGGCGCTATTTTGATTTGATTATGGCCCGAGAATCCATCCATGAAGGAGAAGACTTTGAACTTTGTTGTACTGTCTACCAGCATGTGTATGTGTGGTAAGGGGAAGTCATCCTTTGGACTTGCTTTGTTCAGATCCTTGTAGTCTACACACATTCTGACTTTTCCGTCCTTTTTCGGAACTGACACTATGTTAGCTAGCCATTGAGGATATTCTGAGGTGGCAAGGAAACCTGCGTTGATCTGTTTCTGCACTTCCTCCTTAGTTTTGATGGCCATATCAGGGTGAGTCCTTCTCAGTCTTTGTTTTACCGGAGGACATTCCGTTTTTAGTGGTAATGGTGTTCCACGATGCTGGTATCTAACCCTGGCATGTCCTGATAGGACCAAGCAAATACATCTGGAAACTCTTTAGGAGTTTTATTAAGCCTTCTTTGACAGTTGGACTGAGCAGTGCTCCAATCTTAACTTCTTTCTTTTCTTCCTTTGAACCCAAATTGACCGTTTCCAACGGCTCTTTGTGAGGCTTAATAGACCTTTCCTCTTGTCTGAGTAATCGAGAGATCTCCCCTGGAATTTCTGCGTCCTCTTCTTCTTCAGCTTCAAATACCGGGAATTCAAAGTTGGGAGAAGGCATTAGATCGTATGTTTCAATGGGGTTTAAAACAAGCAATCTGCATGACGTGATGATTTGTTTTTTAGAAGAGATAGAGAAAATGCAGTGTGTGCAGTGTATTTTTTGAAAAATACTTGTTTTTATTTATTTTGGGCTGTTTTAGGATTACTATTTTTTGAGAAACGAAAAGTGAAAACAACAATAAATGCGGGAATGACAGAATGACATTATTCATTTACGATTTGTCGATTCTTGAAACACAGCCTTATAAAACAAGACTCTTTCGCTTTTAGGCGAAGCGAAGAGGGACATTTACAGAAAAGTGAGCCTTATAAAAACACCCGTTTCACCTGGGCAGGGTGAAAGGTCAAAACAAAGATGACAATTACTTAGACTTATGGACGACTTTCGGGACATCAACAGCAACCCAATGGCGACGAACTCCTTGGTGAGTCACAAAGTCTGGTATTTTTTTTTCTTGGTTTGTCTTCAGAAATGATGCTGATTTCTAGCGGAGTAGGATCGTTGGAGTCTTCCTCCCATGCAGAGTTGTCATAAACGAACTCTTCTGTTGTATCTTCCTTAGTGTTTTCATTCTCAAGAGAATCTCCCCATCCAGTTGACTGGATGTCCTCGTATCTGATGCGAGAGCTTTCAGGAGAGGTGTACTTGACTAAGAAGTCGTACTTGCTACTCGGTTGTCCTAAAGTGTCCCATACTTCTTTGGGAATAGAAGAGTCATCTTCCTCGATGACGTTGACTTCAGGAAAAGTATAGTTGATGAACTCTTGTCCTGCAATCTTAGCAGATTCATCATTGTGCTGGATATCTTTGGAATGTCCTGAGTAATGATCCCATGACTCGGTGGGGACGTGGGTATTTTCTCCAATCTTACTCAGTTGGTAGGCATCGTTTGGCTGACTCTTTTTTCCCCAAGTCTTCTGGGTACGACTTCCAGATAGGCAAGTCATCCAGGGGATCATAATAATCTTGGTCAAAGTTGTCTTTCATTAGATCATCTTCTAATGAGTTAGGTGGAGCACGACATCCTTCAGGATCGCACTCTTCATAGATCATCCAAACGTCTGATCTTGGTATATACCTCGGGCCCTGCTTGGGAAAACAGAATGGCATGTGCGTTTCTTCCTGAGACATATAACCGTTGTCGTTGAGATAAGATTTCCACTCCTCATCCATATCAGAGGAGTCACTTTTATTGATGATGTGCACTTCTTGAGACACTGGGTGGAGGAAGCCTCTACTATGGAAGAAGTCCTGAATGGGATGAAAACTTTCATCTTTAGTAGTCTGGGTACAGGCTGAGGAGAAACCAAGACCTTTCTTTGTCTTGTTATCTGTAGGAATTACGAGCTATCCCCATCCCTTTACGTTATTACTCTCGATCACTTTGAGAGCGTCTTTGTATAAGGAGATCGATGTCCCTCTTTCTGATCGATTCTCATTGCTCACCGATGTTCTTAAAACTGGGTTCCAATAACCTCCTCGGGTTCTACACAGGAGAATGATGATAAGTTGCTCACTATTAAAGCCTGTTCTTCGCATACCGTGACTAACTTGTCATTCTTGACAAACTTCAGCTTCTGGTGAAGTGTCGAAGTGACTGCCCCAGCCTCGTGTATCCAAGGTCTTCCTAATAAACAACTGTATGCTGCCCGGATGTCCATGACCGGGAAAGTGACTTGGAAAGTGTGGGGACTGATGGTTATGGGAAGATCAACTTCGCCGATAACTATTTTTCTAGATCCGTCAAAGGCTTTGACGATGACCTCATTGCCTCTCATCGGAGATCCTTGAAATGATAGTTGTATCAGAGTTGATTTTGGCATAACATTCAAAGACGATCCTGTCTCTACCAGTATGCTGGCTAAAGTATCGTCCTGGCAGTTGACTGTAATATGAAGCGCCATATTATGATTTTTGCCTTCTTCCGGCAGTTCTTCATCACTGAATCCTAAGTTGTTACAGGAAGTGATGTTGGAAATGATGCTGTCAAACTGTCTTACCGTCACATCTTGTTCTACGAAAGCTTGCGCTAAGACTTTCTGTAGAGCTTCCCTGTGAGCTTCGGAACTAAGCATGAGAGATAGCACAGAGATTCTTGATGGAGTTTGCAACAGTTGGTCCACAATGTTGTACTCGCTTTTCTGGATGAGCTTCAGCATCTCATCGTTGTTCTTTATAAGTTCTGGATTACCGGATTGACCGACTTGTTGATTTGGAACTTCTGTTTGAGGTTCCTTCTCTTTAGCAGGTTCTCCAACTCCTCTTTTAAAGATCCGGCCGCTCCGTGTGATTCGACTGATGTCGGCAATGTTCACGACGGAGGGTAATGGAGTTTCCTTTCCATTTTTGATGGTCGTTGCACCGTACTTGTAAGGGATAGCCTTCTCTGATTTGTACGGTATCGGACCTGGCAGGTAGATACCCACAGGAGCTTTCGGATTTCTCTGACCGTTATGAGCAACCTCAATCAGTTCCTGGTTGGGAACTTTTGTACTATCAAGAGGGATTCTTGATTCATCGAGTAGAGGGATTATGGCGCAAACGTCTTTGGTCCTCCCATGATCGGAGATTATGACAACATCTTTGCTTTGATCAGGGAGATAGTCTTGTATCACGTTGATCGACCCAGAACTTGAACATGGTCGAACCTCTTTCCGGTGCAACTGATTTTGAAGAGCCGCTCGTACGAGGTAGCATCCTTGGTTATTCTCTGAGCAAACTCTACAGCGCTTATAGTTGTAGGGTGGCATCCGGCCACATTCGCTTTGTATGCAGTGCATTTTTACCAGACCTATTTCCATCGAGCGGACATCCTTACTTTGATGCCTACCAGGATTCCCTTCAGTTATACTAATCTATTGTGTAGCTTCATCCAAGTAGATTGAAAGCCACCAGTGGTCCAACAAGTGTTGAAGTGTTCTTTGGACAAGCGCACACCCTTGGTCATCTTCACGACATTCTTCACAGTCTTGATAATCATGTGAAGGTAGAAATCCGAGCCTGACTTGCTTAGCATGTAATTCTACCAGACTGGTATTCATCAAGCGTATGTCAAAGATCTGAACCATATTGCCTTGATGGTTATTTTTCTCATTGTAGTCTTGGATCCAGCCGAGATCCATCTGACGTTGAAGGGCCTCTTGTACAAAAGAGCATCTCTGATTGCTTGTTGAGCAGATCAGACAAGTGTTGTAATCGTGTCGTGGGAGATTATGATATTGACTTTGCCTTGAGTGCATCGCCACCAAATTGATGTTCATCACAAGAATGTTGCGGTTCTGAACAATGTTGGGATGCGCATGGGCCATGTTGACTTCACGGATCCGATGATCCTAAATCCAGTCCAGATCCATCTGTTCTTGTAGAGCTGATTGCACTACGAAACACCCCTGATTATTCTTTGAGCAGCTATCACACTGGTGATAATTTTGAGGTGGCACATGACCGTACCCTCTCTGTCTGCAATGCATCCTGACCAGATTGGTTCCTAATAGGAGCACATCATGAATTTGATAACTACGGCTAAATTCTTCCTCTATTAAATTCACTGTAGTCTTCTCATGTTGTGGCAACGGGTTCGTTTAAACATTTGGATTAGTATCTTTGAAAGATAAGATTCTGTTCCTGATAAGTTTCTGTACATCAGACTTGGAGCTAAGGCAGTTCTCAATGTTGTGCCCCGATCCTCCTTGATGGTAAGGGTAAGTTTGATCCGCTTTGAACCAAAAAGGCAGATTTTTCGGTACTGCGAGAGGAGTCCTGGTTTGGACGTGCCCCTTGGCCAGTAGAAGTGGAAATAGTTCTGCATACAACATCGGTATAAGGTCAAACCCTGATGGTCGTGTCGTATGATTGTTATTGTTGTACTGTGGGCGAGCCTGCTGAAGAGGCTGTTGCGGCCTTTGCTAATATTGTTATTGATTTGGTTGGCTCTGAGCAACCTGAGGTTGATAAGTCGGAGCTGACGCAGGGTTGATAGCGGGAGTTATCGCCACTACTGGGTCATACCTTCGCTTTATTTTCTAAGGGAGATATTACTGATCTCCTGCTCTTTCTTCTTTTGGAAAGCACTACCGTATCTTTTGGTACTGCTTGATGGCACTGCATCTTTGACCAATCGTCCTTCTCGGACTGCTTCTTCAAGGCGTACTCCCATGTTCACCATTTCAGTGAAGTCACTGGGCGCACTGGCGACCATTCGGTCGTAATAGAACGAGCTTAATGTTTTCAAAAAGATATTGGTCATCTCCTTTTCCTCAAGAGGGGGACAGATCTGAGCGGCAATTTCACACCATCTCTGAGCATACTCTTTGAAAGTTTCTTTGTCTTTTTGCGACATTGCTCTGAGCTGATCCCTATCCGATGCCATGTCCAAATTGTACTTATATTGCTGAATGAAAGCTGCGCCGAGATCTCTGAAATTACTGATCTTGGTGCAGTTTAAACCCATGTAACATTTGAGTGCAGCACCGGTTAAACTGTCTTGGAAGTAATAGATCAGTAGCTGTTGATTTTCTGTCTGGGTAGACATTTTTCGAGCGTACATCACCAAATGACTTTGAGGGCAAGAGTTGCCTTTGTATTTTTCAAAGTCGGGCACCTTGAATTTGTGCGGTATCTTTACATTAGGGACCAGACAGAGGTCTGCAACGTCCTTTCCGAATAAGTCTTGACCGTGAATGGCATGCAGTTCCTTCTGCATCTCCAAGAATTGTTCTTGGAACTCATTCATCCTTTCGTACATGTCTTCGTTTCCACCAGAAATTGCTTGTGGAATTTATCCTTCCGGGACAGTGTGTACCACTTGTTGTGGTATAGACATTATAGCGGTAACTCTTGGCGCTTCCATGCCCTGAAGTTTGTAACCTTCAGGAGTTGATGTTGTAAACCTTGCATCTTCACTTTCCCGAAGTTTGTAACCTTCAGGTCCAGTAGCTCTTGCCATGGTTTCTGGGTCTTCAGTGACCGGCGGGATATATCCTTCAGATATAAAGTTGAGAGGCATGCCCCAGGGGCGACCCTTGGGCATGTTGTACCGAGGATGATTCTCATGTGTCTCCATAATGGGCGTAGATGTAATCTCTGAGATCACAGTCCTTTGTTATTGCTTCTGAGCTGCTGCCAGGGATTGCATGTCACTGTGAAGTTTTTCCAAACATTCCTTTAGAGCGTCGATTTCTTCTCTCAGCTCTCTGTTCTCTTCCTCGAGATTGTCCATTTTCTTTTGTCGATTGGCCCGAGTATTGTATGAGTGAGACAGTTTGACTCTAGAATTGTGACACGTACATGAGACTCAAAGATAAGAAGAAATGCGTTTATGAGATAATGATGAATGATATATTTTTTAGTTTTTTATTTTAATCAAAAAGAAACTTCAACGAATAGATTGCAAATATCATACAGTGGGGTGAGACCTCTTTTATTGAATTCGAAAGATTGCAGTATTTTACAAGAAAAAGTACAGTATTTTACAAAGTGTTGTAAGGAAAATGGCTAAGCTTATGGATCCTGAGTCTTCTCTGAAGAGATCTCCGATGCCGGTTATGGTAATTTTCTTTTCTTTGACCGGGGCTCTTCAGCCGTTGTCGGGTTTTCAGTCCTTTGCCAAGTGAAAGGAGCGAGTAAATTTCTTCGGTCTTCTTGACTCTCTATAGCATGCCGTTCTAATATTTCAATTAGAGCATCCTTCTCCTTTAACAGTTCCTTAATCTTGGTACATTCCATATTGAGGATTCAGTATTTGTTTTTCCAAGAGCTCTTCTCACGTTGAACTTTGTTGAGAGCTACATGGAGTTTTTCCGCATCTGGCATGTAATAAAGGACAAATTTCTTTAACGGAAAAAATTCTTGGAGAGGGTAAGACATCATCAGCTTGAGGGCTCTAGTTTGCACCCAGTGGAGATAAGGCTCCATAGAGATACAGTTTGGTTTTCCTAGAGACTCTCTGCCTTTCTTGTGAATATGTTGCCAGGCATGAACTATTTCTTTCTTTAGTGCCTTGTCATTTTCCCCTTCCTTGAAGAAAAGACCTTCCAGATGAACATTATGTGGGATATTCTTCATCGGGTATCCGAGTTGACGGCGAGCTAAAATTGGATGATATTTGATTCCTCCTTTAGTTCTTATGAGGGTACATTCAGGAAATTTCCACATCTGTCGATGGTCTCTATCCCTTCGTAAATCCTATTATACCAATCTATGCCAGAGTTGGTAAGGGACATAATCCTTTGTGACCAACGTAGAGTACTCTTGTGATAAAAAAAAATAGCAGACTTGGGTAAATGGGAAATGAACCATTTGTAAAGTAAGGGTACGCAGCATGTGATCATTCCTCCACTGTACAAATTCCTTAAGTGTACGGAATGATAAGTATCTGCGAGCAAAGTTGGTACGGGGTTCCCAATCAGAAATATCTTAACAGCGTTGGTATCGACGAAGTTGTCAATAGTGGGAAAAAGGAATAACCCATATGTGATTAGAACAAAGACGTCTTCGAAAGCAGTTACGTTTCCTATACTAGCAAAGTATAGAGCTTTCTCTATCAGGAACTTATCTGGTAAACCCTGGATTCCTCCTTTGGTGGTCAGGTGAGTCCTAACTTCTGACTCGTCCAAAGAGATTGCTCTTGCAATGGTTTGTTCCTTTGGAATTTCTTCCAGTCCAGAAAATAGAGCTCGATTAGTGATAGGTAAATCAATCAGATGAGAGTACTCCTCCAGTGTTGGTGCAAGCTGGTAATCTGAAAATGTGAAGCAATGGTAAACCGGATCATAGAACTGAATCAACGTAGACAAGATTCCTTCAACTACGTGGACCCTTAACAGAGACAACAGTCCTCCGTGCTTGGCTCTGAAAGCCTCAGGGTTGGTAACCATTCTTGCCAACCTCCTTAAATCCTCTAGTTCTGGAGCCTTGAATGTGTACTTGTGCGTCTTTCTTCTACCAAAATCCATAATGCAATCTCTGATATTTGCAATTATTGTTTTAGTTTATTTTGAAAAAATAGATTTTTTTTTGTTTAAAAAAGAAAGAGTTTTTTAGATGAATGCATGAATGCAGCACA
Organism: Lathyrus tuberosus; assembly: GCA_022829125.1. NCBI lineage: Eukaryota > Viridiplantae > Streptophyta > Magnoliopsida > Fabales > Fabaceae > Lathyrus > Lathyrus tuberosus. Next base: position 8,448,183 of record JALAZF010000060.1, on the reverse strand, counting down.
CAAAAACATTGAAAAAACATGGGTTCAAGGGTTCAACTTCACGAGCATGGAGTCATGGCTCTACCCATCCCCAAAGGTTGAACTATTTTGGTCAATTTTTGTACCTGTAGAACGGGTTCTAAGGTTCCCAAAATCATTGACCCCCTTAGGGATACCAACAACAAGCTGATTCACTCGAGCGAGCTGTAATATCCTAGGATGAATCTCATTTGAGTGTAGTATCGCGTATCAACTATTCTCGATAGTCACCGCACTACCAAATGGTCATATGGTTAATGTCTACTAAATCCTCAGGGTCATGGGTACCGCACTGGGAAAACTATTCTTTCACGACAATCGGTCGTTCAACATTGAGAATCCACACGGGTACCTCGCCTGATTCGACGGGCTACAAAGTTAGCTTGGTCGGGATTCACTCCCTACAAGTGTTACCTGTCTATGCCACCCTTATCTTAATGTTCTCTCAAACTTTCCACGTGCGTATTAATCACATTCCAATTTGACAGAAAATTAAACACAGATATCAAGTAGGAATAACAGTAAATATATATAGTATAGATATAGTATATAGTATAGAAAATGCTAAACAACCTAGACCTCTTAGGAACTCTAATCCAAGTACGATATCCCAAGCATAGTCTCCATTTTTCTGTAGCGTGCAATTTTTGTCGGTGACGTGACCACCTTACCGCATTTAGTTGGAATTGGGTGCTACTTTTTGATTTCTTATTTATCCTATGAAGTTGGAAAGGAAAGGGAAGCTATCTAAAACTAACCTTGCACGCAAATGTTTTCTTTAACAAATGCTAAGAGATTGGGGGGGTCCGGGGTCAGGTTATACAATGGGGAGTTGTCAATTACCCATCCTATATGTGGTTATCCATAGATCATTTAGCAAATTTTACTGTTATCTACTTACTGGTGTTTATCTGTCATAAATTGGGAAAGTTTCTCCTTTGGGAATATTTGAGAGAGTATTTTTGTTGATTTCGAGTTTTTTGATGTTTTTGGTAAGGTACTGGACCTAAGGTTTTTGATTAGTGTGCTCGCTAAGATTTCACAATCTTATGCCTACGTATTCCCGTTAAAGAAAAAAACAGGGAAATCAGAGCAATCGTAGTTCCTCCTATTCTATGGGAGGAAAAAGATTTTTTGGTGTCTTGTTCAAAGACCAAGATTGAAGCTAGAGGTTATTTGTGTCTTGTTCAAAGCCCAAGATTGAAGCTAAAAGGGTTGAGTATTTGTGTCTTGTTTAAAGCCCAAGATTGAAGCTAAAAGGGTTTTGACTGAGAGAGAATTTGTCATCTCTAAGGGAGATATCTCATCTATTTATCACAGTTGTTGGGTAACTGATTATAAAGGATAATTACTTTAACTGGAATGTATGGAATCCAGCAATGCCATAATTTCCTTTATAAGGGATTTGTCCTGAAGGAGAAAACTTTAACTCAGTGTTGAGCAATGCCATTTTTCCTTAGGAATCTTTCATACTAAGAGAGGGACATTGGCTTGGATGTAAATAATCCAGAGGCTTGCCACTTACAGCAATTAGATGCAAGAAGGGGATTTACAAGGATAAGAGATGAACTACAACTTGGATTTTTGAATCAACAAGTGTGCCACTTACAGTAGTTATCTGGAATTAGGTTTGTTTTGATTTGTCTGTTTTGATGTGTGATGTACAGAGAAATGTCTTCCTACAGAGAGATTTTTTATTTCCTCTGAGGGGATGTTGGTTTTTGTGTGCCTTGATCAAAGCCCAAGGTTGAAGCTAAAAGGTTGACTATACTAGGGAGTTTTATATCTGTCTTGTACAAAGCCCAAGATTGAGGCTGAAAAGAGTCTGACTCTTTTGGGGAGATCATTATACAAAGCCTAAGAGGAGGCTTTGACTCTTCTGGGGAATATTTTGTATGTCTTGTACAAAGCCCAAGATTGTGGCTAAAAGGGATTGACTTTAATGGTGAGAGGTTTTATCTGTCTTGTACAAAGCCCAAGATTTGGGCTAAAAGAGGATTGACTCCACTGGTGAGAGGTTTTATCTGTCTTGTACAAAGCCAAAGATTGAGGCTAAAAGGGAATTTGACTGACTCATCTGGAGAATATTTATATGTGTCTTGTACAAAGCCCAAGATTGAGGCTAAAAGGTGCTGAGGGATGATCATTATACAAAGCCTAAGAGGAGGCTGGAAGGAATTTCTTATATAAAGCCTAAGAGGAGGATAACTTCTGTTGAGGATTAGTGAGATCCATAGACAGGTCCAAAGTGGGGAATCAACTCTTGCTGAGGATTACAGAAGAGTTGAAATATCATATGCCTTGAGGTCCTGATTGAGGGTTTATGGGTTGTAATTTGTCCCTAGCTGGGGAAATTTGAAGTGAGAGTTTAAAGATTGAGTTTTGAAACCTATGGAGGTTTTAACTCTGTTGGTGATTGATGAAATGATCAGGGTTTATCCTGTGCTTTTAGGAAACTTGAGGGTTTCTTTGAGATCCAAAAGGAGATGAGACTGTCCGAGTCTACTGGTATGAGAAGGTTTATCTTTGCATGATGCACAAGAGGAGGATGATCTTTTAAGGAATGAGAACCAACCCTAAACTTGTCTGATGTTTTGAAATTCTGACTCTCTAAAGGATTGAACTATCAAAGGATGACTAAGTTCTGTCTTATACCTGTAGGAGGTCTTTGGGTCCTTGTACTAAGCCCAAGAGGAGGCTGATAACTTCTAAGAAGCCTGAGGGTCCTTGTACAAAGCCCAAGAGGAGGTTGGGGATGCTTTTAGGAAGCCTGTGGGTCCAAACCTAAAAAAAGTTCAAGAAAGGTTTCACCGGGAATAATCCTTTCTTTAGTGAACAGTTCTAGGGTTTGAAGAAATTCAAGAGAGGTTTCACCAGGAATTAATCCTCTCTGGGGAAATGAATTTCTTGAACAAATTTCTAAATAGTGACAGTCTTGAGAAAAGTTTCACTGAGAATAATGCCTTTCTCTGTTCCATATTGTATAAGCCCAAGAGGAGGCAAGACTGTATCTGGAATTTCCTATGGGGAACTAGTTTTGACTGTGTTGAAAGAGTGACCACTGGTTTGATCTAATCCTAGACCTAATTGTTGGGAAAAACTCTAAGCAAGATATATATATATATATATATATATATATATACAGATGAAATATATAAACAAGTATGTAAAAAAGCTGGTAGAACTTACAGGTGAGCAAGCTCCCAGTGTTATAAACACAACTGTATCGTTAGTTATTCAAAAATTGAAGGAAGTTTTGATAAAAACTATGAATTTGAATCTAAATCAAAAGGGAAGTTGTTTTGAAAGGAAGTTTGGGGCTTATACTTAAGGAGAGACCCAGATGAAAATTGTTTGAAAAGCAGCAATCGCGCCGAGATTTTTGAAATCGTATCGGGACTTATACAATGACTGAGGCCCAAAAAAGGTTTATTTACAATGGAACGGGACTTACACTCTATCAAGAGGCCCAAGAGTTAATTTTATACAAAAGATGGGGCTTACAACTCAAGGAGAGACCCAGATGAAAACAACGATCATACGGTTATTTTGAAAATCGTATCGGGACTTATACAATGGCTGAGGCCCAAATTATTTTTGTATAAAGGGGGGTTGGGTCTTACACTCTATTAGAGGCCCAAAAGTGTTTATGTGAAGTTTGAAAAATCAAAATTTAGAGGAAACCCTAATTTTGAATTTAAAAGATATAATTTTCAAAGGAAATTAAATAAAAAATGATATAAAATATCAAATATATTTAAAAACAAGTTGTCAATTTTGAAAAATATTTTGAAAAATCATGTTTAATCACATGAAAGCCTGAAATTCATTTGAAGTTGAAAAATCAAGAGAAAGAAATATTTTTAAATGCCTCAAAACAAATAAAAACATAATTCTTTACAAAAATACCAAATATGTGAAATAAATAATATTTTTGTGAAATTTTTGTAAAATAAAATATTTTAATATTTTTATGAATTTTCAAAAAAAGAACCAATAAAAAATAATTAAATTTGAGAGAGAAATTAATTTTGGAATTAATTAATAAAAACCATGAAAAATGTGAAAAATAGCAAAATAGGGGGAAATGGCAAAATGGTCTGGGTGGATGTTGAACTCATGACCTCCCATCCAAACACACATGCGCGCTACTACTGGGGTGGTGATACATCCGTGTATCAAAACCACCCCATGTGCATATAATGGTGACAAGGTTTTAGGCCTGGCCTGGCCCTTGCCCAAGGCTGGCCTGATTTTAGGCCTCTTGCATGAAGGCCATAACTTCCTCAATTCTCCATGGATTTGGACAAAATTTAGATGGATCCTGCCTTTTGAAGCTCCTTGTGCTATCTTTCAAGATGCTTGTGCCAGAAGTGATCTAATGCTTTAGACACCTTTGATTGATCCCTTAGAAGCTTTTAGAACGATCAAAACCAGTTGGAATCCTCAGGAACAAGAATTGACTCTTTCTTGCAAAAGTGGCAAAAGTGACCAAAATGGTATCTCACTCAAATGATGTTACAGTTGAGGGAAACTTTTTGGAACAGTTTAAGGATAATATTTGAAGAATGTTTGAGGTGTTATTTGGTTTTGAAAGTGATTAGATCAAGGCATGGCTTGAAAAATGCAAAAAAGTCAAAATTTGAGGTTTTGGAGGTTGACTTTCTGATTTTGGTGTTTCAGATCAAGGATGAGTGTTTGAACAACTTATATATGATACATTGGATGTCTTTGGATCATGAGCTGTGGTGGAATTGCTCTCTAACTCAAAATTCAGGGGCGACTTGCAAAAGAAGGCATTTCTACATAATGAGAGAGATTTTGAGGAAAGCAAGTGTTGTTGTGCTTTGGTGTACTCAAACTGATCACAAATGATGTCTATTTATAGTGCAACAAGTTTGTTTTGGCATCAATAGTGAATGGAGGCTTGGACAGTCCTTTGGCCAATGGTGATCAAAAGGAATCTCAAGTCTCCTCTAGCCATTGACTTGAGGTTAGGGCACATGCTATGACTCCTTTGGTTTAGAGATAAGGCTTGACTCAATTCAGTTAGTAATGTCTTGATGCTTGCCACCTTGTGAATCCATTGAATACATTGAAACAAAATTGGAGCCTTTGAGATTTCTAGCCTTTTTAGGTGACACATAGTTACATGTAGATCCTTGGACTTGGGAGGCTTGTGGATTAGATCTTTTCCCTTTGATGTTATCCTTTGAGGTGTCCAAATGGATGACAAGGATTTCAATTTCCTAACTTAGCCAATTCGAGCAAAATTGCACAAATCTGTCTTGTACAAGACAGTTGGAAAGTGCCATCTTGGGAGGATCATATCTCCTTGCTCAAATGGAGTTATGGAATGCTCATGTACTTTTTAAAAAGCCCTTATACGGTACAATTCATATGTGGTCATAGTTTGTCTTGAAACTATCTGGACTTAGTTGAAAAATCCCCATGAACATTGAGGTTCAAGGCTGAAACTTAGACAGTTTTGTACTAAGTGTTAAATCTTTGATTTTTCACCACTTTGATCCATTCATAACCAAAAATCCATGAAGAATTAGAGTTTCATGTAGTTGAAGCTTTTGTAGAATGTATGAAGACCTACAAATCAGGCTTTGGATAACTCAAAATGGCTGCTTGGATCAAAAGTTATGGCCCTTGGAAGTTGGCACCAAAACCATCCAAACTTAGTAACTTAGAAAATTTTTCAATTTTTCAAGATTACCCCTTTTACAAGTTATCATGATTTCTTGATCAATTATTGTTCAAATGACATTATAAATCATATCTTATGAAAATATGAGTCATAAGGATCATTTTTGCCAAAAAAAGTCATGTTTTGACTTTAGGCTCTGGAGCGGTTCGGCGCTGAGAAACCCTAATTCCCGACTTTTGAGGAATGCATTCTCTGAGGGTGACTTAACTTTGCAAATGGACTCCTAGGGCTATTTTGAGCACATTGAGTCATATTTTGAAGCCTTGGCTCAATCTCTTATGAAAATTTCACTCTGGAGGCCTCAGTCGACAAAAACACTAATTTGGTGACACTGGGTATTTCGAGGCTCCTTCCACTTGGAATGCTGCAACTTTGTGCTTGATTCATGATGTGGGAGTCCTCTTGATCCTTTATGGGTGTTTGAGAGTTTGGAAAAGTTGAATATCATGTCATTTCTTGATTCATCTTTTGTCCAGATGCTCGGAGAGGGATGGAAACCCTAATTCTTGATCATAGTGAATGCTCAACCATCTTTGAGGAGATTGGTGAGGCATGAAGGTACATCCATATTGTGGTGATGATTTGCACAATTTTGGGAAATCTTGTGGTCAAAATTTGGGGTATGACACCATAATAAGGTCAATCTCTTACATCTCCTTGGGGAAACTACAAACAAATGTCTGTTAGCTTTGAGGTATTTAATGAGTTCATACTCCATAAATCTAGGAAGATTATCCCTAATCTTCATGGCGTGAGTTGGTTTTTTGTCAAGTTAAATTAATACAAAGTCACCATCTAGGACTGGCCTTGGAATTTTCATTCTATCCTATATGGGGAGAGGTTTCTCTAGGCCATGGACATCCTTGAATTTGGATTTCTCTACACGTGCGTTGAGCTCCATGACATTGATGTCTAGAGGGTGTTGTCTAGAGGAACTGGCCTCCTTCACGTTCCCTTTCTTATTTTCATGGATGATAATTGCATCCAAGTTCCTCAACAGAGAGTTGTGGCAAAGACGAGAATCAACCAAGTCTGTGTATATGGTCACCTCTCTGTGGTTGACATTGTGGTACTTCCTCTTTATGTGTAAGGTGGGTGGTACTACATCTAAGGATATTCTGAAGGGTTTTCCAAAATGAAAGTGTAGAGTGTTTTGTAAGAAACTACTAAGAACTGAATGTTCATTGCTCACACTACGCCAAAAATATGTTTAGACAGCACCTAAAAGACAGCGCTTTTATACAAAAGCGCTGCTAAAAAGAATAAAAAAATTTCGCTAAAAAAAAGCGCCTTAAAAGAAAGGCATTAGAAAGCGCTTTTCAAAAGCGCTGTAAAAGACTGCCACCTTAGACCACCTTAGAAAGCGCTTTCCAAAAAGCGCTGCTATAGGTATTACTTTAGAGAGCGCTTTTAAAAAGCGCTGTCTAAAGGCCACCTTAGAAAGTGCTTTCAGAAAGCGCTCTTATAGGGCTCTAATTGATTTTCACTTTAGAAAGCACTTTCAAAGGAAAAACGCCCTCTAAAGTCCTTTACTAATTAAAATATAAAACAATTCTAAACATTTTCAGAGACGCTTCTATTCATTTTCTCTCTCGACCATTTCTCTAAACCCTTGCCGTCGTTCTTGCATGCCATTATTGCCGTCGTTCTTTGCCGTTGTCGTTGCAGTTACCGTTACTGTTGCCATTATCGTCGTTCTTTGTTCTTCTAAACTTGTCGTCGTTCTTGCATTCAGTTCCCGTTCGAAACTCTCCTTTGTTCTTCAGTTCAGGTATTCTTCAGTTCCCATTATCGTCCTTCGTTCTTCTTTGTGAGCAATATTTAACAACTCTAGCTTATTGAATGTCATTGTTAGAAAAATAATAATAATATTGTCGAAAAATGTTCTGTTTGTTCTCAATATTCAGTTTGCATTACTTCCTTCGTAGAAAAATGTTCAAGATACTGTTGTTGCTTCTCAGTAACTTGGACGATAAGCATATCACATGTTTGATGTAATGCCACACAGAGAATGACTTGTTCTGTAATCAGTCATATATATTAATAGTATTTTTCATTCTATTTTTCCATAATATGCAACCTTGTTTTGTTTAAATTATAGAATCAGAGAAAATTAGGGGAATTCTTAGGGTATTTACTGTGATATGAATAGAGTTTTAAGAATGTAACCAATGTCTAGTTTTTAATCAAGAATGAGTCACTATTCTTTGATAACAATTATGTTGCATTTGTTGTGGTTGCATATTTTTCCAGTGTGATTCGTTGGCTGCAGTGTTTCCGAGTCAATGTGACTAATTCTTTTGTTGCTTTTAAATGTTGGTATTTGACTGTTATTCCTTTTTTGGTTAGAATGTGATTCAAACATTTGGTTACCACTTATACAAGTGATACTGCTTATTTTTGAAATAGATTCTTCATAGATGAATGATGATAGCTGAGTCAATTTGACTAATTCTTTGGTTACTTTTAAATGTTGGTATTTGTCTGTTATTCCTTTTTTGGTTAGAATGTGATTCAAACATTTGTTAGAATGTAATTTACATCTCTAAAGGTAATTAGTTGTTCTCTCTCGCCACTGTAATTATATATAACTTATATCATTCAATGGATTATGGATTATGAATTTTTATATTTGTCATTTAATTTTTGTTTTTTTTCTTTCTTACAGGTAAAATGTCTAATAACCAGGAAGACACCCACGAGACACATGATACACAGGAAGCTCAGAATGAAGCTTCGAATGTAGAACATGAAATAAAAAGAGGAAAGACCATTATGAAGAGAATCATCTGTGCTAGAGATAAAGGGATGAGATTTGATGTACATTGCAGTGACCAGAACCAACTAGTTGAGCCTAACGGTTCAATGTTGGCTTCATACATTGGTTCACTCGTCCGTCAGCACATTCCAATCACTTGTGATAATTGGAGGAGTAAAGCGTTGGATGCCGGTAAAGAAAAGATATGGACCGAGATAGAGGTACTTACCAAATATGATTGATGTTATTAGATTTTTGTTGACGATTAAGTCTTTAATTTACTTATACTAACACACTTTATGTTTATATGTGTATGTTTTTTTGTAGAGGTCCTTTAATATTGAAGAAAGCCGGAAAAAGTATTGTCTTCAATTGGCCGAAAAGAGACACAGAGGGTTTAGAGCCTTGTTATCAAACAAGTATCTTAGGGATCAAGACAAAAATTTTGTTGAAGGAGAACTTCCACCGTTGTATGCGGATTTGATTACACCGGAAGAATGAAGCCTTTTTGTAGACAAACGGAAAACCGAAGAATTCAATGTAATGTTATCTTGTCATGTCTATTGATTGTATTATATATTTGTTTCATTAGTTTGTTTTGATATGACTTAAACTTGTTTATCCATAAATTGAGTGCCATTAACCGCGAAAGAGCATCAAAGCCCGCGTATCCATACAGAAAAGGGCGTTTGGGATATGCACGGTTACAACAAAAATTGGTAAGTATATATTAATACTATGGTTTTATTAATTGTATTATTGTGTTATAATTGATGAACTTATTATTTAACTAAATGTATAGTTAGAAGAGAGTCAAAGTGAAGAATCATCACTTCCGGCACATCTTTTGTGGAAGGAAGCTCGTGTGGGTAAGGGTGGAGCTGTTACAGAAGATGTTCAACATGTTTACGAAGAATGTGTAAGTATAACATTATGTCTCAAAGTTAATTGAAATTTTATTAAATTATAATTAATTTTTAATCCCCACTAATAATTTTTGATATGTCAATGAATTTCAGGAGAATCTATCTAAATCCATACCCGCAGATGAGGATGATTGCAGGAGCATTCTTAGTCGAATGCTAAATGTTCCTGAGTATCCCGGTCGGGTGAGAGGGAAAGGATTTTTTGTGACTCCATCATCCTTGTATAAGCAATCAAAGAAAAAAAATCCCACCACCCAAGAAATCATGCAAACTTTGATGGCACTACAAGCGCAAGTCCAAGCATTGCAGCAGGATAAAGAGAGATATGAGGCGGAAAGGCGCGGTTCCGGTTTGAAAGATGCTAGTGACAAAGCTAGTATCAATTCTCCAAATAAAATTCTTGAGGTAATTAGCACATATTTATTTTAATTAAATTAACACATTTATTTTAATTGACCTTTATACATATTAACAGTTACATATTTATTATTGCTTCAGGGCATTTCATCTTGCCAGCTGTATTTGTCGTTTCCGACTTATCGCATGGTTGGCAAGGGAAAAGTGCATAGCTTTGTGGGAGCGTTACTTCACCATCATCCGCTCCCACAAGGTTATCTGAAAGTGTTGGTTGATATCGCTTTAGATACGGATGCATTACTACTGATACCAGACTCGGTTTCAGAGGTTACATTGCTGCGGGATGCAATAGGTTCGTTTGTTGCATGGCCGTTAGACCTCATTTCCATAGGTGATGAGGTATGTTGAAAACCATTACGAATCTCTTAGTATTCAAATGTCAATTCTGAACGATTATGAAAATCATTCTGAACCATTACTTACATTTTTTTTACATGGTAATGTTAGACTCCTACAAAACCCGCAGCAAAGAATAAAGGGGTTTTGCGGCAAAACGAGTCTGTTGAATCACACAGAGAGGTAGCTTTTAAGTGTTATTCTATTATCCGAATTCAAAAGTTTCATGATTTTCTACTTTACCTAACTTATATGATTGTTAGGTTCCTGCTCAACCTTCACAACAGACCGGCAAAAAAAAGCTCCTACAAGGACCGTGAAGAAAAAAAGACCTCACTTTCAGACGTGTCTAGAAACACTTATGTCAATGTCAGATTTGATGCAAGGTGATATTCGTCAAATCAACATGGACGAAGGTGTTTTTGGTTTTCCTCATTCCGAGATAATCGAAAAAGAGGACATGGAACAGGTTATCAATCATACTGAATTAGGCATCGGTGTTATGCATTCATACATCTGGTACTCCAATCAATCTATTATTTATTTAGTTGAACAATTTATTTACACATTTCAATGATAATAGTCTAATGTTTATTATGTTTTTATTTAAGGTGCATGTATGAAAAATTCATGCGGGGGACAGATTTGTCAAATAAATTCCGTTTCTTCTGTTGCAACATTGTTAATGCACCCAGAATTGATATGAATGCAGCAGAAGTAAGAGACCACTTACTTGACAGATTTATGGCCAGCAACACAGAAAGTTTGTTTCTTTTACCGTATAATACTGGAAACAGGTAAGATTTTCATTCTAATTTCATTCTAATCTTTAATTTGTATCTTTTGCATAGAAATTATCCATCTAAACTTTTGTTATATTTTACAGTGGACACTGGCTGTTGGTTGCCATTAATCCTGTAAGAGAAGTGGTATATTATCTTAATTCATTGGATACCGATTGGTCCACGTATCAAAATATGAAGGATGTGGTTGACACGTAAGTGAGATTGTTCGAAATATTCGTGTGTATTTGTATATTTAATTATTTCTATGACATTGTTCTAAGTTTACGTTTTTCTTTTATAGAGCTATACTAGTGTACCGTGCACAAAGAGAGATTCGAGTAGCACGGGCTAGAGCAACCAATGTTACATGGGTCAAAGTGGAGGTATATTAATTTTCACAATGTTGCTTATTAGTGATGCTACTTGATAACACAAAACATCTATATATTATTTCTTATTTAATTTGTTTGTCTATGTGTAGTGCCCTCGTCAGCGTAATGGCATAGACTGCGGGTACTTCGTTTTGAGGTTCATGAGAGAAATCATTCAAATGGAACAATTGGAGATTCCTATCATGAGAGAAATCATTCAAATGGAACAATTGGAGATTCCTATCATGGTATGTATGGATTTATAACTTAGGATTTATTTTAATATTTATCGGATATGTCATATAATGTATTATTTTTAACTAAATAATGCGTATTTTGTTTTGTTATGTAGTATTTCGAAGATATGGCGTGTTCTTGTTACACAAGGAAACAATTGAATTATATTACGGAAGAATTGTGCGAATTCTTTCTTCTAAGAAGAATTCTTTGAATGTATAGTTTTGTGAATGTAAATTTTAGTTTTGTGAATATAAGGAAATTCTGTTGCAAGAAGAATTCTGTTGTAAATTCTAGTTTTGTGAATAGAAGGAAATTTTGTTGTAAATTCTGTTGCAAGAATTCTGTTGTAAGAATTCTGTTGTAAATTCTAGTTTTGTGAATAGAAGGAAATTCTGTGTTTATTGAAATGTATATGAATTCTGTTGTTGCAAGAATTCTATTTATTGAAATGTATAAGAATTCTGTTGTTGCAAGAAATTCTATAAGAAATGCAGGTTTGAAACTATGCAGGTTTCTGCATAAAAAAAATGGTTAAAATGGGATTTAAAAAAAAAAAAATCTTTAAAATTATACGTAGACAAAAGACAGTGCTTTTGAGAAAAAAACGCTTTCTAAAGGTATAGGAAAAAAATCAATAAAATTATAGGTATACTTTAGAGAGCGCTTTTAAGGAAAAAGTGCTCTCTAAAGTCCCCTTTAGAGAGCGCTTTTAGGGAAAAAGCGCTCTCTAAAGGTATATAAAAAAAATCATTTTCCGTATACATTAGACAACGCTTTTCAAAAGCGCTGTCTAAAGTCCCCTTTAAAGAGCGCTTTTAGGGAAAAAGCGCTCTCTAAAGGTATATAAAAAAATCATTTTCCGTATACATTAGACAGCGCTTTTCAAAAGCGCTGTCTAAAAGCACCTTTAGAGAGCGCTTTTGAAGGAAAAAGCGCTTTCTAAAGTATATAAATTTTTTTTTTAAATTTTAAATGTATACTTTAGACAGCGCTTTTAAAAGCGCTGTCTAAAGTCCCCTTTTAGAAAGCGTTTTTTCATAAATAAAAAAGCGCTATCTTTACCTATGACAGCGTAGGCTTAGACAGCGTTTTTAAGCGCTTTTATAGGGCAAAAAAAGCGCCCTCTTTTCCCGTAGTGTCAAATGTCTTTACCTTCTCCAAAGGTAACTAAAAGTTCAATGAAACCCCAAGGAATGATCACTACTTCATTAAATACTTGTAAGTCTGTTCCTAGGTAAGGTGAAAGAGATTCCCTTCTCAAGCCCAACGTGTTGAACAATTCAACATGCATCATGTCACACGAACTCCCTTCATCAATGAGGATTCAAAAGACGTATAAGTTGACCATGATGGCCATTATGACTAATGGTAAAATCTCTTTAGGAATACTTCCTACATTTTCAATGTCCGTAAAGCAAAGAATGGGTCGTTCTGGGCTCTTTCCTCTAGGAGGTTCCCGATTCTGATCAACAAACAATAGTTTTGAAATTTTCCTTTTAATGGTTCCCTTAGGTGGCTTATTCGGTGTTAGGAACCTTTGTGTAATTAATGAAATAAAGTGATACCCCCTCAGATGTAGGCTATAAAAGTACATTTCCTTTTCCCAGATCTTCTTTGTCCATACTGTCTCCACCTTTACTAAAACATGAAATAATTTATATCGTCTTTTGGGGCTGTGTACCACCGCAGCAAGGGGAATTCTTTCTGCACAAGGAGTCACTCCTTCAGGAAAATATTCAGGGAGAATCCTTGTGCCACTTACTGTCCCTTATTCCGGTGTCCTATTTTATGTATCACTCAAGTCTTCCTTTCTTGATCAAGTGTTCTATCGCATCTTTCAGGTGGATATAATCATCAGTTTTGTGCTTATGACAAATTTGAAATGCACAACATTTTATATTTTCAGCATGTGCCGACTCCTTCACGATGTGTGGGCATTTCACTCCAGCCTCCTTGAACTTTGTATTAGCACATTCGTGCAAAATTCATTTCCTAGATGTGTTTAATGAAGTATACTTTGAAAGCCTAGACAATGATCCCTAATTTCTCTCATTGTCTTCGTCTTCATAATCTATATAAGGTTGAGCCAAAGTAAGTAATGGCCTGTTTGTTTTAGCTTTAAAAAATGGATTTTTTTCTTTGTATTTTAAAAAAATATTTTTTGTAAAATCGTTTTTCAAAATATTACAAGTTTTTCTATATTCATTTTTTCTAAATTGTAAGACTAATTTTGATATCATATAACATACTTATACATTATTGAAGATCAAAACATAGTAGAAATTATAATTTTTGGAAAAAGTTATATCTCAAAAATGATTTTTATGACAAGCTATTTGAAATAGCTTTAAAATTAAGTGATTTTTTTTTGAAATTTTGATATCCAATTTTTTATTTATAAAATGATAAAATATCTAAAATAACATTTTAAGAATAACTATTCAAACTAAATTTTCATTTAAAACTTTTATTAAAAGTTTCTTTATAAATTTTTTTCCCACAAAATTATGTTATACTATAAAAATTATTTTTAAAAAAAGAAAAAACAAATAGGCCCTATATCATTCATGCTCTCTGGTTTTTTTCAACCTCAACATTTCTTTGACCTCAGGCCCTTCTAAAAAATCCAACACTTTAATTTTTCATCAGCTCCTTTGACCTCCATCACTTCCTTGGTAAACCTTTCATGTACTCTGAGTGTCTCTTTCTTCCTATAATGGATGGCGTTAAAATACAACCATTGTCTTTTATTGAAGTCTACGAGCTGTGAAATGGGAAGTGAATTCGTCTCACAATTTTCTCCAAGAGCTAGATGGAGTTGTCTTATAGTACCTTGAGCCAAGTCATGAAGGATCCCTTGAGGGTCAGAATGAAAAACTTACATTTCAGTGAGCTCCTAGCTTGGTGTTAATTCAACACAATATCCATGTTATCGACGTGTTCATCAGGTTCTCTAGTGCAATAAAAAGTTTCCAACTTTGTGGGCTTCTCCAAATATTTACGGATACAACAGTCAATGACATGTTTAGTAAATGGATTCTGTCGGCAGTGAGATACACATTGGTTAATGGGATATCGTTAGTTCTTCCTTCTAGAACGGTAGGAGGAAGATCTCCTTGGACAATAATTATTTGGAGGGGTACAGTTGTTGCCTTCGCCCCTAGAATTATGTGGATCGAAGTTTTTTTTCAATGGTGAGGACCATGATGATGCCTCCTAGGCAACTTGTAAGATATAAACAGTTTTGAAATGGGGTCGATAGGAGGAATCCTCGAGATGCCTCCGAAATGGTTGGGTTGCAACAATATTTTGTTGGTTATTTTTGGCGCAAAGGAGCCTCGTGTTTTTGTTTTTGTAATAGATTAAATATGTTCATCATCAACTCATTTGCATATGGAACTCCTAGCAAAGCTAGAAGTCTAGGAGGATCATGTTGTGGTCGCGAAACTGAATATTCATGAGGAGGCAATAGAGGATGTAGTGGTAGAACCAAAACTAAGTAGGAGGAATGGGATGAAGTTGAAACGATAGAGTTTCACGAGTCTCTTGAACTATTTGGTGCAAAATCATTATTGAGGCATGAAGATCTTGTTTTTGAGGAAAATTTTCATTGCTAGGAGATATTACCGATGCATCTTTGTCTAAAGAAACATTTTTATTTGATCAAATATCGATGATCATACTGCGAATATGAATTGTTCTTGGAGTAACTACTAGAGAAGGTAGCAAAAAAAGGTAGTTACAAAAGAGTTATGGTTGCCATAATTGTAACGAGAAAACGATTGCGGTGGTGCAACGACAGAAACTAGAAAATTTTGGTGAAAAAATTGGGAGACTCAAAAAACGACTCCGATAAACAACAACATTGTTCCATAACGGAATATAACTAATTTAAAGGTTGAAAATGACCACAAAATTTAAAAAATTGAGAGAATTAAAAGACGACTCCAATATACAACGTCACTATTCCAATACGGTGGTTATGATTTTTGGTGATCAGAGATGGATACATGCATGGCTATCATTCCAATAGTCAAGTTGTTGTTTGAATGAGGTGGAACTATGTAAGTTTGTGTAGAAAAAGTACATTAGTGTGATTCAGAGTCACACTTATATAAAAAAAAGAGTTTGAACAGTTTCTGGTTTGTCCAAACGTGAAATGTGGGTAACCATTGGATGTGATCAAAGGTCAATATGAAGAAGATCTTGCGTCTATGCGCTGTGTTCCAAGTGAATGAAGCACACTTTATTGAATTGAACTAGTCTTAATAGGCATTTGGCCAACTAGAAACAAAAGTATTATACATTCCCAAATAAATAATTAACTCAACTATTAGATTCACAAAATAAATAATAAGTAGCACAACAAAAGTTAAACACGACATTATATAAAAAGGATACAAATGAAAGACGATTAAAACTTAACACTCTTATTGCCACACTAATGGAAGCTACTTCCAAGCAAAACCATGTCTGTCTATTCAACAAAGATACTCTCTTCACTCTCATATCAAACTATCTCCTCTCAAGATGCACTCACTTCCATTTTCTTCTCCTACTTTCTTTCCTTCTAAAAAAATTGTTCTCAAACCCCTCTCCTATATACCTCATTGATTTCTCATGTCTTAAACCACCAAGCTCTTGCAGAATACCTTCCTCAACATTTCTTGAAAACGCTTCTTTGTCCGAATCATGTCTTGATGATGACACCATAACTTTCATGAAAAAAATCCTTCTTTCATCAGGCCAGAGTGAAGAGACTTGCCTCCCTCCTTCCTTACACTACATTCCACCAAAAACGCATCATATTGAATCCATCAAAGAGGTTCACATGGTTCTTTTCCCTATCATGGATGATCTTTTCGCAAAAACCAACATTTCACCTTTTGATATAAACATACTTATCTTCAACTGCGGTGGATTTTGTCCCTCCCCTTCTTTAACATCTATGGTTGTTAACAAATACTCTATGAGAAGTGACATTAAAAGCTATAATATCTCTGGTATGGGATGTAGTGCTAGTGCTCTTTGTATCGACATGGCTTACAATCTTCTTAAAGTTAACAAAAACTCTAATGCTATTGTCCTAAGCGCGGAGAGTTTGTCGAACGATTGGTATGAAGGTAAAGAAAGATCCAAGTTGCTTCTCAACTGCCTCTTTAGGATGGGAAGTGCAGCAATTCTTCTCTCAAACAAAAAAGAAGCAAGTAAAACTGCAAAATACAAGTTAATTAGGACAGTTAGAACACAAAGAGCCTTTGATGATAAGGCTTATTGTTCTGCTACAAAGGAAGAAGATTCAGATGGAAAACTTGGGTTTACACTTAATAGAGACATACCTCAGGTAAGTGGTGAAGCACTTGTTTCAAATATTTCCATTTTGAGTTCTCAAATGTTGTCTATTTATGAGAAATTTTGGTATATTGTTTCTGCGAAAAGACTATATAATTTTCCTGATTTAAAGAGAGTGATACATCATTTCTGTTTACCTTATGGTGGAGCTTTGGAAGAAGTAGGAAAAAGGTTGAATCTTGGTGAGAGAGAGATTGAAGGTGCTTTGATGACACTGCATAGGTTTGGAAACCAATATTCTTCATCATTGTGGTATCAACTTTGTTACTTGGAAGCCAAGGAAAGAGTGCATAAAGGGGAGGAAATTTTGGTAGTTGGAGTTGGAAGTGGGACTAAGTGTTGCAGTGTGGTTTTGAAGTGTATTAGGCCAATATTTGGAGAGGCTCATAAGGGACCATGGTCTGATTGCATCCATCAATACCCTATATATTAGCTTGTATGAATTGAGTATTCTACACTGATTATAGTGTTGTTAATGTTACTCCTGTGTTTCTTGTATATGTGAGTATAAATTTATAAGTTGATGGTTTTTTATATATGTATATTGTTACAGTAAGTGTTAAATTGGTTGAAAGTTGATGTGAATCAATCAATGTTGCTTGCTTTATTAATTGTATTTTGTAGAAAGTGATGACATTATCTGTCTTATGTATGGATTTCTCTACGATGATTAAGTGTGTGTTAAAGAGAATCAATTAAAGCTTGAATAGGGTGAGTTACAATATATCTCTGCTTGTGACATGAATGATCAATATGGCAAGGTTATTTGCATTTTATGTTCGCCAGTTCAGAGAAATACTCAGCACTTCATGCATTGAAGCTTGCACATGTTATTTGGTCCTCTATTTATCTCATGTTTTTTGGTTTCACGGTCGCGTTGGGTTTATTGGATTGTGTTTTTATATATAGTTACATATTTAACGTCCATACGTCGTTGTTGGGTCACATACTCACATTTATGTCCTCCAGTTTTTTTTATTCAAATAAAAGAATGACATTTTTATTCTGTTTTGTTCATATCATTACACTATCCATTCATTTTAAAATATCCAATCATAACCCAAGGAAAGTTTATTTGTGAGATTTTCCATAATCCATTTTGAACATTTAGTAGCATCAAGGAAAGTTTATTGTCGCAATAAGGTTTTACAACCACAAAAACAATAAGGTTTTACAACCACAAAGATGATCTTTAAGTATTTGTTTGATGCACAATATATGATTTTTTAAAAATAATTATTATTTAAAAAAAAAACAACTCAAATAATCATATTTTCAAAATATATATCAAACTAACCATTTAAAAAAAAAATACATCCTTAGAAGATGTGTCACTGCTTGTGATGTATGCACTTTTTTTTTTGCCTTATGTGCCAATGCATGTGGCGCATGCTCACATGTAATGTCAATCGCAGTGGCGCATGCATGCAACCTTTAGGAACATGCGTCATTGTCTGTGACTCCTATGTTCTTTTGTTTTTTTTTTTTATATATAGGTCATTCCCTCCCCACCATTTCCACTCATCTTCTAATTCACTCATTCAATTTTTTTCAAAATGTCTGTTGAGATTATAATTCCTTGTGTCGAAGCAGTGTAGCTCGACAGAAACAAGGATTAGTCGAATTAGCCTAATATCTATGTGTCGAATTGTATTAGTGTGTCAAAGTGTCGAAACAGGTTGCTTCACACATGATTTCGACTTAGACCTATTTTAGTAATGTTAACTATTTTGGGCTTTTATAGTTTTGTGCTTTGGCTTAGGGAGCAAGCTAACCTAAATATATAAATAGGGAGTATCCTTTTTTTTTAAAACAACTCATAACGTTGTATTCACAGAACTTGCAGTTGCAAGTGAATAAAGTTTTTCACAGGTTGTGGGCAGAGAGAAACTCTGCAGAAAATATTTCTCTTCTCCAACGTTATTTTCTTTCTTTCTTTCTCAACCTTTTCACTGTCATTGCGTGATTGATAACAATCTTGTTCATCAAGATTGAGTGAAATTCTTCATAGGTTGTGGTTGAATTCCAACATCTGGTATCTAGAGCACCGGTTGCAATTCAAGGAAGCAAAACCATGATGGCGATGAATCATCCAAACAGACACTTTCCGACGAACCTTCTGATTCTCAAGAAAGATAATTATGAGAATTGGTGCATGCAGATTAATGTAGTTTTCTGTTATCAAGATCTTTGGGATCTTGTGAAGGAAGGAGTAACACCACTTGTCGAAAACACGACAGATCAAGAAAAGGTTGCACACAAAGAATTGAAGAAGAAATATTATAAAGCTCTCTTTATCGTTCATCAATGTGTTGATCCAAATAATTTTGAAAAGGTTAGTGATGTAGAATCAGCAAAAGAAGTCTGGGAGATTCTTGAAAAATCGTTTAGAGATGTAGAAAGGTGAAAGAGGTGAGGTTACAAACTCACAAAAGGACTTATGAATTGCTTCATATGGAAGACAATGAAAGCATAACAGATTTCTTCACTAGGGTTACAAAACTGGTGAATCAAATCAAGGTATGTGGAGAAGTATTGACATCAAGACCAGTTGTTGCAAAGATCTTGAGGTCATTAGCTCCAAAGTTCGACCACATGGTAGTAGCCATAGAAGAATCGAAAAACTTGTCAGAATTGACGAAGGAAGAGCTTCAAGGGACACTTGAGTCTTATGAACAAAGGATGGCTGAAAGAGCTGCAGGAAAGTCGAAGAGTGATATGGCTTTATAGGTGTAGTCAGAAAAAGAAAAGAAAGGCAAAGGAAGCTGGAATGACAATAAAGATAGAGGAGGCTATAACAATTCGAATAGTCGAAATCAGCAAGAAGAAAACTAGTCGAATTAGAGAAAACCATGGAACCAAGGCAACCAAAGAGGTGGTGTTGCAGGTAGAGGAAGAGGTGGTGGTCGAAAACCTGACAAAAGTCACATTTAGTGTTTCAATTGTCCGAAGTATGGTCATTATTTTAGTGATTGTCCAGAAAAGAAGAAGAATCAAGAAATTGATGCAAAGCTGGCGAAACATGAAAAAAAAGAGATGTTGCTGATGATCACAACAAGAGATGAAGAAAGATTCCAGGACCAGTGGTACTTGGACTCAGGATGCTCATCTTACATGACTGGAAGGAAAGATTGGTTTGTCAACATAAAGCCCTCAATGAAGAACGTGGTGAAATTTGCAAATGACAATACTCTAGCAGTTGAAGGTATTGGTGATGTTCTGATTATGAGGAAAAATGGAAAAAGGTCAGTAATTTCCAATGTGTTGTATATACCAGGCATGAAGAGTAATTTGCTCGCAGTTGGTCGAAAATAACTACAAGATGTCGATCGAAGAAAAGATGATGAGAGTTCTTGACTCAGGTGGTAGGTTAATCTTGAAGGCTCTAATGTCTCAGAATAGAACCTTCAAGATTGAACTTAATGTGATGGAGCATAAGTGTCTTGCAACTGCAGCCAACAGAGATGATTGGATATGGCACTATCGACGTGGCTACTTCAATTTCAAAGACATCAGAATTTGAAGAGAAGAAATATGGTTTCAGGATTACCATAAATCGACATTCCAAGCAAAGTGTGTGAAGAATGTGTTCAAGCGAAACAACACAAGAATAGCTTCAGCAAGGATGCAGGAAGCAAGTCGAAGGCAATTCTCGAAGTTATATACTCTAATGTATGTGGTCCTATCCAAGTGGATTCGATTGGAGGTAACAGATACTTTGTCACGTTCATAGATTATTTCAGTCGAAAACTGTGGACTTACTTGATCAAGAAGAAAAGTGAAATGATTGAGGTATTTGCCAAATTTAAATCTATGGTCGAAAGACAAAGTGGTCGAAAGCTAAAGATTCTGAGGATGGTGGCGGTGGAGAGTATGTGTCGAAAGATTTCGATGTATTATGTGAGAAAGAAGGGATTGTGCATGAGGTTGTGCCACCCTACACTCCACAACCGAATGGAACTGTAGAAGGGAAGAATGAACCATCATGAATATGGTGAGAAGTAAGCTGAAAGGAAAGCATTTACCCAAAGAATTATGGGGAGAAGTTGTGTCGACTGCAACATATATTTTGAACAAATGTCCGACGAAGAAGCTAGAAGGAATCACGCTAGAAGAATGTTGGTCTGGTGTCAAACCTAGCCTAAGTCATTTGAAGGTGTTTGGATCTATAGCACATAGACATGTGTCAGATCAGTTGAGAAAAAAGCTTGATGATAAGTCAAGTCAAATGATCCTAATTGGATATCATTTAACTGGAGGATACAAGTTGTTCGACCCAGTGAACAAGCAAGTTGTGATTAGCAGGGACGTGATCATCGATGAGCTTAAGGAATGGGATTGGACTGAGAATGTCAAGAAGGATTCAGTGAGAATCTTGTGTGAAGAATCAGCTAGTGAAGTCGAAAGAGAAGTTCGACAAGAAGAAGTCAGAGGAGAAGCAGGCCCAAGCAGACCTCGACGAACAAGACACATGCCTACAAGGTTGCAAGAATGTGTGATTACATCAGATGATGTGGTTGATAAAGAAGGTGAGCTGGTACACTATACTTTCTACGCAGGTGTCGAACCGGTCTATGTAGCTGAGGCATTGAAAGATTTGAAGTGGGTGAAAGTAATGAATGAGGACTAGAGTTCATCGAAGTCAACAACACCTGGTCACTTGTCGAATTTCCTCAAGGCAAGAAGACAATCGATGTGAAGTGGGTATATAAGGTGAAGCTGAATCCTAAAGGAGAAGTAACTTGACACAAGGCAAGACTTGTGGCCAAAGGATTTCTTCAGAATGAAGGAATCAACTTCGATGAAGTTTTTGCACCTGTTGCTAGGATCGAAACAATCAGATTGGTTGTTGGTCTAGCAAACATGAAAAATTGGTACACATTTCAGATGGATATGAAATGTGTATTCCTGAATAGCCCCTTAGACGAAGAAGTTTATGTTGCACAACTAGCTGGGTTTGTGAAACAAGGCGAAGAAAGAAAGGTGTACAGACTGCATAAATCCCTGTATGGACTTAAGCAAGCTCCAAGAGCTTGGAATAAGAAGATCGATAACTTTCTAAGGAAGAAAGAATTTGTGAAGTGCACAACTGAGAATGAAGTATATGTAAGAAGAAGCAACATTGAATTGCTTATACTATGTCTCTATGTCGATGACTTGCTGATAATAGGAAGTTACAAAAAGAAGATAGAATATTTCAAACATGACCTAAGTTAGGAGTTTGAAATGTCATACTTGGGAAATATCTCATATTTCCTTAGAATTGAATTCTACAAGACTGGTAGAGGTTTGATGATGCACCAAAGAAGATATGCATGTGAAATACTTAAGAGATTTGAGATGCAAGATTGCAACCCAACTTCGACTCCAGTTGAGCCCAGACTGCAACTGTCGAAAGATTTAGATGAAGATGATGTCGACCCAACCCAATATAGAAGACTTATTGGGTCATTAAGGTACCTTTGTCACACAAGGCCTGACTTAGCATACAGTGTAGGTATGGTGAGTAGATTCATGCAGAAGCCAAAGGTATCACACCTAGCAGAGACGAAGAGGATACTAAGGTATCTGAAAGGAACTATCGACTACGACATTTTGTTTCCTATACCTGATGAAGGAAAAGAATGCAAGTTAGTGGGATACACTGACTCAAGTTAGTGTAGTGACGCTAAGGATCGAAAATCCACAGCTGGCTATGTGTTTATGTTAGGTGGTGCACTAGTTGCTTGGAGTTCGAGAAAGGAGTCAGTAGTGGCATCGTTGTCATGCGAAGCAGAATACATATCTGCTTCTCTTTGTGCATCTCAAGCAACGTGGATGGTGAACCTGGTCAAAGAGATTACATGAAAGAGTCATGGAGAAATTACCATGAAGATTGACAACATGCCAGCCATCAACCTGGCAAAGAATCCGATAGCACATGGACGAAGCAAGTACATCGAAATGAGGTTCCATTATCTTCGAGAGCAGGTAGCAGAAGGGAAGATGAACTTGGAACACTGCATAACTGAGAATCAGATTGTAGACATCATAACGAAAGGATAGCAAGTCAAAGTGTTCAAGAAGCTAAGGTTTATGATGAATGTATATAGCTTAAACACAGTGAATTAGGTGGTATGTTGAGATTGTAACTCCTTGTGTCGAAGCAGTGTAGCTCGACAGAAACAAGGATTAGTCTAATTAGCCTAATATCTACGTGCCGAGTTATATTAGTGTGTCAAAGTGTCGAAGCAGGTTGCTTTACACAGGATTTCGACTTAGGCCTATTTTAGTAATGTTAACTATTTTTGGCTTTTATAGTTTTGGTCTTTGGTTTAGGGAGCAAGCTAACCTAAATCTATAAATATGGAGTAACCCTTATTTTTTAAAACAATTCATAACATTGTATTCACTGAATTTGCAGTTGCAGGTGAATAAAGAAGTTTTCCACAGGTTATGGGCAGAGAGAAACTCTGCAGAAAATATTCCTCTTATCCAACATTATTTTCTTTCTTTCTTTCTCAACCTTTTCATTGTCATTGTGTGATTGATAATAATCTTGTCATTAAGATTGAGTGAAATTCTCCATATGTTGTGGTTGAATTCCAACAATGTCTTATATTATCAAAAGAAATGTCAATTTATTTATTCAGCAATAAAGTCTCCGATGAAGACTCGAATTTGAAACACTGAGACTTTTAAGCATATTCAGAGGAGTTTGATCTGTTAATTAGATGGCGACATTGAAGACGGTGAAAAGATCAGAAGAATTGAAAGACTTGTTACGATGTTCAACACTAAAGGAGAACATCGTATCTGGGAGTCAGTTAAAACTGACAGTGATTGTCATATTATGATGTATAGTTCAGATGAAATTGTCCTGATGATTGTAATCGCATAGATATGTTATTTAGTCATTTTATTTACTTGTCGTGTTGTTGTTTTAATTGTTGTAACCGAATGCTGTAATCTTTATGAAAAGAATGTTGTTTTCAATATCAGATTAAATGGTCACATAAAATGAATTACGTATAAAAAGTAGAACTAAAAGTGGATTCAATAATTCTGTTGTAGAGCTTGCTCCAACATTGGGATAGTTTGTACGACTGTGTCTGGGCTGACGGAATGAACTACATAATCTCACCATTTTGTTCGTCGTATCCATTTTGATTCAAATATGTGTGCTGTTAAGGCGATCCTTTTTCTTTCTTCACATATTTTCATTGTGCTAAACTATGTCCCCTTGATATGCAGGCCAATAATCCTCCTTTGCTACCATCAGAAAGCTATTGTTGTACACATTGCATATGTTTATGACTTTGTAAAAGGCGGATAGTAGGTTAGAAGGATCCTGCCGAGCATGTGAACATGCCTCTATGAAATGGGAGCAAGGCATATAGAAGGCTTGGAACTTTCCGCAATCGCATCAACCTCTATATATTAGTTCGACCCGATAGTATCCCATTGGCATCCCCTTATTGTGGTCCATTGTCTGCTCTACATTGAACCAACCTTTAATACAGTCAAACATTGTGACCACACGTGTGTTAGCTTTGGTAGCTTCCTCCTTAATAAATTTCATACTACTTTCACTAAACAATTGCATTGATTGTAACACTAAACTCAGTTTAAGCGCCTGGTCTCAAACAGTGAGCCTAACCTAAAATAGGTTGCTCTCACCAAAGCGGTTCTCGGTAGGATTCAGATGACTTTGAAGACAAAGTTTATTGATTCCACAAGATTTGTTGTCATTTGGCCCCATCGTTAACCATTGTTGAATGCCCTGATCCACTTCTCCATTGGAATATTATCGATCCACCTTAATACATATGCATTTGTCAATCTGATCTCTTTGCGGTAGTGTTGGAATGAAGGTTTCGTTAATGCATACCTTGCATTTATAACTTTCTTCCAAAGCGTCTTGTCTTTGATCTCTGTTGAAACGGGGAATAGGGCAAGCAAACAAAAAGATTTTGAAGTATTTTTTCGGGAATTATCGTGTCCACAGAGATCGGTTCTTGAACTGCCGTTCGACAATATCAATGTTAATGAGTTTGGTTTAAAATGGGTTTAAAGCGTAAATGCGGGAAAGTAAATAAAAACATAAAAAGTATATTCTTTGAAGAGAAGAAACCTATCAAGCATGAATATACACTACTCAGAACAAACGTAAACCTATCGATCGGTCGCATTCAACATACAATACTCATCAAAATCATCACGTATCGCTCACAACAGTGTCCATCTCTGGCACACTGAGCTGAGAGAGCAACCGTATCACTCTCGTCGTCACTCTCGCGCACGACGCCTCGAAACACGGAAGGCATTAAGTTCCGACACCAAAAAGATTATCATCTAAATCTATCTCTAGCATCTAGACAATAAATATCCATCCCTAATCAAGATTTGTGATGTTTATCTCTAACACAACACAAATCCAAACATAAATGCAAAAAGATCAAGGAAGACATTGATAATGATTTGTAAAGCATATATATTATACAACAATGATCAATACATGTACATAGGTTTAGAGTAACAATACAAACATAACCCAACAAATAGAGAAAAACATAGAGAAGAAATGGAGAAAAACCAAACATTTCTTGAGTTGTCGGCTCTGATTGATGAAGGATTCGACTCCGGATCATCCTAATGCATGCTCCAATGTGTTTTCTAGCCTAATTCTGGTCAAAAAATGCTATTGGATGGATTTGGAACTAAAAATACTAAACTCATCCCTAAAAATTGTGTTTTAGGACCTTTAATGGAGTTTCAGCCCGTCAAAATTCGCCCGGCGGAATTATGGCGGTTTATTTTCGCAAGCTCCAGAATTGTGACATTGCTGCGCCTGCGTTTCTCCCGGCGGAATTTTGGCATCGCCCGGCGCTTTAGCAGTTTCGCCCGGCGGAATTTCCGCCCGACGCAGCAGGGGCGAATCACATCAGAAAATTCTGCACTGTTTTATTCGTAACTTTTGAACCGTAACTCCGATTGACGCACGGTTTGAAGCGCTGGAAAACTTATTCAATGCTCTATACAACAATTGCAAGATCCCATTGCTGGAACACCTGCAAAAATAAATGAAAATCAATTAAACTCAATGATATTTACACGATAACACACTATACACACGAAAACATAAAGTAAACGTAATTACGAACAAAGCGGGGTTTATTCAACCAATTTTAACACAAAGTAATGATAAGTGCAACAAAACTTATATACAAAAATAGGTACCAGTTTGTCCACAAACAAGAATCAAACAAACTTGAAAATGCACAAGCAATATCCAAAGAAAGACGAATCAACAGGTTTTGAAAAACGGAAACGAATGAATGGTTCAAATGAAAACGGCACACACAAAAAGTAAATACCTACCACTAAACTACGACAACAACATAGTCACGAAACAAATGCAAAATACAAAATTCATGCCAAAAATTCTCAAACAACACAAGTTCCAAAGTGAATCACACCTAGCAAGAATAATCATCGGTAGATGAAAAACACACAATAAGGTACTTTACACTCACACAACACTCATGCAAACAAAAGACTAAATTATGCATACATCCACAAATTCACATTGAAAATACAAAAGCAAGAATCACAAGGACTTTCAAGGTTGTAATGTGGTCGGGTAAATAAACAAGGGGTAATTCCTAAAGTTAATCGAAACAAAAACTTGCCTAAACCTAAGGGAGTGATCAACTCACAAAAGTTCAAACACCAAATTCCAATCAACTTCTTCTAAAATCCCAAGTGCTACACAACACACAATACTTATTTAGCACAATTATTGAAACTCTTTTTGTTTCCTTTTTC
This sequence comes from Lathyrus tuberosus, assembly GCA_022829125.1. Lineage (NCBI taxonomy): Eukaryota > Viridiplantae > Streptophyta > Magnoliopsida > Fabales > Fabaceae > Lathyrus > Lathyrus tuberosus. The sequence goes on along the minus strand of JALAZF010000060.1, from coordinate 8,421,457 downwards.
AAGGATTTTTCTTTTTCTTCCTTTTTTCTTTCTTTTTCTCTTTCACAAATTTTTCTCTTTTTTTTTTCTTTTCTTTTTCAATCCTCATAGAATCCAACCAATGAGTATACAATCATCCTCTCCCCAACTTGAATTCAACCGCACCATCATGTGAATACTCCCTACTTTCTAAGGCAAGGAAAAAACTCATACAACAACACAAAGTTGAGGGTTCAAGAAAAAATAATCAATCAAAATCCATACAAAAAGTAAATTTGACACTCATAGACAAGCATCAAACTCAAACAACATGGATAATGACCAAAGGCTCAAAGGGGTTACAAATGATCACACACTTACAAGGTGAATTGACTATTTGGCTAAGGTGGTTGTGCTCAAAATGAAACAATATGCCTTGATCCTTTTCATGCATTCATATAAGCAATACAAACAACAGATTCAAGATAATAAAATCCAGTTAAAACAAGAATATTGGTACTCCGAGCATATATGAACAAATGGAAGACTTCCTCACAAAAAGGTTGGAACTAAAGTGATTCACACAAGAACAAGTATACAAAAGAATGAATGACATGAAAGTTTGTAAAATGCCTAAGTAACATGAATATGCTAAAGTCAAGAAAGCGATAAATACATACCTCAGACGTGTATAAAAGTTAACAAAATCATTACCATACATCCGCAAGTTGAAACGAACCAACTTGGAAAATCACCAAAGCATCCTCAAATAAGTCAATCAAAATTTGCGAGCAAACAACAACCAAAAACATTAGAAATTAAAAACAATAAAAACGTGCTTGTTTTACGTCGTAAGCTCGACGCCTTTACAATGCTTAATTAGAAACTTCCTTTCTTCATGCCGTGGTGATGTCTCACTGCGCAACCAAAAGCAAGCGTCCTAACCAAACACTTGAACAAACGTTAAAATATACAAGTATCATAATAAACAAGTGAAAATATACAAAATGTACGATATCTACAAAACTCAAAAACAAAGAAACTATCGCAATGCGATTCAATAAAAACACCAATCCCCTGCAACGGCGCCATTTTGTTGAAGCGGGGAATAGGGCAAGCAAACAAAAAGATTTGGAAGTATTTTTCCGGGAATTATCGTGTCCACAGAGATCGGTTCTTGAACTGCCGTTCGACAATATCAATATTAATGAGTTTGGTTTAAAATGGGTTTAAAGCGTAAATGCGGGAAAGTAAATAAAAACATAAAAAGTATATTCTTTGAAGAGAAGAAACCTATCAAGCATGAATATATACTACTCAGAACAAACGTAAACCTATCGATCGGTCGCATTTAACATACAATACTCATCAAAATCATCACGTATCGCTCACAACAGTGTCCATCTCTGGCACACTTTGCTGAGAGAGCAACCGTATCACTCTCGTCGTCACTCTCGCGCACGACGCCTCGAAACACGGAAGGCATTAAGTTCCGACACCAAAAAGATTATCATCTAAATCTATCTCTAGCATCTAGACAATAAATATCCATCCCTAATCAAGATTTGTGATGTTTATCTCTAACACAACACAAATCCAAACATAAATGCAAAAAGATCAAGGAAGGCATTGATAATGATTTGTAAAGTATATATATTATACAACCATGATCAATACATGTACATAGGTTTAGAGTAACAATACAAACATAACCCAACAAATAGAGAAAAACATAAAGAATAAATGGAGAAAAACCGAACATTTCTTGAGTTGTCGGCTCTGATTGATGAAGGATTCGACTCCGGATCATCCTAATGCATGCTCCAATGTGTTTTCTAGCCTAATTTTGGTCAAAAAAATGCTATTGGATGGATTTGGAACTAAAAATACCAAACCCATCCCTAAAAATTGTGTTTTAGGATCATTAATGGAGTTTCAGCCCGTCAAAATTCGCCCGGCGGAATTATGGCGGTTTATTTTTGCAAGTTCCAGAATTGTGACATTGTTGCGCCTGCGTTTCGCCCGGTGGAATTTTGGCATCGCCCGGCGGAATTTCTGCCCAGCGCAGCAGGGGCGAATCACACCAGAAAATTCTGCACTGTTTTATTCGTAACTTTTGAACCGTAACTCCGATTGACGCACGGTTTGAAGCGCTGGAAAGCTTATTCAATGCTCTATACAACAATTGCAAGATCCCATTGCTGGAATACCTGCAAAAATAAATGAAAATAATTAAACTCAATGATATTTACACGATAACGCACTATACACACGAAAACATAAAGTAAACGTAATTACGAACAAAGCAGGGTTTATTCAACCAATTTTAACACAAAGTAATGATAAGTGCAACAAAACTTATATGCAAAAATAGGTACAATTTGCACTTATCAATCTCCCACATGAAATTTTGAGCGATATGTCTAATGCAGTAGACATGTGTAAAAGGAGGATTTTGCCAGCCGTTATTAAGGTTTTTGTATGCATTCTCAATAGATGGATGTTTATCTGAAATCAAGCATAAGTTAGGTTGTGGAGCAACGTGTAGTAGAAGATTCTTGAGAAAGAATATCCATCCACCAGTAGTCTCGCATTTAACCAGAGCGAAGGCGATTGAAAAAATATTATTGTTTCCATCTTGTGTCACTGTCATAAGTAGCGTTCCTTTATATTTCTCGTACAACCATGTACCATCAAGTTTAATAATAGATTTCCAGAATGCAAAATCTTTGATGCATGGTTCATACTCCCAGAAGACTTGGTGGAATATTCCATTTCCACTAACACAAGTTCAGTCTGGGGTATATGCCGACAAGGTCTCCAAAATTGGAACAGTTCCCGGAGCATAATGCTTAAGTGCCACAAAGAAAATGGGGGGACTAAAACCGTGAGTAAACCAAACTAGGGGGTCCAAAATTATAATTTAGCCTAATATATATATATATATTTCTTTTCATACATAGGAATTGTATCATATATCTATTTTTTTTAGATTGTTCGGATCGAATCGTGTCGATACGCTGTTTGTATATTGATGTGCATGATACGTGACATTTGTGTTAGTTCGATCCGGTTGCGATGATCGCATCTTTTGCGTTAGCAACATAATTATTTTTTTAACACGTTTTAAAATTCATTTTGTTTTACGTTTTTGATAAATTTGGATCCGTACCATTTTTGGTCCCTCTTGCGATGATCACATTAAGTGTAGCAAGCTAGTGGTGGTTTATCAATTTACGTGTGATGTTCTATATTTATTTATTCTTGTATTTGGATTTTACACGCGTCAGACGGTTTAGCATGATGGCGATCCACTTTTTGCACTTACCAATTCACGTTTCGATTTGTAGTTTGTGATTTTAATTAATATTATTATCTTGTTGATTCTTGATTCGACCTGCGATGACCGCTTATGCGGTAGTAATTTGTGTTTTTATGTTAAGAACAGCGATCTAACATCATTATGTTTAGATCCAATCTAATTTCGTGTGGTAGTCTTTGCACATCTTCGCATATATGGCATTGATTTGCGTCTTTGCGTCTTGATTATAATCCGTGCACTTCTCTTCTTTACTTTATTTTTCCGATTAATTTGTTATGAATGTATGATGTTAATATTGTGTATGCATCTTATTTCCATTCACGCCTAAATTGCTTTTAAAACTAATTCTTGATCCGATCAAGCCATTTTAAACCTTGTAAGTCAATTGTTGCTACGATCACCAACAACCTCATGCAAACACTTTCTCTTTTTCTGTTGTGGTTTCGTTTACTATGAGCACCCTTAGGGACTAGGAATCGACCTAACTTTTTCTCAAACCCTTGATCCAACATCAAGTGGTCACTTCCTTCATAAGTCGGTTGCCTTTTGAAATCGCCATCACGTAAATTCGAACCTCGGTCTTTTATCGAGTATTTTTTCTTAAAACTAAAATCTCTTTTCTAAAAAAAAATCAAAAAATATTTTAATTATATCTCAAACCTCTTTCCAAAATCTAAAAAATATTTCACAAATCTCAAACCATTTTTTCCTCCTGCCTTTTCCGTTAAAAACTTTTCAAAAAGGACATGCTCCTAGCATCGTCCATAAAAAACACATAACAAACCAAAATATTTTCAACATGAACTACGGAGTTCTGATTCCCTCTGCGATACGTAGGCACTAGGTTGAAAACTCGGACGAACTCAATAATAAAAAACTCTCATTTTCCCCCAAGAATTCATTCATCCATCTTTCCCTTATCAAGCTTATAGATAACAAACACCTTTCATGCCTAGACAACTTAGAGGGTTCCCATCGAGTACAATGGATGTAGGGAGGTGCTAATACCTTCTCCTTACATAATCGACTTCTGAACCCAACATGGTTGCGATGACCATACCCTATCCTTTTACCCGTGGGTTTTCTCGATATTTTCCCTTTCCCTTCGTGGAATAAATAAAGTTTGGTGGCGACTCTCTGTTAGTCCATCCGCGAACTTTCTTTGCGAGGTCATATTTTTCAATGTACGACAGATGGCGTCTCTGCTGGGGACTATTTCACCCCTAAGCAAGTCAAGCCTAGTCTAGGTTGTTTCCTTCGCATGTTTGAGTATTCGTTTATCTTACTTGCTTATTTTCTTTTGCCTTTACTGTTTTCCATATTATATATATTTGTGGTCCCTTGGCACTATGGAAAATTTGATTGCAAACTTGTGGGAAAGACTTTATACCCAAGCCTAGAGTGAACATATAAGATAGGAGAGGTTGAGTAGTATGGGGCACCGAGGAGTCCTCCTCACGTAGTTCGATACGAGAACCTCGCTTAGAGTAGATTCTAATGAGGATGTTGGTGACCGTCAAGTTCTTGGTTTGGAGAACCAACGTTTTCATTAGGACCCATGACTCTAAGGACCTTTTAGAACCTTGAACCGTTAGGCCAAAATTAGTATTGATGGTCATGTAGTATGGGGCACCGAGGAGTTCTCCTCGTGTAGTTCGATATGAAGACCTCACCTGAAAGAGATTCATATGATGGAGTCATCAACCGTCATGCTCATGACGTGTCTGATGAACAGTCATATGGATCCATGACTTTGGGGTTCCTTGGAAACTCTAGATCCTACCTAGTGAGATCTTTGTGATGAGAGTAGGCAGCTTTATCCTTCATCCGTACCTCAGACTTATAAGATCCTGCGGTCAGAGATTTTGGTTATTTACCCGTTGCTTTGGATGACCTCAAGGACTTGACTGATCCCGTGATCCTGGATCTTGCATTTTAACATTGCATTCATTCACATACCATTGCACTTGCATCCATCAGCATGCATTGCATATCATTTTCAAAAAACCAAAAGAAATCATCCATCATGTGTCCATAACTCGTGATGATTTCCCGACACTCGTATCGGATTTAAAGCAGCTCTTGAAGGACCATGAATCCGTTGGAGCGAGGCCATGATGTGTTAAGAGGATATGTTGACTTGATGAAGAAACGGTTGAACCAACTTGTGGAGGCCATGAAAACTTTGGCACGAGGAGAGGACAACATTTAACGAACTTCAGTTGCTAAGAATGCCATTCCAGTTGAGAATCCTGCCGTTCAAAAGCGTCACACCGTCCGAGATGGGTTTGGTCTTGATGAGCAACTATGAAGAAGGCTAGCCTAGCAGTGAATCGAGAAAGAAAAGCTCAAATTCTTCACTGCTGGAAATCTTTAGCCCATATCATTACTTTGCACATGTAGTTTCTTTTCTGTTAAGTACTACTTGCTTTTAAACATTGTTGTTTTAAATGGTAATATTAATGAAGTGATCGTGCATTTTCTGAATTAATCATGTTGTATTCACTCATTTTTACTTCAGTTATATCATAAAACAAATATATATATATATATACATCAATACTTCTCCACTTCACTTTCTTCATCAAACTGCTATTTTAGCAAAGATTGGAGGAAGGATGATGAAAACGAAATACCCATAACTGTTGTGGTATGCTTTTGGATAAGATCTTGCTGATGATGTACATACATTGTTTCAAATCCTTAAACACTGGAGAGATAAGGAGATAGTCCCTAGTTAACCACTTCGAGCCTAGAAGTAGAAGTTTCTTACAGATCTACAAACCCTTATGCTTAACCTGGGGCAGGGTAGTGTTCAGTTAATTTGACTATGCATTCGAATTACAAGATGAATACATCCTATATAGGGATCAACCACATGAAATTTGTTCTTGAATGACTAATGACTTGGCAGTCACAATCCTCCAGCAAAATAAAATTGAAAAAAAAGAGGCATGCTAAGTCGAACACCCCAAAGAGGAGACTTAGGCAAAAATCAGGGTAATCCCGGTAGACTAAGCTTCAAGAAGAAGTCCAGGAAAAATTTAGGGATTAAAAGAAAAATCAAAGAGGTCGTTTAAATCCTCAGCAAAAAAAAAATAGAATAAGATTCAGTGACCACCATATCCGAAATCAAAATGGTTACTGACATCCAAAAAAAAATAAAGTGACTATCATTTCAATCATAACTATCACTCTTACATCGTCAAATCCCTTTTGGAAAACGAATGTGTGTTGAATTAGCTGAACGTAAGACTGGAGATCATCACGAAGAAGGAGTGGGTACAAATTAAATTTTGAGCCTTAGATCCTTTGTTTCAAGAACCGTGAACCAGGCCACGTTACAACCCTCAAAAGACCTAATTGAGGCAAGGTTTATTCTAAAAGTATACTACCGCAAGGTTGCGTAAACTGACTCCTTGAGATTTGCTAAATCTTCTGTTTTGGTATCATATTCTCACTGTATCTTTCATACACTAGCTAAATCCGCATGGCGTTTGTACCAATGGTCCACTCGCCACACACTTCCACATCATTCAAATAAATATTCTTTTTCAAAACTTGCATGAGTGTCGCATTAACATTACCATTTGATCGGAGAGTGTCGCTCCCAGGATTTTCATCTAGGTACAAACGCGAGAGTGGCGCGGAAAAACAGAGTCGCCAGCCGTGTAAATTTATCCCAAGAGAGGGAAAGGGAACACCGCATAAACCTGAGGAAGAGGGAAAGGAATGGTCATCACAACCATAACCTGGGTTCGGGAGTCGGTTACGCGAGGGGAAGGTGCTAGCACCCCACGCGTCCATCGTACTCGATGGGATCCACGCTTGTTGTCTAATCTAAGGTTGAGTTATCCTATCATCTATGGCTGTGCTAAGACAGGAGAGGGGGAGACAAAGACAGACTCGGTAGGACGTCGTCGTCCTAGGCCTACGTACCCCCTTTGTGCAATGGGGAATTCAGAGTCAACGTAGTTCAGACCAAGTTCTTTTTGTGTTTTTTATGAGCGACGTTAAGTTCGCGTCCGGCAGTTAGGGTCGATGCCTATTTGCGACTCAGATGGAAGGTAACGTGCCCTTTTTGAAAATAGCCTTTAGTTTGACAATCCCGAAGGACAAAAAGGTTTGAAGTTGGTTTGTATTTTTTAGGACAGAAGTGACTTAAGTTAGTTCATAAGTTGCATTGCACCAAAGTCTAGGGCACAGGGGCGAATACTTAACGCATCGTCCCAAGACAGGACGCTCGCTAAGCACTCTAGAAAGATGAGAGGAAGCCCCTCATTTCTCATTCCCCATGCTTAAGTCTCATGCGCAATACACTTTATACTTATTAAGTGTTTTCAAGAAGTTTGAGATGAGAAGAGAGAAGACCCAAAGGAAACTCTAAGGGGAACTAAGAGTCCTAGTGTTATCATGCATGGGTGACCTACGGTTAGTGAGGTTTGACGACAACCTAAGCCTAAAGGAAAGAAAAAGTGAGAGAAGGAAAGAGTAAGGGTGAATATGGATGACCATCCACACCCTCAAAAAACTTACCTCAACCCCTGCATAAAAGATTAGTACCAAACGGACATAAATAATATCAAGGCAAATGAAAACCAAACAATGGCATATAATAGTGATAACAATCCAAACATGAATTAAGAAGTAAAAAAAAACAACCCCAAAACAATGGCACAAGTGCCTTTTCAAACAAAAACTCAGGCATGATCAGAAATATGCGTACAAGAAGATCTCAAGTGAAGGCAATCAAATAATTAGAGAAATAACTTCCAAAATTCCCAAATTAAATATCAATATTGTTCAACCAGAGACAAACAAAATATCAAAAACTCCTGCAAAAATTCAAGATGTTAGTCACTCAAACAAACATGCAAACTCAGATGAGAAATATGACTTAATATGCAAAAAAGGAGGACTAAAATGCAATATTTTAAAATGATAGAAAAATATTTTAATGTACTTCAGAATATTGGTGAATGAATGCAAAAGGAATGGATTGAAAATGTTTTATGGATGCAGAGAAATAAAATAAACAATTTTAGGTATGCATTATATGGATAATTCAAAAAGAAAATGAACAAATATTTAATTTAGATGATAAAAAATAAAACAAAAATAAAAAATAAAATTTGTGAAAATTTTATAAAATGATAAAGAGTATGCATGAATTTTCTTGGAGTTTTTAAATGCATAAAACTATTTCTAATAATTAAAAATGAAAATGTAATAAATTAATAAAAGGAAAATAGAAAGAAAATGCAAGGGGGTGTGTTTAGTGGGAAAAATGCGTTGGAAATCAAACAATGGGCTCAGAGGGGGGTGCCAATAACAAAGCCCAACCCAATAAAGGCATCAGCAAAAATAAATAAAAAAGGGGAGTACGCGTGGACTTGGTCAAAGTTCAGACTCCACATGGGCCCTTGGATTAATCTAATGTCACACAATAAGTCAACCAAATCAATTAGTAATAATGATCCATGGTCAGGATGAAATGCACATTGTAATTAGGATACGCACACACACACGTAATTGATCAGCACCATACCATACGTCCCCATGTGCCAGGCACATGTCTATTTTTATTCGCTGGCATGATTTCAGCCATATAATTCATCCAACGATCCACAGTTGGTCAACATAAATAAAAGTAGACAAAATAAAAAAAAACATAATTGGTGGAACACGGTAGCTATGGTGGGGTAATAAACACAAGATTACCTAAATAAAAAACCAAAAAAAAAATGTGGCACACCAGGGACCGTCAGATCTCTACATCCAACGGCCAAAACATCATCATCTACCTCCAGCCACCCTCGCCGGACTGGTTCGACCGCCGTCGCCGGAGCTAGGGTTCCGCTCTCTTCTCCGGTCACCTGCAACTCAGACTTACCCAGAAATTTCACGCGAATATACCATTTTGATCAGAAAAATATGAGGATCCCAAATACGCAATCAAAAACCACTAATAACCAACGCATAATGAAAAACGAAAAGAAATAAGTTAGGGCTCAAAACTTAAAACTCACGATACAAGCAATACATACGTCCAAACACCAAACAAATTACATCAGAGTTATCAGTGACAACCACACATCAATTTGCGCATCAAAAAGGAGAATTCCATGATCATGAAAATCATCACTAACCTGAGATGGCACAGCCCTTATCCTTGCTCTTAGCTGTGAATGGGGGATGGTTTACACTCTATTGATCACAAGGGTTCTGTTGGTGAAAGAATTTCTTGAAAAATCCTTGTAGATTGAGAGATATGAATATGAGATGCTTTAGGGTTCAAGCTTGAATTCTCCACAAAGGCACGTGTTCTCTTGACCTAACCAATGCATGCATGAGTTTAAATACTCTAGGGTTTCTCACTGATAATGGTTTGGGCCTGGGCAATTCTTTGTTTAATGAGTTTTTGAATAATTCTAGAAAATTTCATTATGTTAAGTACACCCTCTCCCATGCATAGATATTCAAACATTTCATGATGGATCACTTAACTTCTAATTGCTAATCACACCCACCTTTGATTGGGCTTTGAAACAATTTGATTCATGAGTTTTCAATGACTTGGCAATTTTGAATAATGGAGAATAAATGATAAATACACCATGGATTCACTTGCTTCAAAGGCCCAAAATGACCCTTATGGATTGTCCTTTGATGTTGAAAAGTGCCTTGAAGCAATGGAATTAATTATAGGTCCATATGTCCCAAAATGCAAAAGTTGTGAAAATGAAACCCTAAAATCCACTTTTCCTTCTTTTGATCATAACCTGAGTTTCACAAATGATATGGAGACCCACTAGTACTTGTTGGAAAGAGGAGAAAAATATCTTCAACTTTCATGTTGGAGAAAAATTCATTTGAACCTTTCTTGATGATGAAAAGTCAAGTTGAATGCAGTACAGGAACTTGCCCAAAAAGAAAACTTTCAAATTATAGGTCATTTCCATATTTAGTAACTTTTGCACCAACTCCTGATTCTTGATAAATGGTATGAAACTTGACTCTTGATGACCATATGAGGATGTGGGACCTTGAAAACCTTGGAGAGAACCTCAAAATTCTACAGTTGACTTCCCCTCTCACTGTTGACTTTTACCCAATTCACCTGATTTCCAATCCATTGGCCAATTGAATCTCTCCTGAATCAAACTGATGGACAACCTCCCATCCCTAGATACTTAGGGACCCAAGGAATACCATAGAATCAAGTCTTGCCCAAAAAATCTGAAATAAACTGACTTTATAGCAAACCCTAGTTTTGGTACCCTCAGTCTAGGAGGAAATAACACAGTCTCCAAATCCAAATTCCTCTGAATATGATGTGTATCCTCTCCAACAAAGATAAGATATGCCATTTGGTGATGATAAATACCCAAGGAGCTTGCCCATTGGAGCAATAAACCCCAGAATCTCAAAACCCTAATTTCTGCACTGGTTAGGAGAGAGTGGTCCACTTGAACTCTCTTTGTTGACCCTTTGAAAAACATCCTCTCCTCTTGAACATGCCTCAGGCACCTTGACCCCATGCTCAGAACCAATGATATGCACACATGATAATGCAAGAATGAGATGAAACATAAGCCAGTTAGTAATAAAGTAAGGAGGGCAAATTTTGGGGTGCTACAGCTGCCCCATTCAATCAACTTGGTCCTGAGGGTATGATAGCGACGACTTTCAGACAATCGGGATACACGGAGATTGAATACCAAAGAACCTGGAAATTTGCAATCAACAAAGGAGGGACGAGTGTTGGAAATCAATACAAACAATGTATTGAAATGTCTTGAAATAAACACTAACGGGTGTTATCTATGCTGAGAATAAATACTGACGGGTGTCGAGGAACCAAAGATATCAAATACGGACGGGTATCGAAAAGGTACACGGACGGGTGTAAAAAGGTTTTAATACGGACGGGTATCGAAAAGGTACACGGACGGGTGTAAAAGGCTCAATACGGACGGGTATCAAAAAGGTACACGGACGGGTGTAAAAAAGGTTTAAATACGGACGGGTATCAAAAAGGTACACGGACGGGTGTAAAAAGGTATCAATACGGACGGGTATCGAAAAAGTACACGGACGGGTGTAAAAAGGTTTAAATACGGACGGGTATCAAAAAGGTACATGGACGGGTGTAAAAAGGTATCAATACAGACGGGTATCGAAAAGGTACACGGACGGGTGTAAAAAGGTTTCAATACGGACGGGTATCAAAAAGGTACACGGACGGGTGTAAAAAGGTATCAATATGGACGGGTATCGAAAAGGTACATGGACGGGTGTAAAAAAGGTTTAAATACGGACGGGTATCGAAAAGGTACACGGACGGGTGTAAAAAAGGTTTAAATACAGACGGGTATCAAAAAGGTACACGGACGGGTGTAAAAAGGTATCAATACGGACGGGTATCGAAAAGGTACACGGACGGGTGTAAAAAGGTTTAAATACGGACGGGTATCAAAAAGGTACACGGACGGGTGTAAAAAGGTATCAATACGGACGGGTATCGAAAAGGTACACGGACGGGAGTAAAAAAGGTTTAAATACGGACGGGTATCGAAAAGGTACACGGACGGGTGTAAAAAAGGTTTAAATACGGACGGGTATCAAAAAGGTACACGGACGGGTGTAAAAAGGTATCAATACGGACGGGTATCGAAAAGGTACACGGACGGGTGTAAAAAGGTTTTAATACGGACGGGTATCAAAAAGGTACACGGACGGGTGTAAAAAGGTATCAATACGGACGGGTATCAAAAAGGTACACAGACGGGTGTAAAAAGGTATCAATACGGACGGGTATCAAAAAGGTACACGGACGGGTGTAAAAAGGTATCAATATGGACGGGTATCGAAAAGGTACACGGACGGGTGTAAAAAAGGTTTAAATACGGACGGGTATCGAAAAGGTACACGGACGGGTGTAAAAAAGGTTTAAATACAGACGGGTATCAAAAAGGTACACGGACGGGTGTAAAAAGGTATCAATACGGACGGGTATCGAAAAGGTACACGGACGGGTGTAAAAAGGTTTAAATACGGACAGGTATCAAAAAGGTACACGGACGGGTGTAAAAAGGTATCAATACGGACGGGTATCGAAAAGGTACACGGACGGGAGTAAAAAAGGTTTAAATACGGACGGGTATCGAAAAGGTACACGGACGGGTGTAAAAAAGGTTTAAATACGGACGGGTATCAAAAAGGTACACGGACGGGTGTAAAAAGGTATCAATACGGACGGGTATCGAAAAGGTACACGGACGGGTGTAAAAAGGTTTCAATACGGACGGGTATCAAAAAGGTACACGGACGGGTGTAAAAAGGTATCAATACGGACGGGTATCAAAAAGGTACACAGACGGGTGTAAAAAGGTATCAATACGGACGGGTATCGAAAATGTACACGGACGGGTGTAAAAAGGTTTAAATACGGACGGGTATCAAAAAGGTACACGGACGGGTGTAAAAAGGTATCAATACAGACGGGTATCGAAAAGGTACACGGACGGGTGTAAAAAGGTTTCAATACGGACGGGTATCAAAAAGGTACACGGACGGGTGTAAAAAGGTATCAATACGGACGGGTATCGAAAAGGTACACGGACGGGTGTAAAAAGGTTTATACGGACGGGTATCGAAAAAATGCACGGACGGGTGTCGAAAGGAGTGTAAAGCAACTTTTACCGGGGATTAATCTCGCTGGGGAATGGATAAGTCTAAATAAAAGACTCTGCCAGGGGGCACAAATATGAGGAACGTATCCCTCCAAAATCTCCTGAGTTATGCCATCTCTGCTGAGAAAGAGAACTGGCAAAGAAAGTATCAAACCTGGCTTATGCTTCGAATGCAAATGTTTGAATTTTGCCGTAATGCTCCACACGAAGTGGAAATGCTACACGTTTGAGGATGCAATGCAAGTGCTTATGATATGCAAAAGGGGTCCCTCCAGCAAAATAAATGTCGGAGCGAAAAGATTGATTCAGCTGGGGATGACAAAAATAAATTGTCCTTTGAATCCAGGAACTCTGCCGAGAAGGGTCATACTGATCGACTCTTCGGATCAACAACACCTGTCCTTTACTGAAGGTAACATCCAAAACCTGAGATTTCTCCTCTGCTGGGGGAGTTGAGAATGAACGCCCATAACGGAACCGGAAGTCTGTTACTGAGGATTGCTAATAACAGATGGGCTTAGGACCTGCTGGGGGATGCCAGCCCATAATACCATCCTGCTTGGGGAAAATTGTCCATAATACCATCCTGCTTGGGGATACTGCTGATCTTAGCCTGCTGATGGGGAGAATGACTTCACCCCTTCCTTGCCGGGGGTTAGAATATGACATCGTCGATGAGAGCACGCTTCCTGGATGGATGGGGAAGGTGAACACCCTGATTCTGTGGGGAAATAACGTCTTGATCTGGAGAAAATGCTTCCCAAGTCTCCTGCTGGGGAAGGTTTGCTCTGCTGAGGAAAGTGTAATCTCAATGCTGGGGAGAGCAACCTGCTGGGGGAATACAATGTTGTTTCCCTGCAAGTTAAATAACAACAAATAGAATATGCCACAACATGATTATCGTCGTTAACGCCTAAGTAATTTCTACTGTTTTTCGTTATGCTTCGCAAAGCTCGAAGATTTATATGCAATGTTTATAAAAAATATCGGACGTTTTTTGCAAACAAAACTGTAAAAGTAAAACAAACAATAGAAAGCTCTTTAAGTGAAATGAATATTTTATTGAAAAAGGTGGCCTGTAAATAGGCATTTACAATAGGAAGCAATTCCTAAAAAGAGGTAATTACGCAAAAGTAAAAAGAAAATACACATGTCAGCAATGTGGGAACAGATATCCACCATGATTTGACTCAGCTATGACCCATATGTCTTGCTTATCCACAAATGTCTTGACCTTTGAAGAGACTAAATGTACTGATTCCTTTCTTTCAGAATTTTCAAGTATTGAAGGTGCTCACAGATCGAACGTAGACCATAGCCTCTCGCTTATAGATCCCTAAATTTTGCCTGGATCGCCCTTTTCGGGTTTTCAATCCATCGGGATACCCATTTTTGCCAAAGTCGCCTTTTCAGGTTTTCAACTTTGCGGGTTTACACGTTTCTTTTTACATTTTATCCCTGACTTTTGCCCGAACCTTTTCCTTTTTATGGTTCGCCGAGATGCCCCTTTTTTGCCTCGACTTTCTTTTTATGTCCAACGGGTCTCTTTTATGCGAAGTATTTTTTGACTACGTCTACGTTCACAGGGGAGGTAAAATCTTCGCCATCCATAGTTGAAAGTAGTAAGGCTCCACCAGAGAAAACCTTTCTTACTACATATGGCCCTTGGTAGTTTGGAGTCCATTTGCCCCTGTGATCTGTCTGAGGAGGAAGGATCCTTTTCAAAACCAATTCACCTGTTTGAAAACTCCGAGGACGCACTTTCTGGTCAAAGGCGTGCTTCATCCTGCTCTGATACAAACGACCATGTGCGATGGCTGCCAATCTCTTTTCTTCAATAAGGTTCAATTGATCCAACCTGGAACGCACCCATTCAGCTTCATCAAGCTTCACATCTGCCAGAACTCTCAAAGACGGAATCTCGACCTCTAAGGGTAAAACTGCTTCCATACCATACACCAATGAGAAAGGGGTTGCCCCAGTTGACGTACGCACCGAAGTACGGTAACCATGCAGGGCATAAGGTAACATCTCATGCCAATCCTTATATGTTACCACCATCTTCTGCACAATCTTCTTGATATTCTTATTCGCCGCCTCAACAGCACCGTTCATCTTCGGACGATATGGAGAAGAGTTATGATGCTCGATCTTAAAACTCTGGCATAGTTCCTTCATCATCTTATTATTCAAATTTGATCCATTATCAGTAATGATTCTCTCCGGGACCCCATAATGACAGATGATATCCTTCTTTATAAACCGGGCTACCACTTGCTTGGTGACGTTGGCGTACGATGCTGCTTCCACCCACTTCGTGAAATAGTCAATGGCAACCAAAATGAAACGATGCCCATTAGAAGCAGTGGGCTCAATCTTTCCAATCATATCTATGCCCCACATTGCAAAAGGCCAAGGAGACGACAACACATTTAGAGGCGTAGGCGGCACATGCATCTTATCCGCATAAATCTGGCATTTATGGCACTTTTGGGCGTACTTAAAACAGTCGGACTCCATAGTCATCCAATAATATCCTGCTCTCAACAACTTTCTAGCCATGGTGTGTCCACTGGAATGAGTACCAAAAGAGCCCTCGTGAACTTCCTCCATCAACAAACATGCCTCGTGTTCATCAACACAACGTAGCAAGACCATATTGAAGTTCCTCTTATATAACACATCATCCTTGTTCAGGAAGAAGTTTCCTGCCAACCTTCTAAGAGTCTTCTTATCTTTGGTGGAGGCACCCTCTGGATACTCCTGTCTTTTCAGAAAAACTTTAATATCATGATACCACGGTTTGCCATCTGACACATCCTCAATCGCAAACACAAAAGTTGGTCTATTCAGGCGCATGATTCTAATCGAAGGAGTTTCATTCCAACGGTTCACCTTATACGTGGATGCCAATGTCTCTAACGCATCAGCCATCTGATTCTCAGCTCGGGGCACATGATGAAAGTCCACCCTGTCAAAGAAAGGTAACAACCTTCTGGCATAGTTGTTATAAGGCACCAAGTTCGCCTGACGAGTCTCCCATTCTCCTGTAATCTGATTAACTACCAACGCGGAATCACCATAGACATCGAGGTTCTTAATTCTCAAATCGATTGCTTCTTCTAACCCCATGATGCATGCTTTATATTCCGCCTCGTTGTTGGTACACACGAATGCTAACCGGGCAGTGAAAGGTATATGAGAACCCTTTGGGGTCGTAATGATTGCCCCAATTCCATTACCATATGAGTTGACAGCTCCGTCAAAAATCATCTTCCACTGTGACCCAATCTCAGGTCCTTCGTCAGGCAGAGGCTCTTCACAATCTTTCATTTTCAGAAACAAAACATGCTCGTCTGGAAATTCAAACTTCATTGGCTGATAATCCTCGACCGGCTGTTCGGCAAGGTACTCTGATAGAACACTCCCCTTAATGGCCTTCTGAGAAACATACTGAATATCATACTCTGTCAAAACCATCTGCCAACGGGCTATCCTTCCAGAAAGTGCTTGCTTCTCAAACACGTACTTAATCGGATCCACCTTCGAAATCAACAAGGTTGTGTGGTTTAACATATACTGCCTCAGGCGCTTGGCTGCCCAAGCGAGTGCACAACATGTCTTTTCCAGCATAGAGTATCTTGATTCGCAGTCAGTGAACTTCTTACTCAGGTAGTAAATGGCGTGCTCTTTCCTACCTGTCTCGTCGTGTTGACCGAGCACACAACCCATCGAATTCTCAAGAACCGTAAGGTACATAATCAACGGTCTCTCAGACACTGGTGGCATAAGGACTGGAGGTTCCTGCAAATACGTCTTTATCCTTTCGAACACCTCTCGACAATTTTCATTCCACCTGACCTCTTGATCTTTTCTTAACAACTTAAAAATTGGTTCACATGTGGCTGTCAGATGAGAGATGAACCTAGCAATGTAATTCAACCTCCCCAAGAAACCACGAACCTCTTTCTCTGTCCTTGGCTCAGGCATTTCCTGTATGGCTCTTATTTTTGCAGGATCCACCTCGATACCTCTTTCACTAACAATGAACCCCAGCAATTTACCAGACCTCACACCGAAAATGCACTTGTTCGGATTCAATCTCAGTCTGAACTTCCTCAACCTTTCAAACAACTTCTGGAGGTTTACCAAGTGTTCTTCCTCTGTTTGTGACTTTGCAATCATGTCATCAACATAGACTTCAACCTCCTTGTGAATCATATCATGAAAGAGAGTCACCATTGCCCGCTGATAGGTTGCCCCAGCATTCTTCAATCCAAAGGGCATTACCTTGTAGCAAAATGTTCCCCACGGTGTTATGAAAGTAGTCTTCTCCATGTCCTCTGGGGCCATTTTGATTTGGTTATACTCAGAGAAGCCATCCATGAAGGAAAACACAGAATATTGAGCAGTATTGTCCACTAACACGTCAATGTGGGGGAGCGGGAAATCATCCTTCGGGCTCGTCCTATTCAAATCTCGGTAATCAACACACATCCTGACCTTCCCATCCTTCTTAGGTACATGTACGATATTAGCAACCCACGGAGGATAATTTGTCACAGCAAGAAATCCGGCGTCTAACTGTTTTTGAACCTCTTCCTTGATCTTGATAGCCATATCTGGTTTCGTTCTTCTCAGTTTCTGCTTGACTGGAGTACAACCCTCTTTAAGTGGCAATCTGTGTGAAACAATGTCAGTGTCAAGCCCGGGCATGTCTTGGTAAGACCAGGCGAAGATATCCACATACTCTCAAAGTAACTCAACCAGTCTTCTCTTAACAGTGTCTTCCAAAGCAGCCCCAACCTTTACTTCTCGCTTAACATCCTCGGTTCCTAGATTGACAGTCTCAACCTCCTCCTGATGAGGTAGAATAACCCTTTCCTCTTGTTTCAGTAACCTGGCTAATTCTTCTGGTAAGTCACAGTCTTCGTCAGTCTCTTCTTCAGCCTGATAGATAGGATTGTCGAAGTCATATCGAGCCATAGCTAAGTCCTGGGTGGAATCTGAACAAAGGAACCTGCATGATGGATGTTTTATGTTTATTATGAGTGCAACAAACAAGAAAACACATTGCCATTTTGATGTGGGTTAATGCAAAAAGTAAAAACAGAAAGACAGGGATCAAAATATTTGAATGAAAAAACGTCCTTTATTGATGATAAAAATAGCAAATAAAACAATCCAAGCCCTACAAATAAATATCACTACGTCTTGGGCAGAACGTAGGATTCAACATAACAAAAAACAAAAGTAAATTACTCCGGGCGCGTCACTTGGATAACTTTCTCAGAGGACCAGTTGCCTAAACTCTGACCAGGAATGCAGGGACGGATCCACTCGTCCATGTCACAATCACTATCTCCTTCATCCTCAATAGCATTGACTCTGTCGAAGAAAACACCGGCACTGGTGAAACGGACTGGACCATAGAACTTGGGAGGCTCTTCAGAACGCCTAGGTGGCTTGTAACCTAGTCCATGAGTATCTTGCTTTCTTTGAACATCAATAACACTGCCCCACTTCTGAGAACTACCAGCTTCAACTATAGCACGCGCCTCTTTGAAAGAGGACATTGGAACCTCTGGTTGTCTGACGACTTCAGGTTGGGCAACCACCTCAGGCTGACTGGCTGCCTTTGGGGGTTCCTCAGGAATCTTCACAGCTTCAAAGACCTGGCACAAAGTTTCCTGTATCTCACCATCTACCTCTACATACTTGAAGGTCGATAGGTGACTCACCATGATATCTTCTTCACCACAAACAGTCACAACGTGGCCATCCACCATATACTTCAACTTCTGGTGCAGCGTAGAAGTCACTGCCCCATCACCATGGATCCAAGGGCGACCCAACAAACAACTATAGGCAGGCTGAATATCCATTATGTAAAAGGTGGTGTTGAAAATCTCAGGACCCACCTTGATCGGCAGAACTAACTCTCCAAAGACTGACCTCTTGGAGCCATCAAAAGCACGTACCACTAAGTCACTTGGTGTATAAATCAACCCACGAGTATCCAACTTCATCAAAGCTTTCTTTGGTAACACATTCAAAGACAACCCAGTATCAAC
This sequence comes from Lathyrus tuberosus, assembly GCA_022829125.1. Taxonomy (NCBI): domain Eukaryota; kingdom Viridiplantae; phylum Streptophyta; class Magnoliopsida; order Fabales; family Fabaceae; genus Lathyrus; species Lathyrus tuberosus. Next base: position 8,402,408 of record JALAZF010000060.1, on the reverse strand, counting down.
TAACACATGCGACATTAAAGAACCACGACATTCCACTGAAATATGCAGAGCGTTGTTGTGATTCCTCCCAGCCGGAGTTAGATCTAAATCGGTGAAACCCAAACCATTACCAGCATTCACATGAGCCACAACCCCTTCTAATTGGTTGACAGATATTTCCTGCAGTACATAAGCCATATTCAGAACCTTCAGCAATGCATTTCGGTGTGCCTCGGAGCACAACACTAAAGATAGAATGGAAATCTTCGATGGAGTTTGGTGAAGTTGGTCAACAATCTTGTAATCACTTTTTCTTATCAACCTCATGAACTCTTCTACGTCTTCTGAGAAAGTATCCCCACCTGGCTTTGTCATAGAATTATTTGTTTCCTGCCTCTGTGCAGACTCGTCCATCATCTGTTTACCTTTGTCTTGTCTTGAACTGCCATCTTGATTCTCGGACGGAATAAAGACTCTACCACTCCTAGTGATAGCCCCTGCTTCAACAAGATTTCCAACCCCTGTATTCACGGCCGATGTCTCTTCCAATTCCTGCTTCTTACTATTAACAAACACCTCGGCCCCATAGTTCCATGGGATGGCCTTGGTACTCTCATACGGGACTGGTCCAGGAACAGTGATAGTGACCGGCGCTGGTCTCGCCGGCACTGATATAGTTATTGTCTTGAATGGAATTGTTATTATGGCAACATCAATCTCCCTGTCAGTAACATTACTCTGCTTACATCCTCTATCAAACTGTAACGTTCCTTCACTGATCATTTTCTGAATACCTGCTTTCAATAAATCACAACCTCCTGGTTGCGACACACATCCTACACAACCTTCATCGCAGCCTGGAAATACCCCTCCCTTTAACAGTCTTTCCTTCATCACACACAAGTGAGTTTGAACCTCGTTCACGTCTGAAATCAAGCTCAAGTCTTCACAGTCTTTAATAATGGCATTAACCCCCGGCCCACCGTGATTCGGCATCGGGTTCTGATTCACATTTGGAACGTCATTGGAGAAATTGATGGCCTTGGAATCCACCAAATCTTGAACCTGATGCTTAAAAGCCCTACAGTTCTCAATATAATGTCCGGGTGCCCCAGAATGAAACTCACAGTGGGCGTTGGCGTCATAGCCGGGAGGTGGATTACCAGTAGGTGGAGCCAATGTTCTCTTCTGAATTAACTGTAGCTTTAACAAGTACTGAAATAATTGAGCGTAGGGAAGAGGTGGAGTGTGAAGATGCCTATCCCTCCTAGGTTGTGGTCTGCGAGGAGCCTGGTTTTGTTGTTGAGATGCAGCTGGCTGCTGAGGTGCTGCATGGATGGTTACAGAAGCCACCTACTGATTGAAGTTCTGACGAGGTCCTTCTCTACCACGATATGATGACACAGAGTTTGTATCACCCTCCTTCTTCTTGTAACCACCAGCATAAGGCTTCTTAATTCCTCCAGATGAGGACCCATCACCGCCTGATATTTTCCCCGCCTTAATTCCGCTTTCTACCATCTCTCCTACTAAGATCAAATCAGCAAACTTTCCAGTCATACACGGTACCAGCTTTTCATAGTAATGACCCTGCAAGGTGGCCATAAACATAGTTATCATTTCACGTTCCAACATGGGAGGCTGAACCCTCGCTGCCAGTTCTCGCCACCTCTGGGCGTACTCTTTGAAACTCTCATTGTTCTTCTGTGATAAGTTCTGCAGCTGTGTTCGGTTAGGAGCCATGTCAGTGTTATATTGATAGTGTCTAATGAATGCTCCTACCAGATCTCTCCAACTTCGCACATCTTTCCTTTCCAGTTGCATATACCACTCCAGGGATGCCCCAGATAGGTTATCCTGGAAGCAATGCATCATCAGCTTCTCATTCTTCGCATGCGCAGCCATCTTACTTACGTATGCCCTGACGTGGATCCTTGGATAAGACATACCATTATACTTCTTGAAAGTGGGAGTCTGAAACTTGTGCGAAATAACAACGCCTGGAACCAGCCCCAAATCCTCTAGATCCATTCCCACAGAATCCTGATTCACAACACCCCTTAGCTGTTCCTCAATCAACCTGATTCTCGGATCATTGTCAATTTGGGGACCAGCATCCCCACCTGGCAGAGAAAATGCATCATCTTGGACATCATCATACTGACGGCCATGAACTGCGCCAGCACCAATACCACCTCCCCCAGCATTAGGAATCACAACATTTTCTCCTCCGCCCGGAGGAATCACAACATTAGCAACAGGAATACTTCCGCCCGGAGGGCCATTCTGAACATTGTTACCAGTGACACCAGTATGAACGACATCGTCCTCATCAACCCTTGCAATCAGTGGTTGAACGAGAGTCCTCAACTGCTCTTGGCCTTGAGCGACACCTTGCATTAATTCCATGAATTGGTTCATGCGAGTCCGCATCTCAATGATCTCATTCTGTAGCTGATCCATGAATCTCTTCTGATTTTGTCTGGTAGAATACCGATGAATGTGCTGATCTGCAATCCTGAGATTAGAACAAGATAAGAATACCGGAGATAAACACCTGTTATGCAAAATGATCATGCAAAATGATTATGAATATGCAAATGCAAATGGACATGCTTGAAAATTCACAAGGCGATCCACCCCTTGATTCCAGTTTAATAACAAGATAGAACGAAACTTCTGCTCATATATTAAGAAAACCAGAGGAAAACCAAATGTCAACAATCACAAATCCAAGTCTGAACACAATAATCATAGGGGTCCCAACTAATAAGCCTGGTGGTGATCCGAATACAATAAAAGAGAATGGAAAACTATGGCATGTCATCAAAGTCCACAAGTGTCAATCCCCCCATCCACTATGCTTTTTGCTCCAGTCTTGAATTTCCTTGAACAACTTTTTGGTGTCGGGATGCTTTGGTCTCTGAATTAGCTCTTGAATGAGAACGTCTCTTCTATGTATGATCCCTTCCAAGTATCGGCAATGCAACTCCCAAGCGTCTTCTCCAGAAACACCATCCCTGCTAGGTCCCTCATGTCTAGATCTCTTCACTTCAGCTTGGACCTTCAGTTCTTCTATGGAGGCTATGGCTTCATTGAGTTGACCCTCAACTGCTTGTCTTTTGAATACCCCTGACAAGATCTCACCGTCTTTCTTCTTGAGCTTCGACCTTAACTCATAAATCTGAGCTAGATAACCGTCTTCCTTTTTCTTATTCTCAGCCATTGCAGTTTCTCGGTGATCATTGAACCTGTGAATTTTTTACAAAGCCTCGTCCAATTCCTCCTTCTTAGACTCGAGAACCTTACCGATACCATCCAAAGCTTGCTTCATCCTTCGTTTGGATGCGACCATGTCAGCTAGCTCTTTTTCTGCCTTAGCAAGAAGCTCTGTCTTCAATTTGGCGGTATGAACAACTTCACCCCGCTCATGCTTCAACTGATAAATCTCTCTTTTTAGCTCATTATTTTCTTCCCGCAGTCTTACCTTTTTAGCCCACAACTTGTTAAACTTCTCTATCTCAACTGTGGTAGGAGGCTCAATCAGCAAGGGGTAAGATGGTGATTCTACCGGGAAGGGAAGAAGCTCCTCTTCGACCCTCTTCTTAATCCACTCTTTGTAGGAAGGGAAAGCCCGATTGTTACATTTCCCGAACGAAGTTTTGCCCTTTTTGATCACCTGTTTCCAAGCATTCACAATCTTCCTCATCATCTCTTGATCCTCAATACCATTGAAGAATAAGGACTCTCTGACATCTCTCTCTTCAGGTGGACCTCTCAAAGGATAACCAAACTGCCTGATAATAAGGGAAGGATTATAGTTGATTCCACCTCTTCTCCCTATTAAGGGTACGTTAGGGAATTCTCCGCACTTGCAAATAATCTCCATTCCTAGCAAATCATGGTTGAACCAGACAATGTACATGTATGTAATCCCATAGATACACATAGCCAGAATAGCTTGGAAGGTAGTCCAATTCTTCTCTTTAACATGTATGCAAGCTTGATCAAACAAGTACTTCAATAGGAAACCCTTAGCTCCTTGTTTTTCCTCAATATTACTGCTCAGAACGGATTCACTAATATGAAGAGCAACAACCATTTCTTTTACCTCGAGGTGTTATTCCGAAAAGAATACTATGTCGTGCCTGATGGGGATTCCCAAAATAAATGAGAACTCCTCCAACGTTGGGGCCAAGATGTAGTCTGGGAAAGTGAAGCAACGCAAAGACGGATCGTAAAACTGAAGAAGTGTATGAATGGAATCCTTCTCATACTTGGAGATATTGTAGACAAACTTCAGAAGTCTCCCATACCCTCCACTGAACTCTGTACGAACTCCAGGACCAGCCATATTAATCAGCTTGTGGATCAATGTCAAGGTCGGCTCTGGGAACGAATAGGCAACAGTCTTCTTTCTCTGGACATCCATGCTAAGGTAACTTCAGAAAACTGGAATCAAGAGTAATATGCAAGCCCTGAAAAATGTCAAACATGTCAGAATGCAAGAAAAATGATATGCTCATGCAAACATGGGGTCAAGGCAACACTGCTGGATGTGCTGTGCTGTTAACTAAACGAGAACCACAACCCAGAAAACTAGAATTCTGAACCACTAAGATAACATGAACCCAAATAATCAAACGTTGATGAGAAATCTAGAAAAACCGGGTAGGTTGAAAGTTTCGGTTACCTGCAAACCTGCAAACGCCCATCCCCTCTCACGTGTGGGTACTAGGATGTTCGGTATCCCGGGCTCTCAGGTCGAGAAATGATGATACGTTCACCATTTCTGGTTTGGCATCATCATCAATCGAGGAGGCCTCAACTGATTCTCCAAAGCAGAAGGTCCTCAGCTTTGGCACTGAGGTCGAGAAACAATAGTACATTCATTCCTCGGGGTACAGTACTATCGTCAATCGAGGAGTGCCTCCACTGATTCTCTTCAAAAGATAGGGGCCATCCTATGAAAGTTCCAAAGTGGGCCCTCGGGTGCGAATGGGTTTGCCACAAGATGTGGTCTGCCACTGTCACCACTAAAGAGGGATGTTTCCACTAAGGTCCTCGATGATCGGTCACCAGAGTCGACAGCTCTCTAGATCAACACCCTAACATGCACAAGACACACACGTCAGGATGCGTCCCAAGATAGCCTCGTCTGGTTGTGAATTTCGTGAACACGCAAACGTACCAAGCGGGCACGTAGGTCCCACTACTTTCTACTCTAGTCCTAGGGTGTACTCAAGCCTGGGTATTAGGCTTATCTCTCAAAACCACCCAACCTGCAAAACAGAAACAGCCAGCACAACACAGCAGTATGACAATAATAAAGATGAAATGCAATGCAGAAAATGCGGTAAAAATAAAATACAACAAATAAAGCAAAACAAAAACAAAAACACCCAAAGAGAAAAAAGACAAGCAAGCACTAGGATTGACTCGCTTAGGGATGGACAAGCATAGGTCAAGCAGACCATCCCCAGCAGAGTCGCCAGCTGTCGCTCCCAGGATTTTCATCCAGGTATAAACGCGAGAGTGGCGCGGAAAAACAGAGTCGCCAGCCGTGTAAATTTATCCCAAGAGAGGGAAAGGGAACACCGCATAAACCTGAGGAAGAGGGAAAGGAATGGTCATCGCAACCATAACCTGGGTTCGGGAGTCGGTTACGCGAGGGGAAGGTGCTAGCACCCCACGCGTCCATCGTACTCGATGGGATCCACGCTTGTTGTCTAATCTAAGAGTGAGTTATCCTATCATCTATGTTTGTGCTAAGACGGGAGAGAGGGAGACAAAGACAGACTCGGTAGGACGTCGTCGTCCTAGGCCTACGTACCCCCTTTGTGCAATGGGGAATTCAGAGTCAACGTAGTTCGGACCAAGTTCTTTTTGTGTTTTTTATGAGCGACGTTAAGTTCGCGTCCGGCAGTTAGGGTCGATGCCTGTTTGCGACTCAGACGGAAGGTAATGTGCCCTTTTTGAAAATAGCCTTTAGTTTGACGATCCCGAAGGACAAAAAGGTTTGAAGTTGGTTTGTATTTTTTAGGACAGAAGTGACTTAAGTTAGTCCATAAGTTGCATTGCACCAAAGTCTAGGGCACAGGGGCGAATACTTAACGCATCGTCCCAAGACAGGACGCTCGCTAAGCACTCTAGAAAGATGAGAGGAAGCCCCTCATTTCTCATTCCCCACGCTTAAGGCTCGTGCGCAATACACTTTATACTTATTAAGTGTTTTCAAGAAGTTTGAGATGAGAAGAGAGAAGACCCAAAGAAAACTCTAAGGGGAACTAAGAGTCCTAGTGTTATCATGCATGGGTGACCTACGGTTAGTGAGGTTTGACGACAACCTAAGCCTAAAGGAAAGAAAAAGTGAGAGAAGGAAAGAGTAAGGGTGAATATGGATGACCATCCACACCCTCAAAGAACTTACCTCAACCCCTGCATAAAAGATTAGTACCAAACGTACATAAATAATATCAAGGCAAATGAAAACCAAACAATGGCATATAATAGTGATAACAATCCAAACATGAATTAAGAAGTCAAATAAACAACCCCAAAACAATGGCACAAGTGCCTTTTCAAACAAAAACTCAGGCATGATCAGAAATATGCGTACAAGAAGATCTCAAGTGAAGGCAATCAAATAATTAGAAAAATAACTTCCAAAATTCCCAAATTAAATATCAATATTGTTCAACCAGAGAAAAACAAAATATCAAAAACTCCTGCAAAAATTCAAGATGTTAGTCACTCAAACAAACATGCAAACTCAGATGAGAAATATGACTTAATATGCAAAAAGGAGGACTAAAATGCAATATGAAATAGTTTTAAAAATGATAGAAAAATATTTTAATGCACTTCAGAATATTGGTGAATGAATGCAAAAGGAATGGATTGAAAATGTTTTATGGATGCAGAGAAATAAAATAAACAATTTTAGGTATGCATTATATGGATAATTCAAAAAGAAAATGAACAAATATTTAATTTAGATGATAAAAAATAAAATAAAAATAAAAAATAAAATTTGTGAAAATTTTATAAAATGATAAAGAGTATGCATGAATTTTCTTGGAGTTTTTAAATGCATAAAACTATTTCTAATAATTAAAAATGAAAATGTAATAAATTAATAAAAGGAAAATAGAAAGAAAATGCAAGGGGGTGTGTTTAGTGGGAAAAATGCGTTGGAAATAAAACAATGGGCTCAGAGGGGGTGCCAATAACAAAGCCCAACCCAATAAAGGCATCAGCAAAAATAAATAAAAAAGGGGAGTACGCGTGGACTTGGTCAAAGTTCATACTCCACATGGGCCCTTGGATTAATCTAATGTCACACAATAAGTCAACCAAATCAATTAGTAATAATGATCGACGGTCAGGATGAAATGCACATTGTAATTATGATACGCACACACACACACACACATAATTGATCAGCACCATACCATACGTCCCCATGTGCCAGGCACATGTCTATTTTTATTCGCTGGCATGATTTCAGCCATACAATTCATCCAACGATCCACAGTTGGTCAACATAAATAAAAGTAGACAAAATAAAAAAACATAATTGGTGGAACACGGTAGCTATGGTGGGGTAATAAACACAAGATTACCTAAATAAAAAACCAAAAAAAAAATGTGGCACACCAGGGACCGTCAGATCTCTAGATCCAACGGCCAAAACATCATCATCTACCTCCAGCCACCCTCGCCGGACTGGTTCGACCGCCGCCGCTAGAGCTAGGGTTCCGCTCCCTTCTCCGGTCACCTGCAACTCAGACTTACCCAGAAATTTCACGCGAATATACCATTTTGATCAGAAAAATGTGAGGATCCCAAATACGCAATCAAAAACCACTAATAACCAACGCATAATGAAAAACGAAAAGAAATAAGTTAGGGCTCAAAACTTAAAACTCACGATACAAGCAATACATGCGTCCAAACACCAAAAAAATTACATCAGAGTTATCAGTGACAACCACACATCAATTTGCGCATCAAAAAGGAGAATTCCATGATCATGAAAATCATCACTAACCTGAGATGGCACAACCCTTATCCTTGCTCTTAGCTGCGAATGGGGGATGGTTTGCACTCTATTGATCACACGGGTTCTGTTGGTGAAAGAATTTCTTGAAAACTCCTTGTAGATTGAGAGATATGAATATGAGATGCTTTAGGGTTCAAGCTTGAATTCTCCACAAAGGCACGTGTTCTCTTGACCTAACCAGTGCATGCATGAGTTTAAATACTCTAGGGTTTCTCACTGATAATGGTTTGGGCCTGGGCAATTCTTTGTTTAATGAGTTTTTGAATAATTCTAGAAAATTGCATTATATTAAGTACACCCTCTCCCATGCATAGATATTCAAACATTTCATGATGGATCACTTAACTTCTAATTGCTAATCACGCCCACCTTTGATTGGGCTTTGAAACAATTTGATTCATGAGTTTTCAATGACTTGGCAATTTTGAATAATGGAGAATAAATGACAAATACACCATGGATTCACTTGATTCAAAGGCCCAAAATGACCCTTATGGATTGTCCTTTGATGTTGAAAAGTGCCTTGAAGCAATGGAATTAATTATAGGTCCATATGTCCCAAAATGCAAAAGTTGTGAAAATGAAACCCTAAAATCCACTTTTCCTTCTTTTGATCATAACCTAAGTTTCACAAATGATATGGAGACTCACTAGTACTTTTTGGAAAGAGGAGAAAAAGATCTTCAACTTTCATGTTGGAGAAAAATTCATTTGAACCTTTCTTGATGATAAAAAGTCAAGTTGAATGCAGTGCAGGAACTTGCCCAAAAAGGAAACTTTCAAATTATAGGTAATTTCCATATTTAGTAACTTTTGCACCAACTCCTGATTCTTGATAAATGGTATGAAACTTGACTCTTGATGACCATATGAGGATGTGGGACCTTGAAAACCTTGGAGAGAACCTCAAAATTCTACAGTTGACTTCCCCTCTCACTGTTGACTTTTACCCAATTCACCTGATTTCCAATCCATTGGCCAATTGAATCTCTCCTGAATCAAACTGATGGACAACCTCCCATCCCTAGATACTTAGGGACCCAAGGAATACCATAGAATCAAGTCTTGCCCAAAAAATCAGAAATAAACTGACTTTATAGCAAACCCTAGTTTTGGTACCCTCAGTCTATGAGGAAATAGCACAGTCTCCAAATCCAAATTCCTCTGAATATGATGTGTATCCTCTCCAACAAAGATAATATATGCCATTTGGTGATGATAAATACCCAAGGAGCTTGCCCATTGGAGCAATAAACCCCAGAATCTCAAAACCCTAATTTCTGCACTGGTTAGGAGAGAGTGATCCACTTGAACTCTCTTGCTTTACCCTTTGAAAAATATCCTCTCCTCTTGAACATGCCTCAGGCACCTTGACCCCATGCTAAGAACCAGTGATATGCACACATGATAATGCAAGAATGAGATGAAACATAAGCCAGTTAGTAATAAAGTAAGGAGGGCAAATTTTGGGGTGTTACAGAGAGGACCAGAAGGAGATCGTCGCGGCTTTCGTATAGGACAAGAGTTGATGCTCGTAGGAGAGGAAAAAGGGGTGGAGGTACCTGCAAGGTACTCCGATTCCAAAGTAAGTATTTGGTCAAAAAAGGGGGAAAAGCAAGTAAGAGAAGTCAAGTATATGATTTGTGATACTTGCCCCTCTCAAGCGAGGGGGTTTTTATAGATGGATTTCTGGCGAGCAAAACGCCTGATCGACCAATGAGGGATTGCCAGATGGAGAGAAAGGCGCGTGGCCTTTCTAACTATTTCCGTGATATCCGGGGAGGCAGTTGGTCGCGTGAACTACTCTGCGCGTGAGGGGGACACGCCCAACGGCTAAATTGTGCCCAACGGCTATATTGTGCCTATTGGTCTTGTTCGCCAATTAGGATGGATTGGGCCTGGCCCTTAAGGGCAGGAAGCTCTGCCCGGTCCAGAACAGGAGCCCCCCAAGTCGTTGCTCTGCTGGAGAGTAATCACTTTGTACAGCTGTGATTTCGACCGTACTGTCGGGGAAGTTGTTGCTCGTGTGGAGTGTTCCATTCGTGCCTTGACCAGGTGTGGTCGTTAGACAATTACGCAGAATGTCGACCAAGGTTTGCAGCGTGCTCGCAGAAATGGGCGTTTTTCGCCGAGCAGCCCTGCACGGACGTGTTTATTTTGTCGAGGAGACTTGCTCGTGGGAGCCAAGGACTAGTGTATTTTCTGCACTAAGCCAGGCGAAGAGTTTTTGTGACACGTGGTGAGTATTTATGGCTTTTGTCAGTCCTAGGGACGCATAGGCTATGATGACCTTCACGATTCCCCACGATCAAATGGTTATAAAAGGGTGGAGGAAGGCTTTATTTTCACAATTCTCACAAGTTTTCACTCCTTGCTCTTATTTGCTCTGCAACTAGTCCTTCGCCAGAGCTCCTCTTCATCACCGTCGATCCTCCTCTTCTCCGTCAACCTCTTCTTCTTCTTGTAAGTTTGTTCTTCCTTTTCTGTATATTTTTTATGAACCTTCAGTTCTCTAGGTGTTTGTTCATGGATTTTCCGGTTGAACTTCATGTTCTCCGGTTGAACTTCATGTGTTCTTTGATGAACACATGAATTTATGGAAAATTCATGAAGAACATGAAGAACATGATGAATTTCAGGATTTTCTAGGATTTTTGTAGAAATTGTTAGCGTAGATCCTTGTAGAATCTGGTTAGGTGTAAAATTTCGTTTGTAGTCGGGCACTAGGCCTGTTCGAAACTTTGATGTGATTTTGAGGTGAGCATGCGTCCTCGTATGTATATCTGCGAGTTCTGGTCGCGGAGACCTCCCCTGGCGATTGGTAGGTAATTTATACGGGCACACGGTTGTCCTCGGATTCATCAACGCCCTTTCACTTGATTAGTGGTGGAAGGGTGGATTTGATCTTGGATGTCGAATTCACTTCTCTTCCTCTGCTTTTCAGGTGAAAATGGCTGAACCCCAGGATGATGTTGTGCCCGACACGCAAGATACACAAGAGGGACCCAGCGTGCCCGCTAATTATTCAAATATCAAGGTTGCAGGAGGGGACCTTGACTGGCTCGCACATGAGCCTCTATCGTTCCGATACACTTTCTCCGCGGAGGAGATAAGAGACTTTGACTTATTGGAGAGGCGTGAAGAAGACGCTCCTTGGGCGTGGAAAGCATTTCGCCCCGGGGAGTACGATAAAATTTGCTCCTCGTACCCAGGATTACGTTTTCCTATGTACGAGTTCGCTTTTACGGAGGCCAAGATGCGTCTCCCTTTTACCGACTTTTAAGCCTCCCTGTTCACCCATCTGGCCTTGTGCCCGTCTCAGCTTCACCCCAATACCTTGGCTTTCATCCGGGCTTTTGAGCTAGTGTGCCGTTACCTTAATATCGGCGCGACCACAGATCTTTTCTTCTGCCTTTTCCAAATCCAAAGGAGCACAGCGGGGACGAAACAGAGTTGGGTTTCGTTTAAACAACAGAGTAGGCTGTTCTGGCCGTATTCTGATTTAATTCGCAACTTCAAGGATAGGTTTCTGATCGTGAAGCCTATTACTGAGGAGGCTAAGAGGACCATCTCGACCATTGAGAAGGTGGTCGTGAATGGTCGGGAAAGGGACGGTGTCGTCTCCATATTTCCTTTGGAATGGGTCTATACCCACTTTAAGCGCAGGACGGATCAGTTCCTGGTGAAGCACGAGCAGCTTTGCCCGACGGACAAGGAATCGTACAGGATCCTTCATGCTTACGTGGAGAGTTTTTCCCCGGCTTTCGTAGTTGATAGGGACAGGAAAGAGCTGGTCGGGGATGATGGGGAGTTCGTCCGAGCAGCTAGATACATTAACGTGAAGGCTCTCCTCGAGTGTGATAATGACAATGATGCGATGACCTTGCTTGGTATGCTCCCCTATTTGATTTTATTTCTTTGAATTCTTGGTCCTATCTTGTTATGTGTGTTCGCAGGTATGATGGCCGACATGCGGGAACGTTTGATGAGGTCCTAGGTGGCGAAGGTTCACAAGAAGACGACCACAGGTTCCAAGGCCGGGGTGCCTAAGCAGACAGTTTTGGAGAATTTCGCCACTGGTCCTACCCCCGTCCCGGAGAGAGCCTCAACGCCGCTGACCCCGGAAACCTCCCATAAAAGGAAGAGAGATGCCGCGGGGACTTCTGTGACCGCTGGTCCGGGAGGTTCTGGTGGCGGTCATCTTGTCCTGCCCGCCTGTTATTTGCGCCGAGATTTGTTTGCTGAAGAGGATTCGATAGATGTTCACAACTCTGAAGTCGTGGCTATTCTAAATGCCAATTCCAAAGCGAGGAGAAAACAGCTATGCCAGGATGCAGCGGGCATGTTTAGGGTGCTTGAAGCAGCCCTTGTCCTTGCCGATGATGAAGCTGCAACTCGGGCGAGTCTCGTGACGTCCAAGAATAGAATTGCCGAGCTGAAGACGGAAAATAACAAGCTGTTCAATGATTTAAAATAGTTTGAAGGTCACGAGGAGGCCAAAGTGTTGCTTCAGGTGGAGGTGACCCAGCTGAAGTTAGCTGCGCTCAAGGCTGACGAGGAGAAGGCGAGTTTGCAGGCGAGGATCGCTGAATTGGAAGGCTTGACTTCTGCTATCCAGGACGAAAATGACGACGAGAAGTCCTTGAAGTCGCGGGCTGACTTGATCAGGAGGATTAGAATCCTTGGCGAGGACAACCTGAAAGCAGCTGAGTTCAGCTTCAGTGCTGCGAAAGAGCAGATGGTGGCCCTCAATTCTGACGTACAACTCATGACGGATGAGATGGGTTTATTCAACAAGGTGGTGGGCGGTCAGGTCATTCCTGCCGAAGAGGAGAGTGAAGTCGCCGAATAGGACTTTATTGTTTTTAGCATGTTTTGTGGGCCTGCGTGCCCTTATCATTTTGTACGGGCGCTGCCCCTTTTTATATGAATTTGTGGGGGCTATGCCCTTTTTTTGTATTTGTAACATTATCCGGTCATGCCCGGTGTTTTAATATACTTGGATTTTGTGAAAATGTTTTATCTTGGACGTTTGCTCTGTTTATTTATACGTGTGTGTACTCGGCGAGGTGTGAAACCTACCGATGAGGGCGAAGTGGTTTTGCCCATGATGAGGTTAAGACTTCGTTTGAGGTACTAATCTCATAGGCTTGGACTGTTCCCATCGCGAGCTGGGTGTCCTGCCTGAATGGTGCGGCAACGGCGGAGCTCGGTTGAGGTATCCCCGTTGTGCGCAGGATATGCTCGTACAACGAGCAGAAGCTGGCTGGCATTGTAATGCGTGTCATGCTTCACCAGGGCATCATACGATGACCGCGCAACTCTCCCCGTTTTGGGGTGATTATGTCAGCGATTTGTCTATCCTCGTGGTTAAGGACTTAGTTGTAGTACTGCTTGAGTTTTTCAGCATTTCATGGTCGAGCAAGTTGTTTTTCGTCCAATGTTTCCAAGTAATATGCTCCCGTGCCCGTTTTGGACTTGACCCTATAAGGTCCTTCCCAGTTCGCTGCCAGTTTCCCTTCGCGCAAATCCTTCTGGTTTCTACGCAGGACCAGACTGCCTACGGGGAAGTCGCGCTTTATGACTCTGGCGTCATGCCGCAACGTTATTTGCTGCTTTAATGCGGCCTCGCGGAGGGCAGCCCCTGATCTTATTTCTTCGACCAGGTCGAGCTCCTCGCGTAGAGCCTCATCGTTCATTTCTTCGTCAAGGGGAGCTTCTGTCCTTCTGGAGGGTTCCCTTATCTCCACCGGTATTACCGCTTCTGTTCCATACGCTAGTCGGAAAGGGGTTTCCCCGGTGGTAGAGTGGGGTGTTGTTCTGTACGCCCAGAGGACATTGTGGAGCTCCTCGACCCACCTTTTCTTGGCCTCGCCTAGCCTCCGCTTCAATCCGCGTAGGATTACTCTGTTCACGGCCTCCACTTGCCCGTTGGTTTGGGGATGCTCGACCAAAGTAAAGTGTTGTTTCGTTCCCAATTTGGCGACGAAGTCTTGGAACTTTCTGTCTGTGAATTGGGTTCCGTTGTCGGTTATGAGGGCCTGGGGTACCCCGAATCTGGCGAGGACGTTCCTTTTGTAGAAACGCAATATGTTGAAGGTTGTGATCTTGGCGAGCGCTTCGGCTTCGATCCACTTCGTGATATAGTCGACGGCCACGATTAGGAATTTATTTTGATAAGATCCCATTGTAAAGGGGCCTAGAATGTCCATCCCCCACCAGGCGAAGGGCCACAGCGAGGAGAGGGTCTTCAACTCGTTGGCCGGTGCCAAATGCATGTCCCCGTGGCGTTGGCAACGGTCACATTTTTGTACGTGTTCTTTGGCGTCGTGTTGCATGGTTGGCCAGTAATATCCTACGCGCAAAGCCTTTCGAGCCAGGGATCTTCCCCCTAGGTGTTGTGCGTTGATGCCCTCGTGGATCTCTTGTAAGATTCCGGGGACCTGGGCCTCGTCGAAACATTTCAACAGGGGGATGGAAAATCCTCGTCGATATAATTTGTCCTCGACCAGTATGTACGAGCAGGCTCGTCGCTTAGTTACACTGGCCTCCTTACTGTCTTCGGGGAGTTCCCCCTTGGTGAGATAATTGTATACCGGGGTCATCCAACAACGGGGATCTCCGATGACGTTAACATCTAGCAGGTCGGGTTTTACAATGCTCGGGTTGGCCAGCATTTCTTGTATGATGGATTTGTTCCCACCTTTTTTCCTGGTGCTGGCTAATTTAGAGAGGATGTCTGCTCGGGTGTTTTGTTCGCGCGGGACGTGCTGAACTTCCCATGCTTCAAACTCCGCCATTTTTTCTTTTACCATCACTAAGTATTCGGCTATTTGGTCGTTCTTTGCTTGGAACTCTCCCCGTACTTGGAACGCTACGAGCTGGGAGTCAGTGCAAATTTTTATTTCTCTCGCGCCGACGTCTTTGGCCAGTCGTAATCCTGCGAGGAAGGCTTCATACTCGGCTTGATTGTTGGATGTCTTGAAGGAGAGGATAAGGGATACTTCGATCAGGGTCCCTTCCTCGTTCTCGAGGATGATTCCTGCTCCGCTGCCTAAGGGGCTTGATGCGCCATCCACGTAAATGATCCACTTCTGTGTCCCTTCTGGAGGGGATGGTTCCGGAGTCATTTCTGCCACGAAGTCGGCCAGGATCTGTGCCTTGAGGGCTTTCCTCCCCTCGTAGTGAATGTCGAACTTGGCCAATTCAAGGGACCATTTTAGCATTCTGCTCGCCATATCTGGACGGCTTAACAGCTGCCTAATAAGCTGGCCGGTTCTGACGACGACGGTGTGTGCCAGGAAGTAATATCTAAGTCTCCTCGCGACGACTATGAGAGCAAGGGCCACTCGTTCTATTTGTGTGTACCTGACTTCGGGTCCCTGCAGCGCTTTGCTGGTAAAATAGATGGGTTTCTTCCCGTCTTTCGTTTCTCGAATAAGCGCTGCGCTTACTGCTTCGTTGGCCACGGAGAGGTACAGGTATATGGTTTCCCCCCGGTCTGGTCGGGACAATACTGGAGGCTCGGACAAAGCTTGTTTGAAATGGACAAGGGCCTGCTCTCATTCGTTCGTCCACTCGAAATTTGCTTCTTTCCGGAGTAATTTGAAGAAGGGCAAGGCGTGCTGGGCGGATTTGCTCACAAAGCGAGCAAGGGACGCGAGCATCCCGTTGAGGGATTGTATCGCCTTCTTCGACCGCGGAGTGGGGAACTCTACGAGTGCTCGGCATTTATCTGGGTTTGCTTCTATTCCTCTTTCGGTGAGGTAAAACCCGAGGAATTTCCCTGCTCCTACACCGAAGGTGCATTTTTCTGGATTGAAACGCATCTTACATTTTCGAGCTTGGTCGAACACCTTGCGTAAGTGGGTGATATGGTCGGATACCTCTTGGGATTTTACGATCATATCATCCATATATACTTCGAGCATGTACCCGATTTCTGATCGAAAGACTTTGTTCATCATGCGTTGGTATGTGGCCCCGACATTCTTTAGTCCAAAGGGCATTACGTTATAGTAATAGTTCCCCGAGGAGGTCATGAATGTCGTGCACCTCTTGTCCTCGTCAGCCATTGGGATTTGGTTGTATCCCGAATAAGCGTCCATGAAGCACAAGAGCTTGAAACCTGCGGAATTATCTACGAGTTTATCTATGCTCGGGAGCGGATAAGCGTCTTTCGAGCAAGCCCGATTGAGATCAGTGTAGTCAATGCACATGCGCCACTTTCCATTACTTTTCTTTACAAGTACAATGTTTGAGAGCCAGGTCGTATACCTGGCCTCGGAAATAAATTTTGCCTCTAAGAGGTCTTGTACAAGTTTTTCGGCAGCCTGTGCCTTTTCCTCGGATTGCTTTCTTCTTCATTGGGCAATGGCGCGAGCAGCTGGATTGATTGTCAAGTGGTGACATGCAGTTTCTGGATCAAGGTCGGACATATCCGCCGCACTCCAGGCGAACAGGTCGACGTTGTCGTCAAGGCATTTCTTCAACTCCTTCTTTACCTCTTCGGGGAGACCAGCGCCTATCTTCACTCCCCTGTTGGGGTTATTGCTGAAGGTGATGATCTCGAATTCCCCATCTGGAACTGGTCGCAGAAGTGCAGGAGATGGGGAGTTTGTTACTCCTAACCTTTTGTCTTCGCCACGATCTTCTCCTCCATCTTCAGGAAGCCTGCTGTCGAGGTCGATGGTATGCACGGGAAGCGTGGGGTTTTTCTCTGGCTGGCCATCTTCAGTTGGAACCTCGTCCTCTCTAGTGCGCTTTGTCGACTTTTTCGTCGTCGCGATCTGGTTCTGCCCTTTTATTGTGGCCTCAAAGCATCTGCGAGCAGCCTCGATGTCGCCATGCAGAGTTGCGACGTGTCCTTTCTCAATATAGTACTTGAGCTTGAGGTGGACCGTAGAGGGGACAGCAACGAGTTCGGCAAGAGTTGGTCTGTCGAGGATGCACTGATAGAGCGACGGGCAATCAATGACTAAGAACTGCATTTTGATTGTCCGAGATGCCTCTTCCTCGCCAAACGTGACTGGAATCTCCACGTAACCCCAAGGTCGGGCTGTTGCCCCGTTGAATCCTTGGAGATCCGATCCCACGTATGGTGAGAGGTTGGACTTATTCAGTTTTAACGCGCGAAACAGGTTGGAATACATGATGTCCACAGAGCTCCCCTGGTCGACCAGGATTCTCTGAACATCGGTAGAGGATAACTTGGCCCTGATCAGCAGAGGAATATGGGAATTTGGCGATCCTCCGGGAAGTTCTTCTCGGTAGAACGTGATTGGCTGCGAACGCCCTTTACCCTTGCCGATCGTGTACAACTGCTCGGGGCTACTGTCTATCAGCTGTTCAAACTTTCGTTTGATGGATCCTATCATAAGCTCGTGGTACCCCCCACATGAGATAACCATGGCCGTAGGAAAGGCTTCCCAGGTGCTGTGTATGAATGCCTGGGAAGTCGGGTCGAGGTGGTCAGGAACGAAGAAGTCCTCTGGTCGGCTGATGGCCATTGCGACCTGCGGGGGAGGACTGGATGGGGTTGATTCTGCTTCTTTCTTCGAATCAGATGTGTCTCGTCGGGAGGACTCTCCCTTCTTCACGTATTGCTTCAGGTGACCCTCTTTGATGAGGATCTCTATTGCGTCCTTAAGGTGCACGCAATCTTCTGTCACGTGGCCGTGACTACGATGGAAACGACAATATTTGCTTTTGTCGACGTTTCCTTTGGATGTGGTCGGTTTAGGGAACCTGACACCCCCTTGTTTGAATTCTGTGTTGATGCAGTCGGAGAGAATGCGCTCTCGCGAGGTTGTGAGTACGGTGTACTCCGTAAATCGGCCAGCCGACCCTTTGCTTTCGCGAGGACGCTCATCGCGCCTTCTCTCTTTCCCTTGCCGGGATGATTCTGGCTCATCTTTTTTTGATGCCCGGGGTGCTTCGCGATCTCTCAAGTCCCGGGCATGGTATGCGGCTTCTTTTTCCTCGTAACGGATGTAGTCCTCAGCTTTACGAAGAAGTTCTGTCAGTGTTCGGGGAGCTTCGATTCCTACTGCCTTACGGAAGTCGCTTTTGGGCTGGAGTCCCTTTTCGAGGAGGTACTTCTTCATGTGATCCGATGTTTGGACTTCCACCGCTTCTTTGTTGAATCTTTCAATGTATGCCCGCAGGGATTCATCCCTGCCTTGTATGATGGCCTCCAACGTGGCCTCCGACTTAGGGTGTCATTGGGAAGCTGTGAAATGTCGGGCAAACTGGCTCTTTAACTCCCTCCATGAAGAGATGGATCCACGAGGAAGTCGTTTAAACCATGTCATCACTCCCTTTCTCAAGGTGATGGGGAACATTTTGCATCTGATAGCCCCGGAGACACCGTGATATTGGAGCATAGCCTCTATATTTTCGATATGCTCGCGGGGGTCAGTCGTCCCGTCGTAGGTTGTCAACGTGGGTGGTTTCTTCAATCCGCGGGGAATTCGGGTGTCGAGGATGTCCCTTGTGAACGGACCGTGAACGTCCTCCTCACTGCTGGAACTAGGAGAGAGCGAAAGGGAACGGCTGTGCTCGCAGCTTCAACTTCGGCGAGGAGAACGCCCACGGGTGCGACGGTGATCATACTTATCCGCGTGTCGAGACCTCTTGGAAACCGGGGAGTAGAGCCATCAATTTAAGGGGCCGGGGCCTAACTTTTGAGGCTCCAAAAATATAGGGGGCCCAAAATTTTAAAAATAAATGAGCCCTAACATATGTAGGCCCCCTAAAGTGAAGGCCCTTAAAATTCAAGAAAGGCCTCAAGGCCCCAATATTTTCAAATATTGATTTTTTTTCAATTTTTTTTTTTTGAAAAAAATTGATTTTTTAAAATTAAAAAAAAATCGATTAATTTTTTATTTTCAAAGAAAATTGACTTTTTTATTTTTGAAAAAAATCAATTTTTTTTTTAATATTTGGAAAAAATTCAACTTTTTTATATTTAAAAAAAAAATAAACTTTTTAATTTCTAAAAAAATCCTAATTTAGTTTAAAAGTTTAAGAATGTACTGTACTATCGTCATCGTATTTGAAAACATAGTCACAGTATTTGAACTTAAAAATATACTTAACTATCGTCACAGTATTTGAAAATATACTTAACTATCGTCGCGCGTTTATTAATTTTAAATTTAACGTCACGCGCGTGTCTAGGTTCGTTTGAATTTTTTTCTTTTTTGGCAAATAAATTTTGGTTTCTCTTTTATTTTTACTTTTTGTAAAAGAAAAGTTGGATTTTTTTTTTTTATAATACATGCAGAATTGTTTTCAAGATCTATTTTAATTCAAAGTTTTTTTTTGTCTCCAAGCCTGATTTTAGATATACAATTTGTTGTTAAACTTATTTATACATGGATCATCATAATTTTGAAATAAATTATCTTGTTTTCAATTCGATTTTAATCAAAACCAATTTAAAATTTCTCCAGTAAAATCATATATTCAAATAATTAAAAACTACTTTGTGTGAAAGTGATTTTTAAGTAAATCTTTTTACTCTGAAAATTAGATTTAAGTTAAATTTATTTTTAATTTTTGATTTCGTGAAGAAATAGTTATGGTAAATTATTTCATAAGAAACGAAATATTATGCTATGATGAATAAGTTACCTAGCTAGTCGAGTTTAAATGTTTGGCAACTTAAATGATTTTTTAAATATTAAACATGTAAAATGTCATATTTAACTACATATGTTCAAATCATGTAGACATAGTATGCTAAATAATTAAGAATAAGTAAATCTATCTAGATCTAATTGAAAAATCAAAAGAAAACAAAAAACTGAATAATAATATTGAAACATAGTATGAACTGTTTCTTATTTTAATTTTTGAAAAAAAATAATTATTTTATTTAAAAAAATCGACTTTTTTTGTTTTTGGAAAAAATCTTCAAATTTTTATTTTTCAAACAAATTAGATTTTGAGCCCCTCACTTAGGCTCCATATAACACAAAAATATGAGTGGGCTTAAAAATAAGGGCCCCCAAAAATATTCATTTAGTAGGGGGCCTAAAAATTAAGGGCCAAGTAGGGGGCCTAATTATTGGGGCTTGGTCAAATAGGGCTTTTTTGACGGCTCTACCGGGGAGTGCCTGGATCTTCGCGGGGGAGACTGATGGCGTCGCCGTGCTAGATCGGGTGTAGGGTCCCTCGATCTTGAACGTCTCCTCTCCGGGGAGAGGCTGTCACGTCTTCGCTTCGAGGGGGTCCGTGGACGCGGGGAGAGGCTCGCCAGTTTTTCTGAAGCGATGCGTTCCTGAAGGATATGCTTGAGGGCATTGAGCTTCTCCCCCTGCTGGAGGATCAGGAGGTTCGAGTTATTGAGAGAAGCGATGAGCGCTGCGGTGCTCGGGTCAGCATCCTGGGGAACCAGAATTGACTCGAAGGTGAGCTCCACGGATGGTGTTCGTGGCTTTGGTTCGTCGGGTTTCGGGGAAGCAGGCCTTCCGTCTCTTCGGTCATTTTCCTGCGGGACATGCCCGACGAAAGCATGGTCATTGTTGTTGTTGGCCGCGGGGGTCACAGAGTCTTGGAGAACATCGTTCTTGATGAAAACCATGTCGATCTGAGATTTGAAAAGATGAAGCTTTGGTCTTTGTTGAGCGAGAGAGAATCTTGGTTAAAGACGGGGAAGCTGGATTCCCACAGACGGCGCCACTGATCGGAGAGGACCAGAAGGAGATCGTCGCGGCCTTCGTGTAGGACAAGAGGTTATGCTCATAGGAGAGGAAAAAGGGGTGGAGGTACCTGCAAGGTACTCCGATGCCAAAGTAAGTATTTGGTCAAAAAAGGGGGAAAAGCAAGTAAGAGAAGTCAAGTATATGATTTGTGATACCTGCCCCTCTCAAGCGAGGGGGTTTTTATAGATGGATTTCTGGAGAGAAAAGCTCCTGATCGACCAATGAGGGATCGCCAGATGGAGAGAAAGGCGCGTGGCCTTTCTAACTATTTCCGTGATATCCGGGGAGGCAGTTGGTCGCGTGAACTACTCTGTGCGTGAGGGGGACACGCCCAACGGCTATGTTGTGCCCAACGGCTATATTGTGCCCAACGGCTATATTGTGCCTATTGGGCCTGTTCGCCAATTAGGATGGATTAGGCCTGGCCCTTAAGGGCAGGAAGCCCTGCCCGGTCCAGAACACCATTTATGAATGAACAGTTTTAAAAGCAAATCAGTACTTGACATCAAGGAGATTCCAACAAGGGGCAATCAAAGAGGAACTTGAACTTTCACTGGTGTTCACACGAATCAAGACTACCTCAAGAGCTCAATCAGGGATAAACCATCTCAGGAGCTCATCAAAGCTCAACTTCCAAAGATTAGACCATCTCAAGAATCGGTCAATCAGGGGCAAGTCATCTCAAAGGCTCAATCAGGGGCAGACTCTTACCATATTCATAAACTGGGGCAGATCATGTCGTGATAACTCTCAAAATTCCCCAGCAGAATTCTTTGAAAAACCCAACAGACTGGGGCAGAACAAGTTGCAAGGGGCAGGTTCTCTCGGTATTTTCAAGTTGAACAATCATACATTGTCAGACACTAGCAACCGTCGACAGCAGAGCAAAAGCATAATCTTCAGGCGTTGATTACGTCACTACGCTCATTTTCAATCCATCCTGATCCTCATGCATAAGAGTTATGGTTCTCTCAGGAACGAACACAGCTTGTCAACAAGTGATCAAACTTGGAAAGCTAGAGCATCCGGTTCCATTCTCCGATCGTAGCATCGTCAGAGATCGAGTGTCGGGGAGTCAACCCTAACCTATCCAGTCACCTATCCGCATTCAAACATCATACGCATCAGAAGCATCATTGCATAAATGACCAAAATTTATATACATCCCCAACATTTGCATCCCTATATGCATCAACATTCGCATCGTATCTCCTTCCGATGTGGAGTACCTTTCTTCAAACATGCATACATGCATAAGTTAGGATCCAGGATTAATCATAAGATTTCAGGCAGATCCTCAGCTAAGCCAATGGGCATTCCCCGTGGAGTTCTTCTCTTCAACCTTTTGTTGATGAAGCTATTATATTCAGACCAGATCATTCATGGGTATTTCTCAAAGCAGAGTTCTTACTAGGCGTTGTTCAGCGGGTGTTTCTCGTTGAGTTGTTTCCTTCAACCTTTTGTTGATGAAGTTATTATCATCAGGCCATTCATGTGGTATCTCTCTGAATAATTTCTACCTTACTTATTGGGTGTTCCCAAGTAAGTTGATTCCTTTCAATCTTTTGCTGATAAGGATGGTTTTCCTTGATGAATTGTCCTTCTTCAACCTTTTGTTGACCTTCCTAAGCCAGTCTTACTACCATCCTTTTGGTGATAACTAGATTTGTGGTTTTGATTTCACTTTCATCCCTTTGGTGATACTGATCATTAAAGTATGTGTTAGTTATCATCCTTTTGGTGATACACAACTTTGTCGACCTTACTTTCATCCTTTTGGTGAGAGCGGTCATGGAAATTATGTGCTTATTATCATCCTTTTGGTGATATCAAGCTTTGCTATTTTTGTTTTACCTTCATCCTTTTTGTGTTGGGAATGTACTATTATCCTTTTGGTGATAGCAAATTGTGATATTACCTTCATCCTTTTGGTGTTGGGAATTTACTATCATCCTTTTGGTGATAGCAAATTATGTTATTACCCTCATTCTTTCGGTGTCGATGATCTTTAAAGTTGTGTATTTACTATCATCCTTTTGGTGATAGCAAATGGTGTTGTTTCCTTCATCCTTTTGGTGTCGGTAATCTTTGAAGATTGTGTACTTACTATCATCCTTTTGGTGATAGTGAGTGGTGTGTGTTTACTATTATCCTTTTGATGATAGAACCATCATCCTTTTGGTGTCGACAATCTTTGCAGTTATGATATCACCATTGTCCTTTTGTCAATGGTGATCCTTGCAAATTAGTGGCCTTACTGTCATCCTTTTGGTGCTAGCAAGAGTCATTGTGCTCTAACCATCACGCTTTTGGTGATGACGTTCTTGGTCATTCTGATTCAACCTTCATCCTTTTGATGTTGGTGATTTTTGAAGACGATCGGGTTAATTATCATCCTTTTGGTGATAGAAAGTTTTGTGTATTGATCTTACTATTATCCTTTTGGTAATAATAGGTTTCAATGTGATAATTATAATCCTTTTGGTGGTAGCGATCTTTGTCATTTTTAATTATTCATCATCCTTTTGGTGATGGATGTTATCCTTTTGGTAATAGAAATCCGTGAGTCGTGGGTCTTATTGTCATCTTTTTGGTGATGTTGACCATAGGCTTAATGCCTAATCATTACCCTTTTGGTGATGACATTCGTTAAAGTTTGATTTAACCATTGTCTTTTCGGTGTTGACAATTTTTGAAGTCATTGTGAACCGACTATCATCCTTTTGGTGATAGTCAGCTTTGTTGATTTTGTTGATATTTTTTGGTATCAGCTGCCTTTACAGTTTTAAGTTTACCGTCACCCTTTTGGTATGTTAACTTCCATCATTGTAAGTTTTTAGTGTCCACTAGAGGGTCGACATAGACATGGTTTCTTTTAAAAAAACTCATCACACTTTCATTCTTAGACAAAATTCGGGGTCTTTTTGTATTTTATTATCTTCCACCACGAATGTATAAAGATCGATATCTATCGTACCTTCCAGTTCAAGTTAATTAAATATGGGCAACTGTCATACCACAATTTTGTCCGGGCATTTTAATTTTTTCATTTATTTGAATCTATTTTTACTTTACATAACATAACATGCATTTCATCTCGCATAGTGTCTAAAATGTCACCCACAATAATTTCTCGGATTTACAGACAGACTGGTCAAGCTGAATATCAAATGTGCGTAAAATCAGCGGACGAAAACATTTCAAAATCGTGTTTGCAGACGTTAATTATATTAATCTACGTTTCGCGTAGCTTAACCAAACGTGTTTGTTTTAATTTTTCGACCATTTTTCGTCGCATTTTGATCGATCTGAGCATTTTAACAGGTCAAATTTTATTTTAAAAACTGACCGAACACTGTATTTTTTCGATTCGTTTATTTCGCGCTGATCATTTTGGTGCACTCGGTTTATTTTACTGAACACTTTCGTGCCCGACTTTTATTTATTTGGAGTTCGTTTATTTTTACATTTTTGACTAAGTATTTAGAATAAATAAATAGGATTATTAGTTTTTTATCTTAAGTTTATTTTAATTATCTTATTTGTTTAAATTTTATTTAGTTTTAATTAATATTAGTTATTTGGACTTTAAAATGGATATTAAGGATATTATTGGCATTTAAAAAAAATAGTAACCCTATTTGATACCTATATATACACATGTTAGCATCAGTAAAAGAGGAGACGGAAAAAAGGGGGGAGCGGTGAATCCAGTTTTCATTTGCACTCAGGTGATTGGCAAGTTGTTTTACATATATACAAACAGGTATGTGTTTCAAACGGGGATAGATATTAGTCTTTGTGCTTTCTTTTTAATATATGCATGAACCTGTACTTGCATTTTAAATATATATATGTTTTACAATTCATGACCTATGTTTATATATAGGGTTAAATAAGTATTAGGTCCCTGAAAATAACTCAACATTCAAGTTTGGTCCCTATAAATATTTTCTTCAAGGTTTGGTCCCCTTAATGTTTTCCGTTTCCAACTGTAGTCCCTCCCGTTAGTTTTCACTAACGGAGGATGACATGGCGTGCCATGTGTGCTAACATTCCTTGCCAACTGTATATAATTTCTTTGACCAGTTAGGAACCAAACTTAAATATTGAATTATTTTCAGGGACCTAATACTCATTCATTTTCAAAATTGTTTGAAATTTTGTAAAGCCTCATAAGCCCAAAAAATTTCAAACAGATTATGAGCATTATATATATATATACCCTCCATAAATGATGGATCTACTACCTTCTTTCTGGTTATTAGCTCAAGCAAAAAAACTCCATAACTGTACACATCACACTCCCTGCTACTTACTGTTTTATAAGCATTCTCTGTCAACGGCCTAAATTATGTAATTTTTAAAGATCAATCACAAAAACAGAAAATGAATACTAACACAATCCAATAATAGGTGGCAAGTTTGCAAGCTTCGCATAACTGATTCCCTGAAAAAAAATACAAAAAATACAAAAAATCAAAATAAAAATTTTTGTTTTTTCAGAAAATCATTAAATTAAATATTTACTTATATCTTAAAAATGTTTTTTTACTATAATGATATATGCATTAATAAAACAAAATCCATGCATGCAAGATGAATATGCATGATGCAGTCCAGAATTCTATTGGTTCAAGAACCTTGCCATTCAACCATATGTGAACAAATAGATACAATGCATCCAAACCTATGATTCTGTGTGTACCCAAGACTGCAGAAAAGAAAAGTAAAAAAGGGGGTTCTGGAGATGTTTAAAAGTGAAGATGGTGATGATGGTTTTGTTGGAAGCTTTCGTCATCTTGAGTTTGATTTTCTCAGGACTGCAGAGGAAAGAGAAAAAGTATTAACATTATAACTCTTGAGCGAGACATTAATGTAAACAATTAGCCATTGTATATTCCAGTAGGTCTGTAGGTGAGACTATGAACTACTTGGTAGATATATTCAGCTTAAATGAAAGCAATAGTGTAGCCAAAGAATTGAACATGATACCTCTACATCATTTTTGTCGAAAATTTAGTTCTATATCCCATCCCTTATTATTGATGTTAGTATCGAAATAAAGTCTAAAAGAAGATAATCTTTTCTCATTTGATTTGTTCTTGAGAATTAACTAAATGGTCGTATGGCCTTATGGAAATAACTAAATATTCTAGAACTGTTACTTTCCCATCAAGTCTCATTGTTCAAGTGTTTCTATATGTACCTGATTTTCATTTGAATTTATTATCAATTCTAAAATTTTGTCTTGATCTTAATTGTGTAGTGAAATTCACTAATGAAAACTGTTCAATTCAGGAAAAGAAGAGCATGAGGAAGATTGGTTCGGTTGACTTAGTTGAAGGATTGTATTATCTGACCATTACACAAGCCTCGGATCAAGCCAATACCAATACATCACAAGTCTAACAAATTTCTTTTTATTCCTCAAACTGCTTTATGGCACTTTATACTAGGTCGTTTATCCAATACAAGACTTCTTAGTTTACATAAACTCATACCTCTTGTAACCATTGATAAAAAATCAGCATGTGATATTTGTCATTCTGCTAAGCTTAAAAATGTTCATTTTCAACTTAGTGTAAATAAAACAAATCAATGTTATGAGTTGATTCATTTTGACATTTGGGGTCTTTTGTCCATTCAATCTATACATGGTCAAAAAACTTTATAACTGCTCTTGATGATTTAAGTAGATTTACTTGGGTTATCCTTTACAAATTTAAGTCTGAAGTCACAATTTGTTCAAAACTGTATACTTATGATTAAAAATCGGACTCTGATACCATTATGAAGTTTGTATGAATCATGATGAAGTTAGTTAATGTGAGCTTATCAAGAACTTCTAACAACCTCTAACAAAATTGTCAACTAACTTATGCTTAGATGTAATCTTCTATGGCAACTCTGCACTAAGCTTTTGTTATCCAACATTAATACATAAGAAAAGTTATGATATATTGATGGAACCATGCAAGGTTGCATGGTTAGCTTTTCATGTAAATCATCTCTACATCTATGGTTCAACCCACCGCAATTCAAAAAACCTTTTTACAAATACCAAATACTATGGTAGACTTTGAATTAACCTAATTTAAAATACTTTTTCACAAATCATAACTACACAACTTTCTATTTACAAAATATTTTTCATCAAAGATGAACAAGTAACATTCAATGTTGTTGAAGAATGAAGAAGTTTGTAGTAGGCTATATCATAATCATATCCAATCTTTGATTGTTGATTGTTATCAATATTACAATTTATATATATATATATATATATATATATATATATATATATATATATATAATGCTCATAATCTGTTTGAAATTTTTTGGGCTTATGAGGCTTTACAAAATTTCAAACAATTATGAAAATGAATGAGTATTAGGTCCCTGAAAATAATCAAACATTCAAGTTTGGTCCCTGACTGGTCAAAGAAATTATACACAATTGGCAAAGAATGTTAGCACACAGGCACGCCATGTCATCCTCCGTTAGTGAAAACTAATGGGAGGGACTACAGTTGGAAACGGAAAATATTAAGGGGACCAAACCTTGAAGAAAATATTTATAGGAACCAAACTTGAATGTTTGATTATTTTCAGGGACTTAATACTTATTTAACCCTTATATATATATATGAATCGAAGATGTACCGATCTGACATACATCACCCACTTTTTTCACCAATTTGTTTTCATATTATATATCTAATCTATGTCTTATATATATATATATATATATATATATATATATATATATATATATATATATATATATACACACAGAGCCGTCTCAAACTTTTGAGAGACCCTGTGTAAAAATTTAAAGTTAACTTCATTAGATTATAAGTTATTTTTAAGAGGCCTTTTTTAACTATGAATAATGTATATGGATGCCCTTTTTGTCATAGTTTAATTATGAAAAAATGTGAGACCCTGTGCTGTAGGTCGCCTTGCACGCCCTCAAAGACAGCCCTGAATATATATATATATATATATGGGTTATGCTAATGCACACCCATGTAGGTGTGCATTAGCAACATACACCTTAGTGTATTTTTGTGTGGGGTCCACCAATTTTTGGTGGGACCTACATTAAAAAGATGAAGAAAAAAAAATAGAAAGAAAATAGATGTATAGCCAGTTTGCTTTCGCGTTTGAAATAGCTACAAACGCACGTCTACCAAAAGCTACACTTTGTAGCTTCTTATTTCCACGTTTGAAAGTGCATTGGGACGTGATAATAATGCTTCCACCGCCAATCCAAACAGGCTAGTAGTGTATTTTTGTGTGGAGCCCACCAATTTTGGGTGTATGTTAGCATTTCCCTATATATATATATATATATATATATATATATATACACACACCCAAAATTGATGGGCCCCACCCAAAAATACACTACATCTATTTTCTTTCTATTTTTTTTCTTCATCTTTTTAATGTGGGTCCCACCCAAAATTGGTGGGCCCCACACAAAAATACACTAAGGTGTATGTTGCTAATGCACACCTACATGGATGTGCATTAGCATAACCCATATATATATATATATATATATATAAGTTCTGCTATCCTAAGATGTATGCATTTCATTTTTTCTAAAACTAGTAACAGACCCGTACGGAAGCACGGGTGTTAATAGTTATGTTTAAAATGATAGTGTTGAAATTGAACTTGGAACTTTATTTCTATCAATAATCATCAGAGTATTTTTCATTAGTTAAGTGATTGTATCTCGTGTCATTAAGAGTAATATATAGGTTTGTTTTCTTGGTGGAAGCTAACATGTTATATCACGTGCGACTTTAAGATAAAATATTATTTAAATACTATATAAAAATAATTTTGTACGTTATAATTGTATTTAAATGCACATTGAAAGTAAACTATGAATATTGACAGCACTATAAAACTGAATCCATATGTACTTGAAACCATACCCCCATCACCAGTTTAAAATTATTAAGAAATGGGATAACTTCTTCATAGAAGAGTTCTTAAAGCTTATGACTATTTTAGGTATTATGATTCCATTTATATTTGACAATAAATTTTAATGCTAATAAACTTGTTTAGCAACTTGTCAACCTTAAGATTGCTCAGCTGACAAAATTAATCACTGAATTTGAGAAACATCTTTCTCAGAACCGGGAGAAGTGGTCCTGATCGGAATACAAATGACTTCATCACAAGTCCACTGGATGGTACTATTAAGTAGGTACAAAAAATAGTAGAGGAACCATTAATCTATTGGAAAATGTAATAAAAAATATAGAATGAGACAATTGGAAAATATAATAAAAAATATAGAATGAGACAAATGGAAAATGTCATTACCTTGATCAATATTTGGCATCACTTGTGCAATTTAATTAACATAATTTGACAAATTTTGAAATATCCTATGCAAATAAAATTTGGAAAAATTGGTATATCATGTGCAAACTGTCCAAATTCAACACAATAAATATGAAGCATTTAACAATGAATCATAATTTCAAACCTGTAATTTTTCAAACATGTACAGTTTGCACACAAGTACCATAGTTTTTCAGGATAACAAAACATGTTTTTCACAACAATTCTTCCCCCATCCCGTACCATATTTTTTCATAACAATTATTTCACCATAATTTTGCAACATATTGCATTTTGAATCAAGTGCATCATATAGAATTTTGCATCATATTTAATAACAGAACCATTGCATCATATTTTATACCAGTACATGCAGTTACAAAATCAACAGCAAAACCATCAGGGCCCTGCATACTACTCGAAGACAAAATCAATGGCAAAACCACAATTCAGTTGACATATAGAGTGTCATGAGTAATCATACAATGTTACCTTTGAACAATAAGAGCAGTTGCCACAAGGCATGATGAAGGCCTCAACAACTCGAGATCCAACCGGAAGCTTGAAATGAACACAACAAACCCAACTTGTCTTCTAGAATAATCATATTTTCATCAAAAAACAAACTCATCATAGCATTATCCCACAACCTTCCTTCTTCAATACTATTCATCACTACTCTATAAATTTCTTATCAGTAGGCAATAATAGATATAGATAGGTGATCAAGGTTTCACTTGACGGTTGTTCAATAGACAAGTGGATATTAACAAATCCTTACACAAAATACATGTAATTTCTGAAAAAGTGACGATGCATAGTTTAATTTTCTAAATTCCAACAGTGGGGCAATCATTTGTTCATGACATGCCTTGCACTCTTAGTTAGGCATTATAGACTTAGTGGATGATTTCTTAGAGGTCAAGAAATCTGAAGACCCAGGCTCCTGAATTGTATCATCTGGTGACAGCCTTTTATATGGAGTGTTGTCGAAGCTTCCTTCAGGGCTCCAGTTCTGTGCTGCTGAAATAGTAGTCTAAAAAAGGAAATTAGGTTGTAAATGAGCTTGGAGTTGCTTTTAATAAAAGTATAAATACGAATGAAGAAACACATACAATGAGATTAGAGGACTGAGTCACCGCATTACTGTCGATGAGGTCTTGGGTTGACATAATTGGTTTTACCTTACGATCAGGACCGTCGACGGGCACACTTGTATCATGCTAAAATAAAATACCAATGATTTAATTGTTGTTTAATGGCAATAGTGCACTATTAATAAAGGTCACATAAGAAAAAATATTATCATTAGCAATGTCACAAAACATTCTACTAGAGGAGTCATTGCATCCATTATCATTTGGATGACTTCAGGATCTTGGGCGAGCTTGACTATAGATGCCTATCCGTAATAAGGCTGGTACTTGACACGAAAAGTATGTTAACACTATAGAAATATGTTATCCATTATGAGGGAAAGAAAGTGGATTGTGGAAATTATCATTGAAATGTTAATTATATAGGTAGAATAGAGAAGAGTATGATAGAGAGAATTGAGAAATACAAACATGTTTCATAAGTTATCTTAAATCATGAGCATGCATGTACTTGAAAATAAGGGCGACTTTGATATATGTACTTGTGCCATAGTGGCCTATACCTACTTATAGATAATCTCAGCCATAGTTTCATGTTACCATTGAAGTGAATAACATCCACACTTTCGATTAATCGATTATCGATATTTAGGTCGTAACCTAGTCCTAAAACATGCCATCTTCTGTCAAGTGGTTCCACCAAACCATAAAAACTAAGAAGTGCAGTAGAAAGTGTACCGAGCTTCCACAGTGTCCCATCTGCATTCTGCTCTTGCCGGTAGTGATATATTGCTGTTATATTTGATTTCCTCCATTGAATCAAGTAAAAAACATTCATGCCTAATGACCACGCGCATGTCTGTGGATTAAACTTTTAGCTTATGATTGAATTTGTGAAGTTGATATGCCTGTAGGACCGGTGAAATGCTTCAAGACAGGTTTCGACTGCACTGATTATGTTTCCGTGTAATTCAAGTGAGAAAAGTGGTGTTAGGTCTTTCTGGGCAACAACATCGTCGTCGAGGAAAACAATCTTCTGAAGCTGTGGATAAATTTCGGGGATGTAAAACCGAAGATGATTTAGTAAAGACAAAAACTTGTTGCTCCACAGTTAAGGTTCAGCATTTACATCTGGATATGCCCCGAAACTGCTCAATATAAAAAGAAAACTTTAAGGTGCAAACCGTGCAATTTTAGAGCAGCAACTTCAAATGGAAAAGTGTTGGCTTCATCCTGATGTTAGCACACATAATTTAGTAAAATTACAAACTTAACTCACCATAAGAGCCACAAAGGTCACCGTCCTGGGCACAATCAGGGTTGTAAGAATATGGACAATTATCAGCATGAGAAGGGAATTTGCAAGATGGTTTGATAGAATCAACACGTCCAACAGAAGTAGAATCTTTACTCATTGCTTTGCACTGCCAAGTGACAACCCAACTAACCCACTCAACTAACTGAAGCACATAGGAAGAATGCTGACAATGATCTTCCTTGTACCTCAAATGTGCGGCGAGTCTGAATTCTGCTTGTGAATGCACATCTTTCGTTCGAACTTGTACTTCGAGGGGAACCTTGAGTTCACCCATCACCATAGTGTGCAGAGATTGATACCTATGAAATACAAAATCTAAGTCAAATGACATTGAGGCAATCACTTGTCAGTGTGTACTCCTGTTGTTGAAGACACTGGACTTGCAACTATGAGATCAGTCCATAAAATACCAGCCTGATGCATGACTTCCAAACTACATGATGCAATAAGATCGTGATTCACTGTCACCTGTTATATTAGATTAGATTAGGAAAAAAGGAAAATTCAACAAAATGAGAGAAAAAAAAGGAAAATTCAACAAAATGAGAGAAAAAAGGTTGGAAATTGATTCAAAATTTAAAGGTTGTATGCATAGAATTTCATCTCATGCTCATTACTCATGTGAAACTTTATTGGGAACAACTGCATTGACCAAACTATAGTTATAACAACACATAGATCTAACATGTAAATATACTTTTTTGACATAATGTAACATGTAAGTATGATCCATTTATAATTGAAAACAGAACATTACTGGACATGTACCTCCTTTGACTCAAGGCCTTCTAAACTTTTGATGGTGATATCAGCAACTGTAACTGATGAAGCAGTACTAAATAGCCTTTGCATTCGAGATTCAATTGTATCTGGACATGATTTAGAGAGGCGGAGAGATAGATTAATGAAACGTCTATTTGTTATTCTTGCATCAATGAATTCAGGACATTAATTAGCACTTATCATGAATTCAGGACAAATTACAAAACAAAAAATCTATTTGTTTAAGCATCAATGTTTCACTAACTTTAAGTGACAATGATAGGTTAAATGGGTAAGTAAAGATACTAACCTAAATCATAAGCTGCATCCTAGCGACCCCTCCCAATTTCTGCTAGCATTTGCAGGAAGTAGTGATTACAATATAAACCTGAAAATTTCAAATTACAAAATAGAAAAGCTATCTTTAGTGTTGCAAAAAACAAATAAAGTAGAACAATGTAGAACCCATTTTTGCCACTCTCATCTTGACAAAGTAAGCATCATGTCATAGCAGTTGTTTCTCCAGTTTAAACATACCTAGATTAAGTTTCAAAATATTTCAGCTACTTAAAGCAGCATCTAGAGTAAGTAAAACATTTATAAGAGGTTTAAGTGTCAAATAAACACTGTTTAAGTGTCGAAATGTGTCAATTGCGAACAGCTGTGTATGGCCTAAACACGTTTTGTACAATCATTCAACCTTATTTTACCATTGCATCACACATTAGTATGAAGTGACAAGATTTTAATGTATGATTTAACTTTTATGTAAAATATAGTCGAAGTTATGATCAAGTACCTTCTCCTAGATTCTCTTCTTTTTCTACTACTTCTAGCATTGTTGATTCCTATAACCATCAAGTACCTTCTCCTATCACTTGATTCATTAATCTTAAAATCTTCTGATACATGAGCACCACTTTTTAGAGATTCTTGTGTTGCTTTAGCATAAGCTAGTCCTATTTCCAAGTTCAAAATAGTCTTGTCCAAATTTCTACATTCAACAACACAATTATCTATTACACATGTTTAACATTCAAAATAACAACAAAGAAGATTATAAAAGTAAGATCTCAATATATGTGACGTAACTCACTATATGTGACGAAGCTCTACATTCCTAGCTTTAGTAATTTCTGGAATTCTATCGGTAATTTCTATTGGATATCCCATGATTTGCATAACCTGGGGCCTGCTATCATAATCCCATACATTTCCTTTAAATTGATGCATTCTTGGGGGAATACAAGCTCTGAACAATCGTGGATGTGCAAACAGGGCATCTGTAGGAGGCTAAATGGAGAACTTTAAATACATTACTTCAATAAAGATATCATATAAAAACTTTGTTGAATGGAATTAATTTTGTATGCATAAAAAAACAAATAATACTATGGCATATGCGTAGGACTTGCCGTACAGGCAACCATATCTTGTGAGCTTGGTTTGCCTTCAAATTCAGCAGATACATGATCTATGTCTTCAAGTAGCCTACACAATTTGGGTTGGGATTCCTCAGCATTTGGATCCATTCCAAAGACTTCAAAAAGAACACGATACACCTCAGGCATGCCAAAACATAGATAGATTGCCCCAAACACAGCCCAAAAGACAGACCTGCAAAATGCACATAGTATAAATACAAAAATTGTAGATATGATGGGAAAACTACATTTTTCAGAAACAAGTTATGTGAAAACTACATTAAGACAAACTCCGTTAATTAAGATGGTCCAAAAATGCATCAAATAAAGCAACAATAAGTATATCATACTTGAGTGCAGTCGTCATAGTCGATGATAAAGGAATCAATAAGCGGATTTTTTATAAGGACTTTTTCCAATTTCCACTGCAACGGAAAGTTAACTGCCCTGTAGAGACGAAGATCTCCTCTTTGACTCCCTTCGGGCATCATGTATATCTGTAAAGTTATGATTGAAACAATGAAATGAAGGCATTAAAGACAACATACATACTCGGAAGTGTATGCTCAAATGAAAACCAAATACAGCAAGAAGAAACTGAATATATAACCATGCCAAACATAGATGAAATGAAGCTACAGATTCTTTTCCCCTGGCGGTGAAGACCTGACACAGATAAAACATAATCTATAATGTCAATAATGGATCTTGAAATTTTCAAAATACAAATCCGTGTAAGGGAACATACCTATCATCCAGTTTATCTTGGTCCAAAAAACGTGAATAGATCCTGAAATCAAAACTGAGAGCAAAACGAAAATAACAATAATTGTTAACAAACTCGTAGCCACCGTAAACTATAAATAAAATGAAATGAGTGAAACAGAATGAGATCTTGAAATGAAATATGAGTTTCTATGATACCATAGAATCAGAGACGAAGATTTGCGAAGCTGAGTTTCTGCATTTGCGAGATCGTTTCGTCTTCCATTTCCCAAAGTTTCGGTGGCGGTGCGCTAGGGTTTGATGGACGAAGAGAGAGGAAAAGAGAGAAAATAGGGGAGAGAGAGAGAGATGGGGAAGGTTGTGACAGACAAGGAAAGAGACGAGAGAGATCTGGTAGACGGGAAAGAGAGAAAGAATAGGGAAAAAGAGAGAGAGTTCTGAGAGACGAGAAAGAGAGAAAGAAAAGGGAAAAAGAGAGAGAGAGAAAGAGGAAAAGAGGGAAAAGGAGTGATAGAGAAAGTAATTCAAAAAATTGTGCCACTTGGCAAAATGGGGCCCTATGATTGGGCAATGAATATTGAATTTGTGAGTTACATTAAAGGGTTTATTTGTAGTGCAATTGAATTTTGATTGAAAGGGTAATTTAGGGACTTTGGGTGTAGTTTCTAATCTTAGTTAGGTAGTTGAAGGCATGTGTACATCTCCAAATATATGATACGTGCTACATACATTTTGTAAATTGTTTTTCTTTTCTTTTATTTTATTTTATTTATAATATCTATATAATATACTATATAATATCTATATATATATATATATATATATACATATATCTATTTTTTTTAGATTGTTCGGATCGAATCGTGTCGATACGCTGTTTGTATATTGATGTGAATGATACGTGACATTTGTGTTAATTCGATCCGGTTGCGATGATCGCATCTTTTGCGTTAGCAACATAATTATTCTTTTAACACGTTTTAAAATTCATTTTGTTTTACGTTTTTGATAAATTTGGATCCGTACCATTTTTGGTCCCTCTTGCGATGATCACATTAAGTGTAGCAAGCTAGTGGTAGTTTATTGATTTACGTGTGATGTGCTATATTTATTTATTCTTGTATTTGGATTTTACACGCGTCAGACGGTTTAGCATGATGGCGATCCACTTTTTGACTTACCAATTCGTGTTTCGATTTGTAGTTTGTGATTTTATTTAATATTATTATCTTGTTGATTCTTGATTCGACTTGCGATGACCGCTTATGCGGTAGCAATTTGTGTTTTTATGTTAAGAACAACGATCTAACATCATTATGTTTAGATCCGATCTAATTTCGTGTGGTAGCCTTTGCACATCTTCGCATATATGGCTTTGATTCGCGTCTTTGCGTCTTGATTATAATCTGTGCACTTCTCTTCTTTACTTTATTTTTTCCGATTCATTTGTTATGAATGTATGATGTTAATATTGTGTATGCATATTATTTCCATTCACGCCTAAATTGCTTTTAAAACTAATTCTTGATCTATTCAAGCCATTTTAAACCTTGTAAGTGAATTGTTGTTACGATCACTAGCAACCTCATGTAAACACTTTCTCTTTTTTCTGTTGTGGTTTTTTTTACTATGAGCACCCTTATGGACTAGGAATCGACCTAACTTTTTCTCAAACCCTTGATCCAATGTCAAGTGTTCACTTCCTTCATAAGTCGGTTGCCTTTTGCAATCGCCATCACGTAAATTCGATCCTCGGTCTTTTATCGAGTATTTTTTTCTTAAAACTAAAATCTCTTTTCTAAAAAAAATCAAAAAATATTTTAATTATATCTCTAACCTTTTTCCCAAATCTAAAAAACATTTCAAAAATCTCAAACCATTTTTTCCTCATGGCTTTTCCGTTTAAAACTTTTCAAAAAGGACATGCTCCTAGCATCGTCCATAAAAAACACACAACAAACCAAAATATTTGCAACACGAACTACGAAGTTCTGATTCCCTCTGCGATACGTAGGCACTAGGTTGAAAACTCGGACGAACTCAATAATAAAAAACTCTTATTTTCCCCCAAGTATTCATTCATCCATCTTTCCCTTAGCAAGCTTTTAGATAACAAACACCTTTCATGCCTAGACAACTTAGACGGTTCCAATCGAGTACGATGGATGTAGGGAGGTGGTAATACCTTCTCCTTACATAACCGACTTCCGAACCCAACATGGTTGCGATGACCATACCCTATCCTTTTACCCGTGGGTTTTCTCAATATTTTCCCTTTCCCTTTGTGGAATAAATAAAGTTCGGTGGCGACTCTCTGTTAGTCTATCCGCAAACTTTCTTCGCGAGGTCATAGTTTTCGAGGTACGACACATGGCGACTCTGTTGGGGACTATTTCACCCCTAAGCAAGTCAAGCCTAGTCTAGGTTGTTTCCTTCGCATGCTTGAGTATTCGTTTATCTTGCTTGCTTATTTTCTTTTGCCTTTACTGTTTTCCATATTATATATATTTGTGGTCCCTTGGCACTATGGAAAATTTGATTGCAAACTTGTGGGAAAGACTTTATACCCAAGCCTAGAGTGAACATATAAGATAGAAGAGGTTGAGTAGTATGGGGCACCGAGGAGTCCTCCTCGCGTAGTTCAATACGAGAACCTCGCGTAGAGTAGATTCTAATGAGGATGTTGGTGACCGTCAAGTTCTTGGTGTGGAGGACCAACGTTTTCATTGGGATGCAAGACTCTAAGGACCTTTTAGAACCTTGAACCGTTAGGCAAAAATTAGTATTGATGGTCACGTAGTATGGGGCACCTAGGAGTTCTCTTCGTGTAGTCCGATATGAAGACCTCATCCGAAAGAGATTCATATGATGGAGTCATCAACTTTCATGCTCATGACGTGTCTGATGAACAGTCATATGGATCAATGACTTTGGGGTTCCTTGGAAACTCTAGATCCTACCTGGTGAGATCTTCGTGATGAGAGTGGTCAGCTTTAACCTTCATCCGTACCTCGGACTTATAAGATCCCGCGGTCAGAGATTTTAGTTATTTACCCGTTGCTTTGGATGACCTCAAGGACTTGACTGATCCTGTGATCCTGGATCTTGCATTTTAACATTGCATTCATTCACATACCATTGCACTTGCATCCATCAGCATGCATTGCATATCATTTTCAAAAAACCAAAAGAACTCATCCATCATGTGTCCATAACTCGTGATGATTTCCCGACACTCGTATCGGATTTGAAGTAGCTCTTGAAGGACCATGAATCTATTGGAGCGAGGCCATGATGTGTTAAGAGGATATGTTGACTTGATGAAGAAACAGTTGGACCAACTTATGGAGGCCATGATAACTTTGTCACGAGGAGAGGACAATATTCAACGAACTTCAGTTGCTAAGAATGTCATTCCAGTTGAGAATACTGCCGTTCAAAAGCGTCACACCGTCCGAGATGGGTTTGGTCTTGATGAGCAACTATGAAGAAGGCTAGCCTAGCAGTGAATCGAGAAAGAAAAGCTCAAATTCTTCACTGCTGGAAATCTTTAGCCCATGTCATTACTTTGCACATGTAGTTTCTTTTCTGTTAAGTACTACTTGCTTTTAAACATTGTTGTTTTAAGTGGTAATATTAATGAAGTGATCGTGCATTTTCTGAATCATGTCGTATTCACTCTTTTTTTCTTCAGTTATATCATAAAACAATATATATATATATATATATATATATATATATATATATATATATATATATATATATATATATACTTCTCCACTTCATTTTCTTCATCAAACTGCTATTTTAGCAAAGATTGGAGGGAGGATGATGAAAATGAAATACCCATAACAGTTGTGGTATGCTTTCGGATAAGATCTTATGCTTAACCTGGGGCAGGGTAGTGTTCAGTTAATTTGACTATGCATTCGAATTACAAGATGAATACATCCTATATAGGGATCAACCACATGATATTTGTTCTTGAATGACCAATGACTTGGCAGTCACAATCCTCCAGCAAAATAAAATTGTAAAAAAAAAAGAGGCTCGCTAAGTCGAACACCCCAAAGAGGAGACTTAGGCAAAAATCAGGGTAATCCCGGTGGACTAAGCTTCAAGAAGGAGTCCAGGAAAAATTTAGGGATCAAAAGAAAAATCAAAGAGGTCGTTTAAATCCTCAGTAAAAAAAAACAGAATAAGATTCAGTGACCACCATATCCGAAATCAAAATGGTTACTGACATCCAAAAAACAAAATAAAGTGACTACCATTTCACTCATAACTATCACTCTTACACCGTCAAATCCCTTTTGGAAGACGAATGTGTGTTGAATTAGCTGAACGTAAGACTGGAGATCATCACGAAGAAGGGGTGGGTACAAATCAAATTTTGAGCCTTATATCCTTTGTTTCAAGAACTGTGAATCAGGCCACGTTACAACCCTCAAAAGACCTAATTGAGGCAAGGTTTATTCTAAAAGTATACTACCGCAAGGTTGCATAAACTGACTCCTAGAGATTTGCTAAATCTTCTGTTTTGGTATCATATTCTTGTTGTATCTTTCATACACTAGCTAAATCCGCATGGCGTTTGGACCAATGGTCCACTCGCCACACACTTCCACATCATTCAAATAAATTACTCTTTTTCAAAACTTGCATGAGTGTCGCATTAACATTACCATTTGTGAATGAACAGTTTTAAATGCAAATCAGTACTTGACATCAAGGAGATTCCAACAAGGGACAATCAAAGAGGAACTTGAACTTTCGCTGGTGCTGGCACGAATCAAGACTACCTCAAGAGCTCAATCAGGGATAAATCATCTCAGGAGCTCATCAAAGCTCAACTTCCAAAGATTAGACCATCTCAAGAATCGGTCAATCAGGGGCAAATCATCTCAAAGGCTCAATCAGGGGCAGACTCTTACCATATTCACAAACTGGGGCAGATCATGTCATGATAACTCTCAAAATTCCCCAGCAGAATTCTTTCAAAAACCCAACAGACTGGGGCAGAACAAGTTGCAAGGGGCAGGTTCTCTCGGTATTTTCA
This sequence comes from Lathyrus tuberosus, assembly GCA_022829125.1. Taxonomy (NCBI): domain Eukaryota; kingdom Viridiplantae; phylum Streptophyta; class Magnoliopsida; order Fabales; family Fabaceae; genus Lathyrus; species Lathyrus tuberosus. Next base: position 8,362,895 of record JALAZF010000060.1, on the reverse strand, counting down.
AGTTGAACAATCAGACATTGTCAGACACTAGAAAATGTCGACAGCAGAGCAAAAGCACAATCTTTAGGCGTTGATTAGGTCACTACGCTCATTTTCAAGCCATCCTGATCCTCATGCATAAGAGTTATGGTTCTCTCAAGAACGAACACAGCTTTCCAACAAGTGATCAAACTTGGAAAGCAAGAGCATCCGGTTCCATTCTCCGATTGTAGCATCGTCAGAGATCGAGTGTCGGGGAGTCAACCCTAACCTATCGAGTCACCTATCCGCATTCAAACATCATACGCATCATAAGCAGCATTGCATAAATGACCAAAATTTTTATACATCCCTAACATTTACATCCCTATATGCATCAGCATTCGCATCGTATCTCCTTCCGATGTGGAGTACCTTTCTTCAAACATGTATACATACATAAGTTAGGATCCAGGATTAATCATGAGATTTCGGGCCGATCCTAAGCTAAGCCAATGGGTATTCCCCGTGGAGTTCTTCTCTTCAACCTTTTGTTGATGAAGCTATTATCTTCAGACCAGATCATTCATGGGTATTTCTCAAAGCAGAGTTCTTACTAGGCGTTGTTCAGCGGGCGTTTCCCGTTGAGTTGTATCCTTCAACCTTTTGTTGATGAAGTTATTATCATCAGGCCATTCATGTGGTATCTCTCTGAATAATTTCTACCTTACTTATTGGTCATTCCCAAGTAAGTTGATTCCTTTCAATCTTTTGCTGATAGGGATGGCTTTCCTTGATGAATTGTCCTTCTTCAACCTTTTGTTGACCTTCCTAAGCCAGTCTTACTACCATCCTTTTGGTGATAGCAAGATTTGTGGTTTTGATTTCACTTTTATCCCTTTGGTGATAGTGATCATTAAAGTATGTGTTTGTTATCATCCTTTTGGTGATACACAACTTTGTCGACCTTACTTTCATCCTTTTGGTGAGAGCGGTCATGGAAATTATGTGCTTATTATCATCCTTTTGGTGATATCAAGTTTTGCTATTTTTGTTTTACCTTCATCCTTTTTGTGTTGGGAATGTACTATCATCCTTTTGGTGATAGCAAATTGTGATATTACCTTCATCCTTTTGGTGTTGGGAATTTACTATCATCCTTTTGGTGATAGCAAATTATGTTATTACCCTAATTCTTTCGGTGTCGATGATCTTTAAAGTTGTGTATTTACTATCATCCTTTTGGTGATAGCAAATGGTGTTGTTTCCTTCATCCTTTTGGTGTCGGTAATCTTTAAAGATTGTGTACTTACTATCATCCTTTTGGTGATAGTGAGTGGTGTGTGTTTACTATTATCCTTTTGATGATAGAACCATCATCCTTTTGGTGTCGATAATCTTTGCAGTTATGATATCACCATTGTCCTTTTGTCAATGGTGATCCTTGCAAATTAGTGGCCTTACTGTCATCCTTTTGGTGCTAGCAAGAGTCATTGTGCTCTAACCATCACCCTTTTGGTGATGGCGTTCTTGGTCATTCTGATTCAACCTTCATCCTTTTGATGTTGGTGATTTTTGAAGACGATCGGGTTTATTATCATCCTTTTGGTGATAGAAAGTTTTGTGTATTGATCTTACTATTATCCTTTTGGTAATAATAGGTTTCAATGTGATAATTATCATCCTTTTGGTGGTAGCGATCTTTGTCATTTTTAATTATTCATTATCCTTTTGGTAATAGCAATCCGTGAGTCGTGAGTTTTATTATCATCTTTTTGGTGATGTTGACCTTAGGCTTAATGCCTAATCATTACCCTTTTGGTGATGACATTCGTTAAAGTTTGATTTAACCGTTGTCTTTTCGGTGTTGACAATTTTTGAAGTCATTGTGAACTTACTATCATCCTTTTGGTGATAGTCAGCTTTGTTGATTTTGTTGATATTTTTTTGGTATCAGCTGCCTTTACAGTTTTAAGTTTACCGTCACCCTTTTGGTGTCGTTAACTTCCATCATTGTAAGTTTTTAGTGTCCACTAGAGGGTCGACATTGACCTGGTTTCTTTTTAAAAAAACTCATCACACTTTCATTCTTAGACAAAATTTGGGGTCTTTTCGTATTTTATTATCTTCCACCACGAATGTATAAAGATCGATATCTATCGTACCTTCTGGTTCAAGTTAATTAAATAGGAGCAACTGTCATATCACAATTTTGTCCGGACATTTTAATTTTTTCATTTATCTGAATCTATTTTTACTTTACATAACATAGCATGCATTTCTTCTCGCATAGTGTCTAAAATGTCACCCACAATAATTTCTCGGATTTACAGACAGACTGGTCAAGCTGAATCTCAAATATGCGTAAAATCAGTGGACTAAAAAATTTCAAAATCGAGTTTGCAGACGTCAATTATATTAATCTACGTTTCGGGTAGCTTAACCAAACGTGTTTATTTTAGTTTTTGACCATTTTTCGCCGCATTTTGATCGGTCTGAGCATTTTAACAGGTCAAATTTTATTCTAAAATCTGACTGAACACTGTATTTTTTTTATTCGTTTATTTCGCGCTGATCATTTTGGTGCACTCGGTTTATTTTACTGAACACTTTCGTGCCCGACTTTTATTTATTTGGAGTTCATTTATTTTTACATTTTTGTCTAAGTATTTAGAATAAATAAATAGGATTATTAGTTTTTTTATCTTAAGTTTATTTTAATTATCTTATTTGTTTAAATTTTATTTAATTTTAATTAATATTAGTTATTTAGACTTTAAAATGAATATTAAGGACATTATTGGCATTTAAAAAAAATAGTAACCCTATTTGATACCTATATATACACATGTTAGCATCAGTAAAAGAGGAGATGGAAAAAAGTGGAGAGCGGTGAATCCAGTTTTCATTTGCACTCAGGTGATTGGCAAGTTGTTTTATATATATACAAACAGGTATGTGTTTCAAACGGGGATAGATATTATTCTTCGTGCTTTCTTTTTAATATATGCATGAACCTGTACTTGCATTTCAAATATATATATGTTTTACAATTCATGACCTATGCTTATATATATGAATCGAAGATGTACCGATCTGACATACATCACCCACGTTTTTCACCAATTTGTTTTCATATTATATATCTAATCTATGTCTTAATATATATATATATATATATATATATATATATATATATATATATATATATATATATATATATATATATATATATATATATATATATATAAAAGTTCTGCTATCCTAAGATGTATGCATTTCGTTTTTTCTAAAAAGGCATGTGTACATCTCCATATATATAATACGTGCTGCATACATTTTGTAAATTGTTTTTATTTTATTTTATTTTATTTATAATATCTATATAATATACTATATAATATATATTTTTTCTTTTTTCTTTTCATACATAGGAATTGTATCATATATCTATTTTTTTAAGATTGTTTGGATCGAATCGTGTCGATACGCTGTTTGTATATTGATGTGCATGATACGTGATATTTGTGTTAGTTTGATCCGGTTGCGATGATCACATCTTTTGCGTTAGCAACATAATTATTTTTTTAACACGTTTTAAAATTCATTTTGTTTAACGTTTTTGATAAATTTGGATCCGTACAATTTTTGGTCCCTCTTGCGATAATCATGTTAAGTGTAGCAAGTTAGTGGTGGTTTACCGATTTACGTGCGATGTGCTTTATTTATTTATCCTTGTATTTGGATTTTACACAGGTCAGACAGTTTAGCATGGTGGCGATCCACTTTTTGCACTTACCGATTCGCGTTTCGATTTGTAGTTTGTGATTTTATTTAATATTATTATCTTGTTGATTCTTGATTCATCTTGCGATGACCGCTTATGCGGTAGCAATTTGTGTTTTTATGTTAAGAACAACGATCTAACATCATTATGTTTAGATTCGATCAAATTTCTTGTGGTAGCCTTTGCACATCTTCGCATATATGGCTTTGATTCGCGTATTTGCGTCTTGATTATAATCCGTGCACTTCTCTTCTTTACTTTATTTTTTTCGATTCATTTGTTATGAATGTACGACGTTAATATTGTGTATGCATCTTATTTCCATTCACGCCTAAATTGCTTTTAAAACTAATTCTTGATCTAATCAAGCCATTTTAAACCATGTAAGTCGATTGTTGCTACGATCGCCATCAACCTCATGCAAACACTTTCTCTTTTTTCTGTTGTGGTTTTGTTTACTAGGAGCACCCTTAGGGACTAGGAATCGACCTAACTTTTTCTCAAACCCTTGATCCAACGTCAAGTGGTCACTACCTTCATAAGTCGGTTGCCTTTTGCAGTCTCCATCACGCAAATTCGAACCTCGATCTTTTATCGAGTATTTTTTTCTTAAAACTAAAATCTTTTTTCTCAAAAAAAGTCAAAAAATATTTTAATTATATCTCTAACTTCTTTTCAAAATCTAAAAAACATTTCACAAATCGCAAACCATTTTTGCCTCCTGGCTTTTCCGTTTAAAACTTTTCAAAAAGGACATGCTCCTAGCATCGTCCATAAAAAACACACAACAAACCAAAATATTTTCAACACGAACTACAGAGTTCTGATTCCCTCTGGGATACGTAGGCACTAGGTTGAAAACTCGGACGAACTCAATAATAAAAAACTCTTATTTTCCCTCAAGTATTCATTCATCCATCTTTCCCTTAGCAAGCTTATAGATAACAAACACCTTTCATGCCTAGACAACTTAGACGGTTCCCATCAAGTACGATGGATGTAGGAAGGTGATAATACCTTTTTCTTACATAACCGACTTCCGAACCCAACATGGTTGCGATGACCATACCCTATCCTTTTACCCGTGGGTTTTCTCGATATTTTCCCTTTCCCTTCTTGGAATAAATAAAGTTCGGTGGTGACTCTCTGTTAGTCCATCCACGAACTTTCTTCGCGAGGTCGTATTTTTCGAGGTACGATAGCATGCTACGACACAAAATATTGTACCTCGTCGCATTAGTGAGATCTACGGTATAATAAGCTAAGATTTCCATGTGACACTTTTTATAGCTCTCACAATCTTCTTTTGTGTGAAACCTGTCTCCCACTTTTAAAGCTCCTTCCATCTACATATACGGATTGTAAAATATATCATCTTGGACCAAACGACGTATTACAACTAAATAACTCATCATCTCGTTAATTTAATTTTAATATTACTAATTTACAAATCTTCTAATAATGTATTTTTCCTCTATAATTTATTTAGAGGAAGTATATGGGTCTCAACCATGAGATTAACCCTGGGGATGCTGCTGTTTGGACTGCAAAAATAGTAATCATCAGGTTTACTACTATGGAGATGCACCAGAGTGACCGTGTCAAACTGCAGTTCGACATGCAGCAACAAATCCCACACCACCCGACGTGTTTGGGACAATGGCATTAACTAAGAGTCGATGCCCAATGGAATTATTCCGATTTGAGAGAGTTCGCTAAGGAGGTGTGTCGTCAATGGAAGTACAGACATCAACAGAACATAAACGAACCTATCATGCAATATGTTATACCAAAAACACAGTTTGTGTCTAACCCGAGGTATTTAATCGACCCACAACATCGAGATTCGTCATCATACGCCCAACAACCAACCCCCACCCAACAACCAACCCCAACAACATTTTCAACCCACCCAAACCCAACAACCAACCCCACAATAGTACCATACCAGATACACCTAGTAACCAACCAAACATGATTACGAAACAACATACACCCAACCCCACAACCAATTCATACCACATTCCCAAACACAAAACCAGGAGCATGACCCATACCACCAACAAACATATGTTGCCACCACATATTACTATAGCCTCGATGAGGCATATGATTCCACCCCACCTTACCATAACACCCAACCAATTTACACCCAAACATCAAACCACAAAAGCACTCAAACATCACAGTGCCAAAGCACCCACCTAACACATGCCTTTCAAACACCACAAGAACCATTGCATCATTTCCAAAATGATTCAATGTCCCTATTTAACCAACCAGCCCGCCCATACGTAACCCAACCAACGCAACCCAACTACGAAAACATGAGAACTAAACTCGATTACAACAGTTGGGAAGACATGATCGAAAATATGTTAGATAACATTAATATCCCATGACCCTCACACCAACTGTAACACCTTACTTCCCGACTCGACAATTAAATAATAAAACATGTATAAAACTTAAGTATTCACCAAGAAAGATACTACTCACAACCATCAAAACATTTTGAACCACATAATAAAGAAACAATTCATTTTATAAGCAACGGAATTACAAAAATACTTTGCATAAGAGCCTCAACAACATTATTAGTTTGAAAGGTGGTTCATCGCAAAATAAAATCAAATTGAAAGATACGCAACTCCAACAATAGACCTAAATGAAAAGCAACTAAAGAGGCACAACACCGTCCTCAACCTCAAGCTCCTACTCAGTTACTTGATTATCTTTAATCTAAAGGAGTACAAATACAACGACACAAAAAGAGGGTGAGAATACATTCAAATAATAAACGATGCATAAAAATTCAGGATAGGTTCACATAGCTACAAAATAATACACACATCAAAAAACACACCAACGTCATGTATTCACATCTCACCCACATCACAATCATCTGCACACGGTCATGCATTATAATTCAACAATGACTCGACTCATGCTTGTCACAGTCCCCACTCTGAACTGGACTCATAACTCTACTCTATATGCATGCGGTGCCGACTCAACGTTTGGTTCTTCATACGAACCGGGTCCCAATCTCTGCGAACCGCAAGCCCACACTCTGAGCCTCAAGCCCCCACTCAAGGCTTGGGACAAGTCACTAGTCCTCATTCTGAACTAGAGAGCATGTATCTTTCACAACAACGACACATAAGATGCATGACATACAAAAATGCAGTACAAACCCATTCTAACTATACATAATCACTCAACAACAATAGATGCAATACAACCCCACTCTAGCTGTAAACAAATATCTTCACTGCATCAATAATAATTCATATCTCGAATTACACATCTTAACAACTCATTAACAAGTATGCATAATAAGCCACACAACATCATACTTGCATGTTCATCACACATATCCACACAATGCTCCGGAAACTTTGTATCATGTTTTATTCAATTGTCCGGTGGCCGTTTTAGTTTGGAGGGAGATGGCAAATTGGTTGGATTTTCCTTTTCGTATTGGGGAAGATGCTATGGGTAGTTTTTTGGATTGGATGGTTTTGTGTAAATCTAAAGGTGTTAAACCGGGTAGAGAAGGAAGCATTTGGCTTGTGGTGTGTTGGAATCTATGGAGCCTTTGGAACGGAATTATTTTTAGGAATTCCACTTGGAATATGGCGGATACTGTGTGGACGATAAAGTTCACAATTTGGAGATGGTCCTTCATAGGTGATATTACGCACCCCAATTGTAATTTGTATGAGTTCGACAAAGACCCTTTGTTTTTCTTGTCTTAGGTTTCAATTGGCCGGTAATCTCTCTTTTTTGTCGAGTTTCACCTCGATTCTTTTGTAATCAGGTTGAGTACCCTTCGTACTCGTTTCTATTGATCACTTGCTTACAAAAAAAATGATATCTTCTCTCAAGCCCTAGCTCTCACTTCCCAAGTTCTTCTCTCAAATTCACTTGTTATTCATGTATTGTTAGAAGTCCTCTAAAAACTTAATTTGTTTCTAGTTTTTAGAATATATATTATTTTATTTTATTCTTCTTAATTACACTTTTCCCAACTAAAGTTCAGCTCTACTCCACTCACCACTAAATTTTCTCAATTCTTAAATTTGACTCACTTCTACTTATTCTCTCCAATTTCCAATTAATTAATTCCCATTAAACTATTTAATTAACACAAAACACCACAAATATCGCCACTGGTCAAACATGTCATATATCACAAAATAATTATTTAAATAAATTACTCAATTAAATCAAATAAATAGTTAAATAAGCGAATAATTAAATTGGGATGTTACACCAACCACTTTTGGCTCAGGCGAATACTAGGAGACCCCAAACACCTCAGGGAAGTAGTGGAAGACCTCGAAGACAAGCAAATGCGTCGAGATGTGAATCTCATGGACGTTACGATCTAACGGGTCATTAAAATTCTCTCCAGTCATTGAGTAAATCTATTTGATGGAATATTATTATAGTTGATATTAGTTTTTTATTACTATATTATTTTTATAATAATTATAAAAAAAACTAAAAAAACATAGGAGCCATATGCAATCATGCATGCTTCTAAAGGTTGCATACATGCGCCATTGCCATGCCATTGGCGTCAAACATAAGCATGCGTCATAGACAAATAGCGTCTAAGACAAAAGTTTGAATGCATGCGCTACAAGCAGTGATGCATCCTCTTGAGGACGATTTTTTTCGTTAAAAAATAATTTGTTTGATATATATTTTAAAAATGTAATGTGTGATTTTTTTTTAAATTGTGATTATTTTATAAAAAAATGCAGTATATAATAGAGATATAGAGATAGAATTTGATAAAAAAAATTAGATAAATATATAACATGATAATTTTATCCTACAATTTATTTATTAGTGTACACATAATATGAAATATAATATTTTAATTTTCATTATTTTATATGTTTGATATAAATTTAACAGTGTCGTGATAAAATATATATTGTACTTGAATTAGAATATCACCACTGTAAAAAACATTCTATGTCTTTATCAAATTAATTTTAATATTATAAAATTTAATAAAGAAAAATATATATATTAAAATTAAAAAATAATTAAATAAATTTACAGAACTTTTATTAAATAATAAATTTTAATTTTTATACAAAAATTATGAATAAATTATATATATATATTTCATTTCATATGAGAATGTTATTTAGAGAAGAGAGAAAAACAAAAACCACACATAATCTCCACCATTTATTTTAAAATCTAATGGTTCAGATTCATTCTCATATGATACGTTCCATATATATATATATATATATATATATATATATATATATATATATATATATATATATATATATATATATATATATATATATATATATATATATATATATATATATTATGACATGCACACTCGATAACTCTTTATTGCATATCTGTAAAACAAAATTTATCATTGAATTGAAAATCATTACCATATAGATCATGTTTATAAATTTTAATATCAATTGAAAATCATTTGACATATTAAAAAGAATGATTAAAATTAACCGTTTTGATCGTAAGACGTTAATTTTTATGCATCGTATTTTGACATGTGAAATAATTTTTTATTGATATTAAATTTTATAAACATGATCTATGATCTATATGATAGTAGCTTTTAATTCAACAATTGATTTTATTATCCGAATAGGCATCAAAGAGTTAATTGATGTGTCATATATATGAGAGTGAAACTGAATCATTAGATTTTTTAAAATAAATGGCAGAGATTTTGTGTGGTTTTTGTTTTTCTCTCTCCTTCATTATTAAAATAAATGCTGGAGGAGAGAGAAAAAAACTAACACATAATTAATCTCCACCATTTATTTTAAAATCTAATAGTTCAGATTCATTGTCATGTTCTCACATAAAAATGGTATTCTCATATGATATGTTATATATATATATATATATATATATATATATATATATATATATATATATATATATATATATATATATATATGTGATCTTACCGGCTGATAAGAACTTGAAATGGGCTAGAGACTTCGTCTGCGTTGCTGGATTTCAAAGATGAGGAAGGGGTGTACCTGCAAGGCACTCCGATGCTAAAGTAAGAATCAGGAGAAGAGAAGACAAGTACAAAATATGTATGTCTTAGGATGATTTAGAATACCAGACCCTCTCATTTGAGAGGGTTTTTATAATGCCCCAAGCACTTGACCATTGGTCCCTATTTCGGGGCGAGATAGTCGCTCCCAAAGAATAGGTAACTTCAAAAAACTAACCGTTGGGACTGGCAGAGGTGCTTGGAACTAGCCGTTGCAGCGGGTAAGGGCGCGGTCGCGGGCATGGGTGTCGTGACAGTTTCTGGAAGGTGGAACCGTGCATGATGGGCAGAAATGCTTAGGAGGGGCAGCTGATCCTGGAGGTCAACTGGACAGCCTTCCCCAGCAGAAGTTCAGAGGATAGAAAGCATCCTCTTCCCCTTAAATGGCGGAGCTTAGGTTATTGGGTCGTTCTAGGACCATAAGTGGATTGGGTCATGCCTAGCCATTGGGACATTTCGGAACAGGAGCCCCCCAAGTCGTTGCTCCTGACCATATGAGTGATTACTTAAGGGCAGCTCGCGGTCCCGAGGAGAATTTGACTTGGTCGACGCCTGTTACCGAGATGGGGTTGTTTCACTTTGCTCGAGGGAGTCTGTGCCCGAGGAACCTGTAACGTTGTCCGACATGCCTGACATGCGAGGATCCCAACGGTTGATGGGACTTAAAGGGACGAAGGGTCATGCATGCATCAAGCCACGTGCCGCATTTAATGCGTAATGATGGCTACCCTAGGTTCATGATGATGCCCCTACGCTGTGCGTGCCCGTGCACGTGCCTTGGGTATGTCTATAAATAGAGAGAGGAAATGTTCATTTCCACTTTTCGCTTCTCTCTCTTCTCTTGCTGCCTGTTCTCGTCTCTGTCGTTCACCGTTGTACCACCGCCGCACGCGCAACGACCAGAGCTCGCCGATCACCTATTTCCTTTCCTCGATCACGTAAGTCATCCTAACCTTTCTCTGTTTTAAGTGTTTCAATTTTTGTTTCGCTTAGTTTGCATGCGGTTAGGATGAAACTGGGTAGAGTAAGGGTGGTTTCCGGCATATGTTGGTGGCTGGCGGTGGTTAGGCCATCTTCTGCCGCCGGCATCATCGTCGGAGCTTTAGGAACTTAAAATTTTAGTCGATTCTGACGTCGTTGCAACAACAGACGAGTTTGTAGCCAGTGGATCCCATGCGTTTTTTGGTATACTCATGACTTTTCCGTTGGATCTCCAACAGAATTCTAGGTAACACACCGGGGAGGATCTCCCCGTGTGGGTTTGAGGGGTTTCCATGGGCGTCTCTTCGTACCGTTGTTGTGCCATTTGAGTAGGGGCTTAGGTCGGGGACGTTGTCCACGGGCCTTCGCGCGCCCTTTCACTTGACTAACGGTGGAAGGGTGGATTTGACTTTGTCATTAAATTCACTTTTTTCCTCTACTTTTCAGGTAAATGAGATGTCTAGCAATGCCGAGGACGAAGTTATGAGGGAACTGTCCGAGGAAAGCTCCTCGAAAGATAGCAGCACTGATGATACTTCTGCTCCCCGGAATGCCGGCGAAACATCCGCTCCTAGTAGTACCGCGAAAGAGTGGGTTGTTGTTGAGCCTCTGGAGCATGCTTCCCCCTTTTCTTTTCATACCTAAGATGCCTTCACGACGGTGGGGGCCGAGGAAGACTGAAGGGTACATTTTGTTAGACGATGGCTATGGATCTAGAAGGGGGTTGAATAGATCCCTTGAGTTTTACACGCAAATGGTTACCAAAAATTTGGTTTTAAAAATGTTTAACGGAAGCAACCACTGAATCACACGTCTACAACGAACCTTCTACTAAAAGGATCGGATATGCACGGCAATATTAAGAATGGAATACGAATGAGAAAAATTTAGAACGATTCACACAATTGAAACGCAATCAACAAAGTTTACTTGCTTAATACTTAATCCAAACCAATGAGGTGAATCGATAAACAATTAAAGACAAATGCGTTCGATTTTGCTTTGAAACAAATTATCAAACACTTGGTGTGCGTAAACACACTAAGTGCAGAATTTCTATGGAATGTAATGTAAAGCTGCTCCAAGCTACAATTCAAGGAATTGTATCAATTTAACAAAACAGTTTCTCAGCTCAAGATTACACTACGACCGAAATTTCGATAAATTGCGACTTCACAAATTCGAATAAACTGAAATGTAAAAGAGTTAAGGGAAAGAGAGAACAAACGAGATTTGATTAGGCAGTTCCCCAATCGTCCTCGCTTTGGGTACCTCTGCCCCTAATTCCACAATTGGAATTGATATATATATATATATATATATATATATATATATATATATATATATATATATATATATATATATATATATATATATGCAGCTGTTGCAAATTGTTTATTACAAGAGAAGAACTATGAACATCCAAACTCCCAAATGTCTTTGATCGTTGATGCAGAGCATTCTCTTCCCTTGATTCAAGATGAATCAAGTGCTTCGAATATGGTTGATCCAATTACCGTCTCACGCTACTTGATTGCAAGAAACCTTGCTCTTCAATCCTTTTCACTCGATCAATTGTGATCTACCAAAGATTCGAACCCAAACCTCTCTTCTACGATCCTCCAATTACATCTACTAAACCGAACGATTACTCCAATCTTCGGTTACCTTTGCCTGGCTGAATCCCTGTAGAACGAAACGGTTTGTGCAAAAACCCCCAAGAATCACCGTCCCATGCTACTAAACTGAGAGAAACCACCCTTCTTCAATTACCTTCACTCGGCCGATTCTTGGAGGACAAAACCCACTGGTTTTATTCAAGAAACACCTACCAAGCTCTCAACCCAGAAAATGAAGATCATACACTTCCTAAATTCTGAATGTTATCACTTCGATCAATGGGCGACCCAAACAAAGATGATTATGTGAGATTGTTTATTTACTCAATGAAGAAGATGAAGATGAAGAGAAAAATGGTATCTATTTTCACGTTTCTTGTTTTTATAATAATATTTTGATATGTGAGATGACCAGACTATTTATAATGAATAATATGACCCACAAAAAGTTATAACAGCAATAACAGAAAAAATTTAAGCAGAAAAATCAGTTCAGGCATGTTTGGGTCGACTCATACTTTAATAAGGGTCGGTGTGCGCTGACCCGTGGAAGTGTCTATGCAAAATAGGCGACCATGCGTCGACCCATCTTGACCATGCGTCGACTCATGCATTTCTGAAACTGCATAATTTCAAAATCCCAGCAGCATGCGTTGACCCATGGTCGGCGTGCGCTAACCCGAACTTTTCACAAAATTTGTTCCAACTAGCATGAGTCGACTCATGCTTGCTATGCGTCGACTCATGAACCTGCAAAAAACTCATAAATTCATTTTTTTGCACATTTTGACCAACTAAGACTCGATTCATGCACATCAAACATTAATATCATGATCATGCACATGTAGAAAGTGTGTAGACCCTTCCTATATGTTTAGACACATGAAACTCGATGGTTGGATGCAATTTGCCCGACAATGAAGTGATACCGCTCAAATTACAATCTAATACCTAGCTTATTTGTTGACATCATTAAAACCGAAATAGATGAAAGACCTTAGCCCTCACATACTCCCCCTTTTTTATGATGGAAACACTGTTTAGCTTTCTCTTGATTTGTAATTTGAGGATGGACAAGCTCCCCCTGTCTTTAACACTTTAATGTCCGCTACTTTGGTAATTTCTGTTTGCTAGTATCCTTCTCCCCCTTTGACAACATCAAAAAGAAGAATAGAAGATGGTCACAAAGATATCAATATAACAAGTAAGGGTTCATTCACAAATTTGCAACACGGCAACACTAACATGCATCCACATATGATACAGTTAATGTAATAATTGAAACGGGTAAATACGGAACATAAGAAGCAAACACGATTCATTCCATAATAGTGCAAAATAGTAACATAGTCCTAAATGAAAAGCAAAAGCAAAACATCATGCAAGAAAAGAACAAGTCATACAACATGCACCTTCTCTTGAAAAATTGGACCATTCTTGAGTCAACCCATGACATGCTTTGGTCAACTCAACCAAGTATAAAATGGAAAAAAATTCATGTTTTTGCATACAAAGGTTCCAAAATAAGTTAAATAAACATGCACACACATAGAACAAACATCCACATGAATAATATGTGTTCAAAATGCAATAAACATCAAGGTTAAGGTACTTAACATGGCACAAAATATGTTAAACATCTATGAATCGGAACGATATTACCTTGATCACCATTGACGATAAGAGCCCTCACATATAGCTAAAAGTCTCTTTGCATTGTTAGGTAAAAGAATAAACAAGCATGTATATATGTGAAGATTACTATCTTAAAGGATTTACTAAACACGATCCGAGATATCGAGAATGCCAAGTTCCCTACGGATGTGAAAGAAAGGCTTTGTAGCTAATGGTTTTGTAAAAATATTAGCAAGTTGATTCTTAGTGTCAACGCGCTCAAAAATCACATCACCTTTCTCTACATGATCCCTAAGAAAATGATGGCGTATTTCGATATGCTTGGTGCGTGAATGCAATACGGAGTTCTTAGTTAGATTAATCGCACTAGTGTTATCGCACAAAATTGGAATACGCTTAAGTTTTAAATTGAAATCAAGTAATTGTTGTTTAAGCCATAAGACTTGAGCACAAAAACTATCGGCGGCAATGTATTCCGCCTCAGCTGTTGACAAAGCAACGGAAACCTATTTCTTGCTATGCCAACTCACCAAGGAATTTGCGAAAAAGTGACACGTGCCACTAGTACTTTTCATATCCAATTTGCACCCGGCAAAGTCGGAATCGAAATAACCAACTAAGGAACAAACACTACCCTTGGAATACCAAAGCCCATACTTAGGAGTACCGGAGAGGTATCGAAGAATGCGCTTAACAGCTTTCAAATGGGATTCCTTAGGACATGCTTGATACCTCACACACATGCAAACACTAAACATAATGTCGGGTCGTGATGCGGTAAGATAAAGAAGGGATCCTATCATACCTCGATGCCTTTTTACCTCAACGTCCTTACCCTTTTCGTCACGATCAAGATTGGCACTTGTAGGCATATGAGTGTCTATTGCTTTGCAGTTTAGTATATCAAAAAATTTAAGTAGCTCAATACAACATTTCGGACTCATGAATGTGCCCTCTTCGAGTTGTTTGATTTGCAGACCAAGGAAATAGTTGAGCTCCCCCATCATGCTCATTTCAAACTCCCCCTGCATCAAACTAGAAAACTCCTTGACCAAGGTCATGTTAGTAGACCCAAAACTAATATCGTCAACATAAATTTGAACCAAAATTAAATGTTTTCCTTGACGTTTAATGAAGAGGGTCGTGTCAACCTTGCCTCTTGAATACCCTTGATCAAGTAAAAATTTGCTTAGACGTTCATACCAAGCCCTAGGGGCTTGTTTAAGTCTGTACAAAGCACGTTTAAGTTTATAGACATGATCGGGATGTTCATGAGACTCAAAACCCGGAGGTTGGGCAACATAAACCTCTTCATTTATATATCCATTAAGGAAAGCACAGTTAACATCCATTTGGAATAATTTGAAGTTCTTAGTGCAAGCATAAGCAAGTAAAATGCGTATAGCCTCGAGTCGAGCAACCGGCGCATAAGTTTCCTCATAGTCGATTCCTTCCTCTTGGTTATAGCCTTGCACTATAAGCCGCGCTTTGTTACGTGTTATTACTCCATTTTCGTCAAGCTTGTTCCTAAACACCCATCGGGTGCCAATTACTCGATGACCTCGCGGAGGGGGGACAAGGTCCCAAATCTCATTTCTCCTGAATTGATTTAGTTCATCTTGCATTGATAAAAACCAATGCTCATTGAGTAATGCCTCCTTTGCGTTTTTAGATTCTACTTGTGACACAAAAGCGGAGTAATAGCAAAAATTACTAAGTTTAGAGCGAGTGGTTACTCCCTTAGAGATATCACCGAGAATGTTGTCAATTGGATGGTCTTTTGAAGACTTCCAAGCTGGAGGAAGTTCATCTTTATCGGAGTGATGATCATCCTCACTTTTCAATGGTTGGTGATCCTTTTCCTCCTCAGTACGCACTGCTTCAGGCTGATCAGTTCCCTTATCAGTGTCCTTGAGTATGTCTTCAGTAGGTACACCTGCACCATGAAAAGAACTACCTTCTCCGACATTTCTCGGATAAGACTCATCAAAAGTAACATGGAATGACTCTTCAACTACACGTAACCTTTTATTATAGACTCTATAAGCTTTACTTGATTGAGAGTATCCAAGAAAAATACCCTCGTCGGCCTTGGCATCAAACTTACCAAGTGTCTCTTTTCCATTGTTCAACACAAAACACTTGCAACCAAAGACATGAAGGTGAGA
This sequence comes from Lathyrus tuberosus, assembly GCA_022829125.1. Classification (NCBI taxonomy): domain Eukaryota; kingdom Viridiplantae; phylum Streptophyta; class Magnoliopsida; order Fabales; family Fabaceae; genus Lathyrus; species Lathyrus tuberosus. The sequence continues at coordinate 8,346,665 of JALAZF010000060.1, read as the reverse complement.
GATATTTGGCTTACGCCCTTTTAAAAGCTCATATGGTGTCTTGTTTAGAATAGGTCGGATGAGCACCCTATTCAAAACGTAACAAGTCGTACTTATGGCGTCGGCCCAAAAGTATTTTGGAAGTCTACTCTCATTGATCATAGTCCTTCCTAATTCTTCCAAAATTCTATTTTTACGTTCCACAACCCCGTTTTGTTGAGGGGTACATGGTGCGGAAAAATTATGATCAATTCCATGGGATTCACAAAATGCTTCAAATAAATGGTTTTCAAACTCACCCCCATGATCACTTCTAATTGACACAATGTTCGTGTTTAACTTGTTTTGAGATAACTTAGCAAATTTATCAAAGGCCGAAAAGGTATCACTTTTATTTGCTAAGAAAATGGTCCCGCAAAACCTGGAAAAACCATCGACTATTACAAAACCATAATAGTTACCACCTAGGCTTTTAACCCTAGATGGTCCAAAGAGGTCCATATGGAGGAGCTCAAGGGGTCTCATAGTTGAAACGAAGTTTTTAGATTTGAATGATATCCTTGTTTGCTTCCCCATTTGGCAAGCATCACAAAGGTGATCCTTTGTGAATTTGATTTTGGGCAAGCCGATGACTAGGTCTTTAGAGACTATTTTGTTAAGCAAATCAAAGTTAATGTGAGCCAACCATCTATGCCACAACCATGAATCTTCATTCATAGTGACTAGACACTTGTCTCCATTTAACGATGCCTCATTTAAGTCTAACATATAGACGTTGTTCACCCTCAAGCCCTTAAGCACATCCTTTTTGTCACTATCTTCAACTATGCAACAATCTTTTGAAAAAGATACTTTGTAATTCTTGTCACATAGTTGACTAATACTTAAAAGGTTGTGTCTAAGGCCTTCCACAAGCAGCACATCAGATATAGTAGTAGATGAGGGGTTACCTACACTACCTTTCCCGAGAATTTGTCCCTTATTGTTATCTCCGTAGGTGACAAACCCCTTTTTCTTCGCCACAAAGTCGATGAAAAGAGATATGTCTCCTGTCATGTGTCTTAAGCAGCCACTATCCAGAACCCATCTTCTTTCGGTGGTCTCAAGACTTTGTACCTACAAAACAATCAAGGGAGAGTAGGTACCCAATTCTCATTGGGTCCTTTGCGGTAAGTGAAACCAAGATCGCACTTGGGCAACCATTGATAAATGCCTTTTGGAATAAGAAATCTTCTAAAACGACATTTAGCAATAGTATGACCAGGCTTGCAACAATATAGGCAATCACGGTTCATTTGGAACTTACCTTTGCTATCACTATCTCGAATCACATACGTATACTTTTGATACGGATTATTCATACTTTCTCGATAATGTGATCGATCAATAGCAAATGTAATTTTAGGCATAAGAGCCTTGTCTAATTTGGCCTTAAGGGTTCTCACCTCTTTTTGCCAAATATGACAAGTATCACAACCCCCAAACTTGAACCATGGAGACTCATTCTCATAAATCTTAGCTTTTGATGCATCCACCATGGAGTTTTTAAGAGCTTCCAATTTCCTTTCGGAATCGGAAACCTTTTTCTCCAAGTAATTAAAAATCTTTTTGTTTGAGGCTAAGCGTTGAAAAGCTTCCTTAGCCTCGTGGTGCAACATATCAAAAGCCTTTTGCAATTCTAGATGAGACATAGTATTAGAATGATCATATTTAGAGTGTTTTACCTCTTTCTTCTTGTTATGACGTGCCATAACACAAAGATTGACGGATTCACTTTCGTCACTTGAGCTGTCATCTTTTTCTGACTCGCTATCGCTCCAAGCGATGTATGCTCGTCTAGATTTATTTGACTTTTTGTGTTGACGACTCTTGTCCTTATCCTTGTCTTTCTTGAGTGACGGACAATCCGGCTTGTAATTCCTGGACTTTCCACAATTGAAAAAGGACCCTCTTGACTTGCCACTCTTATTGCCTTCAATTTTTGATTGCCTTCTAAATTTGATGAGAGTTTTATCTGAGTGCTGAATTTCATTCTTTCGAATGTACCTATTGTATCTTTTCACAAACAGCCTCATGTCATCACTCGAGTCATCATCTTCATCATTATTGGTTTCATCATCACTTAGCTCTTGATGTGTGGACTTTAAACAAGAAGCCTTAAGAGTTATCGACTTCTTCTCCGTATATTTTGCCTTCTCTTTCTTGATACTCTTTTCATGTTTATCCAAGCTAATGAGCACTTGCTCATGCTCATCGAGTTTACCAAAAAGTGTTGTGAGGTCTAGTGTAGCAAGATCATTGGCCTCCTTGATAGCGGTGACCTTCGATTGCCATTCCCTGTTTAAACACCTCGAAATCTTGTTAGTAGCAACCTCATTTGGAATTGGTTTACCAAGAACATGCAATTTGTTGATAATGTGAGTAAATTGTTTTTGCATATCCGCTATGGTTTCCCCTTGCCTTTTGTAAAACAAATCAAACTCTTGCGTTAGTGTATTAATACGAGCCATCTTAACATCATTAGTGCCTTCGTGGGCTACTTTTAAAGCATCCCACATGGCTTTGGCCGTTTCACAATGGGAGACTCGATAATACTCGTCAACTCCCAAGGAGGAGATGATCATATTACGAGCCTTCCAATCATAGTTGTACTTTTTCTCGTCCTCCTCATTCCATTGAGCTTCGGGTTTAGGAACGACAATGCCTTCCGCATTTGTCATAGTAATTTCCATGGGACCGTTTAAAATAACGTTCCAAACCTTCCGATCTATGGAATTTATATGAACGCGCATACAATCCTTCCAGTAGCTGTAATTCTCGCCTATAAAAATTGGAGCTCTATTATAAGCCCCTTTAGGTTCGTTCGCCATGATCCAAGAAGTTTTACCGAAGTACCAGATAAACCGGAGCTCGTGATACCACTTGTTAGATGATGGCTATGGATCTAGAAGGGGGGTTGAATAGATCCCTTGAGTTTTACACGCAAATGGTTACCAAAAATTTGGTTTTAAAAATATTTAACGGAAGCAACCACTGAATCACACGTCTACAACGAACCTTCTACTAAAAGGATCGGATATGCACGGCAATATTAAGAATGGAATACGGATGAGAAAAATTCAGAACGATTCACACAAATAAAACGCAATCAACAAAGTTTACTTGCTTAATACTTAATCCAAACCAATGAGGTGAATCGATAAACAATTAAAGACAAATGCGTTCGATTTTACTTTGAAACAAATTATCAAACACTTGGTGTGGTTAAACACACTAAGTGCAGAATTTCTATGGCATGTATTGTAAAGCTGCTTCAAGCTACAATTCAAGGAATTGTATCGATTTAACAAAACAGTTTCTCAGCTCAAGATTACACAACGACATAAATTTCAATAAATTGCGACTTCACAAATTCGAATAAACTGAAATATAAAAGAGTTAAGGGAAAGAAAGAACAAACGAGATTTGATTAGGCAGTTCCCCAATCGTCCTCGCTTTGGGTACCTCTGCCCCCAATTCCACAATTGGAATTGATATATATATATATATATATGTGCAGCTGTTGCAAATTGTTTATTACAAGAGAAGAACTATGAACATCCAAACTCCCAAACGTCTTTGATCGTTGATACAGGGCCTTCTCTTCCCTTGATTCAAGATGAATCAAGTGCTTCGAATATGTTTGATCCAATTACCATCTCACGCTACTTGATTGCAAGAAACCTTGTTCTTCAATCCTTTTCACTCGATCAATTGTGATCTACCAAAGATTCGAACCCAAACCTCTCTTCTACAATCCTCCGATTATAGCTACTAAACCGAACGATTACTCCAATCTTCGGTTACCTTCGCCCGGGTGAATCCCTGTAGAATGAAACGGTTTGTGCAAAAACCCCCAAGAATCACCGTCCCACGCTACTAAATTGAGAGAAACCACTGTTCTTCAGGTACCTTCACTCGACTGATTCTTGGAGGACAAAACCCACTGGTTTTATTCAAGAAACACATACCAAGCTCTCAACCCTGAAAGTGAAGATCATACACTTCCTAAATTTTGAACGTTATCACTTCGATCAATGGGCGACACAAACAAAGAGGATTATGTGTGATTGTTTGTTTACTCAATGAAGAAGATGAAGATGAAGAGATAAATGGTATCTATTTTCACGTTTCTTGTTTTTCTAATAATATTTTGATATGTGAGATGACCAGACTATTTATAATGAATAATATGACCCACAAAAAGTTATAACAGCAATAACAGAAAAAATTTAAGCAGAAAAATCAGTTCAGGCATGTTTGGGTCGACTCATACTTTAATAAGGGTCGGCGTGCACTGACCCGTGGAAGTGTCTATAGAAACTAGGCGACCATGCGTCGACCCATCTTGACCATGCGTCGACTCATGAATTTCTAAAACTGCATAATTTCAAAATCCCAGCAGCATACGTCGACCCATGGTCGGCGTGCGCTAACCCGAACTTTTCACAAAATTTGTTCCAACTAGCATGAGTCGACTCATGCTTGCTATGCGTCGACTCATGAACCTGCAAAAAACTCAGAAATTCATTTTTTGCACATTTTGACCAACTAAGACTCGATTCATGCACATCAAACATTAATATCATGATCATGCACATGTAGAAAGTGTGTAGACCCTTCCTATATGTTTAGACACATGAAACTCGATGGTTAGATGCAATTTTCCCGACAATGAAGTGATACCACTCAAATTACAATCTAATGCCTAACTTATTTGTTGACATAATTAAAATCGAAATAGATGAAAGACCTTAGCCCTCACATATTTCCCTAAGGAGAACGACCGAATATGCTCGGCCTACGAGGAGAGGTTCCCCATGTACGAGTTTGTCTTCAAAGAGATAGGGTTGAGGTTGCCTTTCATTGACTTTCAAGTGGTAGTCTTCGGACATCTAGATCTGGCGCTCTCCCAGCTATACCCAAACTCGATTGCTTTCATGCGGGAATTCGAGCTAACATACAAATTCTTGAAGATTGGGGCCACTCTTCCCATCTTTTTCACTGTCTTCCATCTTCTACGCCAAGTTACTGGGAGGCAGTTCGGATGGGTCTCCCTGAAGTAGGGGATAAAAGTATTCAAGCCCTTATCCGAGTCAATCAGGACGTTCAAGGAGAGGTATTACATCATTGAGCCCGTGTCGGAAAGGGCCACAGACTCCTCGTTCATCTAGGAGGTTACGAGAGACGAGAACGGGGAGCCCCTTATCGACGAGCAGGGAAAGGTACAGGGCAGAGGTTGCTAAAGTTCCCCTTCTGCTAGAGTAGGGACCACTTTACCCGGGGGACCGATGATTACCTCGCCAACCCGCATTTGCTGGAAGAGGATGATCGGGCAAGCTACGACAAGTTGGTGGGTTTTGTCGACAACTTTCTCCCTGTCTAGTGTGTGACTAGGAGCGGGGAGATCATTTATGAAGTAGACAGGGGGGTCAAAGTGGAGACCTGCTATATTAATACGAAGAAGCTCCTCGAGTGTGAAACTTGCGAGAAGGCTCTGGACCTCCTTTGAAATTCTGGTATCAGACGTGTGATTTTAAGGTGCAATGTCACAACAACACACTCTGCAAATGGATAGTAATAACAGTAACAAAACAACACAAAGAATTGTTCACCCAGTTCGGTCTAACTACCTAAGTCTGGGGGCTACCAAGCCAGGGATGAAATTCACTACTTGTAGAATTAATTTACAGACTCAACAACCCAGTTGACAATCTCCTAAACTTAATTCCTACTAGTGACTTTCTACCTAAGAAACCACTTAGATATGAGAACACTACTCAATCCCTAAAACACTTCAGTGAGATAATTCAAAGATCACACACTCTGAATAGCACTACTTGATTCTGCTTCACAGCTTTGATCAAGAACAACTCAAAACAATAATACCAATTCACACTAGAATGGTTTACAAATCATACACGAAGACACAAACGACACTCAGTCTTTAGCTTTCTTTCTTCGTTGATTTTCTTTAGAACTGGTGCGCTTTATATAGCTCCTTGAATTGGACTTGGACCTCCTACAATATCTGACTTGATTTGTTATTTAAAACTGAATATTCAAAACAGATTTTCTCCTAAAATCTTTTTAAATCTTCAACCTTTTAAATCTCCTACAAATCTGCACCAGATCTCCTATGCAGCAGGAAATATCTATCCCAAGATATTCGTATCCAATGAGACAGCTTGCTCTCCGCAAACCCTAACAACATCACATCCTGATGTTATTAATTCTGCAGATCTAATGTCACAACATTGCATGTGACATCAGACATCCAACTTCAGCAATTTAAATACTTAACACAGCCCAGTGTTAAGACTCAATGTTGCAACATCACCACCTTGACATCAACATTGAACATACTTTGTTTTACCAAAATTCCAGCCAATCCAAGAACTAACAATCTCCCCCTTTGGCTAATTTTGGATAAAATAATCTCTGCACCTTCAGAGACTTCAGCAGCGGAAAATAACATCAAACAATGATTTTGAAACTCCAAGCGGAAGCAGCATCTTCAAATCACTTCACAAAACTCTACTGCATCACCAAGTTCAACAGCTAAACAGCTACACTCTGCACATATTTCATTATTAGCAGCAATTAGCACTCCCCCTGAATTTCTGCACAACACTTTTTGGACTGTACACTTCACATACCTAGGCTAACTCTCCCCCTTTTTAGCCACAATTGGACAAACACCAAACACAATGTCCTGACATAAAGTCATGGTCAAAAATCACAAGTTCTAACACATTGACTGTCCAGTCGATACAAACGATGCTCCTTATTTTTCAATATAAACACAAGCCTTTCTTGTAGCAGTACCACTTAGCAACCAAGAATGAGCCAGACACACTCCAACGATGCAACTAAGACCCTCAAGCAGGAGGACAAGAGACTAGATCCACTGAAGAGGAAGACCAAAACACAGACACCAGCTGGAGCTTCTTCAGGAACAACAAGGGATGGCAGGACCTCAGAAACAAAAATGAGGACCAGCAAGAACCTTCCAGTGCAACGACATGCTTCTGATGATGAATGGGATGAAGACTGGAAAACTTTTCTAGATTCAGGGGGTTGGGACAATCTGTAGACTCTTTGTTTGTAGCTTTTTATGAACTCCAATCTTGTATGCTTTCAGCAGTTGAATCAATATTCAATAAAGTACACAACTGCACAATACACTCTCCATTACCTTTAATATTCATAAATGCAAATTCCCAATTTACTCCTTAATCTTTCAAATTGGTTTGCATCTAAGGCTTTAGTGAAAATATCAGCCAGTTGTTTATCTGTGGCTACATGCTCCAAAGTAACAATTTTGTCTTCAACCAATTCCCTTATGAAGTGATGCCTTATGTCTATGTACTTTGTCCTACTATGCTGTATAGGATTTTTAGATATATTAATGGCACTCAAATTATCATAGTATAATGTCATAACACCTTGTTTGACATTGTATTCACTCAACATTTGCTTCATCCAGGCCAAATTTCTTTACTATGCTCTTAGCATATTTGCTTTGAGACATAAAGATGGAATCCTCCATTTGTCTGACTTGTAGTCCAAGAAAGTAGCTAAGTTCTCCAACCAAACTCATTTCAAATTCAGATTGCATTTGTTGAACAAACAGTTTCACCATAGCATCTGACATTCCCCCAAATACAATGTCATCCACATAGATTTGGGCTACCATTAATTTTCCGCCTTCTTCCTTGACAAACAAAGTTTTGTCAATCCCTCCTTTTCTATATCCATTTGCTGCTAAGAATTCTGTCAGCCTTTCATACCAGGCCCTTGGAGCTTGTTTCAAGCCATACAGAGCTTTCCTCAGTTTGAACACATGATTGGGGAAGTTTGGATCAGTGAATCCTTTAGGTTGGTCTACATAGACTTCTTCATTCAGATAGCCATTCAGAAATGCACTCTTCACATCCATTTGGAACAGCTTAAATCTTAGGTTACAAGCCACACCCAAGAGTAGTCTGATGGATTCTAATCTAGCCACTGGAGCAAAAGTCTCATCAAAGTCAACTCCATCAACTTGAGTATAGCCATGTACAACAAGTCTAGCTTTATTTCTTGTAACTACTCCAAGCTCGTCAGACTTGTTTTTGTAGATCCACTTTGTTCCAATAACATTTACCCCTTCTGGTCTTGGCACAAGATCCCAAACATCATTTCTTCTGAACTGCTCCAGTTCTTCATGCATTGCATTTATCTAAAACTCATCAGTCAATGCTTCCTTGACATTTTTTGGCTCAATTTTGGAGACAAAGCATGAACTTGCTATAACATCTCTTGACCTAGTTCTTACTCCAGAGTTTGGATCACCTATAATGAGCTCCTTTGGGTGGTCCTTCTGCACTCTGATGGAGGGATCCTTATGAGGTTGCTCAGCTTCAGGCTCAGCAGCAGCAACACTAGGAGTTTGGCTTCTGTCTTCAGCTTCTGGTGCAACTTCACCAACTGATGTCTCAACAGGATCTGGGACATCATCATCTTCCAGCTTGTCACTGTCATCAATCACCACATTGATTGACTCCATCATCACTTTGGTTCTAGAGTTGAACACCCTATATGCTCTGCTGTTAGTAGAGTATCCCAAAAATATGCCTTCATCACTTTTGGAATCCAATTTTCTTCTCTTCTCTCTATCAGCCAGTATATAGCATCTACTTCCAAAAACATGGAAGTATTTAACATTAGGTTTTCTTCCCTTCCATAGTTCATACAGAGTAGATGAAGTGCCTCTTCTCAGGGTAACTCTGTTGTGAATGTAGCAGGCAGTGTTCATGGCTTCAGCCCAGAAATGATAAGGAAGTTTCTTGGCATGAATCATTGCTCTAGCAGACTCTTGGATAGTTCTGTTCTTCCTCTCAACAACTCCATTTTGCTGAGGAGTGATAGGCGATGAAAACTCATGACTTATACCTTCAGCAGAGCAAAATTCTTCAAACTTGCTATTCTCAAACTCTCTTCCATGATCACTTCTTATTCAGATAACCTTACTCTCCTTTTCTCTTTGGAGTCTTTGACAGAGCTCTTTAAACACATCAAACACCTCTGATTTGTCTTTGATGAAGTTCACCCAAGTGTATCTTGAATAGTCATCCACAACTACATAAGCATATTTCTTTCCACCCAGACTTTCAACTTGCATAGGTCCCATCAAGTCCATATGAAAAAGTTCTAATACCTTGGAGGTGGTGTCATGTTGAAGCTTCGGATGAGACATCTTTGTCTGCTTTCCTTTTTTACAGTCTCCACACACCTTTCCTTCCTCAATACTAAGTTTGGGAATCCCTCTGACTGCTTCTGAGGAGATAATTCTCTTCATTCCCTTTAGGTGAAGATGTCCCAACTTCTGATGCCAGATTTTGACATCATCTTCTTTAGCAAGCACACACGTGGAAGGATTTGAGTTTTGAGGCACCCAAAGATAACAATTGTCCTTAGACCTGGCTCCCTTCATAATGACTTCTCCTTTATCATCTTTGACCATACATTCAGACTTTGTGAAGTCTACTTTGAATCCTTGATCACAAAGTTGACTAATACTAATCAAATTTACTGTTAGTCCTTTAACAAGAAGAACATTCTCCAGTCTGGGAGCACTAGCACAGTTCAGTTTACCAATCCCTTTGATTTCTCCTTTGATTCCATCACCAAATGTAACATAGCCAGAAGACTGAAGTTTCACATCTACCAGCAGATTCTTTACTCCAGTCATGTGTCTTGAACACCCACTGTCAAAATACCAGTCTTCTTTGGTAGAAACCCTTAAGGAAGTGTGAGCTATCAAGCTGGTAACTTTAGGAATCCATTGCTTCACCACCTTAGGCCTGACCTCTTTCTGTCTGGGTAGAGGAGCAGAATTTGGATAACCATAAAGCTTGAAGCAAGAGGACTGCATATGTCCAAACCTGCCACAATAGAAGCATCTGACTCTTTCATTTCTAAAGTGGTTAAATCTTCTTCCACTTTGATGATAATGTTGTGGCTGCCACCCATAATGTTGTCTCCTTATTCCATAGTTGGATTGTCTTCTTCTGTACTGAGGATGCTGTCTCTTAGGCTGTCTCCTATGGTGATGAGGCTTCCTTCTTCCATAGTAATGAGGCACAACATTGTTGTATTCATTTCCATGTCAGTTACCCTAATGATGAAACTTGTTCTGATTGGACCCAACAGCCTCCATGCTCTTGTGATATTGGGGAGGCATATACTGACTGACTCCTTGGGGTTGCATCTTCCTCTGATGAGGACCATTCTTCTTCTCATCATTCTGGGGCTGAACAACCTTCTTTGGTGTAGGACCCTGTCTCTTAGGTTGATGTTGAGACAATGGTTGAGACATCTCCTTCTTTGTTCCTGAAGTGCTTGCCACATATCCTATACCCGATTTATCTCCAGCAGCTTTTTCTGACTGAAGAATCTTATCAAGAGTAGTTGTACCACTGTTCATCATCCTAACGGATTTTGTCATCTGATTCAGCTGAGACTTAACTAGTACAACTTCATTCTCTAGATCAGCTTTTTCATTTTCAAGCTGAGCAATCTGTTGCTTGTGACACTTGTTTTCTTGACAAATCTCAGCACTTTTTAAACACAACTCTTGATAAGTAGATGCTAACTCCTCATAAGTTATTTCTCCATCACTATCATCATCAGACACAACAGTTCCTGTTAAGGCTCTAACATACCTTGCTGACTCACCTTCACTTTCACTATCAGATTCAGACCAGGAAACTGCCATGCCCTTCTTCTGCTTCTTCAAGAATGTGGGACATTCTTTCTTGACATGTCCATACCCTTCACATTCAAAGCACTGAACACCTTTATCCTGGGCAGTCTTCTCTTCATCTTTCTCTTTTGGCTTGCTGATGTCAGAAGAGATGTTCTTGACACTAGGCTTGTAGTTATTGTTCCACCTTTTTAACACTTTGTTGAACTACTTTCCCAACATAGCAATGGCTTGAGATAAGTCCTCCTGGGATTCAGTACTCCTTCCTTCCTCTTCTTGAGAATTTGAAGTCAAGGCTATACTTTTTGGCTTCTTTTCAGGTTCTTCTTCATTCAAACCAAGCTCAAAAGTTTGAAGAGATCCAATGAGCTCATCAACTCTCATCTTGCTGATGTCTTGAGCTTCTTCAATAGCAGTCACCTTCATCTTGTACCTCTTAGGAAGGGACCTAAGAATCTTCCTTACAAGCTTTTCATCTGACATCTTTTCACCAAGAGCACTGGATGCATTAGCCATCTCAAGAACACTCATGTGGAAGTCATGAATCATCTCATCTTCCTTCATCTTCAGACTTTCAAACTTCGAAGTTAGAAGCTGAAGTCTTGACATCTTAACTCTAGATGTTCCTTCATGTGTAGCCTTCAAAATATCACATGCTTCCTTAGCAACTTCACAGGTATTGATTAACCTGAAAATATTCTTATCCACTCCATTGAAGATTGCATTTAGAGCTTTGGAATTACCAAGGGCAAGCTCATCTTCTTCCTTGGTCCATTCTTCTTCAGGCTTTGGCTTTGAGGTGCCTTCTTTATCTTTGCCTGCATCATCTTTCTCACACATAGCAGGTGCTTTCCACTCTTTAATAATAGCCTTTCATGCCCTGCTGTCCAAGAATTTTAAGAAAGTAGTCATCCTTGGCTTCCAATAGTCATAATTGGATCCATCCAAAATAGGGGGTCTGTTGACGAATCCTCCAACTTCTTTGTCCATCTTTACACCAGAAAGTAACTTCCCTAGATCTCACCCAGAGACAGACAGGATGCCTGCTCTGATACCAATTGAAATTCTGGTATCAGACGTGTGATGTTAAGGTGCGATGTCACAACAACACACTCTGCAAATGGACAGTAATAACAGTAACAAAACAACACAAAGAATTGTTCACCCAGTTCGGTCTAACTACCTACGTCTAGGGGCTACTAAGCCAGGGATGAAATTCACTACTTGTAGAATTAATTTACAGACTCAACAACCCAGTTGACAATCTCCTAAATTAATTCCTACTAGTGACTTTCTACCTAAGAAACCACTTAGATATGAGAACACTACTCAATCCCTAAAACACTTCAGTGAGATAATTCAAAGATCACACACTCTGAATAGCACTACTTGATTCTGCTTCACAGCTTTGATCAAGAACAACTCAAAACAATAATACCAATTCACACTAGAATGGTTTACAAATCATACACAAAGACACAAACGACACTCAGTCTTTAGCTCTCTTTCTTCGTTGATTTTCTTTAGAACCGGTGCGCTTTATATAGCTCCTTGAATTGGACTTGGACCTCCTACAATATCTGACTTGATTTGTTATTTAAAACTGAATATTCAAAACAGATTTTCTCCTAAAATCTTTTTAAATCTTCAACCTTTTAAATCTCCTACAAATCTGCACCAGATCTCCTATGCAGCAGGAAATATCTATCCCAAGATATTCACATCCAATGAGACAGCTTGCTCTCCGCAAACCCTAACAACATCACATCCTAATATTATTAATTCTGCAGATCTAATGTCACAACATTGCATGTGACATCAGACATCCAACTTCAGCAATTTAAATACTTAACACAGCCCAGTGTTAAGACTCAATGTTGCAACATCACCACCTTGACATCAACATTGAACATACTTTGGTTTACCAAAATTCCAACCAATCCAAGAACTAACATCCTTGGTAGCCATTTATTTCTTAGCTTGCTCGTATTGTTATTTTCCTTGTTTACTAATCCGTGCCTGTCATTTTGCAGGTAACATGTCTTCTGCCCAAGAGTGTATGGTGAAGAGTGCCCAAGCAAGACTTAAGATGGGCCAGAAGACTGGGAAAAGCTACCTTAATGAGCGAGTGATTACTCCATAGACGGGGTTAGGGACCTCTTAGTCTACACCAGTTGCCACCCAGACCTCCCCTATACCAGTAACGTCAAGGTCCAAGCGTCCTCGGGCGGACGAGGTTCTCGATCTCACCAACGATGGAGAGAAGAGTAAATTCGAGCTGCCTCTGTGCTTTCACAACAGGAATTTCTTTGAAGGCTCCTCTCTCGCACTCTATCGGGCGGAGTCCTTGAAGCTCGAGGAGCTGGATCGTCCGAGCAAGAGGATGATGTTGGCTCAGGACGCCGCTGCCCTGATAAGGGTCCTGGGTATGGCAGTGGTTTACACCGATGATGGGGGCCTTCAAGAATTATAGCTAAAGAAGGTCTAGGCCGCGAATGCGGTTCTGGAAGTGAAACTGAAGGCTGCGGAGGAGTCAGCGCAGAAGTCTAAGGAGAAGCTGGCCAAAGCCACCGAGGAGGTGGCGCAAAAAGTATAAGGGCGAGCAGGCCAAGGTCACCGGGGAGAGGGATACCCTGACCGATAAAAAGAAAGTCGCGGAGGACCTAGTCGTGTCATTGAGGGATGCCGCTGCTCTGACCGACGATGAAAGTGATGAGGTGAAGAGTCTAAAGACTCGAGCTGAGCTTGTTGTTCATATCAGCCAGGCTGAGGAGGATTGTGTGGGGGTCGCCGAGGAGGCTTTCAACAATGCTATGGAGCACCTGAGGATCGCGAACCCCAGGGTCGAATTATCCACCGAGGGGACCGGGTTTCTCTACAGTGTGGTGGATGGTCAGATTGTCGTCCCAGACTTCCTTCGATTTAGTGAGGAGCAGGAGCAGCCTGCCCGTGACGAGCCTCAGCCGACGGCCGACTGATTTACCTTTTGTTGTAATTCCAGCATGCGTGTCGTGTCTTTGTAATTTATCTTTTTATATGGGGGCTTGGCCCCTTTGTATTGTAACCAGCACAATCGCGGCCCTTGTGGCCATTTTTATATGATAATGTTTATTTTCAGTCGTGGTGGTCGATTGTGTATGATTTGTTTTTGGTGCATGTTTTTACTTTGCTTTATTTTCGCTAAGTGTCACATGCTGCTCGTTACTTGTGCCTGTTGTATGGGTTATTTTGGTGGACGATTTTTATTATGTTTTGGGGTTTGCTCGATAAATTATGTTCGACAGTGAGGGGAACTGTTCGAAAGGCCTGGGTAGCTTCTGGGCATGAAAGCTGAGCTCAGGTCACGTTTGAGGCCTGAGTTCGCGGCGTGAACTTCTCATCGCGAGCTGGGTGTTCTGCCTTTCGTGGTACTTTGGCGATGGCGGGCTCGGTCGAGGGACCGCTGTCAGCCATGGGTTTTGCTCATTCATGAGCAAAAGCTTGCCTTGATTTATGTTGGTATGCAGCGCGTGTACTAGGGCGTGCATGTATGGTCGGTACTTTATGCTCGTCGTGTCGACGGAGCATGTCGACAATTGTGGCCATAGTTATAATACTATTTTACCTTTTTGGAGTTCCATGGTCGAGCGAGTTCTTCCTCGTTAAGATGTTCTAGGTAGTAGGCCCCATTCTCTGTTTTTCCTCGAACACGATAGGGTCCTTCCCAGTTTGCAGCGAGTTTGCCTTCACGAGAATCTTTGTGATTTCTACTTAGGACGAGACTGCCTACTTGGAAGTCTGATCATATGACTTTGGCGTTATGCCTAGTTGCGATTTTTTGTTTTAACGAGGCCTCGCGGAGAGCTGCTCCTGATCGGACCTCTTCAACGAGATCGAGCTTCTCCCTTAGTGCCTCATTGTTGTTCTCCTCGTCCAGGGGAGCTTCAGTCCACCTGGAGGGCACATGTATCTCGATAAGGATTACTCCCTCAGTTCCATATGCTTAATGGAAAGGGGTTTCCCCGGTCGAAGAGTGGGCGTAGTACGGTAGGCCCACAGCACGCTGTGCAGCTCCTCGATCCATTGTTTCTTGGTTTCGTCCAGTCTCCGTTTGAGACCTCGTAGGATTACCCTATTCGCTGCCTCGGCTTGCCCATTCGTCTGAGGGCGCTCGACGGACGCAAAGTTCTGTTTGGTGCCCAGTTGGGCGACGAACTCCTGGAACTTTTTGTCCGTGAACTGTGTCCCGTTGTCGGTGACGATTGCCTAGGGAATGCTGAAGCGAGCAAGAATGTTTCACTTGTAGAAGCAGAGTATATTGTGGGCCATTATTTTGGTCAGAGCTTCTGCTTCTATCCATTTTGTAAAGTAGTCCACGCCTATTATCAAATATTTATTCTGATTTAACCCTACGACTTATGGTCCTAGGATATCCAGGCCCTACCATGCGAAGGGCCACGGGGAGGACATTGCTTTGAGCTCATTGGGCGGTGCCAAGTGCATGTCCCCTTGACGTTGGCATTTGTCGCATTTATTCACATTCTTCTTTGCATCATGCTGCATGGTCGGCTAGTAATATCCTGCTCGTAGGGCTTTCTTGGCGAGGGACCTTCCTCCGAGATGCTGGACGTTGATTCCTTCATGGATTTCGCGCAACACGTGGGCGACCATTTCTTCCTCAACGTACTTGAAGAGAGGAATGGAGAACCCTCGCCTGTAGATTTCTTTTTCGACCAGGACATAGGAGCAGGCCCTGCGCCTGATTACGCTGGCTTCCTTTGAGTCAGACGCTAGTTCGTCCTTAGTGAGGTAGTTGTAGACTGGGGTCATCCAGCAATTGCTTTCGCCAATGACGTGCACGTCGAGGGTCATGGGAGTTCTCTATATGCTAGGTCGAGGAAGTACCTCCTGGATGACGGATTTGTTTCCACCCTTCTTTTTCGTGCTCTCCAGCTTTGACAGGACATCTGCCTAGACATTGTGTTCGCGAGGAACGTGTTTTACCTCCACCGATGTGAACTTCATCATCTTTTCCTTAACCAAGGTCAGGTATTCGGATAGGTTTTCGTTCTTGGCCTGGTACTCTCCCCGGACCTGGAGGGCCACGAGTTGAGAATTCGTGCAGATAACGACTTCCTCGGCTCCCAGGTCTTCGGTGAGGCATAGACCTACGAGGAAGGTCCCATACTCTGCCTGATTATTGGAAGTGGAGAAAGATTGGGTAAGCGAGACCTCGACGAGGATACCTTCCTCATTTTCCAGGATGATTCCTGCTCCGCTCCTTGCCGAGCTGGATGCCCCATCAATGAATATTGTCCACCTGCGAGTCCTGCAAGTCGGGGAGTCAGGAAGCATCATCTCCACTACGAAGTCGGCCAGTGCCTGAGCTTTGAGGGTTTTTTGCTCTCGTACTAGATGTCGAACTCGGACAGTTCCAACAACCATTTGAGCATTCTGCCGGTCATGTCTGGGCGGCCCAACAGTTGTCTCACAGGCTGGTCCGTGGGCACCACGATTGTGTGGGCTAAAAAGTAGTGCCTTTGCCTCCTCACAGCGTTGATGAGGTCCAGTGCCACTTTTTCAATCTACTGGTATCTAGGCTTCGGTCCTTGCAGCGCCTTGCTCATGAAGTATATGGGCTTCTGCCCATCAGGGGTTTCACGAATGAGGGCGGCGCTGACAGCCTCGATTGCGACGGCAAGATAGAGATACAGGGTTTCCTCGTTATTTGGCCGGGAGAGGACCGGAGGTTCTGATTGTGCTTGTTTCAGGTGGAAGAGGGGTTTGTCGCATTCCTCTATCCATTCAAAGGTTTCCTCTTTGTGGAGGAGTTTGAAAAAGGGGAGAGCGTGCTGATCAGATTTTGCCACAAAACGGGATAGCGAGGCGAGCATCCAGTTTACGGATTGGATGGACTTCTTCGAGTTTGAAGTAGGGAATTCGGATAAGTCTCTACACTTGTCGGGGTTAGCTTCAATTCCCCATTCTGTCAGGTAGAATCCGAGGAACTTGTCTGCCCGTACCCCGAACGTGCACTTCTCCGGATTTAAGCGCATCCTGTACTTCCTAGTCTGCTCGAAGACCTTCTTCAGATGGAGCGTATGGTCGAATTCCTTGTGGGATTTCACGATCATGTCGTCCATGTAGATCTCGAGCATATCCCCGATCTCTCCTCGGAAGACTTTGTTCATCATTCTTTGGTAGGTAGCGCCAGCGTTTTTTAAGCCGAAGGGCATTACGTTGTAGTAATAGTTGCTCGATTCTGTCATGAAAGTTGTGTACCTTTTATCGCTTTTGGCCATGGGTATTTGGTTATAGCCTGAATACGCGCCCATGAAAGACAACAATTTAAAACCATTAGAATTATCAACTAATTTGTCTATGTTGGGGAAGGGATATGCGTCTTTAGGGCAGGCCTTATTAAGATCGGTATAGTCAACACACATGCGCCATTTTCCATTTAATTTCTTTACAAGTACAACATTGGACAGCCAAGTAATGTACTTGGCCTCCGAAATAAAATTTTCCTCTAGGAGGTCTTTTACAACTTGTTCGGCAGCCTCCGTTTTCTCCGGAGACTGCTTTCGCCTACACTGAGCTACTGCCCTAGCGGCGAGGTCGATCGTGAGATGGTGGCAGGCCACCTCAGGATCTAGCCCGGGCCTCTCTGAGGCGCTCCATGCAAACAGATCTGTATTCTCCCAGAGACAGGCTTTCAGCTGCTTCCTCGCTAGGTCGTGGAGGCCGGTCCCGATCTTCACTCCTTTCTGGGGGTCGTCACTGAGCAGGACTAGTTCGAACTCGCCATCCGGGATTGGGCGCATCGGATGAGAGGTCTCGCCGCTGCTGGTCGATGTGGAAGAACTGCTAGAGCTTGGCTGGATTTCCTTCCCCTTCACTTTCTGGTCCTTCTGGTCGTCCTCGGAGAAATGGATGTCGAGGTCAATGGAGTCGACGCGGGGCAGCGGTTTCACCTCTTCGGAGCTGCAAGGCAGAGTAGGCTTGCTGGGAGTTTTTGGCTTGGCGGTGATTATGTTTATCCCTTTTGAGGCTGCCTCGAAACACCTTCTCGTTGCTTCGATGTCTCTGTGCAGGGTGGCAACGAGCCCCTTGGAAGTGTAATACTTCATCTTCAGGTGCACGGTTGAGGGCACGACTACCAATTCAGTCAGAGTTGGTCGTCCGAAGATGCATTGGTAGAGGGATGGGCATTCAATGACAAGGAACTGGACTTTGATGGATCTGGCCATTTCTGCTACCCCAAAAGTGACGATCGGCTCCACCTATCCCCAAGGCTTTGTGACTGACCCGTTAAAGCCTTGTAGGTCAGAGCCTGCGTAGGGCGTCAAGTGTGTCTCGTCCTGTTGGAGGGTGGAGAATAGTTGGGAATACATGATGTCAACCGAACTGTCTTGATCGACCAGGATCCGGCAAATGTCAAAGTTGGCCACTTGAGCTCTTATGAGTATAGGAATGCTGGAGTTGGGAGCTCCGCCGAGGATTTCCTCGCGGTAGAAGGTGATGGGAACCGACTCTCCCCGGACCTTATCAAGTGTGGAACTCTGGTTTGAGCTCGTGTTGATGAGATGCTCGAACTTCCTCTTGACGGATCCCACGGTCACCTTGTTGAAGCCCCCTCCGAAGATGACCATGGCGGAGAGAAAGGTTTCCCATGGGTTGTGCGCAGCGAAGTAAGGAGGGATGTTGAGCTCCTTGAGGATGTAGAAGTCTTCAGGCCGTGAGATGCTCATGGTGACCTAAAGGCTGGTCTCGTCTAAGGAAGACACCTCCTTTTCAACCTTCTTTGACTCCTGGGCATCCTACCGAGGAGCGTCCTTCTTCTTGGCGAATTATTTCATGTTCCCATCCCTGATTAAGATCTCAATCGTATCCTTCATATGGATGCAGTCTTCGGTCATATGGTCGTGGCTCTTGTGGAACTAGCAATACTTTGACTTATCTGTATTCTGCTTGGCCAGTATCTGTTTCGAGAAACGGACCCCTGCTTGCCGGAACTCCGAGTTTGTGCACTCGGAGAGAATCTTCTCTCGAGATACGGTCAGCGGAGTGTATTCGTGAAAGCGGCCAAAAGGCCCTTTATTATCTAAGGATTCCCATGGGTGCTCATCCCGTCTTCTCTCTGTTCCCATGGGCGGCCAAAAGTACTTCTTAACATCGTCGGTCGTGGAGACCTGGACGGCTTCTTTGTTGAACCTTTCGATGTAGGCTCGAAGAGGTTCTTCTTTCCCTTGAATAATGGCCTCAAGGGAGGCTTCTGTCTTTGGATGACGACGAGAGGCCATGAAATGTCTGGAGAACATCCTCCCCAACTGCCTCCAAGATGTGATGGATTCGTCGGGGAGCTTCTTGTACCAAGTCATTGCTCCCTTCCTCAGTGTAGTTGGGAACAATCTACATTTGATGGCGCCTCGGACGCTGATAAGTGCAAAATGTAACTATTTTTGTATATAAGTTTTGTTGCACTTATCGATACTTTTTGGTTAATATCGTTCGAATAAACCCCGATTTGTTTATAAATACGTTTACTATACGTTTTAGTGTATATATTGCGTATCGTGTAAATATCATTGAGTTTAATTTATTTTCTCTCATTTTTGTAGGTATTCAAGCAATGGGATTTTTCCATTGTTGTATAGAGCATTGAATTAGCTTTCCAGCACTTCCGACCGTGCGTAAATTAGAGTCACGGTGTATAAGTTGTAGTCCAAATAAGAGCTGGTTTGCTGTCATGTTCGCTTTACGAGTGTGCCAGCGAATGTTCGCTTTGCGAATACCTGGCGAGTTCCCAGCAAAGGCTCCCAGAATTAGACAGGGTAGAAAGAGACCAAAGTTTGCTTTACGAACTGTACAGCGAGCATTCGCTTTGCGAATAAATCCTTCGCACTGCGAACTTCTGGAATATTGCAAAGGCGGTTTAGCATTTCAGAGGCACTTAAGTCCCATTTTTTGAGGCTCGCTTTGCGAGTAAAACATTCGCTTAGCGAACGTGAATAATTTTGTAATGTCTATAAGTTCATTTTTACCATTTTTTAGGTTATGTTTTGGGGTATTTGTTCCCAATTCATCAAACCTTCATTCTTTGTAGTTTAGAGCTTAGAAAAGCAACAATGGTGGTTGCAACTCGACGATTGGAGGAGGATGATTCTTGGATCATGATTGACACCGCGAGAGATTTTGATTCCTCTTCTCTCCTCCCTTTGTAGTTTCCATTGGTGTGAGTTTGTATATAAGTTTACTTTGATAGTATGTATATTTATTGCTCATGGCTTTGTATGCGAGCTATTTTACAAATATTTATTGGTGTTATCCTTGTTTTAATCGCTTTATGCATGGATTTGAGTTGCGGTAGACATATCCTCCTTGAATCCGGAATTCAGATGAACATTTATTAGGTTCTTGACTCTAGAGATAGATTGAGGCTTAATATTCACATGAGTATCGATTCTTAATGCTTCCGTGTGGTCGAGTTGCGTGAGACATCACCTCCGAGGTGATGCGGTTGTTCTCTCAACTTTGCGTTAGACATAACCTTTGTTGTGAGCGATACGTGATAATGTTGATGAGTGATTTAGGTTGCGTGCAACTGAGTAGTAAGTTTAAGTATTTGATAGGGTAGATGAAATGTAAACTCGAGAATTCTCTACTCTCCAAAGAATGAATTCTTTTTATGTTCATAAATTTTATTTCTCGCATTTACTTTTAAACCCATTTTAAACCCAAACTCATTAACATTGAGATTGTCGAACGACATTCTTTCCCTCGAACCGATCTCTGTAGACATGATAAATTCCCGGAAAAATACTTCCAAAAATGTTTGTTGCTTGCCGCTTTACCGCTTCAAAAAAATGGCGCCGTTGCCGGGGATTGGTTTTGATATTGAATCGCATTGCGATAGTTTCTTTATTTTTGAGTTTTGTATATATCATATATATTGTCTATTTCTATTATGTTTGTTCAAGTATTGTATACATTTTGTTTCTGTAACGTTTGTTTAAGTGTTTGGTTAGGGCACTTGCTTTTGGTTTGTGCGGTGAGGCATCACTATGGCGTGAAGGAAGGAAGTTACTAGCTAAGCATTGTAAAGGCGTCGAGCTTACGACGTAAAACAAGCATGTTGTATTATCTTCTTTTTTTGTGGTTTAGCTTAGGTGGTGTTGTGAGCATTCATTAAAAAAGTTGTACTTGGATTTTTCATGAAATTCTCAAATCTTCACTTTACAACTTGTTTAATCCATTTTCACCCGGTCTTTTAGTTTGTTTATATTAATAGTTTTCGTGTTTGTCTATAAGTTTGTTTTGAGTAGCTTGAGGAAATTTAAGCTAATGTTCCAAGTTTGATCGTTTTAACTTGCGGATGTACGGTAATGATATTGTTAAGTTTTGTACACATCCAAGGTATGTGTTTATCTCTTTCTTGACTTTAGCATATTCATGATACTTAGGCTTTTTACAAACTTCCATGTCATTCATTCTTTTGTATACTTGTTCTTGTTGTGAATCACTTTAGTTCCCGCCTTTTTGTGAGGTAGCTTTCCATTGTTCATATATGCGCGGAGTACCAACATTCTTGTTCTAACTGGATTTTATTATGCTTAATCTTTTGTTTGTGTTGATTATATGAATGCATGAAAAGGATCAAGGCATTTTGTTTCATTTGGAGCACAACTACATAGCCAAATAGTCATTCACCTTGTGAGCGTGTGATCATTCGTAACCCCTTTGAGCCTTTGGTCATTATCCATGTTGTTTGAGTTTGATGCTTGTCTATGAGTGTCAAATTTACTTTTTGTATGGATTTTGTTTTTTCTTGAACCCTCAACATTGTGTTGGTTTATGAATTTTTGCCTTGCCTTAGAAAGTAGGGAGTATTCACATGATGATGTGGTTGAATTCAAGTTGGGGAGAGAATGGTTGTTTACTCATTGGTTGGTTTCTATGAGGTTGAAAAAGAAAAGAAAAAAAGAGAAAAATACGACAACGAAAAGAAAAGAAAAGAAAAAAAAAGGAAAGAAAAAGAAAACCCTTGAGAAAGGAAACAAAAAAGAGTTCAAATAATTGTGCTAAATAAGTATTGTGTTTTGTGTAACACTTGGGATTTTGGAAGAAGTTGATTGGAATTTTTGGTTTGAGTCTTTGTGAGTTGATCACTCCCTTGGGTTTATGTAAGTTTTTGTTTCAGTTACCTTTAGAAATTGCCCCTTGTTTGTTTACCCGACCAAGCTACAACCTTGAAAGTCCTTGTAATTCTTACATGTGTATGATCAATTTGAATTTTTGGATGGTTGCATAATTTAGTCTATTGTTTGCATGATTGTTGTGTGAGTGATAAGTACCCCATTTTGTGTTTTTCATCTACCAATGATTGTTTTTGCTAGGTGTGCTTCACTTTGGAACTTGTGTTGTTTAAGGATGTTTGGCATGATTTTTGTATTTTGAATTTGTTTCGTGATTATGTTATCGTTGTAGTTTAGTGGTAAGTATTTACTTTGCGTGTACCGTTTTTCATTTGAACCATGCATTTGTTTCCGTTTTTCAAAACCTGTTGATTCGTGATTCTTTGGTTATTGCTTTTGTATTTTTAAGTTTGCTTGATTCTTGTTTGCGGACAAACAAGTTTATGTTGGGGAGAGTTTGATAAGTGCAAAATGTAACTATTTTTGTATATAAGTTTTGTTGCACTTATCGATACTTTTTGGTTAATATCATTCGAATAAACCCCGATTTATTTATAAATATGTTTACTTTACGTTTTAGTGTATATATTGCGTATCGTGTAAATATCATTGAGTTTAATTGATTTTTTCTCATTTTTGTAGGTATTCAAGCAATGGGATTTTTCCATTGTTGTATAGAGCATTGAATAAGCTTTCCAGCGCTTCCGACCGTGCATAAATCAGAGTTACGGTGCAGAAGTTGTGGTCCAAATAAGAGCTGGTTTGCTGTCATGTTCGCTTTGCGAGTGTGCCAGCGAATGTTCGCTCTGCGAATGCTTGTCGAGTTCCCAGCGAAGGCTCCCAGAATAGGACAGGGGAGAAAGAGACCAAAGTTCGCTTTGCGAACTGTGCAGCAAGCATTCGCTTTGCGAATAAATCGTTCGCACTGCGAACTTCTGGACTTTTGCAAAGGCGATTTAGCATTTCAGAGGCACTTAAGTGCCATTTTTTTAGGCTCGCTTTGCGAGTAAAACATTCGCTTAGCGAACGCGACCAATTTTGTAATGTCTATAAGTTCATTTTTACCATTTTTTAGGTTATGTTTTGGGGTATTTGTTCCCAATTCATCAAACCTTCATTCTTTGTAGTTTAGAGCTTAGGAAAGCATCAATGGTGGTTGCAACTCGACGATTGGAGGCGGATGATTCTTGGATCGTGATTGACACCGCGAGAGATTTTGATTCCTCTTCTCTCTTCCCTTTGTAGTTTCCATTGGTGTGAGTTTGTATGTAAGTTTACTTTGATAGTATGTATATTTATTGCTCATGGCTTTGTATGCGAGCTATTTTACAAATCTCTATTGGTGTTATCCTTGTTTTAATCGCTTTATGCATGGATTTGAGTTGCTGTAGACATATCCTACTTGAATCCGGAATTAGGATGAACATTTATTAGGTTCTTGACTCTAGAGATAAATTGAGGCTTAATATTCACATGAGTATTGATTCTTAATGCTTTCGTGTGGTCGAGTTGCATGGGTCATCACCTCCGAGGCGATGCAGTTGTTCTCACAACTTTGCGTTAGACATAACCTTTGTTGTGAGCGATACGTGATAATGTTGACGAGTGATTTAGGGTTCGTGCAACTGAGTAGTAAGTTTAAGTATTTGATAGGGTAGATGAAATGTAAACTCGAGAGTTCATAAGTTTTATTTCTCGCATTTACTTTTAAACCCATTTTAAACCCAAACTCACTAACATTGAGATTGTCGAACGACATTCTTTCCCTTGAACCAATCTCTGTGAATACGATAAATTCCCGAAAAAATACTTCCAAAAATGTTTGTTGCTTACCGCTTTACCGCTTCAACAAAATGGCGCCGTTGCCGGGGATTGGTTTTGATATTGAATCGCATTTCGATAGTTTCTTTGTTTTTGAGTTTTGTATATGTCGTATATATTGTCAATTTCTATTATGTTTGTTCAAGTGTTGTATACATTTTGTTCCCGTAACGTTTGTTTAAGTGTTTGGTTAGGGCACTTGCTTTTGGTTTGCGCGGTGAGGCATCACTATTGCATGAAGGAAGGAAGTTACTAGCTAAGCATTGTAAAGGCGTCGAGCTTACGACGTAAAACAAGCATGTTGTATTATCTTCTTTTGTTGTGGTTTAGCTTAGGTAGTGTGGTGAACATTCGTTAAACAAGTTGTACTTGGATTTTTCATGAAATACTCAAACCTTCACTTTACAACTTGTTTAATCCATTTTCAGCAGGTCTTTTAGTTTGTTTATATTAATAGTTTCCGTGTTTGTCTATGAGTTTGTTTTGAGTAGCATGAGGAAATTTAAGGTGATGTTCCAAGTTTGATCGTTTCAACTTGCGGATGTATGGTAATGATATTGTTAAGTTTTGTACACGTCCAAGGTATGTGTTTATCGTTTTCTTGACTTTAGCATATTCATGATACTTAGGCTTTTTACAAACTTCCATGCCATTCATTCTTTTGTATACTTGTTCTTGTTGTGAATCACTTTAGTTCCCACCTTTTTGTGAGGTAGCTTTCCATTTTTCATATATGTGCGGAGTACCAACATTCTTGTTCTAACTGGATTTTATTATGCTTAATCTTTTGTTTGTGTTGATTATATGAATGCATGAAAAGGATCAAGGCATTTTGTTTCATTTGGAGCACAACTACCTAGCCAAATAGTCATTCACCTTGTGAGCGTGTGATCATTCGTAAACCCTTTGAGCCTTTGGTCATTATCCATGTTGTTTGAGTTTGATGCTTGTCTATGAGGGTCAAATTTACTTTTGTATGGATTTTATTTTTTTCTTGAACCCTCAACGTTGTGTTGTTGTATGAATTTTTGCCTTGCCTTAGAAATTAGGGAGTATTCACATGATGAGGTGGTTGAATTCAAGTTGGGGAGAGAATGATTGTTTACTCTTTGGTTGGTTCCTATGAGGTTGAAAAAGAAAAGAAAAAAAGAGAAAAATATGACAACGAAAAGAAAAGAAAAGAATAAAAAAGGAAAGAAAAAGAAAACCCTTGAGAAAGGAAACAAAAAAGAGTTCAAATATTTGTGCTAAATAAGTATTGTGTTTTGTGTAACACTTGGGATTTTGGAAGAAGTTTATTGGAATTTTTGGTTTGAGTCTTTGTGAGTTGATCACTCCCTTGGGTTTAGGCAAGTTTTTGTTTCAATTACCTTTAGAAATTGCCCCTTGTTTGTTTACCCGACCATGCTACAACCTTGAACGTCCTTGTGATTCTTGCCTGTTTATGATCAATGTGACACCTACGCCACTATTAAGTACCTTTATGAGGGCTCCCCACGGAACTGGCAGGCATACAAGCCCCGGGAGCACCACTGAATATGCTCGAGATTCAAAGGAATGAGATTCCCTATGTACGAGTTCACCTTCCTAGAAGCGGGCTTGCGTCTGCCCTTATCGCTCCCGAGGATTTGCATCCATGGTACAAACGCGAAAGTGGCGCGGAAAATAGAGTCGTCAGCAATGTGTATTTATCCCAAGAGAGGGAAAGGAAACACTGCGTAAACCTGAGGGAAGGGAAAATCATGGTCTCGCGACCAAGAGAAACGGGTAAGGGAGTCGGTTACGCGAAGGGAAGGTGTTAGCACCCCACACGTCCATCGTACTCGATGGGATCCACGCTTGTTGTCTCGATCAAAGGGTGTCGTCATCTGGAGCTCTGCTGCTACTGGAAAGGAAAAGAAACGAGAACGGAAAGAAACGAAGAAATGAAGAAGAAGAGAAAAAGAAGTGACTCGATAGGACATCTCTCGTTCTATGCCTACGTATTCCCTCGTGCAATGGGAAAGTTAGAGTCAACGTAGTTCGGAAACGAACTAAGGGGGGAGGTTGCTCGCCAAGACATCGCCGTCTTGTGCCTACGTATCCTCAATCAGACGAGAAAGAGGAAATCAGAGCAGTCGTAGTTCGACCTAACAAGGTCGGTTAGTGTTTTTTATGAGCGACGCTAAGTTCGCGTCCGGCAGTTAGGGTCGATGCCTGTTTGCGACGAGACGGAAGTAACGTGCCCTTTTCTGAAAATGATCTGAAGTTGAAGAATCCCGAAGGATGAAAAGGTTTGAATTTGTTTTTGTGTTTTTTAGACAGAAGTGGATTGAAGTTAGTTCGTAACTTGCATTGCACCGAAGTCTATGATGTAGGAACGAATGCTTAGCAAATCGTTCCAAGATGGAACGTCCACCAAACACTCTAGAAAAATGAGAGGAAACCCCTCATTCCTCACTTCCCACATGTGAGGCTCATGCGCAATACACGTTAACTTTATTAAGTGTTTTAGAAGTGTTATGAGATGAGAAGATAGGACTCAAGGGGAAAAGAGAAACCCTAAGGGAAAACTAAATTGCTCCTAATGTTGTCATGCAAAGGTGGCCCTATAGTTGAGTTTGAAAGGGGAAACATCTACCTAAGTTAGCATGCAAAGGGAAGCCTAATTCTAATCCTACTCCAAGCTTAATCGGAAATTAAGTTGGACTAGGTAGCTCTAAGGGAGTGAATCCAAGACTTAAACAAGTCTTGAGATTCAAGGGAAGAAAAAGAGTGAAAGAGACGAATGAGGAAAAGAAGCGAAAAAACAAAAACAGCAGCTACCATAGCGCACCTGCACCAATACAGCAGTAAAAAGCAGCACACAAGCAAGACAGCTTATAACAGCACACAATTCAGCACAAGAAAGGGTGCAAAAGGCCAAACAGCAACACATATAACAGCACATATGCACATAGACAGCAGTAGAAACAGGGCAGCATGTGATTCACTTGAATACAACTCAATCATGGCATAGCAAACGTGCATCAAGCATTATATATTCTTCAATCAAACATGATTACAATCACACCACCAACCAAGGTAAATAACTCTTGAAATCATCGTGAAAGCATGCATATCATGAGGAAGCATATCATTAAGCATATGAACAAATCAAGTGAAGCATGCATCTCACAAAATTAGGTGAACAAACAAACACAAAGTAATTCCAGCAACATAAGCATCAATCAACAATTATCATGCTAAAGGAGTATGTGATATGTGTTCATGGCATCAAGAATGCAACAATGTAAACATGTTCATAAACGATGAAAAAAACAAGAGCCGCGTGTCGGAAAATTCTGCACATACGATGGTGTGAGGTGCAACAGCATCAAAACAATCATTAAACATGTATCATATCAATCCATGAAGATTAGAAATGAAACGGGATCGAAACATGCTCAAAAATGCACAAAAAACACACTCTGCAGCAGTGTTAATCGATTAACCAATTGCAGTGCAATTAGGTTAATCGATTAACAACCCCAAAACAGTTCAATTTACACTGGTTAATCTATTAACCTAATTGCACTGCAATTGGTTAATCGATTAACCCTGTACCAGCAGCAAAAAATCAAGTTCGAAAATCACCTTTTCAGCAGTAAATCACTTATCCAAACACTCCAAATGATCATGCAATCAATTAATCATGAAATTCACATCAAATATCAGTAATCAAACATCAATTAAATCAACAATCATCAACATCAAGAATCAAATTCAAGCAAAATGGATCCAAATCAAAAATCACCAAAGATCTACATTGAATAAGTTGTAAATAAGCTAAATCAAGTATAGATCTAAGGAAAACCAACCTACAAAGCTGAGATTTGCTTTGGTGATTGTTGAAAACGAAAATTGATGAATCAAGGCAAGAAATCCAGAGATCTATGAAGCTTTATCAAGAACAATTGAAGATCCAAGCAAGAACACTTCAAATAAGCAAAAGCTCCTCCAAAAGTGATTCCAATAGCTTAATCCAAGTTCCAAACCAGTAGCTACTGCAGAATTGAACCAAGAATGAGGATGTGATGGAGGTTTAGCTCAAGAATTCACAAATTCCAATGAAGAATTTGTGAATCTATCAATATGGAGCTTTGAGTGTGGTTGAAGATGAAGTTGGCGAATGAAAAAAGTGAGAGAGAATTGAGAGAAAATTCTGAAAAATGAGAGTGAAAAATGATCTAGGTTCTAGAGGTTTGGAATGAATTGGTTTAAATAACCCCTAGGTTAGAAGTTTGGGTTGGGAGTGAGGTTAAGTGAGTGGAAATTGGGATGAAATGTGAATTAGGAAAGGAAATGTGGAATTGGAGTGGAAAGAATTTGAATTTTTGAATGGAAAATCAACTCTCTAGATCCTTCTACTGATGAGTAGAATTAAAATGGGTGATTAAAAATTGGATTAAAAAGAAGCAACTCTGAAAATGCAGCATTTGGGCAAAATTCACTATGGTTAATCGATTAACCTAATTGCACTGCAATTGGTTAATCGATTAACACATTCAAATTTTGAATTTTTGCGCCAAAAGGAGTGAAACTTGGATATTCGTCTGGTTCTACCCGTTCTGAACCACGATAGACCTCTGAAACTTGCCATTTGATATTACTACTGGAATACACTTGAAATATGCTGTGAAATATTTTTTTGCACTCGGATTAAACTGCTAATAACAACTGTCTGGTGCTGAATAACTGATCAAAAATTGACTGCCGGAGTTTCTGATAATCCCGTCATTTAATGAGCAAAATAAATTCTCAAAAAGACTTGGAAAGCTATATGCTTGGCCTTGAACACTATTAAAAATCATACTGGAGCTGATGACGTCATGAGCTGCTAGAGAATACCTTGATCCCATGCCCAAAAGAAATATGCAAATGCAAAAATGACAATGCAAATGAAATGAAGCATAAGCCAGTAGGGTTAGAAACACTAGGACAAATTTTGAGGTGTTACAGCTGCCCCTATTCAATCAACTTGGATCTAAAGGTATGATAGCAACGACTTTCAGACATTCAAGGATACACGGAGATTGAATACCAAAAGAACCCTGAAATTTGCAAACTGTGGGGATAATGAAATGGAGTGCCTGCTAGCCGAAGGCGGGCTACCCAACAAAATAATACGAGGATGGCTGAATACGAACTGGAAAAAGAAGACCGACTGAAGGCGCTCTACCCAACATCATAAAACGAGGACGGCCGAAGATGAACTCGAAAAGGAAGATCAAGCCGAATGTGGACCTCGCTGGGGATAAACTAAAACAAAATCTTCTGAGTTATGCCATCTCTGCTGAGAAAGAGAACTGGGTTTCACGAAATAAGTCAGACGAGAACTGACTACCAGGCGAGAACTGGATTTCACAAAAATAGGTCAGACGAGAACTGACTACCAGGCGAGAACTGGATTTACCAAAGAGATGTCAGGCGAGAACTGACTACCAGACGAGAACTGGGTTTCACGAAATAAGTCAGATGAGAACTGACTACCAGGCGAGAACTGGGTTTCACGAAATAAGTCAGACGAGAACTGACTACCAGGCGAGAACTGGGTTTCACGAAATAAGTCAGACGAGAACTGACTACCAGGCGAGAACTGGGTTTCACGAAATAAGTCAGACGAGAACTGACTTCCAGGCGAGAACTAGGTTTCACGAAATAAGTCAGACGAGAACTGACTACCGGGCGAGAACTGGACTTACCAAAGAGATGTCAGGCGAGAACTAACTACCAGGCGAGAACTGGGTTTCAAGAAATAAGTCAGATGAGAACTGACTACCAGGCGAGAACTGGGTTTCACGAAAATAAGTCAGACGAGAACTGACTACCAGGCGAGAACTGGGTTTACAAAAGAGATTGGCCAATCAAAGGCAAACTCCTAGCAAAGGTACGGTCGTGAACCGAAAGGGTGAGAGGTAAAATCAACGGACTTACAACCCACAGATAAGATGACTCCGCTGGGGAAAGGAGAAGTCTAAATAAAAGACTCTGCCGGGGAGCACAGGTAGGATGAA
Organism: Lathyrus tuberosus; assembly: GCA_022829125.1. Lineage (NCBI taxonomy): Eukaryota > Viridiplantae > Streptophyta > Magnoliopsida > Fabales > Fabaceae > Lathyrus > Lathyrus tuberosus. Next base: position 8,316,867 of record JALAZF010000060.1, on the reverse strand, counting down.
CACATCCCTTGGCGATCTCACCGAGGATAAACCAAAATCTCCTGAGTTATGCCATCTCTGCTAAGAAAGAGAACTGGCAAACAAAATCTCCTGAGTTATGTCATCTCTGCTGAGAAAGAGAACTGGCAAAGAAAGTCTCCTGAGTTATGTCATCTCTGCTGAGAAAGAGAACTGGCAAAGAAAATCTCCTGAGTTATGCCATCTCTGCTGAGAAAGAGAACTGGCAAAGAAAGTCTCCTGAGTTATGCCATCTCTGCTGAGAAAGAGAACTGGCAAAGAAAGTATCAAACCTGGCTTATGCTTTAAATGCACATGTTTGAATTTTTCTATGGTGTAATACTCCATACGAAATGGAAATGCTACGCGTTTGGGAGGATGCCATGCAGACGATACTTATGGAATGCAAAAAGAAGCGTTCCAGCAAAATAAATGCTGAAAACGAAGGCAGCTCCACCGGGGATGACAACATAAATTGTCCTTCGAGTCCAAGAACTCTGCCGAGAAGAATCACACTGAGCAACCCCTTTGATCAACAACTTCTGCTGGAGATGAAATCCCAAAAGAACATCCACTCTACTCGGGATTATACATAATTCTTTGAAAAGGAAACTAAGACCTGAATCAGAAGAGTGCCAAATATCACTTGGACTTAAAACCTGCTGGGGATGTCAACCATCGTTGAACAAACCTGCGAGGATTGCCACCAAACTCTGCTTGGGGAGACACATCACAAGTACTAGACCTGCTGGGGACACCATTGAACTTAACCCGCTACTGGGGAAATGACTTCACCCTTATCCTGCTATTGCTGGGGAAATGACTTCACCCTTATCCTGCTATTGCCGGTGAAAACATGTTTCTTGACTGGCAGAGGGGAGTAGACACCAATACTCTGCGGGGAAGACAACATCTTTGTCTCGGGAATATGCTCCACAAATCTCCTGTGGTAACAAAGCAACATCCACCTTAAAGCAATCCACTATAACTGTTGGCTGAGGAACAATCTTTTGTACCCTGACTGGGGAGAGTGACAGTCTGATGAGGATGACGAAACCTCAATGCTAGGGAGAATACCCTGCTGGGGAGAAAAGTCACGAAACCTGCCGAGGGATATCATTGAGCTTAACCTGCTGTTGGAGGAAAGAATTTACCCTGCTGGAGATTAGAGCATGCCGTTGCTGACGGAAATACCCTTCCTGACCTACTGAGGAAAGTGAGTACCAGTCTCTGTGGGGAACATAAAATCTTTTCAAAGACATCCAACACATCTCCTGCTGGAGATAAAACCGCATTCACCTCGGAGCAATCCACTTTAACTGCTTGCTAGGGAATAATAAGCCAACCATGACTTCGGCTGGGGAACACAATCCTTTGTACTCTTGTTGGGGAGAATAAGCTCTGCTGAGGATGGTGAACTTTTAGTGCTAGGGAGATTAACTCTACTGGGGAGAAATAATCTTGTCACCCTACCTGGCCTGCCTTTATGGTCATAAACAGCTTTTTGAACTCCCCACTTGCCCCAGACCACCAGGTCCAAAGGAAGAAATCATCTCAAGAGGATTTTATAGAAAACCAGGCCTTCACACTGCCCCAGGGTCTTCAAACTCTTGGAGAGATTTATCAGATCTTGACGCAACTGCCTCAGACTTCATAATCCATGAAGTAGATTACCTCGAAAGGAATTGTAATGACTTGAAAATAATCTGCCCCAGTATTCTGAACCTTGAAGAGGCACTTTCAATTAACCGTCTTCAGGAGTGGACAACTTCTCACGCTCTAGAGGTGGCCTGCCCCAAGTCTTGAAGAAACTTTGCCCCTGACTGATCTTACAGAGATTTATCAAATCGACCTGATTGCCCCTGTTTGGCTGCTTTAGGGAGGGTTTTCAATGTGACTGCTCCAGATTGGCTGCATCTTATCACCATTTATCGGGAACCCCCAAGCTGCACACAGTCTCTTGACCACATACCCCTTGACATGACTGTCGTTCGGAGTTCTCACCATCTCAACTTGGTGTGATCGAGCTTCTCGACTGACGTTCATTGTGTAAGCTTCTTTGATGTCAAACACATGCGAGCAGAAAACGTTTAATATGAGAATGACAATTCTAATGCAACACTCGTGTTAACCTGAAGTTTTATTGAAAATGTGTCACCAAGCCTTGTGAACGAATCACTAGCTGGGATGCGACATTGACTTTTGAATGGGAAATAATACGCACATGCAATACCAACAAAAATCTTATTAGCATAACCTATGGGAGTCAGGAATGCTATCTCGTTGAAATACACTTTCAGATAAAACCCTGCTTCAATTAGGACTTTTAAGGGTTGTAACATGGCTTGGTTCGCGGTTTTAGAAAAAAGGATTTATGGCTCAAAATTTATCGGTGCCCACCCACTCTTCGTGATGTTCTCCAGTCCTACGTTCAGCTAATCTGACATAAGCACTCATCTCTCGAAAGGTTTTATGATCCTTAAGGAACCCATGCATTCGATGGTTTGAGACCTAATGAGCTTTTAGAGCAACAGTCACCCCTTTTGTCTTTTGTGTCTGTAGCCACACAACTTTGTTCTTATCGTAGGATTTTTCTCTTGATCATCCTTTTCCGCTTTTCGCTTTTTTCTTTTTTTATTATTATTATTTTTTATTTCCCTGATTTTACCTGGACTGATTCTTTTGAGTTTTTCGATTTTTGAAGTCCAGCGGGATGCCCTAACTTTTGCCTAAGTCGCTTGTTCTCAAGTTTTGACTTAGCGGGCTTTCTTTCTTCTTTTTTGAACAAATCGTGTGACACTGTTTTGTCTGACTTGCTGGAAAGGGTTGTGACTGCCTCACTCCTTGATTGTTGATGGATAACCATTGTGGTGTCACATCTTTTGACCTCCTGATATATGAGGAAAGAAAGGTAATGGATCCTCAGATGCACACTCCTTTTGCAATTTGAACGCTCGGTCAAACTAACTGACGCCTACCCTGCCCCAGGTTAAGATTGAGGGTTTTTTCGTTTCTAGAAAGAAACTCCTACTTCAAGGCTCAAAGGGGTTAACGAGGGTCTATCTCCCTTATATCTCCAGTGTTTAGGGATTTGAAACAATGTCTGTACATCCTCAACAGGGTTTTATCCAAAGGCACCTAACCGAAGATTTTGCATTTTTCACTTCATCATCCTCCCTCAAGAGTTCTAGACAAGAAAGGTTGGTATTGCAGTGCATATAAACATGATATGAGTGCATATAAGTAAATTACTTCAAGAACAACACATTCATTGCATTAAAATCATCATTCAAAACACAAACAAATTTTTACATGCAGACAGTGTTTAAACAAACAAATGAAAGCTACATATGAAAATGCAGTAAAGGAAGCTGATGACTGCCATTGTTGAGGAGACTTGACTCCGTCTGGACTTATTGCTTTAGGAGGTGACCCTTGAAGTCTTCAAACAGATAAGAAGTCGAAATGCACAACCAAGTCCCCTTCTGGAAAGGATATATACCCTTTGTCAATCAATTGTTGCACTTTGGCCTGGAAGGCTTTGCAATCTTCAGTTGAGTGCCCCATAGATCCTCCATGATATCCACATTGCACATGGGGATTGTACCCCGGAGGGTATGGTTCTGGAACAGACTTCAAAGTCTTAGGCTCCACCAATGAGTTTTGAACCAGGTGTGGCAAGAGTTGACTTTACGACATGGAAACTGGATGAAGAGGAGCATTCTTTCTTTCCAGGTTGTTGCGAGGCCTATGCTGATTCTGACGCCGATAGTTCTGTTGTTGAGGAGATAAGGTTGTTGGTACTGAACGACATTAGTTTCTCCTTCTTCTCCCCTGTAACGTTTCTTTGCATTTTCAGAAGAATCTGGAGCAACTTGAATCTTTCCCATTTTGATACCGCTTTCGACCATTTCTCCAACTAAGATCAAGTCGGCAAATTTGCCTGACATGCAAGGTAACAGTTTCTCATAATAACGTCCCGGCAAAGTATCCATAAACAGGTTCAACATCTCCTCCTCCAACAAGGGTGGCTGCACCCTTGCCGCTAGTTTACGCCATCTCTGCGCGTATTCCTTAAAGCTTTCGTTATTCTTCTGAGACAAATTCTGTAGCTGGGTCATGTTGGTAGCCATATCAGTGTTATATTGGTAGTGCTTAATAAAGGCCTCGACCAACTCTCTCCAATTACGGACATGGCATCTCTCTAATTGCATATACCATTCCAAGGATGCCCCAGACAGGCTATCCTGGAAGAAATGCATCAGCAATTTCTCATCTTTAGAATACGCAGCCATCTTTCGCGCATATGCCCTGACATGCGTCTTGGGACAAGTGGTACCATTGTATTTCTCAAAAGTGGGCACCTAAAATTTATGCGGAATTACAACACCGGGAACCAACCCCAAATCCTCTAGATCCACACCGATAGAATTTTGATTCACAACACCCCTTAATTGTTCTTCAATCAGTCTGAACCTTTGATCATTCTCGACTTGAGGAGTAGCATCAACACCTTGCATAGAGAAAACGTCATCTTGTTGGTCTTCGAAACGACGACCATGAACAGCACAAACACTTCCTCCTCCCACAACAGAAGGAATCACAAACTGCTCTCCTCCGCCCGGAGGGATCACAACACCAGGAATAGGGATCTCTATGCCCGCAGGACCTCCCTGAATACCATTACCAGTGACTCCATTATGGATTCCGCCATGAAGAACCCCGTCTTCATCCACTCTTGCCACTAAGGGTTGGACCAGAGTCCTCAGTTGCTCTTGCCCTTAGGCAACACCTTGCATCAATTCCATGAATTGGGCCATGCGAGCCTGCATGGTGGCCATCTCAGCTTGCATCTGCTCCATAGTTCTCTTTTTATTTGTTCAAGTAGGATACGGCTGAAAAAACAAAGTCGAATCTGCAACCATGAAGAAAACTCGATCGGGATCAAAATACCAACCTCAAACACCTACCATGCATATGAGTATGGAAATGCAATGCAAATGCCATGTTCGAATATTTCCAAGGAATTACTCTGCTTTGATTCAAGTTTTTTTGTTCACAGACGAACCACAAGAAATGGATGGAAATGCTCAACTGCGAGTCTCAAAGTTAATATCCCTTGGAAATACAAGAACATGTATGCAAAAATGATGATGCAGATGCAACAGGTATGGGATCAAGGCTTCCATAAAGCTCTGTACTGCTGTGCCGCTGAATGGATAAGTTCAAAGGTCTGCTCTGAAGAGAATACTGGAATACCAGAATATCCGAATAACCAAAATACCAGAACATCGGACCACTGAGATAACCAGAAAACCAGGTAAATAATATACACTGACGAGAATTCCAGAAAATCGGGTAGGTTGAAGATTTCGGTTACCTGCAGACCTGCAAACACCCATCCCCTCTCACATGTGGGTTCTAGAAAACCGAGGATCCTCAATATCACGGGCTCTCAGGTCGAGAAATGATGATATGTTCACCATTTTTGGTTTGGCATCATCATCAATCGAGGAGGCCTCAACTGATTCCCCTCAAAAAGGACATCCTATAGCAAGTTCCCAGCATTGGGTCCTCGGATCGACAAGTGTAATGGGTTTGCCATTTTTGGTCTGCCATTATCACATGTCAGGAGGAGAGGCGTTGCTGAGTCTTCGGAGAAACAGTCGCCAGAGTCGACAGCTCTCTAGATCAACACCCTAAAATGCGCAAGACACGCACGTCAGAATATCTCCCAAGATAGCCTCGTCTGGATGTGAATTTCGTGAACACCAAACACACCAAGAAGGCGCGTAAGTCCCACTACTTTCCACTATAGTCCTAAGTGTGTGCTCAAGCCTGTGTATTGGGCTTATCTCTCAAAGAATTCCCCAACCTGCCAAACAGAAAATCCAGTACAGCACAACACAGTCCAGTATAATAATGAAATGCAATGCAATAAATGCGGTAAAAACAGTAACATAGTAATACAGTAATATACAACAAAATAAAGCACAACAAAAAACACCCGATGAAAATAAACAAACAAGCACTAGGAGTGACTCGCAAGAGGGGATGGACCAGTAAGAGGTCAACCTGTCCCCAGCAGAGTCGCCAGCTATCGCTCCTGAGGATTTGCATCCATGGTACAAACACGAAAGTGGCGCGGAAAACAGAGTCACCAACAATGTGTATTTATCCCAAGAGAGGGAAAGGAAACACTGCGTAAACCTGAGGGAAAGGAAAAGCATGGTCTCGCGACCAAGAGAAATGGGTAAGGGAGTCGGTTACGCGAAGGGAAGGTGTTAGCACCCCACACATCCATCGTACTCGATTGGATCCACGCTTGTTGTCTCGATCAAAGGGTGTCGTCATCTGGAGCTCCGCTGCTACTAGAAAGGAAAAAGAACGAGAACGGAAAGGAACGAAGAAACGAAGAAGAGAAAAAGAAGTGACTCGATAGGACATCTCTCGTCCTATGCCTATGTATTCCCTCATGCAATGGGAAAGTCAGAGTCAACGTAGTTCGGACACGAACTAAGGGGGGAGGTTGCTCGCCAAGACATCGTCGTCTTGTGCCTACGTATCCTCAATCGGACGAGAAAGAGGAAATCAGAGCAGTCGTAGTTCGACCTAACAAGGTCGGTTAGTGTTTTTTATGAGCAACGTTAAGTTCGCATCCGGCAGTTAGGGTTGATGCCTGTTTGCGACGAGACGGAAGTAACGTGCCCTTTTTTGAAAATGATCCGAAGTTGAAGAATCCCGAAGGATGAAAAGGTTTGAATTTGTTTTTTGTGTTTTTTAGACAGAAGTGGATTGAAGTTAGTTCGTAACTTGCATTGCACCAAAGTCTATGATGTAGGAACGAATGCTTAGCAAATCGTTCCAAGATGGAACGTCCACCAAACACTCTAGAAAAATGAGAGGAAACCCCTCATTCCTCACTTCCAACATGTGAGGCTCATGCGCAATACACGTTAACTTTATTAAGTGTTTTAGAAGTGTTATGAGATGAGAAAAGAGGACTCAAGGGGAAAAGAGAAACTCTAAGGGAAAACTAAATTGCTCCTAATGTTGTCATGCAAAGGTGGCCCTATAGTTGAGTTTGAAAGGGGAAACGTCTACCTAAGTTAACATGCAAAGGGAAGCCTAATGTTAATCCTACTGCAAGCTTAATCGGAAATTAAGTTGGACTAGGTAGCTCTAAGGGAGTGAATCCAAGACTTAAACAAGTCTTGAGATTCAAGGGAAGAAAAAGAGTGAAAGAGACGAAGGAGGTAAAGAAGCGAAAAAACAAAAACAGCAGCTACCATAGCGTACCTGCACCAATACAGCAGTAAAAAGAAGCACACAAGCAAGACAGCTTATAACAGCACACAATTCAGCACAAGAAAGGGTCCAAAAGGCCAAACAGCAGCACATATAACAACACATATGCACATAGACAGCAGTAGAAACAGGGCAGCATGTTATTCACTTGAATACAACTCAATCATGGCATAGCAAACGTGCATCAAGCATTACATATTCTTCAATCAAACATGATTACAATCACACCACCAACCAAGGTAAATAACTCTTGAAATCATCGTGAAAGCATGCATATCATGAGGAAGCATATCATTAAGCATATGAACAAATCAAGTGAAGCATGCATCTCACAAAATTAGGTGAACAAATAAACACAAAGCAATTCCAGCAACATAAGCATCAATCAACAATTATCATGCTCAAGGAGTATGTGCTATGTGTTCATGGCATCAAGAATGCAACAATGTAAACATGTTCATAAACGATGAAAAAAACAAGAGCCGCGTGTCGGAAAATGTTGCACATACGATGGTGTGAGGTGCAACAGCATCAAAACAGTCATTAAACCTGTATCATATCAATCCATGAAGATTAGAAATGAAACGGGATCGAAACATGCTCAAAAATGCACAAAAAACACACTCTGCAGCAGTGTTAATCGATTAACCAATTGCAGTGCAATTAGGTTAATCGATTAACAGCCCCAAAACAGGTCAATTTACACTGGTTAATCTATTAACCTAATTGCACTGCAATTGGTTAATCGATTAACCCTGTACCAGCAGCAAAAAATCAAATTCGAAAATCACTTTCTTAGCAGCAAATCACTTATCCAAACACTCGAAATGATCATGCAATCAATTAATCACAAAATTCACATCAAATATCAGTAATCAAACATCAATTAAATCAACAATCATCAACATCAAGAATCAAATTCAAGCAAAATGGATCCAAATCAAAAATCACCAAAGATCTACATTGAATAAGTTGCAAATAAGCTAAATCAAGTATAGATCTAAGGAAAACCAACCTACAAAGCTGAGATTTGCTTTGGTGATTGTTGAAAACGAAAATTGATGAATCAAGGCAAGAAATCCAGAGATCTATGAAGCTTTATCAAGAACAATTGAAGATCCAAGCAAGAACACTTCAAATAAGCAAAAGCTCCTCCAAAAGTGATTCCAATAGCTTAATCCAAGATCTAAACCAGTAGCTACTGCAGAATTGAACCAAGAATGAGGATGTGATGGAGGTTTAGCTCAAGAATTCACAAATTCCAGTGAAGAATTTGTGAATCTATCAATATGGAGCTTTGAGTGTGGTTGAAGATGAAGTTGGAGAATGAAAAAAGTGAGAGAGAATTGAGAGTAAATTCTGAAAAATGAGAGTGAAAAATGATCTAGGTTCTAGAGGTTTGGAATGAATTGGTTTAAATAACCCCTAGGTTAGGAGTTAAGTTGGGGTTGGGAGTGAGGTTAAGTGAGTGGAAATTGGGATGAAATGTGAATTGGGAAAGGAAATGTGGAATTGGAGTGGAAAGAATTTGAATTTTTGAATGGAAAATCAACTCTCTAGATCCTTCTACTGATGTGTAGAATTAAAATGGGTGATTAAGAATTGGATTAAAAAGAAGCAGCTCTGAAAATGCAGCATTTAGGTAAAATTCACTATGGTTAATCGATTAACCTAATTGCACTGCAATTGGTTAATCGATTAACACATTCAAATTTTGAATTTTTGCGCCAAAAGGAGGGAAACTTGGATATTCGTCTGGTTGTACCCATTCTGAACCACGATAGACCTCTGAAACTTGCCATTTGATATTACCACTGGAATACACTTGAAATATGCTATGAAATGTTTTTTCGCACTCGGATTAAACTGCTGATAACAATTGTCTGGTGCTGAATAACTGATCAAAAATTGACTGCCAGAGTTTCTGATCATCCCGTCATTTAATGTGCAAAATAAATGCTCAAAAAGACTTGGAAAGCTATCTGCTTGGCCTTGAGCACTATTAAAAATCATACTGGAACTGATGACGCCGTGAGCTTCTAGAGAATACCTTGATCCCATGCCCAAAATAAATATGCAAATGCAAAAATGACAATGCAAATGAAATGAAGCATAAGCCAGTAGGGTTAGAAACACTAGGGCAAATTTTGAGGTGTTACAGCCCTTTAGTGACTTCCAGCGGGAGGTGTTTTCCTGGTTGCGTCTGGTTCCCTCGCAGCTTCATCCAAATGCAATCGCGTTCATGCGGGCATATGAGCTCGTATGTCAATACCTCGGCATCGGGGCCACGATACCCCTCTTCTTCTGCATATTCCATCTGCAGAGACATACGGTCGAGGGTCGGCATAGTTGGGTGTCCATTAAGCAACCAAGGAGGTTGTTTTGGGCTTATCTGGATTCTGTCCAGCATTTCAAATAACAGTGGTTCGTCGTCAAGCCCATCACCCACGATGCCGCCAACACATTGTATGACCGTGTATTAGGGAGAAAGATGGACGACAGGAGGAGGTCCTTAAATCAAAGTGTCCCTTAGAGTGGACGGAGGAGCACTTCAAAAGAGGCACAGACAGTTACATAATCAGGCATGTTGCGTTGGGCGAGGAAGACTGGCTGGCCTACCAGAAGTTAGTTACGTTTGTCTCCGGCTTCACTCGCGCGAAGTTGGTGACTTCGGACGGGAACTTTATGCGCAATGATCGCGGTGAGATTTTAATGGAGGCTCGGCTGATAAACACAAAAGCCCTCCTCAAGTGCGAGTCTGACGAGGAAGCTTTCCAGTTCTTAGGTAGCGGGCATCCCCTTCACTCGGGTCCCATCCCTATTTTTGTTGTTTGTTCACTTATGTGTTTATTTTCCCTTTTGTAGGTACAATGTCGAGCTTGGAAGAACGCGTGAAGAAGTTGGAGGCTGTCTGAGGTCCGAAGAAAGCTGGTAAGGGGCGAGTCGACCAGGTTCGACAGATGTTGGGCCCCGACTCGACGCCCGGGAACTCGTCTTCCTCCCCATAGTGCAGTCAATCTCTGACCTCGCAAGGATCCCTGAAGAGGCAGTGAGTCACTGAGCCTGTGCACGTCGACCTCACTGAGAGCTTACCTGATGAGAATTTTGTGCTCCCACCCTGCTACCTATGGCCTAACTTCTTCTCCAGGGCCAACTCCCCGACTGTCAGCGCTGCCGAGTTCAAGGCTCTCTTGGGTGCTAGTCGGATTGCAAGGAGGAAAGCCTTGTCGAAAGATATGGCCACGATGATGCGGGACTTTGCCACGACTTTGGTTTTGATCGATGAGACCTGCCCCTTGGCCGATCTCACAAAATTGTAGGACAACTTTGTGTCTGTCGAGGCTGAGATGAAGAAGCTGGCTGCCGACCTCGGCGAGTGTAAAAAGCAGAATGAGGCTTAGGTCAAGCTCCACGGGGAGATGGAGAAGAAAATGAAGGACTCTGATGAGGAGAGGAAGACTCTCTTAGCCAGGATCGCAGAGCTGGAGGCGGCTGCCAGGCCCGTCGAAGGTGAGACCGACGAGGACAAGCTTCTAACTTCTAGGGTAGAAATGATATCGAAGATCAGGTTGCTCGAGCAGGATGTTCTGGGGGCTGTCGAGGTGGGCTTTGATGCCGCTGTGGAGCAACTCCAGCTCATAAACCCAGATGTTCAGCTCACCACCAAGGGGAGAGGTCCTTACCATCAGGTGGTTGAAGGTTGGGTTGTCGCGCCAGAAATCGAGGAGGAAGAAGGCAACCAGACCATGGCGGACTAGAAACCCGAGGAGAACGCAGCTGTCTAGTTCTATCTTTGTTCAGTTTGTTTGGCCTGCGCGCCAGTTTTTTGACTTTTGTTTCATTTGGCCTGTGTGCCGCAATCTTGTACTGACTTTTTCTCGGCCTGCGTGCCAGGGGCTTGGATTCCTTTTTTGTGATGTTCGAATAATGGGCTTCTGCCCAATTTAATGCATTGTCTTTTCTTATCTTGTGTGTGATGTTTATATGTTGATTATATATTTGTTACTTTTGTATTTTCTAAGTATTTGGGGCTTTTTCTCGACTTCGTTGATCCTCGATAGTGTAGGAAACTGGTCGAGTGGTCGGAGCTGTATCCCAACCTTCGACGAAGCTAAGAGCTCGGTCGAGGTCTTAGCTTCGTGGCGTGAACCTCCCATCGCGAGCTGGGTGTCCTGCCTAGTTGGTACGACGTTGGTGGAGCTCGGTCGAGGTATCCCCGTCGGATCAAGGGTCCTCACACACACACAAAGAGGGCCCTTGTCTTCTTATCTCGAGGTGGGGAGTCGCGCTTGTACCTTTAGTGCGCTCCCATGGTTGTGAAGCAGATGGGTCGGGCAATGTTTAACTGTAGTACCGTTTAAGTTTTTTAGTGTTCCATGGTCGAGCAAGTTCCTCCCGTCCCCATTTTTCGTGCGGACGCGATAGGGGCTCTCCCAGTTCGCGGCGAGCTTGCCTTCGCGTGAATCTTTCTGGTTCCTTCGCAGGACAAGGGTGCCTACCTGAAATTCGCGTTTGATAACTTTGCTGTCATGGCGTAAAGTTATCTTTTGTTTGAGCGAGGCTTCGCAGAGGGATGTGCCTGACCGTATCTCTTCGACCCGGTCGAGCTCCTCCCTTAGGGCCTCGTCGTTCATCTCCTCGTCGAGGGGATACTCGGTCCTTCTCGAGGGTTCCCTTATTTCCAATGAGATTACTGCCTCAGTCCCGTAGGTCAGTCAGAAGGGGGTTTCCCCGGTGGTGGAGTGCGAGGTCGTCCTATAGGCCCAGAGGACGCTGTGTAGCTCCTCGACCCACCTTTTCTTGGCATCGCCCAGTCTCCGTTTCAGGCCTCGCAGGATCACCCTGTTCGCGACTTCGGCTTGTCCGTTTGATTATGGGTGCTAGACTGACGTGAAGTGTTGCTTCGTTCCCAGCTTGATAACGAAGTCCTGAAAGTTCTTGTCGGTGAACTGTGTCCTGTTGTCGGTGACAATTTCCTGGGGTACTCCGAACCGAGCGAGTATATTCCTCTTGTAGAAACGGAGTATGTTATGGGCCGTGATTTTGGCCAAGGCTTCGGCCTCTATCCACATAGTGAAGTAGTCAACGCCGACAATCAGGTACTTATTTTGATACGACCCTACAGTGAAGGGTCCGAGGATGTCCATCATGTAGCGAGCGATTTTTTTCGGTGACGCGACCACCTTATCGCTGAAGTTTAGGTTTTCTCCTCGAGGAGAAAGGGTGCTACTTTCTGATTTCCTATTTATCCCGTGAAGCTGGAAGGGAAATGGAAGGTATCTAAAACTAACCTTGCACGTGAATGTTCAACTGAACAAACGCTTTAAGAGATTCGGGGAGTCGGGGCCAGGTTATACAATGGGTAGTTATCAAATATCCATCCTATATATGGTTATCCACAGGATATTAGCTTTAGGTTTTGCTTTGTAATTGATAGTGTTTATCTGCTGATGGGTTGGGAAAGTTTCTTGGGAAATATGAGTGAGTGAGTAAGTTTTGTTTTCTGTGGAAAATGATGATGATGATGGGTTAAGGTATGAAACCTAAAGTTTTGATTGATATGGAGGTACAGGACCTAGGGTTTCTTATTGGTATGCTCGCTAAGATTTCGTAATCTTATGCCTACGTATTCCCGTCTAAACGAAATAGGGAAATCAGAGCAATCGTAGTTCCCCCTATTCTAAGGGAGGAAAATGACTTTTTGGTGTCTTATTCAAAGTCCAAGAGTGAAGCTAAAAGGGTATTTGTGTCTTGTTCAAAGCCCAAGATTGAAGCTAAAAGGGTATTGAGAGGGAATTTGTCATCTCTAAAGAGAGATTGTTGACTTTTGTGTGCCTTGATCAAAGCACAAGGTTGATGCTAAAAGGTTAATTGATTTGGCTAGGGGATTTCTTTATACAAAGCCTAAGAGGAGGCTGGATAAGACCAACTCAACAAGAGAGTGTTTTATCTGTCTTGTACAAAGCCCAAGATTGAGGCTAAAAAAGAGACTGACTCTTTGGGGATATCATTATACAAAGCTTAAGAGGAGGATAAAAAAGGGGGTTTGACTCCGCCGGGGAGTTTTGTATGTGTCTTGTACAAAGCCCAAGATTGAGACTGAAATGGGAAATTTAACTGACTCTGGTGAGGATATTTTTTATGTGTCTTGTACAAAGCCCAAGATTGAGGCTGCAATGAGTTTGACTCTGCTTGGGGAAATTATTCCTCAAAGCCTAAACGAAGGCTGGGAGGAAATGACTCGGCTGGAGAAGGTATATGTCCCCAGCTCAAGAGAGGGAAATTTATGTCTTGTACAAAGCCCAAGATTAAGGCTAAAAGGGTTAACTCAATAAGAGGGTCTGAAAAGGTGATTGACTCAAAGAGAGAGTCTGAAAAGTGATTGACTCAACAAGAGAGTCCGGAGAGGTGGTTGACTCAACAAGAGAGTCTTTTATACTCAACAAGAGAGTGATTTTCTGTCTCGTACGAAGCCCGATATTGAGGCAAAAATGGTCTTGACTAAATAAGAGAGTCTGAAAAGGTTAGCTCTGCTGGGGAGAATCATTTGTACAAAGCCCTAGAGGAGGCTGACTTTGCTTAGGAAGGATCATTATACAAAGCCTAAGAGGAGGCTAGCTTTCTGCTGAGGAGAGGTCCTTATACAAAGCCTAAGAGGAGGCTAGCTTTTGCCGGGGATAATTGAGATCTCGAGGCGGGTCCAAGTGGGGAGTCAACTCTTGTTGAGGATTACAGAAGAGTTGAGGTGTTAGATACCTTGAGGTTCTGATTTGAGATAGTGTTGACCCTGGTCGGGGAACTCTCATGAGAGAGGCTGGGTCTTTGCTAGAGATCGATCCAGAATGCCTGGGGTTTCTTCCTATAGTTGTAAGAAACTTAAGAATGTCCTTGAGACTCAAGAGGATTAGACTGTCCAAGTCTACTGGAGTGGAGGAGTTTTATCTTTTGTATGATGCCTCCAAGAGGAGGCAATGGCATTAAGGGATGAGAATCAACCCTAAAGTGGCCTGAGGTCTGACACTGGAGAGACTAATCTAGTAAAGGATGACTAAGTTCTGTCTTATACCTTTAAGAGGTCGTCAGGGTCCTTGTATTAAGCCCAAGAGAAGGCATGAGAACTTCTAAGAAACCGAGGGGTCCTTGTACAAAGCCCAAGAAGAGGCGGTGATGCTTTTAGGAAGCCTGTGGGTCCCGAACTGAGAGAAGTTCAAGAAATGTAATTCACAGAGAAGAGATCATTTTAGGAAAGTTCGAGGTTCGAAGAAACTCAAGAGATGCTATTCACAGATAATAGATCAACTCCGGGGGAGTAGAATTTCTTTGACAATTTCTAGGGGTGACAGTCTGAGAAAAGGTTCACCGAGAATACTGCCTTTCTCTTTGTTCCATATTGTTTAACCCCAAGAGAAAGGAAGACTGTATCTGGAAATCCTATGAGAATCTAGTTTTGTTTGTATTTAAGAGTGACCAACATGGCTTTACCTAGTTCTAGACCTAGTTGTCGGGGAAAACTCTAAATAACTATACTAGTATATATACAGTTGATATATGACAAGTATTTTAAAAGGTATGAAAGAAGACTAACCATGCGCAGCTTCCCGCAGTACAGTTATATATAAATGACATGTATTTAAAAGAATGAAAGAAGACTAACCATGCGCAGCTTCCCACAATACAGTTATATATATCTGACATGTACTTAAAAAAATGAAAGAAGACTAACCATGTGCAACTTTCCACAATACATTTATATATATTAAAGCGAGTAAAGGAAAGTTGTTTAAAACTTATAGGTGAGCGAGCTTCCATGCTGTATTGTTAGTTGTTCAGAGAAATTAAAGAAAGTTTTGACAACAACTGTGGATTTGAACCTAAATCAAAGGGGAAGTTGTTCTGAAAATGTTGTTGGGGCTTATACTCAAGGAGAGGCCCAAGGTTTGAACAGTGATTGTACTGTTGTTTTGAATATCGTATCGGGACTTATACAACAACTGAGGCCCAAAAAGTTTTGGTCAAAAGTGGATTGAGTCTTACACTCTATTAGAGGCCCAAAGTTTATTTTTGTACAGGAGATAGGGCTTACAACTCAGGGAGATGCCCAGATGATTTTGAAAAGGCGACGATCGCGTCATTGCTTTGAAAATATACAGAGGGACTTATACAATATGTGAGGCCAAAAATTGTTTATTTACAAAGGGATGGGACTTAAACTCTGTCAAGAGGCCCAAAAGTGTTTGAAAAAGATTGATGAGGGTGGAATTAATCAAAACCTTAATTTTGTCTAAAATGAAATTAATTTTGTTTAAAAATTAATAAAAATTATTGAAAACATGTGAAAAATGAGTGGTGGTCTTGGATCAATGTTTCGAAAATCATGTTTTTATTCACAAAATGATTGGAAACCATTTAAGTTTGGAAAATCAAGAAGGAAAAAATATTTTAAATGTTAAAAAACAAATAAAAATTAATTCTTTGCAAAAATATCAAATATATGAAATAAATAATATTTTTGGGAATTTTTTGTAAAATAAAATATTTTAACATTTTTGTGAATTATTAAAAAAAGAATCAACTCAAAATCATTAAAATTCAGAGAGAAATTAATTTTTGAATCAATTAAATAAAATCACAAAATTCCAATATTTGAATATTTGAAAAAGGGCGCCAAGAACACCCAAGAACACGCGCGTGTTCTGAGTTTTGCCCAAATTTGCATTTTCTCATCAATCTCAATGAATACTTGATGAAATCACACAATCCACATATCAATCTACTCGTTTTCACCTCACGATCATGTCTATGGTCTTTAATTTCATTTATTTTAAGCATGGAATAAGAAATCAAAGAGAAACCTCAAGAACCCTAAATTCTGCATGAAGGCTCAGAAATTCCACACACGATTCATACAAAGCAATCAATTGAGGGGAAAGATTCCATACATGATTATGAACATATGGCAAAATTATTGTGCGAGAAAATATGCATGAATCATGAGATGACCAAGTTGAGGCTTACCTCTTGCAGCTGGTGATCGTGTTTTGAGTTAGAGGTGTTACAGCTTGATTCCAATGATGTGGACAGCTTCCCTAGGTGCTATGGAGTGTGTCTAAATGCTTGGAGTGGTTGGAAACAAGCTGGAACTTAAAATGGTACCCCAACTGCAAGTCTGCTAAAAGCTTGAGCAGTTGGATGGTGATTTTGTGAAATTGGTGTTCCAGATGTTGTTTAAGTGTTTGGATCACTTCTATATGATGTTAATGAGGTGTGTGTGTGTGTGATTGGTTTGGTTGGAATTGCTCTCAAGCTCAAAACCCGATAGTGACTTGCTTTGGATCACTTCTATTTATAGTGCACCAAGTTTTTTTTGGCTGCAATAGTGTATGGCAACTGGTACAGGTCTGTGGCCAATTGGATCACTTTGGAATCTCAAGTCTCCTCTAGCCATTGACTTGAGATTAGAGCACAGGCCTATGGTTCTTTGATTCAAGGATAAGGCTTGACTGAAGTGTTCATTTTTGCTCTGATACATGCCACCACTAAGCATCCATTGAATGCCTCAAAACAAAATTGGAGTCTTGAGGCATCTTTAACTTTTAGGGGTGCCAAACCTATATGTAGTTCCAAAGACTTGGGAGGCTTATGGATCAGTGTTTATTCCTCTTTGGTCTCCCCCTGAGGTGTGCAGATGGATAAACTTATTTTTCATTTACACAAATTGATCAAATCAAGCCATAATCCACAATCTTCCTTGCCAAGACAGTTTGCAGCAAGGCATGTTGCAGCTGTCATATCTCCTAGCTCAGATGGAATTTGATGGAGTTCTTGGTCACTTTGGAAAGCTGATGTATCCTACTTTAATGTGATGTCCAAATTTGGTTTTGAAGCAACCTGCATTTTGTTGAAAAATGCCTCAACATTTTGGAAAAAAGTGAAGCAGATTCTAACTTAGTGAAAATTTCACTAAGTGTTGGAAAAATGTCACTTTTGTGTTTTCAGCCATTTTGATCATTCCATAACTCAAAATCCATGAGGAATTGGAATGAGGTGTAGTTGCCACTTTTAAAGTATGCCATGAGAGCTACAAATCCATCTTTGGACCATCCAAAATGGTTGCTTGGATCTCAAGTTATGATCCTTGGAAGTCGGTACCCTAGCCACTTTGTTCCATAACTTAGAAAAATTCTAAGTTTTTATGGTTACCCCTTTTACAAGTTATCCCACTTTCTTTGATTTTTCTTGATGAATGATGATTCAAATCACATATTAACATTGTTTTAGGGTCAAGGAACCATAATTGTGAAAAATCTCAAAAAGTTAAACTTAACTTTTGTGCACAGTTGACTTTTTATCAGATGAATTCCAAACTGTGCGATCCTTGGTGAAATCAAGTCCTTGACTTAAATCAAACCTAATGGATGGATTCCATAGGTATTATAGGGTGTATATAATCATGTCCCAAGGTTTGGGAGCATGTCCTGGTCAAAATTCAAAGGCACAGTTGACTTTTTCCTCGAAACCCTAATTGTGGTCCTGATGAAATTGAAACTTGTGAGTCAAGCTTCTTGGATCAATCCATTGTTGAAAATGGATCAATGTGGTTTATTAGAGACCCTCAAATCATGTCTTGAGGTCTTGGCTCTTGTTTTGTCTCAAAAGTCAACTTAGGGGTGAATTAGGTCAAGAAACCCTAATTCCTGATTTTTGGTGAATGCATCCCCTGAGGTCAAATTGACTTGATGATTGGATTTATGAGGTCCCTTAGAGTATCTTGAGTTATATTTTGAAGCATTGGCTCATGCCCAGAGAAAAATTTTCATCTGAAGGCCCTAGTCGACCAAAACCCTACTTTGGTGACATTGGCGATCTTGAGGCTTAATCCACTTGGGATGCTGCAACCTCGTGCCTGATTCTTGATGTGGGAGTCCTCTTGATCATTTATGTGTGTTTGAGAGGTTAGAAAAGTTGAAGATCATGTCATTTCTTGATTGATCCTTTGTCTAAGCTCTAAGAGGGCTTGAAACCCTAATTCTTAGTTGTAGTGAATGCTCACCCATCTGTGAGGAGATTGATGAGGCATGAAGGTACATCCATATTGTGATGATGATTTTCACAATGATGGTAAAATCTTAGTGGTCAAAATTTGAGGTATGACAGATGCCCCTATTTAATCTTCTTGGACCCGAAGGTGTGAATGGCGAAGGTATTCGGGCATTCGGGGTGCAAGACGATTAAATATTGGAATACCCAAAATTTTGACAGTGATTATGAATGGTAGTCTATGAATTCATCTTCTTTTGCTAAGAAATAATGCTTAGAAAAGGTAAAAACTTCCCCTCGATCCTGGTCTTCAGCCAGGGAACTGGTCTCCGTTTCGATATAAACTTCCCCTCAATCCTAGTTTCCTACCAAGGAACTGGTCTCAGTTTCTGATATAAACTTCCCCTCGATCCTGGTTTCCTACCAAGGAACTGGTCTCAGTTTCTGATATAAACTTCCCCTCGATCCTGGTTTCCTACCAAGGAACTGGTCTCAGTTTCTGATATAAACTTCCCCTCGATCCTGGTTTCCTACCAAGGAACTAGTCTCAGTTTCTGATATAAACTTCCCCTTGATCCTGGTTTCCTACCAAGGAACTGGTCTCAGTTTCTTTTGTCAATAAACTTTCTTGACAAGAAATGTTATTCGTAGCGGTTTTCCTCAAACTTCTCGCCGAATTTCTTTTACTGGGGAGATGCCATTTGACGAAAAAGGGTTGAGGTCAGACTTGCTAGGGAAACCCATTCGTCTGAACTGCAGAGGTGTACAAACTTCTCTGTTGGAGACGCCATCTGTTGACTCTACTGGGGAAAACGAGTCTCTTGAGAGGCTATTTCCTGCTTGGGGATACTACATCATACTTTTCTTCGAGACCTTCTCGAAGAAATACCATACAATGTTCCCTAATTTGGAGGTGTTGATGACTTCATTAACATTGATTTTCTGGAGAGAAGAACCACTATGTTGCTGAGAGTCTTTAGTTGCGAGGCTCTCTCTGGGATTTTCTTTAATTCGGGAAAGCAAAGATATCATCTTCAATGGCGAAGAGTGACGTTTGTCGAGAGTTTTCTTGTTTTTCAGAGGTTCAAGTTATCAAAGCGGTCAAGGGCCTTCTCCATCCCAGAAATAAACTGGAGGAGAGATTGCTCAGATGAGGCGTTTCCTGACGAGAAAATAACTGACAACTCGATTGAGAGGACTTTTATCACTAGGGGGCAAGACCAACTGGAGTGATAGTGATGCAATATGAATATAAATGTAAATTAATAATGCGTGATGTATGTATGTATATGCTGACAAAACTGACGCGACATACAGACTAGTGGATGAACACGACTGGATACTGGGCCACTGCAGGGGATGAAAAGTATCACTGGTCCAAAAGTAGCAATTCTACCTTGCTTAGGAGAGATAGTCCCTGTGGGGAACAACCGTTGGTCGGGCTTAGGAGATGAGAACTCTGGCGGGGGTGTCAGATGGAATGTTCGCATCCGACATAGTTGATCCTTCATTCCGGTGTACTGGTTTAGAAAGAGTACTTTGATTCTGCACCTTGAAGCTCAATTGCTTATGGAGAAGCGATCGATGTTCTTTCGATGTTCAACAGTCAAAATAAATTGCCATCTTTTTTTTAAAAGCAGAAAAAGTTTGACAAGTAAATTCATTTTTGTTTTATTTCAAGAATCGTTGACCATGTTAAAAATGTCATTCTGTAAAGCTAAAACAAACAAGATTTATAAACAAAAGCACTAGGGCTCAAATTTTATTGATAGGATGGAGATCAGCCAAACGCGTGATCTCATAGAGTATTTACAAAGTTAGAAAATGGTAATTTAAGGGAAAAGGGCTACATTGAAACATAACGACCAATATCCCTCTACCAACTTTGAATTTAGGACATCCTGAGCTTCTGTCGAAGATGACCTTGACTGAAGTTTTCCTGATGGATGGCATGACTGCTGAGGAGTTGAAATGATCAGACATAGTTACTTGCCATTATCCCTAACTTTTGCCTGGATTGTTCTTTGATATTTCCAATCCACCGGGATGATTTTTTTATTATGTCTCTAATTTTTTCCTGGACCGCCCTTTCGGGTTTTCAAACCACCGAGACGTTTTTTTTATTTAGGCGAAGTATTTCTTGACTACGTCAACATTTGTGGGGTAGGAAAATTCCTCTCCGTCCATGGTTGCGAGTTTCAAGGCGCCGCCTGAGAAAGCTTTCTTGACCACATAGGGGCCGTCATAATTCAGAGTCCATTTGTCCCGGAATCAGTGAGGAATGATTGTATCTTTTTTAGCACAAGGTCTCCTTTCCTGAAGACGCGAGGTCGGACCTTTTTGTCAAACGCCTTCTTCATTCTTTGTTGATACAACTGACCATGGCATAGAGCCGTGATTCATTTTTCTTCAATCAGATTCAGTTCGTCGTGTCGACTTTGACTCCATTAAGCTTCTGTTAGCTTAGCTTCCATCAATACCTAGATTAATGGGATCTCTACTTCTACGGGGAGCACTGCCTCCATGCCATATACTAGAGAGAAAGGGGTTGCCCCTGTTGAAGTTCGGACAGACGTGCGATAACCGTGAAGGACAAAGGGTAGCATTTCGTGCCAATCTTTGTAAGTTATGACCATCTTCTAAACAATCTTCTTGATGTTCTTGTTAGCCGCTTCTATAGCTCCGTTCATCTTGGGTCGGTAGGGAGATGAGTTATGGTGTTCGATCTTGAACTCAGCACACAATTCTTTCATCATCTTGTTGTTCAAGTTGGATCCATTATCGGTAACGATCTGGCTTGGAACACCATAACGACATATGATATTGTTTTTGATAAATCAGACCACCACTTGTCGGGTTACATTGGCGTATGACGCTGCTTCGACCCACTTGGTGAAATAGTCAATGACTACTAGGATGAACCGATGTCCGTTCAAAGCCTTTGGTTCAATCATGCCAATCATGTCAATTCCCCATATGGAAAAAGGCCATGGGGAAGAAAGAACTTTGAGATGCGTTGCGGTACATAGATTTTGTCTGAGTATATCTGACACTTATGACATCTCCTCATGTACTTTTAGCAATCGGATTTCATGGTCAACCAATAGTACCCTGCTCTCAGAATTTTTCTCACCATTGTGTGTCCGTTGGCATGAGTGCCAAAGGATCCTTCATTAATTTCTTTTATAAGCATGTTTGCTTCTGGTCTGTCTACACATCGAAGCAAGACCATGTCAAAGTTCCTCTTATAGAGTGTATCACCGCTCAGGAAAAAGCTCTCTGCGAGCCTTCTGAGGGTTTTTCTGTCTTTTCTGGATGCCCCAGGTGGGTATTCTTGTTTCTGAAGGAAGCATTTGATATCATGATACCATGGTCTATCGTCTATGATTGCTTCGATCGCGAAGATGTAAGTCGGCCGTTCAAGGCGCATTATGTCAATCTTAGATATGTCATTCCATTGACCTACACTAATCATGGAAGAGAGAGTGGCTAATGCATCAGCCATGTGATTCTCTTCACGAGGGATGTGATAAAACTCGATTATGTTGAAGAATGGTAACAACCTTCTCGCGTAGTCTTTGTAAGGAATCAATCCTGATTGGTATGTGTTCCAATCTCCTTTGATCTGATTGATAACCAGGGCTGAGTCGCCATATACATCCAAGTTATTGATCCTTAAGTCGATCGCTTCTTCGAGACCCATGATACAAGCTTCGTATTCGGCCTCATTGTTTGTACACTTTAATGTCAGTCAGGCAGTGAAAGGAATATGGGTACCCTGAGTTATTATGATGATTGCCCCAATTTTGTTTCCGTAATGATTGGCAGCTCCGTCAAAGATTAGTCCCCATTGGGAACCTGGTTCTGGCCCTTCACTGGGTAGTGGTTCATCGCAATCTTTCATTTTCAAGTACATGAAGTCTTCGTCTGGGAAGTCAAACCCGACTGATTCCTGACCGTCAATCGGTTGATGAGCCAAATGATCGGCTAAAATATTTCCTTTGACGACTTTCTGAGCATGGTACTCGATGTCGTATTCTGATAATAACATCTGCCAACGGGCAATCCTTCCCGTGAGAGCAGGCTTTTCAAAGACGTGCTTGATCGGATCCATTTCGGAGATTAACCAAGTAGTGTGACGAATCATATACTGGCGAAGACGTTTGGCTGCCCAAGCCAGAGCACAGTAAGTTTTCTCAAGCATAGTGTACCGAGTCTCGCAGTCGGTGAATTTCTTGCTCAGATAGTAAATGGCAGACTCTTTCCTTTACGTTTTGTCCTGTTGGCCAAGTACACAACCCATAGAGTCTTCCAAGACTGTTAAGTAAATGATCAGTGGTCTTCCTTCCCTTGGAGGTCATAGAATCGGTGGGTTCAACAGGTATTCCTTGATACTGTCGAAGGCGGTTTGACAATCCTCTATCCAAACGCAGCCCTGATTCTTTTTTAGTAATTTGAAAATCAGCGCGCATGTCGCGGTCATGAGGAATATAAATCTGGAAATGTAATTTAAACGTCCCAGGAATCCCCTGACTTATTTCTCAGTCTTTGGAGAAGTCATTTCTTGAATGGCCTTGACTTTGTCAGGATCAACCTCAATTCCTTTCTGGCTGACGATGAATCCTAGCAGTTTCCCTGAGCGGACACCGAATGTGCACTTATTGGGATTCAAGCGGAGTTTGTACTTCCTTAGGCGCTCGAATAACTTTGACAGGTGGGTCACATGCTCCTCTTCTGTCTTAGATTTGGCAATCATATCATCGACATATACTTCGATTTCTTTGTGTATCATGTCATGAAACAGAGTAGTCATGGCCCTTTGATAGGTTGCCCCGGCGTTCTTCAAACCGAATGGCATTACCTTGTAACAAAAGGTACCTCATGGGGTAATGAATGAAGTTTTCTCCATGTCTTTCGGCGCCATTTTGATTTGATTATAGCCAGAGAATCCATCCATGAAGGAGAAAACTTTGAACTTTGCTGTACTGTCTACCAGCATGTCAACGTGCGGTAAGGGAAAGTCATCCTTTGGACTGGCTTTGTTCAGATCCCTGTAGTCTACACATATTCTGACTTTTCCGTCCTTTTTCGGAACTGGTACTATGTTGGCTAGCCATTGAGGATATTCTGATGTGGCGAGGAAACATGCATCAATCTGTCTCTGTACTTCCACTTTGATTTTGATGGCCACGTCTGGATGAGTCCGACTCAACCCTTGTTTTACCGGCGGACATTCTGATCTTAACGGTAGATGATGTTCCACGATGCTGGTATCCAACCCTGGCATTTTTCAAACTTTCTTTGACAATTGGACTAAGCAGTGCCCTAATCCTGGCCTCTTTTCTCTGCTCCTCTGAACCCAAGTTGACTGTTTCTAACGGCTCTTTGTGAGGTTCAATGGTCATTTTGTCTTGTCTGAGTAATCGGGAGATCTCTTCTGGAATTTCTTTGTCATCTTCTTCAGCCTCAAATACCGGGAATTCAAAGTTGGGAGAAGGCATTAGATCGTATGTTTCAATGGGGTTTCAAACAAACAATCTGCATGACGTGATGAGTTATTTTTAGAAGAGATAGAGAGAATGTAAGAGTGTGTGCAGTGTATATTTTTTTACTACTTATTTTTATTATTCGGGTTGTTTTTTAAGGATTACCATTTTCTGAAAAAGCGAAAAGAGAAAACAGCAATAAATGCGGAAATTACAGAACGACGTTATTTTATTTATGATCTTGTCGATTCTTGAAACTATTGCCCTATAAAACAAAACTCTGTCGCTTTGGACGAAGCGAAGAGAGACACTTACAGTAAGTGAGCCCTTATCAAAACATCAGTTTCACCTGGGCAGGGTGAAAGGTTAAAGTAAAGACGGCAATTACTTCGACTTATGAACAACTTTCAGAGCGTCGACAACAACCCATTGGCGGTGAACTCCTCGGTGAATCACAAAGTCTGGTACCTTCTTTTTTGGCTTGTCTTCAGAAATAACGCTGATTTCTGGTGGAGCAGGATCGTTGGAATCTATCTCCCAAGCAGAGTTGTCGTAGGAAGATTCTTCAGCTGTATCTTGCATAATGTTTGCACTCTGAGGTGGATCTCCCCATCTAGTGGGCTAGATGTTTTCGAGCCTGATACGAGAGCTTTCGGAAGCGGTGTACTTGACCAAGAAGTCATACTTTCCACTTGGTTGTCCTAAGGTGTCCCACACTTCTTTGGAACTGGAGGAGTCATCCCTTTCGATGACGTTGACCTCAGGAAAAGCATAGTTGATGAACTCTAGTCCATCAAGCTTTGCAAATTCATCGTTATGCTGGATATTTTCAGAATGCCCTGAGTGTTGATCCCATGACATGGTGGGGACGCAAGTATTCTTTTCAATGATGCTCAGCTGATATGCATCGTTGGGCTGACTCTTTTGCCCCAAGTCTCCTGGGTACGGTTGCCACATAGGCAGGCCATCCATTGGGCCATAATAGTCGTGGTCAAAGTTGTCTTTCATCAAAGTGTCCTCCTCTAATGAGTTGGGTGGAGCATGGCATCCTTCTGGATCACAATTTTCGTATATCATTTTGACATCTGACCTCGGTATAAATCTCGGACTTTGTGCCGGAAAGCAAAATGGCGTAGGCACCTCTTCCTGAGACATATAATCGTCCTCGTTAAGATAGGACTTCCATTCTTCATATGTATCGGAGGAATCTCCCACGTTGATGGTATGTACTTCTTGGGACACTGGGTGAAGGAAACCTCCACTATGGAAGAAGTCCTGAATGGGATGAAGACTCTCATCGTTAGTAGCTGTCTGGGTACAGTTTGAAGAAAAAACAAGACCTTTCTTTGTTTTGTTATCAGTATGAATGACAAGCTGTCCCCATCCTTTTGCATTGTCACTTTTGATCACTTCGAGAGCATCTTTATACGAGGAAATCGACATTCCCTTTTCTGATTGATTGTTATTGCTCACCGAAAGTGCTTGGAACTGAGTTCCAACAACCTCCTCTAGTTCTACATAAGTGGACGACGATAAGTTACTCACGATCAAGGCTTGCTCTCCACAGACTGTGACTAGTTGGTCGTTCTTGACAAACTTCAGTTTCTGGTGAAGCGTCGAAGTGACTGCCCCATCCTCGTGTATCCAAGGTCTTCCTAACAAACATCTGTATGCTGCCCGAATGTCCATGACCTGGAAAGTGACTAGGAAAGTGTGAGGACCGATAGTTATGAGAAGGTCGACTTCGCCGATAACTATTTTCTAAGATCCATCAAATGCTTTGACGGTGACCTCACTACCTCTCATCGGAGATCCTTTGAATGATAATCGCATTAGAGTGGATTTTGGCATCACGTTTAGAGCTGATCCGGTGTCTACTAGTACGCCGGCTAAAGCATCATCATGACAGTTGATTGTAATATTGAGTGCCATGTTATGATTGTGGCCCTCTTCTGGCAGTTCCTCATCGCTAAATCCCAAGTTGTTGCACGAAGTGATGTCGGAGATGATGCTGTCAAATTGTCTTATTGTTACATCTTGTTCCACAAAGGCTTGCTCTAAGACTTTCTGTAGAGCTTCCCTGTGAACTTCAGAACTGAGTAAAAGTGATAGTACTGAGATTTTTGAAGGAGTTTGCAACAGCTGATCAACAATGTTGTATTTACTCTTCTGGATGAGCTTCAGCATCTCATCGTTGTTCTTTGAAAGGTCGGGATCACTAGACTGACCGACTAGTTGATCAGGAATTTCTGTTTGAGGTTCCTTTTCTCTGGTAGGTTCTCCAACTCCTCGGTTGAAGATTCGACCGCTCCTTGTTACTCGACTGATGTCTGCAATATTCACGATGGAGGGTAATGGAATTTCCTTTCCATTTTCAATTGTTGTTGCGCCGTATTTGTAAGGGATAGCCTTAGTTGATTCATACGGTAACGGTCCCGGTAGATAGATAACTACAAGAGCCTTCTGATTCTTTTGACCATTGTAAGTAATTTCAATCAGTTCCTGGTTGGGAACTTTTGATTCGTCAAGTAAAGGGGTGATGGTACAAACATCTTTGGTCCTCTTATGATCAGAGATTACGACAACATCTTTGATTTGATCAGCGAAAAAGTCTGGCATCGAATTGGTTGACCCAGAACTTGGACACGATCGAACCTCTTTGTGGTCTAACTGAATCTGAAGGGCTGCTCGCACGAGGTAACATCCTTGATTATCTTCAAAGCAAACTCTACAGCGTTCATAGTTGTGTGGTGGCACCCGACCATGTCCGCTCTGTATGCAGTGTAACCTCACTAGATTTGTTTCCATTGATCGAACTTCCAGACTTTGATGCCTAGTAGGGTCCCCATTAATCATACTGACTTGTTGTGTGTCTTCATCTAAATAGATCAGAAGCCACCAGTGGTTTAACAAGTGTTGCAAAGTTCTTTGAACGAGAGCGCATCCTTGGTCGCTCTCACGACATCCCTTACAGTTCTGATAATTATGCGAAGTCAGAAAACCGAGCTGGACCTGCTTAGCATGTAACTCTACCAAGTTGGTATTCATCAAACGAATATCAAAGATTTGAATCATATTCACTTGATACTGATTTCTATCGCGGTAATCCTGAATCCATCCAAGATCCATCTGACGCTGGAGGGTCTCCTGTAGAAAAGAGCATCCCTGATTGTTTACTGAGCATATTAGACAGGAATCATAATCGTGTTGTGGCAGATTATGATGTTGGCTTTACCTTGAGTGCATTGCCACCAAGTTGACATTCATTGCACGGATGTCGTGGTTTGAATGATGTTGGAATTTGTATAAGTCATGTTGACCTCACGAATTCGGTGATCCTGGATCCATCTGAGATCCAACTGTTCCTGTAGAGCTTATTGCATCACAGAACATCCTTGATTATTTTTAGAGCAGATATCACACTGGTGATAGTTATGAGATGGTACATGCCCATATCCGCTCTGTGTACGGTGCATTTTTACCAGGTTGGCCCTCAATAAGACTACATTATGAATTTGATAGTTGTGGTTATACTCTCCCTCTATCAAATTGACTGCAGCTTTCTCGTGTTGAGGCAACGGGTTTGTCTGAACATTTGGATTTGTATCCTTGAAGGATAAGACCCCGTTCCTGACAAGCTTTTGCACATCGGATTTGAAACTGAGACAATTTTCTATGTTATGCCCTGGTCCTCCTTGATGGTAAGGGCAAGTTTGATCCGCTTTGAACCAAAAAGGCAAATTTTCCAGAATTGTAAGAGGAGCCCTAGTTTGGACATTCCCCTTGACCAGTAATAGTGGAAACAGTTCTGCGTACAACATTGGTATAGGGTCAAACCCTGGTGGTCGCGTTGTACGGTTGTTGATGTACGGAGGACGAGCCTGCTGAAGAGGTTGTTGTGTCCTTTGCTGATATTGTTGTTGAATCGGTTGGCTCTGAGCAACCGGAGGTTGATACGTTGGAACATACGCAGGGTTGATAGCAGGAGTAACAGCTGCTACTGGTTGGTACCGTCGCCTTTGGTTTCCGAGAGAGATATTACCGATATCTTGCTCTTTTTTCTTAGGGAGAGCATTACCGTATCTTTTGATACTGCTCGATGGTCCGACATCTTTGACCAGACGTCCTTCTCGAACTGCTTCTTCAAGACGAACTCCCGTGCCTACCATCTCAGTAAAGACGTTGGGCGCACTGGCAACCATTCTGTCGTAGTAAAATGAGCTCAAGGTTTTCAAGAAGATCTTTATCATCTCTTTTTCCTCAAGAGGTTGACAAATTTGGGCGGCAATTTCACGCCATCTCTGAGCATACTCCTTGAAGGTTTCCTTATCCTTCTGCGACATGGCTCTGAGTTGATCCCTATCTGGTGCCATGTCTAGGTTATACTTATATTTTTGAATGAAGGCAGCGCCAAGATCTCGGAAAATGACGATCTTAGTGCGGTTTAATCCCATGTACCATATGAGTGCGGCACCGGTTAAACTATCTTGAAAATAGTGGATCAGTAGCTGTTAGTTCTCTGTCTGTGTTGACATCCTCCGAGCGTACATCACCAAATGACTTTGAGGGCAAGATTTACCCTTGTAGTTTTCAAATTCGGGCACCTTGAATTTGTGCGGAACTTTCACATTAGGGACCAGGCAAAGGTCTGCGGCGTCCTTCCCGAATAGATCCTGACCGCGAATGGCTTGCAGTTCCTTCTGCATCTCCAGGAACTGTTCTTGGAATTCCCTCATTCTCTCGTCCATACTTTCGTTTCCACCAGATGGTATTTGGGAAATTTGTCCTTCCGGGACAGTGTGTACCACGGGTCGTGGTATAGTTATTACGGCAGTGACTCTTGGTGCTTCCCGAAGTTTGTAACCTTCAGGAGTTATTGTCATGCCTCTGGCATCTTCGTTTTCCCGAAGTTTGTAACCTTCAGGCCTAGTGGTTCCTGTTGCAGTTTCTGGATCTTCCGTGATCGGCGGAATATATCCTTCTGGGATATAGTTAATAGGCTTGCCCCAGGGACAATCTTTAGGCATGGTATATCGAGGCTCATACTTTTCCACTATGGGCGTAGATGTGATCTCTGAGATCACGGTCCTTTGTTGTTGCATCTGGGCTGCTGCCAGAGCTTGCATATCATTGTGAAGCTTTCTCAGATTCTCTTTCAGAGCGTCGAGTTCTTCTCTCAACTCCCCATTCTCCTCCTCGAGATTATTCCTTTTCTTTTGTTGACTGGCCCGAGTATTGCACAAATGAGACAGTTTTACTCTAGAATCGAGACACAAACGTGAGATTCGTAGGTAAGAAGAATGCGCTACGGGAGAATGATGAATGATATGCAATGATTATATTAATTATATTTATTTTTTGTTTAATCAAAATAAACTTCGACAATTGGATTGCAAATATCAAATAGAGGGAAAACCCCGTTTTATTGAATTCAAAGATTGCAGAATGGAAATACAGTAATTTATATAGTGCTATAAAAGAAAATGTCTAAGCTAATGGATCCTGAGTCCTCTCTGAGGAGAGCTCTGGTGCTGGTTCTGGTAATTTCCTTTTCTTTGACCGGGGCTCTCGAACCGTTGTCGGGTTGTCATTTCTTTGCCAAGTGAAAGGAGCGAGAAAATTCCTTAAGTCATCTTGGTTTTCTACAACATGTTGTTCTAAAATCTCGATCAGAGTGTCTTTTTCTTTTAATAATTGTTGTATTTTCTTACACTCCACATTGAGAATACGGTACTTGTTCTTCCAAGACTTCTTCTCTTGTTGAACTCTGTTGAGAGTAACCTGAAGTTTTTCCGTATCAGACATAAAATAAAGGACAGGGTCCCTTAACGGAAGAACTTCTTGACGAGGGTAAGGCATCCTCAGTTTGAGAGCTCTAGTTTGTACCCAGTGGAGATAAGGTTCCACCGAGACACAGTCCGGTTTTCCTAAAGACACTCTTCCTTTCCTATGAACATGTTTCCAGGCATGCACTATTTCTGTTTTTAGTGTTCTGTCATTTTCTCCTTCCTTGAAGAAAAGACCTTCCAGATGAGCATTACGCAGGACATGCCTCATCGGGTATCCGAATTGACGACGAACTAAAATTGGATGATATTTGATTCCTCTTTTAGTTCCTATGAGGGGTACGTTAGGGAAGTTTCCACAACGGTTAATGATTCTGATCCCGTCATAGATTTGATTGTACCAGTCTATGTCAGAGTTGGTAAGAGACATGATTCTCTGCGACCAACATAAAGTATTCTTAGGATCCCAAAATGCAGCAGACTTGGGTAAGTGGGAAATGAACCATTTGTACAGCAGGGGTACGCAGCAGGTGATCATCCTCCGCTGTACAAATTCCTTAAGTGTACAGAGTGATAACCATCTGCGAGCAAGGTTGGTACAGGGTTTCCAATCAAAAATATCTTAATGGCATTAATATCTATAAAGTTATCGATGTTGGGAAACAAAAATAACCCGTAGGTGAGCAGAACAAAGACGCTTTAGAAAGCGGCCACGTTCCCTATACTGGCAAAGTACAGGGCTTTCTTTATCAAAAACTGGGCTGGTAAACCTTGGATTCCACCCTTAGTGGTCATGTGAGTCTCGACTTCTGACTCGTCCAAATACATTGCTTTTGCAATGATTTGATCCTTTGGAATTTCTTCCAGTCCAGAAAAGGGAGTTTGATCAGTGATATGTAAATCAGTCAAGTGAGAGTACTCCTCCAGTGTTGGTGCAAGTTGATAATCCGGGAATGTGAAACAGTGATAGACCGGGTCGTAGAACTGAATAAGCGTAGCCAGTATTCCTTCAATTACATGGACCCTTAACAGAGACAGCAGTCCTCCGTACTTGGCTCTGAAAGCATCATGGTTGGTGATCATCCTTGCCAGACCTCTCAAATCCTCTAGTTTTGGAACCTTGAAGGTGTACTTGTGAGTCTTCCTTCTACCGAAATCCATAACGCAATCTCTTTTCTGATATTTGCAATCATTGTCTTAGTTTAATTTGAAAAAAAGAGAGGGTAGAAGAGAAGATTTTTTTTTGTTTTAATGTTTTTCTTAATGAAATGAATGCATGAATGCAGCACACAAAAACATAGAAAAAACATGGGGCCAAAGGTTCGGTGTCATGAAGTCATGGCTCTACCCATCCCCAAAGGTTATACTGGTGATTTTTTGTACCTGTCCTCATAATCATTGACCCCTCTTGGGATAACAACAGCAGGCTGGAATCACCCGAGCGAGCTGATGTATCTTAGAGTAATCTCAAATAAGGGTAGTATCGCGTGACAACTATTTTCGATAGCTTCCGCACTACATAATAGTAACATGGTTTCAGTCTACTAAAATCCTCAGCTTCTCAGATAACCCAATCGAACAATCTGCTTTCAACAACTAAAGTCGTATAGGTATTGAATCCGCAAAGGGCATCTTCACTAATTCGATGGTCGATCGGGACCTCTTATTTGGGAGTCACTCCCTGTTGGATTACCCGTCTAGTGCCATCACTTATCTTAGGTGTATACTCAATCTTTCCAGATACGGCATCACCCGCAGTCCCATTAGCAGAAAAATAAACACAGATATCAATTAGGAAAAGCGATATATATATAGTTGTTCCTAACATCCTAGACCTCTATAATCCTATTCCTATACAGTTAATGACTCCCCAGTAGAGTCGCCATTTTTCTGTGGGAAATGGGGACGATGCCCCAAGGATAAAAATACAAGGACTCCCCAGCAGAGTCGCCATTTTTCTGTGGGAAATGGGGACGATGCCCCAAGGATAAAAATACGAGGACTCCCCAGCAGAGTCGCCATTTTTCTGTAGCGAGCGATTTTTGTCGGTGACGCGACCACCTTATCGCTGAAGTTTGGGTTTTCTCCTCGAGGAGAAAGGGTGCTACTTTCTGATTTCTTATTTATCCCGTGAAGCTGGAAGGGAAAGGGAAAGTATCTAAAACTAACCTTGCACGCGAATGTTTAACTGAACAAATGCTTTAAAAGATTCGGGGAGTCGGGGTCAGGTTATACAATGGGTAGTTGTCAATTATCCATCCTGTATGTGGTTATCCATAGGATATTAGCTTTAGGTTTCGCTTTGTAATTGATAGTGTTTATCTGCTGATGGGTTGGGAAAGTTTCTTGGGAAATATGAGTGAGTGAGTAAGTTTTGTTTTCTGTGGAAAATGATGATGATGATGGCTTAAGGTATGAAACCTAAAGTTTTGATTGATATGGAGGTACAAGACCTAGGGTTTTTGATTGGTATGCTTGCTAAGATTTCACAATCTTATGCCTACGTATTCCCGTCTAAACGAAATAGGGAAATCAGAGCAATCGTAGTTCCCCCTATTCTAAGGGAGGAAAATGACGTTTTGGTGTCTTGTTCAAAGCCCAAGATTGAAGCTAAAAGGGTATCTGTGCCTTGTTCAAAGCCCAAGATTGAAGCTAAAAGGGTATTGAGAGGGAATTTGTCATCTCTAAAGAGAGATTGTTGACTTTTGTGTGCCTTGATCAAAGCACAAGGTTGATGCTAAAAGGTTAATTGATTTGGCTAGGGGATTTCTTTATACAAAGCCTAAGAGGAGGCTGGATAAGACCGACTCAACAAGAGAGTGTTTTATCTGTCTTGTACAAAGCCCAAGATTGAGGCTAAAAAAGAGACTGACTCTTTGGGGATATCATTATACAAAGCCTAAGAGGAGGCTAAAAATGGGGGTTTGACTCCGCCGGGGAGTTTTGTATGTGTCTTGTACAAAGCCCAAGATTGAGGCTGAAATGGGAAATTTAACTGACTCTGGTGAGGATATTTTTTATGTGTCTTGTACAAAGCCCAAGATTGAGGTTGCAATGAGTTTGACTCTGCTTGGGGAAGTTATTCCTCAAAGCCTAAACGAAGGCTGGGAGGAAATGACTCGGATGGGGAAGGTATATGTCCCCAGCTCAAGAGAGGGAAATTTATGTCTTGTACAAAGCCCAAGATTAAGGCTAAAAGGGTTGACTCAACAAGAGGGTCTGAAAAGTTGATTGACTCAACGAGAGAGTCTGAAAAGTGATTGACTCAACAAGAGAGTCTGGAAAGGTGGTTGACTCAATAAGAGAGTCTTTTATACTCAACAAGAGAGTGATTTGTTGTCTCGTACGAAGCCCGATATTGAGGCAAAAAGGGTCTTGACTCAACAAGAGAGTTTGAAAAGGTTAGCTCCACTGGGGAGAATCATTTGTACAAAGCCCAAGAGGAGGCTGACTTTGCTTAGGAAGGATCATTATACAAAGCCTAAGAGGAGGCTAGCTTTCTGCTGAGGAGAGGTCCTTATATAAAGCCTAAGAGGAGGCTAGCTTTTGCCGGGGATAATTGAGATCCCGAGGCCGGTTCAAGTGGGGAGTTAACTCTTGCTGAGGATTACAGAAGAGTTGAGGTGTCAGATACCATGAGGTTCTTATTTGAGATAGTGTTGACCCTGGTCAGGGAACTCTCATGAGAGAGGCTGGGTCTCTGCTGGAGATCGATCCAGAATGCCCGGGGTTTCTTCCTATAGTTGTAAGGAACTTGAGAATGTCTTTGAGACTCAAGAGGATTAGACTATCCAAGTCTACTGGAGTGGAGGAGTTTTATCTTTTGTATGATGCCTCCAAGAGGAGGCAAGGACATTAAGGGATGAGAATCAACCCTAAAGTGGCCTGAGGTCTGACACTGGAGAGACTGCTCTAGCAAAGGATGACTAAGTTCTATCTTATACCTTTAAGAGGTCGTCAGGGTCCTTGTATTAAGCCCAAGAGAAGGCATGAGAACTTTTAAGAAGCCGAGGGGTCATTGTACAAAGCCCAAGAGGAGGCGGGGATGCTTTTAGGAAGCCTGTGGGTCCCGAACCGAGAGAAGTTCAAGAAATACAATTCACAGAGAAGAGATCATTTCAGGAAAGTTTAAGGTTCGAAGAAACTCAAGAGACACTATTCATAGAGAATAGATCAACTCCGGGGAGTAGAATTTCTTTGACAATTTCTAGGGGTGACAGTCTGAGAAAAGGTTCATCGAGAATACTTCCTTTCTCTTTGTTCCATATTGTTTAACCTTAAGAGAAGGGAAGACTGTATCTGGAAATCCTATGGGGATCTAGTTTTGTTTGTATTTATGAGTGACCAACATGGCTTTACCTAGTTCTAGACCTAGTTGTCGGGGAAAACTCTAAATAACTATACTAGTATATATACAGTTGATATATGACAAGTATTTTAAAAGGTATGAAAGAAGACTAACCATGCGCAGCTTCCCACAGTACAGTTATATATATATGACCTGTATTTAAAAGAATGAAACAAGACTAACCATGCGCAGCTTCCCACAATACAGTTATATATATCTGACATGTATTTAAAAGAATGAAAGAAGACTAACCATGCACAACTTTTCACAATACTGTTATATATATTAAAGCGAGTAAAGGAAAGTTGTTTAAAACTTATAGGTGAGCGAGCTTCCATGCTATATTGTTAGTTGTTTAGAGAAATTAAAGAAAGTTTTGACAACAATTGTGGATTTAAACCTAAATCAAAGGGGAAGTTGTTCTGAAAAGGTTGTCGGGGCTTATACTCAAGTAGAGGCCCAAGGTTTGAACAGTGATTATACTGTTGTTTTGAATATCGTGTCGGGACTTATACAACAACTGAGGCCCAAAAAGTTTTGGTTAAAAGGGGATTGGGTCTTACACTCTATTAGAGGCCCAAAGTTTATTTTTGTATAGGAGATGGGGCTTACAACTCAGGGAGATGCCCGGATGATTTTGAAAAGGCGACGATCGCGCCGTTGACTTGAAAATATACAGAGGGACTTATACAATATGTGAGGCCAAAAATTGTTTATTTACAAAGGGATGGGACTTACACTCTGTCAAGAGGCCCAAAAGTGTTTGAAAAAGATTGATGAAGGTGGAATTAATCAAAACCCTAATTTTGTCTAAAATGAAATTAATTTTGTTTAAAAATTAATAAAAATTATTGAAAACACGTGAAAAATGAGTGGTGATCTTGGACAATGTTTCAAAAATCATGTTTTTATTCACAAAATGATTGGAAACCATTTAAGTTTGGAAAATCAAGAAGGAAAAAATATCTTAAATATTAAAAAACAAATAAAAATTAATTCTTTGCAAAAATATCAAATATATGAAATAAATAATATTTTTGGGAAATTTTTGTAAAATAAAATATTTTAACATTTTTGTGAATTATTAAAAAAAAGAATCAACTCAAAATCATTAAAATTCAGAGAGAAATTAATTTTTGAATCAATTAAATAAAATCACAAAATTCAAATATTTGAATATTTGAAAAGGGGCGCCAAGAACACCTAGGAACACGCGCGTGTTCTGAGTTTTGTCCAGATTTGCATTTTCTCATCAATCTCACTGAATACTTGATGAAATCACACAATCCACATATCAATCTACTCGTTTTCACCTCACGGTCATGTCTATGGTCTTTAATTTCATTTATTTTAAGCATGGAATAAGAACCTCAAGAACCCTAAATTCTGCATGAAGGCTCAGAAATTCCACACACGATTCATACAAAGCAATCAATTGAGGGGAAATATTCCATACATGATTATGAACATATGGCAAAATTATTGTGCGAGGAAATATGCATGAATCATAAGATGACCAAGTTGAGGCTTACCTCTTGCAACTGGTGATCGTGTTTTGAGTTAGAGGTGTTACAGCTTGGATCCAATGATGTGGACAACTTCCCTAGGTTCTATGGAGTGTGTCAGAATGCTTGGAGTGGTTGGAAACAAGCTGGAACTTAAAATGGTACCCCAACTCTGCAAGTCTGCTAAAAGCTTGAGCAGTTGGATGGTGATTTTGTGAAATTGGTGTTCCAGATGTTGTTTAAGTGTTTGGATCACTTCTATATGATGTTTATGAGATGTGTGTGTGATTGATTTGGTTGGAATTGCTCTCAAGCTCAAAACCCGATAGTGACTTGCTTTGGAAGGCAAAATTGGAGTGAAATAGGTGATTTTGAGGAAAGCATCAGTTTGGGTGCTTTGGTGTACTCAAACTGATCACAAATGAGGTCTATTTATAGTGCACCAAGTTTTTTTTGGCTGCAATAATGTATGGCAACTGGTACAGGTCTGGCCAATTGGATCACTATGGAATCTCAAGTCTCCTCTAGTCATTGACTTGAGATTAGAGCATAGGCCTATGGTTCTTTGATTCAAGGATAAGGCTTGACTGAAGTGTTCATTTTTGCTCTGATACATGCCACCTCTAAGCATCCATTGAATGCCTCAAAACAAAATTGGAGTCTTGAGGCATCTTTAGCTTTTAGGGGTGCCAAACCTATATGTAGTTCCAAAGACTTGAGAGGCTTATGAATCAGTGTTTGTTCTTCCTTGGTCTCCCCCTAAGGTGTGCAGATGGATAAAATTGTTTGTCATTTGCACAAATTGATCAAATCGAGCCATAATGCACAATCTGCCTTGCCAAGACAGTTTGCAGCAAGGCATGTTGCAGCTGTCATATCTCCTAGCTCAGATGGAATTTGTTGGAGTTCTTGGTCACTTTGGAAAGCTGATGTATCCTACTTTAATGTGATGTCCAACTTTGGTTTTGAAGCAACCTGCATTTGGTTGAAAAATGCCTCAACATTTTGGAAAAAGTGAAGCAGATTCTGACTTAGTGAAAATTTCACTAAGTGTTGGAAAAATGCCACTTTTGTGTTTTCAGCCATTTTGATCATTCCATAACTCAAAATCCATGAGGAATTGGAATGAGGTGTATTTGACATTTTTAAAGTATGCCATGAGAGCTACAAATCCATATTTGGACCATCCAAAATGGTTGCTTGGATCTCAAGTTATGATCCTTGGAAGTTGGTACCCAGCCACTTTGTTCCATAACTTAGAAAAATTCTAAGTTTTTATGGTTACCCGCTTTACAAGTTATCCTAGTTTCTTTGATTTTTCTTGATGAATGATGATTCAAATCACATATTAACATTGTTTTAGGGTCAAGGAACCATAATTGTGAAAATTCTCAAAAAGTCAAACTTGACTTTTGTGCACAGTTGACTTTTTATCAGATGAATTCCAAACTGTGCGATCCTTGGTGAAATCAAGTCCTTTACTTAAATCAAACCTAATGGATGGATTGCATAGGTGTTATAGGGTGTATTGAATCATGTCCCAAGGTTTGGGAGCATGTCCTGGTCAAAAGTCAAAGACACGGTTGACTTTTTCCTCGAAACCCTAATTGTGGTCCTGATGAAATTGAAACTTGTGAGTCAAGATTCTTGGATCAATCCATTGTTGCAAATGGATCAATGTTTTTTATTAGAGACCCTCAAATCATTTCTTGAGGTCTTGTCTCATGTTTTGTCTCAAAAGTCAACTTAGGGGTGAATTAGGTCAAGAAACCCTAATTCCTGATTTTTGGTGAATGCATCCCCTGAGGTTAAATTGACTTGATGATTGGGTTTATGAGGTCCCTTAGAGTATCTTGAGTTATATTGTGAAGCATTGTCTCATTCCCAGAGGAAAATTTTCATCTGGAGGCCCCAGTCGACCAAAACCCTACTTTGGTGACACTGGCGATCTTGAGGCTTAATCCACTTAGGCTGCTGCAACCTTGTGCCTGATTCTTGATGTGGGATTCCTATTGATCATTTATGTGTGTTTGAGAGGTTAGACAAGTTGAAGATCATGTCATTTCTTGATTGATCCTTTGTCTAAGCTCTAAGAGGGCTTGAAACCCTAATTCTTAGCTGTAGTGAATGCTCACCCATCTGTAAGGAGATTGATGAGGCATGAAGGTACATCCATATTGTGATGATGATTTGCACAATGATGGGAAAATCTTAGTGGTCAAAATTTGGGGTATGACACATCCCCCACCAAGCAAACGGCCACGGGGACGAAAGCGTTTTGAGCTCACTAGGCGGTGCCAGGTGCATATCCCCGTGTCGTTGGCATCTGTCACGCTTCTTGACGTGCTCCTTGGCGTCTTGCTGTATGGTGGGCCAGTAGTATCCTGATCGTAGTGCTTTACGGGCTAGGGACCGTCCGCCAAGGTGTTGCACGTTGATCCCCTCGTGGATTTCTTGGAGTATGTCGGGGACCTTAAACTCCTAGACGCATCTAAGGAGGGGGATCGAGAAGCCTCGTCGATATAACTTGTCCTCGACAGTCGTATAAGGGCAGGGACGTCGCCTAACTACTCCGGCATCCTTGGGGTCGTCGGGTAGTTTTCCCGTGCTGAGGTACTCGTATACCGGGGTCATCCAAGAGTGGTTGTCTCCAATGGCATGCACGTCAGTCATGGGGATGGTTTTCTCGATGCTCAGACATGGAAGTACTTCTTGAATGACAAATTTGTTCCATCCCTTTTTCTTTGTGCTCGTGAGTTTCGTTAGGACGTCTGCCCGAGTATTGTGTTCGCGCGGGACATGACTTACTTCCGTCGAGGTGAACTTTTTCATCGCTTCTTTCACCAGAGCCAAGTATTCGATGAGGTTTTCGTTCTTAGCTTGGCATTCTCCTCGCACCTGGGAGGCCACGAGCTGGGAGTCGGTGAATATTTTTACTTCTTTTGTGCCGAGATCCTCGGCTAGTCGTAACTCGGTGAGGAAAGCCTTGTATTCGGCCTGGTTGTTTGACGTCGAGAAGGACAACGTGAGGGAGACCTCGATCAGGATACCTTCCTCGTTCTCCAGGATGATGCTCGCTCTGCTTCCTGTCGAGTTGGACGCCCCGTCGATGTAGATCGTCCATTTCTGGGATCTGTCGGTCGAAGGTTCTGGGATGGTTATTTCCGCCACGAAGTCGGCTAGCACCTGGCCTTTCGGGGCCTTTCTCCCCTCATATTGGATGTCAACCTCGGCGAATTTGAGCGACCACTTAAGCATCATACCCGCCATGTCTGGTCGGCCGAGGAGCTGTCTCACGGGCTGCTCGGTCCTTACCACGATCGTGTGGGCCAAGAAGTAGTGTCGCAGTCTTCTGGATACGGTGACAAGGGCCAGAGCAACTTTTTCGATCTGCTGGTATCTAAGTTCAGGACCTTGAAGGGCTTTGCTGGTGAAGTAAATCGGCTTTTGCCCGTCGGGGGTTTCCTAGATTAGAATCGGACTAACCACTTCGCTCGTGACGGTGAGGTATAGGAACAACGTCTCCCCGTCTTCTGGTCACGAGAGGACCGGGGGTTGCGAGAGGACTTGTTTGAGGTGGAGGAGCGCATGTTCGCACTCTTTGGTCCATTCGAACATGACCTCCTTGCGTAGGAGTTTGAAAAATGGCAGTGCGTATTGCACTGATTAGGCCACGAAGCGGGAAAGCGAGGTGAACATCCTATTTAGAGATTGTATCGATTTCTTTGAGTTTGGCGTCGGCAGTTCGGAGAATGCTCTGCACTTTTCGGGGTTCGTCTCGATCCCTCGTTCTGTGAGGTAGAACCCCGAGAAACTTGCCTGCCCGGACGCCAAAGGTTCATTTCTCTGGCTTGAACCTCATCTTGCATTTCCTTGTCATGTCGAAGACCTTTTTGAGGTGGGCAGCATGGTCAACTTCTTTTGCAGATTTTATGATCATGTTGTCCATGTAGACTTCGAGCATGTCGTCAATCTCTCCCTAGAAGACTTTGTTCATTATCCGCTGGTAGGTCGCGCCGACGTTCTTCAGGCCGAAGGGCATTACAGTGTACTAGTAGTTGCCCGACTCGGTCATGAAGGCAGGGTGCTGCTTGTCGGCCTTCGCCATGGGGATTTGATTGTACCCTGAGTAGGCGTCCATGAACGACAATAATTTGAAACCTGCAGAATGACCAGTTTGTCAATGTTAGGCAGTGGATAAGCATCTTTCGAGCATGCCCGGTTAAGATCAGGGTAATCAACGTACATCCTCCATTTTCTATTATTTTTCTTAACAAGTACAACGTTGGACAACCAGGTTGTGTACCGGGCTTCCGAAATAAAGTTTGCCTCTAAGAGGTCTTTTATAGCTTTTTCAGCAGCCTCCGCTTTCTCGGGAGACTGCCTACGCCTATGTTGCACTATAGCCCTAGCGGCCTGATCTATTGTAAGATGGTGGCAGGCCACATCTGGATCGAGGCCGGGCATCTCCGACGCGCTCCACGCGAACAAGTCAGCATTCTTCCGAAAGCAGGCCTTCAACTGCTTCCTCGCCAGGTTGGGGAGCCATGTGCCAATATTCACATTCCTGTCTAGATTGTCCTTGAGAGTGATGAGCTCAAAGTTTCCATCTGGAATAGGGCACGTTGGGTGGAGAGGCTGCCTGTTGCCTTCGGCTGGGAGGTCGTTGCCCGCTGCTTCTCCTTGTTCCTGCTCGCTGGGGAAGCGACTGTCGAGGTCCACCGCGTTGATACGCGTGAGTGGCTTCTGGGGCTGGCTTCTATGTGGTCTTGGAATTGACGTTTATCGAGTTTAGACCTTTGGTCGCAGCTTCGAAGCATCTCCTAGCAGCTTCAATATCCCCGTAAAGGGTGACGACCCGGCCTCTGGTCGTGTAGTACTTCATTTTCAGATGGACTGTAGATGGTACCCGCCGTGAGCTCGGCCAGAGTCGGTCTCCCCAGGATGCATTGGTACAGGGAAGGGAACTCCACCACCAGGAAGCGGGTCTTAACTTGTCGGGCAGTTTCGTCGTTCCTGAAAGTAACCATCAACTCGACATAGCCCCACTGTCTGGTGGTGGTGTCGTTGAAACCCTGGAGGTCTGAGCCCACGTAGGGGGTCAGATGTGTTTCATTGAGCTGGAGGGTCTTGAAGAGGTGGGCGTACATGATGTCCACCGAGCTCCCTTGGTCGACCAGGATGCGGCGGACATCAAAGTTTTCCATCTGCGCTCTGATCAGGAGGGGGATGGTGAAGTTGGGAGTGCCGCCCGACAATTCTTCGAGGTAGAAGGTGATGGGGTTCGACCTTCTTTGGACCTTCTCGAAGGTGGCAGTCTGCGCCGAGCTCGTCTCTATCAGCTCGTCGAACTTCCATTTGATCGACCCCATGGAGACCTTGTGGAACCCCCCGTCGGATATAACCATTGCGGCGAGGAAACTTTCCCACGGGCTGCGAGCGGTCACAGGGATGTTGAGCTCGTTGGGGAAGTATAAGTCCTCTGGTCGGGTGACACACAGAGCGACTCGCAGTCCGTTTTTGTCACAGGAAGGGGTCGCCTCCTCGACCTTTTGCATCTCCCGGGCCTCTTGTCGGGGAGCGTTATTCCTCTTCGTGTACTGCTTGAGGTGCCCCTCTTTAATCACGATTTATATCACATCCTTGATGTGGATGCAGTCCTCCGTGACATGCCTGTGGCTTCTATGGAACCTGCAGTACTTGGACTTGTCAATGTTTGGTTTGGGGGGTGTCGGCTTCGGAAAGTGGACACCTCCTTTCTGGAATTCTGAGTTAATGCACTCGACCAGGATTCGCTCGTGGGGAATGGTGAGCAGCGTGTGCTCTGTGAACCGGCCAGCTGGTCCTCTCGGCTCACGAGAGTCTCGGGGACGGTCTTCCCTTCTTTTGTCCCCGCCTCGTCGGGGGGCGGTGGAGTCTTCTTGCTTGGAGCTTCTGAGGCCCTCTAGATTCCGCGAGTCGCGGGCACAGTGGGCAGCCTCTATCTCCTCATACCGGATGTATGATTGGGCCTTGTGGAGGAGTGCTTCCAAGGTTCGGGGCCTTTCAATGCCGTCAGCCATGGCAAACTCCGTGCGAGGTCGTATTCCTCGCTCGATTAAAACTTCTTCATGTCGTCTGTGGTGGATACCTGGACAACTTCTCAGTTTAATCTCTCGATGTAATCCCGGAGAGATTTATCTTTTCCCTGGATGATGGCCTCCAAGGATGCTTCTGTCTTCGGGTGGCGTCAGGAAGTAGTGAAATGCCTGGAGAACTGCCTCTTCAGTTCCTTCCAGGTGGTGATGGACTCCGGTGCGAGGCTCTTGTACTACGCCATAACATCTTTCCGTAGGGTGGTGGGGAAGAGCCTGCACTTGATGGCTCCCCGGACATTGCGATAGTCGAGCATCGCGTTAAAGCTTTCGACGTGGTCGTCCGGGTCAGACGTACCGTCATACGTCGCAAAGGGCCGATTTTTTTTCATCCCGATTGGTAAAGGGGTCTCCATGATTTCTCTGGACAGTGGGGTGTGTTGGTCGTCCTCGTCACTCCTGACGAGTGATTGTGACGGGGATTGGTCACCCCGACCGCGCCTGCTTCGTCAGAGGGGGGGACTTCTTTGTCAGCTCGTTGGCTTCTCGTCGTGTCCGTCGGGCTTGTTCATCTTCTGGACCGGGAAACGTCGTTCCTTCTGAGGAGGGGACCGGTCTCGCTTCTGGGTGACCACGAGTTAGGGTCGTTCTAGACGCAGGCGAAGCCCAGGTCTTCGGGGAGAAGGGCTCCTGGAATCATCGTGTCTTGTCCTCCGCGGGGGAGGATAAGGGTTGCGAGAGATGGGACGACGATGTCTCTGCAGGGGAGAGCGATGTTGTCATTCCCTCTCGAGCATTCATATTCGCTCATTCTGCTGAAAGATCATCAGATTAGTCTGATTGATCGCTGCGAATAGAGCCACCGTGTTCGGATCAGCATTAGGTGGCGCAGAGATCTGCTGGTAGAGGGTCGGGCTATCAACGTGTCGGGCGGCATTGAAGGCCGCATCGTCAGAGAAGGGGGAGGTGGTGTGCCCGTCCCTGTGGTCTCCTTCCTCAACGTGGACGACCACGTTGGGATCGTGGTCGTCTACGTTATTGAATGGGACGAAGGCGGTTTTCGGAGTGTTGGCGTCAGTTCGAGGGCTGGCCATGATCGTCAGAGATTGGAGGTTGTTTTGGTTTTTACGGGAGGAAAAACGGGGAAGCAAAGGGTTCCCACAGACGGCACCACTGATTGTACCTGATCAGAAAAAGATCGATGGCCAGCAACACGTCGTGAGCTCCGTTACTCCGGTGGTGGTGAGAAGGTGAGGGGTGTACCTGCAAGGTACTCTGATGCTAAAGTCAGAGACGGAGCAAACAAGTACAGAAAGGTAGTGAGAGTGAAAATCAGAATACCTGACCCTCTAGTGAAAGATGGTATTTATAGTGTGCCCCCAGTGCTGGGCTAACGATCATCTGAACTGGGTTGGATCACTAGGCCCAATGCAGAAAACTGACAGGGCTTACATGGCGTAGGGAAGACCAGCACGTGGTCTTCGTCCTGCCTTGTGATCTTCGGAAGGTGGGCTGGCCAGTTCTTCAGTAAGTGGGTAGTTGCCTGATGACGTGTTCCCACTACTACAAAAAAGCTATTTAATAGCATTTTTTTTGCTTCTTATTAG
The DNA here is from genome assembly GCA_022829125.1 of Lathyrus tuberosus. Classification (NCBI taxonomy): domain Eukaryota; kingdom Viridiplantae; phylum Streptophyta; class Magnoliopsida; order Fabales; family Fabaceae; genus Lathyrus; species Lathyrus tuberosus. Next base: position 8,273,719 of record JALAZF010000060.1, on the reverse strand, counting down.
CGCTTAAAAGCGCGATTAACCAGCCTGCTATTGTAAATATTTTTTTAATAACACTTTAAAAGCGCTATTATAGTACTGGTAATTAATAGCGTTTTTTTAAAAGCGCTATTATAGTCCTAGTATTTAATAGCGTTTTCTTTAAAAGCGCTACAGAAGTATACATTTTGCTTTGATTTTGATAGCACTTTTAAATAAAACGCTACTATAAAGGACATGTTAGATAGCGCTTTTCCATAAAAGTGCTATTATAGTATGTTTAGTAATAGCACTTTCTTTTCAAAACGCTATTGTAGTACAATTCTTTTTTTTTACACAAAATCATACTTTTGGTATATATATATATAACATTTGCATTTTATGACATAGAATTCATAAAAAAAAAACAGGTTCATAACAGAAATACTCATAGCAGCAAAAGTAAATACAGAGCAGATCCAGTTCAAAACAAAAGGGCACAGCAGTGGTTACTTTAGAAAAAAAGAAAAAATACACCGCAAGAGGAAAAGAGAAATAGGTAGTGCAGAAGTTCATAACAGAGTCAATAGATAACAAACTTTCTTTGAACAGAATTTTTTCACATTTTCCTTTAACAAACTATCTCTCTTGAATCTTCCAATCATCTCAACATTCTCTCTAACTTAACTGTCATAACAGAAAATGACAACTTCCTAACGAAACCTCCATTAACCCATAACAGAAGCTCCTAACGAAAATGACACAGAAGACGAGTTGGCAAGTTTTCAAGATCGTCTCCATTCTTCTACTACGTTCATCTTCCTAAATCATCTTCATCAATCTCCAAGTTGAACCAACCTTCAAAACCAACCGAAACAGCACAAACCACACCTTCTTTCCATTCTTCTTCTGTTTCCATTCTTCTTCCGCATAAACCATTATCACCTTCGTTCGCCTCAGTGAAACACCTGCAGAATCAAGAATAAACAATATCACGATTCAACGAGAATACGGTGAAATTGCCAGAACATTAAAGAAGAAGAAGAAGAAGAAGAAAAGAATAGAGTAGAAGAGTGTCATCAAAGCCGCTAATAATCATAAGCAACCATAAAAGATCTTCATCAACCCTGACATCACTCTTCCATTTCAAAAGCCAGCCAAGATTCTGCGGCAGAAATCAACAACAACAACAACAAGAAGATAAAAATGGATCGAAAAGCATAGCGGAAGTCAAGAACTATTGAAGAGCATTACCTTAGCTGATTTCTCTAGCTGCAATTTAAAGTTGTTCAATTAATATAAACACTGAGGTGACACAAAAGTGATACATGAATAAATTCTGATCTTAAGGAGCGAGACTCGAATATTATGCTTCCTAATTGAGAAATGGATAACATGTGAATATCTTTATTTTAACTATACTTATTTGAGTATGATAAAGCTAATTAATTGTGTTTAAAAAAATTAATAAATGAGGATTATTTTCAAAAGGCTCATGAATATGATGAAAGAAAGTGCAAATACCTATATGGTATTGTCTCAAAAAATATAGAGACTGCAGAGATCTTTTTAGTGTCGGTCTGCAAAGTGAAGATAGTAGTAACTAATAATGTTCATCTCGAAAGAACATACATAAGTTGTCTGAAAATGTAAACAATCTATAATATAATAAAATACGTCATCAGTAGTCAAAACAATGTCACAATAATAGAAATATAAATGTGTAGAAGTTCAATACTTCATTAAAGTGCTGTGAGCTATCAGCAAAAGATATTCTCAAATATATGTCAAGAATTCATGACCATAAGCCAATCCATACCAGGAAATGAAATATGGAAGTTGATAATACCTGGTATCCATGAGAAAGATACCCTCCATGAGGAAGATCAAGTGCCATGATTCTATCATGAGGTTTCAACAATGCAGTGTAAACTTGAAAATTTGAAGGCAAACCAGACAGACTCTTCACGTTCACTGCAAATCAAGGGTAACAAAGATGAGCAAACTTCCATTATAGTAATAATATATTAATAAATTTATTCACCCTCAGAAAAGCCCGCGAGAGGTTGTTTCAATCTTTTAAACAAGAAAAGTCCATCACAGACTTCAAGCCTTAGCATGTTCATGGTTGATTTAAGATTTTTTTCAAAAAGTAATATCACTCAAGAGCTCAAGTTAAGCCCAAACAAGAGATACTATACTTGTTTATGCTAAGAATTATCCAGCAAAGCAAGTACCAAGTACTAACAAGGAAACTTAAAGTGAAAATATAGTACAATCTTGCCACATCTTAGCTAGGATATCAGAACTCTAACATCCTGTTCACAAGACAGTGTCGCTCCACTAGCAGCCTGCAAAATCAAATTATGAGAGCCAAGAACCCAAAACAGTCATAATGCAATAGCCAGACCTGATCATGCCAAACGCCTATTGTCCCAACTTTGCTACGACAGATACAAGGAATGCCAAAAGAATCGAAGGAAATTAGTTACAATTTATAATAAAAATCTGCAAAATAAACTACACTTAGAATGTAGGCATCCAAGTAAGATCTTTCATTGAGTGAAGGTTTATATCAATTCTCAACTTCAAATGACTTGGATCAACTACAAGAATCCAAATGGAATTTAAATAGGTTTTTTCTTAGTCATCCTTTCGTATTCACTATAATGCTTTCCTCCAACCTTGGACTACATTTTACTGTCTTCATTTTATGCCATCCTATTCTTGTCAATTTTGCCTCATCTTCTACTTACTCAATTTACATAAATCTTAGATGTCAGATCCAATATCCAGATTCACCACCCATCCTTTTATTTTACTGTCATATTTCCTAATTTCCAACAATGTCCCAGCACATTAACACCAACAAGGAGCATTTGCTAAGCCTAAAACCAAGCTATAGTATAAAACCATTGCTTCTAATATTAAACTATATTTATTAACTATTTCCCAAACCTACATTGTTAAAAATTTAAAAGTTAATAAACATTAAGTGCATGCAAGTTCTTGGCAGACACAACCCCTGTTCTCCACAATGCAACGTATCACTCCTCTAAGCATCAAGTATCTCACTAGTAAGCAAAATCTAGTACTGCTATAGGTAGAGTTCTGCCAACTAATAAAACGCCTAATTTAACTAGGAATTTCCAGAATTCAACCTGGTCCAATAGCCTTCACTAACCTCACTTTTGCGGTGTTGAATAAGGGAGATGGATGGCCATTTTTTTCAACCTCATCAATTTCTATAATAGAGGTGATAGATAGCCATTTTTTCCAAAGATATTGTGTATCACATAACAAAGAGTTTTAAAGATAAATATGGAAAATAGAAATTCAGAAATATGATAAAAAACATCATAGGTTGTTGCAAGATATTACAACATTTGAACTTTGACATGCTAAATTGCTCGGCAGAAATGTGAGCTGATTGTAATGTTCCTAATAACTTTCGATAACAGCATGCTGGCTATTGAGCATTAGTTATAGTTAAAAGGATAAGATACCTCAAAAATAATTCCATCCAAAGCCATTGCATTGCTGGCTTCCTCGACGGGCCTCATCTCCACAAAAGCAAATTTCTTATCATGGTTAATGTAAACATTCACAACAGCATCACCTACACAATAAAACTAATCAATTAGGAACATTATAGGGTCAGCAAACTGGCACAATCCATTTAAGATCATAATGTACCTGGACCAGCAGTATTTCCTCCAATTGTAGCCATAACCTGACTGAAGAAAGTTGCAATGGACTGCAGCATAAATTAGAAGCAAAAAATTAAAATCCAAGAGTAGTACAAACAAAACCAGATAAAAAAAATTCTCCTATGTGTTCTCCCCTTAACCATGCTTCCTACTCAAATCACAAAAATAAGAAATAGAGAATGTTGCACTAAGCCAGTAACATACTCTAAAAAGCTTTTAACATTTTTTGAAATATGGAAATTGAAAACTAAATGGCAAATAGGGAATTTAGCAAATAAGAAACTAGCATGACCATTATCATTCAAAAACCAACAGGGAAAGATCACAATGAGCTGCTATACATTACCTGCTCATTAGCTGTAGGAGAGAGGCCCCCAACATACACCCGCCTAGCATGTCGTGTAGCCTATATGTTTTGTAGAACAAAAAGGGACACAATTAGAAGAAGCAAAGTAATGCTAAAAGGGAAAAAGTTAAACATCATCTCTCATATTCATCTATTACCTGTTGAGTCATAGCCTGAACTGGCAAGACAGAGAGAGTATTAAATTGCTGCAACTTCACAAGACAAACAAAAAATATGGTCAAAATGATAAAACATTGTATAGCACAACCAGATTTGGGAATTAAAAGAAAAATACCTGACTTGTAACACTAATGTTTCATTCAAGAGAAAAAACCAGGAAAGTGGCCTCAAGAGGTGGACTACATCCCACCCAAGTCCTGGACCCTACTCTTTTACTAATACCTACCAAAATGTGTGCATCAGTATTAAGACTTCTACTGAGATCAAACCTCAAAATTCCAAAAAATAACAGCAGAGAATTAATAACAAAATGTGTGCATCAATATTAAAACTTCTACCAAAAATGTAAATAACAGCAAACTCTAAATCAATTCCCAACATGAAATCGGTCCAAAAAATGGCTTTTCACCCTAAACCCTAAATCAATTTTATGAGATCAAACCTCAAAATTCCAAAAAAATATGGACAAGGTTAGTTCAACACGATCCATAACAAACATCATCGAATCAGTGATACAAAGCAAAACAAGCAAACATTCTCAAATCTGTGGAGCAAATCTAAAAGGAAAAACTGAACCTCCAAGCTTTTTAACCTATACCCCAAATCATTCTACGGCTAGAACATGCTCAGATCAACATTAGAAAACCTATTCTCGAAGAGCTACCGTGAATCGAAAACGAGTCATAAGCAAACAATCAACAAGCATACCAATGAAGCGAAGGATGGCGGTGGTGAGCTGACGAAGGGTTGAGTTCGACGGAGAATGGGTTTTCTTCGTTCTTTCTTTCCCGTGTTTCCTCTTTCCGGTGGTGAATCGAAGTGAATCGACGAATGAAGGCTAACGGAGAATGGGTTTTGAAAGAAGGGGACGGTGAATCGATGAATGTTTGGAATCCGGGAAAAAAATTTGTGAATGATGGCGTGAAAAATTTTCATTTGTGCGCCAAAATGAAATTTATCCGGGAAACCTCGTTTTGTTTTTTTTCAATAATTAATTTTATTATTTATTATATATTTTAATATTAAAAGCGTTTTTGGATAAATGGTAACAATAAAGAGTTAAATAGTAGCGGTTTTTAAAAAATGCTATCTTAGGGAAATATATTAATAGCGCTTTTTGAAAAAGCGCTATCTTAGTGAAGATTATTAATAGCGTTTTCCAAAAAGCGCTATCTTATTGAAGTTTAATAATAGCATTTTTTTATAAAGTGCTATCAAAATTGCATTGTCTGCGCTTTATAATAGCGCCCGACCATAAAGCGCTATTATAAATATGTTTGTTTCCTTTTTAATAGCACTTTTTGTAAAAGCGCTATTAAATTAGGTGATACAAAAAATCAATTTTGGCGTAGTGTCCCTCGTGGGGAACACGTGGAGACGTGTGGAAGACGTGTGGTTTCTCCCCGTACCAGGTTGTGATCTGCTCGGCGATGGTGGGCGCTGGACGTGCCCGACGATGGGAAGAATTGGGCCTTAATAGGTCTCTGAACGTAACATTGGGTTGGACCTATCCGACTGGAGGGCAGCCGCCGGTCCAGTCCAAAACAATTATGATTTTTAAATATTAAAAAAAGGAGTTAAAGGTAGTATTATTTATTGCAGAAAAAAGTAAAATAAATAAATACTCTGTATTAGTATAAGTAATAAATTAAGTTTTTAAAATCTTAAGAGTATCTAATTAAAAGGGACCAAAATTTTTTTCTTATATTTAACTCATATTCATATTTAGTGTCTAATATGTCTCGAATAAAATTAATTTTTTAATGGATGAACTAGGAAGATATTCGTGTATTCGAGGAGGTAAATTTATTTAATACGATATAAATTATATTTAAATATATATAAACTCAAATATTAAATAATTATACTAAAAGAAAAAATAACCCGTAAAAGGGAGAAAGAAAAAAAAAGAAATTTTGACATTTAAAACAACAATTTTGTATCACAAATAAAGAGAACGGTTAATTATAATAATATAGATATTTTGTTGATAGTGATTCGTGAGAAAATGAAAAATTTTGATATTTGAAAATAAGAATTTTGTATGTCAAATCAAGACAATTGTTAATTAAAATAAAATATGTATTTTACTAATATAGACTTTGTGATAAAAAGAGAAATTTTAACATTTAAAAATAAGAATCTTGTGTCTCAAATAAAGACAATTGTTAATTAAAATAAAATAGATATTTTGTTGATAGTGACATGTGAGAAAAAAATAGAAATTTGGACATTTAAAAATAATAATTTTGTATCTCAAATAATAAAAAATATTAATTAAAATAAAATAAGTATTTTTTTTATACAGATATGTGAGATTGAAAATTAGTTGTGTGTATGGCTATTGAGTACTATTCAATTTCATAAAATAAAATCTTAATTTTATTAGAATTTAAAATTAGATTAATTAATATTTTTAATATTAAATAAATAGAATTGATTAAATATGTCATAAAAACAAAATTAAATGTCAGCATTGTATACATTTATATATCAATAAATGTTTAATATGATAATCATATACTATAATTATACATTTTAATATATTAAAAATAATTGGGAGAAGATAAAATAATTAGGTAGAAAAGATAAAATAATGAAATAAAAGGAGAAAAAAATATAAGAGAAAAATGAATCTACCATATAAGAACATAAGATGTTCTATAAAAGACTAAACTGTCCCTTCTGGCTCCTAAGCTTGCCACGTGGATAGTCTAACTCAAGACTAATTCAATCTTCCTTTGCAATTCACGTTATGCTTTGGGTTTATTGGTTTTGGTTTACAAAAATCATTAATTGGGTGTGAAATATTAAATTTTACTTTGGTAGGATAAAAGACTCTTTGCATACCCTATTCCCTACATCTCTATGACCTATTTTTACGTTTCCAAGGATTTTTGCAGAGACTTTGCTTCTCCTCTATGATTCCAATCGCCTGATTGCCTTCTCTTTTATATACCAAACCCTAAATCATGCAATTCCCTCTTCTTTTTTCTGCAAATAACTTGAAACCTACGACTTCTTCTTCTGGTTTCTTTAAACCAAACCCATGTACATTGCAAGCATGGCGCGAGACCGATGCTAATGTGAGTTTCGTTTTTTCCCATTATTTGTGGATATGAACATCTTATTCGTGTTATTAAAACATCTGTTTTGATTTACAGCTTTTAGTTTCATAAAATCGAAAATCGTGTATTCCCACCATCAACTATTTTTTATGTGTTAATACTCTTTTCTTTCTTATTCTTTTGTGTAGGATGGCAAGAACCTCTAAAATCACAAAGGATATCAATGACAGAAAAAAAGTTTGAAAATTTCCTTTGAACAACCTCTTTCATTTTATCTTCCTCTAACGATTTTGACCTTTTTTTTAAGGGTTCCTTTTCAAATCTCAAAGTTGAGCCAGGTAAAAATACAATCTCCCTCTATATCAATTTAATTTCATTATTATTATTTTCTTTTTTCATGAGCACTCTCTAATTTATTTTTCAATTTCTTCTTATGAGGTTATTTGTTTTTCATAGTTTTTCCATGATTTAATTTTTCATCATTATTTGTCCAGGATTTCTTTTATTTTCTTTCCTTTATTAATTTTGTTTTTGTTATTTCGTTGTTTTCCCATACATAATTTATGTTGATGTGACTTTATTTAATTATTTTTATACTGTTTTTTATTTTTTAATATTTTCCTTCAAAGTTTTGGTGTATAGAATTATAATATTTGTTTTTATCTTAAACTATAAATTTAATTTGTCATTATTAATTCACAGGAAACTTTCTTTTGCATAACTAGAGACATTTGAGATATTGAGGGGTCATACTCAATTGCTAAACTTCAATCATCCATAGTTAGAGGTAAATTATCTTTAAATTATTTCTTTCTCTTTTATTCAACTCCTATTTATAATTTAGTAATATCTTTTTAATTCTTTTTATTAATTTTCTCTTTTTTGTTTTTTAATTTTATAAATATATATATATATATATATATATATATATATATATATATATATATATATTATTATTATTATTATTATTATTATTAACATATTTTATTTCATTTTTTTAACATCTTTTTCACTTCATTTATTTTTTCAGGTGATAGATCTACCGATTAGAAGATGAAAAAAGTTAAATAATATTCATAATTTACTAATATCTTTTTTTTTTATATTAAATTTTCTCATTTCTACTTTGTAATTTGTTATAAGTATATATATACAGATGAAAAATATTTAGAGAGAGAATCCTATGGAATATGAGGTTCTATTTTTTAGATAAATATATTTTATTATTTATTTTAATTTAATGTCATTTATTATCATTATTATAATTGTTATTGATATTATTTGTATGATTATAATAAAAATCTTCAAAATCGATTTACCTGGCATTGAATTAATAGTTCAAACAACAGATATTGGAAAATACATTAAATATTGAAAACATCATTATACAAATATTTAATAGTCAGACATTGGAAAATACATTGAATGGACAGGACATTAAATACTGTAAATATCAGACATTGAATAGTGCAAACAACAAACATTGGATAGTGCAAATATTTACTAAGTAATTCAAACATTTACCAATAAAGATAATTAAATGTTTTTTCCTACATATTTATAAAAATATAAATAAAAAAGAAATTAAAGAGAAACAAAATTAAAATTAGTAATATTAAAATTTAAATTTATGTTACTATTATTTTGTTTTATTTATACCATAAAGTTGTTTTTATAATACTTATAAATTTTATTATTTTTTATGACATTAATTATCTTTTTTAAATATGATTCATTATTTATAATTTAATTACATTTATTTTTTTCTTTCCAACAAATAATTAAGAGCGTTATTTATAAATAATAATTATTGTTGTGTTAAACTCTAAAATTGATAGGTATTTAAATATTTTATTTTTCAACAAAATAACAATTAAAATAAATAGAGAAAATATATATTTCAAAAACTTTGAAATTTCATATAAAACAACCATAATTTGATTTGATACAACCATAATTATATATAAATACAATAATTTGATTTGATACAACCAATTTCTATTAATTATTGATTTGATTTGATTTAATTTATCGATTTTGTTATTATTAATTTAATTATCAGTTTTTAATTTGATTTAATTTTATGTAATAGTGAACAATGTTTGTATCTTGACATATTGTATTAGTGAGAAATATTATTTTATTTGAACATAAAAATATTGTTTATGTACTTGATATGACATTGGAGAAAAAGTAGTAGCAAAAATATACATTGGAAACCAAAATCTCAAGGAAATTAAAGATATCTCTAATGTAAAAGAAAATTTGAAATATGATGACACTATCCTGTGTTGTCATCTCATAGGAGATAAAAAAAGATGGCTATATACTATAGGCATTTATTAAAAATAGTATAGGGTGGGTATGCCATATCACAATTTTCCATAAATTAAAGAAATTATTTTATACTATTTTTATTTATAATAGCTTTAATAAATTTATAATTTCATTTAATATATTAGAAAATTTTAATTTTATGTTTTAAAAATAAAATAGAGAAATAGAGATATAGACAACTACCAAATATCTCATATTATTTTTTCTTTATAATCAAACAATAAAATTGTAAAACACAAATAATAATCAATTACTTAATTTTATATTTTAAAAATAAATTAGAGAAATAGAGATATAGGCAACTATCAAATATCTCACATTATTTTTTTTTATAATCAAACATTGAAGTTGTAAAACACATTAATCATTTTTAAAATATTATAGTGAAATATCAGAGTTTTTCCATGATTTAATTTTTCATCATTATTTGTCCATGATTTCTTTTATTTTCTTTCCTTTATTAATTTTGTTTTTGTTATTTGGTTGTTTTCTCATACATAATTTATGTTGATGTGACTTTATTTAATTATTTGTATAAGTAAATAATAGTGAACAATGTTTGTATCTTGACATATTGTATTAGTGAGAAATATTATTTTATTTGAACATAAAAATATTGTTTATGTACTTGATATGACATTAGAGAAAAAGTAGTAGCAAAAATATACATTGGGAACCGAAATCTCAAGGAAATTAAAGATATCTCTAATGTAAAAGAAAATTTGAAATAGAATGACACTATCCTGTGTTGTCATCTCATATGAGGTAAAAAAGATGGCTATATACTGTAGGCATCTATTAATAATAGTATAGGGTGGCTATGGCATATCATAATTTTCCATAAATTAAATAAATCATAATAGTATTAATCAATTTTATTATTATTTTATTAGAAACAAAATCATAATCAATATTATTAAATTTTAAGATACTTGCTATTTACACTTATATTTATGATTTTAATTGTTCTTTATTCATAAGTTTGAAATTTGTATACATATACCATATTTAAATATTTTTCTATGTCAAAATAAAATAAAATTAATCAATAATAAATGTAACAGTTTTAAAATATTTTCATTTATAAATATGGTAATTATGAGGATATGTTTTTTTTACTGAAAATTCTAAATGATTCATATAGAATTATGAGATTTAAATATTCATAATTACATCAGTAAAAATTCAAAATGATTCATATATCATACATGAACTCTAAATTAAGTAATGAATCAGTTGATTTTAGTTGATTTATATCATTCCTACTAACACCAAAAAAATTTAATTCTGTGGTAGTTTATTTTGACTGAGTTATAAAATTACTTATATGAATCAGTTGAAAAATGAGTGGTAATTTATTTTGTCATTTGAGTTATAAAATTACTTATATGGAATATTTGAAAAATGAAGTTTCTAAAAGTTGCCATAAGCCATATTATTTTTGTAAATATTTTTTAAATTCAACACAAATTATTTTCTTAAATATCACTTCTTATATTTTTATTCAAAAGAAATATTTTTTCCTTGTAACTTGTCATAGAGATAGACAATATATTTTCATTATTAAGAGGACAAAGTTATGTCATATGTCAGAAGAAAAAAATGTGTTACTTCAATTACATATCTATAAAGGCTAAAATTGATTGAGACATACAATTTGAACTATTAACTATGATAGACTAGACTTAATGATGCAACTAAATTTTTTCTAATATATCCTTAAAATGATTGATTACTTTATATCAATTTGATATTTTATTTATCATTACTCAAAATTATAATAAATGCAATTTACTCTTTAATTTAAATTTAAGTTTTCTATCTTATTACAAATTCTTAATAAATATTCATATATATATATATATATATATATATATATATATATATATATATATATATATATATATATATATTTAGTATCAATTAAATCAAATACGTAATAAACAAATCATAGGCTAATAATAAAAAATAAAAATTTAATCTTCTATTATTTTGATATTGTTACGTGTAAGAGAATGATTTTATTAGCTCAAGAATTATTAGTTGGGGGAAGTAGTGGAAAAAAAGTAAATGACAGAAACATAATCGAAGTATAAAAAAAGAGAGTGAGAGTCATTTACTTGATTATTAGTTTATTTGATAAAATAAAATTTTTAAACATAAATATAGGTATTAATTGCCTATAGACATGTAATCATGTTTTCTGAAAAATAGCATCATAATAGTAATAATGACTTCTAAAATATAGCAACATAGTAGCATGACTTTTTAAACATACCTTTAAGACCATATGAACTTTAATTTTATTTTTGTTTTTTATTTAATTATCATTTATCAATATTAATAATTTAGTTTCTCTTTCTCATTTTTTAATTAGATTTTAATTTTTTTTAAATTTTTTTTATATCCGGGAAATAATACATGGTTCATTCTAATTATATTTTATTTTATAATTCATATTAGTTAATTATTAACCTTATAAATAAATGACAAATAGAGAAATTGAAATTGAAGTTCTCTTTAATTTAATTTTATAATTTAATAAAAATTAAAACATTAAAATACTAAAACATTTTAATCAATTATATTAAATAATTGGTTTTTATTTAAGTTTAAATTTATTATTTAATAAAATTAAATGGTAGAATTAAATATATTTTTAAATATTTTATATATAACAAATTTCGTTCTTAATTTTTTAAAATAATATCAATACTCTAAATATTTTATCACTAATTTTAGTATATATTTTTGAACGAAATAAATTTTTTATATATTTTCAAACACTAATAAATTTGAAATAATTTGACTAATATTTATATATTTTCAAACATATTAATTTATTCATAATCATTATAAAACGTTTTCAATTAAATGCACAATTTTATTATATTACAATAAATAATTGTTAATATGATGCTAATCCAATTTTTTTATATACGAAAACAATTATAAATTTTATATTTATATTTTTTTTTAAATAAAATTTATACACGGGGAAAAATTGTTGTTCTACTTATATTTCATCTTCTACATGTATATTTTTAAAAAATAATAAAATTTTTGAGTTAAATAATTTTGTCGTTTTCATTTTATTTTTATTTTTATTACATTTTAAACACAAATATGTGTACTATACCAGTACTCGTGCGAACGCACGGGTATCCTACGAGATCATCAAATTTAAACTTAATATATAACACATAGTATAATAAAAAATGCTATAATTGTTGATAAGTGTGTATTTAATTTATATTTTAAGAAAATCAAAATAATTTTAAAGTTGTATAATTGATTTTTTATGTGTTTCATTATTTTTTAAAATAGATTAATCTAAATTCAAAATAAAAAATTTACAAATAAAATTTATATACGGGAATAAGTTTAATATTTATTCAAATATTTGTATAAATAATTTCAAATAAAAAATAATATTAATATACGGGAAAAAAATATATGGTTGAGTAAAATATTTTATATATTAGCGCACGAAAAAATCTACTTATAAAATAAAATATCAATATTAAATACCTTTTTATATACAAAAATAATTATAAATTCTACATTTATATTTTTTTTTAAATAATATTTATACACAAGAAAAAATTGTTGTTTTACTTATTTTTCATCTTCTATATGTATATTTTTTAAAAATAATAAATTTTTTGGATTAAATAATATTTTAAATATAAATTATATTTATACATTTACTAATTTTTATTAATTTTATTTTTTTAAAAATTTTAAATGTAGACAAATGCGCATCGCCGACGGGTACCCGTGCAAAGGCACGGGTATCCCGCTAGTTTAATTTGAAAGAAAGAATGAGACGGTGAGTGAAAGAGTGAAATTTGAAAAAGTCTCAAATAGAAACTTGACACTTGGTAGTATTTGGTTGAAATAGAGTGAATTAATTTGGAGAATAATTTTTTACTACTTTAACCTTTTGCAAATATATATATATATATATATATATATTAAACAAAAGACATTATTGAGAGTTTACATGTATGTTGTATATTTTATTAATAGATATATATATATAGTTGATAGTTGATTTTATGGAAAATAAAAATAAAAACACAACTTTAATAAGGACTATAATAATACAAAAGAGCTACATTTTCTAGTTATTATTATAAACAAATTTGAATTTTTTAATATATTTGATGATCAATGTATCTAATTCATATATAAACTCAACAAATTAATAAAATATATATAAAAAAAAATCAAATTTATTTAATAATTATCAGATGGTGTATTGTGTAAGCAGACATATGATCAAATCTCATAAGTCATAGTATTTGAACTAGTAAAAAGTAGATATAGTTGTTATTTCATTAAAAATATCCAAGACTTTGTAGTAGAACTAAAAAACAATTGCTTATTTAATAATTATCAGATGGTGTATTGTGTAAGCAGACATATGATCAAATCTCATAAGTCATAGTATTTGAACTAGTAAAAAGTAGATATAGTTGTTATTTCATTAAAAATATCCAAGACTTTGTAGTAGAACTAAAAAACAATTGCTTATTTAATAATTATCAGATGGTGTATTGTGTAAGCAGACATATGATCAAATCTCACAAGTCATAGTATTTGAACTAGTAAAAAGTAGATATAGTTGTTATTTCATTAAAAATATCCAAGACTTTGTAGTAGAACTAAAAAACAATTGCTTATTTAATAATTATCAGATGGTGTATAGTGTAAGCAGACATATGATCAAATCTCATAAGTCATAGTATTTGAACTAGTAAAAAGTAGATATAGTTGTTATTTCATTAAAAATATCCAAGACTTTGTAGTAGAACTAAAAAACAATTGCTTTTCAGTCGTTCATTTCTACATTTAAAAATTGCAAACAAACTTTAACGACCATACTTACATCACATGCTAATTTGAAATTTAAAACTTGCTGTGCTTTTAACCAAATGCTGAAGCCAGCAAACGATAAAGTTGTTATCTTAATGTCCCATTAAAAGAAGTAAATCAAAGTTGTGTGTGTGCCCAACTTCCATGAGCTTTAAAGAGAAAAAGATTTTTCATTTCCCTAACGCAAGTTTGAAGCATGGTTTTAAATTGCGCTCCGCAACCGCAATTGCACCCGCAATATTGCGGATGTGGTTGCCTCCGCAACCGCATCGGACCGCAATTGCGGTGTGATTTGAAAATTACGCTTCCGGCTACGTTTGGAACCATATTAGATAATTTCAATCATGTTTCCTCAAGTATTTTCATCTAAAATCAAACTATTAGAATCCTAAAACTCAATTTAATTATTATGTAATGAAAAAACTTAAACATTAAGTGTTTTTCAATTTTGTATTTCAAACACCTCCTTATAAAAATTCACACCGCAATGGCCGCAATACGCATCGCAACACCCGCAATGACCGCAATCGCAACACGCGCAACCGCAACCGCATCCGCAGCCGCAACCATAATTTAAAACCATGTTTTGAAGTAGCATATTAATAATCAAATGCTAACAAGTTCTTAAGTAGATTAATATTGACACCTCTTCCAACAGCAGACAATGCGATCAACATCTACAAAAACTTTAACTCATCAATGCTTTTATGGAACAAAATTTAATGTTTGAATTAATGTTATGAGTATTAATAGCGCGTTTAAATAAAAAAAAAATAAAACTTTAGAGAATCTTTGTTTTTACGTACTGTAAGTTGGAGTAATTAATTAAACTAAAAGTACAGGGATTTATTTGAAGATGGGGTTCGCATGATTTTGAGGAAAATGGAATCAAGAAATCAGCCTTTTCCCCGGAGGAGGCACCATTATGGGGTAATTATTACTTGAGTGCCTTGCAAATGGTGCAATGCGTGTAGTCCCAAAAAGTCTACATTGTTGGGCTTTGAGTAACGACAAGCCTAATTAATGGTACAACACTGTGATAGCTGGAACGTGAAATTACTAATCACTTTCTCTCACGAGTCACACCTTTGATTAAATGTAATCCCTCCATTTTTATAATTGGATGCTTTAAAAAAGTTTGTAGTGTAATAAATGTGTACAATTGATGTCGGAGAAGAGATAGGTCGAGCGGTGGTTTATGGTTGCGCCTGATAGGTGTCTAGTGGTGTAAAAGAGGTGATGAGAGAAACTATGAGTTGCTCCTTCCGTTTTTTATTATATTAGATTTGTGTTACTGTTATAAACAAATTTAACTTATTTAGATTTATTAAATAATTAATGTATTTGATTTACATATATATTAGATAAATCAATTATTTAATGAATCTGAAAAGATAAAATTTATTTATATTTTTTTACTTTTTATACATATTAAAAAATGTAATAATTGTAATATGGAAAAAAGAAATTGCAAATGTTTTTATAAAATTGTCATTTATTAATAACATTGGAAAGATAAATTTATATAATTGAAATAGAAAAAATAATAAATATTTAAAAATATAAAAAAAAAAATAACATTAATAATTCATTGGTATTACAAATGATTTATATTATAAAGTGATTTATATTGGTATCATACTTTCACTAAGTTGGATCTAAGTAAGATTTCTTGTTGGCATTAATTTTTTTAGGAGAATCTCAACTCAAAATCAAAATACAAACACACTTATGTTATAGTTATAGGAGTAGTAAAATTGTCTTAGACGAGAGTATTAATTTTGAATTTTTATTGTTTGAATTACTTTTTGAGGTACCAATAATCATATTGCATTTAAGTAATATTTAAACAATTTTAATCAATTTTACTCCAATGACGATTTTTGTAGGGAAGTGTTGCAACCAACTATCATGACCCTCATTTATCTTTTTTAACCACTTAACTATTTACTATTATTAGTAAAATTAGATTAGGTCTAATTAGCTATTACTTTGTATAGGTTCTTTAATGCCGATCTCACGTTGTATTAGTTTTGTAATCTTGTAAACAAAATTATATATATAGTGTTTCAAGATTGTAATGAAGTATCAATATTTATCAATAATAAAGTAGGAGGTTGAAAAATTCTTATGGCAAAAATGATTTTGGCTTTTGGAGATTAAAGATACGAGCATTGCTTGTTCATCAAGGCCTTGAAAAAGCTTTGCGAGGTGAAACTGCTCTTGAAGCAAAGCTGAAGGAAAAGGGAAAGAAGATCTTGATAGATAAGGCTCACAGTGTAATCATTTTGAGTCTTAGAGATAATGTACTAAGAAAAGGTCTCGAAGGAGAAGACAACTACTGTAATTTGGTCATGTACAAACCACATGACCAAATCTCTTGTAAATCGTTTTTATCTTAAACAAGCCTTATATTCAAGTAATATGCAAGAAGATAGAACGGTTGAATCCCAATTGGATGTCTTTAATAAACTGGTTCTTGATCTAAAAAAATATAGACGTGACTATTACACTGTTACAAATAATACATTTCACGACGAAACTTTCATCACAACTATTGAAAAAACGAGGTCAAAAGATCTGAAATGTGTCATTTATTTATTTTTAAAAAAACTTACTCTTTTACCTCGATTTTCCCAAAACCGACATAAAAAGTTGGTTAGGTCTGAGCTTTGATTCCCAACGCGTGCAATTTCATGTTTTATTCAGAACTAAAAAGGCATCTTTATTTTTTTTATAGTTTTCACGTCGGATATGTTCCCTCGGTTTTTAAATAAAATCGAGATAAAAACTCTCTTAACAATTTTTTATTCCTTTAGATTTAATGTTAAGTCTCAATCACTTTTTGCGCCATAGCTAGCAAACGATGCTGAAACATTATTCTTCTCCAGCGAACAAAATTGAAACACCATTATTCTTCAAGGAGGAAGGAAGCTCGAACCTCAAACCAACACTTTTCTTAGAGTCTATCATCATATTTCTGGTATGTGCAAATTCTCCATTACCGTTGTTGTTGTTGTTGTTGTTGTTTGTTGTTGTTTGTTGTTGTTGTTATTGTTGTTGTTATTGTTATGGGTATTGTGGTCGTCGTTGATGTCGTTGCCTCGTTATTATTGTTGTTATCATGGTTTTTTAGACTTATACGGTTCATTTTTTTGTTGGTTGTGTACTATTTTATTTTTATTTTCAGAAACTGTATGTGATTATGGATCGTAGTTGGATGAATGTCAATAGATTAAGTAAAAAGTATGAGAATAGAGTGATTCAATTTCTTGAATTCGCGCGAAAAAACCATCCTAAAGATAATTGAATTTTTTGGTGTTCTTGTATAATTTTCCGAAATACGCAAAAACATCCAAGTGTTGTTATATTCAATCATTTAGTTTGTGATGAAATTATTCAAAATTACACGAAATGGGTATGACATGGTGAAGTGACAAAAAAGACCTTTGTCACATACAGTTGAATATGATGATGAATTTATGAATGATACTCTAGAAGAAATGATTCGTGATATTAGAGTTGATGCTTTCAAGAAAGCTAATGTGTTAGATACTTTGCAAAGAGACATGGAAGAGTCGTTGTATCTGGGATGCAAAAGTTTTACAAGATTGTCAGCTGTGTTAAGACTATTTAATCTTAAGGTAAAAGGTGGGTGGGCTGATAAAAGTTTCACTGAATTGTTTGAGTTTTTGAAACAAATGCTTCCAGAAGGTAAGATGTTGTCGAATCGTAGTTATGAGGCCAAAGACATATTATGTCCAATGGGTTTAGACTATGTAAAAATACTATTTTTATTTTATTTTTAGAAACTGTATGCGATTATGGATCGTAGTCCGATGAAAGCCACTAGATTAAGTAATAAGTATGAGAATTGAGTGGTTCAATTTCTTGAATTCGCGTGAAAAACCTTCCTAACGATAATGAGATTTTTTGGTGTTCTTGTAAAATTTTCCGAAATAGGAAAAAAACATCCAAGTGTTGTTATATTCAATCATTTAGGTTCTTATAAAATTATTCAAAATTACATGAAATGGGTATGACATGGTGAAGTGACAAAAAAAGACCTATGTCACATACAGTTGAAGATGATGATGAATTTATGAATGATACTCTAGAAGACATGATTCGTGATGTTAGAGTAGATGCTTTCAAGAAAGTTAACGTGGTAGATACTTTGCAAAGAGACATGGAAGAGTCGTTGTATCCGAGATGCAAACGTTTTACAAAATTGTCAGTTGTGTTAAGACTATTTAATCTTAAGGTAAAAGGTGGTTGGACGGATAGAAGTTTCAATGAATTGCTTGAAATTTTTAAAGAAATGCTTCCAGAAGGTAACATGTTGTCGAACCTTAGTTATGAGGCCAAAAAGATATTATGACCAATGGGTTTGGACTGTGTAAAAATACATACATGTCGTAATGATTGTATATTATATAGGAAATAATATGAAAACATAAAGGAGTTCCCGAGATGTAAGGAGTCACGCTACAAGCAGAAGGAAAATGATGTTGAATACGATGACGATGTAACTAGAAAAGGGTGTTCCTTCAAAGGTAATGTGAAGATGAAAGTCTGATTGTTTCCAAGAATCTTACACTGTGTGGGTCTAGAAGCTGTTGACTTCCCTACAGGTAAATAGTTTTTATTTTGTTTTTGTTTAGCTTAATTAGTAAAACCATGGATAAGAAATGGATATCTTCAAGTCAATTCTCGAAAGAGTACGAGAATGGGGTATCAGAATTCGTTAAGTTTGCTGTTGTGCATGCCAAAGACCCCAGTCGAATGACATGTCCTTGCTTGGATTGCTGTTATGGGAGTCGGGTTGACGCAGTTCAGTTGGCATATCATTTAATGAGGCATGGAATTGATCGAAGTTATACATGTTGGAATTTGTATGGTGAGAAAAGTAACGGGAATGTTGAATCGGGGGATAATACGACTTATGCTTCAAACGACAATTGTACAGATACATACGATTGTGATCGAGTCGAAGAGATTGCAGAAGCACTTGAAGAAGATCTTAAGGATTGTCCCAAAATGTTTAAGAGGTTGGTAAGCGATGCAGAGAAATCGTTGTATAATGGTTGCACTAAATTCCCAAGATTGTCTGCAGTATTAAAGTTGTACAACATAAAGGTGGACAATGGATGGTCGGATAAAAGTTTCACAGAGTTATTAGCCCTTATGAAAGATATGCTTCCAGAGGATAATGTTCTTCCCAATCAAACATATGAGGCCAAAAAGATGTTGTGCTCTATTGGCATGAGCTATGATAAGATACATGCATGTCCAAATGATTGAGTTTTGTTTCGAAATGAGTATGCATCGTTAAATGAGTGTCCTAAATGCGGTGTATCTCGATATAAGAAAAAGTTGTCTCCAGCAAAAGTCTTATGGTATTTTCCTATAATTTTGAGATTTAGACGCATGTTTCGTAGTGAAACCGATGCAAGACACTTGACTTGGCATGCAGATGAAAGAATTATTGATGGAAAGTTTTGACATCCGGCAGATTCACCACAGTGGATGAAACTTGATAATGATTATCCTGAATTTGAAAAAAAAGCAAGAAACCTTTGCTTGACATTATCTACTGATGGAATGAACCCACATGGTCTTCAAAGTATCTCACATAGCACATGGCCTGTGATTATTATGATTTATAACCTACCTCCATGGCTATGTATGAAGCGTAAGTACATGATGTTATCTATGTTAATTTCTGGGCCTAAACAATCAAGGAATGACATAGACGTATACTTGACACCCTTTATCGAAGATTTAAAGACTTTGTGGGAGAACGGTGTGGAGGTTTATGATGGATATAGGAAAGAAAGTTTCAACTTGAGGGCGATGTTGTTTGGCTCAATTAATGATTTTCCAGCAGGGTATAGCATAAAAGGTCAATGTGCGTGTCCTATTTGTGAAGATAAAACAGATTGGACGCGATTAGAGTTTGGTCAGAAGAATTTCTTTCTCGGTCATCGTAGATTCTTAAATTCTAATCATCATTACCGTGGGTGGAGAAAAGCCTTCAATGGAGCCCCAGAACAAGGTAGAGCTCCACTTATATTGACAGGTGATCAAATTTTTGAAAAGGTGAAAGATGTGAGTATTCAGTTTGGCAAGCCTTTTGCACATACGCTTGTTAAGAGTGGGTGGAAGAAGAGGTCAATTTTTTTTTAATTGCCATATTGGAAGTCGTTGTATGTAAGACATTTTCTCGATGTTATGCATATTGAAAAAATGTATTTGACAGTGTTATTGGTACGTTACTCAATATACAAGGAAAGTCTAAGGATGACCTTAAAGCAAGAAAGGACTTGATAGAGACGGGGATAAGAACTGAATTAGGACCCTTAAAGAAAGGAAGTCGAACATATCTACCACCTGCTGCCTATACTCTATCTAGAAAGGAGAAAAAAGTATTATGTAAGTTTCTAAGTGAAGTTAAAGTTCTAGAAGGACACTCTTCAAATATTAGAAGACTTGTGTCTATGAAAGACCTCAAGTTAAAGAGTTTAAAGACGCATGATTGCCATGTTATAATGGAACATTTTCTACCAATAGGTATACGTTCTATTCTGCCACAAAAAGTAAGAAGCGCAATAACTAAATTGTGTTCTTTCTTAAAGTCAATTTGCAGTAAGGTGATCAATCCTGCGATCTTACCAACATTGTAAAAAGAAATAGTTATTACTTTGTGTGAGCTTAAAATGTACTTTCCTCCCTCGTTTTTTGACATAATGGTACATCTAGTTGTACATCTTGTGAAAGAGACACAATTATGTGGACCAGCTTATATAAGATGGATGTACCCTGCTGAACATTATACGAAAATATTAAAAGGGTATGTGAAAAACCGAAGTCGACCCGAGGGTTGTATTGCTGAACGATACATCGTTGAAGAAGAAATTGAGTTTTGTTCTGAATATCTGTCCAATGTTCAATCAATTGGACTCCCCAAATCTCATATTGTCGGAAAAAAAGAAGGAAAAAAGTTAATTGGAAATAAAGTTGTGACAGTATCAAGGGTCGAACGGGATCAAGTGCATTTATATGTTCTGCACAATGAGAACGAGGTTGAGCCGTATGTTGAAATGCACAAGGATGTTCTCCGAGGTTTAAATCCGAATAGAAATGAAAATTAGATAGTACGAGAGCACAATCGAAGTTTTATACCTTGGTTTAAGGGTCATATTTATTCAAAGTATTATTCAGATCTCGCTTCAATAACAGAAAGGTTGCGATGTTTAGCATATGGTCCAAGTTTGGTTGTGTTTTCTTATAGCGCATATGCAATTAATGGATACACATTTTATACCAAAGAACAAGATGATAAAAGTACTATGCAAAATAGTGGTTTCATCGTGGTAGCTGAAGCAATGCACATTTCAAGTGTGAAGGACTTAAACCCCAAATTTGAAAATCTATCATATTTTGGGGTTATCGAGCGCATTTGAGTGTTTGATTATGAGAAGTTTCAGATTCCTATATTTGGTTGCAAGTGGGTTGAAAATAATAATGGCTTACGAATAGATAAGTCGGGATTTTTACAAGTGGATCTTAATAGGGTGGGGTACAAAGATGAGCCTTTTATTCTAGCCTCTCAAGCTAAACAAGTGTTCTATGTCACTGATCCGACAAGTACGAAATGGTCTATAGTGCTTTTATCTAACAAAGTAATTGATGAAAACATTGGAGATCAAGGTGATATTGATGTTGAGATTGAATCGTTTACTAGAAATGATCAAGATGAGAATTTTATAGCAAATGAATCATATATTAGAAATGATCATAATGAGGGTATTTGGATCAATCCAACCGTCCGTGTTGTTAAGAGGCGAGTAGAACATATTCCAACCAAGAAAAGAAAGAGACGTTAGTGCAAAAGGTACTATTTCGTGTCTATTATTTAATAAGTTGAACAATTTATTTACACATTTCAATGAAAATAGTCTAATGTTTATTATGTTTTTATTTAAGGTTCTTGTATGACAAATTGATGCGCGGGAATCAATTGTCAAACAGATTTTATTTCGTGTCTTCCGCCCGTATAATACTGGCAACGGGTTAGATTTTCATTCTAATTTCATTCTAATCTTTGTATCTTTTGCGTAGAAAATTTCCATCTAAACATTTGTTTTTTTTACAGTGGTCACTGGTTTGTTGGTTGCTATTAATCCGATCACAAAGAGAAGCTCGAGTATCACGGTCTAAAGCAAACAACATTACATGGATCAGAGTGGAGGTATATTAATTTTCACAATTTTGCTTATAATAGTGATGATACTTGATAAAACAAGACAACTATATATTCTTATTTGTTTTTATTTTTTTAGAGCAATACAAGTATAGATTGCGGTTATTACGTTTTGAGGTTTATGAGAGAAAACCTTTATTTGGATCAAATAGAGATTCCAATCATGGTATGGATTTATAACTTAGGATTTATTTTAATATTTATCGAATATTTCATATAATTTATTACTTTTAACTAAATCATGCATATTATGTTTTATTATGTAGTACTTTGATGAATACAATTGTGCTCATTACTCGAAAGATAAATTGGAAGAAATCAAGGAGGAATTGTGTGAATACTTTATTGAGAAAAGAATCATATAAGGTATGAAAGTTGTTGTGTTGATTTATATTAAATGGTTTATGTGTTAATTATAATGGTGTATATATTTTGGATTATAATGGTATATAATGCCTATGTTTGAATAAAAGCTTATTTGTTGAAATAAAGGCTCAATGGTTGAAATATAAGGCCTATGTGTTGAAATAAAGGCTTGTTGAATGCCATATAATGCCTATGTGTTTGAAATAAAGGCTTGAATTATATAGGTTTATGGTATTATTTCCAAAAATATGTTTTTTAAAAAAGAAAGAATATGCAGTGCATTTAAATAAAAAACGCTTCCTAAATTCTGATTTTTAAAAAAGTGCTTTTAAAAAGCACAATTTACGTGAAAAAAAGACAGCGCTTTTCAGAAAAAGCGCTGCCTATAGTTCACAATAGAAAGCGCTTTCCATTAAAAGTGCTGCCTTAAAGTGAAATAAAAAATACATTAGACAACGCTTTAAAAAGCGCTGCCTAAAGGGGGAAAATAGAAAGCGTTTTTTTCTGAAAAAACGCTGCCTAAGATGCCAATAGAAAGCATAAAAGGCCAGAAAAAGCGCTGCTAAAGGCCCACTTTAGACAGCGCTTTTCCAGAAAAAGCGCTGCTAAAGGCCTACTTTAGAAAGCGCTTTTCCAAAAAAAGCGCTGCTAAAGGCCTACATAAGGCAGCGCTTTTGCATAAAACAAAAGCGCTGTCTTTACCTATAGCAGCGCCACTTTAGGTAGCGCTTTTAAGCGCTGTTAAAAGCCAAAAAAAAGCGTTGTCTTTTCCCTTCCGTGGCATAGTGATTGATTGAAGATTTAAAACTTTTGTGGGAGGAAGGCGTTGATGTTGATGATGCGTATACAAGTGATAACTGTAAGCTGCGTGCCATGTTGTTTTGCACAATCAATGACTTTCCTACATATAGTAATTTGTCTAGGTACAACATCAAGGGACATAAAGCGTGTCCTATATGTGAATTTGCACATGCCACCACCAATTACAAAATGGAAAAAGATTGTTTATCAAAGGCAAGACAAAATATACTAAAAAATGCCGTGAAAATATGTTGGTGATCTAAAAGAAATAGGAAATATAACATATTTTCCCCCCATCTTGTCACACTCTGTCTAAAAAATAAAAAAATAGTTTTTGCGAATGTTTGCAGGGTATCAAAGTTCCCTAAGGGTACTCATCAATTGTGAAGAAACTTGTGTCAATGAAAGATCTCAATTTAGTTGGCTTAAAATCTCATGATTGTCATGTCTTGATGCAACAACTTTTACTAGTATCTATCCGTGGCATTCTACCAAAAAATGTAAGGGTGACTATAATTAGATTGTGCTTATTCTTCAATGCTATATGTTGTAAAGTCATTGATCCTAGAAATTTAGACGAGTTGGAACATGAGGTTGCAATTGTCTTGTGTCAATTAGAGATATTTTTTTCCCTCCACCATTCTTTGACATTATGGTTCACTTAGTTGTTCATTTAGTAAGGGAGATTATAATTTGTGGTCCAGTTTATTTACGGTGGGTGTATCTGATATAGTGATATATGAAGATCTTTAAAAGGTATACAAAGAATCATCACCGTCCAAAGGCTTCGTTTGTTGAACGGTACATCACATAAGAAACTATTGAGCTGTGTACAAACTATTTGTCAAAAGCAAACTCTATAGGAATTCTTAAGTCTCGTCATGATAGAAGATATGATGGTAGAGGTACTCAAGGTTTAAATATTAAGACTTTTGGCCAAATATAGTTCTTCAAGCACATTTGTATATATTGAATAACATGGATGAAGTTTAACCTTATTTGACTGCTCGCAAAAGTCTTATAAAGCAAAAATTCACCCGGATGAACGAAAGATGGTTGTTGACAGAGCATAAAAAAAATTTCATAACTTGGTTTAATGAAAGTGTTTTTAAACAGACTAGTGCATCAGAGACAATTAAATGGTTGTCGTGTATGCCTAAGTTTAATGTAATTACTTGGAGTTCATACGACATTACTAAATTTTCATTCTATACAAAGTCAAAGGATGATCGTAGTACCATACAAAATAGTGGAGTTATGGTTGAAGTTGAATCCATGTACTTTTCTAGTTCCAAAAATAACAATCATGTACTAGCATCTAGAGTGTACTTTAGGGTCATTAAGGAGACTTTGGAGATTGATTATGTTGTTTTTAAAGTTCCTTTATTTAAGTGCAAGTAGATTGACAGTAACACTGGTGTAGAAACTGATGAATTAGGATTCACACAGATCGATCTTTGAAAGGCAACTTAAAAGAACGAACCATTCATCATGGCAACTCAAGCAAAACAAGTTTTTTAAGTCATTTATCTTTCTAACACTTTATGGTCAATTGTTCTTCACAGAAAATATCTTCCTAATAGTACTGATGAAAATCAAGATTTTAACTATGATCCCTCTTATTTCGCAACACATGTACGTAATTCATCTAAAGAAAATGATTCAGATGATGTGCATGATATTCGTCTTGATCATAAAGAGGGGTTATGAGAAAACTAGTACGTAAATGTTTTATATCACTTAGTAATTTATAATTATTCATTTTACTCATTTTTACTCCTTTTACAAAATATTTAATGTTGTTGAAGATTATCCTAATTGGTTTCAAATGTTGTTAAAATTATAGGTTCTTAACTACCAATGACAAATCTTAGCATAAAACTTTTGGACAACCTACAAGAGTTTTCATTTTGGTTATTGCTTTTGTTGGTTAATCATTTGTTTTAGTTTTGCTGTAAAATTATAAGATGTGTGTCATTTTGGCTTTGCATTTGGTGTAAACAATTAATATTTGTGATATAATGTTTATGTTTGTGATATTGGCAAAATGTATAAGTTTCTGTTTCAGAAATATGCAAAATATGGTTATATATTATGTGATATGGTTCTGTAATATGGGTACAAATGAAAGTATAAAAATAATATAACGTTATCCCTTCGGTTTTTAATTATAAACGAGGTAAAAATATTGCGTTATTACCTCAGTTTTAAACAAAAGTGAGATTTAATATTGGGCGCGCCATCTAGTTCTGAAAATAATAAAAAGGTAGATGTTGCGGATCGAACCCATGTGTAGATAACTTTACCCCTCAGTTATTTAAAAATCGAGGGGTAAAGTTGCCATTTATCATTTCTTCCGTTAACAAATTTTAGAACTCCATCACCTCTTCTCCAACTTGAATGGGACAAGGAAATGTTAGTTGGTGTTGTTCTTGTTGTTCTTTTTGTTGTCTTTATTATTGTTCTTGTAGTTCTTGTTGTTATTCTTGTTGCTCTTGATGTTGTTCTTATTGTTGTTGTTGTTGTTGTTCTTCTTCTTCTTCTTCTTCTTCTTCTTCTTCTTCTTCTTCTTGTTGTTGTTGTTGTTGTTGTTGTTGTTGTTGTTGTTGTTGTTCTTCTTCTTCTTTTTGTTCTTGTTCTTGTTCTTGTTGTAGTTCTTGTTGTTCTTGTTTTTGTTCTTGTTGTTCTACTGCTGTAATTTTTTTTTAATTTTATTAAAAGACATACAACGGTGATTGTTTAAAGTAACCATTGTGATAGGTTGAGACATACAACAATGATTTTTTAAAATAATCATTTTTATAGGTTGAGATACAACAACGGATGTTTAAAGTAACATTTATGATAGGTAGCGCGCTACTTGACTTATAATCATGGTCGCATGACCTTGTTGGAAAGCCTCATACATACTATCACACATTACCTCACAACGGTTGGTCCAACGTGGTGGTATCCCTTTTCCAACCGATGTGATATGTGTTTTTCGTAATAGTGAAGAGATTTGATTATTTCATGTCAAGAATTAAGCTCAACAAAAGTAAGTATGAAAATTGTGTTTACTTCAAATTCATCAGCCTAATACTTTTCTTTTCTTACTATTATATGCTGATATTTTTTTAACAATCATTTATAAAATTGAGTTTACAAAGGTCAAAGTTGAACTTAAAAAGGAGTTTGAAATGAAAGATTTAAGTGTTGTCAGTAAGTTTTTAGGAATTGAGATCAAAAGAGACAATAACAAGATGTACTTGTTCCTATCTCAAGTGTTGGAAATGTTTGGAAAGTTTGAAGCTAAGCTAGTAACCTTACCTATATCCTAACATTTTAAAATGAGCACTGATTGAGCACCTAATTCAGAATAAGGCATGGAATTTATGGCTGAAATTCTTTATCCAAATGTAGCAGGCTCTTTGATCTATGTCATGGTATGTACTCGACCTGATATAACATAGTGAGTTTGGTGAGCATGCAGTTCATGTCAAATCTAGGGAAGGTGCATTGACAAGTCTTGAAGTGGATTTTAAGATACATCAAATATTCAGTTGGGAAGGGTTTTGTTTATGGCGGAGCTAATAAGAGTTGTGATAGCTCAGCTCCCATCAAAGATTTTGTGGACTCTTATTATGCTGGCTGCCTTGACACCATAAAGTCGGTCACAAGATATATCTTTATGCATTTGGCACAAATATCAGCGGGAAAGCAAGCCTACAAAAAGTAGTGACTTTATCCACTACAGAGGCAGAGTATATTACACTAATAGAGGTTGTAAAGGAAGCTCTTTGGCTGAGAGGAATAACTCGATAATTCAATCTTCAAGATCAGATTATCACAATACATTGTGATGATCAAAGTGCAATACACTTGATAAAAAAATCAAGTCTATCATGAGAGAACTAAACACGTTGACATCAAACTACATCTTGTTAGGAAAGTCATCTTAAAAGGAACAATAAATGTTAAGAAAGTTGTTATTGAAGATAACTCATCTAACATGATCACTAAAGTTTTACCAAGTAATAAGTTCTATTATTGTTTGGACTTGGTTCAACTTAAGTAATCCTAAGTCCACTGTGCAACAAAACCAGCAGTTACTTTTGATCTTCCATTGTTATAGTTACTGAACCAAAGTGGAGGTTTGTAGAGATCGATTCAATCAACTATGATGATGCTCATTTCTCTTTTTTATCCACTTAATTGTTTACTATTCTTTGTAAGGTTAGATTAAGTTTAATTAGCTATAAATAACATATAGGTTCTTTAATGTCGAACTCACATTATACAATTGTGCTCTGATCAAAGATTCAATACAATTTCAATAAACGATTTATATTTGACTCCACCAATATATATAGTTTAATATTTGATCCCACCAATTATCATGATTTTATTATTTTTAATAGTAATAAACAACACATTTTTTATATTGTTTCATAAATCAAATTATACAAAAGTTTTGAACAACAAGAATGTCACGTGCACCTGCTCCAATACTAAAAAAAGTTAAACTATAGAAAAAAGTTATATTGTTTCACACTTTTTACATATAAGTTAAGCAATATGTATTAGAGATGCTCTAAGCTTCCATTGTTAGAGACACCCACACCCCCAAACCTAAATCTTCAAAAAGAAGTATTTCCGGGGCTAAATGGTCTATGCTTCATCTCTTCCCACTCAAGATAAATCTTAACTACTTAACTGATTGAGGACATTTAGAAGTTCGCATCCAACTAAACAAGTCTATATTCCTCCCTCCAAAACAAAACAAAAAGCTCTAAATAAGTAAACCAAAAAAACTGTATCAAAAGACTAAACTCTCATTAACCATCAAATTCAAGTACTACTTTACACATCGTGTGAGAGTTAGGAAACTCATGGGGCTACCGGATAATAGACTTTATCAGTCTAATATTAACAAAAATGCAATACTTGTAGTATTCTTTTGTACTATAATACTTGTACATATTACAGAACAAGACAGCATAAAAAGTCGAGGGGACCTTAGCTCATGTCTCTTTACTTTTCCCACAAAAATTACAAAAGAATAAAACAAATCTAGAGAAATATCAACGGTCAGATACTCATCTTAAAGTATATATCTTCCCCAGAGAAAAACTAAAAGTTTCTCAAAGGTTATAATAATACACTACCAGTAATAATCAAAGAGCTTAGAAGTAATAACCATAAAGAGACTCCACTCACATTCCCATCTCCCAAAAAACCAATACCAGAATCATTGCATCATATTCTAGTTTTCTATTATAAGAAAGCTTCTGCCTCAAATTTCACTGCTACTCCTATGCTTTCCATGGCATAGAAACACCATTTGTAACACTGAAACAAGTTACTTCTTTCTTTTTATACAATGAGCAAATCCAAAGCTCAAAGAAAGGCTACTATTACTAATCATGTAAGCCAGAAGGAAAACCAAAAGCCTCAGAAAACTGAGAAACAACCCTCTTGGGCAGTTGTTAGAGGCTTTTTGGCTTGTAGGAATGTTGAAGTCCAAAAACAGCAACAGCAGAAGGAAGCAAAACAAGAATCACAGCCACAACCACAACCTCAACATGTAGCAGAAACAAAGCAACCTAAGAAGAAACAAGAGCAGAGAAAGCTGAAAGAGGAAAGAGTCTCTGAAGACAACAACAAGAAATGCAAGAAGATGAAATGTTCAGGTTCACTCTGCAACAACACTGGAATGATGGCAAAGCCAGAAACAACAACAACAACAGCAGCAGCAGCAGCAGCCGCCGCCACAACAACCACACGAACAACTACAGATATTCACAAGAAAAAGACATCATTCAGTGTCTCCAAAACCAACCTGGCTTCAAGCTCTAGCAGATCCATGAAAGCTCCTCTTAATGAACTTAACGGAAGAACCGCTTCAGCTTTGTCATCTTCTTCGCAATCAGCAGCATCTTCTAACTCATCCGGCGCTGGTTCGTTTAGAGGAATGCCGTTTAGGAGACTCTCCGGTTGTTACGAGTGTCGAATGGTTGTTGATCCAGTTCTCGGTTTCACAAGAGACTCTTCTCTAAGAAGCTCTATTTGTTCTTGTCCTGATTGTGGTGAAGTCATGAAAACTGAAAGTCTTGAACATCATCAAGCTGTCAAACATGCAGGTATATCTATATGTTAGACACACTAGTAACTGTGATTTGTAGCGTTTGAAAATCAATCACTTATTTTTGTCATTGTTTGTGCATATTAGTTTCTGAGCTGGGTCCAGAAGATACAAGCAAGAACATAGTCGAAATCATATTCCATTCAAGCTGGCTAAAGAAGCAATCTCCGGTCTGCAAAATCGACCGGATCCTGAAAGTCCACAACACACAGAAAACCATAACAAAATTCGAAGAGTACCGAGACTCGATCAAAGCAAAAGCTAATAATCTCTCGAAAAAACATCCCCGCTGCATAGCAGACGGAAACGAATTACTAAGGTTTCACTGCACAACCTTTGTTTGTTCTTTAGGCCTAAATGGTTCCTCGAATCTCTGCAACTCAACACCGCAATGCAACGTCTGCAGCATAATAAAACACGGGTTTAAGTTGAGTAGCGGAGGGGAAGGAATATTGACGACAGCGACGAGTGGCAAAGCACACGACAAAGCTAGTACTGTTTTGGATGTTTCAGGTTATGAGGGTGGTGATGAAAAGAGAGCAATGTTGGTTTGTAGGGTGATAGCAGGGAGAGTGAAGAAGAACTTGGAAGGTGGTAGTAATGGTATGGAAGAGTATGATTCGGTTAGTGCTGGTGACGTTGGTGCTTATTCAAATTTGGATGAGTTGTATGTCTACAATCCTCGAGCTATTTTGCCTTGCTTTGTTGTAATCTATAGAGGCTTTTGAATTTGATGATGAATCATGCATGTATGCTGGATTTATGGATTAAATTTCTTTGAATATCACTTAATGGTGTTTTTATGTTTTTATTTGTAGTGTCTGTCTTGTAGCAAAATTTGGATCTTTATCGTTTTTTGGGGAAGTAGAACTACATTTTTGTATGCATTTGATTTGATGGTATCATAGTCTCTCACTCCCTCAAAAATCAATGGAAACACTTAATCTAGGATTGTATAGCTAGGCTATTTTTTACCTCATAATAAGAGTGCATATATAAAGAAGTAGCTGAAACTTTTGTTTCCATTCAAACAAAGGATTTTTTTTTCTTTTGGACAAACCCTTCAAACAAAGGATGGAACATATATTTATGTATATTATATATACTAAGTGCATAGTTAATTAGTTGTGTAGGATTTAATTAAGTCCACCTACCTCACGGTCCGGTGTGTGAGCTAGATTTGTGTGGTGCGTTTCCATGGAATCCGGAACAAGTCATACTTCTAATTGACTCTTGTTTTGTACTCATTCTACAAAGTTTAGACCAACTAAGCATGGGTTTATTTTAACACGAAAATTGCGGTGAATATCAAAACACAAATAGTAGAAACAAAGCACTTATCGTTGTTTATCTTTTACATACAAACATAAGTTTTAGTATCATCAATAAGAAGCCACGTTAGCATATAATGCCACCATTTAGGTCTTCATCATAGCCAACTAAAGAAGGCGCGAAAAGAGAGTGGGAAAAAGGAATTTTGGCGTGGGAGTTACACGGCAAATTTTTGGACTGTGTGCAAGGCTAGTTAATAGTGAAAAGGGTGAGGAATCACAAGATGGCATGTCATGGTTGTGAAGATGGAAACAAAAAGGAAAGATACTACAGGAGGAGGTCAGAATAAAGACAGAGCAGAAGAGCAAGATACTGTGGATGCAATGATAGAAAAGTATAAACGAAGCATGAGAAATGAGAGTGGAAAATTCTATGGATTGAATTTAAGAAACTGTCACTAGCACTACTAGCATGAATGAGATGGTGACGTTGCACAACAATGACTAGGCCTTATGGAAGCATGCAGCTAACAGTGATTATAATGTTAATGTGGGGTCCACCATCCTGGTAGTGGGGCCCACCACACAAGATCTTATGTTTGTTGTTTGCATAATAATAAGGTTGTAAACTGGCTTGCCAAGAACACACATAGCTTGCTCTTTCTAATTTAGGTGCCCCCAAACCATGGTTTTAAAACAATAAGGTTTTCGTTTAACTTGTTACTAACACTCTATGGCTTGAAAATATCGAAGATAATCTTCCAAGAAACAGCTCCATTTAAGGCCAAGGTTAATACATAACGTCAAAGTCCCTGCAAAAGGGACCATTTTTTCTCAACTTTTCGTACAAATGGAATGACTGTCAGTACAGAAACATAATGATGAAAACATTAACAAATGATCTGTGGTTTTGAAATATTGTTGCATGTCAAACCAGGAGCGGTGTTTTATCACTGCTTTCCTCTGACGGTGTAATCAAATTTCCCTTCTAATAATATAAAAGTGGGAAACATACTCAAGGAGTTTGCTACCATCCCACCATGATTCCTTGCTTCCTAGTGGAGGCTCAACCTGTATGTAATAACCTTGGGATAGGATGTCATCAGAATAAACTAAATGTGTATTAATCAATGGTATTAGTAAAGTTCTATTGCCCATTTTCATACGGAGTTAAATAAACTCATACCTGTGTGGATACCAACTTCAATAGTAGTATCTCCTAAATTCTTAAGTTACTTGTGCCAGCACATGGACAAATAATTGCACTTTAACTAAAATAAATTAACAGATTAAGCCACTATTAAAAAACATCCAAATATCTATAAAGTCTATTAAAAAAATATTAGCATTAGTAAGTTTTGGATCTAAAACAACGGAAATCCACATAACCTACAAATATTTCTCAAATTCAACATTCATATTTTAAGCCTTGCCCCCATTTGCAATGCTTCAAATGGAGATTTATTTTACAAACCAAAGGAAATTATACTTGTGTCCTGCCCCTGCACCAGGGAAAACAAGGGTGAAAGAAGAGAGAGGAAATTGAGATAAAATGGGACAAGGATCCCTACACTCAGGCAAATAAAATGAGGAAAAGTGGAAGAGAGATCGCAAAGGGTTTTGCAGCAGAGGATACAAGTCCTTAACGAGTACTCCCTCAGTTCCTTTTTAAGTGTCATTTTTTGACTTTTTACACATACCAAGAAAACTAATCATTATAGTTACTTTTAAAACAACAATTTTTCTTTTACCTACAATACTCCTAATTATTTATTACATTCATCTTACTTTTATCTCTCTGTAATGATTACATAGGGGTAATTTTGACAAAAGTGTAATCAATACTACCTTGAACTTTACAAATGACAATTAAAAATAAACAAAAAATTATTCTAAAAATGACACTTAAAAAGGAACAGAGAGAGTACATCTTAGTTATCCGACTAATATCTTCCAATCTACTACAGGCTTCTTTTGCAATTTTCCACCCACCTGTTTTAGATAAACATGCATACAAATCTTCTCTTATTTTCCAATAAATAAAATGAACGAAGTGTGACATAAATAGTAGATACTTGAGTCCCTTAATCATGTTACATTGGTTTTATAAATATATTTGTTAAGACAATTCACCACCAATAGGCATAACAAATAACAAAATACACCATTCTCACCACATGCTCATCAGAGTGAAAATTTCAAAGAAACCCTGGGAATGTCAAGCTGCTCAACCAAACTAAGAGATGGGCTAATACCCGATGACTTCTGTAAACTGTAAAGAGTAGAACATAAAAAATTTCAGAAAGAGTAGGTTCCTTTAATGGCATTACTAGTGAACAAAAAGAGAATACTTGTTCGACAAGAATTTGGCACTAATGTAGCTATAAAACAATGACAATGTCTAAAGTGCATTGACAATTATGCGGTAAAAATGCCACCTTAGATTTTGATCAAATTTGAGTTTGTGAATGATTGGAATTGTGTAAGCTTCCCAACTTCTTGAGCCCAGGTGTGTTTTTTTCCATGTTTCCTGTAAGGCTACAAATTGTAACTTTGACGCACATTTAACAATTTGTGGCTGAGAAAAGAGACTCAACCACTTTCAATAAACTATAAAGTTTATCACAAAATGTTAATAGAACAATTATGCGGCACTAGCTAATCGTGTTGTGGTTAATATCAGTGTTGTTAGTTGCGGATCGCGGAAAATAGCAGTTTGTTCTGCTATGCAACAGTGTTATAGTGTCGCTATAGCCTCTATTTCATAATACTTTGCAATAAATAGCGTATTGCAAAACAATAGAGATTTGTTCAATTTTCGCTATACAATAGTGTGATGGACTATAGCGCCGCTATAGCCATTATTTAACAACAATGGTTAATATGAAACTGTTTAATTAAAAAGTGAAGTGGTGAAAATCACAAGTGGTATAAGTACAATTGAGTTTACCTCTTCAACTTTTGATGGGTGATGCGAAAATTGGATGTGCGAAACTGAAACCTCATGGGAATAGCCTGTATGTATTACAAGCTTTTCGGATTGAGCTACTTACTGTATTCAGATGAAACAAGCTTATCCAGCAAAATTTTCATGTAACAAATTGCAATTCATGTGGACTAGTATTATCCGCATGACCAGCAACGGTGATACAAGACCTGATTCCAGTATTTGATAAATCAGTTTCACACTTTCAACACACCACCAATAAAACCGTGTTTTGCATGTCCCAGAATCAAGGTGTTCCATGAAGTAGAACCTTTGCATAGGATTTCATAGAAAACTTATGTATATGTCCAGTAGGAATGAGATGATTGATAGTTCTGTGCTTTAACCTTTTAGTGCCATCACCAAAACATGGAGACTTCCTTCCAGAATTCAAGGTTCAATCATGTCATTCCTTATAAGCTAGAATAATCTGCGACTCGTCTGGAAATATCTTATGTATCGGGATTATGCTATACGCCAAACCAGCATTCTCAACTTGAGATCTCAATCCAGCTTTTTCCAGCTCCTTTTTTGCCTAATTTTTTCACAGCTTCTCTGACTTTGCTTAAACTATCCCACATTCCAAGAGATGCATAAACATTTGACAGCATTATGTATACAGAAACATCTTCTGGTGAGGTAGCAAGGAGATGCTCGGCAACAATGTTTGCAAGATGTCGGTTCTTGTAAGTTCCACAGGCACAAAGCAAGGAAGACCATAAAGTTTTATCGGGCTTAAATGGCATTTCACTAATCAATTTTCCTGCTTCTTCAAAACGTCCAGCTTGACCAAGTATATCAACCATACAATTGTAATGTT
Organism: Lathyrus tuberosus; assembly: GCA_022829125.1. NCBI lineage: Eukaryota > Viridiplantae > Streptophyta > Magnoliopsida > Fabales > Fabaceae > Lathyrus > Lathyrus tuberosus. The sequence goes on along the minus strand of JALAZF010000060.1, from coordinate 8,238,608 downwards.
CTGGGCATGGTATCAATCCATGTTTTGTTTCAATAGAATTAAACACAGTCCATGCCTCTTCAACTAGGCCAGCACGCCTACAAGCAGTAAGAACACCTAGAATGGTGATTTTATTTGGCTTTGTACCAGATTCTATCATCTTAAGCAGAAGACTAATTGCCTCGTTAGCTCTTCCATTTTGTGCACATCCCACAATTATACCTGTCCAACTCATGGTATCCACTTCTGACAGACAAGCAAACAACGCTAAGGCATCCTCGATGTCACCACATTTTGCATACATATCAATTAGAGCAGTTGTAATTACTCTCTCTGATTCATACCCTTTCTTAATACATAAAGTGTGAACTTGCTTCCCACGTTGGTGAGATGCCATACTTGAACACGCTTTCAGAACAATTGAGATGACAAAATGGTCAATTTGAAGACCCAAATGAATCATATCCATGAAAAGGGAAAAAGCTAACTTATCTGAACCGAAGCTAGCACAACCGGCAATCAAACTAGACCAAGCCACAACATCTTTATCCGGCAACCTCTCAAACAGTCTTAATGCATTGTCAATATTGCCCCGTTTTGAATACAGGTCAATAAGAATGCTCCCAACAACAAAATCTAACTCATAGCCACTAGTGATGACCAATCCGTGCACTTCGGATGCCAAACTTGAGTTATCGAAGTAAATGCATATCTTTAAAGCAATACTAAAGGTATGAAAATCAAAGAGTACACCAGAATGATGCATATGAGAAATCATACTGAGAGCCTCATCATAATCTCCATTGGCAACATACCCAGAAAGCATAGAATTCCAAAGCGCCAAGCTTTCAGAAACCGAAGAGCTCCCAAAGAATTGATCAAAAATCTTCACTGCATCACCCAAAAACTTGCAATTCGAATACATTTCAATCAATGTCGATATACAATAGCAGCTAGACTCAAGCCCCAACTTAATAATATAACAATGAATCTGTCTCCCTAACATTAACTCACCACCAAGACCACAAGCTTTGAGAGCATTTGGTAATGTGAATTCATCCAGTTTAAGGCCTTTCACGTGCATCATAGAAACAAATTGCAACGCATGGGGACTATCATTATCTACAAGACCAGCAATAATGCTATTCCAAGATACAATATCCGGTTCCGGCATTTTATCGAACAGTTTCATCGCATCACCAATCAAACCATGTTTAGCATGTCCCAGAATGAGCGTGTTCCACGACGTAGCATTTTTACACGGGATTTCATAGAAAACTTGTTGAGCTTCCCTCAAACTCCCACATTTGACGTACATGTCCAAGAGGGCATTCATCAGAACAGTATCAACATCCAACTTAGATTGAAATATATGGTGATGAACCAGCTTGCCCAATTCAACATTCCCCGTAAGACCACACGCTTTGAGAACTGAAGAGTACAAGAACTGGTTAGGTTGTTCTGTTTTGGATTCTAACATCTCGTTGTAGAGCATTAGAGCTTCGCGGGGCCTGCCAGAATTGGTGAATGCAGAGACCATTGTTGTCCAAGAAATTATGTTTCTATGAGGCATTTCGTCGAACAGGTTACGTGCATCATTGAAACTGTAACACTTAACATAAACAGAGATCATGTTATTTAAGAGAAAAACGTGATTAAAATGGCCGGATTTGATTATGTAAGAATGGATTGATTTAGCATTTTGAATTGCTCGTAAGCGTAAGCAACAACGCAAAGCGAATTGGATTTGGTTTAAATCCATTACTAGAGAGAATTTTAAGTATAACTTATCGGTCTTTTATTGACCTTTGTTGCTTTAAAATTACTTGGAGTAGAGAAGTTAATGAGAAGAAAAAAATTTCAAAGTAGTTTATCCTCCCCATTTGAGTGTATCCCTTGACCACCAACACTGCGTTTCTCTATAAGGAGCTATTAGAATGGTGTTTGATCTTGTAAAACCAAAAGGAATCTTACCCAATGGAAGATCAATAATACTCCAAGTAAGGTTTTCATCAAGATCAGATATCTCAGTGTCCATTGTTTTCCTCCAACAGTTGAATTTAGAAGCATGGTTATATATTTCAGGTTTAGTACTACTCTATTTTAAAAACCGAATTGACGGGTCGAATAGATTGAATCCTTAATTGGAGGGATTAGAGATGGTTGAATTGGATAAACTATTAAAGCACCAAGAACAATCTATAATATAGGAAAGTTAATGATTCTGGAAAATCATTTTATAACCCTTTTCATTAGCATGATATGTCAGCAATTTAGCGGCATTTAGTGTCTAAAACCGACTTTTTTGTAGCAAATCATGTCTTAGTTTCTTCCTAATTACACTCTTTGGGATAATTACACTTAATATAAGAGAAACAGTTGCCCCTATCATTTCTTTCCAACCATTGCAAACTGGATCGAACATCACCTTTTTCACAATTTCTTTCTCTCTCACCGTCCTTTCCTTCGTTGTCTCTTTCTCATTGTCTTTCCCTCTCTCTCACCGTCCATTTTTTCTCTGTGTTGCTCTTCATCTCCTTCACTGTCTTCTGTCTTTCTCATCTTCTTCCTTCTTCCCGTTCCTTCTTCCGTCTTTCATTGTCGTCGTCTTTTTCTTTAAGCGTCTTCCGTCTTCCGTGTTTCCTCGATGCATTGTTGTGTACAAAATATTAGAATGGGTTGTTTGCTTTGGGATTTCTACCTGTGTTATTTGGTGCACACTTCAGATCCCTTACAATGGGTTGTTCGAGGGTTTGTTCTACAGGTGCAACATTTGTTTCAAGGTTTCCCGGAGCGGTCGAAATAGGTAGTTGTTCAAAACCATTATCGACTAACTATAACTGTATTTATTTTATATAGATGCTGCTACTGACGAAGATGTTGATGTTGCTGTAGATGTTGTTAAAAGACCCTTTTCCAGAAATAAGGGTAGAGATTTCTCTGCTGCTTCTGGCTCTCTTTGTCGTCGGTATCGTCGAGCCATTGTTGGTAAGGTCCTAATTTTTACAAATATTTATGTTGTTCAATTAACATCTTCAGCTACATGTGATTTTAGGTTATAATTTTGATTATTTGAACATTTAGGTCACAAGTTAAAGAATCTTACTCATTTGTGAGTGACATGATAGGATATGATACAATTTTTCCCGTTTTTACTTTATGTATTTGTTAAATTCTGAAGTTACTTAAATATCGTGTAGTAGGATAGATGGAAGCAGTTTATCTGGGAAGATTCCGAGTTTTATTGGAAGCTGGATGAAACTTTAAAGATTGTGAGTATACATTTTGGTTCATCCATGGCATTTTATTTGTTGAAGAATTATACAAGGATATATCATGCTTAATGCTTCGTAAGATTATGTTTTGTAGGGATTTACAAGGCATGTCGATGGAAGGTCCGATTCCTCCTACTATATCTCTCTTGAAAAACATGAAGGAATTGTGAGTACTTTCTGTGCCTGTTCAAGATGTTGCTGATTCCTGCAGGACTGGTGCTGCTACCAATGTTATCTTTGGCCTTGCCTTAGGATACAAGTCTGTTATCATTCCAATGTTTGCCATTGCAGCATGAGTAGAGAGTAATCGCCATTGCACCACTATTTTTGGTTGAAGGTATAGATTGGTCAAACTAATTGAAGTTCTGGTTGTAATGTCCTTACTATTCTTTACCTGTTATTGTATTAATCAGCTGTAAGTTCAGAGCCTGTTGTCGAAAATAAGTGTTGTTTTCTGAGAAAGAAAAGAGTGTTTGAATGAGGAACTCTTCTGATTGGTTATATGCAGATTATACAACATATGGCTCCCCTCATTGGATTGGTAAAGGACTCACCTGTGTTTGTTTCAAGCCTAAGGGAAACTGTCAACCTGAATTATGACACATTTTCGTGGACCACGACATCATCCAAGCTTTACTTCTCTCCGAGCAGTCTGCCCCTAAAGATTCCCGCATGCAGGGGTCATAGTTTGGTAAGCATGTCCATTTGAAAACTATCTATTCTTAGTTTTTTGTTTTAGGCATGTCCATTAGCTTCATTTTGCTTTACTAGTAACTTAGGTTTCCCAATTTGAAAACTATCTATTCTTAGCTTTTTGTTTTAGGTACTTGATTATGTAATTTTTGAAAGTATGTGATTCATGTAGGTGATGGTGATAGCAGCAGCAAAAATGTTCTGGATGCATTTTTCTTGGGAAAAGCTCTGGCTGAAACTCTAAATGAGAGAATTGAGTCGACGGTTGGTGAGTTTTTGTAGAATGTCATTTCTTTGTGAACTACCATTGTCCAGGGATAAGGACCTTTCTTTGAAGAATGTCAGGCATTTCATTTTAGATGAATGTGATAATATGCTGGAATCACTTGGTATGTTTAATTGATGAGCAGCAGTTCTTCTGACTAGATTCATTCTTTTTCACTTCCTATGATTTCTTGGTTTTCATTGTCTTCATTGTAATATCTCCAGACATGAGGAAAGATGTGCAAGTATTGATTAGTGCAATAGGAAGCATTATGTTTTCATCTAACTTGATGTTTGGGATATTAGTAGGCTATACGTGGTCTGTATGTGGTTTCAAGTATTGATTAATGTGTTTGGAGTTTGTTAATCATTTTAAGTTTCAGTTGAGATTGATCGGAAGCACCTTAGGCGTTTCACTTCGGATTGTTGTCGCAAGCAGGCATCGGGCATCCAGAAGTATAATGTCTCTGAAACAACCATGGCAGCTGCATCAGCCACTGGAAGATCAGTAGTAGTCGCTGCAAACGCTGTCGTCAATAGTAGCTATTTTTCAAAGGGAGCCTCCTGGATGTCCGCTGCTCTAACCCGGGCAGCTCAAGCTGCATCTGATTTGGGTAACCGTGGTGCTAGGCAGTAACGCATTGAAATTGTGAATAGCACGCTGCTGCTGTCATTGGGAATAAGATCATAGTGGTTGGCGGAGAGTCTGCAACCGGATTGTTAGATGATGTGCAGGTACGGTTCGCTTCAGTCAATTGCTGCTAACAACATCATAGTGTGACTATTCTACCATCATCATTGACATTGACATTGACATTAGATATTTTGTTCCTTTATAGAACTGTCATTTGATGTGAATGTGGTCATGTTGCTTTTGCTTTTCATTCTCAAGTGCTAAATTATGACACTTTTTCGTGGACCACGACATCATCCAAGCTTTACTTCTCCCCGAGCAGTCTGCCCCTAAAGATTCCTGCATGCAGGGGTCATAGTTTGGTAAGGATGTCCATTTGAAAACTATCTATTCTTAGTTTTTTGTTTTAGGCATGTCCATTAGCTTCATTTTGCTTTACTGGTAACTTAGGTTTCCCAAATTGAAAACTATATATTCTTAGTTTTTTGTTTTAGGTACTTGATTATGTAATTTTTGAAAGTATGTGATTCATGTAGGTGATGGTGATAGCAGCAGCAAAAATGTTCTGGATGCATTTTTCTTGGGAAAAGCTCTGGCTGAAACTCTAAATGAGAGAATTGAGTTGACGGTTGGTGAGTTTTTGAGTAATGTTGGAAGATTGCAAGCTGAACAACAAAGACAAGTTCAGGAATTTCAGGTAAGATTAAGAAACAGTTTAAACTAGCTTTGTGTCTAACAGTTATAGCAGTCCTGTAGTATAAAAGGATTTGAACAAATTACTATTGTTTAACACTAAGCTATTTATTACACATTGTGGTTAGTTCTATAACATTGTAGCATGACAATCCTGAGTTTGGATGGTTTGGTAACTAATATTAGATTGTAGTTTTACTTGTAGCATATAGTCATCGGGAAAATTTTGGATTAGACCATGAAATTCGATTGATGTTGGTGACCTTTGATATTAACAATTAATGGTAGCAAAGGATGCTAGAAGTGTGGACATACTCTGTTATCATGTCTCCTTAAGCCAAAAACATTTAGAAGGGATAGAAATGTATATTGAACTTTATAAAATTATTGTTATAGTCAATTCACAAATAAGTATCCATTGAGGAAATGGTAATGGTAGAGCTGAACTGTACCTATTCGTTTGGTATGAACACATTTCATTATGTAGCAAATTATCCTGAAACTTTGTTGGTGTTCACTATTTGTTATCTCTTTCTTCTGTTTGAAATACATTTCCTGAAATTTTAGTGAGGTTGTTTTTCTTCATAGGGTGAAAAAGAGTGTCCCTATTACATGCAGACTGTAACAAAAGGATGATCTTAATAAAGCAGGTGATTGAAATAAGATGCATATTACATTCTTTGTAGATTTTTGGTGATTAAAATATGGTCTTTTATGCTATATAGCACCAACAGCTTAAATTAAGAGTGTATCCGGATAGGTAGTTGTATTTAATTTGTTTTCTTTTTCAAATTTCTTTCCATAAATCCAAGTTTCTATTTTGTTGTGAATAACTTTACTTTTGAAGGATTGGAATACTACATTGTATTTATATTTGGCACTAATATTCTGCTCTTATGGATCAAAATGTAATTGAGAAACAAAAATTCTTCAACATTGAAGTGTTAACAGTTATTCCTTTGTGGAGTAAAGTTGCATGACAACTTTCTTATATTTTACAAAGTCATAATCTGCAGCAAGTGTGTAATCCTACTTAATATGGTTTGGTAGATCCACACGTTCTCCTCTGAAGCTAATTGACAGGTCGACTGCCTTAACTAGGTATATACTTTGCTGGCACCTGTTATCATGAAGGGAAATAACAAGACTTCTTTGAGTCATCAGGAGGTATCATCGGCATCTCTTTGATTCAATTGATATATGCAGTGTTTGGATAAATGGCTTAATTAAACGCTTATAATTTGCATTTACTTACTGTCAAATAGATTAAATTTTTTTCTTGCCTTATCTAATACGGCTCAATTTGGTCAACTTATCAGAACCGGCTTTTAGGAGAAAACAACGAAGAAATTGAACAGATACTCTCACTTACCTTCGAGAATTACAAGTCAATTGACGAATCATCGTTCTCTGGCAACTAAAGATGAATATAGGTACTTTTTAATTATCTTGAAAGTTTTGTAGTATTATTGTAACTTTGAAGGCTCATTTGGCAATTTTGATTTGTGCATATTTTTTGGCCTCATGTGTTTTTCAAGGTGCTGTATAATGGCAACTAAATATTTGTCGTGTGATTTGTGCATAATCTTAAGCCATTTTATGTTGTTAATTATTAAGCGTACCATAACTTTTTAAATATGGGAGGTTTTTAGAAAGTTTGATGGAAATTTCTTTTGCTTTACCAAAAGGGGGAGAGTGTAACATGAGTTTGTTGGTGACGATTTAAATATTGCGTAGTACGGTTTAAATTTTATGATTATGTCTAATTGCATTTTTTCTCAGAGATGTAAGAGATGTCTCTTCAGATGATAGACTTGCCTGTGAGTTGCCTCTAGAGAAATCACTATTGGATAAGCCCTCTCAAGCAGACACTACTTTCTATGGTAGGAATCAAAACAATTTACCAGTAGTTCCTCCCCCGCATGGTTTCAGAGCTGCACTAGACAAACCTTATATGAGTTCTTTAGACGGTGATGGTAGAGACGACTCTAATACACGATACAGAAGCAATGAACCTGCCTTTGTAAGAGGGCACGGAGGCAATTCCTGGAGGGCAGCTCCAAACTGGACTTCACATGTACCAAATGGATTTGTTCCCTTCCCACCTGGACCAGGTCATGGAGCTTTTCAAACAAGAATGCCACAGTTTTCATCTCAACCTCTCTTTGGCGTTAGGGCTCCATTGGATGTTAACCATGCTGGTATTCCCTACCATATTGCTGATGCTGACAGGTTTCCCGGTCACTTGCGCCCACTTGTGTGGCCAAATTTGATGGATGGTACAGGTCCTGCTCATCTGCATCGATGGGATAACAACAATAATGGGATTTCCATATATGATCCTCATATGTATGGTGGTTCTGATTGGGACAGAAGCAGGCACCCAACAAATAGCCATGGATGAGAGTCTGGTTCAGAGAATTGGAAAGAACAGAATAGTGATTCAAACAAAGACTTGCCTTCACCAGTCTACAAAGATGAATCAAAATAGTGAACCATGCACGCAACTCATACTTTATTTCCTTCTCAGTCCTATCTTAGACTTTGAAGTCTACGATCGAATTTGCTGGTGTTTGCGTGATTCGAGGTGTTGCTTCATACAGATTATTACTTATGTAGTACCATGGTATATGTGAGATTTTTGACAGCTCATGTTGTGTGTATTGAAGGGCTTCTATGTTATGCTTATGTTGTTCTACAATTTCATAATTTTTTGACCTTTGCTTAGATTGCATCAGTTTTGAGTACATACTATTTCATAAATTGTGTTAATCAAAGTTCTGTTAATAGCACTGTCTTGGAATGCAAGGTGTTGTCATAGAATTTGAGCGATTCGTGCTTGGTTTAAAATATGTTAATAGCACTGAATTTGAACCAAATACCAAAAGTTCATGTGTCATATTTATGCCTGAGGTACTACATTAGTTTTTTTCAACTGAATGCACTACTACGAAAAACCCATTTAACAACGGTTGGAAATGACATATAATGACGGGGGCGAAGGCGTTGTTATGTAGAGTGTTGTTATATATGAGGTACGTACAATGACGGTCCTGGGAAACGTTGTTGTATTCTAGTATGCGCGCACCATTTCACGGCGGTTAGTTTAGTCAACCGTTGTGATATACTAAACTGTGATCTGGTTCGATTCTCAGCAACAATATTTTTTATTTATATTAGCGTTTGACATACAACTATGGATAGGTTTATAACCGCTGCCAAAAACAGACTGTTTTAAATGTAAAATTTATCTGCGTATCAAATTATTCCCATAATTTATCCTGTCAAAACAGCTTCTGTTTACATGCAAACACAATATGTGCATCAAACACAATTCTTCCTATATTTTATCCTTATAAATGAATCACAGAATTTACATCAAAAGAAATTTACATCAAAAGCTAAATGAATCAGAGAATTAAACTGCTAACATTGTTTAAATCAAAAGCCAATATTATTGATTTCATTATGTGCATCAAAAGCCAAAACTATTGTTCACATTATGTGCATCAAAAGCAAAAAATATGTGCATCAAAAAATGTTGCTGATATATCATACAGTAGGAGCAGATCCCTTAAGCTCATTGTGGATATACGCCCAACGTTTACGAAGATCCACAAAGTCCTCAAGGAGGAATGGGGTTTCGTCGTTAAACATCTACATAAGAGAAAAAAATTGAAGATATATCATGCATGATAATAATTCAATAGTCAACTTATATATTAATATATGTAAACATTTTATGGCATATATTACCGTATCCCATGAATCAACAGTGCCGGCAAGGACGATGTTTAACATATGTTTCATGATAAAATACCCACACTCGTAACTCCCGCGTTGTTTCCTCGTCTACAAATTACATGAATATAAAAACATGAATACAACCACACATGCATGAATGTAAATGAAATAAATAGGTAATCGGGCCACTTACTTTAGGAGCAAGGTATGTGGGCTTTTTTCTAACATTCCTCAACATATTAACTTGCTCCACAATACTGCACATTGAAAATTGAATTAAACATATTACATGATAAACTAATTACAATTAATGCCAAAGAAAATGATATTAAACAAAGACACTTACGTTAATACAAGATCTTTCATTGGTTTGTGGAGTGGATCATGCAAGGAACACAGTAATGTCACCATATTTGTCCTAAACGATATTACGATCAATTGCCAATGATCACTGAATGAACACGAGAATATATATATATATATATATATATATATAATTAGTTGTTACTAAAACAAAACTAAATATAGAATATATAAATAAATTACAACAATACTTACCTACAGATGAATGGTGCAAGGTAACATTCTTTTCCTCCCTCATTTAGCCGTTCTTTCAAGTACTTTTCCATGATTTTTTTTCATTATACGCCCAACTAATATAAGTTGGCTCCAAGATTCCATAAGTACTTGATTTATTTAACTCTATACAAACACGGTGAATGTACCTAAATGGTCAAAGAAAATGAATAAATTAAGGGAGAAAATACAAAAAAATTATAATGTTCTATAATGACATGTATATTCAACTATATACTTACGTGCACCAAACTTGCAAAATAGATAGGTCAAACCACTTATATCCTGCGAGAAAATCCCTCACATCTTCATGAGTGTAATACACTAAATCCAATTTTGGGCAATGTTCTAGCGGGAGAGGTTGCGCAAGGTCTGTTGTTGAAATGGAGTAGTATAAACTTGTTATTTCATTTGGACTAGGGTCCAATATCCCGTTGCGGTTATCTACAGGTGGGGGAGGGGCTGTACAATTACTCCCTTTTGTAGAAGCGTGATTTATGACACTTCTACTTGGAGTTTGATCATCACCAACGCAACGACAATCTTCATTAGTTTGTTGTTCGAGGCTTTCACTTAATCTCTACATCATAACATTCAATTAGAACATAAAACAAAAATAAGCACAATATATTCAATTAGAACATATAATATATATCATACAAAAATAAGCACGATTTACGACACATACCGAATACATCTCTTGTAACCTTTCCACTTTTTTCTCCCTTTTTTCCCTCTCCTCCTCAAACAGCCTCCTTTGCTCCGCCAATTGCTTCTCAACATTATCAATCTTTTGTCGTTGAGCAAGAAATTCAGCGATTTCGGTGCTTCTACTTTGAGATCCAAAGTATGACCTTAAGCCGACACCATCTCCGAAACAAATGTGCCTTCACGGGCCGCCACAACCAAGTTATCCTACACAACATGAGCAACTTAATTACATAAGCAAACACATTTAAATAACAACTCATGATCAACTTACATAAGCAAACGCATTTAAACAAAACATATACTTATAATTTTCTCAGCAACTACTCTTGAAGCCTCAGAGGTGTACTCTCCATTAGGTCTTAATCGAGCCCTCTTCCATTTCTCATGTCTTGAAGGTGGAGATGGAATGTCACCATCTCCTCCTTCTTGTAGTTTTTCCTGCAGGATCCTCTTCTCAAGTTTCCTGTAACCCCCACGAGACAATCTATGGGGCTACATGTTTTTCGCCTTGTTCTGAATTCCTACTTCGCTTTTAGCCTGTTATTAACGTAGTGAAAAATATGTATGATTAGTATCTATAACTCATTAGCATAACATTATAGGTTACATAAGACTACTAGTACTAACCTTGAATTCCTCAGAACGGCGTTTCTTCGCAAACTTCTGCCACACCTTCTTCGATAAAAAACTATACCGAATCCATGGAGGTTGAAGACCGCTCTTAGGCTTCATAATGTAGTCAGCCGTGAGTCGTGACTTAAATCCCCTCCAACGAACACCGGCATAAGTCATCCACTTTCTTTTCAATTTTGAGTCATCGGTAAACTCAAAATTCAACTACATTAAATCAATATATAAGTATGAATTAGAAACTATAGGTAGTGATATCAAATATATGAAAATTATAGTATGAAATAACTTAATGTCTGTCCATAAGTTGTCTTTGACATTACCATCCACTTCTCTCCAATCATCAATCAGTATACTGACTTTGCTACGTGCAAGGAACGCAACATAACTCCTAAAAGTAGCGTAATATGGACAATCCACTAATCTGTAGTGCGAATCAAACTCGATCGGAATTTTTGCACCAGATGAGTTGCGGACTGATGTGAATTGGGGCATCATTGTGACACCTCTTTGTGATCTTTTCGTTTGACTTTCAGTTGTTTGAGTTTCATTGGCTAACCTTTCGTTTGTTTGAGTTTCTTCTCTGGTTTCTGATGAAGAACTCGACAAGGTCGACATCTAAGTTCAAAAACAACAACAACAACATGAACAACAATGGCAAAAGAGTTTACTATAGATGCATGGGGAAAATATTTTACGTACCCTAAACGTGACGACGAAGTAAACGATGTTGGTGTTGGTGTTGTTGTTGTCTTCCTTCCTTACGACAACGACGATGACGATGATGACGACGGTGTTGGTATGTGCGTAATCTTCTATTTTCTTCACTATCGTGACGATGATGACGAAAATGACAACAAATGGATACTGATGATGCAAGCTTTGGTGGAATCGTGTATTGTTTCACAATATTGAAGGTTAGGGTTTAGGGTTGAAATCGTGTAACATTTCGTCTAGTTTCTATTTTCAATGGAATCGAAATAAGGATATTGAAGAGACAATGAGACTACCTAGTTTGTAGACTATTGAAACACTACTGCGACGGTCAAGAATTTACACCGTTATGATATATTATTTACATAATGAAATTTCATATTAAAGCGCCAGAGTTATTTTTAGAATTAAAAATTAAAAAAACATATAAAATATATCACAACGGTGTATATAAACAACCGTAGTCATAACTTTTAATTTTTTTAATTAGAAGTAAATAAAAAAGTAAATGCGCGCTTTAACATAAAAGGAATAATATATATGAATACGCTGAGGTTCGAACAGATGAAAGCTTGAAGGTATCACTACGGTTGATTTATCAACCGTTGTTATATACAGATAATCACCACAGTTGGTTTATCAACCGTTGTTATATACGAATAAGTTTTATTCAATAAACAAATAAAATACAACTGCGCCTTAGTTTAGATATGTCACAACGGTGTAGGATGAAGCGTTGTGAGCATGGCGTCGTTGTTTACGCGTTTTGTAGTAGTGATGCTTACTATTTTGTCATGTATCCTGACAGGGATATATTTGATACTCCGTATTTGAACGGCGCCGTTGGATTATGGTATTGGATTCCCCTATTTCAGAAGGTAAATGTTACTGCTAATTGTGTGTATGTATCATGGCTAGGCAAGTTGGGTGGGGTGTCATGGCTAGCCACTGAAGGTATTAAATATCCATTCTTCCCCGATAATATAGATTTTGTTTTGTTTTCTTATACTCATTCTCTGCCTGTTTACTATAACATGTTGCATCTTGATTATTGTAGTCGAGAAACTGAGGATACCTTCATTGCCGCATTAGGAACTATTTTCTAATACTCTTAATTCAAATATTAAAACATTGGTCCTGAACGCGCTCAAGGGATTGGAGAGGGTCAGAAAAAGAGAGGGAGAAGCCCAATTGACAAAGAAAGCAAACGACTGAAGAGGTATGTATGTAAATTTTGATCACATAAACCTTAAACTCAAACCGTTTTCCTTTGATTGATCATTGCATATTTTCGTAATAGGCTGCTGAGGAACACAGTTTCCGCACAGCAAGCAAGGGAGAGGAAAAAGGCGTACTTGAGTGATTTCGAAACAAGAGTCAATGACTTAGAAAAGAAGAATTCAGAGCTTAAAGAAAAACTTCCAACTTTGCAAAATGAGAATCAAATGCTGAGACAAGTATGTTAATTTTGCATATCATTTACATCACCATGCCGTTGTCTTGTCTTCTTTGTACTATACATGTTTTCTCAAGCATCACCATGATGATGTTTTTGCAGATATTGAAGAACACGACTGCGGGCAGGAGAGGAGGCAATAGTGGTACCAACAATGCTGAATGAAATCAATGACAATCAAAACTTAGAGAGTAGATTAAAAAGAAAGTGAATAAAAGAATAAGATATTTTGGTAAACATTAATTTTGATGATTCTTTCTAGGTGTGCATTTGGAATATCATGAAGGATGAAGGCAACACATGCTTTATAAAAAAATAGGAGTACTGTGGTATGCATCTTTTTCCGGCCAATGTTTTAATATTTGAATTAAGATTACCTTGACTGTTGTTACTCTTTGATGAAGGTTTTTGTATTTGTAAATTGTATGTATGACAAATGCGAAGGATGCAAAGAGTTCTACTTAAAGATTTTCCATGTCCATGTTTAAGTATTGTTGGTGCTCCATGTTCTAAGTTTTATTGGCACAATTCTGTTATAATATCTTCTTTTATGATGGTTACATGTCAACCAGAAAATAGAAAAGTAGAGTAAAACAATTTTATAATTGACTCAATTTTTTTAATATACAAGAATAACTTTACTGTTTATTGAAATAATTTTATAGATAATGCAAAATGACATTAATTATTTATATACAGGAAAAATACATTGTATATTATATGTTTTTAAATCGAGAAAAATACTATTGTTAGATACGGAAACAACTTTAATATTAATTCAAAACTTTTTTTAAATACTATCAAAACAAAAATAATATTATGCATTTTAATATTTTCATAAACAGGAGCAACTTCACTATTGACTCTAACATATTTCTAAATCATGGCAAAACATAACTAATATATATATATATATATATATATATATATATATATATATATATATATATATATATATATATATATATATATATATATATATATATATATATATATATACGGGATCAAATTTATTTTTCCTTAAACAATTTTTATATACAACAACAAACAGTCTTGTCTTAAACGGGATCAACTTTATTAGTGATTCAAATATTAAATAACATAAATTTATCGATCATTGTATTATCTCTTATAACATAATTTTCTTATCTGTTACAAAAACTTAAACATTTCAATTATCAAAAACATCTTGCAATGTTTTTGAAATCGAATTATTATACTCATTTATTGTTAAATACATAATTTTATTTATGTTTTTTTGGGGATAATTTTTTGTCATTCATATTTATTAAAATATACTCAAAACATACTTTGTTGATTCAATTATTATTATATGGTTTCAAATATATAAGTCATGTCAAAACAAATTTAACATTAGTATACGGAGTCAAATCGTTGTTGATTATAACCTCTAAATTATTATATTTTTTAAAAATAATAACTATTTTGATTGAAATTTTTATTTTTTATTATTTTTTTAAATTTGAAAAAAAATGCGCGTACTATACCAGTACCTGTGCGAATGCACGGGTCTCCCACTAGTTTAGAATAAAAATACTCGTAATGGTTAATATAAAACTCTACAAATACGACTATTTGAGTAATTATCTATTAAAATAAACAGGTATGAGTGCGGATATGAATACTATAGTATCTAACAAACTCTATACTCGTACACTATATATATTTATATATTTTGATTTATCTTATTTAAAAAAATACTTCGATGTGAAACAATGACGTATTTAATATATGTGTTTATTTATTTCATAATTCGACAAAACTATTTTTTTTTAAACTTTTTAATGTTTTTAAAAACTTGAAATGATATGATATTTTATAATTAATTAATTTATTTTTATAACAAATGCAGGTAATGGGTACTGATATGGGTACTTACATATCCACAGGACATGAGTACGGGTGTTAAAGTTGGTGCCAAAGCGGGTATGAACTCGGGTACGGAGATTGTTTTTTTCACTTGCGGGTATGAGAATGGGTATTATAATATCCTGCCCAAACTAGGGGTGTGCAAAAAATCCAATAAGTATAAACCAAATCAGTATTCAAATTAATCCATATTTTAAAACTCAATCCAAGATTACATTTTGGAACAAGTAATCCATTTATCAAAAAAAAAAAAAACGGGAACCATTAATTAAATTTGGATCAGCTTATCGGTTTCCAAATTTGAGACTCTCTCAAATCTCTCTCTTCCTCAATTGCTAAACTATAATTCCCAAAACGACAACACCAAATCTTCCTAATTCTCCTTCACGTTCTCCATCTCCGGATCTCTCTACACTTTCTCTCTCAATTTGTGGACTCAACCTTCTCCACCGTTTTATTATTCTTCAATCTTATTCGGTAAGTTTTATACCTTCATTCTTGTCTATGTTCTGCAAATTTCAAACATAATGTTCTTGCTCATGCCGGTTACCATTTTTTTACTTATAAGATTTGATGTAAGAAATGGTAAAATGTGAGATGAAATAAGAGCTTTGTAAATGTATCTAGTTATTGTGCTCCATGTGTTTGACAAAACGCTTAACTTAAAATTTTTTAGTTTTTGAAAGAGACTCATAGTGTCATTTATTTGGTTTATGCGCTGGATTTGCTTCAAATCAATAGCTGAAATTAATTAATGTGACAACAACATTTCAGCAATCACAAGACTTCACACTCATACAAATGAAGATATACTTCTGTTGATATTATTTATTTATGTAAGTCCTTAAGAATAGTTTATGGAAATAATTACTATTTGAAAAGACTTTATTTAATTATAAGCGCTTATCAAAGGAAGATATACTTCTGTTGATATTATTTATTTAGTTTGTATATTATAGGACCTATCAAACCAATGGGTGTGACTCAGTTGGTTAAACAACAATGAATTTGTGGGTGAGTATCATGGTTCAATACATGCAGAACTAACATCATAGTTTTTCCCTCAAATTAAGTGTTAAGCTTTACAAAAGGACTCTGTATATGGAAGTGAGTTTCACCTGTGTAATATGTTTTTTCTGCTAATAGTATTTCTTATGGTTTTGAGTAATGTTCAATAAATTTTTGTCTTAAAAACTAAAATGCATAATTAACACAAATCAAAATGAAATCTTACCTCATAATGTCAAGTGTTCTTCAAAAACATGTGTAGTCTTTCATTTTGGTCCAAACTAAGTATCTTTTAGATGCAATTGTTGAAATTAGTTTCTCAAATTGAATTTTGATGAGAAAAAAAAACACACACACTCAAGAATTTTAACATTGTTACAATCTTAGGACTGGCCAACACCCTGCACTTCCCACCATTGCATTTCACACCTGCATTTGCGTGTAGAGACATCAACTGATAAAAGTGGATTTTTGATGCATTCACTTTCATTTATCAATGTGGATGTGTAGCTTTTCAAAAAGGCTAAAATATGCTTCTTCATGAAGTAAATCATATATATAACTTTATTGTAGAATAGTCATATCATATGCAACGTTTGAAATTGATGACCTTGCCCTTTGGAATGCTTAAGCTTATTTTCTTCATTTCTATCCTATATTTGAAACACACATCTTTGAAAAATAAGCATGCCGCCAAATTACTTTTCATTTTTTGTGGTTGATTTATCTACTTGTTATACTTATAGCCAATTACTTCTCATTTTATTATACTTTGTTGTTGTTCTGAAAATTGAAATTGCATTTACTTGTCTCAGTCTGCTATATACCCATCTCTTCATATGATTTTGTTGAACTCCAAATCAAGGTTGCGGTGGAGTTGCAAAGTCCTGCAAGTATTCTTCTTTCTCAAACTTCTCTCGTTGTTTTTCATTTATGTTATTTTGTTGCTGTTTTTATCAGATATGTTTTTTAAGTTTTAATCCTATGTGAAATGACATTATGATAGAGAAGAAAACAAGTCCAATATAGTAATACTTCAATCAATCCAGAAGAAAAAGTTTATTGATGGTGTCTTAATTGAACCTTCAGCCTAAATTATATTTTAACTTGTTTTCCTATTTTTAAGTTTTAACAGAATCAAGATGACTAATGTTGGCACAACTTATGCAACATCCGAGAATACGATTTCAACCCCTCCACCTACAGTCTCTAGTGAAATGCCACCTCTGAAGATGTGAGAAAACACAAGAAAGAGGGATTTGAATTGGATTTTCAAAAATGAAACCTTTTTGTGAAACTCAAACAAAGATCACAAATAAACTAACAAGAGAGAAAGACACACGATATATCCTGGTTCACTTGAAAACTATCAAGTTAATCCAGTCCACCCGCCAAGGTGATTTCACCTTATACACAAGGACTTAATCCTCTATAATCATCTGATTACACTGCACTAGTAACTGTTGGCGACTAACAAGCAAAGACTAGCTGTCTCTTCTTAAGGATTCTGACCTAACTGGTCCCTTAAGGAAAACAAACAACCGTTTGAATAAAATTAATGTTTACAATGAATTTCTTCTACACAAGTAGATATAAACACTATGAATAGCTCAAGTAGATTAAAGAAAATCTATACAGTATGAACAATGTTTCTTGCATTGTATTGTGGTGTTTTACTGTTCGTGCATGTCTCTCTTTTTTTCTTCAAGTGATCAAGTCCTTATATAGCCAGAAAGAGATCCGTTGGAGGACAGATCAGGA
Organism: Lathyrus tuberosus; assembly: GCA_022829125.1. NCBI lineage: Eukaryota > Viridiplantae > Streptophyta > Magnoliopsida > Fabales > Fabaceae > Lathyrus > Lathyrus tuberosus. The sequence continues at coordinate 8,220,580 of JALAZF010000060.1, read as the reverse complement.
ATATCATTAAGATTGCTGGCGACTTGAAATAATGTCGTTATGCAGGGATGAAAATCATACACAAAAGTTATCCTTTGTACCACCAAATCAGGGTAGTGGAATGGTAGTGGAAAAGAACGTGCTTGATACGTACTATGTATTATTTTCCCTCACAAATGTTTCATCTTCTTCTGTTCATCAGAGGCTTTTGAATAGAGATGATTGAAGCATGAGTAGAAGAGTTGATCACTAGGTCTTTAGAGTTTTGAGTCATCAGAGTCTTCAGAACTTGTTCACCAGAACCTTGTCTTCAGAGTCTTTAGCACTCAGTTTTCAGAACCCTTGGTCTTCGGAAACTTAAGTCTTTAGAGTCTTTAGAATGTTGTTCAGCAGAACCTTGTCTTCAGAGTTTTTAGCACTTAGTATTCATAAACTTAAGTCTTCAGAGTCTTCAGAACGTTGTTCAGTAGAACCTTGCCTTCAGAGTCTTCAGCACTTAGTCTTCAGAAACTTAAGTCTTCAAAGTCTTCAGAACGTTGTTCAGCAGAACCTTGTCTTCAGAGTCTTTATCACTTAGTCTTCAGAAGATAATGACTTCAGAAGCTAGAAAGCCTTCAGAAGTAAATCATCAGAGTCATGTTCAGTGGCAGAATCCAAGAGAACATTGCAGCAACAACATATTGTCTTCTTAGAATCTTTCTGAATGTGAGTAGATCAGAAGTAGACTTGATTCTTTGGCGCAGAAGCTACTTTTGGTCAAATCAGAGTGACGTTGCACATGGTCTCTATCAGAGTCAGATCTTTCTCTATCTGAGTCAAATCCTGTTTGTTAATTCTTCAGAAAATAAACGTTAGAGTACCAAAATTGTTCTCACACAAATACTACTTTGTTATTATCAAAACTTAGAGATATCTGGCAGAACTAAATCTTGTTCTAACAACCTCCTCACACTAAGAAGTGAAAGAATCGTTCATAGGCTTGGAATCGTTTCATTGTATCGTCGGAAGAAGAACAGAACTAGTTCCATGCATGCTCATTTATCGAGATGCCTCGTTTACAAGAGGCAAAAGACATCATCTTCTATGACAAGTGCTGAAGAACATGTTGGCTATCCTTTAATTATGAAGTTTGACCAAGAAGTCCACATATCAGTGCTGAGACAAACTCTTTGACAATTCAGAGAGAGAAAGTTTTTCAAAATCATTTTTTCTGTGTCCCACAGTTTCAAGACATCATGTGCCAATCTTGTGCGCAAACAAATCTGAAATTTTGGTGAAGTGAGACTCATAAATTCATGAAAAGACTCTTGTTCGACCTTCCGAAAAGGAACCTCCATGTTTATGAACATCTTAACCATTGCTCTTCGAATGGCTTCTTGTTCAAACTTCACAATTAAAGGAGATCCAACATGTTTTCAACACTTGTCATAGAAGATGATGTCTTTTGCCTCTTGTAAACGAGGAATCTCGATAAATGAGCATGCATGGAACTAGTTCTGTTACTATACTTAATTTTTGTGTCATGGTATTTGCACGAGGCTTTTTGTTCTTCTTCCGACGATACAATGAAATAATTCCAAGCCTCTGAACGGTTCTTTCACTTCTTAGTGTGAGGAGGTGGCATTTCACAAGAGACTGTAGGTGGAAGGGTTGAAACCGCATTCTCGGATGTTGCATAAGTTGTGCCAACATTAGTCATCTTGATTCTGTTAAAACTTAAAAATAGGAAAACAAATTGAAATATAATTTGGGGCTGAAGGTTCAATTAAGACACCATCAATAAAATTTTTCTTCTGGATTGATTGAAGTATTACTATATTAGACTTTCTCTATCATAATTTCATTTCACATAGGATTAAAACTGAAAAAACATATCTGATAAAAACAGCAACAAAATAACAGAAATGAAAAACAATGAGAGAAGTTTGAGAAAGAAGAACACTTGCGGGACTTTGCAACTCCACCGCAACCTTGATTTGGAGTTCAACAAAATCATATGAAGAGATGGGTATATAGCAGACTGAGACAGGTAAATGCAATTTCAATTTTTAAAACAACAACAAAGTATAATAAAATGAGAAGTAATTGGCTATAAGTATAACAAGTAGATAAATCAACCACATAAAATGAAAAGTAATTTAGCAGCATGCTTATTTTTCAAAGATGTCTGTTTCAAATATAGGATAGGAATGAAGAAAATAAGCTTAAGCATTCCAAAGGGCAAGGTCATCAATTTCAAACGTTGCATATGATATGACTATTCTACAATAAAGTTATATATATGATTTACTTCACGAAGAAGCATATTTTAGCTTTTTTGAAAAGCTACACATCCACATTGATAAATGAAAGTGAATAGATCAAAAATATACTTTTATCAATTGATGTCTCTACATTCAAATGCAGGTGGGAAATGTAATGGTGGGAAGTGCAGGGTGTTGGTCAGTCCTAAGATTGTAATAATGTTAAAATTCTTGAGTGTGTGTGTGTGTGTGTGTTTTTTTCTCATCAAAATTCAATTTGAGAAACTAATTTCAACAATTGCATCTAAAAGATACTTAGTTTGGACCAAAATGAAAGACTACACATGTTTTTGAAGAACACTTGACATTATGAGGTAAGATTTCATTTTGATTTGTGTTAATTATGCATTTTAGTTTTTAAGACAAAAATTTATTGAATATTACTCAAAATCATAAGAAATACTATTAGTAGGAAAAACATATTACACAGGTGAAACTCACTTCCACATACAGAGTCCTTTTGTAAAGCTTAACACTTAATTTGAGGGAAAAACTATAATGTTAGTTCTGCATGTATTGAACCATGGTACTCACCCACAAATTCATTGTTGTTTAACCAACTGAGTCACACACATTGGTTTGATAGGTCCTATAGTATACAAACTAAATAAATAATATTAACAGAAGTATATCTTCCTTTGATATGTGCTTATAATTAAATAAAGTCTTTTCAAATAGTAATTGTTTCCATAATTTATTCTTAAGGACTTACAGAAATAAATAATATCAACAGAAGTATATCTTTCTTTGTATGAGTGTGAAGTCTTGTGATTGCTGAAATGTTGTTGTCACATTAATTAATTTCAGCTATTGATTTGAAGCAAATCCAACATATAAACTAAATAAATGACACTATGAGTCTCTTTCAAAAACTCAAAAATTTTAAGTTAAGCATTTTGTCAAACACATGGAGCACAATAACTAGATACATTTACAAAGCTCTTGTTTCATCTCACATTTTACCATTTCTTACATCAAATCCCACAAGTAAAAAAATGGTAACGGGCATGAGCAAGAATATTCTGTTTGAAATTTGCAGAAGATAGACAAGAATTAAGGTATAAAACATACCAAATAAGATAAAAGAATAATAAGACGGTGGAGAAGGCTGAGTCCACAAATTGAGAGAGAAAGTGTAGAAAGATTCGGAGATGGAGAACGTGAAGGAGAATTAGGAAGATTTGTGTTGCCGTTTTGGGAATTAGGGTTTAGCAATTCAGGAAGAGAGAGATTTGAGAGAGTCTCAAATTTGGAAACTGTTAAGCTGATCCAAATTTAATTAATGGTTCCCGTTTTTTTTTTTGTTTTGATAAATGGATTACCGGTTATAAAATGTAATTTTGGATTGGGTTTTAAAATATGGATTAATTTTGATACTGATTTGGTTTATAGTTATTGGATTTTTTGCACACTCTTACCTTCATTGATCTTCCACTTTATTTATTTTATTTACTTTATTTATAGATGTGATGGATGATGCAAAGAGATGTTGGAAACTTAGATGATGCAAAAAGATGCTGGAACTTAGATGATGCAAAGAGATTGTTGAATTGCCTCACGTGCTAATGTTTGAATTTGAATTTTCTCTTTTACTGAATGTTCAAAACAAAGGTGTAACCACAACTGAATATTTTTTATAGATGTAATTCCAGAAGTTTGCTTGAATATGAATCATGTTGTTGAATGGAGTGTACGTTCGATTTTAAATTCGTGGATTTATGAGCTATACTATTATTGTTGCACTTGTTTTGAACATAAGCTTGAGTGTTGAATTTGAATTTGAAGAACAGAAATTGAATCAAAATCACACATATAGAAACAGAAATTGATTTTTATGTAGCACTAAATTTATAACATTGATTTTAAAAAAAATGGTTTTAAAACTGGTTTTTTTTATAAAATTGGTTTTAAAACTGATTTTTTTAAAGAAAATAAAAAACTGGTTTTTAAAAAAACTAGTTTTTTGTGAGAAACCGGTTTGGAACAAAACCGATCCACTTGTAAATCGGTTTTAAAAAAATAAACCGGTTTTAAGATCCAAACCAGGTTAATTTGATTTGGTTTATGATCCATGCACACCCCTAGTCCAAACACTGCTCATTACCATCCATAATTTAGAACTGTCCAAAATCAGTAAAATTAAAGAACATACACTTTTGAAAAACCGACGATTTAAATATTTTTTTCCCTTCAACAAAACGACTCTCTTTTGGTAGTTTTTTTTTTAAATAAATAAAAATATAAGTAAATTTTGTATAAAACTGATTTGGAATAATTTTTATTTATTAAAATTAAATTTATTGGATATTGCAATTATTTTATTATTCAATTTATATTACAATTAGATTTTATTCAAAATTTATTTAAATTTGTATTCTATACTATTTTTTTGTGTGTGATGATTATGTTTAGAATTTGAATTTAAAAAATGAATTTTTGAAATTATGATATTTTAATTTTTTGAATGTGTTGTGAGTTTTTAAAGACATAATTGTCTAGTTCGACTGATTTAATAATTATATTGTTTTGTTATAGAAATTAATTAATTTAACTATATTATTCGATTTAATTATGTAATTTGAATAATAATTTAATGGTTTGACCAATGAATTAGTGATCCAATAAATCCAATTTTTAAGACATTGATTATGAGAAAAGATTTTTTTATAAAAAAATTAAGCAATTATACTATAAATATTATTAAAATGAAGAGGACGCTACTACAATGAAAGATAGTTAGTTAGGCGGTTTTATAATACTAGTTGATTTTTTTTTGTTCTTATGGAATGAGCTGGTATAAAGTTACAAATAGGGTAAACAATAGTTGAGCCATAAGTAAGATTGAATTCACACATGGGGTTAGGGTATGACTAAAGTCGAAAGCGGGGTTGGGTTAATACTATTAGGTTTGTCCATGATAGCGACAATGATGATTTGATTAAAAAAATTGTTTCTTACCTTAAATGCTGGAAAATACTTTAAATAAATTTTAAAACGCCTTTAAAATCTCAAAAGTAAATTTTTGAATGTATGAGACAATTTACTAGCAAGTGTACTAGCGTTGTAATCAATGTAATAAAATAATTTTGTCTCTACAGGGATTGCAAATTTAGAATAAAAAAACATTGTGCGATGTAAGTAATAAGTTTTTCAGAATTGTTTGTTCGAAAATATAAGAGATAAGTTTTAATAACAATGATGATAAAGACGGTCAGATCTTATTATCATAATCCCATATTTATACATGATTGATGAAATGCGCATTAACGGACCTGCAATAACTACAGAGTTACATGACAGACTAACTTTACTACTACACCCAATCCCTTGACGTGCATCTCACTATTCTTGGCGTCAATTCCACGATCCCTCTGGCCAATTGTAGCGTCAAACTAGGCAATAGATTGCGTTAGTCCCTAAGTCACAATTCCTAATTATCTTATCCCTAGTCAATTAGTGAGTTCAACAATTATAGTAGTTCAGATAAATAACCCTAGGTTCAATAATCACTACTTATCAAAATCAAATTGAATATCGTAACAAACAATATGCAAATAGCATAATCTATAACTAAATAATAACAAATAGTCAAAACAATTACATTAACGCCATTCAATCATATGTCCCCATCAAATACAAATAGGTTCATCATCAAATAAGTAACCTAAGAGAAATCTAGCTACTCATGTTGAAATTAATCAACACTATAAACGTAGATTCAAAGATCATGAAGAATCACCGATGAAAAAGCTCTCTAATGGCCTCAAAAAATTCCAAAATCGTCCAAATATGTCATTTTTCTTTCTTGGGAATCAAACCTTTTTTTCCTCCATTTTTTTCCCTTTTAAAGCCCTCAAAAGTGTGTTAGGAAAGTGTCCTAACATTGGTGCGCTGAGGAGCAATGCAGGTGTGTTGAGCAATGATGGTAGATATGCAGGCGTGCGATTTCCATTAGCTTCAGTGTGTTTTTGCTCTTTTTTTTTACCAATTTTCACATTAAGTCATTTTCTTCGCTCTTTGCGACTTTTCCATGTTTTTTCACACTTTTATTTCTAACTTGCTCATTTTTAGTTCGATTTTTCTTGCTAAATGACGTGCAATGACAACATGTCATCACAACCCCAAGTTTGTTTTATTGCTTATCCTTAAGTAACCTGTGTTCACACTAAAACTTTTTCAGAAATAAATCACAAACTTTACCGATTGAATGTCACTTACGTTTGTTGATCGAGACATTAGTTCCTTGCTTTGATCCAATCAACTCAAACCACTTCTTCCCGCACCAGTACTCAACCTATCTCTCCACTCACCATTGTGCACTCAATTGCAAAGGTTTTCACTCAATCAACATACAAGAGTAAAAAATCAATGAATTTGTAAGTTATCTGCAAAATCAGACAGGTCATATTTAAACATATACATTTGAGGACTGTTAAGGTTGTAACGTGGCTTATGTCAGGTAGGATATGTTTGGGATAATAGGCTTAAACCTTAGAGTTAGGTACCTCTTTGTCCTTCTGTTATCTTCTTTCTTTCATACCACTCTTTCTTTAATCTGGGGTACTAGAGAGTCATCTTATTTTTGGTCCTATTCATTTCTTTCTTCTCTCTCTCTCTCTCTCTCTCTCTCTCTCTCTCTCTCTCTCTCTCTCTCTCTTTGTTTTGAAATGTCATGTTTTTGACATCCTATTTTTCTCTTTCTCTTTCTTTTTCTTTTATTTGACCAATTTCTTTAGTACCCATAACCCCAAACTTAAATGTTACTAACTCTCAAGAGTAACCCCAAACTTAGTGATTAGCATATACTGGAAATAAATCTATCTACCTAACTTCAAAGAGGATGGAAATATTTTATCTTTCAAGTCAAAGACTCACAATTGGCTAAGTCACCGGAGGAAAGGTTAAGGCTTAAGTTGGTTAACAAGGGATATTAGTTATCATGCAAGGGTGATTTACAAGGCGGTAGAGTTTTCACAAACAACTGCCTCTATGTGTGTTATCAGATCAACAAATTCAAACAGATAAAATGCAAATTCTAGATATTAAAAATGCATGGATACGCTCAGAAAAAGAAATAAGTAAATAATGGAAATATTTGGGCTCAAACCTCCCTAGATTAGATAGATATCTAAAGATTGAGTGCAATGTGTTGGTTTCCCTTGTCTTCATCAATCTCCGATCAGCAGGGGGGCCTTTGTATCAATCACTTTTATTATTTTTTTATTATGAATTTTCTTTTCATTCACTGGTAAGGTAGTTACTTAAACTGAAAAAGAATAAATAGCAACAAATAAGATCATTAGTTCAAAACAACCAAGTAGCACAAAAAAGGGGAAGAACGATTTTTGAGCTAGTTATCCACTTCTAAGACACGAATACACAAGGGAAATAATTGGAAAAAAACTAAAATTTGAAAACCAATTCATGGGTTGCCTCTCACACAATGCTTATTTAAGGTCCTTAGCTTGACCATTTACTCATCTATTAGGGCAACATATATGATACAAAGAACACATTATCCTTTGTATTCCTCTTGTTTGGTAGGATTACCATGAACTTGAGGAATCGATGGTGTGGTTCCCAAATTTTCTTCAGCTTCGTAATAATAAACAAACCATAGAAGAACTCCAATACTTTATCAATTTCTTCACTTCCATCCGCTTTGTTGCCAAAATAGCTCTTGGGGACATGTTGTTGTTGAAGATGTTCAGGTTGGATATCTATGTCTAAGAAAATTCTTACCTTTGAAAATTCATCCACAACCAGACCATCCTCTCTTGGTCTTCTTGCTCTTTTTCCAAGGCTATTTTTCACCTCATATTTTTTATTCCTGATTCAGTCATTTCATCTAGTTGTGTGCATGTGTATTCTTTTATCTCCCCACTAGTGTTTTTGGTAGAACTCACCACTCTATTTCTCAACTCAATGGAGCTATGATTCTCATTTTTTGGGTTATCCACCGTATTACTGATGAATCCCCCCACTTGAACTAGCATGAGCTGCCACTTATCGTGACAACTGGTCGATTTGCAACTCTAAATTGTTAATAGAGGCCTCAATGTTTTTGCTCATTTTCAGCTAGTTATTTATCATCTCATTATGATTTTTCTTTAATCTATTAAAACCTACTTGAGTGGCTTGCATAAAGCTTGCCAAGGCTACTTCTAATTGAGATGATATCCTTAGTGGTGGATCTTGAGGCGCTTCTAAGGTGAAACTTTGAATGTGATTATTTTCCCAGTTGAAACTTGAATGCATATCCCACCTTGGATAGGTATTGAAGGAAAGGTTTGTCTCATGATAGTTTCTCGCATACTACACCTCTGCAACATAACTCTCTGGTGTATAATGACTATTTCAGTGACCTTCACCAAAGAAGTCACATCATACACTTCTACAAGATTGAAAATTTTCAAACTCAGAGCTGAGGCCACAATTTTCTTTTTAAAGGTTTCAATCCACACTAATAACACATGTCGAAGATCCTCTTCATTGTACATTCCATCTTTACTAATAACACAATCAAATGACAAATACCTTAGTAGCACTGCGCTAGCTGTTAAAACTAAATAAAAACCAAAAATTGGAAACTAACCTAAAATGAAAAGAAGGAAAATTATTTCAAAAATTCAACAACTAAAAATAACCAAATACAAAATTTATGAACATCGCACAATATTGACTTGTCGAAAATATCAATAATCCCCAACAACGAGGCCAAAAACTTAATTAGTAGCAAATGTATTAGCATTGTAATCAAAGTAATAAAATAAATTCGTCTCCACAAAGGGACTACAAATTTAGAACAAGGAATGTTGTACGATATAAGTAATAACAGTAAAAGGGAGGTTTTTCATAACTGTTTGGTCAAAAACACAAGATATAAGTTTTAATAACAACGACGGTAAAGGTGGTCAAGTCTTATTATCAGAATTTCCTATTTCTATTTGATTGATGAAATGGTGACTTCTCGACAAGTGTACCGATAATGGAGCAGTAATAAAAAGATCGAACCTACAAGGGTTGTGTTCGAACAAGACAATGATTTGTGCAATTAAAGTAAAATAGTAAAACAGGGGGGGTTTGCAAGTTTCAGTGCAAAAAGTAAATGAACTTGAAAAAAATACCACGAAAGTGGTCAAGTTGTGTTTTAGAATCCTATTATCCCCTATTGTTGATGTATGATACCTTATATAAATGATCTTATCCTTATAATCTCACGGAGAATTAACACAACCGTTATAGCCAGTCCCATACAAAATAACTCACTAACAACTATCGGAGCTTCTTATCCCTAGTCCGCAAGCGTAAGCAATATTAGGCAATGTACAGACCGTTAATTCTCTATTCTAGTACTCGGGATCTCCTATCTCTATTCAACCAGCGTAAGTAGAACAGTTGCCCTAGGTCCAACACATAGGCCACGGGTCAGGAATCCCTATATGTCAACAACAGATTAACAGAGTATCTCAAATAAAAAGCATTAAGCATAAACAACAATTGAATAAAATTATAATTCAAAGGATTCATACAAATTCAAACCAACATATAATGGCAACAAGATTGAATAACGTTTATCATCACCCAATCTAACCTAATACAATTTAGCTACAAATCATTTAGAAAAGAATACCACAATCAATAGATGAAAATAACATGAGAAGTACCTTGAAGAGATGGCCTCTAATGGCTTCAAATGCTCTAAAAATTTCCTTTTGTGCTCCCAAATTCGTGCCATAGCCTCCAAATTTCGGAACCATTGAAAAAGTGCCAAAATACCCTTTAAAAGCAGTCATAATGGGTGAGAAACGCGTCAGAAAAAGGCCCATCGGGTGCACGATGCTTTTCCATCGCGCACACGATGTTACATACATTGTATTGCACGCGCGATACTTTCTATCGCGCACGCAATTATTCTCGAGTGTAGATAATTATTTTAGATTTATTTTGCAAAAATCCCTGCATCAAAACGAGTTACTGAACTCCAGATATGATCAATTTGCTGGACAAACGTCAACATGTAAATTGTGCTGAAAATTGCTCGTTTCCTCACAATTTCTTCCTGATTTATTTGCTTTGCCATGTTTATTCGACTTCTTTATTTTCTTCATACTTCTTCATATTTAGCTCATCTTTAGCTTGATATTTCATCTAACTCATCGCAAATACTCATAAAAATCATGTAATGACAAACTGTCATCATGAAACATGTGTTAATAGATATACAATGACTACAGAGCTACACGATGAACTAACTCTACCACTACACCAATTCCCTTAGCATGCAACTCACTATTATAGGTCTCAATTCTCCGATCCCTCGAGTCAATTGTACTGTCAAACTAGGCAACATAGCTTGTTAGTCCCTAAGTCACAATTCCTAATTATCTCATCCCTAGTCAAATAAATAGCCATAGGGTCAGTTGTCACTACTTATCAAAATCAAATTAAATGTCGTAACAAACAATAGGCAATGAGAATAATTTATAACTAAATAATAACAGAGAGTCAAAGCAATTACAATAACATCATCCAATAATATGCCCCAATCAAATACAAATAGGTTCATCATTAAATAAGACCTAACATAAGATAAATCTAGTTACTCATATTGAAATTAATCAATACCATAAACATAAATTTGAAGATCATGAAGAATCACCGAAGAAAAGCTCTCCAATGGCCTCCAAAGGCTCCAAAATGCCCTCAAATATGTCACTTTTACCTCTTGGGAATCAAACCCTTTTTTCCCTCAACTTTTTTATTTTAAAGCCCTCAAAAGTCTGTCAGGAAAGTGTCCTAGCACAACCGCGCTAAGGAGCAATGCAGACATGTTGAGCAATGATGGCAGAAACACGATCGCGTTTTGAGAAGACGCAGGCGCACAAATTCCAAAAGCTTCAACGTGTTTTTGCTCATTTTTTTACCACTTTTCACACCAAGTCCTTTTCTTCACCCTCTATGACTTTTCCATGCTTTTTCCACACTTTTGCTTCTAACTTGCTTGTTTTTTGTCCGATTTGTCAGATTTTTCTTGCTAAATGACGTGCAATGACAGAATGTTAACAACATACAATTTTCTCACCAAAACACGTCCTAAAGTGAGTCTCACCCTTTTTTTCTTCCAAAATTTGGTCATAAGATGTATCTTCGGATTCACCCTATACACACCCCATGCATTCCTAACTGAGACACAATTATTTTGATATAAATTGATCCAAAGATTCATCTCTCAATTCAGCCCAGACAGAATACAGATATGCATCTCTGGGTTCACACTTGACATTAAATTTTGACTTTGTTTTACAAGTAAACTAATGTAATTAACGATGTATAATATCTATACTATCATATTAAATTTTATATAAATTAAAACATAATAAAGTCAATATATAAATGAATAAATTGGAATACATAATAAAGTAAAAATAAATTAAAAATGATAATAATGCTCCTAATACAAATACTATATGTTACTACATATGTCGGACTTGGGCCCCCCATATTCCTATGATGCCCCTTGTACTACAGTGTCCACTGTGTCTCCTCCATGATGGCATCTACAATGTCCTTAGAGACTTCCAGAAAGACCCATTTATCTATACTGATTTGCTCCATATCCATGATACATTGACAGACAGCACATCAACAAGATGATTTATCGTAGCCTGCTCTTTCTATAGTATCTACTGATGAACTGGTCTAGGTGGATCACCCGGTTTCATATAAGGATATGAAACTCTGAAATACCATTAGATGTACCTGTATGTAACACTTGAGTCGCTAGGAACTAGGGTTACCACTTGCCGCATCCGATACTAGATGATTAAGATAACATCATACACGGCACCCACATATTTATGTGTTATAGTGGGAAGAGCAGACTCGGAAAGGTCTTTGGGAATAAACTGCATGTAGCCGAACTGTTGCATGATGCACCCAGGAAGATATGGAAACATAATACGTGAACCACAAGCCAACCATCCAGAGAAGAAAGCTATGCCGTCCAAAGGAAGCATATCAAGGTGATCTAAGCACATTTGGAAGTGCATATCCTCTGCTACCAAGCGGTCAAGATACAATATGAATGTTTTGCAACTCAGAAGAACAAAAATGGAAGAAATGCAGCCCAATCCAACATGCAAAAAATGCATTGATCATTTAAATTACCTATCAAACATATTTCTCATTTAAATAAAATATCTAAATAACCTATAACATAACCTAATGCTCAATTTCTACAAATTTTATATTGAAATAAAAAAGTATAGAGAAATTAAAAACTTACCAAATGTGAGCTTCATGTTGAGCTCTTTGATCAATTGGATGTTGATGGTAGAAATTTGAAAGTGCCTTGGATGAGTTTGAGAGTTTGTGAGTTGATAGAGTTTGAGAGTTGAGAGGTTTTGAGAGTTTGAGACTTGAGAGGTTTTGAGAGTTGATAGTATTTTGAGAATGAGGAAGGGGAAGACTCTTTGACACGTATTTGATTAAAATAGTGTCAAAAGATGCATCTCTGTAAGTCACAGGGAGATGCATTTCCGTAATTTTTTTTAACATAGTCTTAGGGTCTGGCTCAAAAATGAATGAATGAAGTGTCAATGGGGTGCCTCCGGAGATGCATTTTAGAATTTTAGATATAGTTTTGTTTTTTTTTACTAAGGTGGGAAATCAATACTTAGGGTGTTTAAAGAAACCCCCTTAAAAATTAGGTATTGTCTAAAGGATTAAAGATATTGTTCATGGGTTCATCAAAGATACGAGGAGATATAAAAACCAAAGGATGAGGAAATATAGAATTTCCCTTTAAGGAAATACATTTCTCATAAAAAGTGACATTTTGTGTGTGTTAAATATAGCATGAAAACCGAGTTCATAAAGGATAAAGCTCCTTTTACCATATTTTAATCTAGGGAAACCAAAGTTTTCTTGTTCTATAATCTAATTTGGTTCTATAAGCTTGTAAAAATGTAGCAAAACTAAAAAAACAAAGCACTTTGATATGGATAAAAATGAGAGAATTTGTGAAGAAAACATCATAAGAACATTTAGATTTAAAAGATGGCCAGGGAGCCTATTGATGATGTAGACAACATGTCAAATACTGAAATTCCACATATTTAGTGGAATATTAGATGAGAGAAAACAAAATGCACTTAAAATGATTTTTTAGGGGTTTTTTTAAAGGATTTTTTTCATGGGTTTACAAAGGATTTTATTTCCATATATTACATTCATATACCCCATTTTGCTGAAGAGTTTGTACAAAGGATTTTCTTCTGGGTAATACGTTTGGAATGAAAAACAAGTTAACACAAACACAGTGTCAATATTGGACTTGAAGAATTTTAGTATGGTGTTGAATTGATTCTCTAAATAAGAAGCAAAATGTGTGGTAATTTTGATAGTTTCATCTTAAGTTTTCAGAAAAATGGCTCAAGTGAATCTAGTGTAATCATCAATAAGAATACGAAAATATATGACCTAAAATATAAATAATAGCGTACAAAACTCACAAATCAACATATACAATTAAAAGAGGAGCATAAGAAACAATAACACTAAGAGAAAAATGTTATTTCTTTAATTTCGTAAAAAGGCAAGAATAAAGAGAGCCATATTATTCTTACAAGATATAAAATGAAACTGCTTATATATATATATATATATATATGATCTGGAGTATTCGAACAGGTCCCCGTATGCTGGTCGTCAGATGGGCAAGATGCTCGGAATGTTGATGAGGAGAGGAAGGGGGTGTACCTACAAGGCACTCTGACGCTCAAATAAGAAAGGGTCAGAGAAAAGGGGCAAGTACAAAGTGTATTCTTAGGATGAATTTTTGATACCTGACCCTCTCGAATGAGAGGGTTTATATAATGTTCCCCAGCGCGTGGCCAACAGTCCTATTTTCAGGGCGAAATAACCGTTTTCCTGAAGAATAGGTAACTGTCCAAACTAGCCGTTATGACGGGCAGGATGCCCAAACTAGCCGTTATACCGGGCAGGAAGGTAGTTGCGGGCATCTGTTCGTTAGTTGTCGGGGAGTTGTAGTCCGTGTGTGACGAGCAATAATTCCGGGCAGGACTGAGCAGTCCGTGACCGGTTGTAGGGGCAAAAGGGTACTTTTGTCCCCTTAATGGACTGGATCCAAGTGATTGGGCCGTTACTGTAGCAATCATGGATTGGGTCGCGCATGGCCGTTGGCCCAGTCCAGAACAGTAGCCCCCCAAGTCGTTACTTCCGAGCGTGGAGGTGATGACTTAAGGATAGCGTACAGTCCCGGGGAAGTGGAGTGATTTGCTCGTTGGCTGTGGATGCCCGTGGTTTCTATTTCCCGCTGTGGCTGTTGGTCGTGGTCGTTCAGCGTTGCCCGTTACAGATGGATACCAACAGTCTAGTGGAATATGAAACGATACGGGGGTTGCCACGTGTGTGTTGGAACTTGTGCCGCTGCCGCTTAGGCAATGATGGCTAGCGGGTAGTCATCATGACCTATGTGCGCGTGGGGCTGCACGTGACCTCCTGTATAAATAGGAGGGAAAATTTTCATTCTGAACTTTTTCCTTCAATCTTCACCAATTTTCCTGCTCGCGAAATCTTCCCGTTGCATCCTTCGCCGTTTGAAGCTCTGAGCAACTTTTTTCAGTCTTCTATTTATAAGTAAGTTGTCTCTTTTCCTTGTTTTGCTTCTTATTGATGTTTATTTAGACATTGCATGCGGTTAGGTTAGATTTTAGGAGACTTAGGGTTGTATATGTGGTAGCCGCTGGTGGTGGATGATGGCTCCGCCGTCTCCACCGCCGTTAGCCTGTTGTTACGCTGTGTGTGAAGAGTCTGTCCGTGACGTCGTCGCGATGGTGACGTGCACGTGACCGTTCTAGCGTTACGTTTCATGGAGTTGTGAGTTGAATGAAAACCTCGTGATCTTGCTTTGGAGAAGTTCCTCGTGTGATAGGAGAGTTCCGGGCATTGTCTCGCGGGGAGACTTTTTCGTAGTGTTGTCAGGGCTTAGGCCGGGGACGTCGTCCTCAGCCCTTAGCGCGTCCTTTCACTTGTTCAGTGGTGGAAGGGTGGATTTGATTAGCTGTCGAATTCACTGTCTTTCTTTGCTTTTCAGGTGATGGCGACAGGGCCCCGTGGAGATATTGTATTAGATTCGTCCGAGGAGGAGTCTGGTTCCTCAGGAGCAGTAGCACTCGGTCCTCGAGTGGGTCCACCGAGCAGGACATGGACTATGAGCAAGGGGATGAACTGCTGGACGATGATCAGCAAGAGGTGCCCGAGGAGGAGGTATCCGAGGAGGGTGCAGCGGAGAATAAAACAGAGGAATAGGAGGTGGCAGAACCCTTTGAGCATGCATCTGAATTCGCGACCTACATAGGGGATTGTTTCCAGACGGTGGGAGATGACGGGGACTGGAGAGTCTATTTCCCCACCGCTGACGAGCGCGTCTGCACGAATTATGGGGAGCGCTTTACGATGTACGAATATGTTTTCAAAGAGCTGGGCTTGAGGCTTCCATTCACGGATTTCCAGCAGTCTGTCTTCTTACATCTTCGCTTGGCCCACACTCAGCTCCATCCCAACTCGTTAGCCTTCCTGCGAGCGTTCGAGTTAGTGTGCGAGCACCTGCAAATAGGGGTGACCATCCCCTTCTTCTTCACCGTCTTTCACCTCCAACGACAGACTTCTGGGAGGAGTTATGGTTGGGTCTCCCTGAAGCAGCCGCCCAAGCTGTTCAAACCTTTCTCTGAGTCCATACGGACATTTAAGTCGAGGTACTTCGTCGTGGAGCCCGTGTCGGAGGCTGCCCAGGATAGCACGTTCTGCTGGGAGGTTGAAGTGGACGAGAACTGCGAGGATAGGATTAACGAGGAGGGGAAATACATCGGGCGGAGGTTGTTGAAATATCCCTTCCATTGGACCGGGGAGCATTTTACGAAGCCCTCCAAAGACTATGTTTTTGAGCCTGCGAATTTGGACGAGGGGGATGCTGCTTCATATGAAAGGTTGTTGCAGTACGTGAACTCGTTCCGGATGGCCGAGTGCATCACGAAGAAGAAGGAGGCAATCCTCGAGGCCGATGGTGGTTGTCGGGTGGAGCCTCGTTTTATTAATGTTAGGGCACTGATGGGGTGCAAAACTTACAGAGATGCCATGGATCTGCTCGGTATTTAACCTTAACATATTGCTTTGTATTGCTCGTTATTTTCTATCGTCTGATGCCTGTTTTTGTCTTTTGCAGCCACTATGCCTTCAGCCCACGAAAGGATGGTGAGGAACATGGCCGTGCGGAAACAAGCTGCTGCAGCTGCTATTACTAAGGTTCGTCATTCCCCTGCCCGTGCGGTTGGTCCTTCCCAGCCTCCTCAGGGGAATGCTTCTCCGGCCAATGTTCAACGGTCTCTAATGCCCCTGGCGACCAGGTCTAAGCGTCCAAGGAATGAGGCAGTGGATCTGGACAAGCCGCCAGAGAAGGCGAAATTTGAGCTGCCTCCTTGTGTATTGGATAAGAGGTTCTTTGAAGGGACCTCTCTGGTGATTCCTCATGTTGATTCTCTGCATCTGCAAAGCCTGGACCGTCCGAGCAAGAGGGAGCTGGTGGCCCAGGATGCCTCTATGGTGGTCAGGCTATTGAAGATGGCGGTCACCTATGCCGAGGGGGATACGACCACTGAGAGTGAGCTGACTATTGCCCGAGGGAAGGTGGCCGCTCTTGAGGAGAGTTTGAGGAAGGCCAGGGAGGAAGCTAAGGTTGCCAAGGAGGCGAAGGAAAAGGAGGGCGAGGAGGTTGCCCGGTTGAAGGGGGAGAAGGTTACACTTGAGGCTGAGAAAAAGGCCGTTGAGGATTTGGTCGCGCAACTGCAGGTGGCCAATGCTCCTGGCGAGGAGGAGCCTGAGGACGTGAAGATGCTTATGACAAGGTCAGAGTTAGTTGCCCGACTGGTGGTGGCTGAGGATGACAACGTAGTGCTTGGCGAGGAATCCTTCAAGAACGCTGTGTCTCAGCTTCATGTGGTGAATCCTGGTGTTGATTTGGTGACCAAAGGCACCAATTTCCTGGCATACGTTAAAGACAGGCAAATTGTGATGCCAGAGTCTCTCCTTGCCGGCCAAGATAGAACCCAAACTTCTTCGCCCAATGATGAACGAGTCAAAGACACCGAGGAATGATGTTTGCAGATGATGATGTTTTGCCGGTCTGCGTACCGTGTAGTTTGTTGTAATTTTATTCGATTTAGGGGGGCGTGGCCCCCCTTTTTATGTAATTCGTACAATCTTTGGCCCTTGTGGCCTTTTTTACTTTATGTCCGGTTTATGTTGGCCGGTTTTGTTACTTATATGATTTTTGTTTATATTGCTGTGCTTTACATTAGCGGTGCATGTATGACTTCCCGTTGGAGGGTGTGTCTGTTAACAGAGCTTTCTTTTGAAAGATTGCTCATTGTGTGTGAATTCGCCAGTGTGGAGAACTGGTCGAATAGCCGGGGAAGCTCCTAGTGAGGTTGCGGATCTCAGGTCGCGATTGAGGCCTGGGGTCGCGGCGTGAACGTCCCATCGCGAGCTGGGATTCTGCCAATCGTGGTACCTGGGCGAAGGTGATGCTCGATTGAGGACCGCCGACGAGCAGAGCTCCGACTCATTTACTTGAGCGGGATTCCACTTTGTGCGTATGCATCGTTTGTACCTGAATGAGCATGATGACCGTTAGGTGGTCCTTTGACACGAGGAAGCCTATTGAGACTTTAGCTGTAGTACTGCTTAAGTTTTTCAGCGTTCCATGGTCGAGGTATTTCATCCCCGTTGAGGGTCTCGAGGAAGTAGGCACCGTTCTCCGTTCTGGCACGGACTCTGTACGGCCCTTCCCAGTTGGCTGCTAGTTTGCCTTCGCGAGAGTCCTTGTGGTTTCTTCGCAGGACAAGGCTGCCCACATCGAACTCTCGTCGTAAGACTTTAGCGTTGTGCCTGATTGCTATTTTTTTGCTTAAGAGATGCTTCGCGGAGGGCTGCTCCTGTACGGATTTCCTCGACAAGGTCGAGCTCCTCTCTTATTGCTTCATCATTCATTTCCTCGTCTAGAGGTGATTCGGTCCTCCTGGACGGTACGTGAATTTTAATGGGTATAACAGCCTCCGTGCCATATGCTAAGCGGAAAGGTGTTTCCCCGGTGGTAGACTGAGGAGTGGTGCGGTACGCCCATAAGACGTTGTGGAGCTCCTCGACCCAGGCTTTCTTTGTTTCATCCAGTCTTCGCTTGAGGTCACGAAGAATGACACGATTGGCCGCTTCTGCTTGCCCGTTGGTCTGGGGATGTTCTACAGATGTGAAATGTTGCTTTGTTCCGAGATGGGCGACAAAGTCTTGGAACTTCTTGTCTGTGAACTGCGTTCCATTGTCCGTGACAATTGCTTGGGGAATCCCAAAACGGGCAAGGATATTCCGCTTGTAGAAGCGCAGAATGTTAAGTGCTGTTATCTTTGCTAAGGCTTCTGCTTCTATCCACTTTGTGAAATAGTCTACGCCCACTATTAGGTATTTGTTTTGGCTAGACCCCGTCACGAAGGGTCCTAGGATGTCTAGGCCCCACCAGGCGAATGGCCACGGGGAGGTCATGCTTTTCAGTTCGTTAGGTGGAGCTAGGTGCATATCCCCGTGCCGTTGGCATTTGTCGTATCTCTTCACATGCTCCTTGGCATCGTG
The DNA here is from genome assembly GCA_022829125.1 of Lathyrus tuberosus. NCBI lineage: Eukaryota > Viridiplantae > Streptophyta > Magnoliopsida > Fabales > Fabaceae > Lathyrus > Lathyrus tuberosus. The sequence continues at coordinate 8,201,594 of JALAZF010000060.1, read as the reverse complement.
CTGCATGGTTGGCCAATAATACCCTGCTCGGAGGGTCTTGTGGGCAAGGGACCTTCCTCCTAGGTGCTGGGCGTTAATGCCTTCGTGGATTTCTCTTAATACGTGAGGGACAACTTCCTCCTCTATGCATTTGAGCAGTGGGATGGAGAAGCCTCGTCGATAGAGTTTATTTTCAAGGATGACGTACGAGCAAGCTCTTCGTCTGATGGTGCTGGCTTCCTTGGGATCATCCGGAAGCTCGTCCCTGGTGAGGTAGTTGTACACGGGTGTCATCCAGCAATAGCTGTCCCCGATCGCGTGTACGTGTAGGGTCAAGGATCCCTTATCAATGCTGGACCGGGGAAGTATCTCTTGGATGACTGACCTGTTTCTGCCTTTTCTCTTAGTGCTTGCTAGTTTGGACAAGATGTCTGCTCGCACGTTGTGTTCGCGTGGAACATGTCTCACTTCTACCGTTCTGAACCTCGCCATTTTTCCCTTGACCAGGGTTAGGTATTCAGAGAGACTGTCATTTTTTGTCTGATATTCTCCTGATATCTGGAGGGCTACGAGCTGAGAGTCCGTGCAGATGATGATTTCTTCAGCCCCTAGGTCTTCGGCTATGCGCAAACCGGCGAGGAAGGCTTCATACTCGGCCTGGTTGTTCGATGTGGGAAAGGACAATGTGAGAGAAGCCTCGACTATGGTCCCTTCGTCGTTCTCCAAAATTACCCCTGCCCCGCTGCCGGTCGAGCTGGATGCTCCATCTACATAGATGGTCCATCTGTTTGCTATGTGGACCGGGGAGTCTGAGAACGTCATTTCCGCTACGAAATTGGCCAGAGCTTGGGCCTTAAAATCTTTCCTGCTTTCGTACTGGATGTCGAACTCGGACAGTTCCAATGACCATTTGAGCATTCTGCCTGCCATGTCTGGTCGTCCCAGTAATTGCTTTATGGGCTGATTTCTTACCACGATCGTGTGAGCCAAGAAATAGTGTCTCAGTCGTCTGGCAGCGTTGACGAGGGCCAATGCTACCTTCTCTATCTGTTGATATCGCAACTCTGGGTCCTGCAATGCTTTGCTCGTGAAGTATATTGGCTTTTGTCCGCCAGGATTCTCGCGAATGAGAACGGCGCTAACGGCCTCGGCAGTGACGGTGAGGTATAGGAACAAGACTTCCCCAGTATTTGGTCGTGATAGTACGGGCGGTTTCGACAGAGCTTGCTTCAAGTGAAGGAGGTATGTTTCACATTCCTCGGTCCATTCAAACGCTGCTTCTTTCCGCAAGAGCTTGAAGAAAGGAAGGGCGTGTTGGGCAGATTTTGCCACGAAGCGGGACAACGAAGTAAGCACCCCATTGAAGGATTGGATGTTCTTCTTAGACGTGGGCGTTGGGAACTCAGAGAATGCCCGACACTTGTCGGGGTTAGCTTCAATTCCTCGTTCTGTTAGGTAGAAGCCAAGGAATTTACCTGCCCGTACACTAAACGTGCACTTCTCTGGGTTAAAACGCATTCGATACTTCCTTGCTTGCTCGAAGATTTTGCGAAGATGGGCGACATGATCTAGTTCCTCGAGGGACTTGACGATCATATCGTCCATGTATACTTCGAGCATGTCACCTATTTGTCCTTGGAATACTCTGTTCATCATTTGTTGGTACGTAGCGCCGGCGTTCTTCATCCCGAAGAGCATTACATTGTAGTAATAGTTGCCCGATTCGGTCATGAAGGCCGTGTAAGTTTTATCACTCGCGGCCATTGGTATTTGATTGTAGCCCGAGTAGGCGTCGAGGAACGATAAAAGCTTAAAACCTGCTGAGTTATCTACGAGCTTATCGATATTGGGGAGGGGGTAGGCGTCCTTCGGACAGGCCCTATTAACATCGGTATAGTCAACACACATCCTCCATTTGCCATTATTTTTTCTTACAAGTACAACGTTTGAGAGCCATGTAGTGTATTTGGCCTCGGAAATAAACCTAGCTTCTAGAAGGTCTTTGACAGCTTTCTCCGCGGCTTCCATCTTTTCCGAGGACTGTTTCCTTATGCGCTGGGCAACGGCTTTGACGGCCGGATCAATTGTAAGCTGGTGGCAAGCGACAGATGGGTCCAATCCTGGCATTTCAGCAGCGCTCCATGCGAACAAGTCTGCGTTCTCCTGGAGGCATGCTTTTAGTTGTCTCCTGGCCAGGTCGGGGAGGTCTGCTCCGATCTTTACTCCCCATTGAGGGTCTTCTCCGAACGGAACGATCTCGAAGTTGCCATCTGGGATGGGGCGTAGGAGATGTCCGCTGTTGTTGGACTAGCTGCCCGAAGTCGTTGGGTCCTTGGCGTGATCTTCCTCGCTGAAACGGCTGTCCAAGTCGATAGATTCGACCTGGGGGAGCGGTTTTGGCTGCTCGGAGCTGCTGGACAAGGGGGAATGACCAGAAGTCCTTGGTCCTGCTGAGATGGTGCTTAGTCCTTTTGATGCTGCTTCAAAGCACCGACGGGCAGCTTCGACGTCGCCGTGGAGGGTGGCGACCATCCCTTTAGAAGTGCAGTACTTCATCTTGAGATGTACGGTGGAAGGTACAGCAATCAACTTTGCCAGGGTTGGCCTTCCAAAAATGCATTGGTATAGTGACGGGCATTCAATTACCAGAAACTGTGCTTTAATTGCTCGGGTTGTCTCTCCCGAACCAAAGGTTACGATGAGCTCTACGTAACCCCAGGGCTTTGTCACCGCTCCGTTGAATCCTTACAGGTCAGATCCAACGTATGGAGTAAGGTGAGAGTCATTCAGCTGCAGCGTTTCGAACAGGTGGTTGTACATTATATCAGCCGAGCTGCCCTGGTCCACGAGTATTCTGCGAACGTCGAAGTTCGCCATCTTTGCTCGGATGAGCAGGGGAATGCTTGAGTTCGGTGCTCCGCCGAGGAGCTCTTCCTTGTAGAAGGAAATAGGAACGGATCCTTTGTGAGTGGTGTCCAGCGTAGTGACTTCATTGGAGCTTTTGCTGATCAATTGATCGAATCTCCTCTTGACTGAGACAACCGTGATTTTGTTGAATCCACCACCAGAAATGACCATGGCTGACGGGAAGGCCTCCCACGGGCTGTGAGCAGCGAGGTATGTGGAGACGGACAGACTATCAGGGATGTGGAAGTCCTCTGGCCGAGTTATGGACATAGCGACCTGTACGTTGGCATCATCAGAGGGCGGAGTCTCTTCTGCAATCTTTTTGTTCTCCTGGGTTTCCTGTCGGGGAGCATCTTTCTTTTTCGCGAACTGCTTCAGGTGGCCGTCGCGAATAAGGATCTCTATTGCATCTCTGAGGTGGATGCATTCTTCCGTCGTATGACCGTGACTCTTGTGGAAGCGGCAATACTTAGATTTGTCTACACCCAGTCTGGCCGGCAGTTGTTTGGGGAAACGGACTCCCGCTTGCTTGAATTCCGAGTTGACACACTCGGACAAGATTTTCTCCCTCGAGGCAGTGAGGGGGGTATAGTCATGGAACCGCCCAGAAGGTCCCTTCTGTTCGCGTGCATCGCGAGGCCGGTCGTCGCGTCTTTTATTTCCTTGACGGGATGTCGAGGTTTCTTCAGCTCTGGATGAGCGGGAACCTTCATGGTGTCGAGAAGCCCGGACAGAGTGTGCAGCAACCTTCTCTTCGTACTATATATGCGACTGGGCTTGGAGGAGAAGGGCATTAAGGTTCCTCGGTGGATCGAGGACGATGGCTTTCGCGAAGTCTGAGCCAGGACGTAATCCCTGCTCGAGCAGGAATTTCTTCATGTCGTCGGTTGTTGGAACTTGGACGGCCTCCTTGTCGAACCGTTCAATGTAAGCCCGAAGAGGCTCATTTCTTCCCTGTACGACAGCTCCGAGGGACGCCTCGGTCTTGGGATGGCGTCGCGATCCAGTAAAGTGACGGGAGAAAATCCTCCCCAGCTGCCTCTAGGATGTAATGGATTCTTCTGGAAGTTGCTTGTACCATGTCATTGCTCCCTTCCGGAGCGTGGTCGGGAACATGCGGCATTTGATGGCTCCTCGTACCCCTCTGTAGTCCAAAAGAGCATCTATGTTTTCTATGTGCTCGTCTGGGTCAGTGGTTTCATCGTAAGTCCCTAGAGACGGAGGCTTCTCTAGTCCTTTAGGGAGACGGGTGGCCAAGATCCCGCGGGACAACGGGCCGCGAGGCTCGTCATCGCTGTCTGAACTTGGAGTTAATGGTGACCATTGTCTGCGCTCGCGGCGGAGGTCTCTGCGAGGCGATGGTGAACATAGCCGGTCACGAGGTCTGACCGGTGGAGAATGCCTATCCTGCCTCGTTCTCTTGTGTCTTGGTGATGATCGATCTCGCGGGGAGATCTGGTCGCACTTGCGAATGTGTTGTGATTCAGGCTCATGCCTTGATCTATGGTTTTCCCCACGCCTAGGTGGCGGGCTTCTTGATTTTCGGTGCTTACTCTTTGGAGGAGAGGATCTTGGAAGAGATGCTTCCTCAAGAGCTCCTATTCTCTCTCCTTGCTGCAAGATAAGGAGGTTTGTGCGGTTGACAGCTTCCAAAAGAGCTGCAACGGCCAGGTCGGCGCTGGGAAGGCCAGGAATTGGTCGTTCACCCGACGATAGCTGTTTGCCTCCTTGCTCGGTGGGAGGAGGAGTTGGAGACGCAGTAGCCCCGTCTCGAAGGAAACAGGGATCAGAAAGTAACAAAGATCTGCCGTCAACGTCCATCTTGTTGACGGGAACGAGAACCATAACGTCAGCACCTTTTACGGAGTTCTGAGCGGCCATATGTGGGCGGATCAAAGAAAGTATGTTTTGATCTTTTAGTTTCTGAGGAGGAAAGAAAGAAGGGGAGAACAAGGAGTTCCCACAGACGGCGCCACTGATCTGGAGTATTCGAACAGGTCCACGTATGCTGGTCGTCAGATGGGCAAGGTGCTCGAAATGTTGATGAGGAGAGGAAGGGGGTGTACCTGCAAGGCACTCCGACGCTCAAGTAAGAAAGGGTCAGAGAAAAGGGGCAAGTACAAAGTGTATTCTTAGGATGAATTTTTGATACCTGACCCTCTCGAATGAGAGGGTTTATATAATGTTCCCCAGCGCGTGGCCAACAGTCCTATTTTCAGGGCGAAATAACCGTTTTCCTGAAGAATAGGTAACTGCCCAAACTAGCCGTTATGATGGGCAGGATGCCCAAACTAGCCGTTATACCGGGCAGGAAGGTAGTTGTGGGCATCTGTTCGTCAGCTGTCGGGGATTTGTAGTCCGTGTGTGACGGGCAATAATTCCGGGCAGGACTGAGCAATCCGTGACCGGTTGTAGGGGCAAAAGGGTACTTTTGTCCCCTTAATAGACTGGATCCAAGCGATTGGGCCGTTACTGTAGCAATCATGGATTGGGTCGCGCATGGGCGTTGGCCCAGTCCAGAATAATATATATATATATATATATATATATATATATATATATATATATATATATATTATGTTCAGGACTGACCACAAGCCCAAGAGAATTATGGCCCAATCATAAGGAGGTATAGTCCAAGAACGTGTGTGTCAAGGTATTGATGACTCAAAATAATCATCACTGTCAGATATAATTGGACAACCCCCGTTTGAGGCATGAGATTTCACGAGGATGACTCTAACTATCCACACTATATTAATTCCAACAACTGCCATTTCAGGTATTATCTCATTCATTCGCCAAAATAATATTTCACTAATTCACTACTTGGATGTTGAAGTGCCAACCTTACATGTTCACCCCTGCTCACCCGTGTCAGAAGTCCACTCCACCGCATCAGAACTCAAGCTCATTCGATCTCCCCATATTTCTAAATCCAACACGAAATATTGGCGCTGTCTGTAGTAATCAACTTCTGATTCTCACAAATTTCCACGATCATTTTCTCTTATCCCAAAGTCACGAATCATCATTGATCGCGACCACACTTTAAAAAATGTGACTGTGTTTGATCCACTTGTTGAAGTCACCACATATTTTTTGACTCCAAGATCACTCATTTATCTTGATGTCTCTCTGATTAATGGATGATCATTTTTAAAGGGAGAAGAGAATGAAAAATAATCCATGACAAAGATCTTCAAGATCGTTGGTGTTAACTAAGAAGAGGGAAGACTGCGATAAAATGGGTGCATTTCCCAATGTGATGCCTACACTAGTCATAGCCACTTCCATAATGAATCATTCGGCATTAGGAATCCTTATAGAAGAACACCAGAAATCCAACAATGTTTCTCACATTCATAAAATAAAATCGGGATTACATTTAGAAATTCGTCATTACATCGACAGAAATTTAAATATTACAAGATCAATAGCCCGGTGGACGCTTGCACATCTCTAAGATGTCATCGACTGTTCTTCGGATTTTGACGGTCGCCTCGAACTCGAGCGGGAATCATTCTTCGTAACCGAGAAAAGTTTGCCACATCACTCTAACATCGTCTTGATTCTTGAGCTCAACAAGGCTGTAAGCGACGTTCCCTTCGTTGTCAACGGAAGGTGAACGATACTGAAGCTTCGCAACCTTCCGTTTGTCTCCGTAAGGTAGAAGATGTTCGATGTCATCAATGATCTTGCCGATGGAGATATCCCTCATTACCTTAAACGTGCGACCGCGTGTTTTGCCGTCGGTGTAGGAGACACTTGCGACATACTAACGGAACTTGATATCATACAATTGAGACATTTTGAATTTGTGTGAATGATATCAAATGAAACCCCTAATTTATAGAAAAGTTAGGGTAAAGTTATTTCTGCCTAAGTTCGTTCCGGATGTGCAGATCCGGAAAAACCCTACAAATATTGGTTCTGGATGTGCACATCCGGAAATTGTCTGGATCTGCAAATCAGAATGTTTTACTGATACATTTTCAAACAGAATTGAACATGTTATGCAACCAATTGGAATGCTTTCATTGCAATAAAATTCATAAGAGTATTAAAAAGACATATGAATGAAAATTCAATATATTTCACTTCAAAAATGTACATTTTGTCGTATGATTATACAAAAGAGTTAAACCAAAAATCTCCGTCTAAATCTATCGGAGCTTGAACTTTCGACTTTTCCGCATTTGATGCCTTTTCAATTGCGTTCAATCTTTCAAATTCAAGCATCCTTTCAACAAGACTATCCGGCCACGACTCGGCAATTGCGGTGGCATGTGTCGACCATTGCAGTGATTTAGGTGGTATGGGGCATCCGAGTTTCAAGATAACCGCAATTACCTTCCCCTACAACATCGATGATACCATCGATATGCTTGTGCATAAAAACCGGCATCTCGTCAATAAAGGAAATTATACGTGGAGTCGGAGTCAGAGTCAGAGTCGAAACTCGTGGAATCGGTGTCGGAGCCGGTTTGGAAATGCGAGCTCCTTTCATGACACTTTGTAGAGATTTTGGAGTCGGAGAGTTCGGAAAGAGTTTATCAACGTGCTCATAATATGAAGGAGACCGAGTTGTCGAGTTGTCATTAGGTGTAGGCTTCAACTTCTTTGGAGCACCCTTTGTCTTAACCGGTTGAGACGACGGTATCATTGCGGTTGTTTCGGGGAAGCCAATCTTCCTCAACTTTTCTTTGATGTGTAGCTTCATATTGTCATCGACCTTCGAAAATCTCGCTGGAATCGCTTCCAATTCGGCCAAAATAGAGATATCCGGTTTATCTCCTTCCTTACAACCATTATCATCAAAACTAAGTCTCATCCAATGAGGGCAAACTTCGTCAATTTGTATTGGCTCACCTAGTTTCAGCTTTGTAGCAATGGCACAAGCACAAGGAAGACCGTAGGTTTTAACAATAGTGCAACCACACTTTGCGCTATCGGAACCTACCGTTTCGGCTCGGTTGGCCTCGTGAAAAATATAGCCCGACCCCGCCCGAGACATGTTGCCGATCAATTGAGAGTAGAGGAAGTTACCTTTAAACCGATGTTCCAAAACCGTAATGCTCCGACCAAAAGTGGTTTGTATCTCATTGTGTTGGTTTTTAATCATTATATGCACGGAGTCCCAATCTCGACATAAATCCCCCTTGCTATTCCCCAACCAATTCTTTAAAGTGGCATGTTCCGACTCAACTCTATTGGTGGTAGTGTTTCCAAGATGACGTACATTATCGGTCAACGCACAAACAATCTTTTCTTTCACTTGATCAAGAATGGTGGATTCAACATATTTCAACAAAGCGGGGTAGCTTTCGCACACTTTCCAAAATTTCATGACTGAATCGGCATATAATTCCGTTGTGGAAGAATTTAGAATATGAGTCCATGCATCCATTATTTTATCTACAATGGCACCCGACTTGACCACTTTCCCGTCTTCCGACTCCACTTGTTTCGCACCCACCGCGGTCTTAACCCGACTTTGCACATTCTTTGTTATGTGAAATCGACAAAGTAGTGCATTGGAAGAAGGAAAGACCTTTGCAACCGCGCATTCATCAAGGCGTTATCGCGGTTCGTAACAATTACTTTTGGCATTTGAACATGTTTATTCAAAAGTGACCGACACGTCTCCAACGCCTACGTAAAATTGTCCTCTTTTTCGCACTCCAAAAAGGCAAAACCGACGGCATATGTCTTATCCGTAGACGTAACTCCAACCATCTCAAACAATGGAAGACGATACTTGTTTGTCTTGTAGGTACTATCTAAAATGAGCACTGTCGAGAACATGTTGAACAACTTGATGGAATCCGGATGAGTCCAAAAAATATCTCGGACCGTAATTCCATCATCGCGATATCTGTACCGAGACACGTAATCGTTGTCCTCCAATAATTTCAACAGTTTTGCATTTCACTCCTATCTCCCCTAATTGCCTTGTTCGTCTGATACCGAATGTTATACACTTGCTTTATGTTTGCTACATTTTCGGGTTCCTTCCGTTTCAACGTGGCAAGTATATTTTTCGGTTAGACAAGATTCAAGGTCATGTCGGCTATACATGTCTTCTCTTCCGCCTTGAGCCAACATACACTTGGATGGCCTTGAAACTTTGAGCACATTCCGTGGTTATGTATACCACAACGAACGGTAAATCTCCATTTCTTGAAAGCTAACGTGTAACCACCAATCTTAAAAGGGCACTCACATTTTCTAGTACCGGTCTCGTCTTTTTTAAACTTCCGTAGAGGTGCTTGATATTTACCGCTTCTTTCACACCCCAAAATTACAAAAGCCTTTCTTCTTTCCGAACCATTATCCGATATTCCGATTTTACACCGAAGCCAAGCTCAATAGCCGTCCTACGAATGTATGCGAGCATGCTTTCACGATCATCAAAGTCTTGCTTGTTGTTAAAGTCACCGCCGACATCAACCGACTTTACGAGCATGCCTTCATCTTTCGGGGAAATCGGCGCAACTAATTCTTTTGACATGTTATCGGGGTGCACCATATCTATTTATAAACAAGAATAGAACAATAAATATATATATAAATAAAACATATTAAAAATTGATGCAATTTTAAATTAATTACTTCCAGGCACTTTTCCGGATGTACACATCCGAAAATGTTACAATTCGATCCGGATGTGCACATCCGGAAGTAGCGTAACTTGTTTTTTCAAAAAAGTATATTGATAATGTGAGCAATGTAGTGGATGAAGTTGAATATTTACCTGAAATTCAATCTTTTCTTGGTCCCTTTGATTTGTTGCACCAAAAATTTGAACTTTTTTAGTGAGAAATGGTTTTGATGAAGTAGGGTTTTTTGGGTTGGTGAGAGTGAGTGTGGAAGAAGCAAGGTTGATAATGGGAAGGGGGGAGTGATCATGCAGCTTCAAATATATCATCAATTATTCCAGATATACAGATCCGGAGGTCTTCCGGATATGCACATCCGAAACAACATTTTTTTTAAGATTACGGTGCGTCCGGATGTGCACATCCGAAATCAGAGGGTAAAGAAGAAATTTCACTTGAGTGGTGTATTAAGAAGCTCCTAAAGTTTATCGTAGTCGTCAAAATTTAGTCAAGATCTTTGTAGATTTACTTTATTTTTTTTACTTTACTGTTTTTTGCACATTTTTAAACTAGTAGTTCAATGTTCTAAGTTTTTATGTAACGCTATTTTAAGTAGTTAACAAATCCACAATTAAAGGATAAGATACATCTCTCAAAGAACCTAATTACTTGTAGAAAAAAGAATCGATTTTGAGATATACAAAATGAAGCTCGACTTAACTTTCATAAGTCGAAAATAAAGTCACAATTGAAACAACCCCTTCTTATATTTTTCTCACTTTCAATTTTATATTCTCTCCATCACATTGACTTAATTAAAAAATCTATAACCTCTTATTAACAAATTAAAATAAACTCAATTTTTACAAAATAAATGTACCTCAATTTGTCATCTTCGTTCATATCACCTTGTTGTACTCTTATAACTATACCCTTTTATCCGTACACGTCTTCTTCCTCCCTTTGAATTATATCTAACAACGACAGACCATGATTATGCTATACAGTTAGTGTTACTCAATTAGAGGACCCATAGCTCCATGCATCGATGTCCATGTCTTAAGGGCCAAATATTACAACTCAATCTCGATGGCTAACCTTGAAAATCCACCATGTCACGTTTATCATTTTCAAATCTCAATGTTTCATTGCTTAGCATAACATCAAATCATTTCATGTACGTGCTTTCATTTTTGACATTAATGTTACTATTATTACTATCTTTTGAGTAGTGACCACTGTGTCATGATCATGCCTAAAGGCTGACACGTCCATTTTTTTCCATATCCAATCAAAGTGAAAATAACCTGATTTAGGGTTGAAGATAATATACATTTTAATGGAAGAAAAGTTGATGTGTGTTTTGCAACTTTGCAAGCACACACAAGTCAAAGTGGGGTATTTCCTTTGCTTTTTGATTAATAATAGTAATAATCTTTTGGTTCTTTATTGGCCCATAATAGATATGTAATCTGAGTCAGAAATAAAGGTAAGAATGCAAGTGAGATTCTCATGCATCCATATGCAGGGTGGGGTAAGAAATAAGAACCTAAATATTTGCTCCCTTTAAAGCAAAGATTATGCTATCATCAGTGCCATCACCATCAAAATCACTGACTGAAAATGACCATGCAATCTTTGTTAATTTCTTTTAGAAACTTATAAAAGAATAGTGAGGTTGTTTTGTGAAATGTCGTTATTTAGATACAATATATAAGTACTAATAAAGATCGTACTCCATTGGATAACTTCTTTTCTAGGATTTTAAAGCAGGCATATGGTTATGGAGGATCAACTCTAATTAAGAGTATTGTCTCAAAGATGTTTATAGGTTGTTTATCTAAGATTTAGAGGTAGTTTTCAAAATTCTGATATAGTGAGGGTAAAAATATTATTCTTTGAATATTATCGATATGTAATCTGATATGTGAACTATTGGATCGAACTCTAGTTAGCATGCTGTCGAAGTCTGTTCACATGCTGTTGTCGAAGACCTACATGCTGTAGTCGAATTGTGTTCTAGTATGTAGCTGTCGAATTGGGCCTTGTGTTTAGGATCCAATTATTTAAGTTAGCTTGTATCCTAAGTTAGCTTGTAATGGGTATTTGTTAAAACGCCTATTAGTTTAGTATGTTAGGTTTTATTATAAATAACATACTAGTCTCTCATTCTGTGGTGTGACAAAACCTAATTAGGATGAGAGGGTTATTTGTTATTCTTGAGTACTTGTAATATGTTTTTTTATAGAGAAAATAAAGAATAACAGTTATAACGAATCCTTGTTGTTTTTCCTTGTCAACCCTAACCTTTGCGTGTTTCTTGCCTATAAAGAAACAGAGTATATTTAGTTCAAAGGCATCCTAATTCACAACAAATTGGTACAGTGAGTGTGGAGAAGACGCCTTCAACAAAATATGAGATTGAAAAGTTCACCGGAGTGAACGATTTCGGTCTGTGGCGCTTGAAGATGAAAGCCCTACTGGTTCAGCAGGGTTATTTGGAAGCATTGAAGGGAAAGACAGCCATGGACGCATCGTTAATGGAAAAAGAAAAGACGACCATGATAGAGAAAACCCACAGCGCAATATTGTTGAGCCTTGGTGATAAGGTTCTTCGACAGGTATCAAAGGAGACTACGACATCGAGGTTATGGTTGAAACTTGAAAGTTTGTACATGACCAAATCTCTGGTGAATCGACTCTACCTGAAGCAAGCTTTGTATTCATTCAAGATGAGTGAAGACAAAGTGTTGGCTGAACAGTTGGATATGTTCAACAAACTGATCTTTGATATTGAAAATATTGATGTGAAGATCGATGATGAAGATCAAACACTGTTGTTGTTATGCGCTTTGCCCAGAACACATGCTCACTTCAAAGAAACTCTCTTGTATGGAAAGGAGTCCCTGAGTTTTGAAGAAGTTCAATCAGCCTTAAGGACCTAAACGAACGAAAGGAGCATAAACATTCGACTGTTGGTGAAGCTTTGGCCATTAAGGGAAAATTCTTGCGAAAGGATGGTAAGTTCGACAAGAAGAAAGGTAAAAGTCAGAAGAATTCTTATAGTGGCGAAACATCTGGTATTCGATGCTATCATTGTAAGAAGGAGGGTTACACAAGAAAGGTGTGCTCTGAACGCCTGAAAGATTATGGAGGTAAGGATAATGGCAACACAACCATTGTTCAAGATGACTTCGACTCATCTGATGTCCTTGTGGTTTCAAGCAGCGACTCAAGAAAGGAGTGGATTATGGATTCAGGATGCACTTGGCACGTGACTCCAAACAAAGACTTGTTCGAGGAGCTATGTGATCAAGATGGTGGATCAGCGCTGCTGGGAAACAACAAAGCTTGCAAAATTATAGGAATTGGATCTGTGAGATTCAAGCTCCATGATGAGTCAATAAGGTTATTGACTGAAGTCAGGTATGTACCTGATTTGAAGAGAAATTTGATTTCTCATGGTGAATTCGACAAGAAGGGATATGTTTTTCAAGGAGAGAAAAATATCCTAAGAGTCATGAAAGGGTCGAAGGAAGTCTTGAGAGGCGTGAAGAAACAAGGCTTGTATACCCTTGAGGCTGAAGTTGTAAGTGGTTCGACTAATGTTGCATCCATGAAACCTTTTTCGAAGACAGAAATTTGGCACATGAGATTGGGCCATGTCAGTGAAAGGGGTCTGGTCGAATTAGGGAAACAAAATTTGCTTGGAGGAGACAAAGTTGAAAATTTAAAATTTTGTGAACCCTGTGTACTTGGAAAATCTTGCAGATTGAAGTTCAACAAAGGCAAACAAAGAACTCATGGATCCCTTGATTACATCCATGCTGATCTTTGGGGGCCTACAAGGTGCCCATCATATTCAGGAGCAAGGTATTTTCTATCCATAGTTGATGATTATTCCAGAAAGTTATGGGTATTCATTCAGAAGACTAAGGATAAAACTTTTGATAATTTCAAAGGTTGGAAGACTCTAGTCGAAAATCAGACTGGCAGAAAGGTCAAGAGGTTGAGAACCAACAATGGCCTTGAATTTTGCAATGAGGCATTCGATAATTTTTGTGCTGCCTCAGGTATTGCAAGGCACAAAACTACTGCAGGTACTCCACAACAAAATGGTTTGGCAGAAAGGTTTAATCGAACTATTTTGGAAAGAGTTAGATGCATGTTGACTAGTGCTGGATTAAAGAAGGTGTTTTGGGCTGAGGCTATTTGGACATCAACATATCTGATAAACAGATGTCATTCGACTGCGTTAGATATGAAGACACCTGAAGAAGTTTGGTCGGGACATCCACCTAGTCTCGACAGACTGAGAGTATTTGGCTGTGTGGCCTATGTTCACATTAGGCAAGACAAGGTCGAACCTAGAGCTCTGAAGTGCATGTTCATGGGATACCCTGAAGAAGTCAAAGCTTATAGGCTATGATGCCTAGAGCCAGGTCACAGGAGGTGTATTACCAGTTGAGATGTAGTTTTCAATGAAGCTGGGATGACCTTCAAGAAAAATGATGTTGCTGACGAAGAGCTGGAACAGGGAGAGATTCCTGTCGAGGTGGAGCATGTTGATGCTGAATTGCGTACCCTAGATGAAGTCGAAGAAGAAGAAGAAGATGGTGTTGAAGATGAGGAGACTGATAATGACTACCTGCTAGAAAGAGACAAGTCGAGGAGAGTCATCAAGCCACCTCAGAGACTTGGGTATGCATATCTTATAGCTTATGCCTTAATCTCTGTAAGTGAGGTTTTCGACGAAGAATCTAGAGACTATAAGGAAGTTATGAGGAGTCGAAAGAAGACTGAATGACTGAAGGCCATGGATGATGAGATGAAATCTCTTCATGATAACAACACATGGGAACTGATCAAGAAATCTGCTGGAGCCAGGTTAGTCAGGTGTAAATGGCTTTTTAAAGTTAAGGAAGGAATCGAAGGAGTGGCGTCGAAGAGATACAAGACAAGATTGGTCGCTAGGGGGTTCACTTAGAAAGAAGGTGTCGACTTCAATGATATGTTCTCTCCTGTTGTGAAGCAAAGGTCTATTCGAATGTTGCTTGCCACAGTGGCACAGTTCGACCTTGAACTGGAACAGATGGATGTGAAAACTGCGTTCTTGTATGATGATCTTGATGAAACAATCCTGATGAGGCAACCTGAAGGGTATGTCGAAAAGAGGAAGGAAGATTATGTGTGCAAGCTGAAGAAATATTTATATGGACTGAAACAATATCCTCGACAGTGGAATAAGAGATTCGACAAGTTCATGGCACGCATAAGTTTCATTAGAAGTCAGTTCGACCACTATGTTTACTTCAGATTTCTTCCTGGTAATTCATTTGTTATTTTTTTGCTTTATGTGGATGATATTCTAATAGCAAGCAACAATGTCGAAGATGTAATGAGGTGAAGGATGAACTCAATAAGGAGTTCGAAATGAAGGATATGGGAGCTGCGTCCAGGATTCTTGGGATTGACATCTGAAGAGATAGAAAGCAGTCAAAATTATGCTTATCTCAAGAGGCATACCTACGGAAGATTCTCGAAAAGTATGGTATGTCAAATTCAAAGCCTATTGTGACTCCGACAAACCCTTAATTCAAGCTGAGTATAGATCATTGTCCCAGTATTGATGTCGAAAGAGCTTATATGAATAACATTCTATATGCTAATATAGTGGGTTCTTTGATGTATGTTATGGTCTGTACTAGACCCGACATAGCATATGCAGTAAGTCTTGTAAGCAGGTACATGGCGAATCCTGGAAAGGCTCACTGACAAGCATTGAAGTGGATTCTAAGGTACATAAATGGGTCTCTGAACAGAGTCCTAATTTATGGTGGAGCCTTGGGTGAAGATAGTAAAGCAGCAATCGAAGGATATGTCGACTCTGATTATGGAGGTTGTATGGATTCCAGAAAATCTATTTCTGGATATGTGTTCATTATGTTTGGGATAACAATAAGTTGAAAAGCAACACTTCAGAAGGTTGTTGCCTTATCAACCACTAAAGCAGAATATATCACCCTAACTGAAGCTGTGAAGGAAGCATTGTGGCTTGAAGGTTTTGCAAAGGAGCTGAAACTCCAAGGTCAAGTTGTCACTGTTAAATGTGATAGTCAAAGTGCAATACACATGTAGAAGAATTCAGCCTATCATGAGCGAACCAAGCACATTGATGTGAAGCTGCATTTTGTCAGAGGGGTAATCGAGCGTGGAGAAGTCCAAGTGCTGAAGGTTTTGACAGATCATAATGCTGTTGATATGGTCACCAAGACGTTGCCCAGTTGCAAGTTTTTCCACTCTATGTAGTTGATAAAACTGCGTGAAGAAAACTAGTATATTTCTTGATGTTAGAGTTAGATCCAAGGTGGATATTTGTGAGCTATTGGATCGAACTCTAGTTAG
This sequence comes from Lathyrus tuberosus, assembly GCA_022829125.1. Lineage (NCBI taxonomy): Eukaryota > Viridiplantae > Streptophyta > Magnoliopsida > Fabales > Fabaceae > Lathyrus > Lathyrus tuberosus. The sequence goes on along the minus strand of JALAZF010000060.1, from coordinate 8,185,701 downwards.
CATGTCGTCGAAGTCTGTTTACATGCTGTTGTCAAAGACCTACATGTTGTAGTCGAATTGTGTTCTAGTATGTAGTTGTTGAATTGGGTCTTGTGTTAAGGATCCAATTGTTTAAGTTAGCTTGTACCCTAAGTTAGCTTGTAATGGGTAATTGTTAAAAAACACATTAGTTTAGTATGTTAGGTTTTATTATAAATAGCATACTAGTCTCTCATTCTGTGATGTGACAAAACCTAATTAAGGTGAGAGGGTTATTTGTTATTCTTGAGTACTTGTAATCTGTTTTTTATAGAGAAAGTAAAGAATAGCAGTTATAATCAATCCTTGTTGTTTTTCCTTTGTTTTTCCTTGTCAACACTAACCTTTGCGTGTTTCTTGCCTATAAAAAAACAGATTATATTTTGTTCAAAGGCATCCTAATTCACAACATGATACATATACAATGATTTACCAAATCTGTTTATGAACTAAATAATGTGTAATAACTAATTTATCAAACCTATTTAGGAGACTAAAAATGTATAATAATTATAATTTTAAATTAAGTCATTGTGCACTTATTATAGATAGATTTTGTTTTATTCTATTGTCTATTACTCTCTCGCAGCTGAAGCGGGAGGTTGACTGGAGCTGAGACTATTTATGAAGTCTTGAAAAAGTATCAAAGGACGACCTTTGGTGAAGATGTCTACAATTTGATGACGAGAGGGAACATGAAGAACACGTACATGACTGCGAGCTACTTTTTCGCAAAAAAAAAGACTATTCATTTCAATGTGTTTCGTTCATTGATGTTGAATCGGGTTGCCGACCAGAGAGATAGATTGCACTAACGTTGTCACAATAGACCAAAGTGGCATTGGGAATTGGACAGTGTACTTCGAGAGGAAGATTGTGCAACCAACATGATTCAGAAACCACGTTGGCGATGCCACGGTACTCGGCTTCAGCACTAAAACAAGATAATATGGGTTGTCTTTTGGACAACTATGAGAGTAGGTTATCACCAAGAAATACACAATAACCAGAGGTAGAACGTCTGGTGTCAGAGCACCATAAGATATGAAAAAGGTAGTATATGAAGGTTAAAGATGCAACCGATAATGTCATGTACCCTGGATATATCGCAAAATGCATCTGAGAGCATGCATGTGGGCTTCCATGGGGTTGTCCATGAAGAGACATATTTGTTCTACTGCATAGAAGATATCTCATCGAGTGAAAGTGAGATACTGAAGCGTACCTACAAGACTATGATATAGAGATGAATCCTCATAAGGAGTGCTATCGGTGGCACTCAACTTCGATTTTGTATCAACCGGTGTGAGGCATGGTTTGCAGGATGACATTCCCACGCATTCAAAGATTTCTTCGGCACACTTCTTTTGTGAGATAAATAGACCTTTTTGGTGGCGTGTGACCGCAATACCTAAGAAGAAGTTCAGGGGTCCTAGATCTTTCATGGGAATTCTGAACTGAGTAGAGATATGATAGATTTCCTTAGAGTAGCTGAAGAAGTTGTAAGAATAATATCATCAACATATAATAAGATGTAAGCCATATGAGTGTCTTCCTTGTAGATGAAGAGAGAGTGATCACAGTTGCTTTGAGAAAAACCTATGGAGGAGACATAATCAACAAAGCACTTGTACCAAGCTTGAGGAGCTTGTTTGAGCCTATATAAAGATTTGTGTAGAAGACACACATGATAATGATAATGATTTTTCAGATCCTTAAATCCTAACGGTTGATGCATGTATAACGTTTCTTTTATTTCACCATGTAGAAAGGTGTTCTTGACATCAAATTGATGAATTTGCCATGATTTAGAAACAACAATACTAAGGACAGTTCGAATAGTTTATGGCTTAACAACTTGACTAAAAGTTTCTCCAAAATCAATGCCAACCTGTTGACCTACACCATCACTTATAATTTGAACTTTATACCTCTCAAAAGATAGAACGAATATCATTAACATCAGGCGGTGGCGTTACTAAATCCCACGTTTTATTTTTAATTAGAGCATGATATTCATCATCCATGACCATTTTTCAATTTGGATATTTAAGTGCAGATACAGGGTTTTTAGGAAGGGAGGGTGGGTTGGTAACTTGAGTGATCCATAGTATTTTTGGTTGGGTTTAAAAATATCTTGTTGACTTCGTGTTACCGGTTTGGTGTCTATTTGTAAAGATGGTTTGAAAATGGGAGGAAGGGATTGTTGGTTTGTTTGTGGGAGGTGCGACGATGCATTTAGGAGTGGGGAAAGATGTATATCATAGGAAGGAGGGTTGGTCTGCAGGTGTATGTGAAGGTGGGGCGGATGGTTGTGGTGATGTGTGTTGGATTGAGAGAGTTTGTGATGAGTCCGAATATTAAATAAATAAATAAAAAGACCGACATAAATCAAATCTAAAAAAAGTTTACGAAAATAAAAAATTAGGCGAATAAAATTTATCCCTAAATAAGTCTCTCTTGAACAATTTGACAATTTATCCCGCCAAACTAATCCATCAATAAAGAAACATGCATTTATTAACTTATCCACACAAATGAGTCAATTTTTGTTCAAACCAAACACCATTCATTAAAATTTTTCTCGCAGAATTCTAAAATACCTTAAGCACGCATGGTCATGGTCATGGTCATGGTCATGGTTTATTCTTTCTTACATACTATTTATTTTCCTGGCTTATCGCATGCAGATTGGGTTGACTGTATTGATTCTAAAGGACTTGTCTCAGACTCATACTTCTTCATTAGGGGTGTTCGCGGACTGGTTTGGTTCGGTTTTGGGAGAATCCGATACCCAAACCGATAAAAAATATATAGATTGGTTTGAATTGGATTTACAGAATTTTATGATAAAACCCAAACCGAACCAAACTAATAAACAACAGGTTGGTTTGGGTTGGATTGATTGGGGGCATTAGAAACAAATGTGCAAAAATATTTTTAAAAATATTAATTTATATCAACTAATTTTCCATAATAATATAAAATTCTTAATTTTATTGTTTCTCCATATTGGTTGTGCATATCACAAATGACATTTCATTTTTTTCTCCTTGAAGTTGAATATCTCATTCTAGTTTCCATGGTAATGATGATATATATTATACTAATTAATTATGATTGGTTCGGGTAGACGGACTCGCGGTAGAATTTTGAAAATCCGTTGCCCGAACCAATTAACATTGGGTTTCATTGATTTGATTCGGTTTTTGCCCGAACTAAAAAAATGCCCGAACCAAACACAATGGTTTGGTTTGAATTCCGATTTAGTTCGGATTTGCCCGATCCAATGAACACCCCTATTCTTCATTGGCTATTATCTTATTTTCATAGACAACCAAAAATTAATATACCATTTATATATCATCATTTAAAGTTGAGTATAGGGAATTGGCAGTTGCTATATTTGAACTTTAATGGCTCATATATCTCTTACGCAATTTACAAGTTAATTTCTCTCAACCTCCAAGTCTCTATTATAATAACGAAATATCACTCTACATAGTTTCAAAGCAAGCCCTTACAAAAGTATCAAATATTTAGAGATATATTGTCGCTTTGTGTGTGAGAAACTACAAAATGGGTTTATGAAGTTGTTGTCAGTTTCTTCCAATAATCACTTAACTGAGTTTTTTCAGAAAGTCATTCTTACCCAAGCCTTTCACTTTTATCATTATCAAGTTTGGCATGATCAATATATATATATATATATATATATATATATATATATATATATATATATATATATCAAGATCTAACTTGTGGGAGATATTACATGAGATCAGTGTTTTAAAAACCGGATCGGTCACCAAACCGGTGAGGGTACTGGGTCACTGGTTTATCGGTCGAACTATTGGGTCATTGGTCGAACCGCATGACCAAACCAGATTAAACCGGATTAAACCGGATAACTCGGTTGAATAAACCTATCATTATAATAGATATAAAACCGGTAAAACCGATCGAACCGGATGATTCAGTCTCTAAAAAATATAACCAGCACTTAATTTTTTTGAAAATATCATATCATAAATTCACATGTTCATAATTTAAATGCAAATTTTAAACAGAGTCTAATTGTAAATTTTAAACTGAGTCTAAATTAAACAGAGTTTAATTTAAATTCATAGTTTTAATGTTAATAGAAAATCAGTTTTAATGTTAATAATTAAACCAATACAAATATTAATATTATTCTAAATAATAAATTTTCCAAATCTATATGTATATAATGGAAATCAGTTAAGTCTAAAATTATATTATATTTAGTTTCTTAACATGTGTTTTTAAATTTCTATACAAATATTTGTATGATAGTTTTTCAATCAATATAAATACAAAATAGTAAAAATAGTTTTGTGGATATTACGAAACTTAATTTGTGTATCACTTGAATCAAATGAGTGATCACTATTATTCTTGGGGAAAAGTACATATGTATTTGAGTAAAAAAAAATAAAAAAAAAAATAAAAAATATATATTTTTTAAAATAAGCAGTTGAACCACTGGTTTGCGAAAACTGCCGGTTTTTCCGGTTTTTCCGATTCACACCGGTTCCCTCCGGTTCGAAGACATGGGCGATCGAACAAGCGAACCCGACCGGTTACCTGGCCGGTTCCCGGTCCAACCGGTCCGACCGGCCGGTCCGGTCCGATTTTTAAAACACTGCATGAGATACTTTCAAGTGAAGATAATTTCACATTGTTCGGGCTGGCCAAAAGCATATCAATACCGACCCAAATCATGGACCCAAATCATGGACCCAATCCAACAAATGGCGCTCCACTCACTAACGAATATGTGAACCTTCACTTCCTTACATCTCATAAGATCACGCCCTCCACCCTCATATCAACCATTTATCATATCCAACAGTCATCCACATTCTACACTTGATTAACAAAAAATGGTCTTAACCGTCTCTCATATGTAACCGTGTGACTCTAAGTCACGCCTAGATATTCTTCTCATTCATACTTGCAACAATTTCACCTTTTTCAAATACTTAATCAAGCTTTGAAGTGTTAGCCTTACAAGTACTCCACTAATCACTAAAAACCATAACCACCTTTCCAATATGGAATACATATCATCCATTAAAAATATTCCATGTTAGTTAGTGGTAGTTAGAGTTTGTGACACAAATCTAGATCTCTAGAAAGTTAGATAGCACAGTAATTACTTGCTACACAAATTTTTGTAATTTATTTATTTTTTTTAGCTTAGCTTATGGGGTACATCATTCACTCTTATAAATGTTTTACACTAGTTCATTAATTAACTAAGAGTCATAATTCAATTCACTCATGATTACAGTTTTCCCTCTAAAACTCTTCACTCATAATGCCTCAACTAATAATTGTTTAGCATAAATACTAACATAGTTTTGATATAAATTTTTAAAATCTCCAAGCTCTAAATTTTGAGTGATAAGAAAAGTTTAAGACATAAAGTTAATAAACAAACCCAATCAACAGATCATATAATTTGTGTCTTAAACTTTAGGGTCCACCCTTAATGGTTAAGAGCCACTCTTAGAAAACCCATAAATGTCCTTATAATAGTATGGAAGTTAACCTCTAAACTCCCCCGACATACACCAAAAAACTTCGTAAGTGACTCACCCCCATTTTACCAGAAAATAGACAACAACCAATCTATGTATTGAGAGAATGATGAGTCTGTAGGTTAAGTTCTGAATTAACCCTTAAAAACATTTTGAACTCACGATACTATGTTTATTTCATCAGTGAGTATTACAGAAGTTAAGTTATGTACTAACCCTCAGTACAATAAGTTTATATTTTAATAAACCTTATATTTTAAGCCATTTAAACAAAGTATACATAATTGTTATTCAATTAAACCTTACACTTATGTAATTCAATCAAAATATCATATATTAAGTCAAAATGAAAATCATACATTGTACACAAAATACAAATCAAAATACAAATTATCAAAACACAAAGAAAATGTCAACTACTTAGTAAATTTGACCCTTAAGATTCCTCATCTGCCTCCAGTACTGCAAGGCATGTTGTGCCTCGGCTATTGTGGCATACTCCCAGGAAATCCTTTTTGAAACTCTCATCTCTTTATGTTCGCTATCCCAATAGGCACAATACGTTGATAGATCAGTAACACATCAACGATATGGTCTGCCCTAGCCTGCCCCTCTTATAAAATTTTCTGAAAAGTTGGCCTAGGTGGACCCCCCTTTGTATCTGGTGTCATGTAAGAATGTGAGACTCTAAAAAAACCATTGGATACAACTATATTCAGTACTCCATGGTTGAGGAGCTAGGACACTACATACACCCTCTAGGACTAGATGATCAAAGTACTGCAAATATCTCATCAACATCTCCACGGTATAGTGTGGGAGGAGCAGAAATGACAGGGACTCTAGGAATACCCTCCAAATACTCGAACTGGCGCATTAATCCATATATGAAAGAGCAAGAATGTGGCAAAGCATCGTTGTAGTCATCTATAAATGCCCAATTGGAGAGATGTAGAAAGTGTTAGAGGATCCTTTTCTGAAAATGGTTCAGATGAAATATTAGTAATGATATAACACAAGTGTTATGAAATATTAGTAACAGTAAAAGTACAAATATATTACCGTAAATAGGGTGTAGCTTGCTAACATATGTCTAGTCTTTCATAAACATATTTCACCTAACTTTGACTAGAGATAAACCAAACAAGAGACTCCTTAGTTGTTCTCATGAATTCTCTCTAAGTTAATGAAATATCTTAGGTAAACGACAACGACATAATATGCACTTTTGTACATAAATATGGATGTGCCAATTGGATACATGAGGTATGACCTTAATACACGTACTCTATGATACATAACCTGTGCTTCATCACCATTAGCCTCAACTGCCACATCAAAATGGTATTTGAACTACTTCTTCAGAAATCTAAATCTAGCATAACCTCCTCTGGTGTTATCTATCTCTTATAACACATATGTTTAAAAGAATAAATATAAATTTATTTTATCTCTTCGTCCCACATGTGCCTAGCACCATGGTCTTCATACATATAAAATAGTGAGGTGTCTGAGGGACCTCTTGAGAAAACATCAAGAACGACAGCAACAAGTTGGACTTCTAAGGCTTCTGGGGCAGCGAGTTGGACTTCTTGGACTTCATGGGCAACAACATAAGATTCATGTCTTCGAGAGTATGATGCAGGAGAAATTAAACTCCAGAAGACAGTGGTGTTGCATCAAGTGAAGTGGCACCAATATTTGAACGAAGCGGTATAACTTTTTCCCTCATAACAAGAGTATGTTGAGGCACTCCACCATGTCTCAATCTTCTTTGTTGTCAAACATTTTAACTTTAATTAAACTAGTAAATCGTATAATAATCAAATAATTCAAACACATGGGATAAAACAGGCGAAATCAAACAAGATATGCATATTAAGAAAATATGGAAGTTAACTTATGTATTAGGAAAAACACAAAAACAGAGCAATATGCCCAAAGCTCTAAACTTAAAACATCAAAAAATCTAAATGCATGTCTCACTAAACGACCTATTATGTGTCTTAATGTATCATAAAAACCTATTATACGTTTAACTTTAAACTAATGCATCACAAAACAAAAATAAAAAAGAAAATGAGATACTTATCGAAAGTGAGAAGTTGACGATTTTTTATTGAATGGAGTGGAGTAGAGATTGAGCAATGTACTAAGATCGAGTGTACTAAAAACTTTGCGTTTAGTGATCAATTTAGACACCAAAAAAGCTTAAAAATCGTACACTCTAACGTTTAACGACGAATAAAGTGACTATCAATTTTCGGTTGAAAAAGTACTAGTCGCTAACCTTTAGCGACATATTCAGTGACTGATATTAGCGATCGAATTCATGACATAATTAGTGATAGAATTTATAGACCGTTTTAGTTCGTTTTAGTTGATTAAAGAACTAAAAATAAAATAAAAATGTTTGCCAATTTTGAGAATTGAACCAACGTCCCATGGGTTGCACGGTGATGCACCTTAACCAAGCATTACAATTGTAAACTTTATATTTAAATTCATATATAATATTTTGAAATAAAATTTTAAATTTTATTTAAAAAATATATTAGACTAATAATTATTAAAATAATTTTTTTATAAATTAATAAATTTGTACGAGGCAATTTTAAATATATATTTTATTTGTTAAAATAAGAAAAATATGAAAATAGACTAAAAAATAAAAATTAAGAAGGGATTAAAATATTTAAAAATAATGGAGAAAATTGTGAGAAAATGGTAATATAATAAATGGAAAAACTTCGCAAGGCCGGATACCAAGATTTTCAAAAAAATAAAATAAATGGAAAAACAAAAATTATTAGTGATGCTGAATTTTTTTAATAAATTAATTTTATTTATAAACGTTTTAGTGACTTTAAAATTTGGTGGTTAATTTTAATTTGTGACCGATTTAGTGATTTTAAAATTTTACTAATAAGGTGTCAAATTTTGGTGGCTAATTCGATGGCTGTAATGACCGAAATTTTATGTCATTAATTCAGTCACTAAAAGTGAACTTTTTAGTAGTATAGTAAGAGATGTGACAAAACTTGGAAAATCATAAAAATGGAGTTTGCTCACGAACTCTATTTTGTTTTATGAGTAAACTTTCTGAAATGAAGAAGAAAGAAGGAAGGTTTGCATATTTATATGAATCAAACTAGTTTGGACATTAACCTCTCTAAAAAAATATAAAAATTAACTTTCATAAAAAATACGAAGATTAACCTCTTTAAAAAGTACGGACATTAACTTTTCTAAAAATTATGGAGATTAACCTCTGAATTTTTTCAGCTTAACTTTCCTAAAAATTACGGAGATTAACCTCCAAATTTTTTCAACTATGTTTCTTGACCTGAGTGTGAGACTTGTCTGTGATTGCATTTTGAGTGCATCTAAAATTTAAATTTCAAATTTTAGAAATATTATTAATTTTTCATCAGGGGAAGAGCAATGCTCAACTTTTAATGGTTAAAGGTCTAAATATGAGGTTGGTTCAAAAGATCCAACAATCTCTGGGACTGGGCCTAGTGGGTTTGGTAGAAGTTGGGTCATGCTTAGTCCTATTATTCAAATCTGATAGATACAATGCCCATGTCAATAGATGCTTTCTTTCTTTTTATCTTCTCTTTTTTTGACCACAAGATGAGGATATCACACCTAACCTAAATTATCCTCATATTGGAAATGAAATCTTCCAAATTCAATGATGCAATAAAAAAGTTAAAGACTATGCTGACATAAAATACAGTTACACATGACTAGCCACAGTACTTATATACAAAATGATAAATGTACTAACTATTAAGAAAATTAAGGGCTTTAGGGTTTTGCTAGAATTTTCTTATAGTAAAGCAAGTTGGAACACATGTAGTACTAATCATGATTAGCACTAAATCATGTAGAGCAATGATATCTTCCATCTTAGGTTCCCCACATATAAACATTTTTTAATCTACCCCTTAAGATTTTTAATTTGCTTTTGTCAAAATTCATGATCAATCAATGTGCATGGGCTCTTTCATAAAAAAGAAAAGAAATAGTCCTATGGTAGGCCACCCGCTCGTGCAATGCAGCTAATCTTGGCCCATCACAGCCAACAAAACTGATCATGAAGTTGAACCTTCTCATTAACTATTGGTAAGAGATCATTATTAATGAAAATATATAAAAAAAACCGTTGAACCGGTTTAATTCAATTCAAAGGGGTTGGCTAACCGGCATGTCCGTTCCATTTAGTCTCGTTCAGCAAAAACCGAAAAGAAAAAACGGGACAGACATAATTGAAGATGTGAGTCTAAAAGTTAGGCCCGTCCCGCAAAAAGGACGGCATATTAAAGGATGCGGATCTAAACGTTTGGTTCGCCCACACTAAAGTGCGAGCAAAATAGATAGTCCAACATACTAGACTCATTTTGCCATCCCTAAGTGCAATGTAACTGGTTCAAACCAACCGATAAACATGCAACTTTTGGTTCAGCCGGTTTTTTTAAAGATTGATAGCTATATAAGAATTTAATGTGAAAGTGTGATATAGGAGTGTGGAAAGAAGCACTTCTCCTTTCTATATATATTTTTGGTCACTCAATTCTATTTTCTTCCTCTTAAAACACCTTAAGGGAAATAACAGTAACAACAAAATGACTTCTGAGAAAGTTGAAACTGTTGTTGCTGGAAACTACTTAGAAATGGAAAGAGAAGAAGAAGGTTCTAAGTCCACAACTAGCAAACTATCTAAACTCTTTTGGCATGGTGGTTCTGTCTATGATGCTTGGTTTAGTTGTTCTTCTAATCAGGCACTTATTCAATAAACCACTTTTTACTTCTGAGTCTGCAACATCTTTAAAATTCTCATAGTATATTTGTTTTCTGAATTTTGATTATGCAGGTTGCACAAGTGCTTTTGACATTGCCTTATTCGTTTTCGCAACTAGGAATGTTATCTGGAATTCTATTTCAGATTTTTTATGGACTAATGGGAAGCTGGACTGCTTACATTATCAGTGTTCTTTATGTTGAATACAGAACTAGAAAAGAAAGAGAGAAAGTTGATTTCAGAAACCATGTTATTCAGGTGATTATATATTAATTATATTTTTCCGTTTATTTTCCGTTCATGAGATACTAACTCAGTATTTAGAGTTCGAATTTGTAATCTCGAATGACCGAGTTCAAATCTCTTACCGTTGTAAACAGTATTTAGTGTCTATTAGATTAATAATAATATATTTTCTTATCAATTTTTGCAGTGGTTTGAAGTTCTTGATGGACTTTTAGGCAAGCATTGGAGAAATCTTGGACTATTTTTCAACTGTACTTTCCTTTTGTTTGGATCAGTAATTCAGCTAATTGCTTGTGCAAGGTTAGTACTATAGTACTATTAATTTGTATATAGTTTAAATTCTTAAGCTAACAATTTTTTTGGTATAATATGAATAATTTGACAGTAACATATACTACATAAATGATCATTTGGACAAGAGAACATGGACCTACATATTTGGAGCATGCTGTGCAACAACAGTTTTCATCCCCTCTTTCCACAATTACAGAATTTGGTCATTTTTGGGCCTAGTTATGACCACTTACACTGCATGGTATATGACCGTAGCTTCTTTAGTTCATGGACAGGTATAGAATTTGTGATCGACTTCGTCATTTAAAATCGTATAGTTAATTCAATAAATGTGATTTATGATAATGTTATTGAAGGCTGTGGATGTGAAGCACTCTGGTCCAACCAAATTGGTTCTTTACTTCACTGGAGCTACCAACATTTTATATACTTTTGGTGGACACGCTGTTACAGTGTAAGGACTCGAATTCATTGGATTAATTTAAGATATGTAACATGGTTTTTGAGAAATTTGTTACAATTTTTTAATGTGAATCTGACAGTGTTGTATTGGTTTTAGGGAAATTATGCATGCAATGTGGAAGCCACAGAAGTTTAAGATGATATATCTAATTGCAACTTTATATGTCATGACATTAACTTTGCCATCAGCAGCTGCAGTATATTGGGCATTTGGAGACGATCTTCTCACTCATTCTAATGCTCTCTCCTTGCTCCCGAGGACAGGATTTAGAGATTCCGCCGTCGTTCTCATGCTCATTCATCAGGTACTGATACACTGGCACCGATAATAGTTTGATAAAGTGAAATATTTAAAGGTAACCATACACGTTTGTGTCTGACACACTGAGCACGTTTTCTATCAAAAATACCGGTGCTATATAGATTATTATTCACATGTCCTGTCCTTATATTTTTTTTGCAGTTTATAACATTTGGATTTGCTTGCACACCTTTATATTTTGTCTGGGAGAAATTTGTTGGAGTGCATGAAACCAAAAGTTTGTTCAAAAGAGCATTGGTTAGGCTTCCTGTGGTAGTTCCAATATGGTTCTTGGCAATAATATTCCCATTCTTTGGTCCCATTAACTCAACTGTTGGATCTCTCTTGGTTAGCTTCACAGTTTACATAATTCCGGCCTTGGCACACATGGTCACCTTTGCCTCAGCAACAGCCAGAGAGGTAATAATTTTTCTTATGTACTATTGTGAATTTGACAATCTCATCGCAAATTCAAACATACACTTATTTTAATATGCTCCAGTTATTAGTACTTATGTACTATGTACTATAATAGTACCCATTCTGGTTAATATTATAAACAAAATTTTATTTTTTAAATTTATTAAATAACTGATATATCTGATCTATATTTTATTTATTCATTAACAGAATGCGGTGGAGAGACCACCATCGATTTTAGGAGGATGGGTAGGATTGTATTCAGTGAATGTGTTTGTGGCTGTATGGGTTTTGGTGGTTGGATTTGGATTAGGAGGATGGGCAAGTATGCTTAATTTTGTGCACCAAGTTAAAACATTTGGACTATTTGCCAAATGCTATCAGTGTCCACCTCACAAGGCCTAATTACCTCTCTAATTTCTTGTGACACATTCAGTTTCAGATCATACATGTGTGTAAAGAGATTTGTGGCTTTTGGACTACTTTTTTTTTTTTTTTCTTTTTCCATATATTCTCTCTTTTATTTTAATTTTTTTTCAATGTAAGAAGCCAGCTAAGTGATGTTGATTTGTATCAGCTAATTAAAGGTGTGATGGCAATCATGGCCGCCCCTTAATACCAACTTAATCACAATTAGAATTTTGTGTGTTGATTAATTATGATATGTACTATCCCCTAAGTTATCATTTTTTGTTGTGCAATTACACCTTGATATATATGCTTGCTCTCATTTTGTTTTGTATTTTTCATTGTTTTGCTTATACTTTATTTTCTGGTTATTGGTCAGTTTAATTTACCACAAAAATTAAAGGAGTCTAAAACTTCATTTCTCTATTTTTTTTTTCCGGATAAAAATGGGACATTCTCTGCTTATAACTAAAAATTAATCTTTAGAAACAGAGTACCACAATTTTTCATTTCACTATGTGTTGTGTCTATTAAATAGTAAGAAAATTGATATAAAACAAAAGATTTGTTTCAGAGACTTTCTTTTCTCACGTCTACTTGTATTTTGGATCAATAAATTTGAAGAAAAGAAAATAAAATCACTTTTTATCTTTAAAATTGATTTTTTTATAAACATACAGAGAAATATATATTAGAGAGCTTAAGGGATATTCAACCCGAAACAATACAATTTATTAATACAAAGAAAATAAATACTACCCGACTAAAAAAATAGAAAGGATTGGTTTGTCAAATAAATCGGGTCATTTCGACTAATCCAAAATTCTTAGCCAAAAACCACTCAACAGCGAGAGATTCAATCTGCCCCATAATATCCATATGCTTCGAAATTCAGTTGACAAAGAAGATAGAATTCTTGAATGTCCACAAAATCCAATAAACAATTAACAAACATAACATTGAAAATTATCTTTAAATTTACGATTGTATAAATTATTAAAATAGAAAAAGTAATTACATTGTATGGATGATAGTAGACATATTTGAGTCCTAAAACGTAGTTTTTAAGAAATCATAAAGAGATAAGTAAAGGCATCTAGAAATCATAGAGAGGTAAAAGTATCTTTTCTTTTACTTTAGAAGATACTACACATATTCACTAACACTTACAAAATAAACCATAGGATTATCCACCTTTACAACTCACAAGAATTTACCTTTGTAAAGTACAAATACTATGGAACCAATAGGAAAATACACACCCACTTGGAGATTTGTTAAGAATAGGAAGGTTGTAAAAAGATAGACAATGACAAAGGCCTAAAGAAAAATTAAAGTTACATAGTTGGTGTTGGATGAGCTATCTATAGCTTTAAGCGCAAATTTCTTATTAATTATTGGATTTAGGGTTATTTTACATCCATTTTCAATGTCTTTAGTCATGACAATAGATTGGGAGACAGTTTTTGAGCCAGCTTTTTTCGGCTGTGAAAAAAATAGATTTTTTCTTTGTATTTTTAAAAATGAATTCTACAAAAATGTTTTTCAAAATATTACAAGTTTTTTTTATATAAATTTGTTTTTTATAAATTAAAAGAGTGATTTTGACATTCTATAACATTAATATATATTATTGAAGACCAAAATATAGTCAAAATCACAATTTTTTCAAAAAGTTATATTTCAAAAATGACTTATAATTTGAGACGGAGGGAGTATTTCTCTTGAACTTTCCAACACTATGGTATCATATCATCATTACCTAATCACTGAATCTTATCTAAAATCCTTTGCTTGTATTGAAAAAGGTCATATCTTCCTTGATTGGTTTCTTCAAATAGATATTGTCTAGTTGTTGTGAATGATGAAGTGTGATAAATCAAGCAGCTGTAAAATGCAAAATCTATGGTATATTATGGGCCACAAACTTTGCAGTCATGCCAATCAACAAGAACTATATAAGGAACTTATCACATAACTTGAATTGGTTGTTGCCTAATTTGATGTGTCTTATTTGCATGTTATGGGAGATGACAAACACAATGAACAAATATCTTTCACCTTTTCCCTAAAAAAAAAAATAACTATTACTTTCAAATTTCGTCAACTAGTAATTATCTTTTTCTTTTGGACCCTTTTTATGAACCTAGAGTGATTGTTTGCATATTAGGGAATATAAACGACATATATTTTAGATGAATTAATTGCATTTTTTGTCAAGAAAAGTTTAGCTCATCAAGGAAAAGTTAGCATGATATAGTTCTATGATTGAGGATTATGGGACCATTCTACCTAGTTACAACAATTAGATTGTTTTTATTAGGCCACAATAGTTTTCACATGTTTTTATTAAGCTTGAATCGAAAAATTAGCTTAACTAATAAATCTCAAGAATGATTATTATTTATTCAAGCGATTATATTGAGATGTAAACTTTATTATTGGGATATACATTTTTTAACTACTTTAAAGAGTGTTAAGTATAGTGTTTTGAATATTTTAACTACGTAAAATAACTTGTTTGAATGATTACGGTTTGAATTTTTTTTACAAATATAATATTTATAGATAAACACTAGTCTTATTGGCTAAAACAATGTGATCTTTAAAATTTAGCCTTGGTTGATTATTTACCTAAGTCATGCGTGAGGTTTCCCTCTATTGGGAGAAAATGGAACCTCACGTTTGACTTGATTTTCAGGTTTCTTGGTATTTCATTTTTTTTTTTCCTTATCGACCTATGTGCAGATCTTTGAGAACATGGTCCCTCACTCTTAACATTCTTTGGTTATTGGTGCTATAAACATGGAGCACGAGTAAATTGTCCATTAGTCAAGCTCTACTTAGTTTTCAGTAATTTTAATACTTTCATGAACTTTGTTGACACATGCAGACTTGATAAAACTTCGACTATCTCGTATTCAACTAAATCTGCACTCATCAAACCTTTGATCTTCTAAGAGAACATCGTTTGGTACTAACTCACATGGTAGTAAATATCAACTAACAAATAATTTATCAGGTGGAAAGACATGTCTTTCTACGTTGTTTCATCAATTAGTTTTGAGCTGGGAGTGATGACAGTCTATCACACTATGTTTTTAATGCTTAAGTTTGTTGTTTTAAAGAGTTTTTATTATCATATATATTTCCGTTTTTATAGGTTTTAATAAAGAATATGAAGATTCGTGGAAAATACCAAACCATATTGAAATCATATTAACTAGACAAATTTTAAAGTATTTTATTATGAAAGTTCCGATGAAGAAGCAAGGATAGGTATAGAACACGAAGGACAAAAGAAAATTAGAAAAAAACACATAAGGTAGAGAATATCGTTAGGCTCCAACACAATAGTTGTGTTATTGAACTTCAGGAAGCCATCAATATAATACTGCGATCAAAACTTATTGCTTAGATTACAATTGATTTAGATGGCAACTGAGACTTAGCGTTGAATTATTCATCTGATTGGAAAACTATGAGATTGTAATGATAATTCTTGTTGTGGCAGGAATAGTTTCAGCCATTTGTCTTATTTGATTTGCTATAAAACCTTTATCATTGAGATTTTAGACTTTCATTATTTGGGGGTTGCTTTAACAAAATAAGCCACCTTGCAATTAGAGACTCCTCGTATTTTTTTTGGGGGGGGGGGGGGGGGGGTTGCAAGGTTGTAATTACATGTTCTTAAAACTGTTTTCTTATTTTACACACTATAAAATATTTGTCATTGTGATTGGAGACTCCCGCATCTAAAAGTTTCTTTGACGAAGCAAATCATTATGCGATTGATGAATTTTATTATCTAAGGGTCATTAGGCATGGCTCAATCCACTTCTGCTCCCAGAACGACCCAATTGGCTAAGTCCAATCCACAAAGGGGCGAAAGTTACCTTTCTGCCCCTCAAACCGGGCAAAGACTGCATCACTCCTCCTCGGAACAGCTGCCCGTCCCGCACGACTTCTTCACTCCCCGAACAGCTAATGGTATGTGCCCGAAACTATGCCTATGCCCGACATAACGACTAGTTTTGGGCACCTTGCCCGACATAACAGCTAGTTTTGAGCAGTTACCTATTCTTCTGGAAAACGGTTATTTCGCCCCAAAAATAGGACCGTTGGCCACGCGCTGGGGCACTATATAAACCCTCTCACTTGAGAGGGTCAGATATCCAATTTTCATCCTAAGAACACACTTTGTACTTGCCCCTTTTCTCTGACCCTTTCTTACTTGAGCGTCGGAGTGCCTTGCAGGTACACCCCCCTCCTCCTCTCCATACGCCCAGCATCTTAGACGTACTTGGTGGCCCACTTCAACAGGATCTGATCAAGCCTTCACGATCAGAAATCTTATTAACTAGACAAATTTCAAAGTATTTTATTATGAAAGTTCCAATGAAGAAGCAAGGATAGGTATAGAACACGAAGGACAAAAGAAAATTAGAAAAAAAACACATAAGGTAGACAATATCGTTGGGCTCCAACACAATAGTTGTGTTATTGAACTTCAGCAAGCCATCAATATAATGCTGCGATCGAAACTTATTGCCTAGATTACAACTGATTTAGATGGCAACTGAGACTTAGCGTTGAATTATTCATCTGATTGGTAAAACTATGAGATTGTAATGATAATTCCTGTTGTGGAAGGAATAGTTTCAGCCATTTGTCTTATTTGATTTTCTATAAAACCTTTATCATTGAGATTTGAGACTTTCATTATTTGGGGGTTGCTTTAACAAAATAAGCCACCTTGCAATTAGAGACTCCTCGTATTTGGGGAGGGGGGGGGGGGGGGGGGGTTGCAAGGTTGTAATTACATGTTCTTAAAACTGTTTTCTTATTTTACACGCTATAAAATATTTATCATTGTGATTGGAGGCTGCCGCATCTAAAAGTTTCTTTGACGAAGCAAATCATTATGCGATTGATGGGTTTTATTATCTAAGGGTCATTAGGTTGTAATTATATGTTTTATAAAAGGTCATAATTGTGATATAGTCGTTATAGGATTAGGCGTGGAAATCTCAAGGGGTAGATGATTCAAAATGGGAAATTGATCAATTTTATAATTGTCTTCGTCAACTGTTCGTTAACATTTTCTATTTACAATAACACACATAAACCAATCAATCGTGCTTGTTGCGGTGAAAATCGGATAACAAATTATTAATTAATTTGCATCATTTTCTTTTACAACCGACTTTGATTTATCCAAAGGAAAGGTTCAAGATCGTTAAAAAAACCTAAAGGGGGGAGATCTAAGGTTCAGGGGTTGGTTATACTAAGGGAAGGTATTAGCACCCTTAATATCCGTAGTACTCTACGGGAACCTCTTGTTTTGTTTGTGTTATGTTTATGTTTGTTTGCTAAGGGTAAGGTAAATATATCACTAATGACTATGAGGTCAAAGGCTAGGTGGCTATGAGACCCAGGTGATAATGAGCTATCTATGACTATGAGGTCAATAGAGAGTCTTTGTGACTATGAGGTCAATGTTGAAAGGTGGCTATGAGGCCAATGGAGAGGGCTATGACTATGAGGTCAAAGTTTTGTTTATGACTATGAGGTCGAAGGTTAGAGATGGCTTTATGACTATGAGGTCAAGAGAGAAAGTCCTATGACTATGAGGTCAAAGGATGGTAAATGAGCTTTCTATGACTATGAGGTCAATAGAGAGACTTTGACTATGAGGTCAAGGTTGGAGAATGGCTATGAGACCAAAGTTTTAATTATGACTATGAGGTCAACGTTGAATAAATTTTTCTATGAATTTGAGTTCAAGAGGGGTCTTATTGGCTATGAGGTCAATGAGGGAGGTTGCCTAAAACTATGAGGTCCAAGGTAATAATTAGCTTTCTATGATCTTGAAATCAATAGAAAAACTTTTCCTTTGGAAGGAAGGGGGAAAATAACATCTTGTAAACAAGAGTTAAAGAGGGGTTGAAATACAATGAAACATATGAGTTTCAAGAACTCCAAAACAGTAAGCATTAACCAATATGTGAAATGAACTTTCAGATGTGATTATGGCAAACAATGAGCATACAATGAGCATAAATGTGGACATAGCAAACAGTGAGTGCAAATGATCATAAATGAGGACATAACAAACAGTGAGTGCAAGTGGTCATGTAATTGTGACATTTAATACAGAGACGCATTCACAATTGGAACCAAGGCATTTGAAAACATGTTGTTCATTAACAGATAGCAAAACAAGTAAAATTGCATAGCAAGGTTCATGTTAAAGTCAGGAATAGAATTTCACAAACCAACTACATTCATAGAAGAGTCAATTCTCAAACAGAAGTCACACAAGCATGGCAATCATAGCATGGAAAGCAAACAAAAACAAAAGAATTAACTCATGTGATTTCAAACAGCGAACATAAGCAACAACTAGGGATACAAAGTTTAGTACACAGCATGCTTCCACAGTGATTCAATAAAAACAGTAGCACATTAAGATGTCAAGCATAGCAGCAAAGATATTCTCACGGTAAAACAAGACAATGGAATCACGCAATAACAAACAAAAGCAAAAGAAGTACAGACAAGCATTTGTGGTAAAGCCAGGAAACAATGTTCAAGAATTCACAAGTTACTGAATGTTTTCAAGGAAAAACTCTTTTTGTTCGTTTTTACAAAGTTACAAGCATCAATGGTTTCTATTTACAAAAAAAGATTTAGAATGAAGATGTAAATATTTTTTTTGTGTCTGTTTTAAGATAAATAAATAATGAAAGAAAAAGGAAGTGAAGAAAGAAAAAGAAAAAAAAAAAACAAGACAGCATGGCACCCGCCACACAAAATGCATGGCAGGCGCCATGCATCCACCCCTTATACCATGGCTTGCGCCACCCTTTAATTCTTAGCAACAGAGGTGGCTTGCGCCACCCTGTCCAAGTGGCTCGCGCCACTGTTTTTTTTTATTTTTTTTATTTTTCTCTTATCATGTGGTGTGGTCTCCCTTTTTTAATATTTCTTTTTGTATGCACACTATTTATTTTATTATATTTTCCTTTTTAACACAAAGTGGCGGACACCAAACAATTAACGTGGCGAGAGCCACCACAACTCCTCTTATTTATTTCCAGTTTTTAAACGGAAACGAATACAAACCAGTTACGATTTAACAAAATAAAATGAAGCTAAACATGTTAATGATTTATTTTCACAGAAACAAACAATAATCAGATGATAATAATATCACGACATGATAGCAGCATGAAACAAAATGACCATGGATTCAGACAAACATGATGATGACTATAATGGCAACATGGTACAAACATAAAATGAAAACAGAAGGAGGTAGGGTAATACCTAGTGGAGTACGTCCACTGCTTCTTCACAGGCGAGTGTTTCTGGAAATAGTGGATGCTTTCCTCCCTCAACTGCTACAGAACCAGTTTATCAGCACGAAACAAGAACTTGTGGTGATTAAAGTGATAGAAGTTTGGAGTGTTTACGGGAAGGAAATGAAAAGAATAAGTTCTTGCAAGACTTGAAGATGACTTACAGAACTTAACAAGGATGGAAAGGTGAAAAGGTTTTGATAAGTTTCTGGATATTTTCTAGGTGGTGATGTTTCTGTTGTGTTACGAAGGAAATGAAAACTAGTGAATTTCTTGCAAGTTTTGGAATGTTTACTAGCAAGATTATGGAGGGAGAAGTAGAGAGAAATTCTTGGCAATTTCTGGTGTGTGTTAACAAGGAGGGAACGAGCTCCTTTTATAGGCCAAGCAAAGTGGATCCGGGTCTTAGGTAGTTGGTTTGTCCACAGGATAAAGGATTAGGGTTTGTATGGTCTGCTGAGTAAAGAATTAGGGTTTGTACATCAAGCTCCTCAGCCGTTGATCTTGGTCAATTTCTATGCTGGACAAGTGCAGCGGAGGAGGTGGTGGATTCAGTCTGTTACTTTCACTCTTTAGTAGTTATTCCAAAACCACCTTTTTGAAGTGCCATGAGAGAGAAAGTAAAAAAGAAGCAATAATTTGAATTTGGAATACGTATTCTCTGCTCATGCATGCAGGTCTTCCGTGCTGATCCTCTTTATTTCACTAATTCAATACGGTATCTCAACGTCCTTGTGATCTCCACAGTAATGGGTAAGCTTAGAAGAGTAATACATAGTGACTTCACAAGACTTGTTTTTGAAGCAAAGCATCTTCAGTATTTTCAACTAATCAAATGGCACATGGGCTTATCTAAATGTACAAGGCTTTGTTACTTAATCCATACGGGAATGCAGCTTGGACTTTTCAACAACTTAAAGCCTTTGATCCAGATAATATCTTTTGGGCCCAAAAGAAATTTGAGACATACCACATGCCCATGACCGAAAACACTTAGGATATTGCAAAATTAAATCCTCCCATGGCATCACTTTGGTATGTCACACCTTGATGAATATTTATCTCCATGAAAAATTATTGCACTTGAGAAACAAATCTTTAAGGCTAAAAAAAATGCTTCCAAGGATGTTCGTTATCACATGGCATAATTTCTCAAAATTTGGGATCACACTTTGCTTGACCTGAAAGGCAACGGTTGACTTGTCTTGGTGAAACATTTGATTTCTTGTTGAAAAAGTCTTCTCGGATGCATGCAGACTCAAATGGTCGCATTTGGCCAAAAAATGTCTTAGGGAGACCTTGCCGTCTTTGTTGTGTAAATCCTACCTTCCACAATGAAAAGAAATAATTTGCAAACAAGAAATGGTTAGTTAACAATGCATACATGCTTGAGGTCTAAATGCGGATGCAAGAAAAATATGACATCTAAGGGGTAAAATTTGGGGTACAACAGTTGCCCCTATTTAAATAGCTCACCGGATGGCACGAGGAATGGAAGTCCTCGGGACGTCGAGGTTGGAGATATTTAAATATAGCAAACCGAACATTTTGCCCTTAGATGGAATGCAGATGCTAAAGACAAACAACAAACATGCATATGCTGACATGCCATGAACTCTAATATGATGATATGACAGTGCAGACAAACGAGACACCAAAGAGCTACCAAACACAGGTGAGCTTTACTGGGGAAGGATGAAAGAAGTATCCACCAGAAAGACTCACTGGGGAATGGAAACTAACCAACAAAAGAGACTCACTGGAGAGATTCAAGGGAAGCACTGGGGAATAGAGAAATAAAGGGGGAAAACCCCGCAGATCCTCATTGAAAAATAGGAGCCAAAGAAGGGATTCTCCACTGGGGAAAGATCCAGGGAGATGGTCTACAAGTGCAAAAACGACCGGACGACACTGGGGAAACAAAAACCAACCTTACTGGGCCTGAAACCAGAAAGAAGACATGATCTCCACTGGGATCAATTTGGAATAGAAGGATAGAAAAACTACCAAGAATTTTCTGGGGATTCTCATGCTGAAGAGTTCGAACGGGATCTTCAAGAAAAACCAGAAAAAGACAGGGACAAACCTTAGGTACCAGTATGAGCTGGATTTTTGGATAAGAAGGAATCCTATGACTATGAGGTCAAAGGTTAAAAAAGGCTATAACTATGAGGTCAAAGCTTACCTATGACTATGAGGCCAAAGGTGAATGAGATGATTGGGTCTGAGGTACCAATATGAGTTGGTTGGGATAAAAATAGGACTTGGTTTAGGAAGGATAATCAGTATGAGCTGAAATTGGGATACCAGCGTGAATTGGATTTTGAATACCAGCATGAACTGGATTTTGGACACCGACATGAATTGGATTTTAGATACCAACATGAATTGGATTTGGATACCAGCATGAACTGGATTTTGAATACCAACATGAATTGGATTTTAGAATACCAACATGAATTGGATTTTGAATACCAACATGAACTGGATTTTGGAACACCAGCATGAACTGGATTTTGGACACCAACATGAATTGGATTTGGATACCAGCATGAACTGGATTTTGAATGCCAACATGAATTGGATTTTAGAATACCAACATGAATTGGATTTTGAATACCAGCATGAACTGGATTTTGGAACACCAGCATGAACTGGATTTGGACACCAGCATGAACTGGATTTTGAACACCAACATGAATTGGATTTTAGAATACCAACATGAATTGGATTTTGAATACCAGCATGAACTGGATTTTGAATACCAGCATGAACTGGGTTTGAATACCAGCATGAACTGGATTTTGGATACCAACATGAATTGGATTTGGATACCAGCATGAACTGGATTTTGAATACCAACATGAATTGGATTTGGATACCAGCATGGACTGGATTTTGAATACCAACATGAATTGGATTTTAGAATACCAACATGAATTGGATTTTGAATGCCAGCATGAACTGGATTTTGGAACACCAGCATGAACTGGATTTGGACACCAGCATGAACTGGATTTTGAACACCAACATGAATTGGATTTTAGAATACCAACATGAATTGGATTTTGAATACCAGCATGAACTGGATTTTGAATACCAGCATGAACTGGGTTTGAATACCAGCATGAACTGGATTTTGGATACCAACATGAATTGGATTTGGATACCAGCATGAACTGGATTTTGAATACCAACATGAATTGGATTTGGATACCAGCATGGACTGGATTTTGAATACCAGCATGAACTGGATTTGGGATACCAACATGAATTGGATTTTAGAATATCCGGTAGTCAATACTGGGGTTTGAAGGCTAGACTTCCTGGGGAGTGTTGATCAAAGAGTCAACAATCTGACGCACACAGGTAAAGACCGGACGCAACAAGATATAGACAAAAAGTTTACAAACAAACGAAAGGAGGTTTCAGGAGACAAGGACCCAATAAGCAAGACACACAGATGCGGAGTGCCGAATGATATGCATGAAGCAGCCCCAACGAGACAACGGTCTGGAAAAATGAATGGAAGCAAAGACACATCCACTACAAGGAGTCACACTGAACTCTGGAAATAATCAATCTTAGAGCCATTCCAGGAATGTCCTTATTTCACTGGGGAAATGAAATTTCACATTTTCAGCTGAATTTGTGAAGATACAAGGGAGAATCCCTTTACATCGTGACATTTTGGTCATTACTGAGATGTTTCAATTCCGAGGAATATTTGTCGGTCTTTCTTCACTGATAAGCTTGGATGATTTATCAGTGTTTTCATCCTAACTGGAGTTTTGAGAGACGCCATTGATTTCTCTAAATAGTCCTTAATGCCAAAGCAAAAATTTGTATTTTCATTGTGTTTTCTCAAAAGATTTTTCAAAACATTTTCCGCTTTCAAAACCATTATTAATGAACAAGTGAAGTTTTGCATAACAAGGAAAATAACAGAACAATGATAAATATTAAACAAAGAAAGGCTCAAAAATCTGATTTTATTAGAATGGTAACTTGCCAATAGCGAAGTTCCATGGAACATTACAATTGAAAAATGGCAATTTGGGAAAGGGTTACATCATATTCAGTGACCACTATCCTTCCTAATGACTAAGAGTCCTAAAATCTTTGCTGCTGATGAGGGTTAATGAAAACTGAACTTCTCCGAGAATTCTTGGAAATAGGTGACAACTTGGTCTGACACAGTGAAACGCCTTCATCCCTAACTTTTGCCTAGACCGCCCTCTCGGGTTTTCGGTCCACCGGGACGCTCTTTTTTGCCTAGGCCTCCCTTTTGGGTTTTCAACCTAGCGAGCTCTTTCTTTTTATTTAATCCCTAACTTTTGCCTGAGTCTCCTTCATAGGTTATTACCCACCGGGATACCCTTTTCTTGCCTAAGTCGCCATTTCTGGTTTTCGACTTAGCGGGTTTTTAGGCGTAGTATTTTCATACTGAGTCAGCGTTCACAGGGTGTGTGAGTTGTTCACCATCCATCGTTGTGAGGAATAAGGAGCCTCCTGAGAACACAGTCTTTACTACAAACGGACCCTCATAGTTAGGTGCCCATTTTCCGCGAGCCTCCCTTTGAGATGGCAGAATCTTCTTGAGTACCAGCTCTCCTTCTCGAAATTCTCGAACACGGACCTTCTTATCGAATGCCCTCTTCATTCTTTTCTGATACAAATACCCATAACACATAGCAGTCAGTCGCTTTTCATCAATGAGGTTCAATTGATCATATCTCTCTCTGACCTACTCTGCTTCATCAAGCTTGGTTTCCATCAAGATTCTCAGAGATGGTATTTCTACTTCAATGGGAAGGACAACATCCATTCCATATACCAGAGAAAAAGGCGTCGCCCCTGTCGAAGTTCGAACCGAAGTTCGGTATCCGTGCAGGGCAAATGGTAACATTTCATGCCAATCCTTATACGTCTTGACCATTTTCTACAGGATCTTTTTGATATCCTTATTAGCAGCTTCAACAGCTCCATTCATCTTGGGACGATAGGGTGAAGAATTGTGATGTTCAATCTTGAAATTGTCACATAATTCTTTCATTGTCTTGTTATTCAGATTTGTCCCATTGTCGGTTATGATCTTGTTGGGAATTCCATAACGACAGATGATATTATTTCTGATGAAACGGGCAACCACTTGCTTGGTCACATTGGCGTAGGAAGCGGCTTCAACCCACTTGGTAAAATAATCGATGGCCACTAGGATGAAACGATGACCATTAGAGGCTTTAGGCTCAATAGCTCCAATCATGTCGATGCCCACATGGAAAAAGGCCACGGGGATGACAGAATATTCAGCAACGTCGGAGGAACGTGCATCTTATCAGCGTAGATCTGACACTTATGACACCTTCTGGCGTATTGGATACAGTCAGCTTCCATAGTCAACTAGTAATACCCAGCTCTCAAGATCTTCTTAGTCATAGTATGTCCATTGGCGTGAGTACCGAAAGCTCCTTCATGAATATCGTGCATCAACAAATCCGCTTCTCGCTTATCAACACATCTTAGTAAGACCATGTCAAGGTTCCTTTTGTACAGTACACCGTTGCTGATGAAGAATTTGGCTGACAATCTTCGCAGAGGCTTCCTATCAAGAATGGAGGCGTTGGCCGGATATTCTTGATTCTTCAGGAAGTTTAATATGTCATGGAACCAAGGTTTGCCATCTGATTCTTCTTCAATGGACTGGCAGTAGGCAGGCTCAGTCCTCCTTTCAATACTGATTACTGGATCTTCGTTGATAAATCTAACTTGCCACATCGAAGCCAGTGTTGCTAGAGCATCAGCCACATGATTCTCAGTACGTGGCACATGGCGAAAAATTATCTCATCAAAACACTGAATCAACTCCAAAGCATATGCCTGATAAGGGATAAGCTTTTCGTCTTTTGTCTCCCATTCGCCTCTGATTTGATAAATGACTAGAGCAGAGTCACCCATAACTTCAAGAAAACAGATTCCAAGATCGATTGCAGCTTCCAGACCCAGAATGCACGCTTCATACTCAGCAATATTATTAGTACACCCAAAATCCAATCTAGCTGTAAAAGGGGTGTAGCCACCTTCAGGATTAATCATAACAACACCTACCCCATGCCCCTTGTAATTGGACGAACCGTCGAACATCATCTTCCACCTGTACTCAGCCCTGGGATCTTCTTCAGAGCTTGACTCTTCACAATCTTTTACCGCCATAATATCCTCATCGGGGAAATCAAACTTGAGTGGTTCATAGTCTTCAACTGGTTGATCGGTAAGATATTCTGCGAGAACACTTCCTTTAATGGCCTTTTGAGTGACGTGCTGGATGTCATATTCTGACAACAGCATATGCCAACGAGCCAATCTTCCTGTTTGAGCAGGCTTCTCAAAGATGTACTTTATCGGATCCATTTTTGAGATCAACAAAGTAGTATGACATATCAAATATTGCCTCAAATGTTTGGCGGCCCACGCTAAAGTACAACAGGTCTTTTCAATCAGTGAGTATCGACTCTCGCTATCAGCGAACTTTTTACTCAGATAATAAATTGCATGTTCTTTCCATCCAGTCTCGTCATACTGTCCCAAAACACAGCCCATAGATTCTTCCAGGACAGTCAAATACATAAAGAGAGGTCTTCTGGGAACCGGGGGAACCAGAACAGGAGGTTCTTGGAGATAACTTTTGAGTTTCTCGAAAGCCTGTTGACAATCGGCATTCCACTCTACTGGCTAATTCTTACGGAGCAACTTGAAAATTGGTTCACAAGTAGAAGTCATGTTGGAGATAAATCTGGAGATATAGTTCAAATGACCCAAAAATCCTCTGACTTGAGACTCAGTCTGTGGAGCTGGCATCTCTTGAATAGCTCGCACCTTATCAGGGTCTACTTCAATCCCTCATTGACTGACGATAAAACCAAGTAGCTTCCCTGATCTGACACCGAAAGTACATTTGGCAGGGTTCAATTTCAG
This sequence comes from Lathyrus tuberosus, assembly GCA_022829125.1. NCBI lineage: Eukaryota > Viridiplantae > Streptophyta > Magnoliopsida > Fabales > Fabaceae > Lathyrus > Lathyrus tuberosus. The sequence continues at coordinate 8,158,839 of JALAZF010000060.1, read as the reverse complement.
CTGGTATTTTCGAAGTCTCTTGAACAATTTCAGAAGATGGTCCAGATGTTCCTCCTCACTTTGAGACTTAGCAATCATATCATCCACATATACTTCAATTTCTTTATGTATCATATCGTGGAATAAAGTCACCATGGCTCTTTGATAAGTTGCCCCTGCGTTTTTCAAACCGAAGGGCATGACTTTGTAGCAATAGGTTCCCCATGGAGTGATGAACGTAGTTTTATCCATATCGGCCGGATCCATTCTGATCTGATTATAGCCTGAGAATCCATCCATAAATGAGAAGATTGCAAATCGGGCTGTATTATCCACAAGAGTGTCAATATGCAGAAGAGGGAAATCGTCCTTAGGACTGGCTTTGTTGAGATCCCTGTAGTCTACACACATTCGCACTTTACCGTTTTTCTTCATCACTGGCACAATGTTGGCTACCCATTCGGGGTATTTCGAAACTGCCAAGAAACCTGCATCCAGTTGCCTTTTAACCTCATCTCTGATCTTGAGAGCCATGTCGGGTCTACTTCTGCGAAGTTTCTGCTTTACCGGAGGACATTCGGGCTTGAGAGGTAGTTTATGTACTACTATACCCGTATCCAAACCAGGCATATCCTGATAAGACCAAGCGAACACATCCACATATTCTTTCAAAAGCAGTATTAGCCATTGTCTGACTTCTGCCCCAAGGGTTGCTCCAACCTTGACCTTTTTCTTCTTCTCTTCAGTACCAAGATTGATGATGTCGACTTGTTCCTCATGTGGCTGAAGATCCGTATACTGATATTCACACATTTCTGCCAAGTCATCAGGGACCTCATAGTCCTCCTCATTCTCAGCTTGATAAATAGGTGAGTCAAAGTCAATAGTGAGATTAGGGTCACTGAATACGACAGGTTTGGGATTTATTCTGCATGATGGAGGGATTTATTTTATTAAAATGCACAAAACTCAAATGCAAACAGAAAATGTTTTTGTAGTTTTAAAAAGATTGCCATTTTTCTTAAGAAGCAAAAGAACAGTAAAATAAAGACAGGGAATTTTAACAAAATAATCACTTTCATTGATTAATAAGAGTTAAAAGCGGTGGCCCATACAAAATAATCCGATAGCCTCGGGAAAAGCTACGGAATTTGAAAACATCAAATAAAACAAGCAAATTACTCTGGCATAGGGTACAAAGTAGGGATCTCAATAGCTTCCCAATTACTCAGGGCAGCATCACACTGAAAAACCAAATTATCGATATCTTCGTCTTCAGCATCTTCAATGACGGCGTGGACCTGTTGTCCTCCACGGACGAACATCTCTTGAATAATCTTCAGTCTTCCCGTGGTTGGAGCAGTTTTTTCCTCAAGAGTTGGTTTGTAACCCAACCCTTGGTACTTTTCCCTCTCTTGGATCTCTACGACTTTGCCCCAGCCTTCTGGTATGCCATTCTGTAAGGCGGATTGAATGCTCTTGAAGGAAGCGAAAGATGGATCATTGGAGGCCACTGTCTTGTTATCATCAATCATAACAGCGTTTGCTATCTCAAGTGCTTGGAAAGAAGTTTCCAAAGCATCTTCATCAGCCTCAATGTACTGGAATGAGGACAAATTGCTGACCATTAAGTCTTCCTCGCCATGTATGATAACCAATTTCTCTTCAGCTACAAATTTCATTTTTTGATGCAGAGTTGATGTTACGGAGCCGGCCTCATGGATCCAAGGCCTACCCAACAGACAACTATAGGCAGGGTTGATGTCCAAAACCTGGAAAAGGATGTTGAACACTTGAGGACCAATCAAAATAGACAGCTCGATCTCTCCCATCACTGATCTTCTCGAGCCATCGAAATCCTTAACAACAAGCGAAGTGGGCCTCATTACAGCTCCCCAGTAGGTCAGCTTCTCAAGGGCTCTTTTTGGTAACACATTCAGGGATGAACCTGTATCCACTAGAACTCTGGCCAAAGTATCTTCTTGACATTTCACTGACACATGTAAAGCCAGGTTATGGTTCTTTCCTGCCCGGGGTAACTCCTCATTATTGAAACTGAGAGTGTTACAGGCTGTGATGTTGGCGATGACATGGTTAAATTGTCCTGCGGTTATATTGTGGGCCACGTGTGCCTGAGCCAGGACCTTTTGTAGGGCTGCTCGGTGGACAGGTGAATTCATTAGTAGAGACAAGATCGAAATCTTGGATGGGGTCTGATGAAGTTGGTCCACCACCTTATAGTCACTCCTCTTGATGATTCTTAGGAACTCCTCATCTTCTTCCTTATTAATTACCTCTTTTCCTCTGTCTGTAGGGGGTACAGGAACAATAGTTTCTTTGGGCACAATTTCTTTGAATAAAGGAGTGTACACTCTGCCACTTCGGGTTATCTTTCCCGTTCCGACTATGTTTGTCACCTCTTCGGTAGTTCCCACCTCATTCCTTGGAACTACTTCTTCAACAGCGGTTCCCACCTCATTCCTTGGAACCACTTCTTCGCGGGGTTTGTTTCCCATAATGTTCTCATAGATCCATGGCACAGCTTTAGTTCCTCTGAACCTAAATGGAATAGGTTGTCGAGTATCGTATTGCTTGGTGTGATTGGCAGTAATAGTAATAACAGTCTCTGGATTGTTGAAAACGGGTACAGGTTTGTTAAACACAGGCATCACAGAATCTGACCCAGGCATATTGAACACAGGCGCCTGCTCTCTTGGCTTTGGCAGGTTAAATACAGGCTCGATTACTGCGATTTCATCCCTCTTTTCTTTACTGAACACTTGTAGAAATCCTTCATCAATCAAACTCTGAATGTCATTTTGGACCAGCTGACAACCCTTGATGCTAGCATTACAACCCTCACAATTGCTATGACAAGCTCTGACCAACCCAGCTTCGAACAACTTAGCATGGAAGACCTTCATAGGAGTTCTTATCTTTGAATCATCTCTTAATAACACCTCATTATTCTCATTCTCAACAGCATTGGTGGCTCCATGTGTGGGCAATGGTTTGCTCTTCACATTCGGTGGATTATCCACAAAAGACAAGATCTTCTTCTCCACCAAACCTTTTACCACATACTTCAAAGCAAGGCAACCCTCCAGATCATGACCCGCTGCCCCTTGATGAAAGGCACACGTAACATTCGGATTATGGAACCTCATGGATTTCTCTGAGGGTGGACCCATAGGTCTAGTGACAATCAAACCTTGTTGAACCAGGGAAGGATACAACTCGGTGTAAGTCATGGGTATGGGCGGGAATGAAGGCTTACCTCCTTATCCTCTATAAGAAGTGCTTTGCTGAGGAACTTGCGGTCTCGGTTGTTGATGTTGTTGGGTATTTGGCATATACTGATAGGCTGGCTGTTGGTAGACTGGCGCCTGTTGTGCTGCTTGGTGATTAAAGGTCGGTGTTACAGCCGCTATGTAAGGTTGCTGAGGATAATGAATCGGGTAGATCGGTTGTTGAGAGAAGTTAGGACTTGCCTGCTGTTGGTAGGTTGGTTGTTTCCATTTGGGATTTTTCTCTCTTCCTGCCGTTATGGCGTTGGTTTCTCCTTCTTTCTTCTTGTGGAAGTTACTGGGAGCCTTCTTAACATTGTTGTTGGTTGAACTGCTTGCAGAACTTATCACTTTCCCATTTTTCAAACCAGCCTCTACTTTTACACCAACTGCAACGATGTCAGCAAAATCGGCATTGACGCTGCTAATCATTCTTTCGTAAAATTCTGGTTTCACAGTATCCACAAATCAGTCTGCCAGTTCTTTCTCAGTCAAAGGTGGTTCAACTTGAGAAGCAGTTTCCCTCCACCGTTGTGCATACTCTTTAAAGGATTCGGTGCTCCTTTGGGTCATGCTTAGCAGTTGTCTTCGGTCAGGGGCCAAATCCAGATTGTACTTGTAATGTTTCATGAAAGCATCCATTACATCTTGGAAATAGTGGACCTGAGACTGATCTAGACTTAAGTACCACTTAGCAGCAGCGCCCTTCAGACTATCTTGAAAACAGTGTATCATCAGCTTGTCATTACGCACATGGGCGGCCATTCTTCGGAAATACATGACCAAGTGTGATCTGGGACAAGTAGCGCCAGAGTACAGCTCAAAATTTGGCAGCTTGAATTTAGGAGGGATCACCAAGTCTGAGACCAGGCACATGTCCTTGACATCAGTGCTGAAGGCGTTACTTCCTTCCATAGCTTTTATCTTCCTCTGCATGGTCTCGACACTTTCTCTTAGCCTTTCATTTTGGTCGTCCCTATCTTCAGATACATCGACATAGTCATAAGGATGGTGATTATGGAAAACAGGACGAGCTTGTGTCTGCACCGCTGGCGGAGTGAAGGTAGGAATAACCTGCTGAGCCTCATTAATCAGAGGCACTGTCTGCTGAGTAGATTGAGGAGCTGTGGCTCAGATGAATTCGAATGGCATACCCAAAGTAGGGTTCACAACAGGAATGACGGGAGGTTCTACTGCAGGAGTGATGATCTCAGAGACCACAGTGGCCTGGGTATCCATCTTTGCTCTCAAAATGTTGACAGCTTCCAAAAGCTGCCCCATTCCACCTCGTATTTCTGTCAATTCATTGTTGACTCGATCCATTTCCCTATAAACTTCTGACATCTTCAGTCGAGCTTGGGCTCGAGTGTTGTATTCGTGCTTAGGATTCAGTGTGACAGTTCTGAGATAACAAGGCGACATCAGACAAAACCCAAGAGGAAAATGCACATGATATGATATGATGCACATGAGAATGCACGTGAAAATGCAAGCTAAACTATCAAGAGACCAAAGAAATTTTGCAAATAATATAGGCAATGGAACAATTTTCAAAACATCTTCTTCATTAAGAAAGTCTGGCAGTTGTTACATTGAGAGCAGAGTATATTCATGAAGGACTAGAAGTTGGATCCACTGGTGGCTGATTCTTCCTCTTCATTGATCTTCTTCATAAGCTCCTCAATGCGACCCTTGATCCTTTTTCTTTCAAGAAACAAGTCGGTCAGAGCATCCACCATCCTCTTTTTGATCCCTGGTGGCGCTTCGTGACGAGGATATGGTTTCCTCATTACTCGAGCTATGTCACGAGACCATTGCAAGTGAGTCTCGGTGACAGAACATTCAGCCCTCCATAATTGCCTATTAATCTGGCGCCAAGCGCGTTCCAGTCGCATTTTCATTTCGAACCCTTCCCTTTCTTCGTAGTACATCATGTGCATCTCCTCATGGGCTGGAGGTCCTTCCTTCATGTGACCTAGCTGGAGGCGAGCAAGGATAGGGTTGTAGTTGATACAACCATTCCTTCCCATTAAGGGTACATTGGGGCAATCCCCACAGCTAACAATCATGGTAATTCCTTCATCCGTTGGGTCATACCATTCGATATCCGTGTGTTTCAACTCCATCAACCTCTTGGACCATATTTTACAGTCTTCAACATCCCAGAAAGCCGGAGTCTTTGGTAGGTAAGAGACGAACCATTTGTAGAAGAGGGCCACACAGCAAACGATTGGCCCACAACCCCTTGAGTATCTGGTCTGGATTGAGTGATAAACATCCGCAAGCAAAGTAGGAACTGGATTGTTGATTGCGAATATTTGGATGGCCTGGACATCCACAAAATGTTTGGCATTTGGGAATAGAAATAAGCCGTAGATCATCAGAGCTAAAGTTGATTCAAACAAGGCTTCATTTCCTCGGTTCTTGAAATAAAGGGCTTTTGCTAGCAGGAACAAAGCAGGGAGTCCGTGTCGCCCTCCTTTGACGGTCAAATTAGCTTGAATGTCCGATACTCTAATCTTTGTAGCCATGGCAATTTCTTTAACGGAAGGCATTGCCTCAATCCCAGAGAAAATTGGAGCATTCCTGATGGGAATTCCAATCATAGCAGAGAATTCTTCCAAGGTTGGAACCAGCTGGAACTCGGGGAATAGGAAGCAACGGTAGGCCGGATGGTATAGCTGAACCAACACTTCAAGGGGCCCTTTGGTTACTGGCATTCTCATTAGTGGAAGAAGGCACCCATACTTATCAGCAAAATGAGACGGGTCTGCCACTCTGTCACCCAACCACAACAACTGCTCGAGCTCAGGAAGCTCAAAGGAGTAAGGCCAAACATTCTTTCCTGAGGCGTCCATGTCTACAAAATCTGCAAAATAAAATTAGTACCTTGACAGTTTAGCAAGGAATGCGAAGATGTAAATGCGATTGGTTTTAAGGAACTCAAGAAAGACAATTTTCAAAACAAGCCTCATTTCATTAAATATTGAGAAGAGTTTTCAACTTGGATAGTACATCTCAAAAAGGCTCAAAATACAATAAGACAAAAATAACAACTAGTCCTAGAAGAAAAAGCAACCCTATCTAGGAGTGTCCTGCTTCACGCCTTCTCTTCTGTCTCTTCAGCTCTTGATTCTCGAAGATCAGCTTATCAACAATCCCTTTCCAAGCACCAGACGTCGGGGGAATACTGGCATACTCATGAGTGCTAGCAGTAGGCTTTGTGCTAGAGAAAAATAAATTCTCCTGCGCCAAAGGTTCATCAATAACGCGTTTTTCCAGCCACTCGATCAAGTCATCCTTCTCCTTCATCTTCTCCTTCATTTCTTCTTGCTCGATACAAACGGTATGATATTTCCACTCCCATGTGTCCCTCTCAAGCTTCATCCTGGCTAGATTTTCTTGATATTCTTCCATGCGCTCAATAGGAATAGCAGACGGAGACACAATAGTCGGCTGCTAAAGTATCTTGGGAATATAGGGCATCTTGAGGTCACGGGCTCGAGATCGAACCCACTGAAGGTATGGCTCCAAAGACACACAGTTTCTCTTCCCCAACTCTTCCTTGGTACTTTCGTGGAACTTATCCCACGCACACCAAACTCCACTTTTAGTCTCATCATTGGCTTCTTTGTTAAGATAAAAGAAGCCGGACACATGGATACTCTTAGGTTTTTCTTTCATCGCAAATCCAAATTGGCGTCTGGCCAGAACAGGACTGTAGTTAATCCCACCATGAATACCGAGGAGTGACACGTTAGGAAATGACCCACAACTATCAATGTATACATTCTTGTCATAAACCGGGTCATACCAAAAGATGTCGTGGTGAGTAAGAGAGATGATCTTCTGAGACCAACGAAGTTTGTCAGGGTTGTCTCGGAATTCAGACGTTCGAGGCAAATGAGTGATATACCACTGGTAAAGCAACGGTGCACAACACAAAATAGTCCCTTTTCCTCGAAGAGTCCTATGGTGGATGGAATTGAGAGCATCACCAAGTAATGTAGGCACAGGGTTTCTGCTAATGAAGATCCTGATAGCATTGATGTCGACAAAATCTTCCACATTAGCGAACAAGACCAGACCATAGACCAATAGAGCAAAGGTTGCTTCAAAGGCAGCAATACTGTTTACATTGAAAAATTGACAAGCTTTTTCATACAAGAACTTAGATGGGAGTCCCTTGATGCCATCCTTATTAGTGATGTGGGGCTTGACCTCTGACGCATCCAAGTGAATACACTCGCCAATCTCTTTTGGGGTAGGAATTTTCTCTTGACCGCTGAAAGGTCTTTGTTTCTTCACAGGTAAGCCGGTCCAATGAGAGTACTCTTACAAGGTTGGAACCAGTTGGTAATCCGGGAAGGTGAAACAATGATAGAGAGGATCATAAAATTGGACCAAGGTGTCAAGGATTTCTTCCTCCATTTTAGTGTTGAGAAGGCTAACCAATCTTCCATACTGCTTTCGGAAACTTTCATGTCCGGTCACCAAGGTTGCTAACTTCTTCAGCTTTGCCAATTTGGGCTTTTGGAAATTGAACTTCTTAGTGTTCCTCTTCTCAATATCCATGATGCCTATGCTTTTCAAAGAAAAATATGACTGAGTTCCTTAAAACCAATGAGATGGATGCAATGGGATGTATGCAATGCGCAAACAAAAGCAAACATATGTACACAATCACAGCACACAAGCCTTAGGTTTTGAGGTTTCTTGAATGGAGTCATGGTCTACCCATCCCAACAAGGTGTGGACTATAGGTTCATCAATTGTGGAACAAGGTTCTAAAAGTTCCCAGAGTCTACGTAAATCTTTCGGATATTATCGGCCCATGTAACTACTTACACAGGCTAATAATATTCTCAAGATAAACTCGTCTGAGTGTAGTATCGCGTGACAACTACTCGGGACTGGCTCCCTCATAGCCACCGCACTACATCTTAAAAGGCCAAGTGGGGTAAAGGTAACTACGGTCCTCAGAATCCCTGGCTCCCAATTGAAAAAGTAATATCAATGCGACTTCTCACATCAGACATCAACAATCCCAAAGGGCCTCATCTGAGTGTGGTCATCATATGCCATAGATTGTTAGTACTACTGCCAACAACCGACTGTTGATTACACCACGATCCTATCATATTTGTGCACTCAAGTCCAGGTTAGGACTTATCTCACCACTCAATAGTTCCATGCCCACAAAAGATCTCAACCAAGGCATATATACAATATAGCAAACAAGCATGAATAGCACAAACAAAAGCAAGGTGGGTTTAACCCTCAAAATTAAAACTCCCCAGTGAAGTCGCCATTTCTGTTGCGGTGAAAATCGGAAACAAATTATTAAATAATTTGCATCATTTTCTTTTACAACCGACTTTGATTTATCCAAAGGAAAGGTTCAAGATCGTTAAAAAAACCTAAAGGGGGGAGATCTAAGGTTCGGGGGTTGGTTATACTAAGGGAAGGTATTAGCACCCTTAATATCCGTAGTACTCTACGGGAACCTCTTGTTTTGTTTGTGTTATGTTTATGTTTGTTTGCTAAGGGTAAGGTAAAGATATCACTAATGACTATGAGGTCAAAGGCTAGGTGGCTATGAGACCCAGGTGATAATGAGCTATCTATGACTATGAGGTCAATAGAGAGTCTTTGTGACTATGAGGTCAATGTTGGAAGGTGGCTATGAGGCCAATGGAGAGGGCTATGACTATGAGGTCAAAGTTTTGTTTATGACTATGAGGTCGAAGGTTAGAGATGGCTTTATGACTATGAGGTCAAGAGAGAAAGTCCTATGACTATGAGGTCAAAGGATGGTAAATGAGCTTTCTATGACTATGAGGTCAATAGAGAGACTTTGACTATGAGGTCAAGGTTGGAGAATGGCTATGAGGCCAAAGTTTTAATTATGACTATGAGGTCAACGTTGACTAAATTGTTCTATGAATTTGAGTTCAAGAGGGGTCCTATTGGCTATGAGGTCAATGAGGGAGGTTGCCTAAAACTATGAGGTCCAAGGTAATAATGAGCTTTCTATGATCTTGAAATCAATAGAAAAACTTTTCCTTTGGAAGGAAGGGGGAAAATAACATCTTGTAAATAAGAGTTAAAGAGGGGTTGAAATACAATGAAACATATGAGTTTCAAGAACTCCAAAACAGTAAGCATTAACCAATATGTGAAATGAACTTTCAGATGTGATTATGGCAAACAATGAGTATACAATGAGCATAAATGTGGACATAGAAAACAGTGAGTGCAAATGATCATAAATGAGGACATAGCAAACAGTGAGTGCAAGTGGTCATGTAATTGTGACATTTAATACAGAGACGCATTCACAATTGGAACCAAGGCATTTGAAAATATGTTGTTCATTAACAGATAGCAAAACAAGTAAAATTGCATAGCAAGGTTCATGTTAAAGTCAGGAACAGAATTTCACAAACCAAATACATTCATAGAAGAGTCAATTCTCAAACAGAAGTCACACAAGCATGGCAATCATAGCATGGAAAGCAAACAGAAACAAAAGAATTAACTCATGTGATTTCAAACAGCGAACATAAGCAACAACCAGGGATACAAAGTTTAGTACACATCATGCTTCCACAGTGATTCAATAAAAACAGTAGCACATTAAGATGTCAAGCATAGCAACAAAGATATTCTCACGGTAAAACAAGACAATGGAATCATGCAATAACAAACAGAAGCAAAAGAAGTACAGACAAGCATTTAGGGTAAAGCCAGGAAACAATGTTCAAGAATTCACAAGTTACTGAATGTTTTCAAGGAAAAACTCTTTTTGTTCGTTTTTACAAAGTTACAAGCATCAATGGTTTCTATTTACAAAAAAAGATTTAAAATGAAGATGTAAATATTTTTTTGTGTCTGTTTTAAGATAAATAAATAATGAAAGAAAAAGGAAGTGAAGAAAGAAAATGAAAAAAGAAAAAAAAAAAAAAAGACAGCATGGCACCCGCCACACAAAATGCATGGCAGGCGCCATGCATCCACCCCTTATACCATGGCTTGCGCCACCCTTATGATGGTGGCTTGCGCCACCCTTTGATTCTTAGCAACAGAGGTGGCTTGCGCCACCCTGTCCAAGGGGCTCGCGCCACTGTTTCTTTTTATTTTTTTTTTATTTTTCTCTTATCATGTGGTGTGGTCTCCCTTTTTTAATATTTCTTTTTGTATGCACACTATTTATTTTATTATATTTTCCTTTTTAACACAAAGTGACGGACGCCAAACAATTAACGTGGCGAGAGCCACCACAACTCCTCTTATTTATTTCCAGTTTTTAAACGGAAACAAATACAAACCAGTTACGATTTAACAAAATAAAATGAAGCTAAACATGTTAATGATTTATTTTCACAGAAACAAACAATAATCAGATGATAATAATATCACGACATGATAGCAGCATGAAACAGAATGACCATGGATTCAGACAAACATGATGATGACTATAATGGCAACATGGTGCAAACATAAAATGAAAACAGAAGGAGGTAGGGTAATACCTAGTGGAGTACGTCCACTGCTTCTTCACAAGCGAGTGTTTCTGGAAATAGTGGATGCTTTCCTCCCTCAACTGCTACAGAACCAGTTTATCAGCACGAAACAAGAACTTGTGGTGATTAAAGTGATGGAAGTTTGGAGTGTTTACGGGAAGGAAATGAAAAGAATAAGTTCTTGCAAGACTTGAAGATGACTTGCAGAACTTAACAAGGATGGAAAGGTGAAAAGGTTTTGATAAGTTTCTGGATATTTTCTAGGTGGTGATGTTTCTGTTGTGTTACGAAGGAAATGAAAACTAGTGAATTTCTTGCAAGTTTTGGAATGTTTACTAGCAAGATTATGGAGGGAGAAGTAGAGAGAAATTCTTGGCAATTTCTGGTGTGTGTTAACAAGGAGGGAACGAGCTCTTTTTATAGGCCAAGCAAAGTGGATCCGGGTCTTGGGTAGTTGGTTTGTCCACAGGATAAAGGATTAGGGTTTGTATGGTCTGCTGAGTAAAGAATTAGGGTTTGTGCATCAAGCTCCTCAGCCGTTGATCTTGGTCAATTTCTATGCTGGACAAGTGCAGCGGAGGAGGTGGTGGATTCAGTCTGTTACTTTCACTCTTTAGGAGTTATTCCAAAACCACCTTTTTGAAGTGCCATGAGAGAGAAAGTAAAAAAGAAGCAATAATTTGAATTTGGAATACGTATTCTCTGCTCATGCATGCAGGTCTTCCGTGCTGATCCTCTTTATTTCACTAATTCAATACGGTATCTCAACGTCCTTTTGATCTCCACTGTAATGGGTAAGCTTAGAAGAGTAATACATAGTGACTTCACAAGACTTGTTTTTGAAGCAAAGCATCTTCAGTATTTTCAACTAATCAAATGGCACATGGGCTTAGCTAAATGTATAAGGCTTTGTTACTTAATCCATGCGGGAACGCAACTTGGACTTTTCAACAACTTAAAGCCTTTGATCCAGATAATATCTTTTGGGCCCAAAAGAAATTTGAGACATACCACATGCCCATGACCGAAAACACTTAGGATATTGCAAAATTAAATCCTCCCATGGCATCACTTTGGTATGTCACACCTTGATGAATATTTATCTCCATGAAAAATTATTGCACTTGAGAAACAAATCTTTAAGGCTCAAAAAAATGCTTCCAAGGATGTTCGTTATCACATGGCATAATTTCTCAAAATTTGGGATCACACTTTGCTTGACATGAAAGGCAATGGTTGACTTGTCTTGGTGAAACATTTGATTTCTTGTTGAAAAAGTCTTCTCGGATGCATGCAGACTCAAATGGTCGCATTTGGCCAAAAAATGTCTTAGGGAGACCTTGCCGTCTTTGTTGTGTAAATCCTACCTTCCACAATGAAAAGAAATAACTTGCAAACAAGAAATGGTTAGTTAACAATGCATACATGCTTGAGGTCTAAATGCGGATGCAAGAAAAATATGACATATAAGGGGTAAAATTTGGGGTACAACAGTGCTCTATGCACCACATATTATTATTACTCACTCATTATGTTAAATTCACAAGTGAAATCACTTTGTCCTTGTGCGAGGTTAATAAAATCTTCGCGGATATGATAATTTAACTTGCCACATTGTGGTCTTTGTTGGCAAAATTACTACAACAACTATTTTCCACCCAACAGTGAGTTAATGCAACATAAAAAATAATTATTGTGCATGAACAAAATCATCATTGCACCGTAAAACAGAAAACTAGACATTAGAAACCATGTCTCAACTCATGAATTGCAAAAAATTATTAACTCATGTCGATTTGATTACCTTAACATTAATCTTGACATCCTCAATGGATTTAGTGTTATCTCTGCTTAATTATTAGGTCAATTATCCTTATAAATAGTTTTCAGTTGAATCTTGCCTCTCACACTCTATTATCTGTTCTTCTTTTGTAATATCTCTTTGGCACTTTAATTCCCTCTTCTAGAATCCTTTTTTCCTGTAACAGTAATATAGTCTAAATCCTTTTCCTCGTGTGACAATATCTCAGTCGACCGTTCCTTGTATGATCATGTTGGGATTCTGTGCCAATCCAAAATCACTTATCACTTTGTATTTCAATCTCTTATGTGAGGAGGTATGCTCCTTGGGTTTTTCCTTTGTCCATAAGAATACTACCATCTATCAATGGATAATGGTCGGTTATCAATTGAAGGAATTTCAATTAATTATAAGATATTTCCTCACACACTGTCTAATTATTTACTTTGGGCAAAATGAATGGAAACCACTCATGAAAAAACTTGGAAGCAGTGGGGTATTTATGATATGAATATGCTCTCAATGGTTGACATAGAGTTTGGCATCATAGACTTAATCAACATGTTCAACTCTTGGTATATAAACATGATAACGGGAAAATACATAGTGTATTTTGACTCGATGCACATGCACTTTAGTGTCATTCCACATGCTTTTATTTGTATTACGTTGGTACTATTCGTGTATTTCAGGTACCTGCTGATTGGACACTTAGATGAGTAAGAACAAAGAAAAAGGGAAAAAAGGCAAAGAAAACAGGTTTCTGAAGACTTGACGGTCGTTATTCCTAGCTGACGCCTGTCAGCTTGTCCAAAGATGGAAAAATGATAGCTAATGCCTATCAGCCCCCTTGACGGCTGTCAGCCTTTGAAAATATGGAAAGGAAAAAGGTTGACGCCCGTCAGCCCCAATTGACGACCGTCAGCCAGCCCAAAGTCAGCTTTTCGCCGCACTTCAACTGATCTAGTCTCCCACTCTGCATGTTTTTCTCAAGCACTTTTCTCCACATCTCTGCAATTTCTTGCACGAGTTTTAGGCTATAAATTGAAGTTTTAGTTTCAGTTTTTATCATTTAAGCTTTTAGTATTGTATTAGGGAGAAAATCATTTATTTTGAAAAAGATTTATTTGATCACATCGAGTGATAAGTACAATTTAGCAGTCAGATTTTGAAAGAATTTCTGTAGACTTGGATCATTCGTTACTCAATCTTGCCAGAATAATTTTTCTGGAGTTTAATTCAAGAACTTTATTGTTCCAGTTTTACCATTGCAGGTTCCTTTATTTACCAATTTTATATCATTTTCGTTATATATATATATATATATATATATATTACCATTATTTTATTAATCAATTATTATGTTCAATTTATATATTATGTAAATTAATTATCATAGTTTAATCATATTAGTTATGTCCGGCTAATCTATCAGAGTTCGGGATGTGAGGACCATCGTTCCGACAATATTCTCATAAAAACCGTATTTAACTAATTAATTTTGGGATTTGTTTAAGAGCTGACTTTTAACTATTTTTAAATTAAATTAATTATTACGAAAGTCGTAATTTAGAGATATCGTTTTGCATTTGAAACAATGGAACCTGTATCAGACTAAAGTAGAAAATCAGATTTTTATTAACTACTATGTGAAAGTATCTTTTATCAAAAATGAAAAAATTAATATTTTTAAAAATCAATTTTAAAAGCACAAATGGACCATGCGAAAGCGGATGGTTGTGGGTAGGGCTGTTTTTGGACCTATGGAACCGAAAAACCACCTGAGAACCGGTCCATTGGAACCGGACCATTGGATCGGCCGAAACATCTCTTGGTCTGGTAATGGATATAATTTTAATCCGTATCCAGAATGAAGAACCAGACCAATTATCCAACGGGTACCCGGTAAGCCTTGACATAAATTCTAAATTTTTTTCATTTTCTCATTTTTTCCCCTCTCTCCTTTCAGTCACTCTCTCTCGTCTCTCACACTCTTCCTCTTCCGTTTTGTCTCTCTCCCCTAGGGCTTCGTCTTCCTTCCAATCAAACCATAATGTTCACTTTCATGAGTATTATCTGTTTAAATCATTTCTGTTAGATGCTTAGTGTGAATTGTTCAAGCCTACAACAATCGTGTAATATATCTAAACTCTATTCTTTTTTAATTCTGTTATAATATTGCTTACAATGTTTGCATGTTTGAGTTGTTGAATAGTTCTCTACCTAGTATCAATTTTGACCTAAATTTTGACATAAAATGTTGGGATTTTGGATTCGTTCGTGACCCTGTTTCAATTTTGAACAAAATTTTGACCTAAACGGATTGAGTATTTGATTTGTTGTTTATATTGCTTGAGTTTTGATAAAAAAAATGTTAGAGCATTTGATTCGGTTGCTGAGTTTTGTTCTTCATCAGGGTTCGACCTAGGGTTTTGAATTGAGGTTGTATTGTGTAATTTGTGTTGCTGAGGTTGTATTTTGGTTTAATAATAATAGTTTTTCTTATGTTCCTAATAAAGAGGTTGTATTGTGTTACTCATTTTTGTTCATATTTTGTATTACATTACATTATTGTTTGATTGATATTGAATTTTGTGCCATGTCTTTTAAAGATTCTTCATTGACTCCAACCATGGATGATCTTATTGATATTAACATGTTGCTTGATAGGACTGAGGAAGAGGAGACAATGGATGGAGGAAATATAGAGATTGGTGAGATGATTGATTTGAAATTTCCAGTTCCACTTCCAACTGACAACACTACTCAAAATACAACTGCTACTCAAAATACTACTACTACTACTCAAAATACAACTATTACTGATGATGGAGAAACCCCTCCACTTGACCCAGATCAGAGTTTTCATGGCCAGATAAATGCCTTTGGTAAATCTCCTCATCCCAAGAAATTTGTTGTTCATACTGAAATGCTACTTATTGAAATGACTAATGGTACCAAGAAGTGGAAATGCAGATGGTGTGGCAAGCTTTACACTTATGATTTAAAATGGAAAAGTACTTCTAATGGTAAGAAACATTTAGAAAATTGCATTCAGAGAAAGTTGAGGCTGAAAGGTAATACTGTCAAAGAGGTTGCACAGTCTATATTAAATGTAGGTGGTGATAGTACTCCTAGTTTGGCAACTTGGACATATAATCATGCTAGGGTTAGAGAGGTTGCAGCTCATATGATTCTAGGTTATAAATTTCCTTTTTCTGTTACAGAAGGTGTTATCTTTAATGAGTTTCTTAGAGAAATTTATCCATGGTACAAAAAGATTACTAGACAATGGGTTAAGTTTGATTGTGGGACATTTTATGAGGTTGAGAGAGTTAAGATGAAAAAGTTTGTGTCTTTGATTAACAGGATCAATCTTACAATTGATCTATGGTGGTCTGGTGAACAGAAAATTGGTTATATGATTGTGACTAATCATTTCATTGATTCAAAATGGCAGCTTCATAAAAGAGTTTTATCTTTTAAGAATGTGCCACCATCACTTTCTGGTGAGGTTTTGTGTAGGGAATTGATTAAGGTCATGGATGATTGGGGCATAGGGGATAAGGTTGTTTCAATTTCAGTTGATAGTGCTAGTGCCAATGATAATTACATTGCTAGATTGAAGAAAGATTATTCTGGTAGGAGAAATCTACCATTGGATGGTAAACTGTTTCATGTGAGATGTTGTGCACGCATCTTAAATTTGTTGATTCAGGATGGTCTTGATATGATTAAGGTGACTGTTGATAATATTAGAAATGGGGTCAAATACTTGCTAAATTCTAAAACTAGATGCAAAGCATTCAAAAAATTTGTTGATGAGTTGCAACATAAAGGCAGAATGCAAGTGCTGGATACTAAGACAAGGTGGAACTCAACTTGGTTGATGTTGTCCACTGCATACCACTACAGAGAAGTCTGGCCAAGATATGCTAAAGAAAATGGTGCATTTCTCACCTTTTTTCCTGATGCAAATGATTGGGAAGATGTTCATAATATTTGCAAGTTTTTGGAGGTTTTTGCTGATGTTACATCAATTATTAGTGGCACCTCTTACCCTACTGCTAATTTGTTTTTCGCTGAGCTTTACAGGGTGAAGGTTCTACTTAATAAACCTTCAAACATCTCAAATAATCCTCAGCTACAAGCGCTTGCTAATGAAATGAAGTTGAAATATGACAAGTATTGGTCAGAGTCTAATACATTGATTTTTATTGGTGCAGTTCTTGATTCAAGGTATGTACAACTTACAAGTTGATAGTTAATTAAGTTGCCATTGCATTGTACATTAGGCAGCTACTATTCTGCTTGGTATGTTGCCTTTTGATTAAACCTTGGCCTATGATGAATTTTGTTGCCCATGAAATAGTATTTGAGGCCACTTTTGTATGAACTGCTTGTGAATTCTGTTTGATCAATTGTTCATATGTTGCCTATGATGAATTATGTTTCCTTGTTGTTAGTTGTGATGAAATTGTACCTATGATGAATTTTGTTTCCTTGTTGTGAGTTGTGATGAAATTATGCCTACGATGAATTCTGTTTGATCTGAGGCCAATTCTATTTGATCTTCTTGTGAAATGATTCAATTATCTTACCTTGTGAGTTATGACTCAATTGTGCCTAGGATTAAATTATGTTTCCTTGTGAGTTGTGATTTAATTGTGCATGTGTTAAATTATGTTTGATCTGCTTGATATGATTATAGTAGTCTTTGAGGCTAATTATGTTACCTCCTTGTGACTTTAGTTGTGCCTAAGTCCAATTCCGTTACCTCCTTATGACTTTAGTTGCCAATGATGAAATCAAATTTTGAGGTCAAACATGTTGAAAATAAATTATGCAAATAGGTATGGATGAATTTAAGTTGGTTGACAACTCGTTCAAATAGGTATAAAATGATCTTCATCAAATGGGTATATCCCTTCTTGTATCCAAATCCTAATCAAGCCACTGCCTATGAACAAAACTTGGCAACCAACTTAAAATCTCTCTTCCAATTGTATCAAGATACCTATGGAACCAATGATGAGAATTCCCCTGTATCTGAAACTCCAGAAGTAGGATCTAGTTCTAGGTTGGGAAGGAGGAGTTTTGAGATGTTTTTAGAAACTATTATTGGTAATACTAATTTAAAATCTGATCTTGAATTATATCTTGAGGAGCCTCCCTTGAAAGATCCCCTAAAGCTAAGTGTGATGTTTTAACATGGTGGATGGGGAATGAAGCCAAGTATCATGTTCTTAGTAAATTGGCAAAGGATATCCTAACTGTTCCAGTTACAATTGTTGCTTTAGAAGCAACTTTTAGTGCTGGTAAAAGGGGTATTGATCTGAAATGATCTTCTATGAAAACTAAGACAGTTGAAATGGTACTTTGTGGGGGTGATTGGGTGAAGGAGAAGTATGGAATTAAAAAGGGCTGCACTGCTAGTATTGTAAGTAACTTTTGCTTATGGTCTATTTTAATTGAATATTTATATGGCTTTTGCTTTTACATTTGTGGTGCTTATGAAGTTATCCTTTTAATTTTGTAGCTTGAAGAACCACAAGATGAACCTTTAACATATCATTTTGGTGAGGATCCGGCTTTCGCTTCTTCGACAACAAAAAATTAAACATATATAATTTCAATGCCAATGATGAGGTTGTTCTGAGGCATCATTACCAAATGTAATGATATTTTGTGTTTTTTTGAAAACATAAGTTTCATAACTTATGTTTGAACAAGATTTAATTTTTTACATTATCTTCTCTTTGAACATGTGATGTGATTATTTGAATGGTATTTAAAATGCAATGTCAAATGCCAATGAGAATCTGGAAAATTAATGAAATGGAAATTTATTATGAATTTTGAAATTAAAAAATTTTATTTTATTTTTCCTCTCTAAATCGGGTGGTCTGGATACCCAGATCGAAAATTATCGGTCCGGTCTCGATTCTCCATTAACAAATCATCCATTATCTGGTCCGGTTGTCATACCCCAAATTTTGATCACCAAGATTTCCCATCATTGTGAGAATCATCACCACAATATGGATGTACCATCATGCTTTATCAATCTCCTTAAGGATTGTTGAGGATTCACTACAATCAAGAATTAGGGATTTAAGCCCTCTCAGAGCACTTAGACAAAGGATCAATCAAGAATTGAAATGATCTTCAACTTGTATAACCTCTCAAGCATCTATAAAATACCAAGAGGTCTCCCACATCAAGGATCAAGCACAAGAGTGCAACATCCCAAGTGGATCAAGCCTCAAGATCGATAGTGTCACCAAATTAGGGTTTTGGTCGACCAAGGCCTCCAGATGAAAATTTTTATCTGGGCATGAGCCAATACTTCAAAGCATGACCCAAGATGCTCAAAGGGACCTCATTAAACTAATCATCAAGTCAAAACAACCTCAGGGGAAGCATTCATCAAAAATCAGGAATTAGGGTTTCTTGACCTAATTCACTCCTAAGTTGACTTTTGAGGTAAGACATGAACCAAGACCTCAAGACATGATTTGAGGGCCTCAAATACACGACATTGATCCATTTACAACAATGGATTGATCCAAGAAGCTTGGTTCACAAGTTTCAATTTCATCTGGACCACAATTAGGGTTTAGAAGAAAAGTCAACTGTGCCTTTGACTTTTGACCAAGACATGTTCTCAAACCTTGGGACATGGTTCAAGACACCCTAAAATACCTATGGAATCCATCCATTAGGTTTAAATTAGGTCAAGGACTTGGTTTCATAAAGGATCACACAGTTTGGAATTCATCTGATAAAAAGTCAACTATGCCCAAAGTCAAGTTTGACTTTTTGGAAATTTTCACAAATATGGTTCCCCTAAGTAAAAAAAATGTTAATGTATGGTTTTGATCATCATTCATTAATAAAAATCAAGAAAAGTAAAGTTTCTTGCAAAAAGGGCAACCATAGAAAACTTAAAATTTTCAAAAGTTATGGAACAAAAGTGATTTGGTACCAACTTTGCAAGGTCATAACTCCTAAGCCACAAGGCATTTTTCTCCCATCCAAAGCTCAAATGAAAGTTCACATGACATACTTCAAAAGTGTCAACTACAAGAGATTCCAAAACCTCATGGATTTTGAGTTATGGATTCATCAAAATCACACAAAGTGAAAATGGCCACTTTTTCCAACACTTAGCGAAATTTTCAACAAGTCAGAATCTGTTTCACTTTTTCCAAACTTTGAGGTCATTTTTCACCTTGATCCAAGCTGAACCAAGACCAATGTTGGACATTAAAGTTAGATTATGTCATAAGGGCTTTCCAAAAAGTACAAGAACTCCTTCTAATTCAACTTGAGCTAAGAGTTACATCCATTGAAAGTTGGTCATTCAGAACTGATTTTTACAAGACAGATTTATGCATTTTTGCTCGATTTGGCTAAATTAGACAATTACAAGTCTTGTTATCCATTTGGACACCTCAAGGGATAACATCTAAGGGACAATATCTGATCCATAAGCCTCCCAAGTCCAAGGATCTACATATAGCTATGTGACCCCTAAAAAGACTAAGAATCTCAAAGACTCCAATTTTGTTTCAATGCATTCAATGAATTAACAAGGTGGCAAGCATCAAGCCATTGCTAACTGAATTGAGTCAAGCCTTATCTCTGAACCAAATGACTCATAGCCTGTGCCCTAACCTCAAGTCAATATCTAGAGGAGACTTGAGATTCCATTTGATCACCATTGGCCAAGGGACTGTCCAAGCCTCCATTCACTATTGATGCCAAAACAAACTTGTTGCACTATAAATAGGCATCAATTGTGATCATTTTGAGTACACCAAAGCACCCAAACTGATGCTTTCCTCAAAATCACTCTCAAAAAACCAGATTTTCCTTCTTTTTCAAGTCACTATCGAATTTTGAAATAGGAAGCAATTCAAACCAAACTAATCATGCCAACACCTCATATGCATCATATATGAGTGATACATGGCCTTGAAACACATCTGGAACCTCAGAAACACAAAGTCACCATCCATTTGCTCAAGCTTTTGGTCTGTTTGCAGTTGAGGTGCTACAACAAGTTCTGAGCTAATTGAATCCATTCCAAGCTTTCAAACACATTACTTGAGGTCTATTGGAGTTGTCCAGATCATTACACAAAATCTGTAACACCTCCAACATAGAATTCGATCACCAGCTACAAGAGGTAAGCCTGAAGCCTTCAAACTTCATATTACGTGCATCATAAATGAATTTTTGAGTTACCATCTTGTTTTTGCATGTATATAAGGTGATAACCCTCAATCAATTGCTATGTATGAATCGTGTATGGATTTTCATAGTGTTCATGCTGAAATTAGGGTTCTTGAGTGTATCCTCTAATTTCTCACATCATACTTAATATAAATGCAATTAATCTATATGGTTGTGATCCTTGTTCAAAAACGAGTGAGATTGGTGTTTGAATCGTGCAAAACCATTTAGTGATCAGAGAGAAAAGTGAGAAAATGCAAATCTGAGCAAAACAGTGAACGCGGGCAAGAACAAGTGTTCTTGGCGCTCTTTTTCAAATTTTCAAACTTTTGAATTTTTGATCTTTTATTTAATTGATTTCAAAAATTAATTTTTCTCTCATTTTTTTTATCATTTTTTATTGGTTCTTTTTTTTCAAAGTCACAAAAATGTTAAATTATTTTATTCTGCAAAAAAATCCAATTTATATTATTTATTTAATATAGTTAGAATTTTTGTAATTAATTTCATTTTTATTTGTTATTAAACATTTTAAAATGAAATTCTCAATTTGATCTTTTCATTTCAAATGAGTTCTAAGCTTTTATGTGATTAAACATGATTTTTCAAACATTTATCCAAAATCAAAATTTATTTTTCACACATGTTTGATAATTTTGATCAT
Organism: Lathyrus tuberosus; assembly: GCA_022829125.1. Taxonomy (NCBI): domain Eukaryota; kingdom Viridiplantae; phylum Streptophyta; class Magnoliopsida; order Fabales; family Fabaceae; genus Lathyrus; species Lathyrus tuberosus. The sequence continues at coordinate 8,137,341 of JALAZF010000060.1, read as the reverse complement.
TTAAAATGTTTTTTATTCAAATTAAAATACATTTTTAATCAAATTAGGGTTTTGATTATTTTCACCCTCACAAACCATTTGGGCCTCAATTATTGTTTAAGACCCGATACGATTTTCAAAACAACAGTGCGATCATTGTTTCTAATCTGGGCCTCTCTCTGAACTGTAAGCCCCATATCTTGTATAAAAATAAACTTTGGGCCTCTTGATAGAGTGTAAGACCCATCCCTTTGTAAATAAATAGTTTTTGGGCCTCAGTCATTGTATAAGTCCCAACTCGATTCAAAAAATCTCGGCGCGATCGTCATTTTCAAACAATTTTAACCTGGGCCTCCCCTTGTGTTGTAAGTCCCATCTTTCTTCTTTTCAAACACTTTGGGCCTCTTGATAAAGTGTAAGACCCATCCCTTTGTAAATAAATAAATTTGGGCCTCAGTAATTGTATAAGTCCCGATAAGATTTAAAAAAATCTCTGCGCGATCGCCGTTGTCAAAACAATTTTCATCTGGGCCTCCCCTTGTGTTGTAAGTCGCATTTTTCTTCTTTTTCAAACATTTGTTGGGCCTCTAATAGAGTGTAAGACCCAACCCCCATTTGTACATAAATAATTTAGGCCCCAGTCATTGTATAAGTCTCAATATAATTTTCAAAACGTGTGATCACTGTTATTCATCTGGGCCTCTCCTTGAGTATAAGCCCCAAAAAATTTCTTTTCACTACAACAGATAAGACCTTAGACAACGCTTTTTTTGCCCTTAGACAGCGCTTTTAAGCGCTGTATAAACCTGCGCTGCTATAGGTTTAGACAGCGCTTTGGTTAATACCAAAAGCGTTGTCTAAAGGTGGATATATTTAATGAAAAGCGTTGTCTATGGTACCTTTATATAAAAAATTTCGTATACCTTAGACAGCGCTTTTGGTGAAAGCGCTGTCTAAGCCCTACCTTGTTTGACTTTTTTTGGTATACCTTAGACAGCGCTTTCACCTAAAGCGCTGTCTAAGGTATACGAAAAATTTAATCTAAATTTTTTAAAACCTCAATTTTTACCAGGTTTTTTCAACCAGAATTTGACCTGTTTTTTCAACCTATTTTTTCAACCTGTTTTTGACCTGTTCAGAAAAATACCACAATTTGGAGATTCAAATCAATCCAATTTATCCTATTTAAATGTACCAATTTACACCCAAATTATATATCCAAAACAATTGGCAATTCAAACCAATATATATATTTAAAATTACAAACCAAAATTATATACTAGTACAAATGCACATATCACTTATACTAGTACTTTTGCATCCAACCAAAGGTATGCTTCAAATCTACATTATAGGTCCTGAAAACACAAAGATTGTAATTCAATTAAAAGAATACATAAACAAAGTTACACATATTTAAATTCTCATCAATTAAAGTAAGAGTACAATATTATACCTTGTAAAATTCCGAGCTCCATAATGAATTGACACCAATCCTCTTTAATTTCATCCAATTGAGAAATTGAGTAATGAGCACACTTGCATTCTTCAAAGTACTACATAATAATATAACATAGTTTGATTTAGTTTTAACTATTTCATTAGACATGAGAGATATGTGTTAATATTAAAATAACTCATAACTTAGAAATACATACATCGGATGGAATCTCTATTCGATCCAACAAAAGAGTGTCTCTCATAAACCTCAACATGAAATAGCCGCAATCTATTTGATTGCGTTGCCGAGGACACTACAAATGAAAAGAAAATATGGATAAATCCTAAGTTTTATCAAGTAGCATCACAAATATAATAACACATGTGATAATTAATATACCTTCACTGTATTCCATGTAATAATGGGGTTGACTCTCCGTTGTGGTAGATGGCTAGCTCGTAGTGCTAGGAAAGCTTGTATAGCGCTAATAAAATATAAGTGAATATTTAGAAAAATTCACATAAATAAATAAACAAACAAATAAATATACACATTCATATTTAGAACAATTTCACTTACGTGTCAATACACTTCTTCAAATCCGGGTATGTTGTCCAATCATTTCCTAACGAATCCAGATAATACACCATTGCTCTGCTAGGATTAATTGCGACCAACAACCAATGTCCACTGTAAGATTAAACAAGTGTTAGATGGAAACTTTCTACACGACGTCAAAATACAAAAAAAACTATAATAGATGAATTTAGAATGAAAATCTAACCCAGTATTAAACGGTAAAAAGAACAACTTTTCTGTTTCTTGGTTGTCCATAAAGACGTCGCGTATATACGCCAGGACCTCATCTGGTTTATTGATTATTAAGGTTAAGTTGACAGACGCCGGGCATAGGAATGCAAATCTTTGCTGCAATCCGTGTGGGCGCATAACTCTGTCATACAGAAACCTTAAATAAAAACATCATTAACATTAGACTATTCATTTGAAACATAAAGTAAATAAGTTGTTCAATTAATATACCAAAGTAGATCGGATATATACCTCACGTATGTATTGACAACAGTGCCACCCAATTCTTCATGATTGAAAACTTGCTCGAAGTCTTCATTATTAATAATTTGGTCATGTTCAAAGCCATAGATACCTTTCTCCATATGTATAAGACGAACACCTCCGGTGATAATATCTGTCACTTGTAGATACGTCTGGAGGCACGACCTAAACTTGGAGATAGGTTGTTTTCTACCCCTGCTCTTCTTAGCACCAACATTTTTTTGCATTGAAATGTTGCTAATCTGTTTACCAGGCAGCTATATATCATATAATTTGTTAGATGAAGTATAAGATATCCAATTTAACATTTTCTATGCATAAATATCATATAATTGTGATGTACCTATTTTTTTGAAACAACGGACTCGGTATGCTCCGGAATCTGCTTATCCTTTGTTTTGGATTTTGTTGGAGTCTAAATAACATTACCATGTAAAAAATGAAAATAAAATGCTCGTAAAATATTTGAATCTACACATTAAGGTTAACAAAGGTTTATAACGGTTTTAAGCATGCCTCATATCCTACGAGTATGAGGTTTGACGGCCATGCAACATACGACCCTATAGCATCTCGCACCAATGTTACATCCGAATCATCGTCAGGATAGGGTAATGGTGCTTCCTCCTCTATAGCAATATCAACTGATACTTTCAAACTTCCAGTAGGGAGGGATTTATTGTGAAGTAATTGTACCCCATTGTTATACACTTTTCCCTTTGCAACATTCCGATAAGTTGGTGAAGATAAGAAGAGCTGACATTGGGAAACGCCCTAAAACCAAAAATAAATATGCCATTGTTAATGTGTATATATGTCATTTAAATAATTTAAGCTACTAATTTAATTTCATAAATATATATATAAATACCTCTGGAATAATCGGATGAAAGCTGCAGTTGATACTATCTTTCTCCGATCCATCTCTAACACATGAAGCGTTATCCCTTTCTTTTTCCTTTCGTAATTCCCGAACCTCAGCTTCTAGTGCTTCCAATTTAGCTTGAAGTTCTGCATTACTAGCAACCTTTCCCTTTTTAATATTCAAGGAGGTCGGGGTGATCCCAAATGCCTTACCCCTCACCCGACCAGAATACTCAGGGACATCTAATGCCCGACTAAGTATGCTCCTGGTATCGTCTGGAGATACAGACTGAGATAACGCCTCCTGAAAATCAGATGAATATCAAATATTTGTCAAATATTTGTTAATAAAGTTTTGATTTAATTAAAGAAATATTGTTATACTTACACATTTCTCAAATACTTGTAGAACCTCTACTGCAACAACTCCAGACTTGCCCACACGGGCTTCCTTCCACAAGACATGTGCAGGAAGAGATGTTTCAGAGCTATTCGCCTGTTGTAACTACATATAAAGCCAAATAATATGATCAACTATAACTCATGATGAACAATTATTATAGCATTGCAATATATTGATACTTACCAAAGATTGCTCCAAACGTCCATATCCAACACGTCCTTTCCTGTATTTATACTTGGGAGCTGATGCTCTTTCCCGATTAATTGCACTTAATCGCGTAAATTCTGGGGTTTGTCGTTTGGATTTAAACGTTACCCATTCTTGTGGTGAAATCAAACTTGCATATTTAGATGGATACTTTCCATCAACAAAGTTATCGTCAGCATCCCTAAGATAGGTGCGGTTTAAATATGTCCTAAACCCTCTTAGGAGCTTCCCTACCAATCTCATCAAAAAAGCTTTTCTTTCTTCCTCGACGTTGAAGCACCTCTAAAAAAAACCATACACATTGGTTAGTACAAATAATTTGAAGGACATAATTAGTTGGCATAATTAAAGACATAATTATGGTACCTTTATCTCATTCCAAATTTTTTCTTTGGTTTCCTTCAACTGTTTGGATCTCCAATCATCACAAGTAATAGGAATCACATTCCTTACAAGTGCACCAATGAAACTTGTCAAAGTATGACCGTTAGGCTCAATAAGTGTATTCTGGGAGCTCCAATGCACATTATAAGTGATGCCTTGATCTCTAGCACGGATCACTCTCTTCATAATGGTTATTCCTCTTCTAATCTCTGCTTCCATAGATCTGTTACTTCCAACCTGAATATCGGGATCATCATCATGTAGGTGATCATCATCATGTGGGTGATCATCATCATGTGGGTGATCATTGTTAGTAGCCATCTAACCTGTAATAAATAAATCAAGGATATCAAATATAATAAAGAAATCAAGGATATCAAATATAACAAATATGACATAATATATAACAAATATAAGAAAGAAATCAAGTATATAACAAATTTTACCTCTTTAGCTATAATGGCTAAAGAGTTGGATATGTTTTAAAATAAAATTTTTTTAGAAGATTTAATAAAACTAAACTAAACTATTTAGAAGATGTTTTAAACAAAACTTCATTAAACAAAACTTCATTAAACTAAACTTCATTAAACTAAACTATTTAGAAGATGTTTTAAACAAAACTTCATTAAACTAAACTAAACTAAACTAAACTAAACTAAACTAAACGATTTAACAAATATAATAAAATATGTTTTAAACAAAAATACTTGGAGTTAGCTCACTAAAACTAACCTAAACTAGCATGTTAACAATTCAAATTCCAACAACAGTCCAACTAATTTCGACCTAAACAATAACTTCATTAACAAAACTCATCAAACATACTCATCAAACATACACATTCACTACAAAACTTCATTAACAAATCTTCATTAACAAAACTCATTAACAAACTCATCAAATATACTCATTCACTACAAAACTTCATTAACAAAACTTCAAACATACTCATTCACTACAAAACTTCATTAATAAAACAGTCCAACATAACTTCATTAACAAAACTCATCAAAGAGCAGAAAGAACGAAAACTCATTTTCATTAACTTCATTAACAAAACTCATTTTCATTAACTTCATTAACAAAACTTAACAAAACACAACAACGACGTACCTTTAACGACGGTAACAACGACAATGCAAGAACGAAATGTATCAAAGAGCAGAAACGGACGGACGACGACAATGAGCAGAAACGAACGACGACGGAAATGAGCAGAAACGGACGGACGACAAGGTTTTTCGGTAAAGGTTTACGGTTGATGGACGGTTGACGGTGAAGGTTTTCGGTGAAGGGTTTTGAGCTCGGTTCGCATGCAGGGGAGAAGAAAGAGCGGAAATATGAAAATGAATACTGACTATTCATATATTTTAATTTTATTAGACCTTAGACAGTGCTTTTAATAAAAGCGCTTTCTAATCTGGACCTTAGACAGCGCTTTTAAAAGCGCTTTCAAAGGCTGGCCTTAGACAGCGCTTTTGATTTTATTTTTTTTTAATTTTTAAGACCTTAGAAAGCGCTTTTAACTAAAGCGCTGTCTAATATTTTCCATTAATTTTTTTTTTAAATTTTATAAGACCTTATAAAGCGCTTTTGACCAAAGCGCTGTCTAAGGTCTTATATTTTTTTGCGCTTTTACTTTTATAAATGGCTAGTTTCCTTGTTTTTAACTTATAGCAGCGCTTTTGTATTAAAGCGCTGTCTAAGGTGCGATGTTATAACTTACTTTTGTTGTAGTGTTTAAAACAACTTTCCTTTTGATTTTGATTCAAATTTATAGTTGTATAAAAAATTTCTTCAATTTCTTAAATAACTACCCATACAGCTATGTTTATAATGCTGGAAGTTTGCTCACAAGTAAGTTCTACTGTCTTCTTTTACATACTTGTTTATATATTTCATCTGTATATATATATATATATATATATATATATATATATATATATATATATATATATATATATATATATATATATATATATATATATATATGCTTGTATATACTTTCTTAGAGTTTTCCTCAGCAATTAGGACTAGGTGTCATACCCCAAATTTTGACCACTAACATTTCCCATCATTGTGCAAATCATCATCACAATATGGATGTACCTTTGATTAGTGCATTTTAATGCACATTCCTCTATGTTTAGACTTAAGCATTTTTATGGTTTGGTTTGTTTATTTTTCTATTTTATGATGTTTTTATAATTTAATTTAGGCTAAAATACAGTTTTGGTCCCTCTGTTTGTCAAAATTCACAGTTTTGGTCCCCCTATTTTATTTTTTAACAGTTTTGGTCCCCCACCCCAATTTTGGCCCAAAAAAATGATGAACAGTAATTGGTCCGTACATGAATAGTACATGTCCGTACATGAACAGTACACGTCCGTACATGAACAGTGAGGGGTGGGGGACCAAAACTGTTAAAAAATAAAATGGGGGGACCAAAACCGTGAATTTTGACAAACAGGGGGACCTAAACTGTATTTTAGCCTTTAATTTATTTTAAGCCTTATTTGATTTTCGTTGTTATTTTCAGCATTAGCAGCTTTCAATAAAAAATTCATAACTGGAGCTACAGGAATCAGATTGAGGCGTTCTACCATTCGTCGGAAAGCTAAGAAAAAGATATACAACTTTGTTGTTGGACGAGAAAGCAGATTCGGAGTATAGATGCCTTGGAAAATTCGTTGAAGTTTCAGTCATAAGAAACAATTAGTTTTGGACCATTTTTGGGCCGGTTCTTTTCTTGTTTTTGACCCAGTTGGGTTATGATCCGAATTCGTTTTTTTTTCATGTAAAATGAGGGAAGCGTGTTACTGTGGGGGATTACCCAGCTTTCACGAATTTTATTTGCTTTTCACATATTTCATGGCGAACTAATCCCGAGGGGAAATCTGCCGGATTCGTATTCCGTATTTCTTTAAGGTTCTTATCAATTTCAATTTAATTTAGTTCCTTTTCAATTTGCTCTATAATTTTCGTTTACTTAATTCGTTTCTTATAGAATAAATTGGATTTAATTCGGTTGATGCATGTCCCTTACGTTAATCGCGTTTTAACTTAGCTTATTCGTTATTTCGCGCTATATTTAACCGTTTGCTTAATTCCGTGAACCGTTTGCTTAATTAAGTGATTAGGGACATAACTCATGTAATATTGTCGACGCTTGTTTGTTCAATATTGCAATTAAATAGGAATTATAACCGCTTAGGGAATTGGAATTGTAATAACCGATGATAAGTTGGTAGTCGAACCGGTAGATTAACCTGTTTTAATCACTTATTTCAAAAATCACTTATTAACTCTGTTTATTTTCTTAATCGAATTCTAAAACAAAACAACCCCCCATAATCGTTTTCAATTGGTTAATTCATCATCAAGAATCCTTGTGAATCGACATCTGAGTCATTGTCGCTTTACTACAGTTTTGAAAATTACTCGTTTTGATCCGTGGGCGACAGCGGATCAAATTGGCGTCGTTGTCGGAGATTCTAGTAGATTTTAACCAATTTTAGGATTTTAGTTTAGAGTTTTGTTAGATTTTTTTCTTTTGTTTTTTTGTTTTTGCTTGTTGATTTTCAGGGTTGCAGTACAGTGGTAAGCATTCCAGCCTGTCAGGTAAGTTTGAAAGCCACTGTTTCAATTTGCTCCGAATTTTTTCCATAAAATCAGAAAAAAATTGATGAAATTTTTTCTATTTTATTTGATTTATTTTCTATTTTCATATTTTCAAAAAAATCCGAAATTTTTTGTACAGACTCATTCTGATTTGATTTGATTTTTAGTTATATTTTCATAATTTTTAGATTTTATTTTATTCGCTTTTCTATTTTTCCATTATTTTTCTTAATAAGGACATTGTTGGTATTTTCCTAATTGTTGCTGCATTGCTGAATTAGTTACGTGTTTTCTTTTTCTTTGTGATTTTTTTTATTAAATTTAATATGGATGACCAAAGAACGCTTAGAGAACTTGTTGCCCATGATATGAATTATAATGCTTTATGTATTGAATATCCTACTGTTACTGTACCTTTCGAATTGAAATCTGGTTTAATACGCTTGTTGCTAAGGTTTAATGGTCTTGCAGGTGAGGATCCGCATAGGCATCTGAAGGAATTCTATGTTGTGTGCTCTACACCTTTGAGACCTGAAGGAATTACAGAGGATCATATCAAGCTCAAAGCATTCCCGTTTTCACTACAAGGTGCTGCTAAAGATTGGTTTTACTATCTTGAGCCAAATTTTGTGACAACCTGGAATGATTTGAAGAAAGTCTTCCTAGAGAGATACTTTCCTGCCTCCAGAGCTGCATCAATTAGAAAAGAAATATGTGGTATTAGATAGCTCGACAATGAATCATTGGCTGAATATTGGGGAAGATTCAAGTAGTTAGTGTCCAGTTGTCCCCAGCACCAAATTACCGAACAATTGCTTATCCAGTATTTCTATGAGGGATTGCTACCAATAGATAGAAACATTTTAGATGCTACTAGTGGTGGAGCACTTTTTGATAAGACCCCAGCTGCTGCCAAAGCCTTGATTGAGAATATGTCACTCAACTCCCAACAGTTTACAACTAGAAACAATTATGTACAAACAAAAGGTGTGAATGAGATTCAGGTTTCTTCTTACAACAATGCTCTAGAAAATAGACTTGATGGGCTTATTTCTTTAGTGAAACAACAATTGATGTTACCATTACCACCACCATAAAACCCTCCACAAGTAACCACCGCTGCACCATCCGGACCTTCACTAGAGGACCTTGTCAAGCAATTAGTGGTAAATGAGCTCCAGTTTCAGCAACGAACAAATTCTAGTATTCAAACCTTGCAGACACAAATTGAGCAACTTGCTACTTCAATGAATACTATACAACAAGCTCAGGGATCAAACCAACTACTTGCTCAAACAGTGGTGAATCCTAAAGGTCCTAATGTGAGTGCAATATTCTTGCGATCCGAAAAAGTTATAGATTCTGCCCCAGAAAAAAATAAGAAAGTTGTTGAGGTCACACCTAAACCTGAACCTGAACCTCAGCCTTCTGTTGTTGTTGAGGAAAAAGAAAAAGAGTATGTACCTAAGATACCTTTCCCACATAGAGTACGGAAAAGTAAGAAGATTGATGAAGAAGAGCATTATGTTTTTCATATTGAGTTAATTTCTGAGTTGGTTGATGATACTTGTATTGATTTGTTTGCAGCTAATTTTCCATCATTGTCCAATTTTGATGATAGTTACTCATACGATGACTATACTGACACTAACATTTGCTCTGTTTGTCCTGAGATTAATGCTACCTTGCAGGGTGATGTTTTTCATGCAGATGAATTTATAGATGAAATTGTTTATGTAGCTAAAGCTCTTGACATCACGGCTGCGCCAACCTCACCATCCATTGAACAATCACCCTCCTTAGAGCTGAAACCACCTCCTAATAATTTATTTGAATTTGTGTAGGAAGAGAAATCATTGCAGGAACATAAGAAGGGCATTGGATGGACCTTGGTTAGCGTTCTTGAGTTTAGGCAGCCCCAAAAGCGATTTAATTGGATGGACCACACTTCCACTTTTCTAGGATCATTTTTTGATCTTGGAATACAAAGAGAAAGCAAGAGCTCTAATAATAACTTCAAATTTCACCGCATAAAAGAGAGCCCCACATTGATGGAAGAGGAAAGCGTAAAAGATATCTCTTTAGGAAATGCTGCTTATGTGATCACCTATCCGCCTTGACTCCTCAGGTGTGTTCTTTCCTTTCTCTCACTCTTATTTTATAATTGAGTTCCTTTCATTGAGGACAATGTCTGTTTTAAGTGTGGGGGAGGGAACCATTTGTTTTCATTTTGTTTTCTTTGTTTTTGTTTGTTTCTTTTTATAAAAGAAAATAATAATAATAATTTAAAATTGCATGCTTTTTCGTTGGTTATTTTGTTACAGCTGTGAGTTTTCTCTATGTTCTTTGACGAAAGACTTGTGGGGTGATCTAATTGATTCTTTTTGTGCATTCTTGGTATGTATGTATGACTAAACTCTAAATTGTACATCACTAGTGGTAGATCACTAAACCTTGTGAGATTTTAAGCCTAATAATGGATATACATAAAAAATCCATCTCTTTCTTTCTTGTGTGATTTCACTCATGTTTGTTAGTCTCTAGAACTTGAATTAACTCTTGTTGAAGCTTTTTATTTACTCGTGCACACTGAAATGATAAAGGTATGTTGTTCTATTTTATTTTTAGCCAGTTAGCCAAAAAGCCAACCTTGATAATATTACCCCTTGTTTTCAAGCCCCTTTGAGCCTATTATCCTTTTTTGTTTAAAACTCATTACAAAGCGAAAAGTGAAAAACAATGAAATAACCCTATTCAAAGGGTTAAGAGAGTCATGTATGGAGTTGTGTGGGGTTGAGCATTATTTTTGGATTATTGTTGTAATGTTGTTATGATGTTGGCAGAAAAAAAAATGAAAAATAAAGAAGGATGTCAATACATAATCCTTCCCGAAAAAAAGAAGAATAAAAGGAAAAAGAGAAGAGAAATAAGTTGTGAGGTTGTTGTTTAAAAGCAATTGATGTATCCTGTATTTTAACTCCCGCAATTCTTTCAATTCTCTTTTAACTCTTTGATTTTAGCCTAGTACCCCTTAGGATTTATCCTACCCTTACCTTGGCCACGTTACAACCTTAATAAAAGTCCTTTTGATCTTTGTGTGCATGTAAGTCAATTGTGAACGTTAGAGTTTTTTTTTCAAGCTTATGGTAGTACTAACTCTCATGTTGTGCTTTGAGTGTAAATATGTAATCTAAACACTTGAGAGTTGAGTGGAAACAGTTTATCTTGTGAGGATCTTGATGCTTGTGATGTACTTTTTGGTAATCTGCTTTTCATATATACTTTGAATGTCACAAAAGAGTTACTCACTAATGTCATATTCTTAAAGCTTAAAATTATAAGTTTGCTTGCACTTTGTATCCAGAGAACCTTTGAGATTGCATGCTCTGTTTGGTTTTTGCTTTGTAGTTTCTGTTTTAAATTCTTGATTTTGCTCGGAGTGCAAAAGTTTAAGTGTGGGGGAATTTGATCAGTGCATTTTGATGCACATTCCTCTATGTTTAGACTTAAGCATTTCAATGGTTTGGTTTATTTATTTTTCTATTTTATGATGTTTTTATAATTTAATTTATTTTAAGCCTTATTTGATTTTCGCTGTTATTTTCAGCATTAGCAGCTTTCAATAAAAAATTCATAACTAGAGCTACAGGAATTGGATTGAGGCGTTCTACCATTCGTCGGAAAGCTAAGAAAAAGATATACAACTTTGTTGTTGGACGAAAAAAGCTGATTCGGAGTATAGATGCCTCGGAAAATTCGTTGAAGTTTCAGTCTAAGAAACAATTAGTTTTGGACCATTTTTGGGCCGGTTCTTTTCTTGTTTTTGACCCAGTTGGGTTATGACCCGAATTCGTTTTTTTTTCATGTAAAATGAGGGGAGCGTGTTACCGTGGGGGATTACCCAGCTTTCATGAATTTTATTTGCTTTTCACATATTTCATGGCGAACTAATCCCGAGGGGAAATCTGCTGGATTCGAATTCCGTAATTCTTTGAGGTTCTTATCAATTTCAATTTAATTTAGTTCCTTTTGAATTTGCTCTATAATTTTCATTTGCTTAATTCGTTTCTTATAGAATAGATTGGATTTAATTCGGTTGATGCATGTCCCTTACGTTAATCGCGTTTTAACTTAGCTTATTCGTTATTTCGCGCTATCTTTAACCGTTTGCTTAATTCGGTGAACCGTTTGCTTAATTCAGTGATTAGGGACATAACTCATGTAATATTGTCGACGGTTGTTTGTTCAATATTGCAATTAAATAGGAATTATAACCGCTTAGGGGAACGGAATTGTAATAACCGATGATAAGTTGGTAGTCGAACCGGTAGATTAACCTGTTTTAATCACTTATTTCAAAAATCACTTATTAACTCTATTTATTTTCTTAATCGAATTCTAAAACAAAACAACCCCCCATAATCGTTTTCAATTGGTTAATTAATCATCAAGAATCCTTGTGAATCGACATCTGAGTCATTGTCACTTTACTGCAGTTTTAAAAATTACTCGTTTTGATCCGTGCGCGACAGCGGATCAACCTTTGTGCCTCATCAATCTCCTCAAGGAATTGTTGAGCATTCACTACAATCAAGCTTGGGGTTTTAAGCCCTCTCAGAGCCTTTAGACAAAGGATCAATCAAGAAATGACATGATCTTCAACTTGTCTAACCTCTTAAACACCCACAAAGGATCAAGAGGACTCCCACATCAAGATTTAAGCACAAGAGTGCAACATTTCAAGTGGATCAAGCCTCAAGTTCATCTAATACAAAGTCAACTGACGCAGAATGTCAAAGTTTGACTTTTGGTCAACTTTGAGCTTCACAAGCCATTACTCAAGAAAATATGATGGATGATTTAATTTGATCAAATTTAAATCAAGAAATCATGCAAAATTGCAAAATTGATCAAATTGAAAGAAACTTAGAAATTTTTTCTAAGTTAAAATCATGTTCAAGTGCATAACTTTTCAAGATTGTAACTATTGATCCAAGCATCCATTGATTTTGCGTAAGAGCTACTTTTAAAGAGGGTATTTGATACTTCAACATTGTAGAAGGAATCAACTCAAAATATCATAAGGATTGAAAGATATAAGTGACCAAAGTTGGGAATTCTTAATGTCAAATGTTCTGACATTTCATAGGACATCATTAATATTTTTCCAACAAGAATGTCCCAACTTAAAGGATGTTTTTCTCCATGATCCAAGTTGATTCAAGCCAAACCTTGAACATCAAAGTAGAAGTACATAATCTCACCTTTCCAGAAAGTCCTAGAAAGCTCATTTATTATTCTCGAGCAGAAAGTTATGATCTCTGCAAAAGGCATTGATAAAACGGAATTTTTAAGACAGCTTTTAGGACAGACTTGATCACACAAGTTCAAGGTCATGTTTGGTAACTTTACATGTCTTATCTTTACAAACCTTGAACATCAAAGTTGAAGTACGTCATCTCAGCTTTCCAGAAATTTGTAGAACGTCCATTTATCATACTCGAGCAGGAAGTTATGGACTTTACAGTAAGGCTTACTGCACCTGTTTTTTAGACATATTTTGTGCACTTTTTCCTGTGCCACACAATTTTCAAGCTTTGTCACCATGCAGGACAAGCATCAAAGGTGCAATTCACTTCAACTCAAAATATCATAATGGATTAAAAGATATAAGTGATTAGAGTTTGGAATTGTTAATGTTCAAAGTTGTCAAATGTTTCAACATTTCATAGGACATCATTAATTTTTTTTCAGCAAGAATGTCCCAACTTCAAGGATGTTTTTCTCCATGATCCAAGTTGAACCAAGTCTAGGGTCAAACATCAAAGTTGAAGTATGTCATCTCAGCTTTCCATAAAGTCCTGGATCAGCCATTTATCATTCTTGAGCAAGAAGTTATGGATTTTATAACAAGGCTTGCTGCAGCTGATTTTTAAGACAGGTTTCAGGACAGATTTGCACATTTCTTGTGCCACACGAATTTTTAAGCCTTGTCATCATTTTGGACACATCTAAGGATCAAATCCAAGGGGGATGATCTGATCTCCAAGCCTCCAAAGTCCTTGGAACCAAAAGTAGCATGTCAAACCTAAAAAACCCTAAAAGAGAGACAAGACTCCAATTTTGGTTTGGAGCATTTAATGGATGCTTAGAGGTGGCATGGACTGAGCTTCCTCTAACTGAATTCAGCCAAGATTCATCCAACAACAAGGGAACCAGCAGCCCGTGCCCTAACCTCTAGTCAATGGCTAGAGGAGACTTGGATTCTCATTGATCAACATTTGCCAAACTTCTGCAGTAGTTGCCATTCACTATTGCTTGCAAAACAAACTTGCTCTACTATAAATAGAGCTCATTTGTGCTCAGTTTGAGTACACCAAAGCCATCAAACAAATGCTTTCCTCAAAATCACTTCTTTCACTCCAAAATGCCTTCTTTAGCAAGGTAATTATGAGTTTTTGAGTTAGAGAGCATTTCCATCACAACTCATGATCCAAACACATCCAATATGTCATATCTAAGCTGTCCAAACTCTCACAAGTGACCTATAACACCAAAATCACAAAGTCACCTCTCAAAACCTCAAAATTGGACTTTTTTGCATTTTTCAAGCCATGTCTTGATTCAGTCACTTTCCAAACCAGATAAAACCTCAAACACACTCCAAATATTATCCTTGAACTGTCCCAAATGGCCCCCCCATCTGGAACACCATTGGAGAGAGTTGGCATTTTGGCCACTTTTGTCCATTTTGCAAGAAAGTGCTCAAACTTGCTCTAGAGGTTTCCAGCTGATTCCAACCATCCTAAAAGCTTCTAAGAGGTCATTTGAGGATGTCCAAAGCATCAAATCATTTCTGGAACAAAGCACTTGGTAGGTTGCACAAAATCTCCAAAAAAGAGGTAAGCTTCACAACTTGAATTCTTTGAATCATGATTTCCTTTGTTGTCCACATGCATGCATCATATTGAACAATTCTTGAAGCAAAAATGTAGTCCTTAATGTGTATGTTGTGATCCTCCTACTGTTTGCACTTTAACATGTTTATATGTGGAGTTTATGTTGTTTTAAAATTCATGTCCAGTTTTGGTTTTTTACTTCGTGCATTCTGTACATTAAGTTTCAGTATGTATGAGTGATACCATTGGATTCCTTGCGAAAAATCAGTCAAGATAGTTTCTTACGGATTTTAATTTCGTTAAAAATTGAGAGAGTTGTGAGTGTTGGAAGTTTGATAAAAAAGATGTTGAAAACTAAAAGAGATGTCGAATGTGATGTTGTGACATATTTCTTCTTTTTCTTATTTTATCTTCAAAACTCAACCAATTCTTTTACATAGCAAAAATCATCATTTTCCAATTTTGTTTTACACACTTCTTAGTCATACTCCATAATATTTTAATCCATAAAAAATCACAAAAAAATATTATTATTTGATATATTTTTGATATATTCAAAAATATTATTTTAAATTGTTTTAAATGCTTTTAAAATGATTTCTTTTTCTTGATTTTTAAAACCAAAATGATTTTAAATATTCATGTGGATAAAATACTTTTTCATAAACCTTAATCATTGTTTATAACATGATTAATGATTTTATTTGATATTTTATCATTTTTTACTTGATTTTTCTTTGAAAAATGCCTTTAAAAAATGAAATTGGGGTATCTTTGATTTTAACCATAACAAATCTTTTTCAAAAAACTTTTGGGCCTCTAATAGAGTGTAAGACCCAACCCCCCTTTTGTACATAAATAATTTGGGCCTCAGTCATTGTATAAGTCCCAGTACAATTTTCAAAAATAACAGTGCGATCACTGTTTTCATCTGGGCCTCACCTCGTGTTGTAAGTCCCATCTTTCTTTTTCAAAACATTTGGGCCTCTAATAGAGTGTAAGACCCAACCCTTTTTGTACATAAATAATTTGGGCCTCAGTTATTGTATAAGTCCCGATATGTTAACAATCTCGGCGCGATCGCCAATTTTCAAACAAAAAAAACCATTGGGGCTCTCCTTGAGCTGTAAGCCCCATCTTGTTGTACAAAAATACTTTTGGGCCTCTAATAGAATGTAAGACCCAACCCCTTTTTTAAAACCAAATCATTTTTGGGCCTCAATGCATTGTATAAGTCCCGATACAGTCAAAAAGTTAGGCGCGATCGTCGCCTTTTCAACAAAAAACACTGGGCCTCTCCTTGAGCTATAAGACCCACTCTTTTTCTTTAAATCTTCTGGGCCTCTTGAGAGAGTGTAAGACCCATCTCTTTGTACAGAAAACCTTTTTGGGCCTCAGTCACTTGTATAAGTCCCTGTACAAATTCAAAACCACGGTACGATCACTGTGGAAACTTGGGCCTCTCCTTGAGCTGTAAGCCCCAACCTCTTTTCAAAATACTTTCTCCTTTGATTTTTAAATATACTGTTGTTTTCAATTTTTCTTTGTTGAATAACTAACAAAACAACACGGAAGCTCTACAACCGAGTAAGTGTTTACATGCTTTATTTATCCGCTTTCATATATATATATATAACTATATTGTGGGGCTGCTCACTGTAAGTCTTCTTTCACAAACTTTTATATACTCGTCAAATATCAACTGTGTAATACTAGTATAGTTATTTAGAGTTTTCCCCGACAACTACGTCTAGAACTAGGTAAAGCCCTGTTGGTCACTCTTAAATACAAACAAAACTAGATCCCCATAGGATTACCAGACACAGTCTTCCCTCCTCTTGGGGTTAAACAATACGGAGACGTGAAAGCCAACATTCTCGATGAACCCTTTCTCAGACAGTCACTCTTAGAAATAGTCAAAGAGACTCTACTCCCCAGAGTTAATCTATTCTCCGTGAATAGCATCTCTTGAGTTTCTTCCAAATTCTCGGACTTTCCTGGCTTGATCTATTCTCGGTGAATAGCATGTCTTGAACTTCTCGGGGTTTGGGGACCCACAGGCTTCTTAAAAGCATCCCCGCCTCCTCTTAGGCGTTGTACAAGGACCCTTCGGCTTCTTAAAAGCTCTTATGCCTTCTCTTGGGCTTAGTACTAGGACCCAGAGACCTCTACAGGTATAGGAACATAACCTAGTCATTAATTTGCTAGAGCTGTCTTTCTGAGTCAAGTGTCAGACCTGTTAATGGGTTGACCTTCATCCCTTAACATACCAGCCTTCTCTTGGGCATTATACAAAGATCATTCACTTATCCGAGAATCGATTTCTAAAAACACCAGTAGACTTGGACAGTCTCAATACCCTTTGGATTTCCCATTTCCTTAAAGAACGGGAAATAACCTTGATCCTCTGATCAATCCCTAAGCACAACATTACCCATATAAGAACTTATTTTCTCTTTCATCCAACACACTGGACTTGTCACTCAACTGAAATAGTTACCAGCATAAATAGCCTCCTCTTGGGCTTTGTACAATGATTCTGCCCACACTCTCTTGTTGCGTATAAAAGACTCTCTTGTTGAGTCAAACCCTTTTACCCTCCATCTCGGGCTTCGTACGAGATACAAAACACTCTCTTGTTGAATATAAAAGACTCTCTTGTTGAGTCAAACACCTTCAGCCTCTATCTCGGACTTCGTACGAGATAGAAAATCACTCTCTTGTTGAGTATAAAAGACTCTCTTGTTGAGTCAATCACTTTCAGCCTCCATCTCGGGCTTCGTACGAGATACAAATCACTCTCTTTTTGAGTATAAAAGACTCTCTTGTTGAGTCAATCACCTGTAGCCTCCATCTCGGGCTTCGTACGGGATACAAAACACTCTCTTGTTGAGTATAAAAGACTCTCTTGTTGAGTCAAACCTTTAGCCTCTGTCTTGGGCTTCGTACAAGACACATAAAAACACCCTCTTGTTGGGCCAATAGCCTCCTCTTAGGCTTTGTATAAGGAAAACCCCGGTTGAGTCAATCAACCTTTTAGCATCAAAGTTGTGCCTTGTTCATAGCATACAAACATCAATAACTCCTTTTCCCCCCATCTAATTACTGTAAGCGGCAAGCCTCTGGATTATTTACATCCACGCCACTGTCCCTCTTTTAGCATGAGAAATTCCTAAGGAAAGATGGCATTGCTCTAAACTGAGTTAAAGTCTTCTCCTTCAGGTTGAAAATCCCCTATAAAGGAAATTATAGCATTGTTGGGTTCACATATCCCAGTTAAAGTAATTCTCCTTTATAATCAGTCACCCAACAGTTGTGACAAATAGACCAAATACCCCCCTTTAGAGATGACAAATTCTCTCTAAAGTCAAAACCCTTCAGCTTCACATCTTGAGCTTTGAACAAGATACAAACCACCTTTAGCTTCATGTCTTGGGCTTTGAATAAGACACCAAAACAACCTTTTTCCTCCCATAGAATAGGAGGAACTACGATCGCTCTGATTTCCCTGTTTCGTTAAACGGGAATACGTACGCATAAGATTGGAAAAATCTTAGCGAGCATACTAATAAAAAACCCAAAATCCCGTACCTTCATACATCAATAAAAAATCATCAGTCCTAACATCCTACCAATAGCCTAGACACTGCGTACTTAACAAAATAACCTAAGAGAGACCCACAATCTTAATAGCATCTGTAATCCAACAGTCATCTGTTTAAACTCAGTTTACAAGCAGGGTTAATTGGAGACAGCTATTTCCCTTCCTTAATCAGCTTCAACAGGATACAAAATGAATCGAACTGTAGTACCCCAAAGCGATAGTGCTTCGCAACCACGCAAAAATTTGCGCTACAGAAAAATTGGCGACTTCACTGGGGACAACGTAGATCTTGTTCTCTTCCCATCTCTTAGATAAAAACCTTAACAAGTGCCACAGCAGAGTGGCGACCACAGTGGGAGGCATTCTTTCTTACTTTCCCAAAGGATGAAACCCTAAGTTCAGTTCACAGAAATGGCGACTCTGCTGGGGAGTCATTGTCTGTATAGGATCATAAGACTAGAGGTCTAGGATGATTAAGACAAATATATATACTACTTTTCCTAATTGATATCTGTGTTTATTTTTCTACTATTGGGAATGCGTGTGAACCGCATGTGGAAAGATTAAGTATACACCTAAGATAGGTGATGGCAATGCATGTAATCTTGCGGGGAGTGAATCCCAGTTAAGAGCCCCCGATCGACCATCAAACTCAGTGGAGACTCCTTTTGCAGATACATTGCCTATACGACTTCGGTTGTTGAAAGTAGTGTGGTCGACTGGGTTATCTGAGAAGCTGAGGTTTTTAGCAGACTTGAGCCATTTTGTAGTGCGGAAGCTATCGGAAATAGTTGTCACGCGATACTACCCTCATCTGAGATCACTCTAGGATACATCAGGTCGCTGGCGATCCGCTTGCTGTTGTCATCCTAAGAGGGGTCAATGATTTTGCGGATAGGTACAAAAAATCACCAGTATAAACCTTTGGGGGGGGGGGGTAGAGCCTTGACTTCATGACACTGACCCTTTGACCCCATGTTTTTTCTATGTTTTTGTGTGCTGCATTCATACATTCATCTAAAAAACATCAAAAAAAAGAAAAATCTTCTCTTCTAGTCTCTCTTTTTCAAATTAAACTAAGACAATGATTGCAAATGTCAGAGAAAGGAGATTGCGCTAATAGATTTCGGTAGAAGGAAAACTCATAAATACACCTTCAAGGTTCCAAAGTTAGAGGATTTGAGAGGTTTGGCGAGAATGATCACCAACCACGAGGCTTTCAGAGCCAAGTACGGAGGACTCCTGTCTCTATTAAAGGTCCATGTAATCGAAGGAATTTTGTCCAAACTAATCCAATTCTACGATTCGGTCTATCACTGTTTCACATTCCCAAATTATCAGCTAGCATCAACACTAGAGGAGTATTCTCACTTGACTGATCTACACATTACTGATCAAGCTCCCTTTTCTGGACTGGAAGAAATTCCAAAGGATCAAACCATTGCAAGAGCTATCTATTTGGATGAGTCAGAAGTCAGGACTCACATGACCACTAAGGGTGGCATCCAATGTTTGCCAGCCCAGTTCTTGACAAAGAAAGCCATGTACTTTGCCAGTATAGGGAACGTGGCCGCTTTCGAGAGCATCTTTGTTTTGCTCACCTACGGGTTATTTTTGTTTCCTAACATTGATAACTTTGTAGATATCAACTCCATTAAGATTTGTTTGATCGAAAACCCTGTACTGACCTTACTCGCAGATGCGTATCCTTCGGTACACTTAAGGAATCTATACAGCGGAGGAATGATCACATACTGTGTACCCTTGCTTTACAAATGGTTCACTTCCCATTTGCCCAAGTCTGCTGCATTTTGGGATCATAAGAGTGCTTGACGTTGGTCACAGAGAGTCATGTCTCTTACCAACTCTGACATCGATTGGTACAATCGAATCTACGACGGGATCAGAATCATTGACCATTGTGGGAATTCCCAAATGTACCCCTTATAGGAACTAAAGGGGGAATTAACTATAATCCAATTCTTGTTCGTCGTCAATTTGGATACCCAATGAGGCATGTCCCGCGTAATGCTTATCTAGAAGGTCTTTTCTTTAAGGAAGGAAAAAATGACAGGGCACTAAAGACAGAAATAGTACATGCCTGGAAACACGTTCATAGGAAAGGACGAGAGTCTCTAGGGAAACCGGACTGTGTCTCGGTGGAGCCTTATCTCCACTGGGTACAAACTAGATCTCTCAAACTGAGGATGCCTTACCCTCGTCAGGAAGTTCTTCCATTAAGGGACTCTGCCCTTTATTTTATGTCTGAGACGGAAAAGCTTCAGGTTACTCTCAGCAAAGTTCAATAGGAGAAGAGGTATTGGAGGAACAAGTACCGTATTCTCAATGTGGAGTGTAGGAAAATACATCAGCTACTAAGAGAAAAAGATGCTCTGATTGAGATTTTAGAGCAACATGCAGTAGAAAATCAGGATGAACAAAGGAATTTGCTCGCTCCTTTCACTTGGCAAAGGAATGACAACCCGACAACGGCTGAAGAGCCCCGGTCAAAGAAGAGGAAAGTACCAGAACTAGCACTTGAGCTCTCCTCAGAGAGGACTCAGGATCCATTAGTTTAGGTTTCCTTTTTTAGCACTTTGTAATCTATTGTATTTCCGTTTCCGCAATCCTTTGAATTCAATAAAACGGGGTTTCCCCACTGTTTGATATTAGCAATCTAATTGTCGAAGTTTACTTTGAATAAACAAAAACATACAATCCTTGCATATCATTCATCATTCTCATAAACGCATTCTTCTTACCTACGAATCTCTCATTTGTGTCTCGGTTCTAGAGTCAAACTGTCTCATTCGTACAATACTCGGGCCAATCGTCAGAAAAAGATGGATGATCTCGAGGAAGAGAACAGAGAGTTGAGAGAAGAGATCGACACTCTGAAAGAGGATCTGTGAAAGCTTCATAATGACATGCAAGCTCTAGCAGAAGCTCAGATGCAACAACAACGGACTGTGATCTCAAAGATCACATCGACGCCCATAGTGGAGAAGTCCGATCCTAGGTACAAAATGCTGAAAGATCGTCCCTGGGGCATGCCACTCAACTATATTCCGGAAGGATATATTTCGCCAATCGCTGAGGATCAGGGAACCGTAGCAGGAACCGCTGGGCCTGAAGGTTACAAACTTCTGGAAAGCGAAGATGCCAGGGGCATGACAGCAACTCCTGAAGGTTACAAACTTCGGGAGACACCGAGAGTCTCGGCCATAATGACTATACCACCGCCCGTGGTACACACTGTCCCGGAAGGACAGATTCCACAGATAACTTCTGGTGGAAACGACGACATGTTCGATAGAATGAATGAATTCTAGGAACAGTTCCTGGAAATGTAGAAAGAACTGCAAGCCATTAGCGGTCAGGATTTATTTGGAAAGGACGCCGCAGACCTTTGTTTGGTCCCCAATATGAAAGTTCCACACAAGTTCTGGGTACCCGACTTTAAAAAGTACAAGGGTAACTCTTTCCCTCAGAGCCATTTGGTAATGTACGCTCGGCGAATGTCGGCTCAGACAAAGAACCAGGATCTGCTCATTCACTACTTTCAGGATAGTTTAACCGGTGCCGCATTAAAATGGTACATGGGTTTAAACCGCGCTACGATCGGCACATTCAGAGATCTTGGCGCTGCCTTCATTCAATAATATAAATACAATCTGGACATGGCACCGGACAGAGATCAGCTCAGATCAATGTCACAAAAGGACAAGGAAACCTTTAAAGAATACGCTCAGAGATGGCATGAAATTTTCGCTCAGATTTCTCCACCCCTGGAGGAAAAAGATATGACAAAGATCTTCTTGAAAACCTTAAGCTCATTTTACTACGATAGAATGGTTTCCAGTGCGCCCATTGATGTCACCGAGATGGTGGGCATGGGAGTTCATCTTGAGGAAGCCGTCTGAGAAGGACGCCTAGTTAAAGACGCTGGATAATCAAGTAGTACAAAACGATACGGTAGTGCTCTCCCTAAGAAAAATGAGCAGGATATTGGGAATATCTCTCTCGGAAAGAAAAGGCAACGTTACCAACCAGTAGCAGATGTAACTCCTGCTATTAACCCTGCGTCTGTTCCTACGTATCAACCTCAGGTTGCGCAGAGCCAACCTAATCAACAACAATATCAGCAAAGGACACAACAGCCTCTTCAGCAGGCTCGTCCTCCGTACAACAACAACCGTGCAACACGACCATCAGGGTTCGACCCTATACCCATGTTGTACACGGAATTGCTTCCATTATTACTGGTCAAGGGGCATGTCCAAACCAAGTCTCCTCTTACGGTACCGGAAAATCCTCCTTTTTGGTTCAAAACGGATCAGACTTGTCCTTACCATCAAGGAGGACCAGGGCATAACATAGAGAATTGTCTTAGTTTCAAATTCGACATACAAAAGCTTGTTATGAGCGGGGTCTTATCTTTCAAAGATATGCATCCTAATGTTCTCACAAACCCGCTGCCTCAACATGAAAAAGCTGCAGTCAACTTGATAGAAGGAGAGTCTAACAACAACTATCAAATTCACGATGTACTTTTATTAAGGGCCAACTTGGTCAAGATGCATTGTAGACAGAGTGGATATGGCCATGTGCCACCTCATAATTATCACCAGTGTGATATCTGCTCTAAGAACAATCAAGGATGTTTTGTGGTGCAATCAGCTCTACAGGAACAATTGGATCTCGGGTGGATCCAAGAGCATCGAGTTCGTGGGGTCAACATGACCTATACGAATTCCATCAACATTCAGAACCACGACATCCGTGCAATGAATGTTAACTTGGTGGCGATGCACTCAAGGCAAAGCCAGTATCATAATATGCTGCGGCACGATTACAATTCATGTCTGACTTGCTCGGTAAACAAACAGGGATGCTCTTTTGTACAAGAGGCCCTCCAGCGTCAGATGGATCTTGGGTGGATCCAGGACTACCATGATAGAAATCCTTATCAGATCAACATGATTCAAATCTTTGATATTCGTCTGATGAATACCAGCTTGGTGGAGTTACACGCCAGGCAGGTTCAACTTGGTTTTCTCACTTCTCATGATTATCTGAACTGTAAAGTATGCAGTGAGAGTAACCAAAGGTGCGCTCTCGTTCAAAGAATTTTACAACACTTGTTAAACCACTGGTGGCTTCCGATCTATCTGGAGGAAAACACGCAACAAATCAGTGTGCTTAATGGAAACAGGGAAAGGCATTATTCCTGGTGAAAATTTTTCTCTAGACTGTCACTACTTAGAAATTTGTACAAGAAATTTATTTCGGCAGAGAGGATTATTCCCGATGAAACCTCTCTTGAATTTCTTCAAACGTTAAAACTATTCACTAAAGAAAGGATTATTCCCGGTGAAACCTTTTCTTGAACTTTTCTTAGGCTTGGACCCACAGGCTTCCTAAAAGCATCCCCTGCCTCCTCTTGGGCTTTGTACAAGGACCCTCAGGCTTCTCAGAAGTTCTCACCCTCCTCTTGGGCTTAGTACAAGGACCCAAAGACCTCCTACAGGTATAGGACAAAACTTAGTCATCTTTTGCTAGTTCAATCCTCCAGAGAGTTAGAATCTCAAAACATCAGACCAGTTTATGGTTGATTCTCATTCCTTAAAACATAAGCCTCCTCTTGGGCATCATACAAAGATCAATCTTCTTATACCAATAGACTTGGATAGTCTCATCTCCTCTTGGATCTCAAAGAAACTCTCAAGTTTTTTTTCAAAAAACAAAGGAAAGACCCTGACCATTTCATCAATTCATCAGCAGAGTTTAAACCTTTCATTCTAAATTCCCTAGCTAGGGTCAACTTACCATCAATAAAACCCTCCAAAAAATCAGAACCTCAAGGCATCTGATATTTCAACTCTTCTGTAATCCTCAGCAAGATTTGATTCTGTCATACCCCAAATTTTGACCACTAAGATTTCCCATCATTGTGTAAATCATTATCACAATATGGACGAACCATCATACTTCATTAGTCTCCCCAAAGATGGGTGAGCATCCACTACAATCAAAATTAGGGTTTCAAGCCCTCTCAGAACTCTTAGACAAAGGATCAATCAAGGAATGACATGATATTCAACTTGTCTAACCTCTCAAACATCCAAAATGGATCAAGAGGACTCCCACTTCAAGGATTAAGCACAAGGCTGCTCCCTTCTAGGTGGATCAAGCCTCAAGATCGCCAGTGTCACCAAATTAGGGTTTTGGTCGACCAAGGCCTCCGGATGGAAATTTTCCTCTGGGAATGAGCCATTGCTTCAATGCACAACTTAGGATGCTCCAAGGGACCTCATGGACCCAATCATCAAGTCAATTTGGCCTCCGGGGATGCATTCACTAAAAATCAGGAATTAGGGTTTCTTGACCTAATTCACCCCTAAGTTAACTTTTGGGACAAAACATGAGCCAAGACCTCAAGGCATGATTTGAGGGTCTTTAACACACTACATTGGTCCATTTGCAACAATGGATTGATCCAAGAAGCTTGATCAACAAGTTTCAATCTCATCTGAACCACAATTAGGGTTTCGCGAGAAAAGTCAACTGTGCCTTTGACTTTTGACCAGGACATGCTCCCAAACCCTAGGACATGATTCAATACACCCTATAACACCTATGAAATCAATCTATCAAGTTTGATTTAGGTCAAGGACTTGATTTCATAGAGGATCGCATAGTTTGGAACTCATCTGACAAAAAGTCAACTGTGCACAAAAGTCAACTTTGACTTTTTGAGATTTTTCACAATTATGGTTCTTTAACCCTAAAATGATGTTAATGTGTGATTGGAATCATCATTCATCAAGAAAAATCAAGAAAAGTGGGATAACTTGTAAAAGGGGTAACCATAAAAACTTAGAAAATTTTCTAAGTTATGGAACAAAGTGGCTAGGGTACCAACTTTGGAGGTTCATAACTCCTAAACCACTAGGCCATTTTTCCCCATTCAAAGCTGCATTTGTAGCTCTCATGGCCCTCTACAAAAGCTTTAAACACAACTCATTCCAATTCCTTATGGATTTTAAGTTATGGAATGATCAAAATGACAAAAAGTGAAAATGTCACTTTTTTCAACACTTAGTAAAATTTTCACTAAGTCAGAATCTGCCTTCACTTTTTTCCAAATGTAAGGGTATTTTTCACTTGGATCCAAAAAGTATTAAAACCAACTATGATCAAACAGTTGTTGTATCATATGAGGGCTTTCCAAAATGGCCAAGAACTACATCAAATTTCACTTGGGCCATGAGATATGACCATGCCAATATGCCTTGCTGCAAACTGTCATGGCAAGGCAGATTTGGGAGTTTTACTCGATTTTCTCAAATTTTGCAAAGGGCAAGCAACTCTATCCATCTGAACACCTCAAGGGGGGACCAAGGAGGAACCAACTCTGATCCCAAGCCTCCCAAGTCTTTGGAACAAAAAGTAGCATGCCAAACCTAGAAATGCCTAAAAGAGCGACAAGACTCCAATTTTGGATTAGAGTATTTAATGGATGCACCAAGGTGGCATGGACTGAGCCATTTCCAACTGAATTCAGTCAAGACTTATCCAAGACCAAGGGAACCAGCGGCCTGTGCCCAAACCTCTAGTCAATGGCTAGAGGAGACTTGGATTCTCATTGCTCAACATTGGCCAAACCTCTGCTGCAGTTGCCATTCACTATTGCAGCTAAAATAAACTTGCTCTACTATAAATAAAGCTCAATTGTGTTCAGTTTGAGTACACCAAAGCACTACAACACTTGCTTTCCTCAAAATCTCTTTCACTAGGCAAAAATACCTTCTTTAGCAAGGTAACTCTGAGTTTTTGAGTTAGAGAGCAATTCCACCACAACTCATGATCCAAACACATCCAACATGTCATATCTAAGTTGTTCAAACTCTCACAAGTGACCTGTAACACCAAAATCACAAAGTCACCTCTCAAAACCTCAAAATAGGACTTTTGTGCATTTTTCAACCCATGTCTTGATTCAATCACTTTCCAAACCAGATAAAACCTCAAACACACTCCAAATATTATCCTTGAACTGTCCCAAATGGTTCCACACATCTGGAACACCATTTGAGAGAGTTGTTATTTTGGTTACTTTTGCCTCTTTTGCAAGAAAGAGCTCAAACTTGCCCCTGAAGTTTCCAGCTGATTCCAACCATCCTAAAAGCTTCTAAGAGATCATTTGAGGGTGTCCAAAGCATTAAATCATTTCTGGAACAAGAGGCTTGGCAGATTGCACAAAAGCTCCAAAAAGAGGTAAGCATCGCAACTTGGATTCTTTGAATCATGCTTTCTTTTGATGTCCACTGATCATGCATCTCTTATACATGTTATATGTGTTGTGTTTGCACCAATTTATCATGTAATTCATGCTTGTACCAAGAGATGGCATAGAAAATGCAAATCATGGCCTATTTCAAAACCACTATCGGGTTTTTCAATAGGAGCATGATCTGAAAAAAAACACCACGCTATTGGATTCCTTGTGAAATTCTAGGCAGGATAGACCTAAATTTTGTCCCAATCCATGGAGAAATGAGAAAGTTATGGCCTTCACGTTTTCAACCAAAATCTTGCCTTGCCTTGCCTTGGGCCAGACCAAAAACAAGGCAAGCCTTGTATATTTATGGTTGTGTTTCAATCAACGGATGTATCACCACCCCAGTGGTAAGGCGCGCGCCCTATACACAAGAGGCCTGGGGTTCGAATCCCCCTCGCCCCAGATCCTCTTTTTGCTATTTTCTCCACTTTTTTTATTGTTTTTCTTATTATTTTTAATGATTTGAAAAATTAATAACTCCCTCAATTTTAATTATTTTTTATTGGTTCTTTTTGCAAAAAATCACAAAAATACTGAAATATTTTATTCCACAAAAAAATTAAATTTATATTATTTATTTAATATAATTAGTATTTTTGTGAATAAATTCATTTTTAATTGCTTTTAAACATTTAAAAGTGAATATTTACTTTGAAAATCAAAATCAAATGAGTTTTAATTCATCTTGTGATTAAAACCTCATTTTCTAAACCATAAACAAAAATCACAAGTGGTTTATTCAAACTTATTTGGTATTTTTATCATTTTTATTTGATTTTCTTTAAATGTTTACTTTTAAAAGAAAACAAATTTAGGGTTTCCTTGATTTTCACTCAAACAAAACTTTTAAAACACTTTGGACCTCTAATAGAGTGTAAGACCCAATCCTTTGTAAATACAAACCTTTTTTGGGTCTCAGTCATTGTATAAGACCCATTGTATTTTCAATAACAACGGCGCGATCGTCGCCTTTTTTAACAAAAAAATCAACTGGGCCTCTCCTCGAGCTATAAGACCCATTCAAAATCATTGGGCCTCTAATAGAGTGTAAGATCCAATCCCCTTTTAACCAAAACAATTTTGGGCCTCAGATATTGTATAAGTCCCTCTGCGTTAAAAGAAAATTTTGGCGCGACCGCCAGTTCAAAGATCAAAACTTTGGGCCTCTCCTCGAGCTATAAGTCCCAATTATTTTTCTTAAAACCTTTGGGCCTCTAGTTGAGTGTAAGATCCAACCCTTTTTGAAAACCAAAATGATTTGGGCCTCAGTGTATTGTATAAGTCCCGATACCATCAAAAAGTTCGGCGCGATCGTCGCCTTTTTTACAAAACTTTGGGCCTCTCCTTGAGCTGTAAGCCCCACCACTTGTATAAAAACAAACCTTTGGGCCTCTTGAGAGAGTGTAAGACCCATCCCTTTGTACAGAAAACCTTTTAGGCCTCACATATTGTATAAGTCCCTCTGTACAGTTTTTAAAACAACAGTGCAATCACTAATAAAACCTTAGGCCTCTCCTTGAGCTGTAAGCCCCAACAATCTTTTCAAAGCATTTTCTCCTTTGATTTTGTATATAATATTGTTATCAAAGCTTTCTTTGTTGAACAACTAACCAAACAACATGGAAGCTCTACAACCGAGTAAGTGTTTACCCGCTTTCTTTATCCGCTTTCATATATATATATATATATATATATATAACTGTATTGTGGGCCTGCTCACTGTAAGTCTTCTTTCACAAACTTTTATATACTCGTCAAATATCAACTGTGTAATACTAGTATAGTTATTTAGAGTTTTCCCCAGCAACTACGTCTAGCACTAAGTAAAGCCCTGTTGGTCACTCTTAAATACAAACAAAACTAGATCCCCATAGGATTACCAGACACAGTCTTCCCTCCTCTTGGGGTTAAACAATATGGAGACGTGAAAGGCAGCATTCTCGGTGAACCCTTTCTCAGACTGTCACCCTTAGAAATTGTCAAAGAGACTCTACTCCCCAGAGTTTATCTATTCTCCGTGAATATCATCTCTTGAGTTTCTTCCAAATTCTCGGACTTTCCTGGCTTGATCTATTCTCTGTGAATAACATGTCTTGAACTTCTCGGGGTTTGGGGACCCTCAGGCTTCTTAAAAGTATCCCCGCCTCCTCTTGGGCGTTGTACAAGGACCCTTCGGCTTCTTAAAAGCTCTCATGCCTTCTCTTAGGCTTAGTACAAGGACCTAGAGACCACTACAGGTATAGGAACAAAACCTAGTCATCAATTTGCTAGAGCTGTCTTTTTGAGTCAAGTGTCAGACCAGTTGATGGGTTGACCTTCATCCCTTAACATACCAGCCTCATCTTGGGCATCATACAAAGATCATTCACTTATCTGAGAATCGATTTCTCAAAACACCAGTAGACTGGGACAGTCTCAATACCCTTTGGACACTCTCTTGTTAAGTCAAACGTTTAGCCTCCGTCTTGGGCTTCATATAAGACACATACAAAATCACTCTCTTGTTGAGTCAAACCTTTAGCCTCCATCTTGGGCGTCGTACAAGACACATAAAAGCACCCTCTTGTTGGGTCACTAGCCTCCTCTTAGGCTTTGTATAAGGAAACCCCGGTTGAGTCAATCAACCTTTTAGCATCAAAATCTGTGCCTCGTTCACTATATACAAACATCAACAACTCCTTTTCCCCCCATCTAATTGTTGTAAGCGGCATGCCTTTGGATTATTTACATCCACGCCACTGTCCCTCTTTTAGCATGAGAAATTCCTAAGGAAAGATGGCATTGCTCTACACTGAGTTAAAGTCTTCTCCTTCAGGTTAAAAATCCCCTATAAAGGAAATTATGGCATTGCTGGATTCACATATCCCGGTTAAAGTAATTCTCCTTTATAACCAGTCACCCAATAGTTATGGCAAACAGATACCCCCTTTAGAGATGACAAATTCTCTCTAAAGTCAAAACCCTTTAGCTTCACATCTTAGGCTTCGAACAAGATACAAATAGACCCTTTAGCTTCACATGTTGGGCTTCGAACAAGATACAAATAGACCCTTCAGCTTCATATCTTGGGCCTTGAACAAGATACAAACCACCTTTAGCTTCACATCTTGGGCTTTGAACAAGACACCAAAATGACCTTTTTCCTCCCATAGAATAGGAGGAACTACGATCACTCTGATTTCCCTGTTTCGTTAAACGGGAATACGTAGGCATAAGATTGAAAAATCTTAGCGAGCCCACTAATCAAAAACCCAAAATCTCGTACCTTCATACATCAATCAAAAAGCATCAATCTTAACCTCCCACCAATCGTCCGAGCACTATTTTAACAAAATAACCTAAGAGAGACCCACAATCTTAGTAGCATCTGTAAACCAACAGTCATATGTTTAAACTCAGTATGCAAGCAGGGATAAATGGAGACATCTATTTCCCTTCCTTCATCAGCTTCAATAGGATAAAAAATGAATGGAGCTGTAGTACCCCAAAGCGATAGTGCTTCGCAACCACACAAAAAACTCTCGCTACAGAAAAATGGCAACTCTGCTAGGGACCACGTTGTATGATCTTGATCCCTTCTCCTTTTTTAGGTAGAAACCTTAGATAGTGCCACAGAAGAGTGGCGACCACAGTGGGAGGCATTCTTTCCTGCTTTCCCAAGGGACGAAACCCTAAATTCATGTCACAGAAATGACAGCTCTGTTGGGGAGTCATTGTCTGTATAGGATCATAAGACTAGAGGTCTAGGATGATTAAGACAAATATATATACTGCTTTTCCTAATTGATATCTGTGTTTATTTTTCTGCTAAATGGGAATGCGTGTGATGCCGCATGTGGAAAGATTGAGTATACACCTAAGATAGGTGATGGCAATGCGGGTAATCTTACTGGGAGTGAATTCCAGTTAAGAGCCCCCGATCGACCATCAAACTCAGTGGAGACTCCCTTTGCAGATACATTACCTATACGACTTTGATTGTTGAAAGTAGTGTGGTCGACTGGGATATCTGAGAAGCTGAGGTTTTTAGCAGACTTAAGCCATTTTGTAGTGCAGAAGCTATCGGAAATATTTGTCACGCGATACTACCCTCATCTGAGATCATTCTAGGATACATCAGCTCGCTGGCGATCCGCTTGCTGTTGCTATCCCAGAGGGGTCAATGATTTTGCGAACAGGTGCAAAAAATCACCAGTATAAACCTTTGGGGGGGGGGGGGGGGTAGAGCCTTGACTTCATGACACCGACCCTTTGACCCCATGTTTTTTCTATGTTTTTGTGTGCTGCATTCATGCATTCATTTAAAAAACATTAAAACAAAAAAAATCTTCTCTCCTAGTCTCTCTTTTTCAAATTAAACTGAGACAACGATTGCAAATGTCAGAGAAGGAGATTGCGCTAATGGATTTCGGTAGAAGGAAAACTCATAAGTACACCTTCAAGGTTCCAAAGTTAGAGGATTTAAGAGGTTTGGAGAGAATGATCACTAACCAAGAGGCTTTCAGAGCTAAGTATGGAGGACTGTTGTCTCTATTAAGGGTCCATGTAATCGAAGGAATCCTGTCCACACTGATCCAGTTATACGATCCAGTCTATCACTGTTTCACATTCCCGGATTATCAGCTAGCACCAACACTGGAGGAGTATTCTCACTTGACTGATCTACACATTACTGATTAAGCTCCCTTTTCTGGACTGGAAGAAATTCCAAAGGATCAAACTATTGCAAGAGCAATTTATTTGGACGAGTCAGAAGTCATGACTCACATGACCACTAAGGGTGGCATCCAAGGTTTTCCATCCTAGTTCTTAACAAAGAAGGCTTTATACTTTGTTAGTATAGGGAATGTGGCCGCTTTCGAGAGCATCTTTGTTTTGCTCACCTACGGGTTATTTTTGTTTCCCAACATTGATAACTTCGTAGACATCAATGCCATTAAGATTTGTCTGATTGGAAACCCTGTACCAACCTTACTTGTCGATGCGTATCATTCCGTACACTTAAGGAATTTATACAGCGGAGGAATGATCACGTGTTGTGTACCATTGCTTTACAAATGGTTCACTTCCCATTTGCCTAAGTCTGCTGCATTTTGGGATCAAAAGAATACTTTACGTTGGTCACAGACAGTCATGTCTCTTACCAACTCTGACATCGATTGGTATAATCGAATCTACGACGGGATCAGAATCATTGACCGTTGTGGAAATTTCCCAAATGTACCCCTTATAGGAACTAAGGGAGGAATCAACTATAATCCAATTCTCGTTCGTCATCAATTTGGATACTCGATGAGGCATGTCCCGCGTAATACTCATCTGGAAGGTCTTTTCTTCAAGGAAGGAGAAAATGACAGGGCACTAAAGACAAAAATAATGCATGCTTGGAAACACGTTCATAGGAAAGGACGAGAGTCTCTAGGAAAACCAGAATGTGTCTCGGTGGAGCCTTATCTCCACTGGGTACAAACTAGAGCTCTCAAGCTGAGGATGCCTTACCCTCTCCAGGAAGTTCTTCCATTAAGGGACTATGCCCTTTATTTTATGTCTGAGACGGAAAAGCTTCAGGTTACTCTCAGCAAAGTTCAACAGGAGAAGAGGTCTTGGAGGAATAAGTACCGTATACTCAATGTGGAGTGTAAGAAAATACAGCAGCTATTAAGAGAAAAGGATGCTCTAATTGAGATTTTAGAGCAGCATGCTGTAGAGAATTAGGATGACCAAAGGAATTTGCTCGCTCCTTTCACTTGGCAAAGGAATGATAACCTGGCAACCACCGAAGAGCCCCGGTCAAAGAAAAGGAAAACACCCGAACCAGCACCTGAGCTCTCCTCAGAGAGGACTCAGGATCCCTTAGTTTAGATTTCCTTTTACAGCACTTTGTAATCTATTGTATTTCCATTTTCGTAAACCTTTGAATTCAATAAAATGGGGTTTCCCCACTGTTTGATATTTGCAATCCAATTGTCGAAGTTTACTTTGAATAAACAAAAACATGTATAATCATTGCATATCAATCATTCTCGCGTAAACGCATTCTTCTTACCTACGAATCTTATGTTTGTGTCTCGATTCTAGAGTCAAACTGTCTCATTCGTATAATACTCGGGCCAATCGTCAGAAAAAGATGGATGATCTCGAGGAAGAGAATAGAGAGTTAAGAGAAGAGATCGACACTCTAAAAGAAGATCTGAGAAAGCTTCATAACGAGATGCAAGCTCTAGCAGAAGCTCAGATGCAACAACAAAGGACTCTGATCTCAAAGATCACATCGACGCCCATAGTGGAAAAGTATGATCCTAGGTACAAAATGCCGAAAGATCATCCCTAGGGCATGCCTATTAACTATATCCCGGAAGGATATATTCTGTCGATCACTGAAGATCAGGGAACCACAACAGGAACCGCTGGGCCTGAAGGTTACAAACTTTGGGAAAACGAAGATGCCAGGGGTATGGCAGCAACTCCTGAAGGTTACAAACTTCGGGAGGCACCGAGAATCTCGGCCATAATGACTATACCACCACCCGTGGTATGCACTATCCCAAAAGGACAGATTCCACAGATACCTTCTGGTGGAAACGACAACATGTTCGAAAAAATGAATGAGTTCCAGGAACAGTTCCTGGAAATGCAGAAAGAGCTGCAGGCCCTTCGTGGTCAGGATCTATTTGGAAAGGACGTCACAGACCTTTGCTTGGTCCCAATGTGAATGTTCCGCATAAATTCCAGGTACCTGACTTTTAAAAGTACAAGGGTAACTCTTGCCCTCAGAGCCATTTGGTGATGTACGCTCGGCGAATGTCAGCTCAGACAAAGAACCAGGAGCTGCTCATTCACTACTTTCAGGATAGTTTAACCGGTGCCGCATTAAAATGGTACATGGGTTTAAACCGCGCTACGATCGGCACATTCAGAGATCTTGGCGCTGCCTTCGTTCATCAATATAAATACAATTTAGACATGGCACCGGACAAAGATCAACTCAGATCGATGTCACAAAAGGACAAGGAAACCTTTAAAGAATACGCTCAGAGATGACATGAAATCGCCGCTCAGATTTGTCCACCTCTTGAGGTAAAAGAGATGACAAAGATCTTCTTAAAGACCTTGAGCTCGTTTTACTACGACATAATGGTTGCCAGTGCGCCCAGTGACTTCACCGAGATGGTGGGCATGGGGGTTCGTCTTGAGGAAGCAGTCCGAGAAGGACGTTTAGTTAAAGACACTGGATCATCTTGTAGTACAAAACGATACGGTGGTGCTCTCCCTAAGAAAAAAGAACAGGATATTGGGAATATCTCTCTCGGAAAGCAAAGGTGACGTTATCAGCCAGTAGCAGCTGTAACTCCTGCTATTAACCCTGCGCCTGTTTCTACGTATCAACCTCAGGTTGTGCATAGCCAACCTAATCAACAACAATATCAGCAAAGGACACAACAGCCTCTTCAGCAGGCTCGTCCTCCATATAACAACAACCGTACAACACGACCATTAGGGTTTGATCCTATACCCATATTGTACGCAGAGTTATTTCCACTCTTGCTGGTCAAGGGGCATGTCCAAACCAGGTCTCCTTTTACAGTACTGGAAAATCTGCCTTTCTGGTTCAAAGCGGATCAGACTTGTCCTTACCATCAAGGAGGACCAGGGCATAACATAGAGAACTGTCTCAGTTTCAAATCCGACGTACAAAAGCATGTTAGGAGCGGGGTCTTATCTTTCAAAGATACGAATCCTAATGTTCTCACAAACTCGCTGCCTCAACACGAGAAAGCTGCAGTTAATTTGATAGAGGGAGAGTCCAACAACACCTATCAAATTCATGATGTACTCTTGTTAAGGGCCAACTTGGTCAAGATGCATTGTAGACAGAGTGGATATGGCCATGTGCCACCTCATAATTATCACCAGTGTGATATCTGCTCTAAAAACAATCAAGGGTGTTCTGTGGTGCAATCAGCTCTATAGGAACAATTGGATCTCGAATGGATCCAAGAGCATCGAGTTCGTGGAGTCAACATGACCTATACGAATTCCAACATCATTCAGAACCACGACATCCGTACAATGAATGTCAACTTGGTGGCAATGCACTCAAGGTAAAGCCAGTATCATAATCTGCCGCGACATGATTACAATTCCTGTCTGACTTGCTTGGTAAACAAACATGGATGCTCTTTTGTACAAGAGGCCCTCCAGCGTCAGATGGATCTTGGGTGGATCCAAGACTACCATGATAGAAATCCTTATCAGATCAGCATGATCCAAATCCTCGATATTCGTCTGATGAATACCAGCTTGGTGGAGTTACACGCCAAGCAAGTCCAACTTGGTTTTCTCATTTCTCACGATTATTTGAGCTGCAAAGGATGTTGTGAGAGTAACCAAGGGTGCGCTCTCGTTTAAAGAACTTTACAACATTTTTTAAACCACTGGTGGCTTCCAATCTATCTGGATGAAGACACGCAACAAATCAGTGTGTTTAATGGAAACCCTACTCGGCGTCAAAGTCAGGATGTCCGATCTATGGAAACTGACCTAGTGAGGTTACACTGTATTCAAAGCGGACATGGCCAGGTGCCACCACATAACTATGAACGCTGTAGAGTCTGCTCGGAAAATAACCAAGGATGTTACGTCATGCGAGCAGCCCTTCAAGGTCAGTTGGACCGCAAGGAGATTCACCCATACCTAGCTTCGGGGTCCGTTAACTGGACGCCGGTTTACATCGCTGATCAAATCAAGGACGTTGTCATAATCTCTGAGCCTGGGAGAAACAGGGATGTTTGTACCATCATCCCTCTACTGGACGAATCAAAGGTTCCTAGCCAGGAACTGATTGAAGTTACTTATAACAGTCAAAAAAATCAGAAGGCTCCTGTAGTTATCTATCTACCGGGACCATTACCGTATGAATCAGCTAAGGCGATCCCTTACAAATACGGTGCAACAATAATTGAGAATGGAAAGAAAATTCCATTACCCTCCGTCGTGAATATTCCAGACATCAGTCGAGTAACACGGAGTGGTCGAATCTTCAACCGAGGAGTTGGAGAACCTAACAAGGAAAAGGAACTTCAGGCAGAAGCTCCTGATCCACCGGTCGGTCAAGCCAGTAATCCCGACCTTTCAAAAAACGATGATGAGATGCTGAAGCTCATCCAAAGGAGTGAATAAAACATTGTTGATCAGCTGTTACAAACTCCTTCAAAGATCTCTGTGTTATCACTTTTACTCAGTTCTGAAGACCACAGAGAGGCTCTACAGAAAGTCTTAGAGCAGGCCTTTGTGGAACAGGATGTGTCAAAATGACAGTTCGATAGCATCATCTCTAACATCACTTCCTGCAACAACTTAGGATTCAGTGATGAGGATTTTCTAGAGGGGGGCAAAAGTCACAACATGGCGCTCAATATCACAGGTAACTGCCAGGACGATGCTTTAGCCAACGTACTGGTAGACACAGGATCGGCTCAAAGGATCCCCGATGATGGGCAGTGAGGTCATCGTCAAAATCTTTGACGGATCTCGAAAAGCAGTTATTGGCGAAGTCGACCTTTCCATAACTATCGGTCCTTACACTTTCCTAATCACTTTCCAGTTCATGGACATCTGGGAAACGTACAGTTGCTTATTAGGAAGACCTTGGATACACCAGGCTGGGGAAATCACTTTGACGCTGCACCAGAAACTAAAGTTCGTCGAGAATGATCAACTCGTCACGGAATGTGGAGAACAAGCCTTGATCGTGAGTAACCTGTCATTATCTACTTGTGTAGAACCAGAGGAGGTTGTTGGGACTCATTTCCAAGCACTTTCGGTGAGCAACGAGAATCAATCAGAAAAAGGAACATCGATTTCCTCGTATAGAGATGTGCTCGAAGTGATCGCCAATAACAATGCAAAAGGATGGGGACAGCTTGTCATTCCTACCGATAATAAAACAAAGAAGGGTCTTGGTTTTTCTGCAACCTGCACCCAGACAACTGCTAACGATGAAAGTCTTCATCCCATTCAGGATTTCTTCCATATTGGAGGTTTCCTTCACCCAGTGCCTCAAACAGTCCATACCATCAACGAGGGTGACTCCTCCGATACGGATGAGGAATGGAAGTCCTATCTTAACGAGGACGACTATATGTCTCAGGAAGAGGTGCCTACGCCATTTTGCTATCCCGCACAGAGTCTGATATTTATACCCAGGTCAGATGTCAGAACGATATACGGAGATTGTGATCCGAAAGGATACCGTGCTCCACCAAACTTATTAGAGGAAGACACTCTGATGAAAGACAACTTTGACCACGACTATTATGTCCCAATGGATGGCCTGCCTATCTGGCAGCCGTACCCAGGAGACTTGGAGCAAGAAAATTAGTCGAACAATGAAAATCAGCTGAGCATCATTGAAAAGAATACATGCGTCCCCACTATGTCATGGGATCATTACTCAGGGAATTTCAAAAATATCCAGTACGACGATGAATTGGAAAAGCTTGCCGGACTAGAATTCATCAATTATGCTTTCCCTGAGGTCAACGTCATCGAGAGAGATGACTCCTCCAGTTCCACAGAAGTGTGGGACACCTTAGGACAACCAAGTGGAAAATACGACTATATGGTCAAGTACACTGATCCTGAGAGCTCTCATATCAGGCTCGAAGACATCCAACCAACTGGATGGGGCGATCTGCCTGAGAGAACAAATACTATGCAAAATACAACTGAGGAATCCTCCTACGACAACTCTGCCTGGGAGACAGATTCCAATGATCCTACTCCGCCAAAAATCAGCGTTATTTCTGAAGACAAATCAAGGAGGGTACCAGACTTTGTGATTCACCGAGGAGTTCGCCGCCAATGGGTTGTTGTCGATGTTCCGAAGATCGTTCAAAAGTCAAAGTAATTGCCGTCTTTATCTTAACCCTTCACCCTGCCCAGGTGAAACAGATGTTTTGATAGGGCTCGCTTTCTGTAAATATCCCTCTTCGCTTCACCCAAAGCGACAGAGTTTTGTTTTATAGGGCTGTAGTTTCAAGAATCGACTTGTTCATGAATAAAATAACGTCGTTCTGTAATTTTTGCAGTTATTGTTGTTTTCTCTTTTTGCTTTTTCAGAAAATGGTAATCCTAAAAAATAACTCAATAATAAAAACAAGCAGTTTTTCAAAAAAAATATACACTGCACACACTTTTGCCTTCTCTCTATCTCTTCTAAACACGAATCATACCGTCATGCAGATTGCTTGTTTTAAACCCCGTTGAAACATATGATCCGATGCCTTCTCCCGACTTTGAGTTCCCGGTATTTGGGGCTGAAGAAGAAGTTAATGACGAAATTTTAGAAGAGATCTCCCGATTACTCAGACAAGAGGAAAGGTCCATTGAACCTATCAAAGAGCCGTTGGAAACGATCAACGTGGGTTCAGCGGAAGAGAGAAAAGAAATCAGGATTGGGGCACTGCTCAGTCCAACTGCCAAAGAGAGTCTGACAAAGCTTCTCAGAGAATTTCTCGATGTGTTTGCTTGGTCCTACCAGGACATGCCAGGGTTGGATACCAGTATCGTGGAACATCATTTACCATTGAAATCGGAATGTCCGCCAGTAAAACAGAGGTTGAGACGGACTCACCTGGACATGGCCATCAAAATCAAAGAGGAGGTACAAAAACAGATTGACGTAGGTTTCCTCGCCACATCTGAATATCCTCAATGGTTAGCCAACATAGTACCAGTTCCGTAAAAGGACGAAAAAGTCAGAATATGTGTCGATTATAGAGATCTAAACAAGGCTAGTCCAAAGGACGACTTTCCCTTGCCGCACATTGACATGCTGGTAGACAGTACAGCAAAGTTCAAAGTTTTCTCCTTCATGGATGGATTCTCGGGCTATAATCAAATTAAAATGGCGCCGAAAGACGTGGAGAAAACTTCGTTCATTACCCCATAGGGTACCTTTTGTTACAAGGTAATGCCGTTCGGGTTGAAGAACACCGGGGCAACCTATCAAAGGGCCATGACTACTCTTTTTCATGACATGATACATAAGGAAATCGAGGTATATGTCGATGACATGATTGCCAAACCTAAGACAGAAGAGGAGCATGTGACCCACCTGTTAAAACTCTTCGAATAGCTGAGAAAGTACAAACTCCGCTTGAATCCCAACAAGTGCACCTTCGGTGTCTGTTCAGGGAAACTTTTAGGGTTCATCGTCAGCCAGAAAGGAATTGAGGTTGATCCTGACAAGGTCAAGGCCATTCAAGAAATGCCTTCTCCGAAAACTGAAAAACAGGTTAGAGGATTCCTGGGACGTTTGAACTACATCTCCAAATTCGTACTCCTCATGACCACCACATGTGCGCCGATCTTCAAATTACTCAAAAAGAATCAGGATTGCGTTTGGACAGAGGACTGTCAAACTTCCTTCAACAGTATTAAGGAATACCTGTTGAATCCGCCCATCCTGTCACCTCCAGTGGAAGGAAGACCACTAATCATATACTTAACAGTCTTGGAAGACTCTATGGGCTGTGTACTTGGCCAACAAGACGAAACCAAAAGGAAAGAGTTTGCCATCTACTATCTGAGCAAGAAATTCACCGATTGCGAGACTCGGTATACTATGCTTGAGAAAACTTGCTGCGCTTTGGGTTGGGCAGCCAAACGTCTCCGCCAGTACATGATTTGTCACACTACTTGGTTGATCTCCGAAATGGATCCAATCAAGTACGTCTTTGAAAAACCTGCCCTCACGGGAAGAATTGCCCGTTGGCAGATGTTGTTATCAGAATATGACATCGAATACCACGCTCAAAAAGCCGTTAAAGGGAGTATTTTAACCGATAATTTGGCTCATTAACCGATTGACGATCAGGAATCAATCGGGTTTGGCTTCTCAGACGAAGATGTCATGTATCTAAAAATGAAGGACTGCGATGAACCACAACCCGGTGAAGGGCCAGAACCAGGTTCCCAATGGGGACTTATCTTTGACGGAGCCGTCAATCATTATGGAAACCGAATTGGGGCAATCATCATAACACCTCAGGGTACCCACATTCCTTTCACTGCCAGACTTACATTCAAGTGTACAAACAACGAGGTCAAATACGAAGCTTGTATCATGGGTCTCGAAGAAGCGATCGACTTAAGGATCAAGAACTTGGATGTATATGACGACTCAGCCCTGGTTATCAATCAGATCAAAGGAAACTAGAACACTTACCAATTAGGACTGATCCCTTACAAAGATTACGCGAGAAGGTTGTTACCCTTCTTCAACAGAATCGAGTTTCATCATATCCCTCGTGAAGAGAATCACATGGCTGATGCATTAGCCACACTCACTTCCATGATTAGCGTAGGTCAATGGAATGACCTACCTAAGATCGACATAATGCGCCTTGAAAGGTCCGCTTACATCTTCACGATTGAAGCAATCATAGATGACAAACCTTGGTATTACGATATCAAATGCTTCCTTCAGAAACAAAAGTACCCACCTGGGGCACTAAGGAAGGACAGAAAAACCCTCAGAAGACTGGCTGGCAGCTTCTTCCTGAGCGGTGATACACTTTATAAGAGAAATTTCGACATGGTTTTGCTTCGATGCGTAGACAGACCAGAAGCAGACATGCTGATAAAAGAAATTCACGAAGGATCCTTTGGCACTCATGCCAACGGACACACAATGGCGAGAAAAATTCTAAGAGCAGGATACTACTAGTTGACCATGGAATCCGACTACTACAAATACATAAGAAGGTGTCACAAATGTCAGATATACTCAGACAAAATTCATGTACCGCCAATAGAGGTGTCAAAAAAGCCCTAAATGACAAAGCCCCAATAATTAGGCCCCTTGTTGGCCTCATTTTTTTAGGCCCCTTACTAAATGAATATTTTCTTGGCCCCTTATTTTTAAGCCCCTTCATATTTTTGTCTTTAATGGGGCTTAAGTGAAGGGCTCAAAATCTAATTTATTTGAAATAAAATATTTTATATTATAAAACCGATTTTTTTCTAAAACCGATTTTTTCTTAAAACTATTTTTTTCCTAAAACCGATTTTTTCCAAAAATAAAAAAAACCGATTTTTTCAAAAAATAAAAAAAAACCGATTTTTTCCGAATATAAAAAAACCGATTTTTTCTGAATATGAAAAATCCCGATTTTTTCCGAATATAACAAAAACGATTTTTTTTCCGAAAATGAAAAAAACCGATTTTTTCAAAAATAAAAGAAAATTGATTTTTTCGAAAAAAAAAACTGATTTTTTTCGAAAATAAAAACTGATTTTTTCCGAATATAAAAAAACGATTTTTTCTGAAAATGAAAAAATCGATTTTTTTCGAAAATATAAAAACCAATTTTTTCGAAAATGAAAAAAACCGATTTTTTTCGAATATAAAAAAACCGACTTTTTCCAAAAATTAAAAAAAACTGATTTTTTCCGAATATAAAAAAATCGATTTTTTCCGAAAATAAAAAAAACTAATTTTTTCTGAATATAAGAAAACCGCTTTTTTCTGAAAATGAAAAAACCCGATTTTTTCCGAATATTAAATAAAACCGATTTCTTTTCTGAAAATGAAAAAAACCAATTTTTTTAAAAATTAAAAAAAATTGTTTTTTTTTCGAAAATAAAAAAAAAATTGATTTTTTCCGAAAATAAGAGAACGATTTTGTCAAAAAAAAAAACGATTTTAAAAAAAATTGATTGAAAAAATCTATTTTAAAAAGAAAAAGTCAAGTTTTGAAAATATTGGGGCTTTGAGGCCCTACTTGAATTTTAGGGGCTCTTAATTTAGGGGACCTACATATTTTGGGGCTCATTTATTTTTAAAATTTTGGGCCCTTCTATTTTTAGGGGCCTTGAAATTTAGGCCCCAGCCCCCTAAATTGACATCTCTAACCGCCAACGCTTCTCAAAGTTCTCTCTTCCCCGTGGCCTTTTTCCATATGGGGAATCGGAAAATTTTACTTCATACCCCCACATTTGTCCCTCTACCCCTACATTGAACTTTTTTTTACCAAAATGCCCTCATATAAAACGTTACTTTGTTTTATTTTTTCACTTTTTCATTATTTATTTTTTCAACTTTCCATCATTTATTTTTCACCTTTTTAAAACAATTATCATACAGGAACACTTTTTAAAAGTGTTTCGGTTAGGTATATTATTAAGATACCAAAACACTTTTTGAAAGTGTTCTGATTAAAAAAAATTGCTAAATGAGTTTCTGCAACAGTTCAAAACCGTGGCCTAAAGTAACAGAAAAATTATCATATCGGAACACTTTTTGAAAGTGTTCCAGTTGAATGTATAAGTAACACCAGAACACTTTTTGAAAGTGTTCTGGTTAAAAAAATTGCTAAATGAGTTTCAGCAACAGTTCAAAACCGTGGCCTAAAGTAACGAAAAAATTATCATACCGGAACACTTTTTGAAAGTGTTCCGGTTAGATGTATTAATAACACCGGAACACTTTTTTAAAGTGTTCCGGTTTAAAAAATTGCTAAATGCATTTCTGCAACAGTTCAAAACCGTGGCCTAAAGTAACGAAAAAATTATCATACCGGAACACTTTTTAAAAATGTTCCGGTTGGATTTATTAATAACACCGGAACACTTTTTGAAAGTGTTTTGGTTCAAAAAATTGCAAAATGAGTTTTAGCAACACTTTACAAACGTTGTCTATTTACTTTAGACAACGGTTTTAACATGTTGCCGAAACTAATTTAGTAAGAAAAATTCTATCAAGAACACGTTTATAATGATGTCCGGGTTTTATAATATACTCA
Source organism: Lathyrus tuberosus (assembly GCA_022829125.1). Taxonomy (NCBI): domain Eukaryota; kingdom Viridiplantae; phylum Streptophyta; class Magnoliopsida; order Fabales; family Fabaceae; genus Lathyrus; species Lathyrus tuberosus. Next base: position 8,094,709 of record JALAZF010000060.1, on the reverse strand, counting down.
ACTGGAACACTCTTAAAAGGTGTTCCGGTATGACTTTTTTTTTAATTTTTGAAAGATTTTCAACCGGAACACTTTTTTCCAGTATTAATATTTTTTGAAATTTTTTAAAACACGAATATTATTTAAGCGGAACACTTTCATAAAGTGTTACGGTATGATAACTTTTTTCTGTATGGGAATTTAGAAACATAAATGATGGAAAGTGAAAAAATAAAACAAATTAATTTTATATGAGGACATTTTGGTACAAAAAAAATTAATGTAGGGGTAGAGGGATAAGTGTGGGGGTATGGGGTAAAATTTTCGGGGAATCGACATGATTGGCATGATTGAGCTCAAGGCTTCGAACGGACATCGGTTCATTCTGGTTGCCATTGACTACTTCACCAAGTGGGTCAAAGCAGCGTCATACGCCAATGTGACCCGACAAGTGGTGGTCCGATTTATCAAAAATAATATCATTTGCCGTTATGGTGTTCCGAGCCAGATCATTATAGATAATGGATCTAACTTGAACAATAAGATGATAAAAGAGTTGTGCGCAGAGTTCAAGATCGAACACCATAACTCATCTCCCTACCGACCTAAGATGAACGGAGCGGTAGAGGCGGCTAACAAGAACATCAAGAAGATCGTTCAAAAGATGGTTATAACCTATAAAGACTGGCATGAAATGCTACCCTTTGCTCTTCATGGTTATCGTACATCTGTCCGCACTTCAACAAGGGCAACCCCTTTCTCTCTAGTATATGACATGGAGGAAGTGCTCCCCATAGAAGTAGAGATCCCATCAATCCGGGTATTGATGGAAGCTAAGCTTACAGAAGTTGAATGGTGTCAAAGCAGACACGACGAACTAAATCTGATCGAAGAAAAGAGAATAAAGGCTCTATGCCACAGTCAGTTGTATCAGCAAAGAATGAAGAAGGCGTTCGACAAAAAGGTTCGACCTCGCGTCTTCAGGAAAGGAGACCTCGTGCTCAAGAAGATACAATCATTTCTCATTGATTCCCGGGGTAAGTGGACTCTGAATTATGACGTCCCCTATGTGGTCAAGAAAGCTTTCTCAGGCGGCGCCTTGAGACTTGCAACCATGGACGGAGAGGAGTTTGCCTACCCCACGAATGTTGACGTAGTCAAGAAATACTTTGCCTAAACTAAGAAAAAAAAACGTCTCGGTGGATTGAAAACCCGAAAGGGCGGTCTAGGAAAAAATTAGAGACACAAAGCAAAAAAAATCATCCCGATGGATTGGAAATCTCAAAGTACAATCCAGGAAAAAGTTAGCGATAATGGCATGTAACTACATTTGATCAGTTCAACTCCTCAGCAGTAATGCCATCCATCGAAAGAAAACTCCAGTCAATGTCATCTTTGACAGAAGCTCAGGATGTCCCAAATTCAAAGTTGGTAGAAGGATAATGGTCGTTATATTTCGATGTAGCCCTTTTCCCTTAAATTACCATTTTCTAACTTTGTAAATACTCTATAGAATCACGCGCTTGGCTGATTTCCATCCTATCAATAAAATTTGAGCCCTTGTGCTTTTGTTTGCAATTCTTATTTGTTTTAACTTTACTGAATGATGTCATTTTAACAAGATCAACGATTCTTGAAATAAAACAAAAATGAATTTACTTGTAAAAAATTTCTGCTTTTTAATAAAGATGGCAAAGTCTTTTGACTGTTGAACATTGAAAGAACATCGATTGCGTCTCCAAAAGTGGTTGAGCCTCAAAGTGCAGAATCAAAGTACTCCTTCTAAGCCAGTACGCCTGAATGAAGGATCAGCTATGTCAGAGACCATGTTTCATCTGACATCCCCGACAGAGTTCTTACCTCCTAAGCCCGACCAACGGTTGTCCCTGCAGGGACTACTTCTCCTAAGCAAGGTAGAATTGCTATCGTGAACCATTGATACTTTTCATCCCCCACTGTGGTCGAGTATCCAGTCGTGTTCATTTACTAGTTTGTATGTCGCGTCAGTTTTGTCAGCATAAACATACATACATCATGCATTATTTATTTGCATTCATATTGCATCACTATCACTCTAGTTGGTCTTATCCCGTCGTGATAACCGTCCTCTCAATCGAGTTGTTAGTTCTTTCCTCGTCAGGAAATGTTGTGTCTGAACAATCTCTCCTCCAGTTTATTTCTGGATTAGAATTGGCCCTTGACCACTTTGATAACTTGAACCTGTGTAGAACCAGAGAACGTTCGACAAACACCACTCTTCACCATTGAAGATGATATCCTCGCTTTCCTGGATTAAGGAAAATCCCCAGAGAAAGCCTCTTAATCATAGATTCAGTACTACAGCAGTTTTTCTCTGAAAAAATCGCTGACGAAAAGGTCATCAGCATCTCAAATTTGGATCACATCATATGGCGTTTCTCCGAGAAGATCTCCGAGGAAAGTATGGTGTAATACCCCAAGCGAAAGTAGTCTCTCAAGAGACTCGTTTTCCCCAGATAGAGTCGACAAATGACATCTCCAACAGAGAAGTTTGTGCACCTCTACAACTCAGATGACTGGGTTCCCCAGCATGTCGGGCATCAAAATTTTTCTATCAAATGGCATCTCCCTAGGAAAATTCGGCGAGAAGTTTGAGGAAAATCGCTACACATAACGTCCCTTGTCAAGAAAGTTTATTAACAAAAGAAACTGAGACTAGTTCCTTGGTAGGAAACCAGGATCGAGGGGAAGTTTACATTAGAAACTGAGACCAGTTCCTTGGTAGGAAACCAGGATCGAGGGGAAGTTTTCATTAGAAACTGAGACCAGTTCCTTGGTAGGAAACCAGGATCGAGGGGAAGTTTATTATCATAAGCTTAGACCAGTTCCTTGGTAGGAAACCAGGATCGAGGGGGAAGATTTTAACTTTTCTAAGAAACATTGTTTAGCAAAAGAAGATGGATGAGCAAACTGCCATTCATAACCACCATCAAAATTTTAGGTATTCTGATATTTAATCCTCTTGCACCCCGAATGCCCGAATATCTTCGCCATTCACACCTTCGGGTCCAAGAAGATTAAATAGGGGCATCTGTCATACCCCAAATTTTGACCACTAAGATTTCCCATCATTGTGCAAATCATTATCATAATATGGACGAACCATCATACTTCATTAGTCTCCCCAAAGATGGGTGAGCATCCCCTACAATCAAAATTAGGGTTTCAAGCCCTCTCAGAGCTATTAGACAAAGGATCAATCAAGGAATGACATGATCTTCAACTTGTCTAACCTCTCAAACATCCACAAAGGATCAAGAGGACTCCCACTTCAAAGGTTAAGCACGAGGCTGCTCCCTTCTAGGTGGATCAAGCCTCAAGATCGCCAGTGTCACCAAATTAGGGTTTTGGTCGACCAAGGCCTCCAGATGGAAATTTTCCTCTGGGCATGAGCCATTACTTCAATGCACAACTTAGGATGCTCCAAGGGACCTCATGGACCCAATCATCAAGTCAATTCGGCCTCAGGGGATGCATTCACTAAAAATCAGGAATTAGGGTTTCTTGACCTAATTCACCTCTAAGTTGACTTTTGGGACAAAACATGAGCCAATACCTCAAGGCATGATTTGAGGGTCTTTAACACACTACATTGATCCATTTGCAACAATGGATTGATCCAAGAAACTTGATCAACAAGTTTCAATCTCATCTGAACCACATTTAGGGTTTCGCGAGAAAAGTCAATTGTGCCTTTGACTTTTGACCAGGACATGCTCCCAAACCCTAGGACATGATTCAATACACCCTATAACACCTATGAAATCAATCTATCAAGTTTGATTTAGGTCAAGGACTTGATTTCATAGAGGATCGCACAGTTTGGAATTCATCTGACAAAAAGTCAACTGTGCACAAAAGTCAACTTTGACTTTTTGAGATTTTTCACAATTATGGTTCTTTAATCCTAAAATGATGTTAATGTGTGATTGGAATCATAATTCATCAAGAAAAATCAAGAAAAGTGGGATAACTTGTAAAAGGGGTAACCATAAAAACTTAGAAAATTTTCTATGTTATGGAACAAAGTGGCTAGGGTACCAACTTTGGAGGTTCGTAACTCCTAAACCACTAGGCCATTTTTCCCCATCCAAAGCTGGATTTGTAGCTCTCATGGCCCTCTACAAAAGCTTCAAACACAACTCATTCCAATTCCTCATGGATTTTAAGTTATGGAATGATCAAAATCACAAAAAGTGAAAATGTCACTTTTTTCCAACACTTACTAAAATTTTCACTAAGTTAGAATCTGCCTTCACTTTTTTCCAAATGTAGGGGCATTTTTCACTTGGATCCAAAAAGCATCAAAACCAACTATGATCAAATAGTTGTTGTATATCATATGAGGGCTTTCCAAAATGGCCAAGAACTCCATCAAATTTCACTTGGGCCATGAGATATGACCATGCCAATATGCCTTGCTGCAAACTGTCATGGCAAGGAAGATTTAGGAGTTTTGCTCGATTTGCTTAAATTTTGCAAATGGCAAGCAACTCTATCCATCTGAACACCTCAAGGGGGGAACAAGGAGGAACCAACTCTGATCCCAAGCCTCCCAAGTCTTTGGAACCAAAAGTAGCATTCCAAACCTAGAAATGCCTAAAAGAGGGACAAGACTCCAATTTAATGGTTGCACCAAGGTGGCATGGACTGAGCTATTTCCAACTGAATTCAGTCAAGACTTATCCAAGACCAAGGGAACCAGCAGCCTGTGCCTTAACCTCTAGTCAATGGCTAGAGGAGACTTTGATTCTCATTGCTCAACATTAGCCAAACCACTGCTGCAGTTACCATTCACTATTGCAGCCAAAACCAACTTGCTCTACTATAAATAGAGCTCAATTGTGTTCAGTTTGAGTACACCAAAGCACTACAACACTTGCTTTCCTCAAAATCTCTTTCTCTAGGCAAAAATACCTTCTTTAGCAAGGTAACTCTGAGTTTTTGAGTTAGAGAGAAATTCCACCACAGCTCATGATCCAAACACATCCAATATGTCATATCTAAGTTGTCCAAACTCTCACAAGTGACCTGTAACACCAAAATCATAAAGTCACCTCTCAAAACCTCAAAATAGGACTTTTGTGCATTTTTCAAGCCATGTCTTGATTCAGTCACTTTCCAAACCAGATAACACCTCAAACACACTCCAAATATCATACTTGAACTGTCCCAAATGGTTCCATACATCTGGAACACCATTTGAGAGAGTTGCTATTTTGGTCACTTTTGCCCCTTTTGCAAGAAAGAGCTTAAACTTGCTCCTGAGGTTTCCAGCTGATTCCAACTATCCTAAAAGCTTCTAAGAGATCATTTGAGGGTATCCAAAGCATCAAATCATCGTATATGTGGTTATCCACAGGTTGTTAGCTTTAGGTTCTGCTTTGTACTTGATGGTGTTTATCTGTTGATGGGTTGGGAAATATGAGAGAGAGAGAGAGTGTGTGTTTTTGTTGATTTTCGGGTTTTTACGATGTTTTTAGTAAGGTACTGGACCTAAGTTTTGATCGGTATGAAGGTATTGGACCTAGAATTTTTGATTAGTATGCTCGCTAAGATTTCACAATCTTATGCCTACGTATTCCTGTTTAAAGAAACAGGGAAATTAGAGCAATCGTAGTTCCTCCTATTCTAAGGGAGGAAAAATGATGTTTTGGTGTCTTGTTCAAAGCCCAAGATTGAAGCTAAAGATTATTTATGTCTTGTTTAAAACCAAGATTGAAGCTAAAGGTTTGACTGAGAGAGAATTTGTCATCTCTAAAGGGAGACATCTCGTCTGTTTATCACAGTTGTTGGGTGACTGATTATAAAGGAGGGTTACTTTAACTGGGATATATGAATCCAGAAATGCCATAATTTCCTTTATAGGGGTGTTATCCTGAAGGGGAAAACTTTAACTCAGTGTAAAGCAATGCCATTTTTCCTTAGGAATTTCTCATACTTAGAGAGGGACAGTGGCGTGGATGTAAATAATCCAGAGGGTTGCCGCTTACAGCAATTAGATGAAAGAGAGGATTTACCAGGATAATAGATGGATAATAACTTGGATATTTGAATCAACAAGTGCGCCACTTACATCAGTTATCTGGGATTAGGATTTATTTTGAATGTCTATTTTGATAAGTGATAAACAGAGAAATGACTTCCTACAGAGAGATTTTGATTTCCTCTGAGGGGATGTTGATTTTTGTGTGCCTTGATTGAAGTTAAGAGGTTGATTGACTCCACTGAGGAAGTCCTTATATAAAGCCTAAGAGGAGGCTAGAAAGACTGACTCAACAAGAGAGTGTTTATATATGTCTTGTACAAAGCCCAAGATTAAGGCTAAAAGAGACTGACTCTTTGGGGATATCATTATACAAAGCCTAAGAGTAGGCTAAAAGGGATTTTGACTCCGCCGGGGAGTGTTTGTATGTGTCTTGTATAAAGCACAAGATTGAGGCTGAAAAGAAGACTGACTCTGTGGGAAAGAAATATCTATCTGTCTTGTACAAAGCCCAAGATTGAGGCTAAAAGGAGACTTTACTGACTCAGCTGAGGATATTTTAGGTGTCTTGTACAAAGCCCAAGATTGAGGCTGAAATGAGTTTGACTCTACGGGTGAGTATTATCTGTCTTGTACAAAGCCCAAGATTGAGGCTAAAAAGAGAATTGACTCTACTTAGGAAATTTATATGGTGTCTTGTACAAAGCCTAAGATTGAGGTTGAACAAGCTGGAGAAATCATTATACACAGCCTGAGAGGAGGCTAACTTCTGCTAGGGGAAATCATTATACCAAGCCTAAGAGGAGGCTGAAAAAGATTGACTCAACAAGAGAGTGTTTTTATCTGTCTTGTACAAAGCCCAAGATTGAGGCTAAAGAGGTTGACTCAACAAGAGAGTATTGAAAGGTGATTGACTCAACAAGAGAGTCTGAAAGGTGATTAACTCAACAAGAGAGTCTGAAAGGTGATTGACTCAACAAGAGAGTCTAAAAGTTGATTGACTCAACAAGAGAGTCTAAAAACTGATTGACTCAATAAGAGAGTCTGAAAAGGTTAGCTCTGCTAAGGGAGAATTATTGTACGAAACCCAAGAAGAGGCCGACTTCTGCTGAGGATTATTAAGATCCTGGGGCAAGACCAAATGAAGAATCAACTCTTGCTGAGGGTTACAAAAGAGTTGAGATATCAGAGACCTTGAGGTTCTGATTTGGGATAGTGTTATACTGATGATAAACTGACCCTGGCTGGGGAATTTTAGGAGAGAGACTGGGTTTTAGAACCCAGGGGTTTTAACTCTGCTGAAGATTGATCCAACATGACTAGGGTTTCTCCTATGTTTGTAAGGTACTTGAGAATGTCTTTGAGATCCAAGAGGGGATTAGACTGTCCAAGTCTACTGGTATGGAAGAGTTTATGATGCCCATGAGGAAACAGGTGTTTTAAGGGATGATAATCAACCCTGAATTGGTCTAAGATTTGACACTGGAAAGACTGCTTTAACAAAGGATGACTAAGTTCTGTCTTATACCTTTAAGAGGTCTTTAGGGTCCTTGTATTAAGCCCAAGAGAAGGCATGAGAACTTCTAAGAAGCCGGAGGGTCCTTGTACAAAGCCCAAGAGGAGGCAGGGATGCTTTTAGGAAGCCTGTGGGTCCAAACTTAAGAAGAGTTCAAGAAAAGTTTCACCGAGAATAATCTTTTCTTTAGTGAACAGTTCCAAGGTTTGAAGAAATTCAAGAGAGCTTTCACCGAGAATTAATCCTCTCTGGGGGAAATGAATTTCTTTGACAATTTCTAATAGTGACAGTCTGAGAAAAGTTTCACCGGGAATAATTCCTTTCTCTTTGTTCCATATTGTTTAAGCCCAAGAGAAGGCAAGACTGTAGCTGGAAATCCTATGGGGATCTAGTTTTGACTGTATTAAAGAGTGACCAACTGGCTTTACCTAGTTCTAGACCTAGTTGTCGGGGAAAACTCTAAGCAAATATACTAGTATATATACAGTTGATATATGACAAGTATTTAAAAGGATATGAAAGAAGGACTTACAGGTGAGCAAGCTTCCCACAATACAGATATATATATATATATATATATATATATATATATATATATATATATATATATATATATATATATATATATATATACATGTATTTAAAAGAATGAAATAAAGACTTACATGTGAGCAAGCTTCCCACAATACAGTTATATATATAAAAGCAGGTAAAAGAAAGCTGATAAAACTTACAGGTGAGCAAGCTTCCATAGCTGTATTGTTAGTTGTTCAAGAAATTAAAGAAAGTTTTGATAACAACTATATATTTGAACCTAAGTTGTATTTGAAATGATTGTTGGGGGCGTATACGCAAGGAGAGGCCCAGATGAAAAACAGTAATCGTACCGTTGTTTTGGTAAACAGTACTGGGGCTTATACAATGACTGAGGCCCAAATAGGTTTTATTTATAAAGAGGGTTGGGTCTTACAACTCAAGGAGATGCCCAAAGGGTTTTGTTTAAAAGGCGACGACCGCGCCGAGATTTTAAAATTGCATTGGGACTTATACAATGACTGAGGCCCAAAATTATTTATGTACAAAGGGGGTTGAGTCTTACACTCTATTAGAGGCCCAAAATTTATTTTTGTACCAGAGATGGGGCTTATAACTCAAGGAGAGGCCCATGGAAAAAAAACAGTGATTGCACCGTTGTTTTGAAAATTGTATCGGGACTTATACAACGACTGAGGCCCAAAATTATTTATGTATAAAAGAGGGTTGGGTCTTACACTCTATTAGAGGCCCACAATGTTTGAAAAAGAAAAGAAATGGGACTTACAACACAAAGGGTAGGCCCAGATGATTTTGTTTTGAAATGGCGATCGCGCCGAGATTTTTGAAATCGCAGTGGGACTTATACAATGACTGAAGCCCAAAATGGTTTTCATGTACAAGGAATGGGTCTTACACTCTATTAGAGGCCCAAAGGGTTTAAATGTTTGATAATGATCAAAAATCAAAGAAACCCTAAATTCATTTTCTTTTAAAAGGAATTCTTTAAAGAAAATTAATTAAAAAATTATAAAAACACCAAATAAGTTTAAATAAATTACTTGTGATTTTTGGTTAAGGTTTGAAAAATGAAGTTTTAATCACAAGATGATTTAGAACTCATTTGGTCTTGAAAAGATCAAGAGGAAAGAAACATTTTCAAATGTTTAAAACAAATAAAATAAGTTCTTTATGAAAAAATATTAAATATAGACAATTAATATTTTTTGTGTGAAATTTTTGTAGAATAAAATACTTTATCAATTTTGTGAATTTTTGCAAAAAGAACAATAAAAAATGATGAAAAATGAATGATAAATTAATTTTCAAAGTTATTAAAAGATTGGTGAAAAATAACAAAATTAAGTGGTAAAAAATTAGAAATGGTCCCCCCAAGGTTTGAACTCACACCCTTGGGGAGGATAGTTCAAAATTTTGCCAACTGAGCCACTTGCGTGGGCTGATGTAGAATGACTAGGGTGTATAATATGTGAAAAATTCCCTTTGAAAATGATTGAAAAAATATCAAAAGGTCTGGGGCGAGGGGGATTCGAACCCCAGACCTCTCACTCGCTCACACACACAAACATACTAGTGTTTCCACTAGGGCGCAATGTCAATTCAGTTATAACATGGCAAGTGATAAATATATAGTAAAACAAGTTGAGTTTTTGAAGAATGGCACCATGACTATCTTCATCCTCAAGCTCCAATACGTGAAGCCTCCTATCTCACTCGTTTCTCAACCATTTCTCATGATCCAAATATGAAAATCATGCGCTTTCAGACAAGGAACACAATGGCAATACTCAATTTTATTGAAATTAAGTGAATCAAAACATAATATGACAAAACCTGATGAACCCTAAAATTTTCATGAACTCAATGTAATCCTATACACGAACTTTAAACAACAATTGATTGAGGGTAAAGGATCTACAAACATCCAGAAACACAATGGTAATCACAAAACATGTTTATGATGCATGATTCAATGAGTTTGACAGTTTAAGGCTTACCTCTACAGGTGAGAATCGAATTTGATGATGGAGGTGTTATAGTTGAGTTCTAATGCTTTGGACAGCTTCCTTGTACCCTAAGGAAAATGTTTGAATGCTTGGAGTGATTGAGAGCCCTTTAGATTGATAAACCTGATTCCTTCTGCAGCAAGGCATGAGTTTTGTGCAATTGGATGGCCATTTGATGATTTTGATGTTACAGGTGGAAGGTGAGTGTTCATACATCTTCGATATGTTATATGTGATGTGTCTGAATCAATGGTTTGAGTGGTATTGATCTCCAACTCAAAACCCGATAATAACCTCTCAAGAAATGAAGTTTTTAGGCCTAGGGAGTGAAAGAGAGAAAGCCTCGTTGTAATGACCTTTGGTGTAGTTTGAATGATCAGTTAGGACCTATATTTATAGTAGATGTGTAACACCCATATATAAAACTCATACATCAAAGCATAAATATTATATATAGATCCAAGTGTTTGGTACTGAAACACATAAGCTCCTAGTTAACACATTGTATACAATTAAATGCCCTAAAGTGCATAGTACAAAAACCTAAGGCATATTATACACAAGATGTTCAAAATGATAAAAACTAAGAACTAGATCAACAATGATCTCAAAATAAAATCCGCTACGAAAGCTAGCCATCAACAAGCAAAGAAAAGATCACACGACCTTATCCTTACCCTTCTCGGAACCTGAAGTACCTGAAATACATCAACAACATGGGGTGAGATACATCAAATCTCAGTGAGTTCCTATCTTATAGATTCTCTCGGATTAATGGGTTCTAATAATCCTAACTCAAGTCCAGGAAAGGGAAAGGACTTAGAGTTCACACACTTGAAATTCTCACACTATATGGAAACATGACATGAGTTCATTAACTCACAACATCACTAATCGATAACCATATCAAGGTATTTCCTGTTCCCGCCCGCTCCTACGTCTAGAAGGCGATCCGAGTCACAAATCCTTGTAATCTACTTGACATACGAATGGATTCGGGTTCTACGGGCCATTAACCGTTATGAACCGTCACTTCACACGGGCCATTAACCGTCACAAGCATACGCTCCATGGGCGCCATTCGTACAATACGGGGAATCAAACCTGCCAAGTAGTTGTGCATCCATTTCAGAGGAGTCCGAGACTCATGAAACTACACTCGAGCCAAACCGGTTACGATTACATGATCACAACAAATAAAACAATTGTATTCGACAATCATAAGGCTATAACGCCTTAAGGCCTCTTAACCTTATAAAACCACAAAGTTAACCACATGTTTCATACTAGTGTCTCACTCTTTCTATATCGTCTAAAAGGGCACACGTCTCGGCATTTTATACATGAGCGTTGTCATTCAAGTAATCATATCATCCTAGTCATAACTAGTTCCTCCTTTAGTTAAATGTAGATGTTTTCCTCACTCTTCCTATTTCATTTTCATAATACATGCTTAACAATCATGGATTAGGCAAAGTACATCATATTGACATAATAGAATAGATTACCAATATTTAAAACATAATTTACACCATTTTGAAGTTTCCCGATTATTTAATCGGTCGGTAAAATCGATATTTTTCAATTCCATTGCGTAGAATATTTCCTCGGCTTTACATCGATATAAAGAATGATCGAAACGGATAAACGAGTCAAAAGTTATGAATTTTTCCATAAAAGTACAAAATTTCAACTCCCAGGTCGCGCTCAGCACACCTTGGTCCGCGCTCAGTGCGTAACTCCCTACCTCGAGAGGCTCCAAGGATTTGGCACCGCGCTCAGTAGGCAACCTGCGCGCTCAGCGCGCAGCGCGATTCTCAGAAAAATGCGACAGCAATAACAGGTTTCCCCCTACATCCCAAAACTCATCTATAGCACAAAATAACTAGCAATAAAGGCTCAAAACACAGTTTGCAAGGTTTGAACAACCACATTTCCAAAACTCATATTTTCTCAAGAATACAAACATTCTTCAAAACCTAAAATTCTCAAACAAACCAACATCAACTAAATCATCAAAACAAATATCAAAACATGTTTCTATGATCATACCAATCATTCATTTCGATTTCGAAACAATTCTAACCGTTGTAACATCGATTTCTAAGATTTCGACCTAAAACTCATAATATCAAAACTCAAGAAAAAAATGGTTTCTAGCTAAACCCACCTTGCAAGGATGATGAAAATGAGGAAGATGAGATGAATGGTTGGAGCTTTGAACAATGGATGATGATTCCTTAAACTTTTCTTCACAAAACCTTCTTTCTCTTCTTTTCTCCTTTCTCTCTATTTCCTCTTCCTTTCTTTCTTCTTCTTTTCCTTCTTTTCTCTTTCTCTCACTTCTTACTAACTTCTTCTTCTTATATGTTTGGAAAAGGAAGGAAAATAATAACAAAATCTAGTATTAGAATTAATACTACTAAATGTCCAAAAAGTCTCTAAAGTCCAAATTAATAAAATACCTCAGAGTCAGATAATATTAGTTGGATTTATTCTAAGTTCCTCAGTTACTCTAATTATTTTGTCAAATAATTTCTCAGAGTACACTGGGCTCAGTCGATCGCAATATAATATTATCCGGAGTAATAAAATACGGGGTATTACATCCTCCCCCCCTTAAATAGAAATTCGCCCTCGAATTTAAAGATTACCTGAACAGATGAGGGTAAGCATCTCGCATTTTCGATTTAAGTTCCCAAGTTGCATCACCGGATGCGTTACATCCCACTGCACCTTAACGAGAGAGATGTCCTTGTTCCTTAATACTTTTGTTTCTCTTCCCGCAATGCGGCTCGGTTGAGGTTCAAACGTCAAATCTGCTTCTATTTCGATAGTATACGGTAAAACTGGTTGAAGAGGATCTGGAACAAACCTCCGAAGTTGAGATACATGGAAAACATCGTGCATTTCCGACAGAGAAGGCGGTAAGGCCAACCTGTACGCTACTTCGCCAATCCTTTCTAAAACTTGATACGGTCCCACGTATCTCGGACTTAACTTCCGTGACTTAAACGGTCCTTTCAGTCTTAATCTCGGAGTAACTTTCAAAAACACATGGTCACCTTCTTCAAATTCCAAAGGTCTCCTTCGATTGTCCACATAACTCTTTTTTAGATCTTGTGCTTGCTTAATTTTATCGCGAATCATTCGAATCTTTTCTATAGTCTCTTGGATGATTTCGGGTCCTAAGATTCTATCTTCCCCAACTTCTGCCCAACACAAAGGTGTCCTACACTTTCTTCCATACAATGCTTCATACGGAGCCATTCCAATGCTCGCATGGTAACTATTGTTATAAGAGAAATCAATTAATGGTAGAAGTTCTTTCCAATTCCCCTTACTCTCTAACACACAAGCTCTCAACATATCCTCCATTGTTTGTATTGTTCGTTCAGTTTGACCATCCGTCTGTGGATGATTAGACGTGCTCAAACGCAACTCCGTCCCCATAGCTTGTTGTAAAACTTTCCAAAACCTTGAAGTAAACTTTGGATCTCTATCCGACACAATATTAGAGGGAATACCGTGCAATTTTACAATTTCCGCAACAAACAACCTCGCAAGATGACTTGCCTTGAAAGTAGTCTTCACGGCCAAGAAATGCGCCGACTTTGTCAACCGATCTACTATTATCCAAATCTAATCATAGCCACCTTGCGTACGGGGTAAACCTATTACGAAATCCATAGAAATACTATCCCATTTCCAAACTGGGATTTCTAATAGTTGTAATAATCCACCCGGTCTTTGATGTTCAATCTTAACTTGTTGGCATACCGCACATTCCGACACAAAGACCGCAACGTCTCTTTTCATACCGGACCACCAATAGTCTTTCTTTAAGTCGTGATACATCTTTGAAGAACCCGGATGTATAGTAAAAGCACCCTTATGCGCTTCTTCCAAAATCTTTCTTTTCAAGGTCGCATCGTTCGGAACGCAAATTCTTTGGTTAAACATAATCATTTCATCGCTAGCGTGCACAAAACCCGGTTGACTTAACATCTCTTGCAACTCCTCATCCAATAATTGTCCTTGTTGAATTTCAACTCTTAACGTAGAATTGACACTCAAATTCCCCATAATCACTCCATTAGGAGTCCACACAAAATGAAGATTCAAATCTCTAAACTTTTCCAGCAACGAATGTTCTAACATCATCAATTCGGCCTTTCTCAAAGCTTTCCTACTCAAGGCATCAACCACTTTGTTCGCTTTACCCGGATGGTATTTTAGCTCTAGATCATAATCCTTTAAATATTCCATCCACCTCCTTTGACGCATATTCAACTCTTTTTGGTCAAAGAGGTACTTTAAACTCTTGTGGTCGCAAAACATTTCAAAATGTACTCCATATAAATAGTGACGCCACACTTTTAGAGTAAACACCACCGCCACTAATTCCAAATCGCGGGTTGGATAATTCTTCTCGTGAATTTTCAATTGTCGAGAAGCATAAGCCACCACGTGACTTTCTTGCATTAAAACGCCTCCTAGTCCCATCTTAGACGCATCACAAAATACCTCATACGACTTGCTAGGATCGAGAATAATATGAATGGGAGCTATAGTCAATCTTTCCTTCAAACTCATAAAACTTTGTTCACACGCCGAATCCCACTCAAAGGGGCAATCTTTCCGAGTAAGCTTAGTCATAATTGCGAAAAGCCTTTGATAAACCTTCTGTAGTAGCCTGCTAGACCCAAGAAACTTCTAATTTTCGATACATTCTTCGGTCTCTCCCAATTAATCACAGCTTCAACCTTTGACAGATCCACCGCTACACCACCCTGTGATATAACGTGACCAAGAAAACTAACTTCAGACATCCAGAACTCGCACTTGCTTAACTTGGCAAAAAGTTGCTTCTCTTGTAAGATCGATAAGACGATTCTCAAATGTCCTTCGTGCTCTTGTGGAGTACGGGAATAGATAAGAATGTCATCAATGAAGATCACAACAAATTGATCCAAGTAAGCTTGAAATAACCGATTCATATAATCCATAAAGACAGCTGGAGCATTAGTCACACTGAAAGGCATCACTAAGAATTCGTAATGACCATAACAGGTCCTAAATGCAGTCTTAGGTACATCGGAACTCTTCACTCGGATTTGGTGATAACTCGACCTCAAATCAATCTTCGAGAACACGCAGGCTCCTTTCAATTGATCTAATAGGTCATTTATCCTTGGCAAGGGATACTTGTTCTTAATGGCGACTTTATTCAACTGACGATAGTCGATACACAACCGCATCCCACCGTCCTTCTTCTTTACCAACAAAACAGGGGCTCCCCGCGGTGAAACACTAGGCCGTACAAAATGTTTCGCCATAAGTCCTTCTAACTGGTCCTTCAATTCCCTTAACTCCAAAGGCGCCATCCAGTACGGGGAAACGGATATAGGGGCTGTTCCCGGTACCAGGTCAATCGAAAACTCCACTTCTCTCTCCGGAGGAAGAGAAATGACATCTTCAGGGAAGACTTTGGAAAACTCACAAACAACTGGGATATCCGACACTTGAAGATCGGTACTACCCTCCTTAGTGATAACCAACAGAACCGATTCTCTTCTTCAAACAAGAAATTTACCATACTAACCGTACCTTCTAGAATAGTTGTTAAGACATCTTTCGGGGTAGCATCAACAGATGGAATGATGATGAGCTTTTCTTCACACCCAATAAACACCGAATTAGCAGAAAGCCAATCCATTCCCAAAACAACATCAACTTTCTTAAGTGGTAAGCAAATAAGATCAATCTGAAAAACTCTACCGTCCACAGACAAAACACAGTTTTCACACATCGACAGTGTCTCAACTATTTCATCCATGGCGGTAGTGACCGCCATAGGAGGAGACAAAGGAACGGACCGCAACCCAAGTCGCTTCATACATTGCATCGATACAAAAGAGTGTGTAGCTCCGCAATCAAATAGAACAAAATAAGGAAATCCGTTAACGAAGCACGTACCAGCAATTAAGGAATTGTCACTCTTCTTCTTCCTTGTATCTAAGCTTTAAACCCTTCCTTGTGTCTGAGTCCTATTCTGAGAACAATCTCTTTTCAGATGACCCACCTTCTGACATTGGTAACACTTCACATTGTCTATACCACACCTTCCATAATGCATCCTTCCACAAGTGCGACACACCGGAGGTGTACCCGCTCTTGAATCTTGAACTTGTTTCCCTTTGAAGGGTTGTTGTCTAGGCCTGTATTATTGGTTGGATCTTCCGCGATCCCCTTGATTCACTCTACTCGCAACACCTTCAGTTTGGACTTTCTTCAAACTATGCTCGGCCACATAGCATTGCCTTAAAACTTCAGCATATGTAGTGAACTCTCTCTGAGATACACTATGAGATATTTCAGCTTTTAGTCCAAACAGAAACTGGTCTATTTTCCACCTTTCATTAGGGGCATACATAGCCTGCCTAGAATAAGCAGCCATGTCATCAAACTTCTCAGCATAACTGGCCACAGTCATACTACCTTGTCTTAATTACTGAAATTCAAATTCTTTCTGAGTCCTTAATGAGCTCGGAAAATACTTCTCCATGAAAATAACTTTGAACTGTTCCCAAACCTTAGGCACTTCCTGAATAGCCATCAAAGCCAAAGCGCTCTCCCACCATCTCATAGCGGGACCCTTCAGTGAATGAGAAGCGAACAACACCTTATTCTCTTCGCTGCATTGGACTATCAAGAAAATCCTCTCCATACCAGAAATCCATTCGTGAGCCTTCACGGGATCTAATCCACCATGAAATTCTGGGGGATTCATGCGGATAAAATCCCGGAATTTCCCACCTTCAGCTTCTGGAACAACTACCGTAGGATGCAAACCTCCATTCATTTGTTGCACCATTTGCTGCATGAATAGATTCTGTTGTTGCTGCATCTGTTGCATGAACTGATACAGAGGAGCATTGCCATCGCCGGCCGACGGATTTGTCCCTTCAGGAGTGGTGCAGGGTCTACCACGAGTGTTTCTACATCCTTCATCCATGTTCCTAAAGGTCATACAAATAGGATTAAGTTGATCAGCCTCAATGCCATAAATATAACACTTAAGACCAATGGCGACACAACGTATATGAAATGGAAAGAAATACTTATACTATTTCATGGATAGGTCGAGGATACGACCTTCTATGATACCAACTGTAACACCCATATATAAAACTCATACATCAAAGCATAAATATTATATATAGATCCAAGTGTTTGGTACTGAAACACATAAGCTCCTAGTTAACACATTGTATACAATTAAATGCCCTAAAGTGCATAGTACAAAAACCTAAGGCATACTATATACAAGATGTTCAAAATGATAAAACCTAAGAACTAGATCAACAATGATCTCAAAATAAACTCCGCTACGGAAGCTAGCCATCAACAAGCAAAGAAAAGATCACACGACCTTATCCTTACCCTTCTCGGAACCTGAAGTACCTTAAATACATCAACAACGTGGGGTAAGATACATCAAATCTCATTGAGTTCCTATCTTATAGATTCTCTCAGATTAATGGGTTCTAATAATCCTAACTCAAGTCCGGGAAAGGGAAAGGACTTAGAGTTCACACACTTGAAATTCTCACACTATATAGAAACATGACATGAGTTCATTAACTCACAACATCACTAATCGATAACCATACCAAGGTATTTCCTGTTCCCGCCCGCTCCTACGTCTAGAAGGCGATCTGAGTCATAAATCCTTGTAATCTACTTAACATACGAATGGATTCGGGTTCTACGGGCCATTAACCGTTATGAACCGTCACTTCACACGGGCCATTAACCGTCACAAGCATACGCTCCATGGGCGCCATTCGTACAATATGGGGAATCAAACCTGCCAAGTAGTTGTGCATCCATTTCAGAGGAGTCCGAGACTCATGAAACTACACTCGAGCCAAACCGGTTACGATTACATGATCACAACAAATAAAACGATTGTATTCAACAATCACAAGGCTATAACGCCTTAAGGCCTCTCAACCTTACAAAACCACAAAGTTAACCACATGTTCCATACTAGTGTCTCACTCTTTCTATATCGTCCAAAAGGGCACACGTCTCGGCTTCTTATGCACGAGCGTTGTCATTCAAGTAATCATATCATCCTAGTCATAACTAGTTCCTCCTTTAGTTAAATGTTGATGTTTTCCTCACTCTTCCTATTTCATTTTCATAATACATGCTTAATAATCATGGATTAGGCAAAGTACATCATATTGACATAATAGAATAGATTACCAATATTTAAAACATAATTTACACCATTTTGAAGTTTCCCGATTATTTAATCGGTTGGTAAAATTGATATTTCTCAATTCCATTGCGTAGAATATTTCCTCGGCTTTACATCGATATAAAGAATGATCGAAACCGATAAACAAGTCAAAAGTTATGAATTTTTCCATAAAAGTACAAAATTCTAACTCCCAGGTCCCGCTCAGCGCGCCTTGGTCCGTGCTCAGCGCGTAACTCCCTGCCTCGAGAGGCTCCAAGGATTTGGAACCGCGCTCAGTAGGCAACCTGCGCGCTCAGCGCGCAGCGTGATTCTCAGAAAAATGCGACAGCAATAACAGGTTTTCCCCTGCATCCCAAAACTCATCTATAGCACAAAATAACTATCAATAGAGGCTCAAAACACAGTTTGCAAGGTTTGAACAACCACATTTCCAAAACTCATATTTTCTCAAGAATACAAACATTCTTCAAAACCTAAAATTCTCAAACAAACTAACATCAACTAAATCATCAAAACAAATATCAAAACATGTTTCTATGATCATACCAATCATTCATTTCGATTTCAAAACAATTCTAACCGTTGTAAGATCGATTTCTAAGATTTCAACCTAAAACTCATAATATCAAAACTCAAGAAAAAAAATGGTTTCTAGCTAAACCCATCTTGCAAGGATGATGAAAATGAGGAAGATGAGATGAATGGTTGGAGCTTTGAACAATGGATGATGATTCCTTAAACTTTTCTTCACAAAACCTTCTTTCTCTTCTTTTCTCCTTTCTCTCTATTTCCTCTTCCTTTCTTTCTTCTTCTTTTTCTTCTTTTCTCTTTCTCTCACTTCTTACTAACTTCTTCTTCTTATATGTTTGGAAAAGGAAGGAAAATAATAACAAAATCTAGTATTAGAATTAATACTACTAAATGTCCAAAAAGTCTCTAAAGTCCAAATTAATAAAATACCTCAGAGTCAGATAATATTAGTTGGATTTATTCTAAGTTCCTCAGTTACTCTAATTATTTTGTCAAATAATTTCTCAGAGTACACTGGGCTCAGTCGATCGCAATATAATATTATCCGGAGTAATAAAATACGGGGTATTACAAGATGAGTTGTGTTTAAGTGGTTCTCTTGAAGCTCAAAGGATAAGGTAATGGTTCAATGGTCTTGGCTTGGCATAAATGCCTCTTACACTAGGTGCAATAGCTGTCCCAAATAGATCAGATATGCATTAATTGAAATCACATTCTTCAATCCTTTTAATTGTTGTTTAATTAGAGAACTTGACTGAGGAGAGTGCACTATTCCACATTAATTCCCTTTGAATTCAAGGCATATATGCCAAAAACTCATCAATTCTCAAGGATAAGCTCTTGGCATTTCAGTCCAAGTTTGAAGGTTGGATCAGATGCATTAGCATCAGATTGGATGAATGTGGCATAGTGATCATTGCTTTTTGGCTTAAAATTGTGTAAGGCAAGAAATCACATAAACTGACTTTTCAAGACAGTCGTGCCATGGTGTCTTGCAGCAGCCATAACTCTTGGCTCAAGCTGAGTTATTTCATGCCAATGAGTTCCTTGGATTGTTGGCAATATGAACAACAACTTTGATGTTTACATCTTGAATTGATTCAGCCTAGAACTATGTGAAACAGCCCTCCAAGTTTTGGTGTTTCACTTGTTTTTTCTGACTTAGACAGAATTTTGTCTAAGTGTTGGAAAAGTGGTAAATTCCAAGTTTTAATGATTTTGATCCAACCATAACTCAGAATACATGAAGAATTGGAAACTTTTGTAGTTAACACTTTTGAAGTATGTAATGAGGGCTTCCATCTGAGATTTGAATGGGAGAAAAAGGTCTTAGGGTTTGGGAGATATGGCCTTGCAAAGTTGGTACCCTAGCCACTTTGTTCCATAACTTAGAAAAATTCTAAGTTTTTTTATGGTTACCCCTTTAGCAAGTTAACTCACTTTCTTTGATTTTTCTTGATGAATGATGATTCAAATCACATATTAAGATTGTTTTAGAGTTAAGGAGCCTTCGTTGACCAAAAATCCAAAAAGTCAAACTTGAATTTTTGTACAATTGACTTTTTCATCAGATGAAATTTTGACTTTGTGATCCTTTTGTGAAATCAATCCTTGGGCTTAATTAAACTTCATGGATGGCCTCCAAGGGTATTTAGGAATGTCTTGGACCCCTCCCCAAGGTTCGAGGTCAAGGGTAGGCCAACCGTCAAGGATAGGGTTGACCTTTTTCCATCAGAAACCCTAATTTGTGATCAGATGGTTCTGAGTTCTTGTGGCTTATGATTTGAGCTCTTTGAGTCAATCAAATCTTGTAAACATGTCAATATAATGTATTTGAGGTCTTTGAAGTTCATTTTGAATCTTTAAGCCATGCCTCACTTCACAAGTTAACTCAAGGGTTGAATTAGGTCAAAACCCTAATTCCTGATTTTTTGATAGATGGACCTTCAAGGTGATTTTGCCATTGTAGATAGGTTCTTGAGATCCTTTTGAGCTTATAGGACCATACATTGAGGAATTGGATCATGCCCAGATGCAAATTTTCATCTGGGGGACCCTGGTCGATCAAACCCTAATTTAGTGACACAGGCAATCTTGAGGCTCAATTCACTTGGAAGGTTTCAAATTTGTGCTTGATTCTTAATGTGGGAGTCCCCTTGATCCTTCATAGGTATTTGAGAGGTTAGACAAGTTGAAGATCATGTCATTTATTGATTGATCCTTTGTCTAAGTGCTCTGAGAGGGCTAAAAACCCTACTTCTTGATTGTAGTGAATGCTCAATCATCTTTAAGGAGACTGATGAGGCATGAAAGTACATCTATATTGTGATGATGATTTGCACAATGATGGGAAATCTTGGTGGTCAAAATTTGGTGTATGACAAATGCCCTTATTTAATCTTCTTGGACCCGAAGGTGTGAATGGCGAAGGTGTTCGGGCATTCGGGGTGTAAGAGGATTAAATATCAGAATACCCAAAATTTTGATGGTGGTTATGAATGGATGCTTGCTCATCCATCTTCTTTTGCTAAGTAATGATGCTTAGAAAGGGGTGAAACTTCCCCTCGATCCTGGTCTTCAGCCAAGGAACTGGTCTCAGTTTCTGAAATAAACTTCCCCTTGATCCTGGTCTTCAGCCACGGAACTGGTCTTAGTTTCTTTTGTTAATAAACTTCTCCTCGATCCTGGTCTTCAGCCAAGGAATTGGTCTCAGTTTATTTTGTCAATAAACTTCACCTCGATCCTAGTCTTCAGCCAAGGAACTGGTCTTAGTTTCTTTTGTCAATAAAATTTCTTGACAATGGACGCTATTTGTAGCGGTTTTCATCAAACTTCTCGTCGGGTTTACTGGGGAGATGCCATTTGATGGGAAAAAGTTTTGATGTCAGACTTGCTGGGGAAACCCATTCGTCTGAGTTGTAGAGGTGTGCAAACTTCTCTATTTGGAGACGCTATTTGTTGACTCTACTGGGGAAAACGAGTTTCTGGATAGGCTGTTTCCTGCTTGGGGATATTACATCATACTTTTCCTCGAGATCTTCTCGGAGAAATTACATGTGATGTAATCCAAATTTGAGGTGCTGATGACTTCATTATCATTGACTCTCTTGGGGAAAAAAATCAATGTGTTGCTGAAAGTTTTTGGTTATGAGGCTTTCTCTGGGGATTTTCCTTAATCTGGGAAAGCGTGAATATCATCTTCAATGGTGAAGATTGAAGTTTGTCGAATGTCTTCTTGCCTTTTAGAGGTTCAAGTTATCAAAGTGGTCGAGGACCTGCTCCAATCCAGAAATAAACTGGAGGAGGGAAATTGTTCAGACACTGCATTTCCCGACGAGGAAAGAACTGACATCTCGATTGATAAGAGGAGTTTTATCACTAGGGGATAAGACCGACTAGAATGATAGTGATGCAATATGATTATGAATGTGAATCAATTATGCATGATGTATGTATGTATATGCTGACAAAACTGACGTGACATACATACTAATAGATGAACACAATTGGATACTCGGCCACTGTGGGGGATGAAAAGTATCATTGGTTCAAAATAGCAATCATGCCTTGCTTAGGAGAGGTAGTCCCTGTGGGGAAGAAAGAAATGTTCAATCGGTCTTAAGAGGTACAAACTCTGCCGGGGATGTCAGATGAAACATGGTTTCTAACACAGTTGATCCTTCATTCAGGCATACTGGTTTAGAAGGAGTACTTTGATTCTGCACTTTTGAGGTTCAACCACCTTCGGTGAAGTGATCGATGTTCTTTCGATGTTCAACAGTTAAAAGAATTGCCATCTTTATTTTAAAAGTAGAAAAATTTTGACAAGTAAATTCTTTTTTGTTTTATTTCAAGAATCGTTAATCATATTAAAAATGTCATTCTGTAAAGCTAAAACAAATAAGAATTGCAAACAAAAGCACTAGGGCTCAAATTTTATTGATAGGATGGAAATCAGCCAAGCGCGTGATCCCATAGAGTATTTACAAAGTTAGAAAATGGTAATTTAAGGGAAAAGGGCTACATTGAAACATAACGACCGTTATCCTTCTACCAATTTTGAATTCCACACATCCTGAGCTTCTGTCGAAGATGACCTTGGCTGGAGGTTTGTCGCCGAATAGTGTTACCGCTGATGGGTTTCACCTTGTCGAACGTAGTTACTTGCCATGAATCCCTAACTTTTTCCTGGATTGTACTTTGAGATTTCCAATCCATCGGGATGATTTTTGGTTATGTCTCTAATTTTTGCCTGGACCGCCCTTTCGGGTTTTCAATCCACCGAGACGTTTTTTTTAGGCGAAGTATTTCTTGACTACGTCAACATTTGTGGAGTAGGCAAATTCTTCTCTATCCATGGTTGCGAGTCTCAAGCACCGCCTGAGAAAGCTTTCTTGACCACATAGGGGCCGTCATAATTCGGAGTCCATTTCTTGATTGATCATTTATCTAAGTGCTCTGAGGGGGCTCAAAACCCTACTTCTTGATTGTAGTGAATGCTCAATCATCTTTAAGGAGACTGATGAGGCATGAAAGTACATCCATATTGTGATGATGATTTGCACAATGATGGGAAATCTTGGTGGTCAAAATTTGGGGTATGACAAAGTGCATAAACAATAAAAAACACAAAGATATATCCTAGTTTCCCTTTCCAAACAAGGTTATTCCAGTCACTCTACACTCCGCAAAGGATTTCACTATGTTAGATCTTTATACAACCTCACACTAAGACTCTCCTACAATCTTCTGACATAAAAACACCAAACTTATGGTGGACTTTGAATCTCTCCGATTTAAAGGATCTTTATCAACAAATAGAAAGAACAACACTTCTTACTTACAAACACCTGTAGAAAGTACAACCACTTTTCTTATACAAAAAATCACCATACACTTGGTGAATAAAGTACGCCAAACTGATAAAATTTATACAGATTAATTTGTATGCTTTTTCAATATTCTGAATATATAGTATTTTCTTTCCAAATGAATAATTCAAGAGTATATAAACATTTAAGGGCATATTGTTTTATGAAAATTTTCTCAAATGAATGAAATTTATGCAATAAAAAGTTTCTATAACATTGTATTTAAACACTTGAAAAAAAAAAGAATTATTTTAAAGACTATGATTGAAATAGGTGATTTAAAGTATGAATTTTTTTCTTTAAATTCATCACAAGATGCCTCTTAAACGAGTAGCAATGTTTGGAAGATTATCATGAGAATTTGCAATGATTTGAAAAAGGTATCAAGATCCTATGCAATAAAGTGGTATGCAATGTTTCAGAAATTTCAAAATATTTTAGGATGGCAATCAGTTGACTCAATTCCAAAATTCAAAAATATTAAAATTTTCACTATATCAATCGATTGACATATATGAGTAAATTGTTTGACTCATTTAGTTTTTAAATATTTTGTTTTACATAGAGCATATCAATCGATTAAATGCTAGGGGTCAATCGGTTAACCTCCTTAAAAACTTGAAAATTTTCTAAGTTAAAGATGCAACTTGAAATCATTTGATGAAAAATGTTGAGAATGATTTTGATGAAAATGTTTAAGCACCTAAAATATATACACACATGTAATGTCTTTGGTACCTTATTACATGATCAAATTTCTTGAACACCAAAGCTTAAGAAATCTCGGTACTTGATTCCAATATTTTTCTTCTTTGATTTTTTTTCATTGATAAATTTTTGACTTCATCATAACCAAGTTATGATAGATGATGAACATCTTCTTCAAAATAGATATATTATTTTGTATATATTAATAATATGCTCAAAATTTAACCCATTATAACAATATATATTTATTTAAGAAATATTTTGAAATAAATTGATTCAATACTTATTTTGAGCTAAATGTTCTAACAATGCAACAATCACTCCAACTATATTCCCCCCAATTTCATAATTAAAAGAGATGTGCGGATCAAAACACTGTATTTTTCTATTTCATTCATAGCAACTAAAATAACAACTCAAATAAATGTCTTTAATTTAAAAGTAGTTATTACACAATTTTCAAAAGTAAATCACACTTTATTTGATCTTGAAATATGATATACTATACAACCCTCATTTAAAAAATCTATATGATTCTCTACTACATTTATTTATAATCTATTAATTCAGAAGCCCACACTCTTTTATTAACATAGATTTAATTGAAATGCACTGACAGTGTAAAAGGATTTTACACTGTCAGTTAATTATAACTATTGGATGTAAAGAGAAATTTGACTTTAAATTTAATAATCTGTAAAATAACCCAAACGGATGATGGTGATGTATTGACAGTGTAAAACTTTTTACACTGTCAGTGCATAGTAATTAATCTCTTATTAACATTTCACACTTTACATCAAAGAATACTCTTATGAGAAGCCGAATGTTGATTTTAGCATTTTACTTAAAAATCACATTGCAAAAATTTAAATACGATATAATACCTACATAATTTTTTTTATATTAATAACATGCTCGAGATTTAACCCATTATAAGAGTTTATCCTTATGCTAAGAAATATTTTAAAATAAACTAATTCAAGACTTATTTTTAACTAAATGTTCTAACAACACAAAAATTACTCCAACGAAGTATATTTTCTCAAATATTAAAATTAAAAGAGATGTCTAAACCTAAATAATATTTTTTTCTCTTTAAATCATAACAATAAAAATAACAATGTAAACAATTGTCTTTAATCTCTAAGTAATTATTACACAAGGTTATAGATCTATTGAACTTATGATGAATGTTTTCAACGAGTTCTCTTTGTCAATTGGCCTCAAGGTTAACCCTAGCATCTGTAAAATTTATTTTGGCGGGGTAGATGCGAACACTAAGTAGAGGACATTAGCAGCCTAACTACTTTTAGAGAGGGTCCCCTCCCTTGCAGGTACTTGGGTGTGCGTTTGACTTGCATAAAGCTTTCTATACATCATTACATGACCTTGGTTTATAGAATTGTGTGGAGAATCAAGCTTTGGAGCACTAGTTTTCTGAGTTATGTAGGACATGTCCAGCTTATTAGGAGAGTGACTTTTGCCATTGCGAATTACTGGATGCAGTGTTTTCCTATCCCCAAACATGTTATTTGTAACTCCTTAAACCCCGCGTAAAATAATTCAATTATCAGAGTAAAATTCACAAAAATTCATCACATAGGATGTTACTCTCCAACATACATCTGCTCATGCATACGACATGTAACACATACTTATTATTATAAACGGTACTGAGAAATCTTTATTAAAAATTCTCCTCAATAAGCAGCGGAAAACTTCTTCGAAATAATGACTAAAAACATAATTTGTTTAAACCACAAAATTAATAATGGCTAATGAAATAAATAACAACAAGTATTCCATATCCCCAGTGTTACACATCAGAGCAGATGCCGACTCAAATAAAATAAAGTATCCTTGATTATCTACACGTTACCCGCATGGAGGCAACATTCAAACAGAAGAGGTGAGATTCTCAATTAACAAAAAAAATTCATAATATAAATATAAAAGCACATAATCATTATACAATTCACCCTATTATCACATCATCAACACGATTACAATTTCTCACACAAGCAGACAACCATGTAATCAATAACACAACACAACACAATGCAATGCAGTGAGACTCACAACTCGACTCAATGCATGTGGTACCAATTTGATCCCTTTTTCATGATCATAATTCCCGTTAGAATTTCCATATAAATCGCTCACACCCCACATGGGTACACGACATCCGTGATCGCTCATACCTCACATGGGCACACGAACACCTGTAATCGCTCACATCCCACACGGGCACATGATTACCTTAACAACAACAACACGATTCCATTTCAAGGAATCCGGATAAGGCGCTCACACCCCACACGGGCACACGACTTGTCATACAACTTATGCAACATGATATGCATTCAATGACAACATACACGACGACCAATGCATATGACTATCATACATCCAATACATC
This sequence comes from Lathyrus tuberosus, assembly GCA_022829125.1. Lineage (NCBI taxonomy): Eukaryota > Viridiplantae > Streptophyta > Magnoliopsida > Fabales > Fabaceae > Lathyrus > Lathyrus tuberosus. Next base: position 8,067,821 of record JALAZF010000060.1, on the reverse strand, counting down.
ACACCACAACTGTCCAACATGCAGCATATACCTGCCAAAATATGCAATAATTGCAATCCACAGCTACAACACACATTCACACAACTGGACTCAACATCTCAACGTTCAACACATCACAACGTACACGGAAACATAATTAACGTGTCAAATAGTGTGAATTCTGGCATTGAAAATGATTTTAACAGAAAGTACCTGAAACCAGCTTTCCAACGATTCGAACGACGACTGAAACGGAGCTACGGATCAAAAGATATGAATTTTTAAAGTTTTAGAAAATTATGTTCGTTCCTGTGGCAGCCAAATACTATTTCTGCTCGCCTGATGTTCGCCCAGCGAGATGCCAGCGAACTCACCTTCGCCCGACAAAACCCCCATTCGCCCAGCGAAATTTCCTTTTCGCCCAAGACTCGGCCGGCGAAGCGGTAGCGAAATTCCTCCCCCATACAAATTCCAGTAGCACCTAATTTTCCACCCTTCGCTCACCTCTCAATTCGCCAGGCGACCTCCAAGCGAGATCGCTCCGCCCGGCGAGACTCCCATTCTCCCGACAAAAATGTGCGAATCAACAACCCTGCAGTTGCGATTCTGCACAGTCCAAACCCCCAACACTTCTCCAATTTCAATAGCATACGGTCCAGGAATGCACATAGAATATATGATTACCATACAACAGAACACACATCAATTATAATCACTTTTCAACACAAACTCACAATTCAACCAATCAATTTGTACAATTTACATATTATTAGAATCACTGACACGCACAACCTCAACTTTGCACCGAAACAACCAATACAACGAGAGAATGTTTACCGTGAAAATTGGTAAACAACCGCTGATCTTCCAAATCTAACTTTGGTGACTCACAGGATCGATCAGATTGATCCTAGGACATGTGCTAACAATTAATCTAAGGTAAATTCTGAAGAAATGAATACTTCGATAATACACATAAAGAAAAGTTCGTTGAAAACACAATCTAAACAACGTTTTAAAGTGTTAAGTTAAAAGGCTAAAAATGTGAAAGAGAAGGTCGAAGGCGTGCAGTAAAGGTTGAAAATATGAAAAGTGCAGAAACATAACTTGCGTTAAATAGAAGATAAAAACTTAACGAAAGATTGAAGTAAATTTCATTGAAGGATAAATGGTGTTTACATCACGTAGATTCTCACAAGACTCTTTTCTCAACACGTGGATACTTTGAGTAAATTTGGAGTTACTTGTACAAAATGAACATCGCACACCGAATCCTATTGCTAGAACCCCTATTTATAATACTAAAACTAACTGCCTTAAATAATCAACAAATGACAAGTGTCGCATTGCATGCTTCCATTGCTTGGATACACGCCACTTGTCTTTCTTCAAGAGCGAACCAAAGTAACTACTCCCTCCTTTATTTGAATTTGAATTTCCCAACGTCATACATTAGCAGTGTTGTCGGTCGAAAGTGACCTCTTCAACTCATAGAAATATTTTCTAAGTCCCAAAAAGCATCCTCTCTTCTTATGAGCATCTTCGACTAAAACCTATCATACAGATCCCGCCGAAAGCCTCTTTAAACCTCTTCAAGAGTTTAATATTCCCATCTATACTTCCAACTTCATATAGGTGTCGAATTTCTGAGCTAACAAATTGCCCCCCAAAAATGTCTTTTTCGACAGTACTGAAGAAAAGGGCTTTTTTTATAGTGTCCATTCGATGCCATCTTTCGACCATACATAGGTGTCCATCAAAAACTGACTAACCCACGTCTCAAGAAACTATTCAGTTTCTTTTCAATCAAATTTATGACATCACAACCAATTATGATTATGACTAAAACGTCTCCTCGGAAATCACATCAAAACCCAAACCATCATAACCTCTCCTAGAGTCTAGGAGATCGTGGACATAGGTAGCAACTGTCACCGCCCCTACTTTGGCTCCTGGGATGACACATGTCCCACTAGCTCTAGCTCCTTAATGATGATTAGTGACCTTTTAGTGTTTCCAAAACATTTTATAAATAGTCTCTTCAGAAACTATTTTCATTTTTTCAACTCCAAAGTATCCACTGCGCACTTTCTCCTCTCTTCAAAAACGTTCAACCCTTCACCTCCAACAAACCCATTTTCCTCAAATTTTCATCAATGGCTTCTTCAACTGCTACTACTCAAGACCCAAAGAAAAACCAGAAGCTCAAAGGTCAAAAGAGCGTACCACTACTTCCTCCATTCACCACATTAAATGGGCCCAAGGTGGTAAAAAATCAACAATTCATCCCCGAGCCTCTCAAGGAGGAAAAAAGACACCTCTACGAATCCCAGGTACTGATTCCTATTACCGTTGCTGGGAAAACATTAGCTTTATCTGGTCCCTTATCTTTTTTAGATACAAATTATACAGCCATTAGTGACTTCTTTCCATCATATCGTAAAACCAAACCTTTAGGGTAGAAAGACAAAGCTAGGGTAGCATATGAACCCCATAACAATCTAGCCCTAAAGAACATAGATTTGAAGTATCTAAATGATGGGTCTAGGCTATTTAGGGAAACCCCGTATTTTAAGGATTCTGGCCTCTATTTGAACTGGTTGACCAAGTTAGAGAAAGTGAAAGCAGAAACTTGGAAGAGCTTAGGAATCTACGACTTGATCATGATGTCGAAGACAGGTCCTGCTTACTGTCTAACTCTGTTAGTATCATCTTTGTATTTTTGGGATAGTACCCATTATACTTTCCATCTCCCTTGTGGGATGATGACACCCACTCTCTTCGACATAGCCGCTTTCACAGGGCTAAGACCACATGGGTTAGTTTACGACCCTGAAATAGATGCTCTAGACACTATAGGGTTCGCCACCACCAAACACACTTACACTCATTTCATGAACCATTACCACGACAAGCAAACCGACACAGTCTAAGACAAAGAGCACATAGCATTCTCGATTATGTAGCCCTCTCACTGTGTAATCTGTACCAAATCCTTGCAGGTGGCAAGAAAATATCTGACTCTAGCCAATCATTTACACCTTAATCGAGGCATTTTCCTAAGCGAAATGATATTGGTCAGTCTGTACGAGTCTTTGAGTGAAGGTGCTGGTCGTCTGAAAGACCAAGAGAGCAATGAGAACCTCCTGCTATCTGGACCTTTTTGGTTACTTCAGCTTTGGCTTAATGCCACTTTTGAAACCAGCCTCCCCAACAAAGGGTCTGTGGACGAAGACACTGCGGAGATTAAAGAGAGACGAGTCGAATAGGTTCGACTGGTGCAACTGACCCCAAACGAAGAAGGGCAGACACTTAGGGCATCCTTCTCTGGGTTCATCAAAATGTTTGCCAAGCGCTATAAATTCACACCAAGGATGGTGCCCTTTGCTGAACAAAAACATGGCCCTGAATGGTTTACCAGACCCTTTCCTCCTTCGTTCAAGAAACATGAAGAGGAATTGCAGCGTGTCTGGGAGGCATTCCTGATTCCTCGTATTTTCGTTCATCGACTCAACTTGCTAAAGGACCAAACCTCTATGATGGTCTATCAACCAAATCTTGTCTCTCGACAATTTGGTTTAGTCCAGACTCTACCCAAGTGCCTGTATGAGAAGAAAGTCCACGTTATCCTTCCCAACACTATCTACGATGCCATAGAGAGTTCGACACACCTTGCTCGACATGCTCATCGATCACTCCTAACTCCCGTCTACTTTGAACCTTCTCATCTCTGCACCCAAGAGTTCCACGACTGGTGGTCGAAACATTATACTGCAGAGTTCCTTGATGTCTCCAGCTTCGCTCAGTTGATTGACCAAGCTTTTGTTGATGTGCAAGAGAAGATCAAGAAAGGTACATCCACTCACATTAAGGAGATTCAACCCTTCCAGAAGTACTTTGAAACTGTTTATCGACCAGATGATATTAGTCGAACCGTCTGTGAAGCCGCGGTTACGCTAAAGGAGAAATTTTTAAAGAAAATGGAGAGTTTGAAAATCCCTTCATATGTTCCTCTTGAGAAACGCTATGAAGTGGCTTTCGCACTATTTCCTCCAAAGACTCCTCGACTGCCATCTGCTGATTTTGGAGTGGCTCTTGCCCCTCCATTTCCAAATTGGTTCATCTGTGGGGATTCTATAAAGATCCTTCGCCAGCAGTCGAAACCCAAGGGTCAGCGGGTGGTTCCGACTAAGCGTACGCTAGATAGTTTCAAAGGACAGCTTCATGTCGGTATCAAAGATGTTCGAATCAAATCTGAAATACATGAAGGTTTGGATTCTCCAATTTTATGTTCTTTTATTCGAACTTTATCATTACTGACTTGTGGTAACTTGGTTTGTTTTGCAGCTATACCCAAAAGGAACACACCTCAGCAACTGGTCGAAGCCAAAGGTGAAGGCAGCAAGGTACATCCCACACCCTTTTCCTTTCGTTGATTACTCCTTCTTCCCTTAACGCTTCTCATCATTTCAGGTTTCCCGCAAACCACCTCTGACACCTCAAAGGAATTCAAAGAGGGGCATTGCCCAGATTATCTTTGATTCAGAGGATGAGGACCAATCTCCTCCTTAAGACTTGAAACTCAAGAAGAGGAAGAAACCAAGCCAAGAATCCAGTGCTGGTGGTGGCCAATCTGAGCCTACAACAGCTAAAGTCCCCAAAAAGACCACTACTACGAGTAAAGTTGTAGAAGCCTTTTCTAGAACCGCCTTTAAACCAGCTGCAGGTCATGCTGAAAGCAATAACTCTAGCCCTGATGTTGAAGGTGTCAAGGTAGCTTGTCATATTTTTCTTTAAATAACAACTTATTTACCTTGTTTCCCTTGATTTGACTTGCTTCGATTTGACTCAGGCTGACGCAAGTGGTTTAAAGCCACCGGTGGATAATCCCCCTTCTCCCATTACTCTCCTAAATAGCCAAGGTGAGCCCACATACCATCCCACTTCTGACTTGGGCTCTGGAATGAGTTCACTAGGTGAAATTAATAAAGCTGGCTTTGAAACAGCTCTCTTTTCACCAACAAAGACTGCTACCCAGCAGTCTTAAACAGATGGCTCCGACCATGAGGCAGATGATGTTCAGCAGGATCCTGACACAGAAAATCCAAAAACCGCTGCCATGGATGAAGATACACCCTTGGTCGATGAAGAGGGATCCCCAATAGACGAACCCATTGGGGCTGCCAATGTTAACCCAAAAGGAGAGGAAGAAATGGAAGAAGATGATGATGAGACAATGCACCGTCTGAACTTGATGGCCAAATTAATGAAAGTGTTGATGACAAAATGGACGAAGATGAAGAAAAGGAGGACAACGGAAAGGAGGAGAAGGCTGACAAAGGACCTATCAACGAGCCAACCCATGTCAAAGCTAATACCACCCCAGCAACTACTGCTGCTATTGAAGGCAAGGCCACCTCAACCGTGTATGGAGCAGGCCTTTCTGAAAAAGAGATGGATGCCTTGAAGACTAGCAATCCTCGACAATACATAAAGATCCTTATTGGCCGTTGAGGAAGCTCATCTGATAAAACTCCCAGTGCTTCGACTACATCTGGGGATCAGCCTTCAAGCAAACCTGAGGACGATATCCTTTTGAAGATAAAAAATAAGATCTTCAGGGGTGACCTTTTCACACTCTTACAGATGGATGATGTCACTCATATCTCTCTGAAAAATCTCCCCCAACAAGTTGACATTCACGCAATTTCTCCAGAATCTGCCAACATCATCTTAGAGCTTTGCACTATGATTGACCAAGTCCATGGTGACCTCAAACGCCTGCCCCAAATTGAAAATGAAATTTCAACCAAAGCTGGTAGTGAGGCTGCCGCTTGGGCCTCTGCCGCTGACTCTGAGAATAAGGTAGCAGAATTAGAGGAAACCAAAGAGAAGAACAAGCAAGAGATCACCTCCAATAAACAAAACATTGCTTCCTGGGAGCGAAATATCAAGAAGCTTCGAGCCAAGATCTCAAAGGCCAAAAAGCGCAACGCTGAGTTGTCTGCCTTTGATGACTCTGGCGCGTCGAAAGAGCTTGAAAATGCCATCACTTTTGCCGAGAAAGCTCAACAACTGGAGAAGGAAGTTGCACACTTAAAATCTGACAAGGCCTTATGTGAAAAGCGTCTTGACCTCCAGAAGTCGAAGTACTTGAAGATGAAGGAGAATATCCCCTTTTAGCTTGTTGCTCTCTTTTTAATTTTTAATTTGATGCTCCATGGCCCTTTGAGGCTTTTATATGTAATGACTTTTAAGCCATTTTGGCATTCATAAATACCATTATTGGCTTTGCCCTTATTACGTCGAATTACTCTTTAACAATTTTAATTTCTTGAAGTGCTGGTTTATATTTTTTCAAATACTTGCCATTTACTTTCAAGATTCTTTTATCCTCATTTAATTCTTCAACTTCATAGGCTCCATTAGAAAATACTTGCGTAATTTGAAACGAGCCCTCCCATTTTGGGGACCATTTGTCCAAGGCTCTAACCTTTCGATCCATAGGCAGGATTACCTTCCAAACTAAATCTCCAGGCGAAAAGGTCTTGATTCTAACCTTTTTATTATAAGACTTCTCCACTCTTTTCTTTTGTCTCTTCAAAAGTTCTAAAGCTTTAAGTCTTTCTTCGTCCAAATCTACCAGTTCATCTAACATCATATTCCAATAAAGCTCAGAAGGAATTTCATGATGTCTCTGAATCCTAGTCAACTGGAGATAGATCTCAATAGGTAACACTGCACCGTGACCAAAAGTCAATCGAAAAGGAGTAGTGTTGGTTGCTTCCTTAGGAGAGGTTCGACATGCCCAGAGGATCTGGTCTAATGTCTTATGCCAATTTCTAGGCTTTTTTCCCACATGTTTCTTGATCAAACCAATCACCACTTTATTAGCTACTTCGACTTGACTGTTAGCCTGAGCATAATAAGGTGTAGAGGTTAAGAGTCTGAAACCCATCTCTTTAGCAAACCCCTGCATCTTTCGACCAGTAAAGACTGATCATTGATCTGTTGTGATTGTTTCTGGGATTCCAAACCTGTAAATGATGTATTTTTGAATAAACTCGATCAGATCCTCTTGATCCACATTTGGTAAAGGTATCGCTTTGATCCACTTCGTAAAGTAGTCAATCCCTACCAAAATGTATCTCTGATTCTTGGAGGATGTCGGTCGAATCTCTCCAATCAGATCCAAAGCCCAACCTCTAAAATGCCATGGTTTGACTATGGAATGCAACTCGCTTGCAGAGATATGATGTATTCCAGCATGAACTTGACATTCTTGGAAACCCTTGGCGAATTCAATGCAGTCTTTTAGCATAGTAGGCCAATACATGCCTTGTCGAAACAATAGCCACTTCATCTTATGGCCTACTTGATGTGCCCCACATGCCCCACTATGGACAGTCGAAAGGGCAAGATACGCTTCTGTTTCACTAATACATTTAAGTAAGACTCCCTCAGGGGTCTTTTTAAACAATTCATTACCTAGAAGGACATAACTTAAGGCTTGATACCTAACCTTTCGCTCTGTGGACGCTGTCGAATTTTGTAAGTACTCAACTATAGGCTTCCTCCTATCTTTATCCGTCAAGCTGTCTATTGCAAAAATCTCAAAATTTTCTTCATCAGTGTATCCAAGCTTTGTCACTTCTAGGTCTGATGGGCATAATCCAACAGATACAACTTTACCTTTAGCTTCGATTGCCTCTTGTAAATTTTCATTCGAAACCTTATACCCAGAAGCAACCTGAGCCAAGTCATTGGCCACTTGATTCTCTAATCGAGGTATGTGTCGAATGCTTACTACTTCGAATTTCTTTAGTAGTCTGTTGGCCACTACGAAGTACATTATGAGATTCTCCTTAACACATTTGTACTCCTTTGTAATTTTCTTTATGACCAACTCTGAGTCTCCCATTATTTCGACTCGAGTTGCCCCCAATTCTAACAAAATTTCAAGTCAAGCTATTAAGGCTTCATACTCAGCCTCGTTGTTGGAACAAAGTCCTTCGACCCCGTACTTAAATTTTGTTGGAATTTTATCCGGAGAAATAATCAGCACACCTACGCCTGTGCCATCTTTGTGGTTGGAGCCATCGAAGTGTAACTTCCAAGGTTCCAATTCGACATAATTCAACATGCGTTCGTTTATGGAGTGGCCGACTATAAAGTCTGCTACCACTTGTCCTTTAACTGCCTTCAGAGGCTTATATGTTAAAGAGTACTCAGTCAATGCTAGTGCCCATTTACCGATTCGACTATGCAAGATAGGTTTAGACAACATGTGCTTAATAACATCGAAATGAGACAAAAAATAAACATCAACTGGCTTTATATATTGCTTTAATTTTGTACAAGAGAAATACAAGCATAGGCATAATTTTTCTATCATGCTATACCTAGTTTCTGCATCATTCAAAACTCTACTGAGGTAGTAAATGGCTCTTTCGACACCATCCTCATCCTCTTGAGCTAACATGCTCCCTATGGTTTTGTCTGATGCAACTATGTACAATCTCATACTCCTATTCCTACAAGGTGGTGAAAGAATTGGAGGATGACTCAAGTACTCCTTGATCTTGTCGAAGGCTGCCTGCTGCTCCTGCCCCCATTCGAACCCATCTTTATTGAATCGAAGCAATGGTGAAAAGGCCTGCGTTTTTCCGCTTAGGTTCGATATGAATCTTCTCAAGAAATTGATCTTGCCCAGTAGTGATTGCAGCTCCTTTTTTGTTGATGGCGCTTTCGCTTCCATGATGGCCTTGGTCTTATTCTGGTTGATCTTGATCCTCTTTTTATGGACCACAAAGCCTAGAAAATCCCCTGCCTGCACACAAAACGCACATTTAAGAGGATTCATTTTAAGACCATGCCTTCTCATCCTTTCAAAGAAGTGTCGAAGATGGTCTAAGTGACTCTTCCCTGAAACAGACTTAACCACAATATCATCAATATATATTTGCATGAAAGTCTCTATATAATCATGGAAGATTGAGTTCATTGCTCGTTGATATGCTGCCCCATCATTTTTTAGGCCAAAAGGCATTACCACCCACTCGTAGGTGCTTAAGGCTCCAGGACAATGAAAAGCTGTTTTGGGGACATCATCTTCAGCAATGAATATTTGGTTATAACCAGAGTACCCATCTAACATACTGAGATACTCATGTCCTGCGGAGGAATCGACTAGCATTTCTGCCACAGGCATAGAATACTCATCCTTAGGAGTTGCAGAATTTAAATCTCTAAAGTCTATGCAAACTCTTAAGGAACATTCTTTTTAATAAGAGGTACAATGTTAGCTAACCATTCGACATACCTGGCAGTGCGGATAAATTTGTATCGAAGGAGTCTTTCGACTTCTTCCTTTATCTTTGAGAGAATTTCTAGGGCGAACCGTCTTGGATTCTGTTTAACTGGCTTCTTCCCAGGCTTGATCGATAACTTATGTTCGACCAACTCTCTACTCAAACCAGGCATCTCATCATAGTCCCAGGCGAAACAGTCTTTAAACTCTTATAACAGCTAGGTAACTTCGACCTTAAGTTGTGGGTCATGATTAGCACTAACATATGTTGGCCTTTTGGTTACCCCTTCTCCTAGGTCGATTTCTTCCAACGGATCTTGGGCTAACATCTTAATATTATTTGCCAGCGGATCCTTTTCGAATCCCAAAGGCTCATCGTCATAAATGGCGTCAAGCCTTTGGCCTTGCTCTACACCCTGAACCTTACCAGGTGGCTCTGGGTCGAAGTCCTTACCAGGACCTTCTTGGTGGAATTCAGGATTAGCTTTGCCAGCCATATATTCGTTAGCAGCCTCCAAAGCCGCTTGTAGTCTGGTTTCAGCCACGTAGGCCGAAATTCTTCTCAATGCTACGAACTCAGTCATTATCACTGAATTCACTTCCCTACCCTGTGGGGTCTACTGCAGGCTCGCCAAGGTATGGAAGTCTTTCCCCTGGCACCTCCTTATCCCAGCGGAAACCATCGACGGGATGTAAGTGCAATGAGCAAAATGTCTCGTCATCTGGGACAAACTCAAAATCTGCTGGGCCACAGGGGACAATGTGAGCCAAATGTTTGTCAAACTGACGCCTGTCGACATGATTTATCAGTGCTTTAAAATACCCCTGATCAGCTTCAATGTTCTCGACTATGCCATCTGGCCTCCAGATGGTGATTCGTTGATACATCGAAGATGGGACTGCACCAATGCTATGTATCCACTCTCGTCCTAAGAGCAGATTGTAGTTGGCTTTTGTTTCTACTACCATGAAAATAGTAGGCCTAGTGATTGTCCCAACTGTTAAGTCAACTTGTATCACACCCAGTGTAGAGCCAACCTTTCCTTCATAATTTGAAAGAACCATATTATGTGGCTTAGTATCAGTATCATACTTGCCAATCTTGTTCAATAAGAAATGTGGCATCAAGTTTATTGTTGCGCCACAATCAACTAAAATTTTATTCATTGGTACATTCTCCACTTTTCCGATAATGTAGAGGGGCTTTAGGTGGCTTTTCATCGCCTCTGTAGGTCGCTCGAAGAAGGCGTTCTGCTCTTGAACGCACCCATTATTCATAATATAGTAGCACACAGGCTTGTGTGCTGCCATTTCTGCTTCAGTGCAGGCATCCAAATCTTTGACTTCTGTAATCTGGTCGAACTCCCTGGGCATTACAGACACCACATTGACTATGATGTTGAGAGAAGCATCAGACTCAGAGTCTAAGTTGTCTGTCATTTCATCATCATCTTCGATAGTCTTTTTAGGTTTATCCTCTTGAGAGGCAAACAGTTTTCGTCCTACGGGTATTTTTTCAGCAGTCTTCATTTGATTCCCTCCATTATTGTCAGTGGGGATATTATTACTGGACTCTCCTTGATCCTTCGAATAGGCCTCCCTGAGAGCCTTCCTTCAACGTTGCTCTCTCCTCCATTGAGATCACGACATCGGGTTCCTCCCCTTATAGTTTTCAGAGACATACGCCGATTTGTTAGAAGTCTGAAACTCCTTTCGATATTCTATTGAAGAGCCTCTGCCCACATCAAACTTCTTCCATTTTTTCTGACCTTTTTCCTTCCCTTCGACGGGTTTCATCCAGGTACCGACTGGAGCATTACTTGTTGGTTTGAAGGTGTTTGGTCTGGCCCCTGGGAATTGTGTTTTTCCACCCACTTGTTTTGACGTAGACCTTCTAGGATCGAAACTCCTTTGACCCTGAGACATTCTCTGCTCCCTTCTTTCTTTAGCCTTCCTAACCCCCTCAAGATTGTGAGCAGCTTTCTGGTCGAAGATTGCACTGCACCTGGGGCATAGCATGACACCTGATCCCTTCTTTTGGCAGCGGTGAAGGAATTCAATGATAGTCTCATCCTGTTTTGGATATGCCACTTTGTTACGCTCTTCTTGGCAACTTGCTTCGTCAACCTCCATGGTCTTATGTTGTGTAATCTCGACCATATTTATGTCCATGTCGACATCAGCACTAAGATTCAGATTGCAGAAGTCTACATCAAGGCCTTCAGCAGCCTTATCCATCTTAACGAAACTCTCAGCAGTCTCTTTGGTAACCAGCATCATGTTGGAACTCTCAGTGATCCCATCATTTAAACCCTCAGTGGCTTCGTCGAAGCTATCAGCGGCCTTGCTCATGAGTTTCTCCATAGCATAAATGTCAAGGTCTTCAGTAACCTTGGCTAACACAGCATTGTTGGTGAAATCTTCAGTAATTTCCACCATGTTGACTGAACAGTCGAAGTCATCAACAACCTTAACCATATGTACCTCTGGCTCAGCATAATGGGCCTCTGCTGTTTGTAATGGGTCGGAGTCAATTTTCATCTGACCTTTGCTCTTCTCTCCGAATTTCAGCCTGCTCTCCTGAATAGCATTTTGCACCAGATCCCTAAAAAGAAAACACTGAGAAGTTTTATGACCCAGAAAATTATGGTACTTACAAAATCCTCTCTTTTTTCTTTGTTCTAAAGGTGGCATTTTGGCGCCAGTAGGCACTATCATTTGTCCATCTTTAACAAACAAATCAAAAATTTCATCACATTTAGTGAAATCGAAAGTGTACGTTTTCTTGGGAAACTTATCATTCTTTTCAGATTCGACAGAATTTTTCCAATCAAAGGGGCTAACATTTTACAAGCATATGGAGGACCTTGCTTTAACTCAGCAACGTCTACCTCAATCTCGTCGAAATATAATGGTTCATCGTATAAACCTTCGACATCCTCATTATGTTCAACATAAGCTACCTTTTTACCCTTATTGAACTTAGCCTTTTCGTCTTTCAGACGTTCTAACTGTCGAACCCTATCAGCCAGTTGGGCCATATCTCTCAGATACTGGGTATCCAATTTCTTTCTAATAGAGTAATCAAGGCCACCAGCGGCCATTTCGACCAACTTATGCTCTGGAACTTGAGTAAAACACCTAGCCTTAAGTAATCGAAACCTGTTTAGGTAATCGTCTATTGGCTCAGTAAACTTTCGATTTATGCTAGCCAACTCCTTCAAACTAATCTTAGTTTGTCCTATATAGAATTGTTCATGGATCAAACGCTCTAACTGGGTCCAATTACAGATTGAGTTAGGAGGTAGGGTTGTTAACCAAGTAAAAGCATTTTTTGTGAGAGAACTTGGGAAATATTTTACCCTAAGACTTTTGTTATTTGCAATCTCTCCATCCTCAATCATATACCGGGATACCTGTTCAACAGTAGATTCAGTTGTATCTCCTGAGAACTTGGTAAACTTTGGGACCTTCGTCCTAGGAGGTAATTCTGATTATAGAATATAATCCACTATGGGCGATGTATAGTTTGGCCTAGTAAAGTCAGAATTTACCCCATTTTGAGCCATTATCCTTTCGACCATGGTTGCTAGGTTGTTATCTGCTACTATGTTGTTACGTCGAACCTGTTGTACAACATAGTCAGCATCTTGGCTTCTATTTACTATCACTACCCCTTGTTCCCCTTCTTCAGGAATTGGTACTTGGTTCCTTGGTGGTTCGACTCTGGGGAGTTCGACTCTAGGGGGTTCTAGGTTCGCCTCAGGCATAGTCCCTGGTTCCGCCGCGGGATATTCTCCACCACGGTCACACCTTGTACAGGGGCTGGTACCCCCATAAATTCTGCCATGCGCGCCAATTGCGCTGCTAATTGCTGCTTAGTTTGGGTAGTGTTCTGGATCAAGGGATGGAAATTTTCCCCCATAGTTTGGGACAAGGTTTGTACCATTTGTAGGTTACTCTCATCCATTTGATGTCTTAAACATGCTATAGACGTGTTTGTCAGACTAGGACCTTGAGTGGAATATCCCACACCTACACTTTGACTGTTTCAACCTATATTTATCCCAGATCCTGACCCTTGTAATGGCGAAGACATTACATTTTTTTAGAATACTGGGGGCATTTTGGAGGCTTTGCATTAGTGACGTTGGCATTCCATAAGGTGGATTCCTTGGTAATGGTTGTGAGAATCCTGAAGGGGGAAAATGCTTAAACGTCGAAGTTCCTCCTGGTGGAGTTTGGGGATTAGATGCTTGTGGCCCAACGTACTCCAAAACAGGTTGAGTGTAAGCCCTTATATATGTCGACCCTGATCCTGTCATTGATGGTATTGGGTCGTACATAACAGGAGGTGGCATTGACTCTCCCGTCGAAGAAACTGGAGGTGGTATCACATCGTTCCTGGACACATTTTGAGGGTTAGTGTTACTAGGCTGGGCATTCAAATTACTTGACTGAGGATTAGAACCACTCCCTTGAGGGTTTGGATTGTTTGACTGACTAGTGTTCGTCGCCATTTTTCTAGTATATCTTCTCTTTGGTCTCTCTTCGTTTGTAGTGGCTACCTTACCATTTCTCAATAACATACAACGAAGATCTTTAAGAAGGAAACGATGAATGAAGATTTTCAAAATTTAGAAAGATCTATATCAAGTTAGCACGGTCCCACTGGGCGTGCCAATTTGTTTATCGTGAAAGTTGGTAAACAACCACTGATCTTCCAAATCTAACTTTGGTGACTCATAGGATCAATCAGATTGATCCTAGGACATGTGCTAACAATTAATCTAAGTTATATTCTGAAGAAATGAATACTTTGACAATACTCATAAAGAAAAGTTTGTTGAAAACACAATCTAAACAATGTTTTAATGTGTTAAGTTAAAAGGCTAAAAATGTGAAAGAGAAGGTCGAAGGCGTGCAGTAAAGGTTGAAAATATGAAAAGTGCAGAAACATAACTTGCGTTAAATAGAAGATAAAAACTTAACGGAAGATTGAAGTAAATTGCATTGAAGGATAAATGGTGTTTACATCACGTACATTCTCACAAGACTCTTTTCTCAACACGCGGATACTTTGAGTAAATTTGGAGTTACTTGTACAAAGTGAACATCACACACTGAATCCTCTTGCTAGAACCCCTATTTATAATACTAAAACTAACTGCTATAAACTGCCTGAAATAATCAACAAATAACAAGTGTCGCATTGCACGCTTCCATTGCTTGGATACACGCCACTTGTCTTTCTTCAAGAGCGAACCAAAGTAACTACTCCCTCCTTTATTTGAATTTGAATTTCCCAACGTCAGACATTAGCAGTGTTGTCGGTCGAAGGTGACCTCTTCAACTCTTAGAAATATTTTCTAAGTCCCAAAAAGCATCCTCTCTTCTTGTGAGCATCTTCGACTAAAACCTATCATATAGATCCCGCTGAAAGCCTCTTTAAACCTCTTCAAGATTTTAATATTCCCTTAAGTGATCAAAGAACCCCACCCTTACCTTAGTGATGATTCTTCAAATGCTCTCTAAGCCCTAGCTTTGCTTCTCTCCTCCGTTCCTCTTTTCTCCAGGATACGATCGTTCACAGTGACTCTCTCCTTCTAATTTTCTTTCCCACTATAACCGTTAGACCCCTAATATGTTCTTCCTTCCTTACCCTTACTAAACCTCGTGAATGGACCACTTTGCCCTTACTATTTCTCTACTCATATTATCCACTTTTAAGTTAATAAAATAATTATAACTAATTATTTAAATCTGCTAATTCCAACTAAATTATTTAAATAAAATAATTATCCAATTATTATTACTAAAATTCCAATTAATTGTTTTTAAATCTAAATAATCTAATTTAAATTATTTAAATTAACAATAAGCCACAATACTCCTATAGCCCTACACTACCCAACACATGAACATACCAAAACACACCACATATCACGTAATTCACAAATACACGAGATTAAACACAATTAATCATCAATCAAACAAATTATAATTATCGGGGCATTACATTATTCACAAGATTGAATATATTTGCAGGTCATTTTTAGGGAATGGTGGATCAGATGTTAGCAGCAAAAGCCGTGTATCGTGGAACATTATGTGCAGACCTAGAGATTATGGGGGCCTTAACATCATAGACCTTAGGTTTTGGAACAAGGTAACGATGAAGAAACTGCTTTGGAACCTCAGTGGCAAATCCAACAGCTTGTGGGTGAAATGAATCCACACCTATTATTTCAAAAAGGCTTAAATAGTCTATTGGTCTCTGTAAGTTAGCGTGTTTTTGAATTTGGTCCCTAGATCTTTTTTTTTGTTTGAGTCCCTATATCTCACTTTTGTGTTGGCGTTAGTCCCTGGAGTTTGAATTCTGTTTAAAAAAAGGTGACTGGACTAACGGTGCACACATGGAAATGTTGAGTTGGTTAACATCGCTGACGTGACATGATTTTTTTCTTTTTCCATTTTTTTAATACCCAGTATTTCCACGTCAGCATTTTTATTTTTTTGTTTTGATGTTAAATCCTAAAATGTAAAGTTTAAAAATGGTGCCAAGAGGAGTTGAAACCATGACCATTGCATCAACAACATAGTTCTTATCCACTAGACCATCCAACTCAATTTATTGCAACAAATTTATATATTACATAAATGAAATATTTACTCATTTGTTGATTTATTATTCTTGAGAGAGATCATGCCTTTGCAGCCATTGTTTACACTAATTGATGTTCATGAAACAGGAGCATGATAATGATAATGACATATATAAAATGCATGAGTGCGCTTACATCGGTGTATATACATGCACGAGTGTATTTGTTTTAGAAAATGCTTCACCACCATCATACATAAAAATCACATTGGTACTTTGAGAAACTAAGAATCTAAACCTTCAAAAACAAACATGAATATGCAGCTTTAAAAGAAGATAATGGTGAAGATTTAGAGAGAAAGAGTAAATAATAGAGTTACATAATCAAACTACTAAAAATCATAATGGTTTGAAATGGTGGAGCACTAAATAAATACACATGAATACCTCATAAACAAACACATATGTTCTCGTCAATCTGAAAAAATTTTGGGTTTGTATGAAGGTTGGGCATGAAGATATGAATTCAAACCCAGAATCAGGGACCAAAACCAAAAAAAAAAAATTAGGTTACAGGGACTAAAACCAAAAACGCGCCATTTTATAGGGACGAAAAATATTTTTAATCCAAAATTATGGGTATGTGTTCATATCTTCATCTCTAACCATCATACAAACCCTAAATTTTTTAAAAAACAAAATTATTCCTTGTTTCTCTTTTCATAAAAATGATTTCTCACACTTCTATCAAGACCAAAGACTATTTTTGTTATGCGAAAAAACACATAGAGGCACCATCGAACTTTATTTATCCCAGCGGGGAAACGAAAACATTGAGAAAACCTCTGAAGGGAAAGAACATGGTCTCGCAACCAAATTTGAGTTCGGGAGTCGATTACGCAAGGGGAAGGTATTAGCACCCCTCACGTCCATTGTACTCAACGGGATCCACTCTGGTTATTTTAATCAAAGGGTGTGTATATCAAAAAACTTAGTTGCTAAGGGAATGCATGAATAAATTAGCAGGGAAAAAGAAAAGGTTTTTATTATTGAGTTCGTCCGAGTTTTGTAACCCAGTGCCTACGTATCCCAAAGGGAATCAAAACTCCGTAGTTCTTGTTGAAAAAGTTGATTTGTTGGGTGTTTTTTATGGACAATGCTAAGTTCGCATTCTAGCAGTTAGACAATGTCTATTTGCGGTAGAACGGAAATAGCATGTCCTCTTTGAAAAGGTTTTAAAGAGAAAAGAAACCCGAAGGTAAAAAGGTTTGAATTTGTTGAATTGTTTTGTTAGGAGATACATCAAATGGTCCCTCAAGGCTGGGGGTATTTGAGTATTACTCCTTCAGTTTTGAAAGTATTTGAGATATGTATTATACTAAAGTCTATGACATGAGGGTGAATACTTTGTACGAATGAGCCAAACGTCTCACATCCAAAATACTCTAAGAAGAGGTAAGGAAGGCTCCCGGTCATCTTTCCCAATGTACTTAAGGCTCATGGCATATTTATATGTATCTTATTTATCAAGTATTTTTGTATTTGATAAAGAAAAGAAGTTCTTGTCCTTTAAAAGAATATAATAGAATGCAAAGAAGAAAGCAAAGTCTAAAGGGAAACTTGATCCTAATTGTTGTAATTCAAAGTGGACTTAAGGTTGAGATTGAAGGGAATCTAACCTAATGTTATCATGCATCAATAGCACTAAAGTAAGGATCAAAGGGGAACCCTAATCATGTTATCATGCTTGGATAGAAAAGCCTAAGATATAGCTTAATTCAATTTATTAAAGATAAAGCTAAATCAAGAATCCCGAGGGAACATGTCAGCACACAAGGAAGCAATCATCAAGCACATGTATTAAGATCATGGCAAAAATCATCAACAAGAAGGCATCAAGATCAAGGAAAATTTTTAAATCAAAACATCAACACAAAATAAAAGAAAATAAAGTCATAAAAAATCAAAAATAAAATGCCAAAATAATTCCTAAAATGTTCATGATATTCCAACATATTTATCATTTTTTAAAAAATATTATCATCGTGTAAAGAAAATAGAAAGAAAATCAATTAAAATAAATAAAAAGAATTAAAACAAATGTATCAAATAGGGAGGTGCATGCCAGAATAAGGTGTATGTGAAAGCAATTCTGATCAAAGCCCAAACAAAAGTCCAGAAGCATATTTTGTCCAAAAAACTACAAATCAGTTTATACAAAAACGTGGCAATGGGCTTAGGAAGGGGTGTGCATATCATTTGTGTATTCTAGGCCCAAGCGAAATTCAATCCAATTTAAAATTCCATTTCAATTATCTGATTTCAATTATTATTATTATTATTATTATTATTATTAAAAAAGAAAAATAAAAAAAAATTACACAAAATTGAAGTAAAACAACAGCGTTTTGATGATTCAAATATTCAAAATATGGAGCGAGCACTTCTTCTTCCTCAAGAGTCCACCACCGCGTCTGTCGCTATGTGGCGGCGGCGACGATGGCTTTATCTCCAAAAAAAATCAACAAAACTTACATAACCTAACTCGTTTTCATGCTCTGATCTCAAATATGCACTTAGTTTTCACTGAATCTTTCTCAATTTCAAGCAATCTAACAAACACGTGAAAACCCTAGGAAATTCAAATTCAAATTAAATCATGTTCACTAAGAATTGAAGTTCCAAACATTAGGGATAATCATCAGGACATAATTTCTCACACAATAGCATCAAGAATTACATGAAATGATGGAATTCGAAGTATAGGTAACTGTACCTATCAGAGCAAGGTCTGATGCCTCTTCTCAGTGAAGTAAAAGATCAGAAAACGATGCTCTTAACTTCAAAGAAGTACCTGGAACGTATAGCTATGCTCAATTTCACTTGAAATGCTTTGTAGATCTTGAACCAAATTTAACTTATTTGCATGGAAAATCACTTGAATATGATGGAATTGAGTGCTTCATATCACTTTTGTTGCTTACAATAGGTTCAATGATGCTTGCAGATGAAGGTTAGAGCAAGAGAATCAAGAGATCTTGATAAGAAGAATGCATTTGAATTTTGGAATTTGAGAGAATTTTGGAGAGTGAGTTTGTGATCATCTGAAACAGTGATGAATGAATGAGAGAATGGAGGGAAAGACTTATATAATGGCTAGGTTTGGAGTAGATTTAGGCTTGGAATTAGGTCTGGAGCAATGAGATAGCTCGGAGTTTATTAAAGTTTGCTATGGAGTTAGTTTGAATGAAAATTGAACTTGAGTTGGCAGGTTTAGATCAAGGCTTTGGCTCAGTTTTTTCTTTGGTTTAAGTTGGTTAGGGTGAGGAAAAATGAGTTGGCATCATGAATCTTGCTGAGCAAGAATAATTATCTAATTCCACCTTTTTGTTTAGAGATATTTTCAAGCTTTTTCTCATTTAGCAGACGTGTGTTTGTCCACTTTGGGAAATGTTTTTGGCATGAATTTTGTCATGATGCCAGGCTATATTGGATGTAGTACAAGGCATGAAGTATGGATATTTTTGGATAAGTGTTTGGACATGACTTTGGGCATGAAACTAAGTGAAACACCATGAATTTGGCAATGATTTTGGAACCAACTTGTGGACAGAATTTGGTATCATGAAGCAAGGCATGTTTGAACCAAATTGAAGCTATTTTGAATTGTTTTTAGAATGAGTTTGGACAAAATTTTGTAGCTATTTGAGACATGATTTTGGACATTTTTGTAGCGAGCATTTGGATGAATTTTTTAATCAAGGTGTGGATAAGTTTTGGATATTGTTTGAACATGTAACTTCATGGCCATGGAATTGTTTGTATTGGACAAATTTGCATGAATACAAGGATAGGTTTAGCATATTAAGACATGGTTTTTTACAAATTGAACAAAGGGACATTAGTTGTAGAATGAACATGAATAATGATGATGAATGGTACTTGAAACTTGAAATTTGGATTTGGAAACTTTGAACTTAAATGATATTTGATGAATGATGTTGAATGGCAATTGAACTTGAATTTTGGACTTTGAACTTTGATGAATCAGGATGTATTATTTTGCCTTTTTTTACTTGAATCCCAAGAAATTAACCATGAACGATCCTTCCAATCTTGTATGCCTAAAAATGAACCTTAATCTCACTTGAGTCCATAAATCTAAATTAACTTGTGACTGAAGCAACAAGTAGAATGCCTTGATCACAACCTCATTTTTTTGTACCATTATCAATTCACTCCTCAAATCCCTTGTTCAGTTCTTCCCTACTTGATGATCTTAGCACAAGAACCATGCCCTGAGGAATCCTTGGAAATAAGGATACAACTTGAAGTGTAACTTGTCATGAAACCCTAACCAGTCTTTAATTGATGAACATGCTCAAACACCAATGAAAGTGAAACCCTACTTCTCCTTGAGATGTACACTGAATGAGAAATTGACTTAAGTTGTTGAAGAACCAAAACCCTAATCCATAGCCTTCTCAATTGAGAACAATGATGAAAACATAATCACTTGAGGCTTTTGAGAAATCTTGAAGAAGATGACCTTGATACTTGATTAACCTTGAAAAGAAGATGCTCATGATTATGAGATTTCAAACCTTGCCTCATCTTAAATGTACTAGGAACCAAATGAATCACCTTTGAATAGGGAAAACCCAAATCACAAGAAAATTTTTGATCCCATGTCTTTAGAAGCTTAACGAAATGAATGATTGTGAATTCATGACCTAGTGGACAAGTGCATATGTATGAGAAACAAAAGCCTATTAGGGTTAGAAACATGAGGGTAAATTTTGGGGTACAACAACTACCACTGTACAAAAAAATCCACCACCATAGAAGCAACCCATCCTTCATATGAACAACCCAAAATTACGGTGCAAAGGAAGAACATGCATTGCAAATGAAGGACACTTCAAAATTTGTTTATGGTGAAATTTTTTCTCTTGTTTCTTCTAGCAAGAAATCCAATAATCAAATAGATCCAACTTTAACAACATATCCAATAATCAAATGGATCCAATCTTAGCAAAAGATCCAAAAATTTCCTCTTGTTGATTCTAACAACAGATCCAACAAATCCAACCTTAATAGATGAAAATAAGTATTGATCTTATCATTTGGCTTCAACAACTCGAAATATGGTTTATACCCTGTATGAGAAGAAGAAGAATAATGCAATGGTATTGAAGAGAGGAAGAAGAAGGAAATGGTATTGAAGAGAGGAAGAAGAAGTTACAAAAATCAATTTTAACCAACAAGTTTTAAATATATAAATTTTGGTGCAGATATTAAACAAATGAATGTGATGGATGAGTGGTAAAGGAAATGGTATTTTAACCAAAGGGGGTGGGTTTGAATCCCACAATATGCAGTACTTTATTTTGCGAAATTTCCCTTTTAAATTTAAAGATAAAAAAAATCTTACATGGAATTCTGAAGATTAAAAAAATGGAAAATGAAAAAATAATGTTGCCACATCAGCGACGTTAGACACATCATCTTTTTTGTAATGGAAGTTTAACGTCAAGGACTAATCCTAAAAGGAAATCAACTGTTAGGGACTCAGACAAAAAAAAAGATTCAGGGACCAAATTCACAAACACGCTTACTTACAAGGACCAAAAGACTATTTAATCCTTTCAAAAATGATAACCTGGTGACAGTTAGGAGTAAAAATCAACATTATTGGATTATGAAAACTGTTTTGATGAATAGAGATAGCATTGAAGGTGTCCAGCATTTATGGGATCAATTGCAAATCAATGACAGGTTTAGAATGAAGGAAATGTACACCTTGTTGCGTTTAGATCTCCCTAAGGTACCATGGTGCAAATTGTTCCGCAACAATGATGCTAGGCCCAGAGCATTAATAACGCTTTGGCTGGCGTGACATGGTAGATTAGCCATTAAGCATCAACTATTTAAATTTGGAATGGTGGATAACAATAGTTGTTGCTTTTAATGGATGAAAATTACTTGCATTTAAGAACCCTTAAATTAGCACAAGGTTAAGCCAAATGTGACTAAGAAAGTTTAATAAGATGATGAAATGTTTCTTAATTTTTTTCATTGGAGAAACTACAATGTATCACAATGGATAGCGAAAAAATATTTGAATTATCTTACATAAGATATTGTATTATAAGTTGATTTGGGAAAAAATTCCTCCATCCTCTAATGGTGCTAGTGGGGAGTGGTTGACATGGCATCTCTTTTTTTTTTTATGTGTGTGAAATAATGTTATAGAGATAGCTTGTTGTACAATATGGAATTTTGAGTTTTATTATTGGAGATATTGAAGTATGCCTTAAAATATTTGAGTGATAAAGAAAAAGAAAATATGTTTTGAGATTTCCAAAAATCAAGAAGCCGAAAAGCAGCAAGAATGTTCGGTTCGGGCGGTTTGTAGATAACAGATTTGGTAGGTTCGATATGTGGATCCATTTATTGATGTTAGAATATTGGATATATATTATATATTAATTTAGAAATAGTTTAAATTAATATAAAAGATATTATAAGATATTTATAATATTTTATTTTAACAATTAATGAATTGTATTTTGGTTGTTATGAATTTGTTGAATTTTAGCAATTATAAATATGTATCTCTTATAATATTATATGGTGTGACAATATTGAGAACTTTAGAGTTAAAGGCATAAATAAGGGTTTATGGTTTTTGGGAAAACTTTAGCGTTATCTAAAAGGATTAGACAATACTTCCAAACCCCTTGGATTTGTGTGATTACTATATTAAGACTTGAAGAGATTGGGAAACACTTGGGTAGAAAATAGGGTTTATTCTTGGGAACTTGGAAAACTAATTTGTAATCTCTTGTAACAAATTTTGGAGCATAGTGAATTGGAGAGCAGCTGTTGTCAAGAACAAACCAAAAAATGAGAAAAAGATTGAGTTTCTTGAACAAACACAAGAAACCCTATTAAGTTTTACAAAAGATTGAGAAGAAGGAAGAAGAATAAGAATTGGTTAAACTGTTTTAATATTTACTTACTCAATAAGGATTCAAAGATTACAAGTGAATACCAACAATTAAACTCTCTCAACAACCTGAGAGAACTAGCCTATTTATAGACTACTAAGCTAACAAGAGCAACAAGCAAACTTAAACAATTGGGCTTACAAGCAAGGCCTAATATGACATGCTAACTTAAACACAAAGCTGACAAATTTCGACAGCATGCTTAAACAGACTTCGAATTCATCATGCACAACTCCTGTCAAACCATGCAACTACCCTTGTCGACACTAAAGTTTGATCCAAATACCACAAATATCCACCTTGGAAAAAAACTCTACACAAACAAGGGAATAAACTAGCTTTCATCATGCAGCTTTATCAACTGCATACAGTGGAAAAACTTGCTACTTGGCAATGTCTTAGTGGTCATATCAGCAACATTGTTATCAGTCGAAATCTTCAGCACTTGGACTTCTCCATGCTCGATTATCTCTTTGTGAAGTGCAACCTCACATCGATGTGCTTGGTTCACTCATGATAGGCTAAGTTCTTCGACAGATGTACTGCACTTTAAATATCATATTTAACAGTGATAACACAACCTTGAAGTTTCACCTCTTAGCGAAACCTTCAAGCCATAATGCTTCTTTCACAGCTTCAGTGAGGGCAATATATTCTGCTTTAGTAGTTGATAAGGCAACAACCTTCTGAAGTGTCGGTTTCCAACTGATTGTTGTGCCGAACATAGTGAACACATATCCAGAAATAGATTTTATATAATCCATGCAACATGCATAATCAGATTCGACAAATCCTTCGATTTCTACTTCGTTGTCATCACCACAGACTCCACCATAAACCAGGACTATGCTCAGAGACCCATTGATGTACCTAAGAATCCACTTTAATGCTTGCCAGTGTGCCTTGTCATACCCCAAATTTTGACCACTAAGATTCCCATCATTGTGTAAATCATTACCACAATATGGATGAACCAACATGCCTCAATCAATATCCTCAGAGATGTTTGACCATTTACCACAACAAAGAATTAGGGTTTCAAGCCCTCTCAAGGAACTTGGACAAAGGATCAATCAAGGAATGACATGATCTTCAACTTGTCTAAACCTCTCAAATATCCATAATGGATCAAGAGAAGCACAAGGTTGCAGCATTCCAGGTGGATTAAGCCTTAAGATCAACAGCGTCACCAAATTAGAGTTTTGGTCGACCAGGGCCTCTAGATGGAAATTTTCCTCTGGGCATGAGCCAATGCTTCAAATCATAACCTAAGATACTCCATGGAACCTCATGGACCCAATCATCAAGTCAATTTTTCCTCAGGGGATGCATTCATCAAAAATCAGGAATTAGGGTTTCTTGACCTAATTCACCCCTAAGTTGACTTTTGGGACAAATCATGAGCCAAGACCTCAAGAGAGGATTTGAGGGTCTCTAATAAACCACATTGATCCATTTACAACAATGGATTGATCCAAGAAGCTTGATTCACAAGTTTCAGTTTCATCTGAACCACAATTAGGGTTTTGAGGAAAAAACTCAACTGTACCTTTGACTTTTGACCAAGACATGCTCCCAAACCTTGGGACATGATTCAATACACCCTATAACACCTATGAAATCAATCCATCAAGTTTTATTTAAGTCAAGGACTTGATTTCATAGAGGATCGCACAGTTTGGAATTCATCTGACAAAAAGTCAATTGTGCACAAAAGTCAACTTTGACTTTTTGAGATTTTCACAATTATGGTTCTTTAACCCTAAAATGATGTTAATGTGTGATTGGAATCATCATTTCTCAAGAAAAATCAAGAAAAGTGATATAACTTGTAAAAGGGGTAACCATAAAAACTTAGAAATTTTTCTAAGTTATGGAATAAAGTGGCAAGGGTAACAACTTTGGAGGATCATAACTCCTAAACCACAAGGCCATTTTTCCCCATTCAAAGCTGGATTTGTAGCTCTCATGGCACTCTACAAAAGCTTCAAACACAACTCATTCTAATTCTCCATGGATTTTAAGTTATGGAATGATCAAAATCACAAAAAGTGAAAATGTCACTTTTTTCCAACACTTAGTGAAATTTTCACTAAGTCAGAATCTGCCTTCACTTTTTTCCAAATGTAGGGGCATTTTTTACTTAGATCCAAAAGGTATCAAAACCAACTATGATCAAACAGTTATTGTATCATATGAGGGCTTTCCAAAATGGCCAAGAACTCCATCAAAGTCCACTTGAGCCATGAGATATGACAATGCCAATATGCCTTGCTGCAAACTGTCATGGCAAGGCAGATTTGGGAGTTTTGCTCGATTTGCTCAAATTTTGCAAAGGGAAAACAAATCTATCCATCTGAACACCTTAGGGGGAGACCAAGGAGGGACAAACACTGATCCATAAGCCTCCCAAGTCTTTGGAACCAAAAGTAGCATGCCAAACCTAGAAATGCCTAAAAGAGGGACAAGACTCCAATTTTGGATTTGAGCATTTAATGGATGCACCAAGGTGGCATGGACTGAGCCATTTCCAACTGAATTCAGTCAAGACTTATCCAAGACCAAGGGAACCAGCAGCCTGTGCCCTAACCTCTAGTCAATGGCTAGAGGAGACTTGGATTCCCATTGCTCAACATTGGCCAAACCTCTGCTGCAGTTGCCATTTACTATTGCAGCCAAAATAAACTTGTTCTACTATAAATACAGCTCAATTGTGTTCAGTTTGAGTACACCAAAGCACTACAACACTTGCTTTCCTCAAAATCTCTTTCTCTAGGCAAAAATACCTTCTTTAGCAAGGTAACTCTGAGTTTTTGAGTTAGAGAGCAATTCCACCATAGCTCATGATCCAAACACATCCAGTATGTCATATCTAAGCTGTCCAAACTCTCACAAGTGACCTGTAACACCAAAATCACAAAGTCACCTCTCAAAACCTCAAAATATGACTTTTGTGCATTTTTCAAGCCATGTCTTGATTCAGTCACTTTCCAAACCAGATAAAACCTCAAACACACTCCAAATATCATCCTTGAACTGTCCTAAATGGTTCCACACATCTGGAACACCATTTGAGAGAGTTGCTATTTTGGCCACTTTTGCCCCTAAAGAGCTCAAACTTGTTCCTGAGGTTTCCAGCTGATTCTAACCATCCTAAAAGCTTCTAAGAGATCATTTGGGGGTGTCCAAAGCATCAAATCATTTCTGGAACAAGGTACTTGGCAGATTGCACAAAAGCTCCAAAAAGAGGTAAGCATCACAACTTGGATTCTTTGAATCATGCTTTCTTTTGATGTCCACTGATCATGCATCTCTTATACATGTTATATGTGTTGTGTTTGCACCAATTTATCATGTAACTCATGCTTATACCAAGAGATGGCACAGAAAATGCAAATCATGGCCTATTTCAAAACCACTATCGGGTTTTTCAATAGGAGCATGATCTGAAAAAAAAACACCACCACCATTGGATTCCTTGTGAAATTCTAGGCAGGATAGACCTAAATTTTGTCCCAATCCATGGAGAAATGGGAAAGTTATGGCCTTCATGTTTTCAACCAAAATCTTGCCTTGTCTTGCCTTGGGCCAGGCCAAAAACAAGGCAAGCCTTGTATATTTGTGGTTGTGTTTCAATCAACGGATGTATCACCACCCCAGTGGTAAGGCGCGCGTCCTATACACAAGAGGTCTGGGGCTCGAAACTCCCTTGCCCCAGATCCTCTTTTTGCTATTTTTTTCCATTTTTTATTGTTTTTCTTATTATTTTTAATGATTTGAAAAATTAATAACTCCCTCAATTTTAACTATTTTTTATTGGTTCTTTTTGCAAAAAATCATAAAAATATTGAAATATTTTATTCCACAAAAAAATTAGATTTATATTATTTATTTAATATAATTAGTATTTTTGTGAATAAATTCATTTTTAATTGTTTTTAAACATTTAAAAGTGAATATTTACTTTGAAAATCAAAACAAAATGAGTTCTAAATCATCTTGTGATTAAAACCTCATTTTTCAAACCTTAAACAAAAATCACAAGTGGTTTATTCAAACTTATTTGGTATTTTTATCATTTTATTTGATTTTCTTTAAATATTTACTTTTAAAGGAAAACAAAATTAGGGTTTCTTTGATTTTCGCCCTCACAAATCATTTTCAAACACTAATGGGGCTCTATTAGAGTGTAAGACCCAACCCCTTTGTAAATACACCATTTTTTGGGCCTCAGTCATTGTATAAGTCCCACTGTATTTTCAAAAAACAACGGCGCGATCGTCGCCTTTTTACAAAATCCTCTGGGCCTACCCTTGTGTTGTAAGGCCCATGTCTTTTCTTTGGGCCTCTAATAGAGTGTAAGACCCAATCCCCTTTTAACCAAAACCTTTTTTGGGCCTCAGATATTGTATAAGTCCCTCTGCGTTAAAAGAAAATCTCGGCGCGATCGCCAGTTCAAAAATCAAATTATCTGGGCCTACCCTCGTGTTATAAGCCCCATTCCTTTTCTTTAAACACCTTTGGGCCTCTTGAGAGAGTGTAAGACCCTTCCCTTTTGTACAGAAAACCTTTTTTGGCCTCACTTATTGTAAAAGTCGCTATGTACAAATTCAAAACAACAGTGCATTCACTGATAAAACCTTGGGTCTCTCCTTGAGCTGTAAGCCCCAACAATCTTTTCAAAGCACTTTCTCCTTTGATTTTGAATATCATATTGTTATCAAAGGTTTCTTTGTTGAACAACTAACAAAACAGCATGGAAGCTCGACAACCGAGTAAGTGCTTACCCGCTTTCTTTATCCGCTTTCATATATATATATATATATATATATATATATATATATATATATATATATATATATATATATAAAACTGTATTGTGGGGCTGCTCACTGTAAGTCTTCCTTCACAAACTTTTATATACTCGTAAAATATCAACTGTGTAATACTAGTATAGCTATTTAGAGTTTTCCCCGGCAACTACGTCTAGCACTAGGTAAAGCCCTGTTGGTCACTCTTAAATACAAACAAAACTAGATCCCCATAGGATTTCCAGATACAGTCTTCCCTCCTCTAGGGGTTAAACAATATGGAGACGTGAAAGACAACATTCTCGGTGAACCCTTTCTCAGACTGTCACTTTTAGAAATTGTCAAAGAGACTCTACTCCCCAGAGTTGATTTATTCTCCGTGAATAGAATCTCTTGAGTTTCTTCCAAATTCTCGGACTTTCCTGGCTTGATCTATTCTTTGTGAATAGCATGTCTTGAACTTCTCGGGGTTTAGGGACCCACAGGCTTCCTAAAAGCATCCCCGCCTCCTCTTGGGAGTTGTACAAGGACCCTTCGTCTTCTTAAAAGCTCTCATGCCTTCTATTGGGCTTAGTACAAGGACCCAGAGACCTCTACAGGTATAGGAACAGAACCTAGTCATCAATTTGCTAGAGCTGTCTTTCTGAGTCAAGTGACAGAGCAATTAATGGGTTGACCTTCATCCCTTAACATACCAGCCTTCTCTTGGGCATCCTACAAAGATCATTCACTATCTGAGAATCGATTTCTCAAAACACCAGTAGACTTGGACAGTCTCAATACCCTTTGGATTTCCCATTTCCTTAGAGAACAGGAAATAACCCCGATCCTCTGATCAGTACCAAAGCACAGCCTTACCCTTAATCGTTCCCTTCATAAGAACTGATTTTCTCTTTTATCCAACAGGCTAGACCTATCACTAAAATGAAATAGTCGCCAACGGTTAGCCTCCTCTTGGGCCTTGTACAATGATTCTCCCTAGCGGAGCTAACCTTTTCAGACTCTCTAGTTGAGTCAGACACTTTTAGCCTCCATCTCGGGCTTCGTACGAGATACAAAAAACACTCTCTTGTTAAGTATAAAAGACTCTCTTGTTGAGTCAATCACCTTATAGCCTCCATCTCGGGCTTCGTACGAGATACAAAAAAACACTCTCTTGTTGAGTATAAAAGACTCTCTTATTGAGTCAATCACCTTTTAGCCTCCATCTCGGGCCTCGTATGAGATAGAAAACACTCTCTTGTTGAGTATAAAAGACTCTCTTGTTGAGACCAAACCCTTTTAGCCTCCGTCTTGGGTTTCGTACAAGACACATATAAAAACACTCTCTTGTTGAGTATAATAGCACTCTCTTGTTGAGTCAACCCTTTTAGCCTCTACCTCGGGCTTCGTACGAGACAGATAAAAAGCACCCTCTTGTTGGGTCAATAGCCTCCTCTTAGGCTTTGTATAAGGAAACCCCGGTTGAGCCACTCAACTCTTTTAGCATCAAACTTGTGTCTTGCTCACAGCATACAAACATCAACAACTCCTTTTCCTTCATCTAATTGCTGTAACCGGCAAGCCTCTGGATTATTTACATCCACGCCACTGTCCCTCTTTTAGCATGAGAAATTCCTAAGGAAATATGGCATTGCTCTACACTGAGTTAAAGTCTTCTCCTTCAGGTTAAAATCCCCTATAAAGGAAATTATGGCATTACTGGATTCACATATCCCAGTTAAAGTAATTCTCCTTTATAATCAGTCACCCAACAGTTGTGATAAACAGACCAAATATCCCCTTTAGAGATGACAAATTCTCTATAAAACCCTTAGCTTCACATCTTGGGCTTTGAACAAGATACAAATAAACCATTTAGCTTCACGTCATGGGCTTTTAACAAGACACCAAACACATTACGATCGCTCTGATTTCCCTGTTTCGACAAACGGGAATACGTAGGCATAAGATTGAAAAATCTTAGCGAGCAAACTAATCAAAAACCCAAAACCCAGTATCTCCACCAAATCAACCCAAAAGCATCAAATCTAAACACAGTATCAAAAACCTCACCAATAGTCTAAACACCGTGTTCTCAAGCGAAATAACCAAAGATTGGGTCCCACTTCCACATAGCATCTGTAACCTAACAGACCGCTGTTCAAACTCAGTATGCAAGCAGGGTTAATTGGAGAAATCTATTTCCCTTCCTTAATCAGCTCAATAGGATAAAAAATGAATCGAACTGTAGTACCCGTGCGATCGTGACTCAGGACCATAAAAATCGCGCTACACGCCTTCCTAGGATTGGTCATATACCGGCTTACAAGGCTCACTTTGTATGCTATGTCTGGCATCGTACATACCATAGCATACATCAAAGAACCTGCTATACTAGCATATGGAATGTTATTCATATAGACTCTTTCTACTTCACTACAAGGACTTTGAGTCAAACTCAACTTGTACTGAGGATTAGTCGGTGTTAGAACACGCTTTGAATTTGACATACCAAACTTTTCGGGAATCTTCTTCACGTATGCCTCTTAAGAAAAGCATAATCTCGACTGCTTTCTATATCTCCTGATGTCAATCCCAAGAATTTTGGAGGCAACTCCCAAATTCTTCACGTTGAACTCCTTATCGAGTTCAACATTCATCTTCATAACATCTTCAATAGTGTTGCTTGCTATGAGGATGTTGTAATACCCTGATTTTTACCCCTAAGATCCCACATGTCCTTTGCATCCCATACCACAAAAAAGATCAGAAGCTTTGGTTCTTCTGCCCTCCTCTGAAGGTGTTTTCTTGAGTGAGATCGCCAAGCACCCATGTCCTCTTATTTGTTTGATGTTTGTATTTGTTTATGTTTACTAACCATTAATTAAAATCTAAACAAAATGTTTGTTTTTTCCTTTACTAACTTTTTCAGGAAGAATTTGGATCAAGGATATCAAAATCAGTTCCTCAGCTCGAATAAATTTCATCTGAACAAAGTCAAAGTTGATCTGCAAACAATTCAAAATTCATCTAATAAAGAGTTTCCAAGATCTAATTGATTATTATTCAAGAGACTCTAAGGTTCATGTGTTTATTTCCATGCCTTCTTTGACAAGCAAGAAGAATCGAGCCAGAGCCAAGATAGCACATCAAAAAGGCAATTTTTCACAATTTTCACTGTGGTAATCGATTACCAACATTAGGGTAATCGATTACTCAGTGCGCTTTTTGTGAAAATGTGTCAAATTCAAATTCTGCAACATTTTGGCACCAATTTTCAAATATTTCATCATGAGAATATTCTAGACCACTTCCAAATAATTCCCCTACCTCATCATAATTAATTCCCACCATACACCCTCATTAATCACCATTTGATCTTGATTTTACCTCCAAAATTCAAATTCCAAGCCTAATTTTGGTTCCAAACCACCAAAATTTCTAAGCCTAAATCCTATAAATAGAGGCCTCATTTCATTCATTCTTCAAGCTTTTGATAGCCAAATTCACCTTGTCAAAATTCTTCTTGACTCTCTCAATTTTCTCCAACTACCAAATTCACCAAAGTTCTTTCTTCCATTGAAAGTTAGTAAGTTCATCATTAGAACTTACTAATATTTGAGCTAAACCTTCATCCATTCACTTTTTCATCATCAATTTCTGTTGATCAAGGCTTTGGAGTGTTGTTCTTGGAGTTGATTTGAAGAATTTTTATATTTGAAGTGGTAAACGCTTGATCCACGATTGTTGTTCTTGATACATTCTCCACAATATGATCTACTGTTGATTCTTGTTGCTTGATCTTTGGATCTTGCAAATTGTGTTTTATTGGTGTTATTTGTTGTTGTTTTACTTGAATTTTCGTGTACAATTGCATCCTTGATCATAAGGTGTTTGAAGAAATGATTGATCTAGGATTTTACATTTTTCAAACTGTTTTACTACTGTTTTAGCAGGTGTAATCGGTTACCTTCCTGGTGGTAATCAATTACCCCCCTGTTTTCACGTCTGGATCTGCATTTCTAGTTGTGGTAATCGATTACCAGCATTAGAGTAATCAATTACCTAGTGTCCAGAGTGTGTTTTGGGGACTGTTTTAGCTCCTTTTCCTTTTCCTTCTCCTTCCTTTAGTTTTTTTGCATTGGATTACATTTTTGTGTGGTTCAATTAGACATTTCTTCATCTATTTCTCATTTTCTTTGGATCGATGAAAATCTTCAATATCATTGGAACTTATTTTAAGTTCTTGATGAAGATGGGATCGTTACCTCTTTTCTTTTTCGTGCGGTATTGCTTTCGGAAAGTGATCTACATATAACTTTTCTAGCATGCATTAGCACTAACACCATTATTGACCGGCCTCCCATAGTATGATCTTCCTCATATATTGTGCTACGATTGCTTAACATAGCGCTACATGTGTCTCATATCGGAAAATGATCATTCATGGCCCAAACCTAAGTTTGCAAGCCCAAGGATGGTTGATTATTTGTCTTAGGTCCATCACTTATGAAACTTGTTGTTACGAGGCTTTGGTCTTATCAACCCTCTAATGAGTCTTCATTAACTTTGGCCTAAGTTCATCATTCAACCATCATTGATCATTTGTTCTAACAACTAATCACTAACTCACTAACAATATTAGTGTGCTAATTTTGTTTATGTTTCCTTCTTGCTCCCTATCTCTTTTTTTCTTTTTTTATGCTTTATGATTATCATATTATATCATATTATTTGTTTATGTTTCCATTATTTTTCTTTTGTCCATTTCGACTATTTGTTTATGTTTATGCTCTTTTTTTCTTTTGTCCATTTGGACCAAAAACATTAATAAAGGCTTAAACCCCTAAAAAACTTGTTCTCATAATGTTGGACTATGGTTACTATCCTTTGCATTTGGACATGAAACTTTGGACTTAGAATTAGGATCCTAACCTATGCTTGAAAGTTTGTGATGGAAAAGCTTGGATTTTTGGTACTTGAAGTTCTCCTTTGAAGAATTATTGGGATCAAGGCCAAATCAAAAGGGAAGAATGCTTATGCTATGGAGCTTGCTTGTGTGGTTAGACCGTTCTTATCCTTAGATTTTACCTTTATGCAATAGGATAGTTTCTTGTTCTCCACCACCTTCTTTAATTTTCAAAATCTTCTCTCTTTTTCGAAACCTTCTTGTTTTCAAACTTAAACCGCTTTCATAATAAAACCTTGACTTTGGTCAAGTGATTTTCAAACTTTATTTTCTTAAATAAATGTCAATCAATGTTAGTCATACTTTGACGATTTCAAAAAGACATAAAAAAATACAAAACTCATTCTAACTTTTTGTGCTTTTGTGCACTTTTTCTTTTAAACTTTTC
The DNA here is from genome assembly GCA_022829125.1 of Lathyrus tuberosus. Classification (NCBI taxonomy): domain Eukaryota; kingdom Viridiplantae; phylum Streptophyta; class Magnoliopsida; order Fabales; family Fabaceae; genus Lathyrus; species Lathyrus tuberosus. The sequence continues at coordinate 8,034,765 of JALAZF010000060.1, read as the reverse complement.
AAAAAGATTAGACATGAGTCATCTTCTTTGATGAGATGTAAAGCTCCTAACCATGGTATTTTGTGTAAAGTATGGTCATTTTCCACCTATGATGTTGAAGTGATTAGTCTTGTTGATTTTAATCCAAGCAAATCCTCCATTTTAATGTGATGCAAATGCCTCTTTCATATACCATTGGGTAATTAGTTGAGTATTCTCTCTTGAGAATGACGGGTTGTCTTTTCAAGATAAAATGAATCATAACCAATAGTTTTTGTTATTTGTAGCATAAACTACGAGGCTTTGATCCTATATTGCACTTTGTGGGTACGTAGACATGAGGCGATAAGTCCCTCCAAACACAAAAATCTTAAAAAAAAAATTTCTCTTCTCATCCTCACAATCTCTTTTCAAACAAACCTTTTCAAACCAAAAAGCGTAGATATTTCCAAGGGTTCCTATAGAGTACTATAGACGTTTTGGGTGTTAACACCTTCCTATTGCGTAACCAACCCTTTTAACCATTCTCTGTTCTTTTGTTCTTTTTTTAGAACTTGTTTAGGTTTTGTTTGCTCTTTTTCATTTCCTTTTGGATAAAATAAAAGAGCGGTGGCGACTCTTGCTCTATGAGTTAAGTTAATCAATAGCTTACACTCACAATTTTTACTGCTATAGAAAAGTGGCGACTCTGCTGGGGAGTCTGGTTCTTAGCGGGTTTAGCCTACTTTGATTTATTTATCGCTTTTTGTTTGATTTGTTTGTTATTGCTTGTTCTGTTTAGGTGCTTTGTGATCTCTGTGTGGTGAGATGTCTTATACCCGGACTTGAGTGCACTTATGATAGGAGGGTGGTATAGTCTTGTTCGGCTTACGTGGAGTAGTCCTTACTATGCTGACTTGAGACCCCCCGCTCAGTGGAGGCCCCTTTGGGATTACTGATGTTATACGAGTAGTCGTATTTGGCATTACTTTTTCCGACCCGGGAGCCCGAAAAGCTGAGGACCGTTGAACCTTTAACCCATCTTGGCCTTATTAGGACGTGGTGCAGTGGCTATTCAGGTGTAGACTTGAATCAGTTGTTACGCGATACTACACTCGGACGAGTTTCTCTTTAGAATATTGTTGGCTGACGAGTAGTCTTTTAAGCCGATAATATCCGAAAGATGGATCTATGACTCTGGGAACTTTTTAGAACCTTGTTCTACTGGTGGATATAACTCTAGTACATACCATTGTGGGAGGTTCTTAGCCTTGACTCCATGCTCGCACCAAACCTTTGAACATGTGTGCTTTGTGTGATCTTGTTTATGGTTATTGCATCATGCACTCATGCATTGATGGACATTTTGTTTCAATTGATTTTCAATGATCTTAGAGATTTTCCTTTGCAAACATCGCAGATATTGTGATCATGGACATTGGAAGGAGAAACACTCAAAAGTACTATTTTCGAGCTCCCGATCTTACAGATTTGAAAAAGCTAGTGTCCTTGGTAGTTGATCGCGCAGACTTCAGATCTCGCAGTGGGAGACTTCTATCTATTCTTTCTACTAACATTGAAGACGGAATTCTGAACACCTTAGTGCAATTCTATGATCTTGTCTACCGATGCTTTAATTTTCCTGAATATCAGCTCATGCCGACTTTGGAGGAGTATGCTTATCTATTGGGTATACCAGTGTCTGATAAGGTTCCTTATACTAGTTTGGAGGAAGTTCTTAAGCCCCAAGGTATTGTTGCAGCCACCCATTTGACGAAGTCTGAGATAGATGCTAACCTTATGGTTAAGGGAGGCATCAAGGGTTTGACTTCTAAGTTTTTGATTGGGAAAGCCATTTTATTTGCTAATGCTGGTAGCACATTAGTATTTGAGGCTATATTTGCTTTGCTTATCTACGGACTAGTCTTATTCCTTAATGTTGACAACTTTGTGGATGTTAACGCTATTAGGATTTTCTTGATTGGGAACCCTGTTCTGACTTTACTTGGTGATATTACTTCTTCATCCATCATTGGACTTCTAAAGGGAATGGTACCATCGTTTGTTGCACACATCTACTGTACAAGTGGTTTATGTTGCACTTGCCATAGTCATTTGCTTTCAAGGAGAACAAGAGTTGTTTAAGGTGGTCTCAAAGGATCATGTCCCTTACTCAAGCTAACATTACTTGGTCTTCTTCTGTTTATGATAATGTCCAGATTATTGATAGTTGTGGGGAATTCTCCAATGTGCCTCTTCTTGGCACACAAGGTGGAATTAACTACAACCCGAGTTTAGCTCGCCGTCAGCTTGGTTATATGTTGAAGGATAAGCCTAAAAATATTCATTTAGAGGGTTTGTTTTTCCAAGGAGGGAATGACTCTCTTGGTTTGAGAAGAAGGATGGCTCATGCTTGGACTAAGATTCATAGGATGGGTAGAGGACAGCTTGGGAGACAAGTTTGCATTGCCTTGGAACCTTATACGCTTTGGGTGAAGGAGAGAGCTAAGGAACTCAAAATGCCTTATTCTTTTGAGAAACCCATGACTACAATGGTCGCTACACCGCTCGCTATTCCTTTTGAAGATGTGAAGACTCTTCAAGATGCTTTAGCCAAGATGAAGGAAGAAAAAGATCTTTGGGAATCCAAGTTTCACACTTCAAACCTTGAGAAGTTAGAGTTGCAAAAGCAAATGAAGGAGAAAGATGACTTGATTGAGTTGCTTGAGCGACGTGTTGTGAAGAGACATGGAAAGGATTTATTTTCCTCTACTACTTCATCATCTCATCCTACTATTTCCGGTGCTTGGAAGGGTATTGTGTATCAGCTCGTGTTAGAGAAGACCGCCATGAAGGACAACTATGAGAGAGAGACTAAGAGGCTCCGAAAGAAGTATCAGCTTGGATGGTCATCAGATGCTTCTTAGGATCTTTAGGATCAAGCTTTTTCTTATTGTATTTTGATCCTTTGTAACTTGTACTTCCAAGTGTAGCTCTTTCCAATATTCAATAAAATTAGATGTTTATCAGTATTTCAACATGTGTTATTTCTTTGCGATGTTTGCAATTGCTTTATATTTTAAAGATACTTGAAAATTGAATGAAACATTTGCATTCGCATCATTTTGCATTTTTTCTTGCCTTTTTCCAGGTATCTTATGTTTCTCTTGGTCTTCATTCAGCCAAGCTGTCGCACCAATATAATACTCGAGCTAATCTAAAGAAAAAGATGGATCAATTACAACAAGAGAACCGTGAGCTTCGTGAGGAAGTGACAACTCTGAAAGATAGTTTGGAGAGACTCACTACTATGATGCAAGCATTGGTGGCTGATCAGAGTCCACCACCCCTCCTCCTTCGTCTTCGACTTCTGTGCAAAGGACAGTCATTTCTAAGATTATCTCTACGCCCATCTCTGTGGCGCCTGCCAGTGTTCCTCAATACTGCATGCCATCTGGTTTCCCCTGGGGCATGCCTATTAACTTTGTTCCTGAAGGTTATCAACCACCACCTCCTGAAGTTCCAACTATTCCTACCATTCAGCCTGGGATGTTTGTACCACAATCTGTGGTTCATACCGTTCCTTTTGTTGAAGAGCCGATTTTCCACACTGCTCCAAGTGAAAATGTCAGTGCTTATGAGAAAATGGAAGAGATTCAAGATCAATTTTTTGAAATTCAGAAAGAAATCAAAGCTTTGAGGGGTAAAGAACTGTTTGGGAAAAATACCCATGAGTTATGCCTGGTTCCTAATGTGAAGATCCCACACAAGTTTAAGGTCCCTGACTTTGAAAAGTATAAGGGTAATTCTTGTCCAATGAGCCATTTGATTATGTATGCTCGTAAGATGTCGACTCAGACCGATAATAATCAGCTTCTCATTCACTACTTTCAAGACAGTTTATCTGGTGCAGCCTTGAAATGGTATATGGGACTCGACAGCACTCGAATTCGCACTTTCAAAGATTTGGGTGAGGATTTTGTAAAGCAGTATAAATATAATGTGGATATGGCTTATGGCCGTGACCAGCTTCGAGCAATGGCTCAGAAGGATAAGGAGACATTCAAAGATTACACGCAGAGGTGGTGTGATATTGTTGCTCAGATTAATCCTCCTCTGGAAGAAAAAGAGATGACCAAAATCTTCTTGAAAACTCTGAGTCCTTTCTATTATGAGCGTATGATTGCTTTTGCCCAGAGTAACTTCACTGAGATGGTGAATATAGGGATGAGATTGGAAGAAGGTGTTCGTGAGGGACGATTGTCGAAATATGGTAATTCTACTGGTGATTCCAAGAAATATGGTGGAGGAATGGCCAAGAAGAAAGAAGGTGAGACCAATGCTATTTCTTGTGGAAGACGCAGAAAGAATTATGGTAAGAATAATCAATGTCAGCAACATGTTGCATCTGTTACGCCTGTTATCAATTCAACTCCTATTGTTCAAGCTGCTCATCAACAACGTTCTAATCAATAGAACAATCAACGAGGCCGTTATCAGAAGGACTTTGATCTGATTTTGATGACATATACAGATTTACTTCCTGGTTTAATTCAAAAGAATCTTGTTCAGACCCGTGCACCACCTGATACTCTGAAAGATTGGTCGTAGTGGTATAAGCCTAAAGCTCATTGTGCTTTCCATCAGGGAGGAGCTGGGCATAACACTGAGAACTGTTATCCATTCAAGATGGAAGTGCAAAGATTGGTTAGAAGTGGTATTTTGTCATTTGAAGACACCAATCCTAATGTACAATCGACCCCGTTGCCCAATCATGGTAAGGCGTCTGTCAATATGGTTCATGGTTGTCCTGGTACATTCAAGATTTTTTATATCCGTTAGATTCGAATATCACTTGTAGAAATGCATGCGCTTTTAAGTGAATACCATGATATTGATCATGATTATGCAGCTTGTTGCATCTGCTCTGTAAATCCGTGTGGTTGTGTGATAGTAAAGAGGGATATTCAAGGGATGATGGATTAGAATTTGATTGAGGTCACTGTTAAAAGAGATGAATATCAGAATGAGGTGAATGTTATTGTGCCACACTTTAATATTCCTGAACGAGTTGTTATTTCTTATGATAGTCGGAAGACCGCTGTTACGCCTTTGGTTATTTGGTTACCCGGTCCAGTACCCTATGAATCTGACAAGGCTGTTCCGTATAAGTACAATGCTACCATGGTGGAAGATGGTAAGGAAGTGCCCATTCCTTCTTTGCCTTCTGTGGTAAGCATTGCTGATGTTAGTATAGTGACCCGGAGTGGTCGTGTTTTTGGTTCTGAGCCTCCAAAGATTGTGGATAATGTTGTTGCCGGCAAACGACCTCAAGATGAGAATAATGTCGATATTTCCGGTCAGTCCAGTGGTTTGAATAAGAAGGCTTATGAGGATGAGGTTTTGAAATTGATCAAGAAGATTGAGTACAGTGTGGTAGATCAGCTCTTGCACACCCCGCCCAAGATTTCAGTGTTCTCCCTATTGATGAATTCTGAAGCTCATAGGGAGTCTTTGCAGATAGTGTTGGAACAAGCATATGTTGAGAATGATGTAACTGTTAATCAGTTTGATGGCATTGTTGCCAACCTCACAGCATGTAATAATTTGAGTTTCTGTGATGAAGAGTTACCCGAGGAGGGGAGAAATCACAATTTGGCTTTACATATCTCTATGAACTATCAAGAAGATGCACTTTCCAATGTGTTGGTTGATACTGGCTCTTCTTTGAATGTGTTGTTTGCTTATAGTTGTCTGCTTGGCCGACCCTGGATTCATGAAGCTGGGGCAGTGACTTCGACTCTTCATCAGAAATTAAAATTTGTTCATAATAACAAGCTGGTAATTGTTGGAGGCGAACAAGCGATGCTAGTGAGCCATCTTTCATCCTTTTCGTATGTTGATGTCGAAGAAACTCTTGGAAATCCATTCCAAGCTCTTTCTGTCGATGATAAAGTTGTTAAGAAGAATGGGTTGCCCATGTCTTCTTTGAAAGATGCTCTGCATGTATTAGGGACTGGTCGGTATGACGGTTGGGGCCGAGTTATTGATGTGGTTGATAACCAAGGAAAAACTGGTTTAGGATTTACGCCTGACACAATTAGAAGAGATTTGAAGCATATTGATAAGGCCTTTCACAATGTCAGATTCATCAACAAAGATCACTCCACAACTGCAATTCTTGAAGATGACTCTGAAGATTAGATCTCAGATGGCTCTGAAAATGATTCCATTCCTGCTCAAGATTGTGAGCCTTATTTGGAAGATCCTGGATACGGTTCTGAGATAAAAGATGCATATGTGCCCTTTTATTCCCCTCGACTGAGGCATAAGGAACCCGAATATGAAGTCAGTGTCATCATTGAAGATGATGAAGAGGAAGAACATCCGAATTTCGTGACACATGGACAGATCTGCCAGCATTGGATAGTTGTTGATGTTCCCACTGTTATTCATATTTCAAAGTAATTTGTTTTTGTTTCTTTCAAAAATCTTTTCACTCTGCCCAAGGTGAAAGTGAATTTGTGAGGGCTTTGTTTCAAATTTTATCATCGTCAATAAAATGTTATTTTGTTTATCCATATTATGTTGTCCCTTTTTGCTTTATTTCTAAAAAATGGTAACATAAAAAACCAAAAAATAATAATAATAATGTGATAATCACTTTTATCTGCATAATACTTGCACTTCTTGTTCATATTCTAAAATCAAACATAAAATCATTGTGCAGATTAATTGTTAAACCCATTGAAAACAACGACCCTATGCCCTCTTCCAACTTTGAGTTCCCTGTGTTTGGAGCTAAAAAAGAGGATATTGAGGAGATTCCAGATGAAATTTCTCGGTTGCTTGAATACGAGGTAAAAGCCATTCAGCCTCATGAAGAGCCGGTAGAATTGGTTAATCTGGGTTCAGATGATGATAAGAAAAAAGCCAAGATTGGGGGCACTACTTCAGTCAGATGTTAAGAAGAGGATAGTAGAGCTTCTTAAAGAATATGTTGACGTCTTTGCTTGGTCCTATCAAGACATGCCTGGTCTTGATACTGATATTGTGGAGCATAGATTGTCGCTGAAGCCTGAATGTCCGCCTGTTAAACAGAAATTGAGAAGAACTTATCCCAACATAGTTGTGAAGATTAAAGAGGAGGTTCAAAAGCAGATTGATGCTAGTTTTCTTGTGACTGTTGAGTATCCTCAATGGGTGGCCAATATTGTGCCTGTTCCAAAGAAAGATGGAAAAGTCAGGATGTGAGTTGACTATAGAGATTTGAATAAATCAAGTCCGAAATATGATTTCCCACTACCACACATTGATATGCTAGTAGATAATACTACTAAGTTCAATATCTTTTCTTTTAAGGATGGATTTTCCGGTTGTAATAAAATAAAGATGGCACCCGAGAATATGGAAAAAAAATAACATTCATTACACCCTGGGGAACATTTTGTTACAGAGTGATGCCCTTCGGTTTGAAGAATACTGGTGCCATGTACCAGAGAGCTATGACCACTTTGTTCCATGATATGATGCATAAAGAAATTGAGGTCTATATGGCTGATATGATTTGTAACTCGAAGGGTAAAGAAGATCATATTGAGTACTTATTGACGATGTTTCAACGTTTGGTAAAGTTTAAGCTCCCTTTGAATCCTAATAAGTGCACTTTTGGTGTCCGTTCTGAAAAGTTGTTGGGCTTTATTGTCAGCCAAAAAGGCATTGAAGTTGATCCTGGTAAAGTTAAATCTATTCAGGAAATGTATGCGCCCAAAACAGGAAAAACAAGTAAGAGGATTTTTGGGACGTTTGAATTATATCTCCTAATTTAAATCTAATATGAATGCCACAAGTGGGCCGATCTTTAAAGTTCTCTGCAAAGATTAGGGTTGTGTGTGGACAGAGGATTGTCAGAAGGCTTTTGAAAGAATTAAAGAGTATCTACTTGAACCTCCTATTTTTTCTCCTCCCATGAAAGGAAGACCTCTGATCATGTATTTAACTGTGATGGAAGAGTCTATGGGCTATGTTCTGGGTCAACAAGATGAATCTGGTCGAAAAGAATTTTCCATTTATTATTTGAGTAAGAAGTTCACCGATTGTGAGTCTCGGTACTCAATGCTTGAAAAGACATGTTGTGCTTTAGCTTGTGCTACCAAGCGCCTCCGCCAGGATATATTGAATCATACAGCTTGGTTAATATCCAAAATGGATCCAATCATATATATTTTTGAAAAGCTTGCTTTGACTAGGAGGATCGCTCGTTGGCAAATGTTATTGTCAGAATATGATATCGAGTATCGAACTCAAAAAACGATAAAAGGAAGTATTTTGGATGATCATTTGGCACACCAGCCAATTGATGATTATCAACCTATCAGGTTTAATTTCCCTGATGAGGATGTGATGTATCTAAAGGTTAAAGACTGTGAGGAACCATTACCTAAAGAAGGGCCTGAGCCTGGATCCCGATGGGGTTTGATTTTTGATGGAGTTGTTAATGAGTATGGCAATGGTATTGGAGCAATAATTGTTACTCCTCGTGGTTCTCATATTCCTTTCACTGCAAGGTTGATGTTCACTTGCACAAATAATGCGGATGAATATAAAGCGTGTATTATGGGCTTGGAAGAAGCTATTGATTTAAGAATCAAGATTCTTGATGTATAAGGAGATTCAGCCCCGGTGATTAATTAGATTAAAGAGGAATGAGAGACACATCAACCTGATTTGATTCCTTATCATGATTACACAAGAAGATTGTTAACTTTCTTCAATAAGGTTGAATTTCACCATATACCCAGAATAGAGAATTGAATGGTTGATGCTTTAGCAATTATATCCTCCATGATTGTGGTGAATCGGTGGAATGATGTGCCAAAAATCGATGTTATGCGTCTTGATATACCAGCTTATGTGTTTGCAGTTGAAGAGGTTGTTGATGATAAACCGTGGTATTATGATATCAAATGCTTTCTTCAGAATCAAGAGTACCCACTTGGGGCATCAAAGAAAGATAAGAGAACTTTGAGAAGATTGGCTTGCAGTTTCTTCTTAAATGATGATGTGCTATATAAGAGAAATTATGACATGGTCTTGCTCAGATGCGTGGATAGACACGAGGCAGACATGTTGATAAAAGAAATTCATGAAAGACCTTTTTCTACCCATGCCAATAGACATGCAATGGCTAAAAAGATGTTAAGGGCGAGTGACTATTAGCTGACAATGGAATCTGACTGTTGAAAATATGTGAAGAAGTGCCATAAATGCCAAGTTTATGCTGACAAAATTCATGTGCCTCCAACTCCTCTCAATGTTATCTCTTCTCCATGGCATTTCTCCATGTGGGGCATTGATATGATTGGAATGATTGAGCCTAAAGCATCGAACGGACACCGTTTTATATTGGTGACTATTGATTATTTTACCAAGTGGGTTGAAGCGGCATCATATACCAATGTGACCAAGCAAGTAGTGGTCTGGTTTATCAAGAACCAAATCATTTGTCGGTATGGTGTTCTGAATAAGATTATCACTGATAATGGGTCGAATCTGAATAACAGGATGATGAAGGAATTATGTGATGAGTTTAAGATTGAGCATCATAATTCTTCTCCTTACAGACCTGAGATGAATGAGGCTGTTGAAGCTGCTAATAAGAACATTAAGAAAATCATTTAGAAGATGGTTGTTACATACAACGATTGGCATGATATACTCCCCTTTGCTCTGCATGGGTATCATACATCCGTCCGCACTTCAACAGGGGCTCCCCCTTTCTCTCTTGTTTATGGTATAGAAGCAGTGCTCCCGGTAGAAGTTGAAATCCCTTCTATGAGAGTTTTGACGGAAGCTGAATTGTCTGAGGCTGAATGGTGTCAAAGTAGATACGACCAGTTGAATTTGATTGAAGCGAAAAAAATGACGGCCTTGTGTCACGTCCAGTTATATCAACAAAGAATGCAGAAACCTTTTAATAAGAAGGTTCGACCTCGTGTGTTCAGAGAAGGCGACCTCGTGCTCAAAATGATCTCGATTTTTACCAATGATTCTAGGGGCAAGTGGACTCCTAATTATGAAGGCCCATACGTTGTTAAGAGAGCTTTCTTTGGTGGTGCATTAATTCTTACAACTATAGATGGTGAAGAGTTCACTCGTCCTGTGAATGCCGATACAGTCAAGAAATACTTTGCCTAAAAAATAAAAGAACAACTCGCTAAGTCGAAAACCTAATAGGGCGGATTAGGCAGAAATGAGCGTCTCTGTGGGCTGAAAACCCGAAAGGGCGATCCAGGCAAAAATTAGAGACAAAAACATAAATAATCATCGTGGTATATTGAAAACCCGAAAGGGCAATCTAGGCAAAAGTTAGAGATTATGGCAAGTAACTGCATCTGGCCAAGTCTTGATTGTTTAAAGCAACATCGTCTATCAAGGATTCTGCTTCAATCATCCTCAGCTAAAGTTTTGAGCACAGTGGAATTCAAAGTTGTTAGGGAGAATAGTGGTCATTGCATTTTCAATGTAACCCTTTCCATGTATTTACCAGTTTTCAAACTTTGTAATGATCCATGGAGTTACGCCATTTGCAGACTACCATTCTATTAATAAAATTTGGGCCTTTGTCTCTTTATTTGCAATTCTTATTTTGTTTCTGTTTACAGAATTCCATTTATTTTTTATGATGATTTTTTAAACAAAATGTGAATAATTGATTTAAAATTTTGAAAAGTATAAAACATTTTCCTTTGATTTATGAATACGAAAAGGAATGTCAACGGTTATTCCAAGAATGGTAAGCTTAGTGTTTTCCTCAGCGGGATGCATTCTCACTCCTCTAGTAGAATTTATTAACAGCACCCCAGTGAAGTTTGTTGATATTTCCCTTATAGGTTTGTTGATATTTCCTCAGCAAGGTTTGTTCATATAACCAGTTGTTGACAAGATGATGGGTTCCTTCAAAAATTTGTTATGATGTGATGGACTCATAAGATCCTGTATTTCTTAGTTGAATACTGGTTTGAGTTTTTTCCAGACGAGTGTTGTTCGATTTTTTACCCAGCTATGTCTCGATCTAGATCTTCTCCAGCTGATTATGTTATGGTTAGGTAGTTGAGTAGTTTTGAGGTCCACCTCTCCTTGATGGTAATCCCCACACATAGATTCTTTTTTTTTGCTATCCCGAGCAAAAGTCATATGAAGAATACTCACTCAGAGTTTTACCCTATAGACGTGTTGTTGTTGCTTTGGATGTCCCCAAACAGAGAGCAATGTTTTTTCCTTTAAGAAGTATTGACATAGTGGCCGCTTTTCGGGTTCTATCTTGTCTTGTGGATGTCTTTCTCTCCAGGTTGTTCTACCTAGAGATATATCCTTGATCTCCCGACGGAGGCATTGCATTATTGTTTGAGGGTTTCCCAAGCATAGAGCAGTGATGTTAATTTCTTATTTTCCCCAGCAAGTCCAAGATGTATTTCTCTCTAGATTATTTTATTCAGAGATTCCTCCTAATGAAGATTATGCATCACTTTTTAAGATGTTCCCCGGTGAAGTCGCTGATGATGTCTCTATTCAAGGAGTATTGATATATTAGTCACCTGTTGGGTTTTCTCTCATTTATGATGAGTATTGATCTAAAATCCCCCACAGTTTGACCTTTTGCTGTTTCCCCAGCAAGTCCAAGATGCTTGCTCAGAATTGGTTAATCCTCAAAGAGCTTTTATCTTGTATCTCTAGCAGATCTGACTCGCTTTCCCATTGGAGTTTGTTTATATGTTTACAATCCCTAGAGGATCCTTTTTTTTCGCAACAGATCTCTTCATCTTTTTAAAATAGAAGTTCCTGTGACTTCTTTTTATTATCCCCAAGAAGAGTCGGAGAGGTTTGGGTTATTCTTATTCCCCGATAGTTTCCCTTCCATCCTCGAAGCAGAGTTTATGTTGTTATCCTTTTGTGGATCATTGACGTTAGAAGATTGATATTTGGGTTTCTTCCCAAGGAGTATCTTCTTTTTTCCAGCAAAATTTGAGCCTTGTAGTAGGATTTAGTTTCCTTTGATGGCTTTTGTTTATCTCTTGCAGGATTTCTTCAGCTAAATCCCTAACAGAGCTGCTAATGATATCTCCATCTTGTCGAGATTAGCCGAGTATTTTAGTAGCGCTGTGATGTTTATTCACCTTCTGTTCATCTTTATGTCTGTTTTGTCAGCATATTCATACTCATACGCATTGCATAGCATTCATTCTTTGTGCATAGCATTTTGTTGTTGCATTGTGCATCTTGCATTTATGTTGGTGTTTCCTTGCTCTCTGGTGTTGTTATCCCCACAGAGCGTCTGTGTCCTGTCTCCATTTAGAGTGTCAACCTGTAAGCAGAAAATGCCTATCTTTGTTAATTCCCCACTGAGTTTATGCCTCGTGGAAGATATTTGTTTTAGCACTCCTCCCCAGTTCATTTATCTGGATGGAATTAATCCCTAGTTGAGATATTTCCTCCTCGGGATGAGTTTTGTTTGACCGTTTCTCTCTGGTTTATTCCTGGATTGAACTTTGGTCCCTTGCTTTGGCAATGGAAGCTTATCACCTTTGTCGTCCCGCCCTTTAGTTGGTAGTAGGTGATATAGCTGGCTTATTACCTTTGTCGTCCTGCCCCTTTGTTGGTAGTAGGTAATATAGTCGGGTTTGATTACCATGTTGTAACTACCACTTTGTTGATGGTTGGTAATCTCTCCCTTGTTCGAGTTTATCGCCTTTGCCGTCCTGCCCTTTAGTTGGTAGTAGGTGATATTTCTCGGATCTTTTGAGATTATTACCTTTGTCGTCCTGCCCTTTGTTGGTAGTAGGTAATATTTCTCATGTCCTTTTGGTTGATTACCTCGTCATAACTATCACTTGCTTGATAGGTGTTAATCCCTTTTTTTGAGCTTATCACCTTTGTCGTCCTGCCCCTTTAGTTAGTAGTAGGTGTATAGCTGGCTTATTACCTTTGTCGTCCTGCCCATTTAGTTTGTAGTAGGTAATATAACCGGGTTTGGTTACCTTGTTGTAGCTATCACTTATTTAATGGTTGGTAATCTCTCCTCGTTCGAGTTTATCACCTTTGTCGTCCTGCCTTTTAGTTGGTAGTAGGTGATATTTCTCGTACCCCTTTTGAGATTATTACCTTTGTCATCCTGCCCTTTGTTAGTAGTAGGTAATATTCCTCATATCCTTTTGGTTGATTGCCATGTTGTAGATGCCACTTGATTGGTAGTTGGTAATCTTTCCCTTTGATCATGCTATTACTGGATTTCTGGTAGTAGATGATCTTTTCCCCAGCGGAGATTTTCCCCTCCCTGTTGGGACGAGTTATCCCTCTTTTATTTCCAGTGTTGGTAATTTTTCCTCATTGGAATCTTACTCTTTTTATTATCTTCCCAAGTGGAGATTGTTTCCTCCCTTGTTGGGATGTGTTTTCCCTCTTTCTTTTCCCCTGTGGAGTCATTTCTCTTTGCTCCCCAGCTTTTTGTTTGTCTCCTGTGGCATTTTCTCCCCACAGAGGTATTGTGTATGTATATCATTTGCACGATCGTATCATTTTGTGGTCTCTTAGGGCCAAAAATTGGTTTTATTGTTATATTTAAGTCTCTTCTATCTCGTCGAGACAAAGATGCCCATCTTCGTATCTCCGAATAGAAGAAACTTAAATAGGGGCAGCTGTAATACCCTAATTTTTACCCCTAAAATCCCACATGTCCTTTGCATCCCATACCACAAACAAGATCACAAGCTTTGGTTCTTCTTCCCTCCTCTGAAGGTTTGTTCTTGAGTGAGATCGCTAAACACCACTGTCCTCTTGTTTGTTTGATGTTTGTATTTGTTTATGTTTACTAACCATTAATTAAAATCCAAAAAAAATGTTTGTTTTTTCCTTTACTTACTTTTCCAGGAAGAATTTGGATCAAGGATATCAAAATCAGTTCCTCAGCTCGAATGAATTTCATCTGAACAAAGTCAAAGTTGATCTACAAATAATTCAAAATTCATCTAATCAAGAGTTTCCAATATCTAATTGATTATTATTCAAGAGACTCTAAGGTTCATGTGTTTATTTCCATGCTTTCTTTGACAAGCAAGAAGAATCGAGCCAGAGCCAAGACAACACATCAAAAAGGCAAATTTTCACTGTGGTAATCGATTACCAGCATTAGGGTAATCGATTACTCAGTGCGCTTTTTGTGAAAATGTGTCAAATTCAAATTTTGCAGCATTTTGGTACCAATTTTCAAATATTTCATCATGAGAATATTCTAGATCACTTCCAAATAATTCCCCTACCTCATCATAATTAATTCCCACCATACACCCTCATTAACCACCATTTTATCTTGATTTTACCTCCAAAATTCAAATTCCAAGCCTAATTTTGGTTCCAAACCAAATTCCAAACCACCAAAATTTCCAAGCCTAAATCCTATAAATAGAGGCCTCATTTCATTCATTCTTCAAGCTTTTGATAGCCAAATTTGTAACGCCCCAGTCAGTTTTGTCAGTTTTGTCTTTTTAATTAATTGAGTCGTTTTGAGTATTTTATTATTATATTACTTTACTTCTGACTTTTATGTGAAAGTATGTTATTTTTCGTCGAGAATATATTTTATCGCGTTTTGGGAACATTTGCGAGATATTTGAGTGTAGGGGTATTTTGGGCATTTTGATTTAGTTTGTTAAGTTAGAATATAATAGAAAATAGAAAGAGAGAAAAATAGGAAGGGAAAGAAAAAGAAGAGAAGAAGAAAAGAAAAAGGAGAAGAGACGAAAAGAGAGAATTTGGAAAACTTGGAAATCAATCAACCGACTTTCTAGAACACGATTAAATCGGGTAAGGGTGCGAAACTCGATTATACTACGTTTGTGTATGATTATGTATGTGTTTGTTTGGACGTTTCTTGTCTTTCCATGGCTTTGAGTTCTAGGTCGAAAATGATAAAATGAGTAGGAATCGATGTTTTCGCGGTCGGAAATCGATATAATTTGCGTTGTATGATCACTATGTGTTTATGAGTCATTGCTGATAATTGTTTTGGTGTTGGAATTGATTTGGAATGAAAAATGAGGTTTTTGGGGGTTTTTGGATCGTGTAACCCGTAACAGCATTTTTCTGGTTCTGGTGTGATTCGCCAGGCGAATTTGGGATTCGCCAGGAGAATTGAGTCTCGCCACTAGTTCGCCAGGCGAAGTGCTGGCGAAGGGAGATTCGCCATGCGAATTCGTAAGTCGCCAGGCGAAATCGGAATTACAGAAAGGGGGTAGCTTCTGTAACTCTTGGGGTTTTTCTAAATTGGTGATTCGCCACTAGCTCGCCAGGCGAAGTACTGGCGAATGGGATTCACCAGGAGAAATCCATGGTGAATGGGAATCCGCCAGGCGAATTCCTAAGTCGCCAGGCGAATTTGGCTGTCTCTCAATAAATTCTTTTCTTTGAAAATTCATAACTTTTGATTTGTGGTTCGGTTTGAGGCGTGGTTTGATGCGTTAGAAAGCTTATAAAATGTACTTTATTATGATGAGGGTTTTGAGAGTTGTTGGCCGATTAAATTATGTCAGGAATTAGAAAATGTGTTGTTTTGTTGTCGACTTTTGCCGTTTAATTGTGTGAACTTGATGTGTATGTGCAATATGCTGTTGGTGTGGATATTGTATGACTTGTGTACTGTTGTGTGATGAAATTGCATGAAATACATATTGTAATGATGGTTGGTGGCCTTACGGCAAGAAAATGCGATGTATGGTAATTGTTGATATATGCGTGATTATGGATGTGTATATGTGTGCATATTAAATGTCATGAGTCATTGTATGCCAAGCATCATGATATGCATTGTTGTGACATCCTGAGTGATGGATTGATTCCAGAGGGAATCTCCTATAACATCGTGCGCCTTAAAAATAAGAGGACCTAAAGCGATTTGATATATCGTGCGCCTTAAAAATAAGAGGACCTAAAGCGATGGTTATATACGATCGTGTGCCCATGTGGGGTGTGAGCGATCGAATTATGCGCCTTATACCGAGAGGACCTAAAGCAATCCATAAACGTCGTGAGCCTTATACCAAGAGGACCTAAAGCGACGGGGAACATCGTAGGCCCGACGGGGTGTTACTTGAGTGATCCTCAGTAACGAGCGATGATTCCAGTAGAGTTGCTGAGTGAACTAGTGATGAGAAATATTGGAAGTCGGTACCGCATAGCATGTGCATAGAGTCGTTGTGTCGGTCTCTGTGCATTTGCATAAATCATGGATTAATTGTGCATGGAATTGTGAATGTGAGTGATGAGATGGAATATGTGTAATTGTATTGATGATGAGTGTATTGTGTTTGATTGATGTGTAGTGGTATTTGATACTTGAGAATTGTACTGTGTTGTGTTGTATTTGATCGTGGTACAATTGTGGTGAGAATATTTTACTTGTGCATTTCTGTGTTAATATATAATTATATGCAACTGTAATATGATTGTTTTTCTCACCCTTCTGCTGTTTTATAATGCTCTATGAGGCATTGCAGATTAGAGTTGCTGGAGGTCTTTTTGTGAAGCTTTGCGTCTTCATTCTTTTGTTGGTCGGCTCTGATATGTGACACCGGGTAGTTAGGGAGGCCGTTTGTGATTATTTTGTATTATGTATATGTATCTTTTGGATTGTACATGTATGACTTGATGTATGACAAACTTTCATGATATATATATATATATATATATATGTTGATATTCAGTTACGGATTTTCCGCTTATATTCTGTAATTGGATTGTGGGTGTATTACTACCTGAGATTGTTGCATATCGGTATGAGCAGGTGTTATATGTTTGTTTCAAATTGATGTGACCCCTCGATCTATGCCGTGATATTTTAAATATACTCTGATGAAATTTTGTATTTTTTTTTATCGCTTTAATAGCTTGGGGGTATAGATTGGGGGTGTTACATTAAGTGGTATCAGAGCCAGTCCGTGTCAGTTCGTGTCTGGTTGTGTCAGTCCTAGTCTGTGTGGCGTTTGGAGTGGGCTATTTTTTTAACCATAGTTTCTGTTATTGGAAATGAACAGAATATGGCTGGTAGGAATGATGCTGCTTTGGCTGGTGCGATGCAAGCTATGGCTCGTGCTGTGCAGGGTGCACCTAATGCTGCAGGTAATGATGAGTTCAGGAAGAACAAACCGCCTGTCTTCAAAGGGAGACATGATCCTGATGGTGCACAGATTTGGTTGAAAGAGATTGAAAGAATTTTTTGAGTTATGGATTGTGCGGAGGACAGTAAGGTGAGACTGGGAACTCACATGTTACAGGAAGAAGCTGATGACTGGTGGGTTAGTACTCGTCAGGTGTTGGAAACTGGGGATGAAGAAGTTACTTGGGAATTATTTAGCCAGGAGTTTCTGAGGAAGTATTTTCCTGAGGATGTTAGAGGAAAGAAGGAAATTGAGTTCTTGGAATTGAAACAAGGTAGTATGTTTGTTGTTGATTATACTGCTAAGTTTGTGGAGCTTGTGCAGTTTTATCCTCATTATACTGAAGCGACTGCAGAGTTTTCTAAGTGTGTGAAGTATGAGAGTGGATTGCGTCCTGAGATTAAGCAGGCAATCGGTTATCAGAGGATAAGAAGGTTTTCTGATTTGGTGGAATGTTGTAGGATTTATGAAGAGGATAGTAAGGCTCGTTCTACTCACTACAAGAATGTGAGTGACAGGAAAGGGAAGCAACAGTTCCGTGGTGGGCCGTATGTAACACCAGCTGATAAAGGTAAGCAAAGGGGTACTTTTGATCGAAGGTCAGGTGGAGGAGGTATGTCTAATTCTCTAAGATGTTTTAAGTGTGGTGAGTTGGGGCATCGTCAGTTTGAGTGCAGGAAAGATGTGAGAAAGTGTTCTAACTTTGGAGGTGTCGAACATGTCGTAGCTGATTGTAAACGGAAGAATGTGGTGAAGTGTTTCAAGTGTGGTGAACCTGGTCATATTAGCACAAAGTGTCAGAAACCGAAGCAAACTCCAACTAGTGGGAAGGTATTTTCATTGGCAGGGACTCAGACTTCAAGTGCAGATCGTCTGATCATAGATACTTGTTTTATTAATAGTATGCCTTTAGTTGCTATTATTGATACTGGAGTAACTCATTCGTTTATTTCGTCCGAGTGCGCGAAGTGTTTGAATCTTGTGTTGTCTTTGATGGATGGTGAGATGGTTATTGATACTCCAGCAATGGGGTCAGTAACTACTTCTTTGGTTTGTTTGAGTTGTCCTTTGACCATTTATGGTAAAGACTTTGAGATGGATTTAGTGTGTTTGCCGTTGGAAGGGTTGGATGTGGTTCTGGGAATGAATTGGTTGCAGTTCAATCGGGTTCATATTGATTGTTATCATAAGCTAGTAAGGTTTCCTTCTCTTGAGGAAGACGAAGACTCGAGTTTCTTATCTACCAAAGAGTTTAAGAGACTTTTGGCGGATGAAGCTCAGTTGTTTGGGTTGTTTGCATCTTTGACTGTGGACAGTCAAGTTTCACTTGATGTGTTTCCGATTGTGTGTGATTTTCCGGAAGTGTTTCCAAAGGATATTTCGGACTTGCCGCCAGAGAGAGAGGTGGAGTTTTCGATAGATCTAGTTCCTGGTACTAGACCTGTTTCTATGGCACCTTATCGTATGTCAGCATCTGAGTTGGTAGAGTTGAAGAAGTAATTAAATGAGTTGTTGGAGAAGAGGTTTGTGAGACCAAGTGTTTCTCCTTGGGGTGCTCCAGTTTTGTTAGTGAAAAAGAAAGACGGAAGTATGCGATTGTGTATCGATTATCGCCAGTTGAATACGGTGACGATTAAGAATAAGTATCCTCTTCCAAGAATTGATGATCTGATGGATCAGTTGGTTGGTGCTTGTGTGTTCAGTAAGATTGACTTGAGGTCGGGGTATCATCAGATTAGGGTGAAAGAGGAAGATATTCAGAAGACGGGTTTTTGGACACATTACGGTCATTACGAATATTCTGTGATGCCGTTCGGGGTTTCTAATGCGCCAGGTGTGTTTATGGAGTACATGAATCGTATTTTTCACGAGCATTTGGATCGATTTGTTGTTGTGTTTATTGATGACATTTTGATTTATTCTAAGTTTCGGGAGGAGCACGCGGAGCATTTGCGTATTGTTTTGCAGGTTTTGAAGGAAAAGAAGCTTTTTGCCAAATTGTCCAAGTGTGAATTTTGGTTGTCGGAAGTGAATTTTCTTGGACACGTAATTTCAGGTAATGGTATTGCTGTGGATCCATCTAAAGTAGAAGCAGTTCTACAATGGGAGGCTCTGAGATCTGTTACTGAAATTCGAAGCTTTTTGGGTTTGGCCGGTTATTATCGAAGGTTTATTGAAGGGTTTTCTAAGCTAGCACTTCCTTTGACCCAGTTGACTTGTAAAGGGCAAGCGTTCATTTGGGATGTTCTGTGTGAGGAAATTTTTAATGAGCTGAAGAGAAGATTGACGACAGCTTCGATTTTGACTTTGCCGAATCCTAATGAACCGTTTGTGGTGTATTGTGATGCATCTTTGATTATTCTAGGTGGTGTGCTAATGCAAGACTGTAAGGTCGTGGCGTATGCTTCGAGGCAGTTGAGAGTGCATGAGAAGAATTACCCTACGCATGACTTGGAGTTAGCGGCTGTGGTGTTTGTGTTGAAAATTTGGAGGCATTATCTTTTTGGTGCGAGGTTTGAAGTCTTTAGTGATCACAAGAGTTTGAAATATCTGTTTGATCAGAAGGAATTGAATATGAGGCAACGAAGATGGTTGGAATTTTTGAAGGACTACGACTTTGGCTTGAATTACCATCCTGGTAAAGCTAATGTGGTAGCCGATGCATTGAGCTGGAAATCTTTACATATGTCCGCTTTAATGGTTAAGGAGTGGGATCTTTTGGAATCGTTTAGAGATTTGAGTTTGGTATGTGAAGTGTCGTCGGATAGTGTGAGGCTGGGTATGTTGAAGGTTACTAATGATTTTCTGATGACGGTAAGCGAGAAACAGAAGTTGGACGTGAAATTAGTGGATTTGATGTTGGTTGACGGAAAAGAGGCGAGTGGCTATTTTCAAGTGGATGTTAATGGTGTGTTGAGGTTCCGTGGGCGAATTTGTATTCCGGACGATTCGGTTTTGAAACGGATGATTTTGGAAGAAGGACACCGGAGTAATTTGAGTATACATCCGGGAGAGAATAAGATGTACCAAGATTTGAAAAAGATTTTCTGGCGGTCTAGATTGAAAAGAGATGTGGCTCAGTTTGTGTATGCTTGTTTGACGTGCCAGAAGTCAAAAGTGGAACATCAGAGGCCGAGTGGTTTGTTGCAACCGTTGGATATTCCGGAATGGAAATGGGATAACATTTCTATGGATTTTGTAACAGGGTTGCCGAATACTCAGCGAGGGCATAATGCTATTTGGGTAGTTATGGACAGATTGACTAAATCGGCTCATTTCATTCCGATTGACATCAGTTTTTCTTTGGAGCGGTTACCTGAGATTTATATCAGTGTGATAGTGAAGTTGCATGGCGTTCCATTAAGTATTGTTTCGGATCGGGATCCAAGGTTTACCTCGAGATTTTGGGAAAGCTTACAGAAGGCATTGGGTTCTAAATTGAGGTCGAGTTCGGCTTATCATCCGCAGACGGATGGACAGTCGGAGAGGACGATTCAGTCTTTGGAAGATTTGTTGAGAGCGTGTGTTTTGGAACAAGGTGGTGTGTGGGATAGTTATCTTGCGTTGATTGAATTCACGTATAATAACAGTTTCCATTCTAGTATTGGAATGGCACCGTTTGAAGCATTATATGGACGAAGATGTCGAACACCGTTGTGTTGGCACGAATCTGGTGAGAGAATGGTGGTTGGACCGGAGTTAGTACAGCAGACTACGGAAAAAGTGAAGTTTATTCGTGAGAAAATGAAGGCTTCTCAGAGCAGACAAAAGAGTTATCATGATCGGAGACGGAAGGATCTTGAGTTTCAAGAGGGCGATCATGTATTTCTGAGGGTTACGCCGGTAACGGGTGTAGGTCGTGCATTGAAATCGAAGAAGCTTACTTCTCGATTTATTGGTCCTTAGCAGATATCTGCGAGAGTGGGTGATGTGGCTTATAGGGTGGCGTTGCCGCCGAGTCTGTCGAATTTGCATGATGTGTTCCATGTTTCACAGTTTCGGAAGTATATTCCGGATCCGTCGCATGTGATTCCGATGGATGAGGTTGAGGTAAGGGAGAACCTTACGGTTGAGGCTTTGCCGGTGAGTATTTTGGATCGCGAGTTGAAGCGGTTGCGGGGCAAGGATATTGCACATGTGAAGGTAGTGTGGGGAGGCGCTGCTGAGGGCAATTTGACTTGGGAGTTGGAGATTCGGATGCAGGAGTCGTATCCAGAGTTGTTCGTCTCAGGTAAGATTTTCGAGGACGAAAATTTCTAAGTGGAGGAGAGTTGTAACGCCCCAGTCAGTTTTGTCAGTTTTGTCTTTTTAATTAATTGAGTCGTTTTGAGTATTTTATTATTATATTACTTTACTTCTGACTTTTATGTGAAAGTATGTTATTTTTCGTCGAGAATATATTTTATCGCGTTTTGGGAACATTTGCGAGATATTTGAGTGTAGGGGTATTTTGGGCATTTTGATTTAGTTTGTTAAGTTAGAATATAATAGAAAATAGAAAGAGGGAAAAATAGGAAGGGAAAGAAAAAGAAGAGAAGAAGAAAACAAAAGGAGAAGAGAAGAAAAGAGAGAATTTGGAAAACTTGGAAATCAATCAACCGACTTTCTAGAACACGATTAAATCAGGTAAGGGTGCGAAACTCGATTATACTACGTTTGTGTATGATTATGTATGTGTTTGCTTGGATGTTTCTTGTCTTTCCATGGCTTTGAGTTCTAGGGCGAAAATGATAAAATGAGTAGGAATCGATGTTTTTGCGGTCGGAAATCGATATAATTTGCGTTGTATGATCACCATGTGTTTATGAGTCATTGCTGATAATTGTTTTGGTGTTGGAATTGATTTGGAATGAAAAATGAGGTTTTTGGATCGTGTAACCCGTAACAACATTTTTCTGGTTATGGTGTGATTCGCCATGCGAATTTGGGATTCGCCAGGCGAATTGAGTCTCACCACTAGTTCGCCAGGCGAAGTGCTGGCGAAGGGAGATTCGCCATGCGAATTCGTAAGTCGTCAGGCGAAATCGGAATTACAGAAAGGGGGTAGCTTCTGTAACTCTTGGGGTTTTTCTAAATTGGTGATTCGCCACTAGCTCGCCAGACGAAGTGCTGGCGAATGGGATTCGCCAGGAGAAATCCATGGCGAATGGCTGGCGAATGGGAATCCTCCAGGCGAATTCCTAAGTCGCCAGGCGAATTCGGCTGTCTCTCAATAAATTCTTTTCTTTGAAAATTCATAACTTTTGATCTGTGGTTCGGTTTGAGGCGTGGTTTGATGCGTTAGAAAGCTTATAAAATGTACTTTATTATGATGAGGGTTTTGAGAGTTGTTGGCCGATTAAATTATGTCGGGAATTAGAAAATGTGTTGTTTTGTTGTCGACTTTTGCCGTTTAATTGTGTGAACTTGATGTGTATGTGTAATATGTTGTTGGTGTGGATATTGTATGACTTGCGTACTGTTGTGTGATGAAATTGCATGAAATACATATTGTAATGATGGTTGGTGGCCTTACGGCAAGAAAATGCGATGTATGGTAATTGTTGATATATGCGTGATTATGGATGTGTATATGTGTGCATATTAAATGTCACGAGTCATTGTATGCCAAGCATCATGATATGCATTGTTGTGACGTCCTGAGTGACAGATTAATTCCAGAGGGAATCTGCTATAACATCGTGCGCCTTAAAAATAAGAGGACCTAAAGCGATTTGATATATCGTGCGCCTTAAAAATAAGAGGACCTAAAGCGATGGTTATAGACGATCGTGTGCCCATGTGGGGTGTGAGCGGTCGAATTGTGCGCCTTATACCGAGAGGACCTAAAACAATCCATAAACGTCGTGAGCCTTATACCAAGAGGACCTAAAGCGATGGGGAACACCGTATGCCCGACGGGGTGTTACTTGAGTGATCCTCAGTAACGAGCGATGATTCCAGCAGAGTTCCTGAGTGAACTAGTGATGAGAAATATTGGAAGTCGGTACCGCATGGCATGTGGATAGAGTCGTTGTGTCGGTCTCTGTGCATTTGCATAAATCACGGATTAATTGTGCATGGAATTGTGAATGTGCGTGATGAGATGGAATATGTGTAATTGTATTGATGATGAGTGTATTGTGTTTGATTGATGTGTAGTGGTATTTGATACTTGAGAATTGTACTGTGTTGTGTTGTATTTGATCGTGGTGCAATTGTGGTGAGAATATTTTACTTGTGCATTTCTGTGTTAATATATAATTATATGCAATTGTAATATGATTGTTTTTCTCACCCTTCTGCTGTTTTATAATGCTCTATGAGGCATTGCAGATTAGAGTTGCTGGAGGTCTTTTTGTGAAGCTTTGCGTCTTCATTCTTTTGTCGGTCGGCTCTGATATGTGACACCGGGTAGTTAGGGAGGCCGTTTGTGATTATTTTGTATTATGTATATGTATCTTTTGGATTGTACATGTATGACTTGATGTATGACAAACTTTCATGATATATATATATATATATATATATATATATATATATATATATATATATATATATATATATATATATATATATATATATATATATATATATATATATATGTTGATATTCAGTTACGAATTTTCCGCTTATATTCTGTAATTGGATTGTGGGTGTATTATTACCTGAGATTGTTGCATATCTGTATAAGCAGGTGTTGTATGTTTGTTTCAAATTGATGTGACCCCTCGTTCTATGCCGTGATATTTTAAATATACTCTGATGAAATTTTGTATTTTTTTTATCGCTTTAATAGCTTGGGGGTATAGATTGGGGGTGTTACAAAATTCACCTTGCAAAATTCTTCTTGACTCTCTCAATTTTCTCCAACTACCAAATTCACCAAAGCTCTTTCTTCCATTGAAAGTTATTAAGTTCATCATTAGAACTTATTAATCTTTGAGCTAAACCTTCATCCATTCACTTTTTCATCATTAATTTCTTTAGATTAAGGCTTTGGAGTGTATTTCTTGGAGTTGATTCGAAGAATTTTCAGATTTGAAGTGGTAAACTGTTGATCCAACATTGTTGTTCTTGATACATTCTCCAAAATGTGATCTATTATTTATTCTTGTTGCTTGATCTTTGGATCTTGCAAATTTTGTTTTATTGGTGTTATTTGTTGTTGTTTTACTTGAATTTTCGTGTACAAATGCATCCTTGATCATGAGGTGTTTGAAGAAATGATTGCTCAAGGATTTTGCATTTTTCAAACTTTTTTGCTGCTGTTTTAGCAGGTGTAATCGATTACCTTCCTGGTGGTAATCGATTACACCGATGTTTTCACGTCTGGATCTGCATTTCTAGCAGTGGTAATCGATTACCACCATTAGGGTAATCGATTACCCAGTGTCCAGAGTGTGTTTTTGGCTTGTTTTTTGGACTGTTTTGGTTCCTTTTCCTTTTCCTTCCTCTTCCTTAAGTTCTTTGCCTTGGATTACATTTTTGTGTGATTCAATTAGGCATTTCTTCATCTATTTCTCACTTTCCTTGGATCGGTGAAAATCTTCAATATCATTGGAACTTGTTTTAAGTTCTTGATGAAGATGAGATCGTTACCTCTTTTCTTTTTGTGCGGTATTGATTTCGGAAAGTGATCTACATATCACTTCCCTAGCATGCATTATCACTAACATCGTTATTGACCGACCTCCCATAGTATGATCTTCCTCATAGATTGTGCTATGATTGCTTAACATAGCACTACAAGTGTCTCGTATCAGAAAATGATCATTTGTGACCCAAACCTATGTTTGCAAGCCCAAGGATGGTTGATTATTTGTCTTAGGTCCATCACTTATGAAACTTGTTGTTAGGAGGCTTTGGTCTTATCAATCCTCTAATGAGTCTTCTTAACTTTGGCCTAAGTTCATCATTCAACCATCATTGACCATTTGTTCTAACAACTAATCACTAACTCACTAACAATATTATTGTGCTAATTTTGCTTATGTTTCCTTCTTGCTCCCTATCTCCTTTTTTATTTTCTTTTTTTATGTTTTATGATTATCATATCATATCATATTATTTGTTTATGTTTCTGTTATTTTTCTTTTGTCCATTTGGACCATTTGTTTATGTTTATGCTCTTTTTTTCTTTTGTCCATTTGGACCAAAAACATTAATAAAGGCTTAAACCCCTAAAAAACTTGTTCTCATAATGTTGGACTATGGGTACTATCCTTTGCATTTGGACATGGAACTTTGGACTTAGAATTAGGATCCTAACATATGCTTGAAAGTTTGTGATGGAAAACCTTGGATTTTGGGTACTTGAATTCTCCTTTGAAGACTTATTTGGATCAAGGCTAAATCAAAATGGAAGAATGCTTATGCTATGGAGCTTGCTTGTGTGGTTAGACCATTCTTATCCTTAGCTTTTACCTTTATGCAATAGGATAGTCTCTTCTTCTCTACCCATTCTTTAATTTTCAAAATCTTCTCTCTTTTTCAAAACCTTCTTGTTTTCAAACTTAAACCGCTTTCATAATAAAACCTTGACTTAGGTCAAGTGGTTTTCAAACTTTGTTTTCTTAAATAAATGTCAATCAATGTTAGTCATACTTTGACCATTTCAAAAAGACATAAAAAATACAAAACTCATTCAAACTTTTTGTGCTTTTGTGAACTTTTTCTTTTAAACTTTTCAAAAAGATTAGACATGAGTCATCTTCTTTGATGAGATGTAAAGCTCCTAACCATGGTATTTTGTGTAAAGTATGGTCATTTTGCACCTATGACGTTGAAGTGATTAGTCTTGTTGATTTTAATCCAAGCAAATCCTCCATCTTAATGTGATGCAAATGCCTCTTTCATATACCATTGGGTAATTAGTTGAGTATTCTCTCTTGAGAATGACGGGTTGTCTTTTCTAGATAAAATGAATCATAACCAATAATTTTTGTTATTTGTACCATGAACTACGAGTTTTGATCCTATATTGCACTTTGTGGGTACGTAGGCATGAGGCGATAAGTCCCTCCAAACACAAAACTCTTAAAACAAAATATTTCTCTTCTCATCTCCACAACCTCTTTTCAAACAAACCTTTTCAAACCAAAAAGCGTAGATATTTCAAAGGGTTCCTATAGAGTACTATAGACGTTTTGGGTGTTAACACCTTCCCATTGCGTAACTAACCCCCTTACCCATTCTCTGTTCTTTTGTTATTTTTTTTAAAACTTGTTTAGGTTTTGTTTGCTCTTTTTCTTTTCCTTTTGGATAAAATAAAAGTGCAGCGACGACTCTTGCTTTATGAGTTAAGTTAATCAATTGCTTACACTCACAATTTTTACCGCTACAGATCTCATCTACATAAAGCAACAAAATAACAAGTGAATTTCCAGGTCAAAATCTGAAGTAAACATAATGGTCGAAATGCCTGTTAGTGAAACCAATGTGTGCCATAAACTTGTCGAGTCTCATATTCCATTGTTGAGGAGATTGTTTTAGGCCATACAAAGACATATTCATCTTGCACACATAATCTTCCTTTCCCTTTTCTTCATACCCTTCAGGTTGCCTCATTAGGATTGTTTTATCTAGATCACCATATGGGAGGACAATCTTCACATCCATCTGTTCAAGTTCTACGTCAAACTTCGCCACCATAGCAAACAATATTCTAATGGATCTATGCTTTACAATAGGTGAGAACACATCATTGAAGTCGATACCTTCTTTCTGAGTGAACTCCCTAGACACCAACCTTTCCTTAAAACTCTTCGACATCACTCCTTTGATTCCTTCCTAAACCTTGAAGATCCACTTACAGCTGACTAACCTGGCCTCTGCAGGTTTCTCGATTAGCTCCCAAGCGTTATTATCATGAAGAAAATTCATCTCATCGTCCATGGCTTTCAACAATTTAGTCTTGTCTCGACTCCACATAACTTCCTTATAGTCTCTAGGTTCTTCGTCAAGAACCTCACTTGCAGAGATTAAGACATAAGCTATAAGATCTGCATAACCAAGTCTCCGAGGTGGCTTGATGACTCTTTTTGACCTGTCTCTTGCCAACAGGTAGTCATTATCAGTCTCCTTAGCTTCTACAATAGCTTCTGCATCTTCTTCAACTTCATCTGAGTCATGCAATTCAACATCATTATGCTCCACCTCAACAGGAATCTCTTCTTTCTCTAGCTATTGTTTAGAGATCTTTGAACTTCGACCAATATCATCAGTTTTCTTGAAAGCTACATCTCGACTTGTGATACACCTCCTATGGTCTGGCTCTAGGCACCACATCCTACAAGGTTTGACTCCTTCAGGGTATCCAAGGAACATACATCTCAGAGCTCTAGGTTCGACCTTGTCTTGCCTAATATGAGCATAGGCTAAACAACCAGATACTCTAAGTCTGTCGAGACTAGGTGAATGTCTCGACCAGACTTCTTTAGGTGTCTTTATTCCCAAGGCTATCAAGGAATACCTATTTATCCAATATGCTACATTTATAGAAGCTTCTGCCCAAAACACCTTCTTCAATCTTGCACTTACCAACATGCACCTCACCCTTTCTAGAATGGTTCGATTAAACCTTTCAGCCAAACTATTTTGTTGGGGAGTCTCTGCAGTAGTTATGTGCCTTGCAATACCAAACGCAACACAATATTTGTCGAAATCCTCATTGCAAAATTCAAGACCATTATTGGTCCTCAACCTTTTGACCTTCCTGCCATTTTGGTTTTCGACCAGAGTCTTCCAACTTTTGAAATTTTCAAAAGTTTCATCCTTAGTCTTCTAGATGAATACCCATAACTTTCTAGAGTAATCATTAACTACGGATAGAAAATACTTTGCACTTGAGTGTGAAGGATTCCTTGTAGGTCCCTAAAGATCAGGATGAATGTAATCAAGGGATCCATGTGTTATTTATTTACCTTTGTTAAACTTCATTCTACAGAATTTACCGAATACACAAGGTTCATAAAACTCTAGTTTTTCGACCTTGTCACCACCCAGTAGATTGTGTTTCAACAGTTTGACCAGGCCTCTTTCACTGACATGGCCAAGTCTCTTGTGCCATAGCTGAATCTTCAACATACGTTTTATAGATGCCACATCTGCTGAACCACTTACAACCTCAGCCTCAAAGGTATACAAGCATTGTTTCTTCACGCCTCTCAAAACTTCCTTCGACCCCTTGATTACCTTTAGGATGCTTTGCTCTCCATTGAAAACATATCCTTTATTTTTTAATTCACTAAGAAAAATCAAATTCCTCTTAAGATCAGGTATATACCTAACATCAGCCAATAGCCTTATTGACTCATCTTGGAGCTTGAATCTCACAGATCCAATACCTGCAATTTTGCAAGCTTTATTGTTTCCCAGCAGCACTGATCCACCATCTTCATCATACAATTCCTCAAATACGTCTTTGTTTAGATTCATGTGCCAAGTACACCATGAATCTATAATCCACTCCTTGCTAAAGTCACTGTTTGAAACCACCAAGATATTAGATGATTCATAACCATCTTGCACAATGGCTACATTACCATTATCCTTTGTTTAGGATTGATGTCGTCAAGAATAAACCAAAATATGAGAAAAATATTGAGTTTCTTGAACAAACACAAGAAACCCTATTAAGTTTTACAAAAGATAGAGAAGAAGGAACAAGAATAAGAATTGGTTAAAACTGTTTTACTATTCACTTACTCAATAAGGATTCAAAGATTACAAGTGAATACCAATAATTAATCTCTCTCAACAATTTGAAAGAACTAGCCTATTTATAGACTACTAAGCTAACTTGAGCAACAAGCAAACTTAAACAATTAGGCTTATAAGCAAGGCCCAATTCGACATGCTAACTTAAACACAAAGCTAACAAATTTCGACAGCATACTTGAACATACTTCGACTCCAGCATGCACAACTCTCGTCAAACCATGAAATTACCCTTTTTGACACTAGAGTTCGATCCAAATACCACAACAGCTCTCTCCCCCATACATAGATCATTTGATCGAACTGGGTAAACAAACTTTGTGTATTTTTTGCCATATTTTATCTTCTTCTGCCAAGTTAATTCACTTTCTCATTGCATTAAAGGGTATTATTATTGAAGGTCATTTATTTTAGTTGTCATTGTATTTTGTCCCACACATAAAAAATTTGGTGTGATTGAACTCTAAATACTTCTTTAAAAAGATTTTTAATTATTCTATCAATTTCACACTATGCTTGTTTTACCATATGAAATTCTATGTTTTATTATTGGATTAAAAAAAAGATATTCTATGGGTATCATGAAGTCAAATACACAAAAGATTCTAGATTTAGAGAAACCAAATCATATTTTGATGGTCCTCCAATATACTTTCACATTTTTAGAAATATATTTAGTATTGTTGACACGATTTCTCAATTATTAGATCTCAGGAGCAATATTACTCACCTTGATTTAATTATTAGTTATTTTGATTTTGGTTATAACTAGAAATGGGGTTTTACATGTATAAACATATAACTTATTCTTTTATTGTAAATGTACCAATCATATATATTAGGCGACATACTCAAATCTGTTTTACATGCCATTAGCCGCCAAGTCTCAGTCCTTGACATGAAGTAACACCTTTCATAGCCGACTTGGATTCAAATGACGATGGCGTTATCTCGTCTTCTGCTTTTGCTTAGATGCCGACAAAAATGACAGAAGTTCTTATCAAGGATAATGGTACAAAAAATGAAGGTTTGAATTTTTGCTGCATATAATAAAAAACGCAATGCGTCAAGACTTCGAACCCCGAGTGATTCATGTTTATCTAGAACCCAATAAGTGTCCATATGGCCTTGTAAGACTAGGAGTCAACATTATGAGTGTCCACCAGAGGTGTATAATATTTATGTAGCTGATCTTTATGAGGAGTGTTATTTTGTACTTTTCATTTGCTCTTGGAATTCGGCCCCCTTAAATCACAAAAAAAATGCATTAAGAATCGCATGTATATGATTATGAAGTTATTAATATTTATTCTAAAATTTTAATTTCGAATATTGTTTTCTAAAGTGAACTTTTAACAATAGAATACTTATTTTCATAAAGGTTTCTTTGTTTCCTTTTCTCTTCTTTCTTCTATAACCGAACATATTATTTTAATTCATGAATATAACTCTTCCATAACTGAACATATTACTTTAATTCATGAATATAACTCCTCCATACAACATGGAATTGATGTTCTTCTTGTACAAAAATAAAAATTATATATTATTTGAGAATCGAGATCAAAGGTAATTTTCTTATACAACGCACATTTCACAATTTAATAAAATGTCATTTTTAAATGACAAAATCGTGAATGTAGTAAATTTGTTTGCGAATACTGAACCTTTAAGCATGTTTGAGGGCTGGACTATTAGATTTATCTAACTTTTATGAACTACAATCAAATGTTGTTTAGTTTGTGAAAAATGAGTTAATCGTGATTCTGATAGAGGTTGCATATATAAATTATTTTATTGGTTAAGTGGTCTATTTTAATTAAAGGCTGGGTATCTGAAACCTGATTGGTGTGAACAAAAGTGTGACCATTAACCCTAAGCCCATAATGGGTAGGGATTAGGGTTATATATATTATATGGCTAAGTCTCATCTATAATCACAAGAATCAGAAACATAACTGAGAAATATAACTGACAGCTCCACAGTTTGTCCTATTGAGAGTTGTGAACGGGAGTGTGAGATACAGAGGAAGATCCGGTCACTCTTCTTTTTAGGATTTCAAATCAAGGTGATAAGAACGACAAACCGTTATTCTCAATTCATATCTACAACAAGTAAGTATGATGTTCTAATTTCATATAATAAACCAATAAATAATTCTGCTTATATTTGGCATTAGAGTTTAGATTATCTGAGTGAGGACTCAATTGTTTGTTGATAATCTATAATTGTAATTTAATATATAATTATAATTTAATATGATTGTTAGATAATCCACCTTCTTTTGACATGTCTATTGGCAATTAATATTTGTTGCAATTGAGAAGTCATTAGGTAAAACATGTATTTGTTTGGTTATTTCTTTCATGGGGGAGGGAGGTTGGTCGGAGGTGCGGTATAAGCAGAGGAATGGGAGGAAGTGGGACGACATGGGTAGGGGAAAAGGCAAGGCTGTTAACGATTCAACTTCTTTTTTCATTTCTGAATTTCCTGATAGGATGAAAGCTAAAGATCTGTATAACCTGTTTTCGGATTATGGTGATGTTGACGAGGTTTTCATCCCTAAGAAACTTGACAAGAGAGGTAGGAGATATGGTTTTGTCCGCTTTTTCAACGTTACAGATGAACGAAGAATGGGAGTGAAGCTTGATAACATTTTTATTGACGGTAGAAAGCTGCATGCAAACGTCCCGAGGTTCTCTAAGTCTGGGTTTGCTGAGAAGGAGAACTTAGGTCAACCTCCGTCTCATAAACATAATGGGGACGGAACAAGAAGATCAGGCGGGTCGCACCACTTTGGGAGAAAGTCGTATGCTGAGGTGGTAGACAAGGGTGTGAAAAGCGGTGGTAAGGCCGGGCTACTTGAGTTCGTGGTAGAGGAAGATGTTTTGAGCAGGTTCGAGAAGGCATATGTTGGGAAGGTTATTGAAGCAGTTTCGATATTCAGCATTCAGCGGTTCTTCCATGCTGAGGGGTACTTTGGAGTCAAGGTTATGCCGTTGGGAGCGAATTTATGTCTGTTGGAAGAGAATGAGGACGGGGAGATAGAAGAACTGTTAGCTAGTGCTAAGTCTTGGCTTGACCAATGGTTCAGTGAGGTTAAGAAATGGGAGTGTGGTGATGTTGATCAGGAGAGATTGACGTGGGTTAAGATCTACGGAGTCCTGTGTCATGCTTGGACAGTTGATTTCTTTGTATTTTTGGTTTCTAAAATAGGTAAATTTGTTAGCTGTAATGAAGATTCTCAGAATTTCTCGAGGATGGATGTGGCAGATGTTATGATAAGAACTTATTGTGGTACGACGATCGACGAAGTTTTCAAGGTGGCTATCAATGGTCATGTTTTCAGAATCAGAATGGTGGAGGAGACTAAGTGTATGTTTGGATTGGCTTTTGAAATACCCAGAATCAATTCTAGAGGTGTAGAATTGATTCTGGGTGATTTTAAAGTGTTTGTTTTATCAAAAGTAGAATTGATTCTACCTCCAGAATTGATTCTACTTGAAGCTACAATTTGTAGCTTCTATCTCCAGAATTGATTCTGGGTGATTTTTACACTAAAATTTATTATTTAACTCACTTTTACATAAATGTATCCAAACATAAATCAATTCTGCTAAACTCAATTCTGTTAAAATCAATTCTACCAAACTCAATTCTGCTAGAATCAATTCTGTTCACCGCCAATCCAAACACACCCTAAGGTTTTCAGAAACCTCCCTTCTGTGAATAAGGTTGCGAAAGAATCCATGTCTTCTGCAGAGGAGATAGATAACTCTTCAAACGGTGGAAGCTCTAGGTGGTGGTGCTCGGAGGAAGATTGGAGAGGTGAGGAGTTTGAGGTTAAAGAAGGTGAAGGGGACAGGTACGTCTCTGCTACAGGCAGGCCTATTGGTCCTGGCAGTAGGGTTAATGTTTCTTTTGACAACTCAGAGACTTATTCTTCAAAGGATGTCAGGAAGTGTATTAGACAAAGTGAGGGGTACGGTGCTCGAGGTAGTCTACTCAGGAAGAGTACTGCTGAAATAGATCAGGTGGATGTTGACAAGTCAAATTCTGCAGAATTGAGGGGAGGCTCTTCAGACGAGGTAAATTGTTTAGTAAATCGTATAGTAGTTAAAAAGAAAAACCCCTTAGACTTCTCTTCTAAGTCAAAGGGTAGAGAAGTGTCGTTTGATGGGTTGTTGAAGGCCCAAGCAAATCCTAAGGCCCAACCTCGTGTTAATTCTGTTGGGTCGTGTGGTCCCCCTAAAGATGTTTTTTCAAATGAGGTGGTCTTGGTAAAAGAAGCAGCCCTTGTGAGTGCTGATTTTCCTAATGTTGTTGGGCTGGAATCTGCATCAGGCCCATTAGGCTTAAATTCGAGTAGAAGTGGTCCTTGTGATTATCCTATTGTGGAAGCTTCTGTTGGAGACCCTATTGGCGGAACCAACTTGTCTTCAGAGAATAGAGGTGCTTTTTCTCGTGTTGGTCAAGGATGTAGCAGTGAGGATACTAGAGTTGGTTCAAGGTGTCACTCTGTCACTGACTCTGAAGTTATGAAGGGTAATCTGAGGTTCTGGGAGAAGTATGATAGTAATGTTGCTTGCAAAATTAGAGAGCTTCTGGGTGCCTTGGGGGTATGCGATGAGAAGGGTGGAAAAGACATTGAGAACGAGGTGAGGAGATTGGAGATCAGAGATAGCAACAGCTCGAAGGTGGCTAAGTCTACTGGTTTTTGATGAATATTATGTCTCTGAACATGCGAGGGTGTAGCTCTTCAGTTAAGAGAAAGAGAGTGGCAAAATTAATTCAATCTAAGGGGATTGAGATGTGTTTTATTCAAGAGTCTAAGTTAGAGATTTTTGATGGTTCTATGGCTAGTGCAATTTGGGGTAATGAGGAGGTGGAGTGGTCTTACTCAGGTGCTAGAGGAAAAGCAGGAGGAATGGTTATTTTATGGAAACAGGGTTTGTTGGACCTCTTAAGTAGTTTTAGGGGTGAAGGATTTCTTGGCCTTAACGCTATTTGGAAAGGGAGGAGCTTCTTCTTCGTTAATGTGTACTCGTCCTGTTCGAAACCGAAGAAGAGATTATTCTGGGAGGAATTGACAAAAACTAAAAAAGCTTTTGG
Organism: Lathyrus tuberosus; assembly: GCA_022829125.1. Lineage (NCBI taxonomy): Eukaryota > Viridiplantae > Streptophyta > Magnoliopsida > Fabales > Fabaceae > Lathyrus > Lathyrus tuberosus. The sequence goes on along the minus strand of JALAZF010000060.1, from coordinate 8,000,787 downwards.
TTATGGTGATTGGATTATTGGAGGTGACTTCAACACAGTGGCGTTTAAGGAAGAAAGGAAGGGTATTGGGGCTGTCAAGAATAGGAGTGAGATGGCGGAGTTCAGAAGCTTCATCAGTGATCTTGATGTTGTTGATGTTCCATGTGAAGGAGGTATGTTCTCTTGGTTTAACAAAGCTGGTAATGCTATGAGTAGACTTAACAGATTTCTTTTGTCTGAGAGTATTGTTGATCAGTGGAGAATTAGAGGTCAATTCATTGGCAAGAGAGAGGTCTCTGATCACTGCCCTATCTGGTTACTTACAAACGTGCAAAATTGGGGCCCTAAGCCTTTTCGCTTTAATAACAGTTGGTTGAATCATCCTGGTTTCATCTCTTTTGTGAAGGCTAATTGGTGCTCTGAGGTCATTTTAGGGAGGGGTGACTACGTCCTCAAAACCAAGCTCTCTAAACTGAAGGAGGGCCTTAAGGTGTGGAGTAGAACGGTGTTTGGGTGGATTGACGTTAACATAGAGGAAGCAATTGACGAGTTGAATGATCTTGACAAAGAAGTTAGTTCTTTGGGGTTTGAAAGTTTCGATGATATGGTTAAAAAGAGAGCTTTGGTTTCGGACCAGGTTTGGCAGAACTTGATTCTGAAAGAGGAGATGTTGAAGGCTAGTGCGAGAGAGTCTTGGTCAAAGTACGGTGACTGTAACTCAAAGTATTTTCACCTGGCTATTAAGAAGCGGCGTAGAAGGAACAATATTTGGTCTGTTATGTCTAATGCTGGTTTGGTTGAAGATGTGAATGGGGTAAAAGGAGATGTGAGGCTGTTTTTTGATAAGTGCAAAATGTACCTATTTTTGTATATAAGTTTTGTTGCACTTATCTATACTTTTTGGTAATATCATTCGAATAAACCCCGCTTCGTTTGTAAATACGTTTAGTTTACGTTTTAGTGTATATATTGCGTATCGTGTAAATATCAATGAGTTTAATTGATTTTTTCTCATTTTCGCAGGTATTCAATCAAGGATATCTTGCCATTGTTGTATAGAGCATTGAATAAGCTTTCAAGCGCTTCAAACCGTGCGTCAATCGGAGTTACGGTTCAAAAGTTACGAATAAAATAGTGCAGGATTTTTGGCTGTTCTGTCAAATTCGCCACATGCTCGCCAGGCGAATTGGTGGCGAGTCAGACAGCCAGAAACGTGGAAAAAAAAGGCCAGAATAAGCCGCCTAACTCGCCAGGCGAATCCGAATTTCGCCAGGCGAATTTGCCTGGACAGAAACACCATATTAGGCATAAAAACACAATTTTTTAGGTATGTTTTTGGGGGAACTTTCTCCCAACTTCATCAAACATGTTTTAGGAGTAGATTAGCTTAGAAACAACATTGGATGATGCATCTTGATGATTCAGAGTCGAATTTGCTTCGATCGGCTCCAACAAACCGTGAGAAATTTGTTCTTCTCCTTTCTTCTCTTTGTATCCTCTATTTGTTGATGTTTGGTATGTAAATCTCTTGATACCTATTGTATTTCATCTAATCTATGTTTATGAATATGTTTTGATTCTCTATTGATTGTTTGTCTTTGATTGATTATTTGTGGGTCGTGACAAAACCTATATCGAATCGTTAATCTTAGATTTTCATCTGTCAATGAGCAAGCTTTTGACAGGGGTTTGTGAATTGATATTCATGGTATCTTTTGTTGTATTGTGTTGATTAAGTAGCATGGGTAGCATGAGTAGGATCGATACGGTATTGCGAGGATGCGTGACAATAGCGATGAAGAACGGCGTTCGTATACAGTTGGTAAATTAGTTGAATGCAGGGTTAATCATATGTTTGTATTCTGATTAGGGCTTTGTATATGAATTACTCATGAGTTTGACATGGATGTTATAGTAATATTTGTTTTTTCTGAACTCTAGAGATAGATTTAGACTTAACACTTGCGTGAGTATCAGTTCTTACTTCTCTGTGTTGTTGAGTTGCGTGAGACATCACCAATGAGACAATACCGTTGTTCTCTCGACGTTGCGTTAGACATAACCTCTGTTGTGAGTGATACGTGAGGATATTAGACGAATGAGTGATTTATGTATGAAATGGTCAGAAGAATGCATGTGTTATTGAGTGATCTCTATTGAGTTTCTTTCCTCCGAAGAATGTGTTATTGTTATTTACTTGCTTTTTGTTCCTTTAATTTTCCGTATTTGCTTTTGGTTCGCTTTAAACCAGAACTTTTGATTCATGAGCTTAGAAATATAGAAACCGTTGAATGGCATTCTTTCCCTCGCACTGATCCCTGTGGAGAACGACAAAACTGGGTTACTTATATATTTTTTTGCTTGCTGCTATTCTAGCATCAACAAATTGGCGCCGTTGTCGGGGATTGGTGTTTAGATATTGAGTTGTATCGCATAGTTTCTATGTTTTTAAGCTTCGTACATAATTGTCTATATTGTATATTTACTTGTATAAACACTTGTTTTGCTTTTGTATATACTTGTTTATAGTTGTTTTCCATAAGTGATTGTATATATGTGTTTTCCATCATATTTTTGTTTTTGGTTTACGTTTGCTCTAGTGTTGCAGATTTTATTTGGTATCTACCGGTGACCGAAGCAACATGGAGGGGCTTGTACGTAAATAAGGCGTCAAGCTTACGACGTGAAACAAGCGCGTATTGGGAGGCAACCCAACGATTTGAGTTTGTACAGTTTTATGTTTAGTAGTATAGTTAATATAAAGTGACAATGGATGGAGTGAATGTGAGAAAGAACCAATTTTGAAAAACAAAATTTTCCTGCCCGCGCTTAGCACGTGCAGAGGGCGCTTAGCGCGCCTTGTTTTGCAAAGAAAAATATTTCATTTTCCATCCACTTTCACCAATTTTGGTTTTTATGTTTATTTAGTTTTAGTTCAATTTTGTTAGGTTGTTAGAATAATTTATGAGTTTGCTCTCAAGTTTTGTTTTTTATTAGCTTGAGGATGCATTGTGTGATTTTTCAATTTTGATTGTTTCAACAAGAAAATGTTATGGTAGTGTGAAAAGTTTAAAGAAAGTTGCATTTCTATGGTTTGTGTTTATTGCTTTTCTAGAACATAACATGTTTATGAACCTTAGGATGTGTACAAATTACATGTCTTTCATTCTCTTGCAATTTTTGTTCATTTGTGAATCACTTTAGTTCATAGCCCCATGTAAGGAAACCTCCATTGTTTACTAAATGCTTGGATGACTGATAAACTTTGTTAATACATTTGATTCATGCTTTATCTTTTGATTACTTTGATTTTGTGGAAGCATTAGAAATGATCAAGGCATTTGTTGATATTGAGCACAACCAGATCCAAAAGTATCTTACCCGTGAGTAGTGAGAATTTGTTAGCCCCTTTGAGACTAAAACAGTTTAGATCTCATTTTTAGTGATGAACTTGGTTTATGTACATAATTTGCAAGTTTGGTTCATCATTGAATTTAGTGAGTTTCTAAAATTTCTTCTTGAACCTTTGAAATTGTATACTTTGATTTCCTTGCCGTAAAAAGAAAGGAGCATTCACTTGAGGTTTGGTTGAATTCAAGTTGGGGAGAATGAAAAAGAAGATTGGTAAGTTGCTTGAAACTTTTGAAAAAGTTCAAACAAGCATGAACAGAAAAAAGTGTAAATATGAATGTGAAAAACATAGAAAAAGCATGCTTGTTTGAGGGGAAAAATATAGTGAAATAATTGTGCATAAAGGTAGTTTGAGAATGTTTGTGGTAAAGGAATGAGAATGGTGAGTGAATTTGTAATGTGTAAATATCATTTATCGGCAATTTCGATTCAATGGCCTGTAGAAATGTCCCTTTGTTGTGAACCCGACCTAGCTACAACCCTTAAAGCCCTTAGTGATCTTTTTCCTTCCATATTTTCATTTTTGATTGTTATATGTTGTATGAATTGAATTGTTATTTGCATTGTTTGATATTGACATTTGTTTTGTGCTTAGACTTTGTTTCATATTCGTGGTGTCGTTGTAGTTTAGTGGTAAGCATCGCCTTGTGTGTACTTTTGATTGTATACCATACATTTGTTGTCCGTTTGTAAATACTTGCTGAGCATGATTTCTTGATCAATTACTTTTGTTTCTTTGAGTTGATTGACTTTTGTTTGAGGACAAACAAAATAATAAGTTGGGGAGAGTTTGATAAGTGCAAAATGTACCTATTTTTGTATATAAGTTTTGTTGCACTTATCTATACTTTTTGGTAATATCATTCGAATAAACCCCGCTTCGTTTGTAAATACGTTTAGTTTACGTTTTAGTGTATATATTGCGTATCGTGTAAATATCAATGAGTTTAATTGATTTTTTCTCATTTTCGCAGGTATTCAATCAAGGATATCTTGCCATTGTTATATAGAGCATTGAATAAGCTTTCAAGCACTTCAAACTGTGCGTCAATCGGAGTTACGGTTCAAAAGTTACGAATAAAACAGTGCAGGATTTTTGGCTGTTCTGTCAAATTCGCCACATGCTCGCCAGGCGAATTGGTGGCGAGTCAGACAGCCAGAAACGTGGAAAAAAAGGCCAGAATAAGCCGCCTAACTCGCCAGGCGAATCCGAATTTCGCCAGGCGAATTTGCCTGGACAGAAACACCATATTAGGCATAAAAACACAATTTTTTAGGTATGTTTTTGGGGGAACTTTCTCCCAACTTCATCAAACATGTTTTAGGAGTAGATTAGCTTAGAAACAACATTGGATGATGCATCTTGATGATTCGGAGTCGAATTTGCTTCGATCGGCTCCGACAAACCGTGAGAAATTTGTTCTTCTCCTTTCTTCTATTTGTATCCTCTATTTGTTGATGTTTGGTATGTAAATCTCTTGATACCTATTGTATTTCATCTAATCTATGTTTATGAATATGTTTTGATTCTCTATTGATTATTTGTCTTTGATTGATTATTTGTGGGTCGTGACAAAACCTATATCGAATCGTTAATCTTAGATTTTCATCTGTCAATGAGCAAGCTTTTGACAGGGGTTTGTGAATTGATATTCATGGTATCTTTTGTTGTATTGTGTTGATTAAGTAGCATGGGTAGCATGAGTAGGATCGATACGGTATTGCGAGGATGCGTGATAATAGCGATGAAGAACGGCGTTCGTATACAGTTGGTAAATTAGTTGAATGCAGGGTTAATCATATGTTTGTATTCTGATTAGGGCTTTGTATATGAATTACTCATGAGTTTGACATGGATGTTATAGTAATATTTGTTTTTTCTGAACTCTAGAGATAGATTTAGACTTAACACTTGCGTGAGTATCAGTTCTTACTTCTCTGTGTTGTTGAGTTGCGTGAGACATCACCAATGAGACAATACCGTTGTTCTCTCGACGTTGCGTTAGACATAACCTCTGTTGTGAGTGATACGTGAGGATATTAGACGAATGAGTGATTTGTGTATGAAATGGTCAGAAGAATGCATGTGTTATTGAGTGATCTCTATTGAGTTTCTTTCCTCCGAAGAATGTGTTATTGTTATTTACTTGCTTTTTGTTCCTTTAATTTTCCGTATTTGCTTTTGGTTCGCTTTAAACCAGAACTTTTGATTCATGAGCTTAGAAATATAGAAACCGTTGAATGGCATTCTTTCCCTCGCACTGATCCCTGTGGAGAACGACAAAACTGGGTTACTTATATATTTTTTTGCTTGCTGCTATTCTAGCATCAACAAATTGGCGCCGTTGTCGGGGATTGGTGTTTAGATATTGAGTTGTATCGCATAGTTTCTATGTTTTTAAGCTTCGTACATAATTGTCTATATTGTATATTTACTTGTATAAACACTTGTTTTGCTTTTGTATATACTTGTTTATAGTTGTTTTCCATAAGTGATTGTATATATGTGTTTTCCATCATATTTTTGTTTTTGGTTTACGTTTGCTCTAGTGTTGCAGATTTTATTTGGTATCTACCGGTGACCGAAGCAACATGGAGGGGCTTGTACGTAAATAAGGCGTCAAGCTTACGACGTGAAACAAGCGCGTATTGGGAGGCAACCCAACGATTTGAGTTTGTACAGTTTTATGTTTAGTAGTATAGTTAATATAAAGTGACAATGGATGGAGTGAATGTGAGAAAGAACCAATTTTGAAAAACAAAATTTTCCTGCCCGCGCTTAGCACGTGCAGAGGGCGCTTAGCGCGCCTTGTTTTGCAAAGAAAAATATTTCATTTTCCATCCACTTTCACCAATTTTGGTTTTTATGTTTATTTAGTTTTAGTTCAATTTTGTTAGGTTGTTAGAATAATTTATGAGTTTGCTCTCAAGTTTTGTTTTTTATTAGCTTGAGGATGCATTGTGTGATTTTTCAATTTTGATTGTTTCAACAAGAAAATGTTATGGTAGTGTGAAAAGTTTAAAGAAAGTTGCATTTCTATGGTTTGTGTTTATTGCTTTTCTAGAACATAACATGTTTATGAACCTTAGGATGTGTACAAATTACATGTCTTTCATTCTCTTGCAATTTTTGTTCATTTGTGAATCACTTTAGTTCATAGCCCCATGTAAGGAAACCTCCATTGTTTACTAAATGCTTGGATGACTGATAAACTTTGTTAATACATTTGATTCATGCTTTATCTTTTGATTACTTTGATTTTGTGGAAGCATTAGAAATGATCAAGGCATTTGTTGATATTGAGCACAACCAGATCCAAAAGTATCTTACCCGTGAGTAGTGAGAATTTGTTAGCCCCTTTGAGACTAAAACAGTTTAGATCTCATTTTTAGTGATGAACTTGGTTTATGTACATAATTTGCAAGTTTGGTTCATCATTGAATTTAGTGAGTTTCTAAAATTTCTTCTTGAACCTTTGAAATTGTATACTTTGATTTCCTTGCCGTAAAAAGAAAGGAGCATTCACTTGAGGTTTGGTTGAATTCAAGTTGGGGAGAATGAAAAAGAAGATTGGTAAGTTGCTTGAAACTTTTGAAAAAGTTCAAACAAGCATGAACAGAAAAAAGTGTAAATATGAATGTGAAAAACATAGAAAAAGCATGCTTGTTTGAGGGGAAAAATATAGTGAAATAATTGTGCATAAAGGTAGTTTGAGAATGTTTGTGGTAAAGGAATGAGAATGGTGAGTGAATTTGTAATGTGTAAATATCATTTATCGGCAATTTCGATTCAATGGCCTGTAGAAATGTCCCTTTGTTGTGAACCCGACCTAGCTACAACCCTTAAAGCCCTTAGTGATCTTTTTCCTTCCATATTTTCATTTTTGATTGTTATATGTTGTATGAATTGAATTGTTATTTGCATTGTTTGATATTGACATTTGTTTTGTGCTTAGACTTTGTTTCATATTCGTGGTGTCGTTGTAGTTTAGTGGTAAGCATCGCCTTGTGTGTACTTTTGATTGTATACCATACATTTGTTGTCCGTTTGTAAATACTTGCTGAGCATGATTTCTTGATCAATTACTTTTGTTTCTTTGAGTTGATTGACTTTTGTTTGAGGACAAACAAAATAATAAGTTGGGGAGAGTTTGATAAGTGCAAAATGTACCTATTTTTGTATATAAGTTTTGTTGCACTTATCTATACTTTTTGGTAATATCATTCGAATAAACCCCGCTTCGTTTGTAAATACGTTTAGTTTACGTTTTAGTGTATATATTGCGTATCGTGTAAATATCAATGAGTTTAATTGATTTTTTCTCATTTTCGCAGGTATTCAATCAAGGATATCTTGCCATTGTTATATAGAGCATTGAATAAGCTTTCAAGCACTTCAAACTGTGCGTCAATCGGAGTTACGGTTCAAAAGTTACGAATAAAACAGTGCAGGATTTTTGGCTGTTCTGTCAAATTCGCCACATGCTCGCCAGGCGAATTGGTGGCGAGTCAGACAGCCAGAAACGTGGAAAAAAAGGCCAGAATAAGCCGCCTAACTCGCCAGGCGAATCCGAATTTCGCCAGGCGAATTTGCCTGGACAGAAACACCATATTAGGCATAAAAACACAATTTTTTAGGTATGTTTTTGGGGGAACTTTCTCCCAACTTCATCAAACATGTTTTAGGAGTAGATTAGCTTAGAAACAACATTGGATGATGCATCTTGATGATTCGGAGTCGAATTTGCTTCGATCGGCTCCGACAAACCGTGAGAAATTTGTTCTTCTCCTTTCTTCTATTTGTATCCTCTATTTGTTGATGTTTGGTATGTAAATCTCTTGATACCTATTGTATTTCATCTAATCTATGTTTATGAATATGTTTTGATTCTCTATTGATTATTTGTCTTTGATTGATTATTTGTGGGTCGTGACAAAACCTATATCGAATCGTTAATCTTAGATTTTCATCTGTCAATGAGCAAGCTTTTGACAGGGGTTTGTGAATTGATATTCATGGTATCTTTTGTTGTATTGTGTTGATTAAGTAGCATGGGTAGCATGAGTAGGATCGATACGGTATTGCGAGGATGCGTGATAATAGCGATGAAGAACGGCGTTCGTATACAGTTGGTAAATTAGTTGAATGCAGGGTTAATCATATGTTTGTATTCTGATTAGGGCTTTGTATATGAATTACTCATGAGTTTGACATGGATGTTATAGTAATATTTGTTTTTTCTGAACTCTAGAGATAGATTTAGACTTAACACTTGCGTGAGTATCAGTTCTTACTTCTCTGTGTTGTTGAGTTGCGTGAGACATCACCAATGAGACAATACCGTTGTTCTCTCGACGTTGCGTTAGACATAACCTCTGTTGTGAGTGATACGTGAGGATATTAGACGAATGAGTGATTTGTGTATGAAATGGTCAGAAGAATGCATGTGTTATTGAGTGATCTCTATTGAGTTTCTTTCCTCCGAAGAATGTGTTATTGTTATTTACTTGCTTTTTGTTCCTTTAATTTTCCGTATTTGCTTTTGGTTCGCTTTAAACCAGAACTTTTGATTCATGAGCTTAGAAATATAGAAACCGTTGAATGGCATTCTTTCCCTCGCACTGATCCCTGTGGAGAACGACAAAACTGGGTTACTTATATATTTTTTTGCTTGCTGCTATTCTAGCATCAACAAATTGGCGCCGTTGTCGGGGATTGGTGTTTAGATATTGAGTTGTATCGCATAGTTTCTATGTTTTTAAGCTTCGTACATAATTGTCTATATTGTATATTTACTTGTATAAACACTTGTTTTGCTTTTGTATATACTTGTTTATAGTTGTTTTCCATAAGTGATTGTATATATGTGTTTTCCATCATATTTTTGTTTTTGGTTTACGTTTGCTCTAGTGTTGCAGATTTTATTTGGTATCTACCGGTGACCGAAGCAACATGGAGGGGCTTGTACGTAAATAAGGCGTCAAGCTTACGACGTGAAACAAGCGCGTATTGGGAGGCAACCCAACGATTTGAGTTTGTACAGTTTTATGTTTAGTAGTATAGTTAATATAAAGTGACAATGGATGGAGTGAATGTGAGAAAGAACCAATTTTGAAAAACAAAATTTTCCTGCCCGCGCTTAGCACGTGCAGAGGGCGCTTAGCGCGCCTTGTTTTGCAAAGAAAAATATTTCATTTTCCATCCACTTTCACCAATTTTGGTTTTTATGTTTATTTAGTTTTAGTTCAATTTTGTTAGGTTGTTAGAATAATTTATGAGTTTGCTCTCAAGTTTTGTTTTTTATTAGCTTGAGGATGCATTGTGTGATTTTTCAATTTTGATTGTTTCAACAAGAAAATGTTATGGTAGTGTGAAAAGTTTAAAGAAAGTTGCATTTCTATGGTTTGTGTTTATTGCTTTTCTAGAACATAACATGTTTATGAACCTTAGGATGTGTACAAATTACATGTCTTTCATTCTCTTGCAATTTTTGTTCATTTGTGAATCACTTTAGTTCATAGCCCCATGTAAGGAAACCTCCATTGTTTACTAAATGCTTGGATGACTGATAAACTTTGTTAATACATTTGATTCATGCTTTATCTTTTGATTACTTTGATTTTGTGGAAGCATTAGAAATGATCAAGGCATTTGTTGATATTGAGCACAACCAGATCCAAAAGTATCTTACCCGTGAGTAGTGAGAATTTGTTAGCCCCTTTGAGACTAAAACAGTTTAGATCTCATTTTTAGTGATGAACTTGGTTTATGTACATAATTTGCAAGTTTGGTTCATCATTGAATTTAGTGAGTTTCTAAAATTTCTTCTTGAACCTTTGAAATTGTATACTTTGATTTCCTTGCCGTAAAAAGAAAGGAGCATTCACTTGAGGTTTGGTTGAATTCAAGTTGGGGAGAATGAAAAAGAAGATTGGTAAGTTGCTTGAAACTTTTGAAAAAGTTCAAACAAGCATGAACAGAAAAAAGTGTAAATATGAATGTGAAAAACATAGAAAAAGCATGCTTGTTTGAGGGGAAAAATATAGTGAAATAATTGTGCATAAAGGTAGTTTGAGAATGTTTGTGGTAAAGGAATGAGAATGGTGAGTGAATTTGTAATGTGTAAATATCATTTATCGGCAATTTCGATTCAATGGCCTGTAGAAATGTCCCTTTGTTGTGAACCCGACCTAGCTACAACCCTTAAAGCCCTTAGTGATCTTTTTCCTTCCATATTTTCATTTTTGATTGTTATATGTTGTATGAATTGAATTGTTATTTGCATTGTTTGATATTGACATTTGTTTTGTGCTTAGACTTTGTTTCATATTCGTGGTGTCGTTGTAGTTTAGTGGTAAGCATCGCCTTGTGTGTACTTTTGATTGTATACCATACATTTGTTGTCCGTTTGTAAATACTTGCTGAGCATGATTTCTTGATCAATTACTTTTGTTTCTTTGAGTTGATTGACTTTTGTTTGAGGACAAACAAAATAATAAGTTGGGGAGAGTTTGATAAGTGCAAAATGTACCTATTTTTGTATATAAGTTTTGTTGCACTTATCTATACTTTTTGGTAATATCATTCGAATAAACCCCGCTTCGTTTGTAAATACGTTTAGTTTACGTTTTAGTGTATATATTGCGTATCGTGTAAATATCAATGAGTTTAATTGATTTTTTCTCATTTTCGCAGGTATTCAATCAAGGATATCTTTCCATTGTTATATAGAGCATTGAATAAGCTTTCAAGCACTTCAAACTGTGCGTCAATCGGAGTTACGGTTCAAAAGTTACGAATAAAACAGTGCAGGATTTTTGGCTGTTCTGTCAAATTCGCCACATGCTCGCCAGGCGAATTGGTGGCGAGTCAGACAGCCAGAAACGTGGAAAAAAAGGCCAGAATAAGCCGCCTAACTCGCCAGGCGAATCCGAATTTCGCCAGGCGAATTTGCCTGGACAGAAACACCATATTAGGCATAAAAACACAATTTTTTAGGTATGTTTTTGGGGGAACTTTCTCCCAACTTCATCAAACATGTTTTAGGAGTAGATTAGCTTAGAAACAACATTGGATGATGCATCTTGATGATTCGGAGTCGAATTTGCTTCGATCGGCTCCGACAAACCGTGAGAAATTTGTTCTTCTCCTTTCTTCTATTTGTATCCTCTATTTGTTGATGTTTGGTATGTAAATCTCTTGATACCTATTGTATTTCATCTAATCTATGTTTATGAATATGTTTTGATTCTCTATTGATTATTTGTCTTTGATTGATTATTTGTGGGTCGTGACAAAACCTATATCGAATCGTTAATCTTAGATTTTCATCTGTCAATGAGCAAGCTTTTGACAGGGGTTTGTGAATTGATATTCATGGTATCTTTTGTTGTATTGTGTTGATTAAGTAGCATGGGTAGCATGAGTAGGATCGATACGGTATTGCGAGGATGCGTGATAATAGCGATGAAGAACGGCGTTCGTATACAGTTGGTAAATTAGTTGAATGCAGGGTTAATCATATGTTTGTATTCTGATTAGGGCTTTGTATATGAATTACTCATGAGTTTGACATGGATGTTATAGTAATATTTGTTTTTTCTGAACTCTAGAGATAGATTTAGACTTAACACTTGCGTGAGTATCAGTTCTTACTTCTCTGTGTTGTTGAGTTGCGTGAGACATCACCAATGAGACAATACCGTTGTTCTCTTGACGTTACGTTAGACATAACCTCTGTTGTGAGTGATACGTGAGGATATTAGACGAATGAGTGATTTGTGTATGAAATGGTCGGAAGAATGCATGTGTTATTGAGTGATCTCTATTGAGTTTCTTTCCTCCGAAGAATGTGTTATTGTTATTTACTTGCTTTTTGTTCCTTTAATTTTCCGTATTTGCTTTTGGTTCGCTTTAAACCAGAACTTTTGATTCATGAGCTTAGAAATATAGAAACCGTTGAATGGCATTCTTTCCCTCGCACTGATCCCTGTGGAGAACGACAAAACTGGGTTACTTATATATTTTTTTGCTTGCTGCTATTCTAGCATCAACAAATTGGCGCCGTTGTCGGGGATTGGTGTTTAGATATTGAGTTGTATCGCATAGTTTCTATGTTTTTAAGCTTCGTACATAATTGTCTATATTGTATATTTACTTGTATAAACACTTGTTTTGCTTTTGTATATACTTGTTTATAGTTGTTTTCCATAAGTGATTGTATATATGTGTTTTCCATCATATTTTTGTTTTTGGTTTACGTTTGCTCTAGTGTTGCAGATTTTATTTGGTATCTACCGGTGACCGAAGCAACATGGAGGGGCTTGTACGTAAATAAGGCGTCAAGCTTACGACGTGAAACAAGCGCGTATTGGGAGGCAACCCAACGATTTGAGTTTGTACAGTTTTATGTTTAGTAGTATAGTTAATATAAAGTGACAATGGATGGAGTGAATGTGAGAAAGAACCAATTTTGAAAAACAAAATTTTCCTGCCCGCGCTTAGCACGTGCAGAGGGCGCTTAGCGCGCCTTGTTTTGCAAAGAAAAATATTTCATTTTCCATCCACTTTCACCAATTTTGGTTTTTATGTTTATTTAGTTTTAGTTCAATTTTGTTAGGTTGTTAGAATAATTTATGAGTTTGCTCTCAAGTTTTGTTTTTTATTAGCTTGAGGATGCATTGTGTGATTTTTCAATTTTGATTGTTTCAACAAGAAAATGTTATGGTAGTGTGAAAAGTTTAAAGAAAGTTGCATTTCTATGGTTTGTGTTTATTGCTTTTCTAGAACATAACATGTTTATGAACCTTAGGATGTGTACAAATTACATGTCTTTCATTCTCTTGCAATTTTTGTTCATTTGTGAATCACTTTAGTTCATAGCCCCATGTAAGGAAACCTCCATTGTTTACTAAATGCTTGGATGACTGATAAACTTTGTTAATACATTTGATTCATGCTTTATCTTTTGATTACTTTGATTTTGTGGAAGCATTAGAAATGATCAAGGCATTTGTTGATATTGAGCACAACCAGATCCAAAAGTATCTTACCCGTGAGTAGTGAGAATTTGTTAGCCCCTTTGAGACTAAAACAGTTTAGATCTCATTTTTAGTGATGAACTTGGTTTATGTACATAATTTGCAAGTTTGGTTCATCATTGAATTTAGTGAGTTTCTAAAATTTCTTCTTGAACCTTTGAAATTGTATACTTTGATTTCCTTGCCGTAAAAAGAAAGGAGCATTCACTTGAGGTTTGGTTGAATTCAAGTTGGGGAGAATGAAAAAGAAGATTGGTAAGTTGCTTGAAACTTTTGAAAAAGTTCAAACAAGCATGAACAGAAAAAAGTGTAAATATGAATGTGAAAAACATAGAAAAAGCATGCTTGTTTGAGGGGAAAAATATAGTGAAATAATTGTGCATAAAGGTAGTTTGAGAATGTTTGTGGTAAAGGAATGAGAATGGTGAATGAATTTGTAATGTGTAAATATCATTTATCGGCAATTTCGATTCAATGGCCTGTAGAAATGTCCCTTTGTTGTGAACCCGACCTAGCTATAACCCTTAAAGCCCTTAGTGATCTTTTTCCTTCCATATTTTCATTTTTGATTGTTATATGTTGTATGAATTGAATTGTTATTTGCATTGTTTGATATTGACATTTGTTTTGTGCTTAGACTTTGTTTCATATTCGTGGTGTCGTTGTAGTTTAGTGGTAAGCATCGCCTTGTGTGTACTTTTGATTGTATACCATACATTTGTTGTCCGTTTGTAAATACTTGCTGAGCATGATTTCTTGATCAATTACTTTTGTTTCTTTGAGTTGATTGACTTTTGTTTGAGGACAAACAAAATAATAAGTTGGGGAGAGTTTGATAAGTGCAAAATGTACCTATTTTTGTATATAAGTTTTGTTGCACTTATCTATACTTTTTGGTAATATCATTCGAATAAACCCCGCTTCGTTTGTAAATACGTTTAGTTTACGTTTTAGTGTATATATTGCGTATCGTGTAAATATCAATGAGTTTAATTGATTTTTTCTCATTTTCGCAGGTATTCAATCAAGGATATCTTGCCATTGTTATATAGAACATTGAATAAGCTTTCAAGCACTTCAAACTGTGCGTCAATCGGAGTTACGGTTCAAAAGTTACGAATAAAACAGTGCAGGATTTTTGGCTGTTCTGTCAAATTCGCCACATGCTCGCCAGGCGAATTGGTGGCGAGTCAGACAGCCAGAAACGTGGAAAAAAAGGCCAGAATAAGCCGCCAAACTCGCCAGGCGAATCCGAATTTCGCCAGGCGAATTTGCCTGGACAGAAACACCATATTAGGCATAAAAACACAATTTTTTAGGTATGTTTTTGGGGGAACTTTCTCCCAACTTCATCAAACATGTTTTAGGAGTAGATTAGCTTAGAAACAACATTGGATGATGCATCTTGATGATTCGGAGTCGAATTTGCTTCGATCGGCTCCGACAAACCGTGAGAAATTTGTTCTTCTCCTTTCTTCTATTTGTATCCTCTATTTGTTGATGTTTGGTATGTAAATCTCTTGATACCTATTGTATTTCATCTAATCTATGTTTATGAATATGTTTTGATTCTCTATTGATTATTTGTCTTTGATTGATTATTTGTGGGTCGTGACAAAACCTATATCGAATCGTTAATCTTAGATTTTCATCTGTCAATGAGCAAGCTTTTGACAGGGGTTTGTGAATTGATATTCATGGTATCTTTTGTTGTATTGTGTTGATTAAGTAGCATGGGTAGCATGAGTAGGATCGATACGGTATTGCGAGGATGCGTGATAATAGCGATGAAGAACGGCGTTCGTATACAGTTGGTAAATTAGTTGAATGCAGGGTTAATCATATGTTTGTATTCTGATTAGGGCTTTGTATATGAATTACTCATGAGTTTGACATGGATGTTATAGTAATATTTGTTTTGTCTGAACTCTAGAGATAGATTTAGACTTAACACTTGCGTGAGTATCAGTTCTTACTTCTCTATGTTGTTGAGTTGCGTGAGACATCACCAATGAGACAATACCGTTGTTCTCTTGACGTTACGTTAGACATAACCTCTGTTGTGAGTGATACGTGAGGATATTAGACGAATGAGTGATTTGTGTATGAAATGGTCGGAAGAATGCATGTGTTATTGAGTGATCTCTATTGAGTTTCTTTCCTCCGAAGAATGTGTTATTGTTATTTACTTGCTTTTTGTTCCTTTAATTTTCCGTATTTGCTTTTGGTTCGCTTTAAACCAGAACTTTTGATTCATGAGCTTAGAAATATAGAAACCGTTGAATGGCATTCTTTCCCTCGCACTGATCCCTGTGGAGAACGACAAAACTGGGTTACTTATATATTTTTTTGCTTGCTGCTATTCTAGCATCAACAAATTGGCGCCGTTGTCGGGGATTGGTGTTTAGATATTGAGTTGTATCGCATAGTTTCTATGTTTTTAAGCTTCGTACATAATTGTCTATATTGTATATTTACTTGTATAAACACTTGTTTTGCTTTTGTATATACTTGTTTATAGTTGTTTTCCATAAGTGATTGTATATATGTGTTTTCCATCATATTTTTGTTTTTGGTTTACGTTTGCTCTAGTGTTGCAGATTTTATTTGGTATCTACCGGTGACCGAAGCAACATGGAGGGGCTTGTACGTAAATAAGGCGTCAAGCTTACGACGTGAAACAAGCGCGTATTGGGAGGCAACCCAACGATTTGAGTTTGTACAGTTTTATGTTTAGTAGTATAGTTAATATAAAGTGACAATGGATGGAGTGAATGTGAGAAAGAACCAATTTTGAAAAACAAAATTTTCCTGCCCGCGCTTAGCACGTGCAGAGGGCGCTTAGCGCGCCTTGTTTTGCAAAGAAAAATATTTCATTTTCCATCCACTTTCACCAATTTTGGTTTTTATGTTTATTTAGTTTTAGTTCAATTTTGTTAGGTTGTTAGAATAATTTATGAGTTTGCTCTCAAGTTTTGTTTTTTATTAGCTTGAGGATGCATTGTGTGATTTTTCAATTTTGATTGTTTCAACAAGAAAATGTTATGGTAGTGTGAAAAGTTTAAAGAAAGTTGCATTTCTATGGTTTGTGTTTATTGCTTTTCTAGAACATAACATGTTTATGAACCTTAGGATGTGTACAAATTACATGTCTTTCATTCTCTTGCAATTTTTGTTCATTTGTGAATCACTTTAGTTCATAGCCCCATGTAAGGAAACCTCCATTGTTTACTAAATGCTTGGATGACTGATAAACTTTGTTAATACATTTGATTCATGCTTTATCTTTTGATTACTTTGATTTTGTGGAAGCATTAGAAATGATCAAGGCATTTGTTGATATTGAGCACAACCAGATCCAAAAGTATCTTACCCGTGAGTAGTGAGAATTTGTTAGCCCCTTTGAGACTAAAACAGTTTAGATCTCATTTTTAGTGATGAACTTGGTTTATGTACATAATTTGCAAGTTTGGTTCATCATTGAATTTAGTGAGTTTCTAAAATTTCTTCTTGAACCTTTGAAATTGTATACTTTGATTTCCTTGCCGTAAAAAGAAAGGAGCATTCACTTGAGGTTTGGTTGAATTCAAGTTGGGGAGAATGAAAAAGAAGATTGGTAAGTTGCTTGAAACTTTTGAAAAAGTTCAAACAAGCATGAACAGAAAAAAGTGTAAATATGAATGTGAAAAACATAGAAAAAGCATGCTTGTTTGAGGGGAAAAATATAGTGAAATAATTGTGCATAAAGGTAGTTTGAGAATGTTTGTGGTAAAGGAATGAGAATGGTGAGTGAATTTGTAATGTGTAAATATCATTTATCGGCAATTTCGATTCAATGGCCTGTAGAAATGTCCCTTTGTTGTGAACCCGACCTAGCTACAACCCTTAAAGCCCTTAGTGATCTTTTTCCTTCCATATTTTCATTTTTGATTGTTATATGTTGTATGAATTGAATTGTTATTTGCATTGTTTGATATTGACATTTGTTTTGTGCTTAGACTTTGTTTCATATTCGTGGTGTCGTTGTAGTTTAGTGGTAAGCATCGCCTTGTGTGTACTTTTGATTGTATACCATACATTTGTTGTCCGTTTGTAAATACTTGCTGAGCATGATTTCTTGATCAATTACTTTTGTTTCTTTGAGTTGATTGACTTTTGTTTGAGGACAAACAAAATAATAAGTTGGGGAGAGTTTGATAAGTGCAAAATGTACCTATTTTTGTATATAAGTTTTGTTGCACTTATCTATACTTTTTGGTAATATCATTCGAATAAACCCCGCTTCGTTTGTAAATACGTTTAGTTTACGTTTTAGTGTATATATTGCGTATCGTGTAAATATCAATGAGTTTAATTGATTTTTTCTCATTTTCGCAGGTATTCAATCAAGGATATCTTGCCATTGTTATATAGAGCATTGAATAAGCTTTCAAGCACTTCAAACTGTGCGTCAATCGGAGTTACGGTTCAAAAGTTACGAATAAAACAGTGCAGGATTTTTGGCTGTTCTGTCAAATTCGCCACATGCTCGCCAGGCGAATTGGTGGCGAGTCAGACAGCCAGAAACGTGGAAAAAAAGGCCAGAATAAGCCGCCTAACTCGCCAGGCGAATCCGAATTTCGCCAGGCGAATTTGCCTGGACAGAAACACCATATTAGGCATAAAAACACAATTTTTTAGGTATGTTTTTGGGGGAACTTTCTCCCAACTTCATCAAACATGTTTTAGGAGTAGATTAGCTTAGAAACAACATTGGATGATGCATCTTGATGATTCGGAGTCGAATTTGCTTCGATCGGCTCCGACAAACCGTGAGAAATTTGTTCTTCTCCTTTCTTCTATTTGTATCCTCTATTTGTTGATGTTTGGTATGTAAATCTCTTGATACCTATTGTATTTCATCTAATCTATGTTTATGAATATGTTTTGATTCTCTATTGATTATTTGTCTTTGATTGATTATTTGTGGGTCGTGACAAAACCTATATCGAATCGTTAATCTTAGATTTTCATCTGTCAATGAGCAAGCTTTTGACAGGGGTTTGTGAATTGATATTCATGGTATCTTTTGTTGTATTGTGTTGATTAAGTAGCATGGGTAGCATGAGTAGGATCGATACGGTATTGCGAGGATGCGTGATAATAGCGATGAAGAACGGCGTTCGTATACAGTTGGTAAATTAGTTGAATGCAGGGTTAATCATATGTTTGTATTCTGATTAGGGCTTTGTATATGAATTACTCATGAGTTTGACATGGATGTTATAGTAATATTTGTTTTGTCTGAACTCTAGAGATAGATTTAGACTTAACACTTGCGTGAGTATCAGTTCTTACTTCTCTATGTTGTTGAGTTGCGTGAGACATCACCAATGAGACAATACCGTTGTTCTCTTGACGTTGCGTTAGACATAACCTCTGTTGTGAGTGATACGTGAGGATATTAGACGAATGAGTGATTTGTGTATGAAATGGTCGGAAGAATGCATGTGTTATTGAGTGATCTCTATTGAGTTTCTTTCCTCCGAAGAATGTGTTATTGTTATTTACTTGCTTTTTGTTCCTTTAATTTTCCGCATTTGCTTTTGGTTCGCTTTAAACCAGAACTTTTGATTCATGAGCTTAGAAATATAGAAACCGTTGAATGGCATTCTTTCCCTCGCACTGATCCCTGTGGAGAACGACAAAACTGGGTTACTTATATTTTTTTTGCTTGCTGCTATTCTAGCATCAACATTTTTTCAAAAGAATTTCAGTGATCAGCGATCTTTTGTTCCTAGTTTTGAGTCTCTGAACCTGAAGACTCTTTCTGAGGATGACAGTAAGGGTTTGGAAGTCAGTTTTTCTGAAAATGAGATTAAAGCAGCAGTTTGGGGGTGCCAGGGAGATAAGAGCCCGGGGTCTGATGGTTTTTCGTTTGCTTTCTTTCAAAAGTGCTGGGAGATAGTTAAAGACAACGTTTTCAACTTTGTCAATGACTTTTACCACAATCCGGTGTTAACTAAAGCTGGGGTGTCGTCGTTTATTTCTTTGGTTGCGAAAAAGAAGAACCCTCAAGATTTAAGGAGTTATAGACCAATATGCCTCATCAATTGCTATCAAAAGATCTTGTCAAAGTTACTAGCTGGTAGGTTAAAAGCTGTTATTAGTTCTTTGGTATCTGAGGAGCAGACTGCTTTTGTGCAGGGGAGATGCGTGTTCGACGGAGTTATTGTGACCAACGAGGTGCTGGATGTGGCAAAAAGAAGTAAATGCAGTTGTATGTTATTCAAGTTGGACTTTGAGCGAGCTTATGACTACGTATCGTGGGATTTCCTTATCAGCCTGTTACGAAAGTTGAAGTTTGGCGAGAGATGGATTCTTTGGATCAAAGCTTTAGTGTGTAGGGGATTCATGTCTGTTCTAGTGAATGGAAGTCCTACTAAGGACTTTGCAGTCGAGATTGGTCTTCGTCAGGGAGACCCATTGTCTCTGTTCCTCTTCATTTTGGTTATGGAGGTGTTAAACTACATGGTTAAGGAAGCTGAGATAAAAGGTTTGTACCAGGGTTTTAAAGTGACAGAAGATGTTACGATTAACATTGCTCAATTTGCGGATGACTCGTTAATGGTAGGAGAAGCTAGCTGGGGTAATCTTTGGTGTATTAAGGCAATTTTGCGAGGATTTGAGATGCTCACAGGTCTGAAAGTTAACTTTTCTAAAAGCAGGATTGGTGGTGTTAATTTGGATAGTGATTTTCTGGCTGCAGCGTCCGTGTTCCTTCACTGTGATACGCTGTGTATTCCGTTTTGTTTTCTTGGTATCAAGATTGGTGCGAACCCAAGACGTGTTTCTTCTTGGCAAGAAGTGGTTGATAAAGTGAGAGGTAGGCTGGCGGATTGGAGAGGTAGAAACATGTCGGTTGGTGGTAGGTTGGTGTTGATTAATTCCGTGATCAATGCTCTCCCGTTGTATGCGTTCTCGTTTTATAAGGTCCCGTCAAAGGTCTTGAAACAGTTGCAGACTATTCAGAGTAGCTTTCTTTGGGGCGGATGCGATAGTAAAAGAAAGATTCATTGGGTAGCGTGGGATACGGTGTGCCTGCCAACTGTTTTGGGAGGCCTTGGAGTTAAAAACCTTGCGAGTTTCAATGCCGCCCTCCTTCTCAGGTGGAAGTGGAGGTTGATGGTGGATGGTAATGGTGTTTGGAAGAGGTTACTAAACGGCAGATATGGAGAGAATTTAAATCTTAGCATTAATAGCTTTGATGGTGAGAAGACTAGTAGTAAGGATTCAATTTGGTGGAGGGATCTGGTTCGGATCGGATTTAATGTGGCATCTAAGAGGAATCGTTTTGTTGAAAAGGTTTCGTGTACGCTAGGGAATGGCAGAACAGTTTCTTTTTGGCATAATTCTTGGCTGATGGAAATACCGTTGAAACTTAAGTTTCCAAATTTGTTTTTTACGCGAAGCAGCCGCAGGGTTCGGTAGCTGATCATGGAGATTGGAATGGTGAATCGTGGTCCTGGGATGTTCCTTTTAGCCATTTTCCTTTGGGTTCAGAACTGGACAGTGATAGAAATAAGATGATGGAACTGCTGGATGGTGTTGTTCCTTGTAGGGAGAAGGATGACGGATACTCGTGGAATTCTGACTCGGATACTATGTTCCCTCAGCAGGACTCGTGTGAGTTTTCGGTTAGATCTTGTTACGATTGTATTCATTTCCACTCTTTCGTGAACAGGTTGGACGAGGATACTTTGAAAGGATTAAATAGAATATGGAAACTCAAGATTCCGCTTAAGGTTAAAGTGCTGTTATGGAAAGTGTTGCGGAATCGTATTGCTGTTAAAAGTAACTTGATCAAGAGAAATGTAGGAATCCAGGATGATGATAAGGGGTGTAAAAGGTGTGGGTGCCATGTAGAGGGTACTAACCATGTGTTCTTTGAGTGTCCGGTAGCGGTTGAGGTTTGGAAGGGAGTCGAAAGATGGATCACCATACACCCCATATGTAAAACAAGTTGTTTGGATTCTTTGTTGGATTTTGAGAATTCTGTCTCAACTGTCTCAGGTAGAGGGATTGGTTTGGAGATTTGGGCTGCAGCAGTTTAGTATATCTGGTATGGTAGAAACTGTTTTACTTTCGATTCTGTTGAGTTATCGGTAGACGATATTTTGAATTCTATTAAGTATTTTAGTTGGAGATGGTTATCCTCCCTCTTAGGCCCTTTTAAGTTTTCTTTTTTTGAATGGTATGTTGTCCCGTTATTGTGTCGTTAGGCTAGACTGATTCTTGTTGGTCCTTTTGTAAGGGTTTGCATCTCTTGTGCAGTTGGCCTGGTTTAATATAATTATTGCCTTTTGAAAAAAAAATGTATTCTTATTTATTGTACAATTGCAAGTAATTACGTGAAATTGGTTTTCTTTTATTTTTTATATGGTATGCTGTATTTCTGTTTTAGCATGCTATGAAAGGGCCTTTTTTTTCAATTGGTTTTCCCCTGCCCAACGTTAATAGAACAATGAAGTTTTATTTTTGTTTAATTGATTTCACATTTCACGTCAACCATGCAGTGACTGTTTTGTTCAATTTTTTTTCTTCTCAATTGAATACTCACTGTTAATTATATATTAATACTATATATAATTGAATTATCAATTAAATCTAACATTTGGTATATAGTAAGCATTTAATTGGTATACAGCATAAAAAAATTTTATACTGTCAACCAATCACCATGATGTATCCCGTCACATCACACTATAAATTTTAAATTATTAATATGACATAATAAATTGATAAATTTCTATTGACTGATAGTATAAAACTATTTTACAATGTCAGTGTATATCAATTAAATTTATATAATAAATGTTATCGCACTTCCCAAAATCTAATCTCATGAACATGGATTGTGCTTCTAATCAAGTAAAGCCTCACTCCAATTTTCAACAAGTACTATACATCACCAAATTTCTATTATTTTTAATTGTATTGTCTTGGACATTTTATTAAATAAATACTAATTTATATACATAAATTTGTGATACATTTGTTTTGTCAAATATTTTGAAATACTATGTAATACCCATATAATATTGAGATTGATGATGTTTAAGACAAAATTTATTGGGAATGTTATATTGTTTAAATTCATGATTGGTTCATGAATTTTTTTTTTTGCAAGAGAAATTTGATTCTTATACAAGAAATTATATAAATAATTGTGTGTGATTACTACCAAAGTGAGATCACTCATTTTAATTTATAAAAGTCTCTTTGTAGTTTGAGGAATGGTTTTAAATCATTACAATAATTGTCTTCCCAAAGGTGGACAATTGTATGTAGAGATTGTGGTTGGTTAAGTATATAGCTATTGGAGATGCTTTGGTCCAAGGGATTTATTTACCCAAAGAAGATAAATTTCTAAACTCAATGTATGCTCACTGAGTAGTTTATTCTTGAAATTTGTAGATGAATTTGTTGGGTGTGTTTTGGTTTAGAAAATTTATCTACCCAAAGGAGATAGATTTTCAAACCCAATGTATGCTCATTGAGTAACTCATCTGAGATTCTGACCTTGGTTGTAACCTGGGTTTTGCGCATTCCACCCAAAGGGGATTGCATGATAATGTTGGTCTCTTCGTGATAGATTATGTTCATTAAAACTATATCTTGCCTTTATTATTTATTCTAATGCATTCCTGTTTTGTCTACAACAATGACCTTCTCTATGAACAACTGTCCTGCTTCTATTGAGATCCTAAATGAGTCTAATTTTAAGAAATGGAAGAAAGACTTAGAGTTTTCATTAGGGATCGATGATATTGACATGGCACTGCGTGAAACCAAACTCGTGATCAATGATCAGAGTACACTTAAAGAGAAAGAAAAGTTAGCTAAGTGGGGGAGGAGTGACTGACTTAGCTTGTGTGCTATTAAGAGGACAATTTCTGAACATCTGATAAGTGGATTGCCTGAGAAAGAATTAAAAGGTTAATTAGAGATGATATATTACCTTCCCTAGATTTCAATGATTTAGGGACTTAGGTGGATTGCATTAGAGGAAAATTTATTAAGACCAATAAGAAAGGTTTAACTAGAAGCTCAGTCCTTTTGGAAATTATTCATACAGACATTAGCGCCCCCCCTTTCTCCCACTATTTGTGGCAATAAATCTTTTACACTTTCATTGATGATTTTTCCCAGTATGGATATCTCTATTTGATTAAGGAAAAATCAGAAGCACTTGAAAGGTTTAAAACCTTAAAACTGAGGTTGAAAACCAACTAGAAAAAGTGATGAAGGTGGTACGTTCTGACCGTGGTGGAGAATATTATGGTAGATATGATTCAACTGGATAACACACGGGACCTTTTGCAAAATACTTTCAAGATTGTGGAATTGTTCCACAATACACCATGCCTGGTACCCCTGAACAAAACGGTGTAGCCGAAAGGCAAAACCGCACTCTTAAGGATATGATGAGAAGCTGGATGAGTATGTGTAATTTACCAGAATCTTTATGGGGTGACACTTTGAAAACAGACCTATATATATACTTAACAGAGTTCCTAGTAAATCAGTTTCAAAAACACCTTTTGAGTTTTGGACAACTAGAAAACCCAGTTTGAACCATCTCTGTGTCTGGGGTTCCCCTGCAGGGGTTAAATTTATAATCCATTTGAGGCAAAGCTTTATCCAAAAACAAGTCTTAAATTTTTCATGGGATATCCAGATCGAGCTAAAGGATACATATTCTTCTGTCTTGGTAGAGGCGATAAAATTGTAGAGTCTATGCATGCAAAATTCCTTGAGCTTGATGTTGTTGAGCCTGTCATTGCATCTAATAATATTAATTATGTTATGCATGATGTTGTTACTTTGTCACTGCCTAATTTTGATAATACTAGATCATCCACTGCTCATGGAGGATTTGCTCCAAATGAGAATGTGGTTGAACATCCAGTTGAAAATGTGGTTGAACTACTTGTTGAAAATGTAGTTGATCCTCCTGTTATAGCTGAGATTGCACAACTTGATGAGCTAGTTGAGCAAATTCCTGTTAGAAGGTCAGTAAGACAAAAGCGACCTGTTGTCCCTGATGATTTTGTAGTTTATCTTAGTGAGGATGCTTATGATGTTGGTAGTGTTATTGATCCTAAAAATTATCTAGAAGCTATTACTTGTCCTCAATCTAGCATGTGGACAAGTGCAATGCACGATGAAATAAAATCCATGGTAAATAATGATGTTTAGGAACTAGTGGAGTTATCAAGAAACTGTAAGGTGATTGGCTGCAAGTGGATATTCAAAACAAAGAAGGACTCAAAAGGTAAAATTGAGAGGTTTAAGGAAAGACTTGTGGCTAATGGCTTCACACAAAAGGAGAGGATTGATTTTAATGAATCTTTTTCTCCTATTTCCACTAAAGACTCTTTTAGAATTGTTATGGCCCTTGTAGCACATTTTGACTTGGAATTGCATCAGATTGATGTTAAGACTGCTTTTCTGAATGGTGATCTTAATGAGGAGGTGTACATGCAGCATCCTGAGGGTTTTATGACAACTGGTAATGAGCATTTGGTTTGTAAATTAAGAAAATCTATTTATGGTTTGAAACAGGCTTCTAGCTAATGGTACTTGAAATTTGATGAGGTGGTGAATTTATTGGGTTTTGAAGAAAATAAAGTTGATTAGTGCATCTATCTTAAGGCCAGCGGGAGAAAATTCATCTTTCTTGTGTTATATGTTGATGATATTTTTCTTGGCAGTAGTGATCCTGGTTTACTTCATTAGACCAAACTTATGCTAATCAAGTTTTTTGATATGAAATATCTTGGTGAAGCATCTTTTGTGTTGGGATTTGAAATACACATAGATAGATCACGTGGTGTACTTAGCTTGTCACAGAGGGCTTATATCGATAAAGTCTTAGAGAGGTTCAATATGCAGAATTGTAAGCCAGTGGATATTCTAATTACTAAAAGAGACAAATCACTAAAGAACAATGTCCTAAAAATGAGATCGAGCGGGTAGAGATGAATGTAAAATCTGTTAACGGTGCATTGAGAAGCTTGGTGTATACTCAAGTATGCACTAGGCATGACATTGCTTTCATTATTGGCATCTTGGGAAGATACCAGTCTAATCCTAGGAATGATCATTGGATTGGTGCTAAGAAAGTGATGGGATATTTGCAAAGAACTAAAGAGTATATGCTTGTTTTTAAGAGAGTTGGCAACTTGGAAATAGTTGAGTATACTAACTCTGATCTTGTTGGATGTGTTGATGATAGGAAATCTACTTGTGATTACATTTTTATGCCGGTTGGAGGTACAATATCTTGGAAGAGTAAAATGCAAACTCTTGTTGCCTCTTATACCATGCAAGAAGAGTTTATTGCTTGTTATGCTGTTGTCACTCATATTGTATGGTTGAGAAATTTAGTAAATAGACTTCGTATGGTTGATTCCATTTCTAAGCCACTAAAGTTTTACTATGATAACAGTGCAACTGTGTTCTACTCTAAGAATAATAACACTTCTAGCGGTTCTATGCATTTTGAATTGAAGTATTTGACAGGCGGAGATCTTGTAAAGAAAAATGACATTGTTGTTGAGTACATTGGTATTGATTTCATGCTAGTTGATCCCCTAACTAAGAGACTTAGACCCATTATGTTCAAAAACCATATTGAGATTATGGGCATTGTGAGTTCTTTTGATGTACTTGGTTAGTGGGAGTTTATTCTTTATGACATTTTCTTATCATGTTATACTTTATTCTAGACACTTTAAGTGTTGGATTCTCAAGTACTTTCTATTTTAAGCAATTGATATTACAATGATTATTGTTATTATTATTTGTCATTGTTTATTTATATGTCAATTGTTAAAATTGGGACTCAATGTCATTAGGACCACCGTGCCTATGGTCGACACTAGTTTGGAGTTCGAGGTATGGTTATAATTTTGAGTTTGGCATCTTCGGGACCACTATACCGGTGGTCAACGCCATATTGGAGATGATGTATGATTTTAAGCTCGACGTTGTCAGGACCACTGTGCCGGTGGTCGACGCCATATTGGAGTTAAGGCATTATGGTATGTAAAACCATGCAATTTCTTTGACTTTAATGCATTTGAGAGGAATTGTTAAGCACTGACAAAGAAAATAACAGTTGGTTGTTAGATCATATTAGCATGTTATTTTCTTGTCACGCTCCACACTGATGACTAGTTGACGGAGTCCGTAGTATTTGTATCACATAAGGTTTTATGTCAATGAAGGATATAACAATCGTCGTGATTCAATACTGCTTGAATTTTGTTGGATGGAGTCATATTCAGACACTGCACTTGGAATCATACATTTCCTTAAAATGCGGCCGCATTTTAAGGAATTAGTCATTAAATCGAGAGTCATTTTCAAAGTATATTTTAAATTAAAAATCACACAATTGATTTTGCCCAAGTGGAAGAATGTTAGATTTATCTAACTTTATATGGCTACAATCAAATGTTGTTTAGTTTGTAAAAAACGGGTTAATCGTGATTCTGATGGGGGTGCATATATAAGTCATTTTATTGGTTAATTGATCTCTTTTAATTAAAGGCTGAGTGTCTAAAACCTGATTGGTGTGAAAAAAAATGTGGATTTTAACCCTGTGCCAATAATGGGTAGGGACTAGGGTTATATATATTATATGGCTAGGTCTTATTTGCAATCATAAGAATCATAAACATAACTGACGACTCCACAACTTGTCCCATTGAGAGTTGTGAACGTGAGTGTGAGATACAGAGGAAGATCCGGTCACTCATCTTTTCAGGATTTTGAATCATGGTGACAAGAACGGTAAATCCTTATTCTCAAATCATATCTACAATACGTAAATATTGATATTCTAATTTTATATAATCAATTAATAAATATTTCCGCTTACATGAACCATTTTGTGCTTTAATCTCGACTAGGGGCAATGGTTCTTTCATGCCCAACAAAAAATAAGGATATTTTACATTTAACACTCACCTTACTGTGTACAATACCTTGTAGACGCATTGTAATATCTCTTAGACAAAATGCCGTGAACTTGAGGTTAGAGCAATTCTTCCCTTTGAGAATCTCCCCCGAATGAAACAGGACATGAAAGAGGAAATTGGCCCAACTTGTGGTAGACCTACCACCATATCGTCCTTGATTTTATGTCCAAAGAGATATTTTCCAAGTTGAAAAGTGAAACTCCAACGTGGGTAAAAGCATAGACAAAGACATCAACCTCATCCACATAACTTCTAATTTAACTTTTCACATGGCAATGGAAGCTTAGAAAGCAACCTTTTTTCTCAACATATATGTAATCTAACACAAGATAAAGTGTCACGAGTATGCATTAATCTCCCAAGCAAAGTTCAAAATTTGTGCCCCACAGTACAAATGGTGGTAGTTATTGTGTGTACTTCTAACATGTGTCCCACAATACAAATAGTGCTAGTCATTTTCTAAGAACTTTCCATGTCAAGGATTGTCAAGTAATTTTCATAGAATGTTTCAATTATTGTTCTCGTGGCTTTGCCAAAACAAATCAACTGAATCTGGTTGTAATTCTAGAGAGTTGGTGTTTGCTTTTGACTAGCCATTCAATCAAGAAATATCAATGTATGGGTGGACCCTAGTTTTAAAGTGCCAGCAATAGAAGTTACTTTTAATATTTAAAAAGGAAAAGATGCTTCTAATTTTTTGGTATGTGTCAGGGACTAATTTTTTTTAGCTGAATTGAAAATGTAAAACATCTTTGTAGTTTATTCACATCCTAACTATATCATAACTATATTGATACCAAAACATCCAAACAATTATTGGTGACATAAAAAGAGAAAACAAAGTGATCGGGGAACATCAAACCAATCATAAGAAAATTTATATGAAAAATATTTTATAATAAAATTTGGTAAATAGCCTCACTAAATAAATCCTCCTTAAATGAGAAGTCGGAGACACGAAAACGAATCTTATAAGCATATGATTTCAACCTTATCAAAAGTAAAATAAAATATACTGAAGTAAATTTAACAACAGAAGATAATATTTAGAGGTGAAAGTTAAAGATAATTTCATATAAATTAAGTAGTTTAAATGATTAGGGTTGTTGGAAAATAATTAAATAATTAGTATTTTTAAAGAAAATTATTTTTCATACATCAAAATTAAATCGAGAAACATATGTGGAAAACCTCACTTAAAATGAGAATAAAAACTCTGAATTCTACTCCAATAAAATCTTTAACTATACAAAATGATGGGTACATTAAGGAATAACAACTTTCACCAATAAAGAAGAAAAGTTGGAAAACACAACTAAATAACTCTTCCATGAAAGTGGAGATATTGAAACAACTTTAGGAAAAAATGTAAAACAACTAAACATGCACATAAATATAATTAGCTATGTGATAGAAACAACATAAAGAAATTGTAGTAAAAATTGACATAAAAAAATTAGGCTTAATACCCTTTTTGGTCCTCTAACTATAAAGGTGGGTCCAATTTAATCATCTTTCTTTTAAAAGTTTCAATTTGATCCCTTACGTTATCTAACAGAATCAAATTAGTCTTTTCCGTCAAATATTGATAACGGCGTTAGAAATAAATGACATGGCATCTGAGGTGGCGCGATTTTTGATGACGTGGCATACAATTTATTAATTTTTTATTATTCATAGTTTTTTCATTATTAGTAAATTATTAATTTATTTTTTATTTTGAAATTTATATAGAATTAAATTTATACAAACTTTAAAAACAAATTTATTGGATCAAATGGCTGACCCATTTCTTCACCCCATAAACTTTTATAAAACATTGTTTGTGTTGTATATATATACAATCAATATAAGCATCACCCACCCAATGTGGGACTTTAAAACCTACCACAAACAATCAATCAATAACCAACTTCATCAGATGGAAAAAAACTGAAAGTATGCTAAATTCAATGACATCGCTGAAAGATTGTTTGTGGTAGGTTTTAAAGTCCCACATTGGGTGGGTGATGCTTATATTGATTGTATATATATAAAACACAAACAATGTTTTATAAAAGTTTGTGGGGTGAAGAAATGGGCCAGCCATTTGATCCAATAAATTTGTTTTTAAAGCTTGTATAAATTTAATTCTATATAAATTTCAAAATAAAAAATAAATTAATAATTTACTAATAATGAAAAAACTATGAATAATAAAAAATTAATAAATCGTATGTCACGTCATCAAAAATCGTCACCTCAGATGCCACGTCATTTATTTCTAACGCCGTTATCAATATTTGACGGAAAAGACTAATTTGATTTTGTTAGATAATGTAAGGGACCAAATTGAAACTTTTAAAAGAAAGAGGATTAAATTGGACTCACCCCTATAGTTAGAGGACCAAAAAGGGTATTAAGCCAAAAAATTATTACACGCTCAACTCCCACTTCCATGCTAAATGTGAAAGACGTCAAATTACAAACATTTCTTTTGCTGATGACTTGCTGTTTTTTACTAGGGGTGATAGCAAATTTGTTGAGCTCCTCATGGACAAAGTCATTACTTTCTCAAAGGCTACAGGGTTGTTTGTGAATCCTAGAAAATGTAATGCATACTATGGTGGTGTGCATAGTGAGGTGAAGGAGGCAATCTATGAGATCACTTCCTTTGCTGAAGGTGAGCTCCCTTTTAGTTACCTTGGGGTGCCTCTCACTAGCAGGAAATTAGTTGTTCAGCATTACATGGGGCTTGTGGATCGTATCCTGCAGAGAATCAGACATTGGAGTTCCAAACTCCTCACCTATGCTGGAAGAGTCCAGCTTATAAATAGTATTTTATCGGCTATGATATCCTATTGGATGCAATTTCTTTCTTTTCCAAAAAAGGTCATTCTTACTATTGAGGTTGTGTGTAGGACTTTTCTGTGGACAGGTAGTGATGCTCCTTCGAGGAAGTCTCTTGAGGCTTGGAAAAATGTGTGCAATACTAAAAACTAGGGTGGTCTGAACATCCTTTCTCTATCTGATTGGAACCATGCTAGCATTGTTAAGTCACTGTGGAATCTCAACCATAAGAAGGATAATCTTTGGGTTAAATGGATACATTCCTTCTATTTCAAAGGGAGAGCCATTGATATTGTTCAGATAGTGCAAAGTATGTCTTGGATTCTCAAGGAAATCTTGAAGAAACGTGTTATTAGTCAAATTGGCCAGCTGGAATTTGATGACAGCAAGGTATAGTATTAGAAATGTATACTTGTATCTCAAGGGTGATGGACCTAAAGTTGATTAACGCTTTCTTTTTCACAAGACAGTTACAAGGCCTAGAGCTTTGTTTATATTTTGGTTGGCATGCCACAATAAACTGGCTACTAGAGAGAGATTGAAGAGATTTGGCATGGCGAATGATGACACTGCTCCTTCAGTCAGCAAGTGGAGTCTATTAAACATTTTCTCTTCATATGTCCTCAATTGAAGGCGATTTGGCAGCAGGTCTTAAAGTGGCTGGATGTTGTGCATGACCCTTATGGGTGGCAAGAAGAACTTCAATGGCTTAGTAAGAAAGGTAAAAGAAAAGGGTGGAAAGCGTGCTTAATCCATAGTGCTGCAGCCGAGATAATATATGAAGTTTGGGGCATAAAAATAACACTAGTTTTAGTAATAATGTGAATAGCATAGATATTGGGGGTATAGTGATTAATACTATTACTTATAGAGGGTGATATATTCCTAGGATTAGGAAGTATTTAGCTAATCTCATTATGGATTAATTTGTCTTGTTTGTCTCTTTATCTTGGCCTGATGGCTAGTCCTTTGTGAATTTGTGTTTATTCTTCTATTTGGTTAATAAATTTTCTTTTTATTCCAAAAAAAAAAATCACTTAGAGCCATTTTTCCTTTTTCTTCTCTTCCAGTCGTAACCCTTATTTATTTCTTTACGGTTTATAGTATTTTGACTTATGGATTAAGAAATATCTTTTAACATGCAATAAGTCTAAGTGGGATTGGTCATACAAACTAAAAATATACTTTTTTTCTAAACAAATGGTGGATCTCACTTTAAGGGTGACTCACCCAACAAATCTCTCCCTCGCAATTCAAGTAGGAAGGAGTTGCTCTATCATGTGTGTCTTCATTCTGCAGCTAATCATTTTTATCATAAGCAAAAAATTTGTCATCATATCTAAACCATTCTCATCAATATGAAATATTCTCAAGTGAAAATGACTCATTCTCCAATACATTTGTATCCAATGACATCGCACCTCA
The DNA here is from genome assembly GCA_022829125.1 of Lathyrus tuberosus. Lineage (NCBI taxonomy): Eukaryota > Viridiplantae > Streptophyta > Magnoliopsida > Fabales > Fabaceae > Lathyrus > Lathyrus tuberosus. Next base: position 7,969,072 of record JALAZF010000060.1, on the reverse strand, counting down.
ATATACTTTCACTGAGAATGAAATGTCAAATTCTTACCAAAATGAATTGCACTCTGATTGTCACGAAACAACACATACTTCTCTTGCTCAACATCCAACTATTGTAAGAATTTATTCATCCACACAAGCTCTTTAGATGCTTCAGTTGCTTTAATATACCTAGTCTCTATAGTAGATAAAATAACACACTTTTGTAACCTTGATTGTCAAGATCCTGCTCCCCTTACAAAAGTCATTATATGCATATGTGTAGGCATCTAACACAAGATCACCACTCCCAAAGGACAAGAACACTTTGGAACTACCTCTAAGATAGTTAAGAATCCATTCTGCTATCTGCCAATGATATTTAACAAGATTAGAGAGAAACTAATTAAGAACACCAACAACATGAGCATTATCTAGTCTCGTGCATACCATAACATACATCAAACTGCTAGTTGTGGAAGAATAAGGAACCTTTTTCATCATATCTTCTTTGTCTTCTTCACCTGTAGGATATTGTTCAAAATTAAATGTGAAATTACTAGCAACTGGAGTACTCCCATAATTTTTAATTTTCATGTTAAACCTCTCTAACACCTTTTTAACGTAATTATGTTAAGACAAGCACAATTTACATTTCTTCTTTTTAAGGGAAATTCTTATTCCAAAGATTTGTTGTGCATGACCTAAGTTCTTTATTGCAAATGACTTATTTAAATCTTTGTTTAAGATTTGAATCTTCTTAGTGTCATGACCAATAATGGACATGTCATTAACATATAACAAGAAAATAATAAAATTACCATTAAAAAATTTCTTCACATACACAATGGCTAACTGTAGTTTGACCATAATCATTCATTTCCATGAAAGAATCAAACTTTTTGTACAATGTTGTACACCTTGCTTGAGACCATATAAATTTTTATTCAATTGACAAACGAGATCTATAACACCCTGACTTTAGTTTAATAATTTATTTAAATTATTAAATTTAATTGAGTTAATATATATGTCTTACTTGAATTGTTGTTATTATTTATGATTTCATGTGCTTTATAGGAGCTAAGGGTATTTTAGTAATTTAATAAATAATAGGAAAATAGAGTATTGAGAGCGAGAAATAAAATAGAATTATTTAATTAAAAAATAATTAATAATTTAATTACTTAAAGATAATTAGAGAAATTATCATATTAAAGAGAAAATAAATATTTTATGGTTATTATGCAATTTAAATTTTTATTAAATAATTATTTAGTGAGATTTTATTTAAATAAAATAAAACAATTTTTTTATTTTAATTAAAATCAGATATTAGTGGAGTGGAAAAAATTTGGAACTATTAGGGTTATATATATACTAACGTGAGAGGCTTGAGAGTTTACGTGAAAATTTAGAATTTGAGAAAAGAGGAGGGTCTGAAGAGAGAATAAAGCATATAGGAGCGATCGTGAAAAAACATAGAGGAAGAATGTCATCAACCTTCAAACTTCAAGGTATGGGGGATTTTTTTACTCATGGCTGACTTTAAGCAGCCATGATGGTGAGAGGTTTTTACCCTCCTATCTCTGCATTTCAGAATTCATGGTTTGTGACATTGTTGGTGACCAAAAGGGTTTGGCCAAAACCCATGAGGTTATTGATTGATTGTTGGTTTGTATTATGTTACTGTAGTGAAAATGTGTATGAATATGTGAATATTTTTATTTTCCCTCTTTGAGATTTTTATGATGTTTGGTATTGTTAATTTGTGTTATCAATGAGTTATATCCCTTTTGGTTTGTTTTTCCCAAATATTAAAAAATTTCAGAAATAACGTAAAACTGGAATTTTTATCGAAAAATCAAAAAATCAAAAAATTAGGACATGGTCCGAAAATCGGTCGTATTGATGAACGATGCCGCACCACGATGCCAGTGGACAGAATTCGAGGAGCCGCAGCGGCGACTGTACGGTCGCAGAACGGGTCTGGCGGCGACGGGTCTTCGAGCTGATCAGTGTGAATTCGGTAGTTTTTGCGTTCGGGGGTTAGTTTTATGATTTTTATGAGCAATTTTAGTGTCAGTGACCCTTTTATTACCTATGAGTTATTTTTAAGTAATTTTGAGTCAAACTGTCTACCCTTGAGTTCAGTAGAGTTATCACCTATGAAAGTTGCCAGTAGAGCATTTTTTAGCACTTTAAAGTACTTTAGAATACTTTAGAATATTCTAGAGTCATTTTTGAGATTTAGGAATTGTTGTAGAACTGTTTAGAGTTCTTTGAGAACTCTGTTGGGTTATATATGTGAATTATTATAACCTTTGATGAGCTATGAGTATAAAATAAAATAATAAAATACTCTATTGAGATGTTTTGAGTATTGATCGTACCTGGATCAGACAGTTTCTGTGGCCAACAACGTCGTCTGGGCTTCAGCTCCGGTGCGGTTGAAAGACGGTGGGGGGGTGTACCTGCAAGGTACTCCGACGCTCAAGTAAGGTGACTGTCAGAGAATAGCAAGTACAGAGATGAGAGTGAAAGTGAACATAACCTGACCCTCTCAAGTGAGAGGGTATTTATAGAGAACCCCCAGCGCGGGGCCAACGGTTACTTGCATTGGGCTGGATAGCCAGGCCCAATCCAAGTAACTGCCAGGGCTTACGTGGCATAGTGAAGACCAGCACGTGGTCTTCGCCCTGGGGTAACCATTCCTAGATCTCTGGGATTAGGGCAGACCGATTCCATAGGGAGTGGGCGGTTACATGAGAACGTGTCCTCGCGGGGAGGAGTCTTGTATATCTGGGAGAGACGTGTCCTCGCGGGGAGTATTGACTTGCGGGGAGAAGATGGCTCCTCCCGGGGAGGAGCACATGGGCGTCGAGGAGAGGCGAGCCCGGGAGCTTAGGACCTGCACCCGACGGCCAACCGAGGGTGCCGTACACATCTGAGGTTAGGCGTATGCCCGAAATGTGGAGGTGAGCCCATGCTCGGCAGTGATATTGTTAGGAGCCCTTATTGGGTCGTCCCTGGCCTTGTGGGTTGGGGCTGCTCGACTGATGGGCATGCCCTGGCCCAGTCCAGAACAAGTATATTGGTGAATTTTCGAGCATGTGAGTAATAATATAACTTTAATCAGTTGTTGATAATTTTGAGTTATAATATAATTATTAAAATTAGTTATAGTTTGAGTTGAGTAATTTAGAGGAATTACAGTGAGGTCTAATAATTAACAAATTTATGGTTCAAGAGAGGAGCCTGTTTGGGTATGAAATTTTGAGAATGATTTTGGTGATTGTTGAGTTATATTGTTGTTTTCTGCCAAAATCATGTATACATATATATTGGAGATAGGTATGACTTCGGTTCAGTGAGGTCAAGTTCAGAGAGGAACCATGACAGTCTTATGCCCAGAGAGGGACATGGTTTGTAGAGGAACCAGAGACATGGATAAATCAGTAACACATCTTTGATGCCCAAAAACCTAATACCACATGCATATTTGAGGAGAAGTTTGTGCATTTTGCATTTGCATTATAAATTGTATTGTTTTTGTTGTTGTGTGAGAATTATCTATGTATTTTTATAATTGTCTTGCTGTTTACTTTCATCGCTAACATTTATAAGGTTTATTCTCACCCTCTTTCTTTTTGTTTGTGCGCGGATTTTATGCCCAAGTTGAAGATACAGCTAGCATGTAGTGATGTTGTACTAGAGAATGACGATCATTGCCTTCTTCATTTTTTCGGTTTGTTTAGTACCCTTCGTGTTTCTCTGGTATTATAACACAGTTGGATGAGATGTTGTTTCTTTTATTTGGATGATTGTTGAGTTGTTTTTCGAAACTGGTGTTTTAATTGAGTAACTTTGTTTATGAGACCATGTGAAGGTGTTTTTGAAGGTTTCTTTTTCCACTACAAACTATTTAATTTAATAACAAGTGTTTTATTTAAGAATGTATGACATCCTTGGGTGAAAATATACTCTGAATTATTATATTATTTTGTGAGTCGGGAAATAGGGTGTTACAAGATCTTCTTTACCTTTGACTTTAAAGCCCTCGAGTTTCTCCATATATATTTCTTCCTCCAAATCACCATGAAGGAAAAAAATCTTTACGTCAAGTTATTGAACCTCTATATTTAAGCTAGTTGAAAATCCAAGCACAACTCGAATAGAAGTCATCTTCAGCACATATGAGAAAATTTCTTCAAAGGAAATACCCTTTCTCTAATTAAAATCTTTCACAACTAATCTTTCTTTATATCATGGTTGGGATTTATTCTCTTCACACTTTATATTGTATACCTATTTTTTTCTTGATTGCTCTTTTGACCTTAGTAAATTTCACAAACTCAAATGTGTGATTTTCAAGCAAGAAAATCATATTTTCTCGCATATCCTTATACCAGTTTTCTTTATCAACATTTAAAACAGTCTCTTAGCAGTGCTCTGACTCTTCACTATTAATTATCATCACATAAATATTAGAAGGATATATCTAAGAAACTTGACATTTTCTAGTAGATCTTCTCAACTTAGGCTAAACTAGTGGCTCAAGTAGAGCCTCTTCAACAAGCTCATCATGATATAGTTTTTGGTCATTAGTTACATTCTCGTCATCTAGTTGTATGTATCCCCCGTCAACAAAATTTCCACTAGGAAGTTTAGGCACAACATCATTGAAACTTATAAAAATTATATTTTGACTTCTTAGCTTTTTCAAAACCTTCAATAGTTTGGTCATCAAGAAGTATCACATAACGATTTCAGATAATTTTCTTGTCAACTGGATCCTACTTATAGAGAAATTCAAAATCCCATTTGTAGATCTTAATGAAACTGATTCTAGTACTGAATTGGTTGTAATTAATCCTTGTTATATGAAGCCTTATCCCACTTATATATATATATATATATATATATATATCTGTGTGTGTGTGTGTGTGTGTGTGTGAAACAAGTCGTGGTAGGATTTATTTTTTAGGAAGTTAAGATGACTAACCACACTATTTTTGAACATTTCATGGATGACCCTGAGGCACAGAAGGTTGCTAAGGATTTAGGGTGTCAATTCAAGCATAAGGTTATCATTGGTGAAGTGATATGTATGGAACTTTATTTTACATGTTACTTTTAGGTGATACACCTTTAATGAGGATAACTAATTTTGATGATGACAACTAGTGCTTAATAATGATAACTAGTCGTTGATGAGAATAACTAACGTCAAACATAAAGCGGTTAAAAATGCAAACCAAAGTATTAGAATTTGATGGACTTTACTCTCTGATGATGGCAACCAAAGAGAATATAACTCAAGTCTCATCTCAAAGTAAACTCAAGCAAGAGTCTATAATAATGAAGCATCTTACTAGTCTTGAAGTATATGAAAGCCTGCTTCAACAGGTCTTAGTGAATACATCGTAAAAGCATAAGGATTTTTTTATAAAAGTGCATGGCTAAATCACACACACACACACACACACACACACACACACACACACACACAAACAATTTTTCAAACATACTTTCTCAAGAAAACATTTCTAAAATGCATTGGAGTTGTTCCGAACAAGTTAGGAATTGTCAGAAAAGATATGGGCAACTTTTTTCTCTTGCCAATCAATTGACACCTTATAGCAATCGATTGGAGAAGTTCAAAAATGTGCCCTAATTGATTAAGACATCACCCTAATGATTGGTAATGGCTAAAAATATTTTCTTTCCATTTTGAGCTAACTAATCAATTCACACATGCCTACCAATCGATTGGGACATGTTGCCAATTGATTAGCACATCATTGTTATTTCTTTGATTCTGTGGTTGACATTTATTTTGCTAAAACTATTCTAGCAGCAAGATGTTGAAACATGATGTTCTAGGTTGCTGCATTCAACATGTCGAATAAAGATGTCCCATACCTGCTCATAGGACATCGCGTCTGGATTCAGTTTTAAAGCAGATTCTGTTTCTGAGATTTGTTACTGAATATTCTGTGAATATTTGGTTATCCTATGTGGCATCCAAAACATTTTTGGATTGTGTTTATTTGTTGGTCTTTCGGATTTTCAGCTGTTTCTAATTATGGAGACATATTAGGAAACTTTAGATTGAAGACCTATTTTGTTGGAGTTTATTTTGCAGATTTGTGAGCAGTCTATTTGCTGCATTTTTGAAGCCCAATTCAGTCCAGATTAAATGCTATATATTGACTGGTGTAAACCTAGTTTAGGTGTGGAACTTATATGTGTTTTTGTTAGGGTTTTCGAGTGTATTTTGTGAGCCTAACTGGTATCATTCTGATAACAGTATAAGGACTGGTTTTTGTGTTGTAAGTTCTGTCAGTTACTCATAAGCTTTTAAGCATTGAGTTTCTTGTGTGTCAATTCTCATAAGCTTTGAAGTATTGAGAATTGTGTGTTTTGAAAGTGTGACTTTCGATTGTTACTTGTGTGGAAAGAAACCAATCACGGGTTATGGTTGTAGAGGGATTTGAGGAGGGCCTCATACCTAGGTGAGTCTTAGGTAGAAGTCATAGGAAGGGTAGTGATTAAGTGAGCAGATTATTTGGTTGTTGTATGATATGTGAATTGATACTTTCGTATATTGGTTTCGTCCCTGGCTTGGTAGCTCCCAGAGTAGGATTGTTGATCCGAACTGGGTAAACATATCACTGTGTTATTTACTTTCTGCACTATTATTTTTATTGTTATCTTGTTCATTGTGTTGGATATCAGTGTCTCAACATCTGTGTAGGACATCTGATATCTGTGCCAGAATTTCAATCATAATTGGCCTTAAACTTTTACTTTTTATGCAAACCCTTATTATATAACTAGATGTCCCTTCCCACCTTCAAAATCATCTAGAAACGTGATTTCATTTCACACTTCTCAATCTCTCTCTAAAAACTCTTTGTTTTTACTTTCTCTCGCTAAAAGTTTAACCATAATGCTTTTTCGAGAAACTTATTTTGTTAGTGAGGAAGCTATAATTTAGGAAGGGTAGTTTTGTAAGTTCATCAAGGAAGTTTTTCTTTTTACCTTGGTTGAAAATTTTATTCACTTAGGGATTTTTTGTTTTGGTCCGAATCTAAACCCGTAAAAAGCTTTGGTTTGGGGATTGTGTGATCAAGCCTTTGTTTAAGTTCGAAGGTTCATCCTGTTCAAAATCTTTCAAGGTTCAAGATCAGTCCAAGATAAAATCTCATAGGTTCTTTGTTAGCCCGTGATAAAACCAAGTTTCAGTTAAAGCTCATCCCGTGATAATAACTTGTTTCAGTTCGAGATCAGTTCAGTGGTAAAATCTCATAGGTTCTTGGTTAGCCCGGTATAAAACCATGTTTAGGTTCGCGAGCTCAGCTCAGTGTTAAAGGCTCCCAAAGTTTGTTTAAAGCTTGAAGACTAACTGCTCCAATTTTCTTATGGAAAGGATACCAACCGCTTCGATCCATCCTTTGGAAGGAAGACTAACAACTTCACTTCTCGTTTTGCTTTTTGGATGAAAGTTAGCCACAATCTTCATTTTTCCTTGTATGATGGGGTTCGAGAGTTCAACATACTAAAAGTTCTTAAGTTTATTGGATACTCTCAAGATCAGTTCTTATGAAGAGAAGTAGGTCTTCTTCTTTTTCGACCAAACCTCTATAACTCCTGGTGTCTTCTCTCTTCCCTTAACTTTTTATATTTTTTTTCATTTTATCTTCTACAATTTTATTTTCAGGTGCATATCTCTAAAACTTTTCTAAAATGTTTTCTAATTCTAAAAGTTTCTAAAAACCAAATATTTCTGAAAAAGACAATTCACCCCCTCCCCCTTCCTTGTGTGCGAAGTCACATGTCCAACAAGTGACCTTAAAGCCTAAATCCTGTTTTAGGACTAATCATCATAGGAGGAAGAAGACTTCTAACAAGAGATCTTTTCTAAACACTCCACCACTCTTTAATAGTAGTAGAGTTGATATAAAGCAAGCTAAGTTTAGAATTTTTATTCGATGTATAAATCATGAATTACGGGAAACTATAATCAATGGTCCGTTTTTTTCCTATTTACTAAGTAAATTGACAAGTAGTAAATAAACTCGATTTCCTTTGGACTAAAGAGGAAAAGAGAAAGTTTGAAATAGATTTAGAAACTAAGAGCTTTATAGTAATGTCTCTAGATGATAGTAAATTCGTCTATGTTCACCATTGCCAAACCTCCAACGAAATGTAGGATACTCTTAAAACGATATATGGAGTTTCTCCAAGTAACGAGCAAGAGGATATGAACACACGAGGAAAATAAGATGAAAAGACTGTCTTTAATGGATTTTCAAGGTTTATTAATATTAGAAATTATATTGGAACGTTCATCACTAACCAATGTATAAGAGTTAATAATTGGAAGTTTAATCCAATCCTTAAATCAAAAGATTGGAGCCTTCGTGAATTTCAGGAAAAATCAAGAAAGAACGATATCATAGAGAGACTGAACGAACTAGTTCAATTACTCAAAGATGAAGAAACAAAAATTGAAGAATCATCAACTTCATCATAATCCTATCATATAAATCTGATATAATCCTTCAAAATAACATACTCAGTAGTTGAACGATCTTTGGAAGATTCAACATCAAATGAAGGAACCCCGTGTTTGAAAAACTGTGAAGAAGAAAAGGTATCTTCAATATTTGAGATAAGAAAAGGTGGTGATATATCAACCTTGGGGAGAAATACAAAATGACCTTCTTCCAACGAAGAAGTTGAATTTTTCTTAAAGGCGTCCTACGAGAAAGATACTATTAAAGTAACTAAACCATCTTAGGAACAATTGTTTAAAATAAGCACTCTATTAGTTAAAGAAAATGACAAACTTAGAGAACATAACTTAGGTCTTAAGGAGTTATTAAGATATTTTGAAGAAATTAATAAATCATTGGCTTAATACCCTTTTTGGTCCTCTAACTATAGTCTTGGGTCCAATTTGGTCCTCTTTCTTTTAAAAGTTCCAAATTGGTCCCTTACGTTATTAAATAGGTACATAGTGATCCTTTTCGTTAAATAAACGTAAACGGTGTTAAAATTGATGATGTGTAATCTGAGTTGGAAAATAGGTTTTGCATAGTCAGCATCTTCTTCTTCCTTGATTCTGATAGTGTTATAAAACCACCCCCAATTGCAAACCCTAGGTCACATATTCCCCAAAATTAACCAAATTGAAAGGAAAATTGTCTTCCAATAATGAGTTTTGGGCGGGGATCGTCTTCCTCTTCAAGAACCCGCATCGACTTACAAGTGTATACCAGTTTTGGGAAACTTATGTGTGGTTGTGGAGACCTTGCTGTACTTCGCAATGCAAGAACTGTCCAAAATTACGGAAAGCTTTTTTGGGGTTGTCAACATTTTAAGGTAATCTTCTGTCCCAATCATATTCCTTCCATCCCGTGCATCTTCATTCTTGTGAACAGTGCTTGTTATGGGCATTTTTCTATCCCGTACATCTTCACTCTTCTGAATACACTGCATTTTTGTACAGGGCCACACGAATGTTGGGGGTGGTTTTTTTTAATGGTTCTATGATGATTCTAGAGATGACAAGTAGGAAAGCTTGAGGAATCTACAATGGAAGATTGAAATGCAATTTAAGGAGATGGAAGAAGCCAAGAAAGAGTTGGTAGAGGCAAAAAAAATTATCGAAGTTTTGAGGCTCAACAATTTGCAACTAGATGAAGCTTTGAAGAACACAAGCAAATGGAAGATGATCTGGAAGTGCTTGTGTTATATTGTGTTATTTGTTTTAGTAGTTAAGTTGTTGTGAATGTTTGAACATTATTTTCTTGATTTGTTGTAGTTTCTACTTTATCAGTAGTTTCTTGGTAAGTTGTTGTAAAAGTTGTTGACACAAACATGTACTAATGTTCCAAGTTTAATATTAATGCAAAAGTTTGGTGTTATTGCCATATATTAGTGTTATTGCAAAAGTTTAGATTTAGTGCAAACAGAAAGTTTGGTGTTAACAGATTTGTAAACAGAAAGTTGGTGTTAACAAGTTTGGTGCAAACAGATTTGTTAACAGTTTACAGTTAGTGCAAAAAGAAAGTTTGGTGTTAACAAGTTTGGTGCAAACAAATTTGTTAACAGTTTACATTTAGCGCAAAAAGAAAGTTTGGTGCAAACAGAAAGTTTACATTTTGTACACCAAATTTGTAACCATATTTGTACACCAAATATGCTAACAGATTTTTACAGATTTGTACACCAAATTCTGTATACACCTGATAACAGTTTGGTAATTTATCACAGATTTGTACACCAAGTATGCTAACAGATTCGTACAAATTTGTACACCAAATTCTGTATACACCTGATAACAGTTTGGTAATTTATCACAGATTTGTACACCAAATTTTGTATACACTTGATAACAGTTTGGTAATATAATAACAGATGCAGACAACACATTTTGTACACCATAAAATAGGTAGCATTAACTCTTAGACTCATAACATATGCAGTACACAAAATAGGTAGCATTACACAAAATAGGAACCATTGTTCATAAGTACTTAAAAGTTTTGACTGAAGACAGGATTACACAAAACAACACAAACTATAGACTCTAAGAGGATTTCTTTGGAATATTCCTTTTAGTTGGCGTGGTCCTCCTAGTGGCAGGACCCACTGCATTCTGTGATGCACTCAATCTGGTGGTGGGTCCTCTTGAAACCTGTGCTGGTCTCTTAAAAGGCAACTTGTACCTCGCTTGTGTTGCAGTCCTCTTCTGAGATGTCTGAGAAACTTTTGATGCCTGAGAAACCTTTGATGCCTGTTGTGTGCACTGGCCTGAGTAGCCTGTGATGCATGTTGTGTTGCAGTGGCCTGAGTTGCTTGTGGTGGATGAGCCATTTTACATGTTGATTTGTTGTGCCCATTTTGTCTGTACCTAGTGCACCTCACTATCATACCAGTTTTCCTAATTTTCCTATCTGAACCATCAATCTCACCCTGCTCTCGATTCCTCTTCTTCTTTGGTCGTCCAGGCATTTTCTTGAATTTGGGTGGCTGCACATCAGGGTATTCTGTTCTCACCCATAAATTTGAACCATTAAGAGGGTAAATTATAGGTTCATACACCTTAATATACCTAGCCTTCTTGTAATAGTCTGGGACAAAGTCATCAACAGCAAGACCTCTACTCTTTATTGAGGAAATTGCATGGATGCATGAGAGACCTGTCAACTGCCACTTTCTGCAAGAACAACCCTGCTTCTTTAAGTTGACAGAGAACATGTCACCCTGATTCTCAATATGTCTCACCTCAAAAATATATTTAGATGGCATCCTATAAAAATACAAAATTAAGTCATATAAGAGAGAGTTTGATATCCAATATACTCAGATGACATTCTATTACCTATCAAAGCAATATAAAATTACCTTATTATCCAATAATTTGTGAAGCTGCTGGTTTTCTCCACCTTCTTCTTTATGTTTGGCAACACATCATCATCACCTAAATTAGAGAACTTCAACCTATTTGCTGCCCATTTTTCCATTAAATATCCCCTTATTTCTTCTAACATTGTTACCAATGGTTTCGCCCTTGCTTCCACAATCACATTGTTGAACGCCTATGATATAATATTTAGGATAGAATCAGACTTGCTGGTGGTCCTAAAATAGGACTTGCTCCAAAATCTTGGTGGTGTTTGCATCATGTGCTTGTAGGCCTCTTTATTTATCCGCCTCATACCTCTCATCTCCCTTTCCCATGCTTGTGGATAAGTAGCCCTAACTGCTTTCCAAATAATCTCCTTCAACACTTTTCCTGGAAATTTCTTTCTAAAATTGATGTATAAGTGTCTCACACCAAACCTCTATTCAATATTGGGTAGCAATTCGTCTATAGCAGGAAGAAGACCCTACAAATGCATATAACAATAGGTAACATTTGATCATTAGGATTTGTTCCAATTGCAGCTAAAATCTGGCCACCACATAGGCCCTTTAAAAAGCATCCATCAAGACCAATAATTGGCCTACACATCTTGAAAATATTCTTGCAAGCATCATAGCAAATATACAACCTCTTGAAATAAGGTCTTGTATCCTCAATACCCTCTTGAACTGGTGTGACATTTACCTTGACAGTGGATCCAGGATTTGTCCTCAAAATTTCATGACAGTAGTCATAAATCCTAGTGTAATCTCCTAAAAAAGATTCATCTACCATATCCCTAGCTGCAAATCTTGCCCTAATTGCCCTTGTCTTGTTAACACCTACATTCCATTTCTTAAGAGCCTTTTCCTTAATATCCTTTAGCTTCAGCTTAGGATTATTTTTCAATGTATTTTGTAACCTCTTGCTTAGCCATTTTGTACTTATCATCTTTACATTATATTCTCTAGCACAATTATGTGTGTCAACTAATTTTCTAAGCTGCCAAGTCTCCTCATCAGGCAGCTTTCCACAATAAGCCTCCCACTGACAGCCATCTTTACATACCACCTTCACTCTCTTATTGTCATTTTTAAAAAACTTTAGACCTCTCCCATTCTGAACAACATATGTTTGAATAGCTTCCTTAAAATCACTTTTTGTATTAAAATAGGTTCCCAACTCCCATTTATAGTTAGACATGTCTTTCATAGCCTTAAAAATTGAATGCTTCTTCTTCCTTGGTTCTTCACCATCCTCAGTATCACATCCACTGTCTAGCTCTTCACTATCATACACAACTCCATTCTCCTCTCCATTATCTGCTTCCCCTTTCTTTTTCTTCATTTTACTACTTCCTTCATGGTTTTCATCATACTCCACCATCTTGGTAACATGTTCTTGATCATAATCCAAACTAACATCAGAATCACTAAAATCAACCTCCAAAACACTATCATAATTATATGATGAATCCTCACTGTCATCAGAGCTTGTGTCAACCCCATCATGCACCTGACTATCAATCCCATCAGCATTCATATTCCTATGTCCCTCTTTGTTAACACCATCACCATCATTCATATTCTCAACACCCTCATCAACATCAACTACATTCAAAGCCTCACCAGAATTCACACCCTCACCAGCATTGACACCCTCATCAACATTGTTTACATCCTTAAGGACTTGATCAACAAGTTCTACAACAATATCATAATGTTCTGGATTTACAACATCCAAAGGTTCTTCATTTAATGCATCATCCTCCATGTTTGTAGGTTGTTCATCTAAAGGATCATCAACATACTCAGGTTGGGATAATGGGTGTTCAATGTAAATGTTGACTTTCAGGTGTACCCTACATATGTCAGCTATCTTTAACACACCTTTATCATCATTAAATACATTAATCCCAAATGTTGGATCCTTGTAGTAGATATTGTCTACCTCGGTATACCCTATGTCCTTCAAAACACCTATCAACTCAAAATACGACCACCTATCAACATCTACCTGTAATTCATTACATTTACCCCCCCCCCCCCCCCCACGTAATTCATTTTATCAGAATCAACAAATTCCCCACTGTGATGAATTTTGAGAGTAATCATTTCTTCCATTTAAACCTAATATCATAAACAAACGCAAATTTTATGAAAGGAATATCAAAAAAACCCTAGTTTTCAAAAGGGGGCCACAAACCCTACAGTACAGAAAACATAATTCATAGAAAACACAAACCCTAGAGTACAGAAAACGCAATTCAAAAGAGGAGCCACTAACTAAGATAATGGAAATGCTTCGTCTTCGTCTTCTTATCGTCTGGGATGCTTCATCTTTGTCTCATCTGGGATGCTTCTTCTTCGTCTTCTACCTCAACCGTTTGCTTCGTGTTCTCTGCAAAGGTTCAATGTAAAATGAAAATGACTTAAAAAATTAACCCACAACTCCTCATTGAAAAGTATAAACCGTGCCACATCCCCATTCACTAACATACACATAAGCACAACCAATCCATGTCATCAACCTTTTAAGTAAAATTATGACTTTTCTAACGGCGAGGACAAATGTGGACCTATTTATTAACGTAAGGGACCAATTTGGAACTTTTAAAAGAAAGAGGACCAAATTGGACCCAGGCCTATAGTTAGAGGACCAAAAAGGGTATTAAGCCTAAATCATTCAAGATATAAATTACTAAAATTAGAAACTCAAGAGAAACTTGGGAGACATGTGTCTCTTTGAAAAAGGAAGTCAATGACTTACATGAAACCCTAGGTAAGTTTGCCCAAGGAAAAGAAAAACTTGACTTGATCTTACCAAGTCAAAGATCTTCGTTAAATAAGAATGGACTATGATTTAAAAAGGTGGAAAACCAAGAAAAGGTGTAGATTACACGAAAAAGAATTGTCCAAATTACAAAAGAACACAATGCAAAAGAGTTGGCCATTTAGAGCCTTTTTGTTTTTACAAATTGAAAATATCTAAAGGTAACAACCTTAGATCTTATGGAACTAATGAACTTGGGCCCAAGAAGATATAGGCGCCAAAGGTGAAGCCTTAATGTTTTGTAGGTATGCTTTGTATCTCGAAGCTTTAATGATTAATGGAGTTGTGCAAAGCAAAAGTATACTTCTAAGTATACAATATGTATGAATTCTTTAATTCAATAATGTACGATGATAGAAAATATCAATTACAGTGATCAAAGTAAATTTTATTGAGAATATCTCTAGGTTTATGATCCTTAGTGATCACTTGAGTGGACATGTCTGTAATGGACTTGTTCATCTCGTTGTCTATACCAACTCTTGCATCTAACGATGTGTATAGAAGGACACGCCACAATATGCTTAGTGTTGTCTTTATCAAAGACTTTTGATATGAAAGGTAGTACACTATTTTAAGGCTGAAATTATTGGAAAAACTCTAATTAATACTTTAAAATAGTGATTTTAATTTTGCTCAACTCGATAAAATATTTTCACTAACCAAAAATATGAGTTTCCAAGTGTTTTTAGCAAGAAGGTGCAATAAGTTTGAATGGGGTGCAGAAAAGCAATTAAAACCCAACACAAGGCCCAAAATGCACTTAGGAAACTGAACAACAAAAGCCCATTCAATTGACACTATGACAATCGATTCGAGAATCTTCGCTTATTTTCATATCAAATCCAAGCCAAACTTTTACTCCAAGCAAATTAAATCTCAACATTGATGATGAACCCATAAAATCCTAAGATATTTGATTGACCAATCGATTGGCACACCTAATTTGGAAAGATTTCATTGTGATTTTCAATCAGCATGATCTCCATTGATTACTTTCCATAAATACATGATCAAATCATCATATGGCACGTTATAAATAGGTGTTCATTTTCCCTTTTTTGCGTTGCATATTTTTTTTAAATCCTATGAGTGTGAGATTGTTCTTTCAAAATCATCATGGCTCCCAAAAGTTTAAACTTCTCCACCAACCCTTTCTCTGACTCTTTCACCACCAAACAACAAGAAATAAGATATTTCCAAGAGTTTGTCGATCGATCCTTTGTAAGTATTCACACCCTATATCTAGAATATTTCAAGGAATGTGATTTCCTTACAACCTTCAAAGAACTCAACTTGTCCACCTTTTTTGTATCCCCTCAAAAAGGGTATATCCATCTTTAGTTAAGATTTTCTTCTCAAATCTTCACCTCACAGATGGAATACTTCAAACTGAAGCAAGAAAGGCATAGGATAACTCTATCAATAGAAGAATTTAGAGAGATTCTAAATCTCCCTCATGAAGATACCATCATCGAACCCAAAGACAAAGTAAATTGATACAATCAAAAGTTTGCTTATAGATGAGCCATAACTCTCCATACCGAATCCCTTCACTGTTGGATATATCCACTCTGAAAATCGTGTGATTCACTATGTGATCAATCACATACTTTTTCCAAGAAAAAACAACTTCAGCCTCATAACCCAAGTTGATGTATAAGTGAGATGGTTAATAGAAAAAAAATCAAAGTGAACTTGGCAAAACAAGTAATCGGGTACATAATGGAAAACAAGAAAGAAGAATCATGGCTACCATATGGAAATCTAGTAACAAATATTCTGGAAGATACTGGATACAATTTCGGAGATGAAGAGTTCAAGGAAGAAATAACTAAAATAAGAAAACCATTCTTATCATCAATGAAATTTAAAATGATCAATGGAAATATAACTAAAACGCCTCCCTTAAATGAGAAGAAAATAAAATAAAATATTCAAGAAGTACTCATAAAGTTAGACGACTTCGATTACTCGACTCAACAACCACTTTAACTAACCACAATTGAAGGCCTACATAAAGTCATAATGGAAAGATAGATGTGATTAAGGACAAGTTTGAATTCATAACTCAACACCTCATCCCAAAGCAAACACAACTACCTAAAGACATGTTCTTCATTGATGATTTGTTATAGAATACTCTCACCTATGTGTTTAAATCCATGTTATTTCGCGTTTTCTGCAATTTTTAAATATAGTAACTTCCCTTATTGTTCTTTCAATTCCAAGTAATTTCTATTAATGAATAAATTGATGTTTTCTATTTCCTAAATGTTTAATTTCTCATGTTTGCATATTTAAGCTATTGCAATGCATCTTTACGCACCTTTATTATTTCAACAAAGCGAGAGAAGTATACTCTAAGGGGGAGTAGAGTATACTTTCCACTTAATTGAGCGGGAAACTCTTGAGCTCTTAACAATTGCAAACGCGCGTCGACGAGGGAATAGCCTAGGATAGCTTCAAAGTTGCCACGCTACAAAACCTTTATTGTGTTGCAATCTGAGTTGGAATCTTCTCATGGATTTCTTCGATGTGAAAGGTTGAAAATGTTCAATAGAAGCTCATTCTCATTTGGTGTGTCGAGCAAGGCTTTAATCTATTGAAAATGTTGCAACAATTGTGGAACTGAAGCGTGAAAATGATGAAGATGAGGTTTCAGTGGAGGAAGTGATATGTGAGATGGAGAAATCTAATTCTGAGGTGACGGAACTGGATAAGTTTCGTGAACTGATGGTTGAGTAAGCATCGTTAGGGCAAGGGGATCCTCATCGACAGAGAAATAACAAAAAAGTGTTGTCTTTAAGAATCTGAAAAACTAATCATTGATTATTGGTGACGCTTCGAGTACGAACTAGTTTCGAATCGACCATTGAAAGAATATCAAAAGGTAGTTACGATTGCGTGGAGTTGTAACTGAAAAATGGATGCGAAGTTGTAACTGGAAAATTTAAGAAAATAAAAAATAATTCGATAGAATCAATGGACAATTCCCAGAGCCTACGTCACTATTCATTACTAGAGCAGAGATTTGTTGATAGGTTTATGATGAAGTGCGTGAAGATGCTTCTCCCGTGTTGATAAGAGTTCTCTAATAACCAGAGAGGGTACGTGCAAACACATTAGCACACTTGGCGTTCAAGTCAGTTTGAAATTGATGTGAAATTTTGCAAAAGTTTAATTGTATTTGGGCATAACTCAATGTCACGTTTATATCGGAGGGACAGTTACAACCATCTCCAAGTTGTCCAACACAGAGCGTGGAGCACAAATAATCTTTGAATGCAGATCAACAGTTCTTATGAAATGAAGAATATGCACCTATGTGTCATTCGTAGATGTAGGTCCACTTGTACATTAGTGACTTGCGCGCCTACACTGGATTGGACTTGTGTTTATGGGTTATTGATGGTCGGTCGAAAACTATGATTATTATTATTATTATTATTATTATTATTATTATTATTATTATGATGTAAAATTTTTGTTGTTTTTTTTTACTATGTAAAGTTTTTATCGACGACATTTTTAACCCACTATAGAACAGGTTGAACAATGATTTTGTTGAACATACAACTAGTAGTTTAGGAGTATAACGAAGTGAATGATAGGAAGTTAACGTGTGCAAATACAATGACAGAGATATAGACAAACACACAATATGCGGTCATATAGATAAAATTCCAATGGACACCAACCACATGAATGGCATATTTTGACTCACAAAACATCATCAAACTTTTAATTGGTCCGTTTGTCTTCCCTTCTAAATTCACTGATTGAGGCCACATTATGGAACCTCCTTAACAACTTCTTGCTCGTGTCCACATTATGGACTATGTCAAATCATTATGAACATATATTATACAATGATGAAATATTGTAAACTTGTAACTGCTACAAACCGATATAAAGTCCCATGTTATTCTTCTTGCCGGAGCTTTAGTCCATTTGAACCATGATTCCATCTACAAAATTATTATTGAGTTTAACGTCTAGCTAGTAAGCTCTCCCTCAATGAATGATTATGATTCCATCTACAAAATTATTATTGAGTCTAACGTCTAGCTAGTAAGCTCTCCCTCAATGAATGATTATGCATGGATCAAACTCATTTGCATTCTTGAGATGAATTGATTAATAATTTCTTGAAAATCCCTTTTTTATCTAGAGAAAACAAACGGGAACTGTTGGTGAATTTGACTACTATGGCTTGGGAGAATATTTCTAAAATTTGGGTCTTGTAGTAGTATCCAATTTACTCCCTCCGTCTCATAAAAAGTGTCTCATTTGTAATTTTTCTTTGTCTCAAAATAATTGTCCATTTACATTATCAATGTAGCATTTATTATTATTTTTCCACTACTTACTCTTATTCATTAGCTTTCACTTTATTCAACTACTCCCTCAGTCCCAAATTATAAGACATTTTAGACTTTTCACACAAATTAAGAAACTTAATTATTACTTTATGGGAAAGACAAATTATGTATAACTTTACAGTAATGCCCCTCATAATTATATAGGAGAGAGAAATTAAAAGAGTTGAAAGAATAAATAATAATAAATATTTGAGGGTATATTGGGGAAGATGTCATTTATATTGCATTGGGAATGTAAAGTGACTTATAATTTGGGACAAATTTTTTTTGCAAAGTGACTTATAATTTGGGACGGATGGAGTACTTTATTGACTACATTTAATAGGGGTATTTTAGTAAATGTCATTAGTTTTTTTCACTAAAACCAACACATTGAATCATTTTCTTAAAAACCGTTGTTCTGGACTGGGTCGTGGTTTCCTACAATCAAACAGGCCCAATCCATACAACTTGAAGAAGCCCAATAAAGTCCTAGAGAAGGACACATGACTGCCATACGCGAGGCCAAAGGTATGTCGGGCACCTGGCACCTTGACAATGTCGAGCATCTGAGGACAAATAGGAAAGGAAGACATCACACCCTGATGAAATGGACCTCCTCGACAGATTAACTTCTCCCCGCGAGAATACTCCTAATCTCGTTGACTCATAGGACCTCGACAAGCATGGTTCTCCTCCGTTAGGTCATATCCAGACCACGACCACCATATTTCCTCGACATTGTAGACTCCCCCCCGAGGAGTCTACTAACGCTCTTATCTACACAGACACGTTTCATGTAACCGTCTACTAATGGCATTAAAGGGGCGGTTACACTAGGGTGTTGACCATGAGCTGGTCATTATTACTACACGTAAGCCCTAGCAGTTACTTGGAACGGGTCACACGTTGGTCCCACCCGTTGCAAGTAACCGTTGGCCACACGCTGGGGGTCTCCTATAAATACCCTCTCACTTGAGAGGGTCGGGATAGTTAACTTCCTACTCTCACTCAATTTCTCTGTATTTGCTGTGCCCTCACTGACTTAAACATTGGAGTGCCCTGCAGGTACACCCCCCCCCCCCCCCGATCGTCTTTCATCATCATTAAAGTAGCAACAATTCCAGACGTCGTTGGCCATCTTCAAACTGTCTGATCCAGGTACGATCTGTGGCGCCGTCTGGGGGAAATTCATAAGTTTCTCCGTTTTCCTCACGATAAACCAAACTTTCCTCATTCAACTACCGGCAATGGCCAACCCGTCGGCAAATCAAGCTATAGACAATGTCATCACACAACTTGGTGGTAACACCCATGGCGACAACAATGCTCTTCAGCCTGTCGTGGAGAATGATGTCAGAGATGGAATCACCGTTTCCCCATCTTCCGATGAGGTAGAATACGAGACTGCTCAACAAGATGGACAGGAAGCAATCTTCCAGCCCACCTACCATCCTGTGGATCCACCACCAAATGCAGATCCGAACACTGCTGCCTTGTTTGCGTTGGTCAATCAGACCAATCAAATGATCTTTAACCAAAGCTTACGGATCGAGAAGCTAGAAAAAGGCTGTGGTCGAACTTCCCCGTGAAGACACCGACCACCTCCTTATCCCAGACATTCACAATCTCCAGTGGAATCTTGCAGCCCCTCCCCAGTAAATAGAGGTTGCAGGCCACGTTGGAGCGTAACCAGACCGAGCATCCGCAGAAGCGTCATCGCTCCCCGCCACCAAAAGGGCCCACTCGTCCCTTGAAGACTAAGAAGAATAAGCCTGATGTCGAGGAGCCAAGAGGCCGTCATAAGGAAAACTCCCCGAGACGTCACTATGTTCATGGTCATAATTCTCCTTCTGTATCCCCGAGAGGCAGCGATGATGACGACTACCGGACTCCTCTGTCCAGACAAATAATGGAAGCTCATATTCCTAAAGGCTTGGAGAGACCTCCATCCTTGGGGACTTACGATGGAACATCTGATCCGAACGACCATGTCGAGAGCTTCGAGGCTCTTCTCGACTTTAGAAACGTCTCCGGCGCTATCAAATATCGATTATTCCTTACGACTCTTCGGAAAGGGGCCATGGCTTGGTATAAAAACCTGGCACCTGAATCAGTAGCGTCGTGGAAAGCTCTGAGGGAACGTTTCAGGAAGCATTTTACAGCTTCTCGAAGACATCCAAAAACTATATCCTCCTTGGAGGCCATCTTCCAAGAAAAGAAAGAATCTCTCCGGAGCTACATAGAGAGATTCAACAAAGAAGCGGTCGAGGTCCATACGACCGACCATATAAAATTATATCTCATCATCAAAAGACTGCAGGTTGGTTCCAAGTTCGCAGAATCTGTCGGATTACACCGTCCTCGCAGCTTCGAAGGTTTCCTCGAACGAGCCCAATCACACATTGAGTTCGAGGAAGCAGAAGCAGCCCAGATTGCCCTTGATTTAAGAAGCAGAGAAGGCCCCCGCAGCCGAAACAGGGAAGACTCCCCTACACCTAGGCGAGGAGGGGATAGGAGAAGAGAAGATTCCCCTCCACCTAAGCGAGGCGGGGAGAGGAAAAAAGAAAATCGAAATAAAGAGTCCCGCGAATCTCTAGGACCTGCCGGTCTTTTCAAAGATTACACTCCACTAAACGTGTCCCGTGCACGCATTTTCAATGAATGTGCAAATTCGGAGTTCGTGAAAGGGGGAATCCGCTTCCCAAAACCAACAACTCCCAAACCAAATACTGATAAATCCAAGTACTGCCGGTTCCATCGCAGTCACGGGCGTGTTACTGAGGATTGCATCCACCTTAAGGACGCAATCGAAACGTTGATTAAAGAGGGCTACCTGAAAAAGTACGCCAAACAAGACGAGGCTCCTCGTCCCACCGGCCAAGAAGCTCTAAATACCGAGGAGTCAAACCATCCGGACACTGGAAAACTGCAGGTTGCCTTAAGTATCACACGACCTGAAGACTTCGGTTTCCAAGGAAATGTTAGCGATGCCGAAGCTGTTCGAAACATATTGAAGAGCTTCCTGGCAGAAGAACTAGTAAGTGTTCGTAGTACCTGGGAAAGTTTCCCCCAAGCCCTAGTCATATCGGGTGGAGACCCTGAACGAGTGACCGTCGGTTCAATAAAGAGGAAGTTTGACGAACTAAGGACATCCACTCCTCGAGACCCAACTCTCAGCTTATCTCGTGGAAAATCATGCCCTATAAGTTTCTATCTCGAGGAATTACCAGGTGGATCCCCGAATGCTAATATACCCCTCCTAATTCGGGCACAAATGGCCAACTTTGATGTGCATCGGATTTTGGTTGATCAGGGAAGCTCGGTGGACATCATGTACACTCACCTCTTCAACACTCTCCAGCTGATAAAGCATCACCTGTCCTCATATGTGGGATCTAATCTACAAGGCTTCAACGGCGCGTCTACTAGACCTCGAGGTTATGTAGAATTGTTGGTCACATTCGGAGCAGGTGAAACAGATCGACAGGTGAAGACGCGTTTCCTAGTGGTCGATTGTCCTTCCCTCTACAACTGCATCTTGGGAATGACCACTTTGGCTGAAATAACAGTTGTATCATCCACTGTCCACCTAAAAATGAAGTATTATACGACAAGAGGACGTGTGGTAACCCTCCACGGGGATATTGAAGCAGCTAGAAGATGTTTCGATGTAGCGATCAAAGGTCTAAGTGTTGTCGGTGGCGTCCACCCCAGAAGAGCAACTTCAGATGTCGCACAGGTTCCACTACCGCCGGTCAGCGCGGTCAACCTTGATAGCAGGTTCTCCGGGGAATAGGAAGAAGTTGCAGGAAAAGACCTCCTAGTTGAAGTCAACGGGCAGCCTCTCTACCCAACACGCCCCATCCCAGACGGAGATTTCGAGCTGATCCCTCTTGGCGACGACCCAGAGCAAACTGTGAAGATCGGCCATGGACTCCCCGACCTGGCGAGGAGGCAGCTGAAGGCATGTCTCCGAGAGAATGCAGATTTGTTCGCTTGGAGCGCTTCGGAGATGCCCAGATTAGATCCTCAAGTGGCTTGTCACCAGCTGACTATAGATCTAAATGCTAAGGTTATAGCTCAACGTAGGCGTACGCAGTCTCTAGAAAAAAATGGAGGCTACTGAAAAAGCTGTAAAAGACCTCCTAGAGGCAAACTTTATTTCGGAGGCCAAGTACACCACTTGGTTGTCCAATGTTGTACTTGTTAAAAAATCTAATGGAAAATGGAGGATGTGCATTGACTACACGGATCTTAATCTGGCATGCCCGAAAGACTCTTACCCATTGCCTAACATCGACCGACTGGTCGACAACTCTGCAGGATTTAAATTGTTGTCTTTCATGGACGCTTATTCGAGATATAACCAAATTCCCATGGATGAGGCCGACAGAAAGCATACAACTTTTATGACTGAGTCGGGCAATTACTATTATAATGTAATGCCCTTTGGTCTGAAGAATGCTGGCGCCACCTACCAACGAATGATGAACAAGGTCTTCCGAGCAGAAATTGGTGACATGCTCGAAGTCTATATGGACGACATGATCGTCAAATCCGCAGAAGAAGCCGACCACGCTGCTCATCTTAAAAAGGTGTTCGACACGGCGAGGAAATGTCGCATGAGATTCAACCCCGACAAGTGCACTTTCGGTGTTCGAGCAGGGAAATTCCTGGGCTTTTACCTTACGGAGAGAGGAATTGAAGCGAATCCCGACAAATGTAAGGCCTTTTCCGAGATTCCTACTCCGAAGTCAAAGAAGTCGACACAGTCACTTAACGGGATGCTAACTGCCCTCTCTCGTTTTGTCGCTAAATATGCCCAATACGCGCTCCCATTTTTCAAACTTCTTCGACAGAAAGCAACATTTGAATGGAGTAAAGAATGTGAATAAGCCTTCCTCCATCTAAAACAAGTCTTATCACAACCCCCGGTATTTTCCCGACCAGATAACGGGGAAACACTTTTCTTGTACTTGGACATCACCGGCGAAGCGATAAGTGTTGTCCTCATAAGGGAGACCCCCGACAGACAGAAACTGATTTATTTCATGAGCAAAGCTCTTCAGGGTCCCGAGCTCAGATATCAACAGATCGAAAAGGTCGTCGTGGCCCTCGTAACTGCAGCCAGAAGACTACGTCATTACTTCCTGGCCCACACAATTGTGGTAAGAACTGAGCAGCCTATCAGACAGCTCCTTAGTCGGCCAGATATGGCGGGGAGAATGCTCCGGTGATCTCTCGAGCTATCCGAGTTCGACATTTAATACGAAGGAAGAAAAGCCTTGAAAGCTTAGGTACTGGCCGACTTCGTAGCAGAACTGACAGTCCCCGAATCCTTGACCAATGGCTCCCAAAAATGGACGATTTACGTCGACGGAGCCTCCAGTGTAAAAAGCAGCGGGGCAAGCATTATCCTTGAAAACGAGGAGGGTATCTTGATAGAAGTCTCACTAGAGCTATATTTCAAAACATCAAATAACTAAGCTGAGTATGAGGCATTCCTCGCAGGACTTCGACTTACAGAAGACCTTGGCGCAAAAGAAGTCAAAATCTTCACAGACTCTCAGCTCGTAGCATCACAAGTTCGGGGAGAATTTCAGGCCAAAATGATAGTCTCATTGAATATCTAACCTTGGTACAAGAAAAGTTGAAGAAATTTGTCTCCGCGGAGGTGACTCACATCCCGCGCGAGCATAACACTCGAGCAGACGTGCTCTCCAAGCTAGCGAGCACTAAGAAGAAAGGAGGGAACAAATCAGTGATCCAAGAGATACTGACCCATCCGAGCATCAACAAACCTACCTCGACCACAGAGGTGAACGTTATTGGGGACGCAAACTGTTGGATGACTCCAATTTACGAATACCTGATGACGGGCATACTGCCCGACGATCCTAAAGGAGCTGGGATAGTTAAGAGGCGGGCATGTGCATACACCATAGTCGAAGGTAAGCTATATCGCCGAGGATTCTCCATCTCTCTACTCCGGTGCGTCGAGGAAGGTAAAGTTTCAGAGATTCTCCAGGAAATACATGAAGGAATCAACACGCAACATCTAGGCGAAAGATCTGTGGCTCAAAAAGATCTCCAAGCAGGATATTACTGGCCCACTATGCAACAAGACGCAAAGGAACACGTCAAAAAGTGTAACCGTTGTTAGAGGCATGGGGACATGCACCTCGCTCCTCCAAACGAGCTTAAATCATTGTCATCCCCGTGGCCTTTTGCGTGGTGGAGAATGGATATCCTCGGACCTTTTATCGTAGGATCATACCAAAATAAGTACCTCATCGTCCGGGTAGATTACTTCACAAAGTGGATCGAGGCAGAAGCATTAGCCAAGATCACTGCTTTCAACATATTACGTTTCTACAAGAGAAATATACTCGCCCGATTCGGCGTGCCTCAGGCCATTGTCACAGACAATGGGACACAGTTCACCGACAGAAACTTCCAAGACTTCGTTGCCAAGCTGGGTACGAAGCAACACTTTACATCGGTCGAACACCCATAAACCAACGGGCAAGCTGAAGCAGCGAACAGAGTAATACTCCGAGGACTCAAACGACGACTCGGCAAAGCCAAACAACGGTGGGTCGAGGAGTTACACAGCGTCCTCTGGGCATATCGAACTACCCCTCATTCCACGACCGGGGAGACCCCGTTCCGGTTAACATATGGAACCGAGGCAGTAATTCTCGTGGAAATCAGGAAACCTTCGAGAAGGACAAAAGCTCCTCTTGACAAAGAAGCGAACAACGAAGCCCTTCGCGAGGAACTCGACCTTGTCGAAGAAATGAGGACGGGTGCATCCCTCAAAGAAGCCTCTTTAAAACAAAAAATAACTTTGCATTATAATGACAAAGTCATCAAACGAGATTTCCAAGTAAGCAGTCTTGTCTTACGGTGAAATCAGAAAAATTCACGTGAAGGAAAGCTGGCCACAAACTGGGAGGGCCCCTACCGCGTCATTGCAAAGACGGGGACAGGTGCTTATTACCTCGAAAGCCTCCAAGGTGAACAACTTGCTCGACCATGGAATGCTGAGAAGCTTAAACAATATTACAGTTAAACACTGCATGTAACGATACAAAAGTTGCCGTTACAGGGAGCGTGCCATGGTACAGGCACGACACCTCTATATGCTAACGAAGGTCAAAAGTCATGATGTGTGTGCATTGAACTTTTGGCCCGGCGAGGAGTACTCTATCGAGCTCCATCGTCGACGTACCTTGTAAGCAGAACACCCAGCTCGCGATGGTAAGTTCACGCCATGAAACTAAGACCTCGATCGACCTCTTAGCTTCGTTGAAGGTTGGGGTACAACCCCTGACCGCTCGACCAGCTCTCTTCGCAGTCGAGGATCACTAGAGTCGAGCAAACTCCCAAGTATCCAGCAATTTCAAAATAACTTAGATAAAAATAAGTAAAATACCACACACAGAACAGATAAAGAGGAAAAATGGAAATATTAAGTCGGGCAAGCCCATTGTAAAAATATTACATAAAGCCCTGGCTCTTAGACCAGGCAAATTAACAAGTATGGCACGTAGGCCAGTCAATACAAAAAATTGACACACAGGCCAAACTGACTACACTATCACCCCGCAGCAGCATCAGCAACAGTGGCCACGGGATTCCCCTACTCCCCGTCAGCATCTACCGCTTTCCCGGGCAACATAATCTTGCCGTCGACCACCTCAAACTTGGAATCAACTCCGTCGGTTACAAGGTCCGGATTCAGGATTTTAAGCTGCGCCACAGCGTTCTGGAACCCGACATCTGCAAACTCTAGAGCATCGTCCTCAGCCAACCAAAGATCCTTCTCGACTTCCCTGAGCTTGGCTATCAGAGCTGCTCGAGAGGTCAATAGTTTGTCCTCCTCGGTTTCATTCTCGGCTGGCCGAACAGCCTCTTCCAGTTCAGTTATCCTGTCCTTGAGACGTTGCTCTTCCTCTTCCAACACAGTGATCCGAGCAAGATGGCCCTTCGCCACATCCTCAGCCTCCTTCAACTTCTCCTCCGACTGTCTTTGCTGCTCGCCTTATTTTCTGTTCAGCTCCCTGCAGTCCTTCAAGTCTTTCTGCACGCCGAGCAATTCAGCCTCCAAAATCTAAAGTCTTTCTTTCAGTCGAGAAAGCTCAGCAGCAGAGCAACTCTCGTCGTTCATAACGAGAGCAGCCGAACAGAGCCGCATGACGGCAGACATATCCTCGATAATTATTTTCCTTCTCGCTTCCGAAGCACTCCCCAACAAAGCCTGGGCTTCAGCAGGGGCGACACGAGGACAAATAACCTCGGAGAAGTAGCGACGCTGGAGATAACACGGAGGAATCTCGAAGCTTGCAGGAGGAGGAAGGGGACTACCTTCCACATCATCAATGGTCGACCCAGTAGTATTTTCCCGCTTATATGTCCTTTGGACCCCCGGGGACTGATTCTCAGAGGTCACGGTTGCAGTTAACACAACATGAGATTGCTCGGAACCCTCGGGCACTGCAGTAGAGGGAGTACTGTCAGGCACTGTCGTAGAAGAGATATGCTGAGGGGTATTTTGTTCGGTTGGACGGGATTGTTCTTCTCTAGCCCTTTTTGCCTTTAGCCTCGAGTATCTTTCTGCAGCTCTGACCATTTTCCCTACAAAAAGAAAGAAAAATATTAGTAAAACAAGATACACGAACATGAGAGAAATCTAAGTCGAGGATCTTTGCACCACCTAAGAGCTCGACAGCCTCCTCATCGGAGAAAGTCTCGAGCAGAACACGAGTATTAATCAGGCGACAGGTCTTCGTCACCTGCTCATTACCACCTATCGAGGTCTCTCCATCCTCGGATACGCTTGGGGTTTTATTCAAACTCTTCACGTACTCGACTATCTTGTCATAAGCCTCGCGATCCTCGACATTGAGCTTATTATGTCTTACTTTATATTTATCTACCCCCTCTTTGTAATGCTCTTCTGTCCAGAAGAGGGGGAATTTTGGCACCATCACTTCTGTAGACAGCCCATCCACTTCTTGAGTCATCCTTTCATATATCGAATTAATGACCTCGGGAGTGACCGGCTTCACAAAATAGTAACGCCACTTGAAATCTCGAACGGAGTCCAAGTAGGTGTGAAATAAAGCTTTATTTTGTTTGAACGACACCCAGCCGTGTCGACCATCGGTTGTAGACCTCTGCAGGTGAAAAATTCGGAAGAAAAGGGACACTGTTGCTCGGATGTCCAAGTGTTTGCAGACGAGCTCAAAAGCCCATAGGAAGGCCAATAAGTTCGGGTGGATTTGCGATGGAGCCAATTTTAACCATTTGAAGACCCCCTCTTGAAAGTCTGTGAAGGGGAGCCTCCACCCCGCCTCCTGAAACATAAACTCATACACCGGGAAACGCATTCCCATGTAAGGTGTACATATACGATGGTCCTCGTTGGGGCGGTACACTTTCCAGGATTGCTCAGAACCGAGCAACCTATGCTCGACAGTAAAAAACCCATTTTCGTCGGGGAATATGAAGATGGACGACATAGTGAGGGCCTCATCGCACACCCAGTCCTCAAGCGGACGCTCTTGTCTAAAATCCATATGGGCCATCGGAATTTCGGGTTGGTTATCCTCTTCGAATTCACCTACGGCCACTTCAGCAGCCAATCTGTCCATCAACCTGAAAAGCAGAAGGGAACAGGTGAATTCGACGAGTCTTGCCAAACTAGCCGGCACGGCGTAGCACGGCGGTTCACGGCGGACTTGCGGTGGTTGATGGTGGCGAACGGAGGATGAGAAAACGGAGAAGGAAGAGGAAATGATTCTTGAACGAAAGAACGAAAAATGAGAAATAAAGGGAAGAGGGAGTATTTATAGACAAATCACGGAACTCGAGAAGCCTGGGGCACTCAAGTACTCTACCCTAGGCAGCCACCCTATGCAATAATGATAAGTGACACGTGGCACACTCGCACCGGTCAAAAGTCCACGCATGTCCTTTCGTCATCCCATCGTTTCAAAACGGAAACTTCTCATCTCCCCAACATTTCAACCAGATGCAACTCTTCGTTGCCCGCTAGCTATCAGTGCCCACCTCATGATAATTACCCGCAAGATATCAATGCCCGACGTCATGATAATTTCGACTATGCTAATATCCTCCTCGGTTCATCCCTTGGCATTTCCCCGACACAATTATTGACCCTCAAGTCATTACTCTGATACCTCAAAGTAACGACTTGGGGGGGCTCATGTTCTGGACTGGGTTGTGGTTTCCTACAATCAAACAGGCCCAATCCATACAACTTGAAGAAGCCTAATAAAGTCCTAGAGAAGGACACATGACTGCTATACGCGAGGCCAAAGGTATGTCGGACACCTGGCACCTTGACAATGTCGAGCATCTGAGGACAAACAGGAAAGGAAGACATCACACCCTGATGAAATGGACCTCCTCGACAGTTCTCCCCGCGAGAATACTCCTAATCTCGTTGACTCATAGGTTCTCGACAAGCATGGTTCTCCTCCGTTAGGTCATATCCAGACCACGACCACCATATTTCCTCGACATTGTAGACTCCCCCCCGAGGAGTCTACTAACGGTCTTATCTACACAGATACGTTTCATGTAACCGTCTACTAATGGCATTAAAGGGGGCGGTTACACTAGGGTGTTAACCACGAGCTGGTCATTATTACTACACGTAAGCCCTAGCAGTTACTTGGAACGGGTCACACGCTGGTCCCACCCGTTGCAAGTAACCGTTGGCCACGCGTTGGGGGTCTCCTATAAATACCCTCTCACTTGAGAGGGTCAGGATAGTTAACTTCCTACTCTCACTCAATTTCTCTGTATTTGTTGTGCCCTCACTGACTTAAGCATCGGAGTGCCCTGCAGGTACACCCCCCCCCCCCCCCCCCCCGTCGTCTTTCATCATCATTAAAGTAGCAACAATTCCAGACGTCATTGGCCATCTTCAAACTGTCTGATCCAGGTACGATCAACCGTGCATTGCTCAAATAGAACACTTTTTATGAGACGGAGGGAGTACCATATATATATATATATATATATATATATATATATATATATATATATATATATATATATATATATTAGGATTAAAGATACTTTTTTCTCTTTGTTATTTATTTGGAGGAACTTTAGTTTTTTATTGTATTTCTTTTTTTTTTTTTTAAAAGCAAGGATTATAACATTAAACCAAAGAGTACAAGGGGTACTCAACCCTTACAAAAAACTACAACAAGCTACTACTAAACAGACACAACTTAGGATTGTTCAACCAACTAGCCAAGGAACAATTCTTAGAAAGAACAGCCCCCCTATACAGCCACTTCCACACAGAAATCTTAATAGAGTTAATACACTTTTCTTCAGAAAATTTAACTTGATTGAAGACCAGATCATTGTGGGATAACCATAAATGCCAAACCGTGGCTATCCAAACAACAATGTTGTTTCTCCTCCGAAAACTTCCGCTTCTGTCTGCCATAATCGAAGAAAAAGATTCTAAGCAGTGCATCCTCTGCGGAAAGTTGTAACCGAACCAAGTGCCAACCAATTTCCACAACTGAACTGCAACGGGACAAGAACAAAATAAATGATCTTCATCTTCAGGAGCATTACTGCATAACGGGCAGTCCATAAGACTCGGATCATCCACCACCCCACGCTTAGCAAGCTGGTTTCTCGTCGGGATCCTATTCTTGAAAAGCCTCCATATAAATATCTGAATGTTGGTTGGAGTAGGAATCTTCCAAAGGAATCTGATGCACTCCAAAAACAAAGGCCTGTCCTCCTCATCGAGACCAAAGCTAGTAAGTATGTCGTAACCTGAAGCAACAGTATAAAAGGGCAAAATTATTTGCGGTCCAGGCAATGCAGTCAGGCTTGTTAGAACCAAGAATCTTGGCAGCAGAACCTGCTACAACATTTTTACAGGCCAAAAAAATCTGTTGCAAAGCAGAGCCTTCTTCCATAGCAGGGAACGACTCCTCCCAAGCATAACCACCTTGAATTGGAATAAAAGCTTCATACACAGACATGAAAGGATTAGAGGTGACCAAGGATAAAAGAGGGAACAGATTCACTAACGACTCTCCTGACCTCCATTTACTGAACCAAAAGGAAAGGTTCTTGCCGTTGCCCACATCGCAATAAAGTTGGTCCAAAAACCAGTCCGTAATGCTCTCTTCGCCTACTGATAAACGGTTAATGTCACACCACCAGATAGAACCACTAACATTCATACCATTATCCTTTTTACAAAGCAACTCCCAAGAATTTCCGGACTGCGTATACCGTGACAACAGAACCTTCTTCCACACCGAATCCTTCTCCGTCAATATACGCCACTTCCATTTACTAAGGAGGGCCCTATTGAAAAGAGCTAATTTTTTAACTCCCAAACCTCCTTCATTCTTAGGTTTGCAGACCACACTCCATTTAATCCAATGAAATTTTCTAACATTCTCCGGGCCGCCCCACAGGAAATTGCTTTGGATCTTTACAATCTCCTTAATAACTTTAGACGGGGCTAAATAGAAAGACAAAGAATAAATAGGCAAAATGTTGATTACAGAGTTAATCAAAATCACCCGTCCTCCTATGGAAAGATGTTTCCCTCTCCATAGCTCAAGTCTACGACGAATATTATCAACAACGTGAGACCAATTAGAACTTTTTCTCGGACTATCCCCAACAATAATACCTAAAACCGGAATGGAAGTTTCCCTCTTCTATAGCCAAGGAAATCAACAGGAGATTGGATAAACTTATCAGTAAGATTCACACCTCCAATACAGTTTTTGCAGAAATTAACTTTAAGACCTAATACCAGCTCGAAACCTCTTAGGATGCCTTTGATCCCCCAAAGGTTCTTCTTACTACCTCCACCCAAAAGCATGGTATCGTCCGCGAACTGGACAAGGTTAACACTCAGATTCGGTTCAATTTGGTATCCTTCATACATACGAAGAACTTCAGCCCTCTTCATAAGTTGCGTGAGGCCTTCCATAACAAGCAAAAACAAAAAAGGAGAAAGAGGATCACCTTGGCGTAATCCACGGGCAACTTTGAAGTCCTTAGTAGCACTGTCATTCACTAACACCGAACACGATCCATTGAAAACTAAGGCCTTCATCCATCTAAGCCATTTATCCCCAAATCCCATCCGAACAAAAAGGAAATGAAGATAGTCCCAAGAAACGCATTCATAAGCACGTTCGAAGTCTACTTTAAACGCTATGCATTTCCTTTTAGTTCTCTTGGCCATATCAAGCACTTCATTCGCCACTAACACTCTGTCACCAATATTCCTGTTGGAGAGGAATGTTGTTTGCTCCTGCGAAATTAAAGAACCTATACATTTCTTGATACGGACAGCTAGCATCTTGGAAAAAAATTTCTGCACGCAGCCTACTAAACATATAGGACGGTATTGATTCAGCCTTTGTGGATTTTTTACTTTTGGAACCAGTGTTAAGAAAGAGGTTGTAGCAGATTTAGACACCACAGGATGTTTGACGAAATCCACAACCATCTTTAAAATATCTTCCTTGAGGAGGTCCCAGTGAACCTGCAAAAAAAGAAAAGATAAACAGTCAGGCCCCGGGGCTTTACTCCCGTTACAGTCCCACACCGCCTCCTTAATCTCTTCATACGAAAAATCCTTCACCAACGCGTTTCTCTCCTCCTCTGTCAAAGATGGGAATAGAATTCCATCCAAGACAGACCTGTTAGAACAAGTCTCAGAGAAATTACTTTGGAAATGATCAAAAATCGCTTGCTTGACTTCTTCAACCACCTCAACCCGCCCTCTATCAGTTTGAACAAAGGAAATATGATTCCTCTTCTGCCTCCCCCTAATCACTCTATGAAAGAAATTCGAATTGGCATCACCCTCCAAAAGCCACAGCATCCTAGATTTTTGTCTAAGGAGTTTTTCTTTCATCTACAATTTAATCCAACTATCCTCTGCTGCCCTACATCTAGACTCCTGAATAACTAAGCGATCCTCTTATGAAAAATCGTTGTTGCTAACAAACAGATCAAGATCATTAAGAGACGACACTTGATTATCCACTTTTAAATCAATTCACCCATAAACTTCCTTACTCCACTTCCTCAGGCTGTTTTTAATATGCTTCATTTTTTCCTTGAAGACAAAGTCCCCTCTCCCAACAACATTAAACGAAGTCCACTCTTTCTCAATGAATTCCTTGAATTTATGATGCTTCACCAACCATTGAAGAACCTAAAGGGTTTAGGGCCCCAATTATCACTACAAGCCTTTAACCAAATAGGACAATGGTCAGAGATATCTCTATTTCCAATAACTTGACCAACGATCCCCCACTCTACCATCAACTCCTTAGATAACAGAAAACGATCTAAGCTGCTCATAGCAGTTCCACTTCCGTTGAACCATGTAAAGAGGCCTCCAATGCACGGAACATCAACACACTCTAACTCATCAACAAAGTTACGAAAACCAAGCATATCAGACCTCCTACCGTTAGAAGAGGCTCCTTTTCTTTCACTATCACTCATCTCTGCATTAAAATCCCCTCCGATCAACCAAAGATTCCCCGAGAATTTGGTTTTCAAAACAAGGAGTTCATGCCAGAAAATCCGTTTAAGGGACGTTTTGCACGGAGAATAAACATTGACAAAGAATATCTCCATACCTTTCCAACAAGCTTTAATACCAACAAACCCTACTCCTCTAAAGCTGAAATGTAAATCTAAGATACCTTTCCTCCATAAAATCAGAATACCTCCAGAGACCCCCAAAGCACTTGATGTCGTCCATTCAACCTCCGAGTCTCCCCAGAAAGAAGAAGCAGAACCCAGATCGATGTCTCTCATCTCGTCTCTTGAATAAAACAAATGCCAACCTTCTCTTTTTGAATAATGTGGCCAAGCCTTTTTCTCTTTATAACACTCCCACCCCCCCTAATATTCAAAGACAGAATATTCAAGGTGAACTTGTTTTATTAGACTCCTTCTTAGAAACTCCACTTTTATCCCTCTTTTCCATCAACCTAACCTGTTCCTCAATATTCTTCTCCCCCCTCCTCCTGTGATGCCCAGATCAGTTAACAACTCACAAATTTTCCTATCAATTTTCGATTCAACCTCAGCCCAGAACCTCTTATTGCCCTGGAGAACTTCCGAATTTGTAACAGAATGGCATCTCAGGTCTGAAGCTATAGAACTCACAGCCTTAATCTTCTTCAGTTTGGATGTGCTCTGGAGATTCTTCTTCAAAGGGCTACTACACGGCTCTGATAAGGAGGATAATCTGCACCCATGAGCTAGAATAGGGATCTAGTTGAACCCAGGATCCAATCCTTCATCATTAGAAGAGAGCACCAAAGTTCCGCAATAAAACCTCTGTTTGATACCCCATCTGAAGAAACTGGTTATTGAGAAGCCGAAACCAAAGAGTTCAAGCTTTTAGGCCTCAAGTGAGTATCATTTCTCTCTCCAAAAACTGACACAGAGTGCGTGGAATGCAAAGACATTGGGCCTGATCCATTAGATCTCAAAGGGCCTTCATCTCCTACCCCATAAACATTGGGCTTTAACAAATGGGCTCTTAGAAAATCGTCAAAGACCAGGTTTGAAGTCTGGCCCACTCCACTACCACAACCCACAATTTCTTCATTGCCAAAAGCAACCTTGGGGGAAGGTTCAACCGAAAAAACTCCTACAGCAACCTGATCCTAAAAACAACACCATCGACACTAACCTTCAGCACTTCATTGATCATGGAACCACAGGAAGTTCTAATCATAAGACTAGCCACATCCAACCTGGACTGACTAGATGTAGTTTCATCACAACAAACATATTTCCCATCGTATTAGCAATGGTTTCGAAAAAACTAACACTCCATGCATGACTGGGAATACCAAAAAACCTTTATCCAAGTTAATCTTTCAGCGTCAACATCTTCTATCCTCCATTTTATAACTTCAACAAACCATTGACTAAGCCAATCTACTGCACCCTCCACTAAAGCTTCTATCTCTCATGGGTCATCTTCTTCAAGGAGGCAAAGGTTGGCTCCCATCGGAGTTACTTTAACAGCAAAATAACCTTCCGCATTCATTAACCTCTGAACATTGTATGTTGAACCAGGATCAAGCACTTTGCCTACATAAGATTTCTGAAATCTCTTCAAAACTTCATCCTCGACCTTGAAGGATAAAACCTTCCCCTAGCAAGGAAAAAGTTCTTCACTACCACCCACAACATCAGCAAAAGTTCTGCTATTACCATTGAAATGATTCCCAGAGAACGATACATTATGGCGGTCTCCTTTTTTCAGTATCTGTTGTTTTTTCTCATCATGGGATCTTCCTTTACTCCTGATCCCAAGTGTAGGAAAAGCAGCCCTCACAGCTCGTTGGAATCTAGGCAAATTAGCATGAAGCTTCTTGTCGTCCATTCAACAGACTGTTTCTTACTCACCACCCTTATGACACCGTTGACTTTCGATATAAGTAAGTCGGTCCATTTCTAGAACCAAAGGTGTTGCTCCAAAAAAGAAGTTCCATAATGTTCAATACTCCCTAGTGAAAAAAACTCTTCCAACACATGGCCATTAACACGGGACTAAGAGCAACACACAAGTGAGAGAGACACCACATATCCACCTAAAACCTTAAGGTGATAAGAAAGTGGATTCTCTTTATTATAAATGCTTAAGTTTCCATATTTCTAACATATGTGGGACTATTACCCACACTATTCACACTTGTTATATTCGTAACACTCACATGGATAAAAAATTGTGTAATGTGCATATGTCACATCATATTTCAAAATGGGGGAAAAAATCATAAATTATTACATAGATAATATCACTTACAAGTGCATTACATACATTCTGTCATTACACCAAAAACAAACATAATAAAATCATTGAGAAATCTCGTAAATATATCATTCCAAGATCTCATGGATCTGATACATGTCCCAAGCTTAGGATCGGGTACCATAACACTAGGTTTTTGTGTCAAACTTCCTTCTTCAGAATAGGGTACCATCATTGGTTGGTTATCACGAGCACCTGGTCATTTAGTTCTCTTAGTCTTTAGGTTCCTCAATCTATCACTACTCTTCTTGTTTCTCCCATATACTACCTTCTTTTTTGGTTTTGGACTCTTATTTGATGGTAGCATCTTATTAACACTTGGTTCTACATTTAGTGATTGGACACCTGAACAACTTCCAAAAATAGTATCAAATACAATATTGTAAGATGATGAAAAAACTTTATCAGGAAAGCCATATAACAAAATGACATATGATACATCTTGAACAATATAAATAGGTGCATGATTCTTCAATTTAGGTTGGTCTCATGCATTTCCAGTAGTCTTGATAGGTGTTTGTTTCTTTGAGTTTTCTTTAACTTAAATGGGACAATATCATTTGGTCAAGCACTTGTAAAAGTGTTGACAAATGATTTTCTTCTTCAGTTTCTTCAATTTAAGTGGGATAGTTCCATTTGGTTCAGTAACTGCATTTGATCTAGTAGGCTTGACACATGCAACAAGTTTAACACTTGCATTTGGTGCAAAATGGTTGTCAGGTGCAACATGTTTCAACACTTGCACTTGGTCCAACACTTGCATCAATTTTATCATATTTATTTAGTTTAGCTTAGTCCAACACTTGGTTTATTTCATGGGGCTTTTCTTTAATGCAAAAGCATTGAGTGCATCTATAATGTTCAACAAAAAGATGATACTCAATAATCAAACATTACTAAATCATATTTTTTAAAGCATATGGATTTCTAATATTTGCCTTGCATTTTCTTGAGTTGTGGATAAAGTTATGATGTCTATTTTTCGTACCTCAAAAAATACGATCCTCGCGATGGACGCGGAAAAAAACTGTTCGAAACAGAGTCGCCACCGAACTTTATTTATCCCAAAAGAGGGAAAGGAAAATATCGATAAAACCTTTGAAAGGGAGATAAGAACATGGTCATCACAACCAAATTCTAGGTTCGGGAGTCGATTACGCAAGAGGGAAGGTATTAGCACCCTCTACGTCCGTTGTACTCAACGGGAACCTCTTGATTCGATTCGTGAGAAAGTTAACTAGGTTTGTTTGTTATCTTCTAAAGGATTTGCTTCTAAGGGGAAGATGGGTAGTTTATTATTAGGGTGCTCGGCAAGGATTAGAGCCCTTGTGCCTACGTATTCCCTCGTGCAATGGGAAAGTCAGAGCATTCGTAGTTCGTGGGACTACGATTATTTGGTTAATGTTTTTTATGTAGGCGCCAATTGTCCACACACGAGTAAGAGAACTCGCACCCAAACAACTGGGGAGAAAGGTCAAAGACTTGGCCCCCCTCACATCACCTTTTAGAAAGTTGTTTGAATATATGATTAAGTGTGTTAAAGAGTTTGATTAAGAAAAGAGGATTTGATTTGTATGTGTTTTAGGGTTTCGATCGCACGTGGGCGAGAAAAGGAGTTTTATATGTCTTAGAGGTGACAATTGTTCACACACGAGTAAGAGAACTCGCACCCAAACAATTGAGGAGAAGGGCCAAAGACTCGACCACCCTCACTTCACTTTTATGAGAAATGTTTAAATAAAGGATTA
This sequence comes from Lathyrus tuberosus, assembly GCA_022829125.1. Classification (NCBI taxonomy): domain Eukaryota; kingdom Viridiplantae; phylum Streptophyta; class Magnoliopsida; order Fabales; family Fabaceae; genus Lathyrus; species Lathyrus tuberosus. Next base: position 7,931,845 of record JALAZF010000060.1, on the reverse strand, counting down.
ATGTCTTGATGATTGATTAGAAAAATGGTTTGAGTATTGTCGAGTTTCGCGTGTTTTTGAGGCGTCAATTGTCCACACACGAGTAAGAGAACTCGCACTCGAACAATTGAAGAGAAAGACCAAAGACTTGATCCCCCTCCTTTTCACCTTTTAAAATGTGTTTAAATAGAGATTAAGTGCTTTAATAATTGATAAGGAAAAAGAAATTTGAGTGTTTTCGGATTACAAGTGTTTTAAAGGCGTCAATTGTCCACACACGAGTAAAAGAACTCGCACCCAAACAATTGAGGAGAAAGACCAACGACTTGATCCCCCTCTTTTTCACCTTTTAAGAAATGATATTTAGTGTAATTAAATGTATTAATTTAATTTAAGAAAAATACTCGACGTTGGATCGAGGTTTGGATTTGCGTGCGAAATGGTTTGAGAACTAATGGAAATTAGGTCCTATGGTTTAAGGTAAGGTCGATTGCGAGGCAAAAGCGCTCGACTTACAAGAGGTAAAGGGACTTGATATGTGGATTAAGTGAATGTTGGAGATTAATTTAATTTGATTTGGAAAATACTTGACGTTGGATCAAGCTTGTTTATTGTTGTAAAAAGGGGTTGATTTTAATCTTATGAGAGAGGGGTGTAATTAATCAAGTGGGAATAATCGAGCCGTGATTAAAGTGAGCCAATCACATACACGCATACAAACCAAAGTGAAATGTACAACAATTATCGTTGTATAAAGCTCAAGAGGAGGCATTGTGAGGTCGATTGCGATCGTGAAAACGATCGACTTACAAGGTATTAAAAGGGCTTGACATTAAGTCAAGATATTAGTTTGAAAAGATTTTTTGGTTTGGACAAGCATAATATGAATAGCATAAACATAATCAAGGCATGAAATAAATCCACAAGAGAAAATTATACACCTCACATAAAGATCATAAATAAAATGGGGGAAGAAATAATCAAGCATGTTAGTCCAATTAGTTAATAACCTAAAGTTTTAAGGTTAGTCTAAAAGAAATTCTAAGTTAAAATGATAATGTTTTTAGATTCTTTTAGAATTAAGGAAATTCAAATAATTAACTAAATTAAACTAAAATATTAAAAAAACAATTATTTAAAGTTAATTAACTAAATAAAGTGGTTTAAGAAAACTAATTAAGTTTGATTAATAAAAAAATACTTTTAGATTCTTTAATGATTAATGTAATTAAACTAAAATTAAATATTTAATAAAGCTAATTATTAAGTTAATTAGCTAATATTAAATAAATGACTTTAATAAAATTAATTAAAAGTAGAAATTATTATTTTTAGATTTTCGGAATTAAGTGAAAACTTAAAAATAATTAACAAAATTAAAATCAATTATTTAATAAAATCAATCATTAAAAGATTAATTTTATTAAATAAAAGTTTTTAATAAAATTAATTAATGATATTCTTTTTTGAGACTTTATAGAATAAACAGAAATTAAAATAAACAAGTTTTTTGGATTTTTTTAAAAGGTTATTATTAAAAATAAAGATTAAAACTAAAAAAACAAAAACAAAATGGTCCAAAATTAATTAGAAACAGGGGGGTGTGGTTAGTAAGTACCCCCAGGCCCAAAGCAAACTGAGCCCAACGTTGGGGGAGTCCACGGTGGACTCTAGGTCAACTGCTGACTTCCCTAATGAATATGGACCATCCGATCTACATAGATTCAAATTGCTGCTTCTGATCTGAAGGCCAAGACCGAGTGTGCACGGTAGGGTGGCATAGAGCGATGAGCATGGAATCTCAATAAAGGTGACAACCGGTGACACTTGTCACCGGTGGGTGAGGCCACCCAGAACCCACCAACCAACGTACAAAATCAAAGAAAAGAGAGAGTAAGAGTTCACATTCTCAAAACTCTCTCTTACTAATCCTCTCCTCTCTCTACGTTACTCTCTCACAAACCTTGAACGGTCGGAGAAGCGGCGGCGCGCGGTGGCCGCCACCGTCTTCTCCGGCGACAAACCCACCAAACCCTAAACTATAAACACAAACCCTACCTCAATTTTCACCCTCTGTTCGAATCTAAACCCAGATTTCACAAAAAACCAACCAAAACTTCAAATCAAAGCTTGTACCAAAACAAACCCTAGTTCTAAATCATACAGAAATCAAACAATCAGTGCAAATAAAAACGACTACGCTACTCGAAAAGCAAAACGACATGAAATTAAGCAATTAAAGCTCAGGTTAAAGGGAAGGCGCTCAAGAAGGGTACCTCTTGAAGAACTCTTCAGAGTGAGCTTTGGAATATATTCAGGTAATCTTCGATTTCCCCTTTTTGTATCTTGACCTTTTCTTCTTCCACCTCCTACGTGACCTTCTGTGTGCGATGCTTTGAGTAGTTCTTAGCTCTGGTTTATTTGGGTCTCAATGTAAGTCTCAATAAACTCCTGAAAATGAGTTTTAGTAGGTTTTAGTGTTCTTGCTCTGTAGAAGGGTTCTTAGGTTTTTTCTGTCCTTCTCCTTCTTGTGTATTCAGGTGTTTTCCGGTGATGAGGCTTAAGCTTTTCTTTCACCAAGGTGAAACTCTAACCAGAAACGATTATCGAAGCTTTAGTGAGGGTGAGTGTTAAATTTTTTAGCAGCGTAACCATAGGTTTTTTCTCCCTCTTCAACAACTTATTTTTTTAGAAATTGACCTATTGTTTTTCTCCTCCCCTCGTTTTCCTTCTCTTCCTCTTTTTAAAAAACCGAATAAACTTGTGAGTTAAGTTTTTTTGTACAATTCGTTTGTCCTGTTGTTGATGTTGTGTCTTTTTCAATATTCAGGTTTTTGGCTATTGTGTGCAGTCTTGGTCGCGCTTGGAGGTGTGTGGATTTGTGGCAGATGTGGTAGCGTACTGAGACGTTGCTGGTACTGTTCATAGCAGAATTTTGTTTGGTTGTGTGCAGGGTCTGAGTAGCAGGTTGTACGAAATGATGGGTTGGAGGTTTGTAGCAGCGGGTATAGAATTCTTGGCTTGCTTGGAGATGTGTATGGGAAGTCATTGTTTTGCTTTTGGCCATGGCTTTGTAAATTGCAAATGTATTTTCTTTTGGTTGTGACTCTTTTGCAAACATTTTGAGTTTGAATTTAATGTTGTTATGCTCTGAGAGTAACTTTGTAATTCCACTTTTTGCAGCGCCCCTTTTATATTTCAATACAGTTTACAAACTTTTTGGGATGACAAGGATTTGGCTCTTAAATTGAACTATTTTAAACTGGTCCTGAATTGATACTATATTGTTGTAGTAACCATGCTTATGAAATGCCTTTAAAATTAATCACGCGGCCTGTACATTGTAGCATAGCCTGGGCATCATTTATCAATAATTTTCTCATGACTTGACTAAACAAATACAAGTCCACCCCAATAGCTTGGCGCACCCTTAGACCTTATTTATTTATGGATAAATTCAAACATAGCTTGAGCATAAATTGGTTATGTCTTGGAAAATGGCTCATGTCTTACAATAACTTAAGGCAAAATTTGATTGGTCATAATCTCATGGCTTGCAAAAAAAACGATTCAACTTTTGACTTGAAACGATTCCCACGTGACTTGAAAAATGGTCCAAAAATGTCTTGAAAATAACTCTCATTCATGACTTATGAAAATATGGCTTGAGACTTTAATTTGAATCTCATGGCTTGAACATAAATTGACTCTATCTCAAAGCACAATCTTGACCATATCTTAGGATTTGAGGAAAATCTAAACATGGCTTAAAACATGACTTGAATATGGCCTAAAATCTTGTTGATGTGTACCTTTGGATCATCTTGACATCACTTGAATTATTTTGAATAACTCAAAATCATGTGTGGTTAATTTGATCACCTACTTAAAACCAACTTGAAACACATTAAGTCAAAGCTTGCCACCACTTAATCTTGAAACCTGAAACAATCTTGAGCATGGATTGAGAAAGTAACTTTTAATCATGGCATCAAATCAAGTTGAAGTCCATTGATCACATCTTGACTAATTGACCATGATAACGAGGACCTATCTCTCCTTGTTTCCACTTGGATTCATCGCACTTACAAAAGCCTGTAATTACACTGAGCACAAACAAGACCTCCATAACCTAAATTTTAGAGGATTATGGTCAAAGGTCAAATGATTACTCTGAGAAAGATCATGAAGCAACAACGTTCTTGGCATAAGAAAAATGATAGGGTAGGACAAATTTGGGGTATGACACTATTACATTTTTAAGCCACGCCAGGTATTCTTATTCTAGAACCACCTTAACCTTATTCCGTAAATATTAGGTTCTTAGGTCTCATAAGTTTTTTTCCTATGTGATATCTATTGGAATAATATAAGCAAGTGTGAGTAAGTGATGAAATAGTCCCACATTGGATAAGAATGTGGTGACTTGAGCATTTATAAGTGGGAGAACCCACTCAACTATCACCTTAAGGTTTTAGGTGGGTATGTGGTGTGTCTCTCACAAAGGTGCCTAGTCCTACACTATGTATCAATGCTCCCTAGTAAACTCCTCCCTACAAATGGTATCAGAGCCTGGTTCATAAAGGGGCCGAATTACTTGTATCGAAATGCCTAGGAAGTGGTGTTCCATTGAAATCGACGCCCAGGAAGAGGTGTATCGAAATGCTCTTGAAAGGCCCTTGAGAAAAGGTGTCAACGGCGGTACAAGTATAAAAAGGGGGAACATTGTGGACTCACACTTGAGGGGGAGTATTGGAATAATATAAGCAAGTGTGAGTAAGTGGGAAAATAGTCCCACATTGGATAGGAATGTGGTGACTTAAGGATTTATAAGTGAGAGAACCCACTCACCTATCGCCTTAAGGTTTTAGGTGGGCAAGTGGTGTGTCTCTCACAAAGGTGCCTAGTCCCACACTATGTATCAATGTTCCCTAGTGTGAACTCCCCTAACAAATGGTATCATGAGCCTTTGGTTCGAGAAAGGGACCGGCTTACTTGTATCGAAATGCCTAGGAAGTGGTGTTCCGTTGAAATCAAAATGCCCGAAGGAAGAGGTGTGTTCGAAATACCTAATAAGAGGTTCCTTGAAAAAGGTGTCAACGGCGGTACAAGTATAAAAGAAAAGGGGGAACACTGTGGACTCACACTTGAGGAAGAGTATTGGAATAATATAAGCAAGTGTGAGTAAGTGGGGAAATAGTCCCACATTGGATAAGAATGTGGTGACTTGACCATTTATAAGTGGGAGAACCCACTCACCTATCACCTTAAGGTTTTAGGTGGGTATGTGGTGTGTCTCTCACAAAGGTGCCTAGTCCTACACTATGTGTCAATGCTCCCTAGTAAACTTCCCCTAACAATAGCCACCTTTGCAGCTAAACTTTATATATAGGAGCATAATGTAATGCACAGACCTAGGAAGAGATTAGATAAAGACGTGTTTATAAGTGGTCAATGGAAACCATATTGGTCTATAAATGAAAAATGGAAAGTCAAACATTCATATAACATACAACAATTTATTTTCAATGTTAGCAAAAGGACATGCACTTGTAAATTCTAGGATTTGGTTGGAATTCCATGTAGACATGTATATGATGCACTAAGTTATATCTTATGTTGATTTTATATGAACACATATCTTTTATACTTTCAAATGTTTTCTAATAGTAATTGAAGAAACCATTTCTAACTTTCCTTAGTTTCTATTTCAACAACCCTAAATGCTAATTGAAGTATTGGTCATTGGGGTTATTACCTATAACTATCACTATTTGTCAACCATATTTATTCTTTGAGTGGCAACCATCAACAACAATAAACAACCTACACATTTTAGTGAAACCATTCTTACAGACATAATATAAAAAAATATAATGAACCAAATTTTGGTTGAATAGATGGATTCAGTCATTTAACATTTATATTTGAAGTATTCTCAACGTATACCCTTGTAAGCTCATCATCATGCCTCCATATCATAACATGCATTCTAATATTTACATTTGGTTGAAATTTATTGACCCATGCTTTTGAAACCCACTTGAACTTGGCTGATTTATAACTCAAAATCCTAGCACATGGGTGGGTTCCCATCTAATTTTTCAATAAATAAGTTTGAATTCCATCCACTTTGGAACATAGAGCTAAAAAACCACATTTTCCCTTTCATACTATCTTTACCCTATAACTTTGTTTTCTTTTTTGTTTAATTTCCCTTCCATTTAAAGCTAACCACCTAATTATTGCATATTTAAAATCATATAAGAAATTAAATTGTATACTTAATGTAAACTCATAGTCCTTACTTAGCCATATTTTTTAAATATTTTGTACTTGGGACACCTTTCTTCATCAGAACCATATACACCTGATTTATCACTTAAGTTATTCTCCTCTTTTTCAATGTTGCTTTTATAACACTTAGTCACATAATTAGGCGCACCATATTTTTAGGGGAATAGTTTCTTCATAAGTGGCTTTGAGGCACAAACCTTGACTATTTATGACTTCCTTTTAATTTCAACTTTTCTTAAACCATTTCTTGAACTATCCCCTTTAATAACTTCAAAACTATCATTGAGTGCAATGGTTCTCTCATCATCCCTATCATAAAATCTCACAATTTTAACATCATCATCATTGCCTTCTAGACTCTCTTCTACTTCACTTTCTTCATTACTTACATTTAAATCTAGACAACAAGGCTTACTTAACTTGACATTCATATCATTCACATTGTGCTTAATATAGATATGGCCATCAATTTTGTTTCCCATAACATGTGTCGTAACATCAACAGTATGATCATTCATACTAACTTACACAACACATTTATTTATTCCATCAAATTTACTCCAAACCATAAAATAATTTTTATTATAGCCCCGACCAAGCAATAAATTAACTACCACATAGCCACCCCAACTTAATAATCTTGTTCATAAACAATGGTTTGAACTCCACCTCTATAAAATATGATATTATCTCTAACAAACTCCCTCTTGACGAAAAACGACATTGAAGAGACTTAATTTTTGTTTCACAAATACATTTAACACGCACATTATACATTGTACAAAAACAATAGACAAAATGCACCAAAAAAACAACAGACAAAACAAAAATACAAAATGTTACCTCCGAAATCCACAAATCAATCAAGTTTCTTGAAGAAATTGAGCAAGTTCCTTGAAGAAATCAAGAAAAGTTTAGGTTTAATTCATTTTTTATCCCATTGTGCCTCTTCTTCTTCTTATCTTTTTAACAAATTATTTATCAATTACTGTGAGAAATTGGATCAACTCTAGTATGGTCGAAGGGTAGCTTTTGGTTCGATAGGAATTAAGCATGAGGTTGAAGTCTGTTTGCATGTTGTTGTCGGAGTAATGCGTGTTATAGTCGAAGTTTGTTCTAACATGCATTAGTCAATATTGTTAGGTTTGTTAGCATGTTGAATTAGGCCTTGCTTGTAAGCCCCATTGTTTAAGTTAGCTTGTACCCTAAGTTAGCTTGTAATGGGTAATTGTTAAAAAGCCCATTAGGTTAGTGTGTTAGTTTTTTCTTATAAATAGCATGCTAGTCTCTCCTCTTTCATAAGGAAAAATAGGAAGATAAATTCCTAATTAAAGAGAGAGAGCTTATTTGTTATTCTTGTATACTTGTAATCTTGTTTCATAGTGAAAGGAAAGAATGGCAGCTTATAACCAATCCTTGTTGTTTCTCCTTGTTGTTTTTCCCTTGTTTTTCCTTTAACCCTAACCCTTGTGTGTTTCTTGATTATAAAGAAATCGTTTATACTTTGTTTCAAGACATCATTTTTCACAACAAATTGGCGTGGTGTGCATGGAGAAGATGCCCTCAACAAAGTATGAGATTGAAAAGTTCACCGGAGTGAACGACTTAGGTCTGTGGCGCATGAAGCTGAAGCCCTACTGGTTCAGCAGGGTTGTTTAGAAGCGTTGAAGGGAGAGACAACCATGGATGCTGCGTAAACAGAAAAAGAAAAGAATACCATGATAAAAAAAGCCCACAGCGCAATATTGTTGAGCCTTGGTGATAAGGTTCTTCAACAGGTATCAAAGGAGACGACGACTTCGGGGTTATGGTTGAAACTTGAAAGTTTGTACATGATCAAATCTCTAGTGAATCGACTCTACCTGAAGTAAGCTTTGTATTCATTCAAGATGATTGAAGACAAAGTGTTGGCTGAGCAGTTGCATATGTTCAACAAGCTGATTCTTGATCTTGAAAATATTGATGTGAAGATCGATGATGAAGATCAAGGACTGTTGTTGTTGTGTGCTTGGCCCAGAACCCATGCTCACTTCAAAGAAACTCTCTTGTATGGAAGGAAGTACCTGAGCTTTGTAGAAGTTCAATCAGCCTTGTATTCTAAGGACCTGAACGAACGAAAGGAGCATAAACCTTCGACGGTGGGCGAAGGTTTGGCCGTTAAGGGAAAAAATTTGCGAAAGGATGGTAAGTTCGACAAGAAGAAAGTTAAAAGTCAGCAGAAGTCTTATAGTGGCGAAACATCTAATATTCGATGCTATCATTGCAAGAAGGAGGGTCACATAAGAAAGGTGTGCCTTGAACACCTGAAAGATCATGGAGGTAAGGATAATGGTAACGCAGCCATTGTTCAAGATGACTTCGACTCATCTGATGTCCTTGTGGTTTCAAGCAGCGACTCAAGAAAGGAGTGGATTATGGATTTAGGATGCACTTGGCACATGACTCCAAACAAAGACTTGTTCGAGAAGCTATGTGATCAAGATGGTGGATCAGTGCTGCTAGGAAACAACAAAGCTTGCAAAATTGCAAGAATTGGATCTGTGAGATTCAAGCTGTGTGATTAGTCAATAAGGTTATTGACTAAAGTCAGGTATGTACCTAATTTGAAGAGAAATTTGATTTCTCTTGGCGAATTCGACAAGAAGGGATATATTTTTCATGGAGAGAAAAATATCCTAAGAGTCATGAAGGGGTCGAAGGAAGTCTTGAGAGGCGTGAAGAAACAAGGCTTATATACCCTTGAGACTGAAGTTGTAAGTGGTTCGACAAATGTTGCATCCACAAAACCTTTGTCGAAGACAGAAATTTTGCACATGAGATTGGGCCATGTCGGTGAAAGGGGTCTGGTCGAATTGGGGAAACAAAATCTGCTTGGAGGAGACAAAGTCGAAAAGCTGAAATTTTGTGAACCCTGTGTATTTGGAAAATCTTGCAGAGTGAAGTTCAACAAAGGCAAACAAAGAACTCATGGATCCCTTGATTACTTCCATGCTGATCTTTGGGGTCTGCAAGGTGTCCACATATTCAAGAGTAAGGTATTTTATATCCATAGTCGATGATTATTCCAGGAAGTTATGGGTATTCATCCAGAAGACTAAGGATGAAACTTTTGAGAATTTCAAAGGTTGGAAGACTTTGGTAGAAAATCATAGTGTCAGAAAGGTCAAGAGGTTGAGAACCGACAATGGCCTTGAATTTTGCAATAAGGCGTTCGACAGTTTTTCCGCAGCCTCAGTTATTGCAAGGCACAAAACTACTGCAGGTACTCCACAACAAAATGGTTTAGCAGAAAGGTTTAATGGAACTATTTTGGAAAGAGTTAGATGCATGTTAACTAGTGCTGGATTAAAGAAGGTGTTTTGGGCTGAGGCTGTTTCGACAACAACATATCTGATAAACAGATGTCCTTCGACTGTGTTAGATATGAAGACACCTAAAGAAGTTTGGTCAGGACATCCACCTAGTCTCGATAGATTGAGAGTATTTGGCTGTGTGGCCTATGCTCACATTAGGCAAGACAAGGTCGAACCTAGAGCTCTAAAGTGCATGTTCATGGGATACCCTGAAGGAGTCAAAGCGTATAGGCTATGGTACCTAGAGCCAGGTCATAGGAGGTGTATTACCAATCGATGTGTAGTTTTCAATGAAGCTGAGATGGCCTTCAAGAAAACTGATGTTGCTGACGAAGAGCTGGAACAGGGAGAGATTTCTGTTGAGGTGGAACATGTTGATGCTTAATTGCATACCCCAGATGAAGTCAAAGAAGAAGAAGAAGATGTTATCGAAGATGAGGAGACTGATAATGACTACCTGCTAGCAAGAGACATGTCGAGGAGAGTCATCAAGCCACCTCAGAGACTTGGGTATGCAAATCTTATAGCTTATGCCTTAATCTCTGCAAGTGAGGTTCTCGACGAAGAACCTAGAGACTATAAGGAAGTTATAAGGATTTGAAAGAATACTGAGTGACTGAAGGTCATGGATGATGAGATAAAATATCTTCATGATAACAACACATGGAAACTGATCAAGAAACTTGTTGGAGCTAGGTTAGTCAGCTGTAAATGGATTTTCAAAGTTAAGAAAGGAATCAAAGGAGTGGCGTTGAAGAGATACAAGGCAAGATTGGTCGCTAAGGGGTTCACTCAGAAAGAAGGTGTCGACTTTAATGATGTGTTCACTCATGTTGTGAAGCACATGTCCATTCGAATGTTGCTTGCCACTGTGGCACAGTTCGACCTTAAACTGGAACAAATGGATGTGAAGACTGCGTTCTTGTAAGGTGATCTAGATGAAACAATCTTGATGAGGCAACCTGAAGGGTATGTCAAAAAGGGGAAGGAAGATTATGTGTGCAAGCTGAAGAGATCTTTATATGGACTGAAACAATCTCCTCGACAGTGGAATAGGAGATTCGACAAGTTCAGGGCACGCATAAGTTTCATCAGAAGTCAGTTCGACCACTGTGTTTACTTCAGATTTTGACCTGGTAATTCATTTGTTATTTTGTTGCTTTATGTTGATGATATTCTAATAGCAAGCAACAATGTCGAAGAGGTAAGAAGGGTGAAGGCTGAACTCAATAAGGAGTTAGAAATAAAGGATCTGGGAGCTGCGTTCAGGATTCTTGGGATTGACATCCGAAGAGATAGAAAGCAGACGAAATTATGCTTATCTCAAGAGGCATACCTACAGAAGATTCTTGAAAAGTATGGTATGTCGGATTCAAAGCCTGTTGTAACTCCGACAAACCCTCAATTCAAGTTGAGTATAGATCAGTGTCCCAGTACTGATGTCGAAAGAGGTTATATGAATAGCATTTCATATGCTAATATAGTGGGTTCTTTGGTGTATGTTATGGTATGTACTTGACCCTACATAGCATATGCAGTAGGTCTTATAAGTAGTACATGGTGAATCCTAGAAAGGCTCACCGGCAAGCATTGAAGTGGATTCTAAGGTACATAAATGGGTCTCTGAATAGAGTCCTAATTTATGGTGGAGCCTTGGGTGAAGATAGTAAAGCAGCAATCGAAGGATATGTCGACTCTGATTATGCAGGTTGTATGGATTTCAGAAAATCTATTTCTGGATATGTGTTCACTATGTTTGGAACAACAATCAGTTGGAAAGCAACACTTCAGAAGATTGTTGCCTTATCAACCACTGAAGCGGAATATATTGCCCTAACTGAAGCTGTGAAGGAAGCATCATGGCTTGAAGGTTTTGCAAATGAGCTAAAACTTTAAGGACCGGTTATAACTGTTAAATGTGATAGTCATAGTGCAATACACCTGTCAAAGAATTCAGCCTATCATGAGCGATCCAAGCACATTGATGTGAGGCTACATTTCGTCAGAGGAGTAATTGAGCGTGGAGAAGTCCAAGTGTTGAAGGTTTCGACAGATCATAATGTTGCTGATATAATCACCAAGACGTTGCCCAGTTGCAAGTATTTCCATTGTATGCAGTTGATAAAGCTGCATGAAGAAACCTAGTTTATTCCTTGATGCTATAGAGTTTGGTCAAAGGTCCAGATTTGTGAGATATTGGATCAACTCTAGTATGGTCGAAGGGTAGCTTCTGGTTCGATAGGAATTAAGCATGAGGTCGAAGTTTGTTCGCATGCTGCTGTCGGAGTAATGCGTGTTGTAGTCAAAGTTTGTTCTAACATGCATTAGTCAATATTGCTAGGTTTGTTAGCATGTTGAATTGGGCCTTGCTTGTAAGCCCAATTGCTTAAGTTAGCTTGTACCCTAAGTTAGCTTGAACCCTAAGTTAGCTTGTAATGGGTAATTGTTAAAAAGCCCATTAGGTTAGTGTGTTAGTTTTTTCTTATAAATAACATGCTAGTCTCTCATCTTTCATAAGGAAAAATAGGAAGATAAAATCCTAATTAGAGAGAGAGAGAGATATAGAGAGAGAGAGAGAGAGAGAGAGAGAGAGAGCGAGAGAGGGAGAGAGGGGTTATATGTTATTCTTGTATACTTGTAATCTTGTTTCATAGTGAAAGGAAAGAATAGCAGCTCATAATCAATCCTTGTTGTTTCTCCTTATTTTTTTTCCTTTAACCCCTAACCCTTGTGTGTTTCTTGATCACAAAGAAATCGTTTATACTTTGTTTCAAGACATCGTTTTTCACAACAATTACATTATTAAATGACATATCAAAAAAGTTCAAGTGACATTAAATAATTGGAAAAGAAAACTTATAAGCGCATCCACCAAAGAAAAATGTCAAACGACAAAAAAAAAACTTATAAGCACATCCAACAAAGCCTAAAATGATATAATCTTTTTATCACATTTTTAGAATTATATTTTACAAGGTGTTAAACCAGAATTCACTAATATGATAAGGAGAAAATATACTATTAATCCTTTTTTTTAGGTTAGTTTCTTTGGTAATGAAAATAGTATATTTTTTTAATTAAATTTGAATGTTAATTTATGTATGTTGTTGATGTTCTTATTTAAAATGATATGTTGTTTCTTTTTTCTATTATATTTTTTCAAACTTTTAATTAAATACAATTAATAATACTTATTTGGCAATTTATAATAAATGTTGATATGTGTATGATGTATGATTTTTATATAATGTTAGTGACTTAGTGTAATACTTCAACGATACGTGTCTAGAATAATAACTTGTGGCATTAGAATTTTGGTGCCGAATACATCAGAGATCTAAGAAATAAATAAATTAGATAATTTACCCAATATGGAATGGAAATCCTTAATTAGATGCAACCATTTAAAATATAATATAATAGACATTTAGCACAACAGAAAATTCATTCAACGGGTCTTCAGCATCAAGTCTTCAATAATAAATCCAACCCGTGCACCTACTTATCTATAAAAATAAAAGTAATATGAAATGAGATAATAATCTCAGTGAGTTCTTTAACTAAACTAATGAATCTCTCATTATCCTTCTAGTGGGTTCAAGGTATAACTTGTATAATCCATTAGAGTAACTAATCGCAAAACCAACTATCACAATAATCACTTTTCATATTCCTACATAGAAAAGTCACGATCACCGTATTTGTCTTGCATTACACACATAAATCATGACCAATCCAGACCCTCCATATCTGAGTATATAGCCTCGAGATTGTGCGCATCCACTATAACTTATTATACTCAACTTTCATGCTTATCCAAGTGTGTCATTAGGAAATTTAGACATTGTGGCCATGACATTCTCCATGCAAGTTAATCAAGTGAAGTTTCATGGCAATCGTATAAGTCTTACATCACTGACACGAATCACAACCAATTTAGGCCCCACTATAACTCATGAGACTTTTGTTTCATGCTTATACAAGTGTGTCATTCAACAATTTATACATTGTGCCACACACATATTCGTACTACTCAAGTTAATTACTTCCCTAGAAAGTTCCCATGAAGCCACCACTCCATGAATTAACACACTACAATGATGCCATCACACCAAGATGTTCAAGTTTAACCCAAGTCAATCTTAGTGTATCTATCACTCTAATATAGAGCTTAAATCATTGTTAGCCTTCTATTTACATGTCCTAACTACCCACACCATTATGGGAGCCCCTACTCACATAGGTAGTCATAATGTCTACCTTATCACACAAATATTCTAATTTCTTGAATCAAAATCATGCTCATGTGATTTCTTATGAATTAACCCATTATTCCAAGCACATATACTACTTGTTTATTGTCATAACCAAATGATGTTTATGATTAGAATTTTTGTAATCACTTAAAGGGTCATTAACCAACTTAATTTGAAGCTCAAAACATTAAAACAAATTAAAATAGGGTTTTGAGTCAATTTGGAGCATCATGAATCGATTCATGAACTTTCATGAATCGAGTCACACAACCAGAATCAATTCAACATTTTCACACTAGAATTCCACCTTTTAACCTACAATGATCATCCCTAGCCTCAATCCCTATCTAAGCATATTCATGGTCTCATGCAACCCAAAAAATACTATTTCACAACAACGAATCAAAGTACTAGGTCTTAGTATGCACTTATCGTAGCATGCACACTATACTAGCTTAAATCATGATCATATCCTAAGTGAGAGGAAACTCATCTTAGCAGAATTTAAAGATAACCATGATGAAATTTCTTCATTGTGTAATCAAAGAGTCCCTTCAATGGCATGCAAGATGACCACAAATTATCTCTATCTTTCTTCTTCCAAAACCCGGTGATCAAACTTGATCATCCTTAACGTGAAATTTCTCTTCCTTTCCCTCATTTAATGTTTTCTTCACTTTTTTGACATGCTCTCCATTAAGTTGAATTATCTCTACAATACATCCCCCTTGTGGAAGATGACAAAAGTGGAAGGTTGGGGATGAGTGCAAGTAAAGTGGACTTGTAATCCTCTCAATTCACATATATTCCTTATTTCTTGTGTGAAAGAAGTTTGAGAAGAAGAAATTTGTGTTTTAACTTTAATCCCTTCTCTCTATATATATATATTTCCATGTCTAGTTACCGATTTGCCCTTGCACTTATAGAATATGAAATTTCAATAATGTCATTCCATCAAATGAAATTCCACATTAGTCTCTTTACCCGTAATTTTTTAACTAGACTTCATAGTTCCCCTTATATTTTTATTACTCTAAATTAGGTATAAATAATCATTTAATCATTGAGAAATGACCAAAATACCACCTTATAATAAAATGATTATTTTATCCTTGTTCCTCTAAATTCCATTAATCTACTAAAGAGTTGGATTTTAAATAAATGTTTTAAATCGAAATGTCATACTTAGTATGCTAAATATGAATATTTTATATTTTTAGTGAATTTTATTTTTTTAAAATTTTTATTTAAATAAAATTATAATATATTTAGTATGAAAAAATTGCCTTAACCAATTTAAAATAAATAATAATTATTAATTAAATGAATTAAATTAAAATATGATTAAATGAATTTTTAGTCCCCCTATTTACAAATTTTTAACGTTTTAGTCTCCCTTTTAATTTTTTCAGCCTTTTAATCCCTCAAGTTGTCACTTTTTGGGATTTTTTTTAGTCCTTTCCTGTTTTGATTATGTGACGCTCAAAAAGGTGATTGGGCATGCTAAGTCAGATGTCATGTCATTTAATTGAGTTGCCATGTCATTTATATATTTAAATAAAACATTATTATTTTAAAAAACAAAAATTAATGTTAGACAATCTACATAATAATGAACCCTAATTTTATCTTGTTCATCCCTTTCTTCATCTCCATAAATTCTGCTACTACTCCGTCTCCTCCACGTCTACTACTTCATCTTCTCCACATCTTATACTTCGTCTTCTCCATGTCTGGTTTTTCCCAAGCAAGCAGTCGCACGAAATCCCATTCGAATTTCAAATCGAACCATGACGAATATATGCGGCCTAGAAGCACCACTGATGACATCATGGGCTGATTCTAACCCAAGAAGACGATTTTATGGATGTGGGATGTATAAGGTAATATTTGTCTATGATTTATTACTTATACTTTCTCCAATCATGAAAATGTCTTACGTTTTTTCTCATATGTTGCTTGTAGCTTGTGGGACAAAAGAGGAAAAATTATGTCTTACATCTTTAAAGGAAAAATTATGCTCAGAGCAGAATAAGGTTAATGAATGCAGGGTTAAAGAGGATGAGTTGAAGATGAAGATCAAGTTCCTTAATATGCAACTGAAGTTTACATGTGTTATGAGCTTTGTAATGTTATTAGGTTTAGTTGTAATAAGTGTAATGAAGTAGGTTGTGGTTAAAAATTATGTTGTATTTTATGGTTTAGTTGTAACAAGTGACAGTATGAATGTAACCCATGAATTGATGAATGAGAATGATGATTTTTTGTATAATATATTTATGGTTTATATGGTATTTTGAATTGCTGAATTATTGAATTAGCAGATGCAGATTATTATAGCAGATGTTCCAATTATAAGACATATTCCAATTAGTCATTACATAGTACAATTATAGGACATGTTCCATTTGTTTACAAATCATAGGACGTATTCCAATTATAGGACATGTTCCAATTAGTCATTACATAGTACATGTTACAATTATAGCCATTACTTAGGACATGTTCCCATTAAAGAACATGTTAGTTCCAATAATGTATAATTAACTAACAAGGAAGTTGAAATTGAGCATTACGTCATAGAGATTTCATTAAAGTCATTACATAGACAATAACTTGTTCCATCACATAAACCACAAACTGACATGAAAATGACACAAACTGACACAAACCACAAAATGACACAATCCACAAAATGCCATAAAACATAACTATTACAAACAGACATGAAGCACATAGAACCTAGTTTGAACTAATCTTGAGAAGGTTGAGGTGCTTGTGATGAGTTCCCAATTTCTGTTACACCAGCCTTTGTCTTCTTTCCACCTTTTGTTTCAAGTTTCTGTCTCTTTCCATCCTTTGATGCATTGGCCTTCTTCTTGTTACCACCTTTGGGAATGGCTCTCTCAGCAGCCATTTTTCCTTTGCAACTCCTTTTGTTGTGTCCCATGGCACCACATTTATGACAGCTCATAATTGTAAGCTTCCTAGGAAGTACATATGGATTTCTTGGTTCATCATTCACTTTGTTCCTCAGCTTCTTGGGTCAACCAATGGCCCTTCTGAGCATTGGTGGTTTGATTGGTACCTGACCCTCCAACAAAGGCCATAGTTGGGGCCCATTTGTAGGATAGATTATATGTGAATAACTGTTAATGAAAAAAGACTTCCTGCACAACCAATTCAAACATATCTCAGCAGAAATTTAGTCATAATAAGCAGATTTCTATGGTGAATGCACCAACCTATAATATGTTGAAAACTGTAATACAGCAGCAAGCAAAAACATTTAAGTAACCCAGTTTTGTCGTATCCATAGGGATCAGTGCGAGGGAAAGAATGCCGTTCGACTATCTCTATGTTTCTAAGCTTATTGTTCAAAAGTTTTGGTTTGAAAGATTTAAGGAACCAAAATTAAATGCAGAAAATGTAAAGACGGAAAATATAAAGTAAAGACTGAATTATAAACGGAGCCTTGTTGGAATTGGATCTCATCAATTGATAACACATGCATTCTTCTGAACAATATATACATAAATCAAACATTCGCCTAATATCATCATGTATCACTCACGCCATACATATCCTCTCGGTCCCTGTATATTATGAGTGATTTTATACTAATCAATAATTGCTCTCGCACATCACCAATCAATACAAAGCATTTAAAGCCTACATGAATGTTAAGCCTATATCCATTTCTGGCATTTAAACCCAACTGATATTACTATAACATCAATATCACACTAATGAGTAATTCATATACAAGCCAATGATCAAAATACGTACACACGTTTAACCCTTTTTACATGCATTCAACTAATTTTCCAAATGAATGTGAATATCATTCTTCATCACTATTCTCACGCACCCTCACGATACCGTTCGTCAAGCAATATCGCGGTCTCTTATTGCATTAATTACTAGAAGCTATTCAAACTAACAATCAACATAATGCTAAAAAGTTGAGATGCAAATGAATATCAAATCACAAACCCATGTCAAAAGCTTGCTCAATGATAGATGAAAATCTAAGATCACGGATTTGAAATAGGTTTTGTCATGACCAACAAATAAGCAATCAAAGACAATAAACAATAGAGAATCAAAACTAGTTCACAAACATAGATTAGATGAAATACATAAGGTATCAAAAGATTACATCTTTTCCCAACAAGAGATTGAAGATCCACTACTACGAAAAACCTATTTAACAACGGTTGGGAATGACATATAATGACACGGGCGAAGGCGTTGTTATGTAGATTGTTGTTGTATCTTCGATGTTTCTACAACGGTCTGGAAACCGTTGTTGTATTCTGGAAAACGCGCTATATATTGCAACGGTTAGTTGTATCAACCGTTGTGAAATATATTATTAATCACAACGGATATTAGTTTCAACCGTTGTGAAATATATTATCAATCACAACGGATATTAGTTTCAACCGTTGTTACATGTACCCTTAGTTTATTATATACAAATGTATATTGCTTGTTTTACCATTCACCTAGTTAAAGAATTACAACCATTAAATTGGTAAGGAAATATATAATCTGAAAATTAAAATATTCTTGAAAACCAACTTAAACACACCACTGTTTTTCGAATTGTATCCATTTCATTCCGCACATTTTATGTTCCTTAACACATAATATACGATTCAGTGGTCTGATTCACTCTACTCATCGATATTTTTAATTATATAGTTTACCTCTCCATCGCCCAAAATCATCGCGATTTTATCATCATAACAATCATGATCATAAAAACCACGATGATTTTTGGCAATGAATAGGTAAACTATATAATATAAAAGATATCGATGTGTAGAAGGAATCAGACCGTTGAATCGTATATTATGCGTTAAGGAACATTCAATGTGCTTAATGAAATGGATGCGATTCGAAAAACATTGACATGATAATGGTTGGTTTTCAAATACATCTTAATTTTCAGATTATAAGTTTCGATACCAATTTAACAGATTGCATTTTCATTAAAAGGATAGTAAAACAAACAATATACATAGTATATAATAAACTAAATTTCATATGTACAATATCATAATAATAAACTAAATTTCATATGTATAATATCAGAATAATAAACTAAATTTCATATGTACAATATCAGAATGAATTCATATATATGTACCTTATTAGAATGAATTCATATATATATATGTACCACCATCATCATCACCATGTGAAACAAACCTAAGAAGTGGGAAAGCAATGAAGAAAATTAGTTATTATTCAAAACAAAATAAGCAAAATTAGAAACAAACCCTAAGAAATGGGAAGCAATGAAGAAAATTAGTTAGTATTCAAAACAAAACAAGCAAAAGTTGAAAGAAAATGCTAAGAAGTGGGACTGTACCATAACAATGAAGTTCACCTTGCTTGTGAAGCATTGAAGTCGAATCTGCGCAAAAAGAGAACAATCAACAAAAACATCATGAAGCAAACGAGATAATGAGTACTATTTAACAAAAAAATTGAAGTGGAAGACTACCTTATTGTCCATAAATAATATGTACATTACGCTTGCTACCGCCAGTATCATCACCATGTTCATCTAGTTTTAGATTCTACAAGAAGAACTACAAGGAGGAGGAAGCTTAAATCAAAAGCTTTATACTTCTTGTATTTCTTCTCGTAGATTCTAAAAAAAGATGAAGTTTGGGTGCTAGGGTTTCGCTGTGAAGGAAACAGCGCGACTGTCAAAAAGGAAAAGTTAATTCCCTTATATAGGTAAATTTTTCACAACGGTTTTCTTAAATAACCGTTATGATAGATTATATATTAATTTAATAATATCACAACGGTTAGTTATAATAACCGTAGCGGTACCCCTTATACGTGGTATAAGGTTCGACACCAGGCAACAACATTTTCCTAAAATTACGCTTGGATTATAAGTGATATCGCTACGATCATCACTTATAACCGTCGTAATATTATTAACCATTGCACTTCCCAACATATGAACGGTTTACAAGAAAATATCGTTCCAGAATATGAACGGTTTACAAGTTATCATCATTATAAGCATTAAACTATCAGTCTTTTCATCTTTAACCTCATCTATAAATAGACAATTTTACATATCAAAATAATATATTCTTCGTAACAATGAGTTCAACAAATGAGAATCCTAGAAACCTCAATGAGGAACGTCAGGCGCCAATCCAGGAGGTCGTCCAACCAGTAACTGCCAAATTCAGGGATGCCTTAAGGGTAAGGAATGATAAGAAGAAGAAGAAGAAGAAGAAGAAGCCGAAGAAGAAGAAGATAAAGAAGAAAATGAGGCCTGTATATTATGATTCTGATGAGGGGAGTGAGGAGAGATGTCTAGATTATGAAGATGCATTTTATGTTATGGGCTCTGACAATGATCTTGATATGTAATATGTTTATCAATGTACTCTCAATGGAATATTAAAAAAAATTATCTCTATATATGTTCATCTCTTACAGTTTTATTTTTTAAGTTATATATATATACTCTATTGCACTTAAAAATACTAAAGAATACATTGCTGGGAATATACATCATACATTACATGGCGTTAGACATGTTTAAAAAATTAATACATGTTTAAAATCTAAAAATATGACAAAAAATACATTGCTGTGAATCGAAGCGTGATACATGTATTAGAACGGTCTTCTAATACAAGCGTGTTAAAATGTAAAAATATGGAAAAAAAAATATAGTAGCTGGGAATCGAAGCTTGTTACACAGCTTGTATTACAACGGTTATGTAATACAACCGTCGTTAAACATGGCATTATAAATTTTTAGTCCTTATACAACGGTGGGATACGAAACCATGGTAAACCTGGCGTCGTTAAATGGGGTTTTCGTAGTATTGATCTTACCTTCTCCCTCTTATGGTTTGAGTTTCTCTCCCTAAACTATGCTTGAAATGAAGAGAGATCAAGTTCTATGATAAAAAATATCTATCTAATAATAATAATAATCTCTAAAAGTGTGAAAATTCTATTTATAATACATTCAGAATTTTCCATGTTCGCAAAGCGAACGTTTTACTCGCAAAGCGAATGACAAAATTAGGCACCTGAGGTGCCTCTTAATAGTTAAACCGCCACCGAATTTCTTCATGAGTTCGCAATGCGAAGGATTATTCGCAAAGCGAATACTCGCCTTCAAGTTCGCAAAGCGAACTTTAGTGCCTTTTTCCTCTGCCATAATTCTGGGACCATTCGCTGGGACCTCGCCAGAGTTCGCAAAGCGAACGTACTGATGTATTCCTCATTTCTTTGGCAACTTGGATCATTTCTTATGTCTTATAACTTTGATCATTTAGTGCCTTTTCCTGCACAATAACACACATATTACAAGCACCAAAGGTATATTCTCAATGTTAGAAGAATAACAACAATCATGAGTAAAACTAATGAAAACATGAGAATTGAGTAGAAAAAGTACCAAGAAAGATGTTTCATTTTTAGGTAAAATCTGCACCTAACATAATACTCAGAGACATAATCTTCAGGTTTTTTCTTGTTTTTCCATATACATGATATGGCATGACTACAGGGAATACCAGTCAAATCCCATTTTCTGCAAGCACATATCTGCTGTTTCAGATCTACAGAGTATGTCTCTATGTCATTGGTGATACCAAAGATGGATAAATCATCATCACCATGCCATGTGGGTGTCCAACTTTCTGCATGTTTTTTGTTCTTTTCAAGAAGCAATTGAACCCTAGGGCAAATATCACTAGTGTATGTATTCATAGGCTCCTTTTGACTAGTAATCCTCTTAATCAAGTAATGTTTAATACCTTCCAACAAAGTGATTATGGGTTTATTCCTACACTCTAGGCCCTATTGAAGGCCTCACACATATTATTAACTTGTAGATCACACTTAGAGTATGTTTTGAAATGTGACCTGGTCCATAAGAAAGCAGGGATGTCTAACATATCCTTCTAAGTTGCTTCCTTCAAAGATTTTAATCATTGCATTGCCCTCTCCCATACTGGAATGGTTGTAGCTCTTGCAGCACTCCACATTGCCTCTTTCAATTCAAGTCCTGGATGTTTCTTTTTCCAATTGCCATAGAGATGCTTCACACATAGTCTTTGCTCCACATGTTGACTTACACTTTTAATAGCTGGTACTAGACCCTACATAAAATGATAATTATGATATGTAATTTTAGTATGACATTACAATATTATTAAATGAATATCAAAATAAATATGTAAGGGACACCTTTTGCTCATCTGAAACAAAGGCATAAGCCCTGTGCTTGATTTCACATAAGTCTTCAAGTAGAAGGTATATGAACCACTCCCAAGATGCTCTTGTCTCTGCTTCCACAATAGCATATGCAATAGGAAAAATCTGATTGTTTCCATCCCTACTTATGGCTGCCATCAATTGCCCATCAAAGTCACCTTTCAAAAAACAAACATCTAACCCTATAAGTGGCCTACAGTATTTGAAAATCCCTACTTGTAGGCCTCCATACAAATATATATCCTTTCAAACATAGGTCATTCCTTAAAGTCAGCACACTGCACCAGAACTGTACTATTTTGGTTTGATTTAAGCAGCTCTTCAGCATAACTTCTCAAATGTGAAAATTGATCAATTTCAGCTCCTTGAATCATATCCATTGCCCTCCTTTTGGCTCTATATGCTTGATCATGGGACAATTTTACTCCCCATCTGTCAAATGACTCAACAATCAAACCCACAGGTTTCATATTAGGGCTATGTCTTAAAATATTTGTAAATTTCTTAGCTAGCCAACCTATTTTTGCTTGCCTATTCTTAGGTGTTCTACAACAACTATGTTCATCTATAAGACTAATAACTTGCCAAAATTAATTACCAACCCTTTTACTAAGTCTCATGTAGAAATTACAACCATCCATACACTTAACTTATCCTCTTGGCATCATTTTTCTTAATGAAGAGATTTTTCTTCATATCCATTGCATACTCCTTTACGGTCTCTCTCACTAAATCGTTGTTGTTAAAAACCATACATAGTTGAAATTTTAATCATTCACCACTCCTATAAGCTGGGAATTTCTCATTTTCTTCATCATCCCCACTATCAAGAGGAGTATGTAACTGATCAGAGTCAGCATCACCATCACCAATACATTTTGTCTTAGCAGCTTGACACATATCTTCACAACCTTGTAGCACTGTGGTCCAATCCACATTGATTGATTCAGTGTCATCCTCACTTGTAACATAATCATCCTCACCCTCACTTGATGAATCATTCTCACCTTCACTTGCAACATATTCATTGTCACTTTCACTTAATGAATCATTTTCATTATTATCTTTCTTTCCATTCACATTATCATCTTCTTTTCCATTCACATTATCATCTTCCTTTCCTATTCCAGCCTCCACATTCTCATCTTCCTTTTCCTCCACATTCTCATCTTCCTTTCCCTCCACATCCTCATTTCCCTCCACATTATCATCTTCCTTTCCATCCACATTCTCATTTCCCTCCACATTATCATCTTCCTTTCCATCCACATTCTCATCTTCCTTTCCCTCCACATCTTCTTTTCCCTCCACATCTTTTTTTCCTAGCTCAGCCTCAACTATAATATCTAGAGTACAAACTGAGCGCTCTACATACACATTAACAACCTTATAATCCTTAACATCAGCAACAAATTTCAGCACATCTTCATCAGAATTAGGGGTCTAAGGCCACGCGAAAAACTATACTTGGGGTTCCAATACCATAAACACTTAATATTGGTATATCTCTCATTGTGAATCAACTCTTCCAATTGCATATACGACACATAATCCAAATCCCATTCCCAGTTCATTTCAAAAATTACCCCGTTAACATACCACTTCACAGGTTCAGACACTAACTTTCCCCTAAGATGAAATCGTATCCTAATGCCTTGCTTTTGACTTGGTCTGTAATAGAAACAAGGTTTCAGAATAAACATCAATAATAATGGGGACCACATTCATAATAAACCCTAACTCAAACTAAACAACATTATTTGGTCCTCCATTCAAAATAAACAACATTTTTTGGGACCCACATCCAGAATAAAGAAAACGAAGAAAGGACCACATTATGCATACAAAAACATAAACTCTAATCCTAGTAAAAAATGTTTCACTTACCTCATACAATATTTCACTTCTTCCTTACTTTGCGTTCTTCCTTGCTCTTTCCATTCCATGGTGTCTTCGCAATTTGGCAGTAGATAGTTGATGGGGTTATGGAAGCAGCTGAAGAGATTAGGGGAATTATGGAAGAAACTCACGAAATTAGGGTTATTTGATATATAAACACGGTCAAAAATATTTTACAAGTTTATAAAATAATGAAAATACAAATTTTATGTCATGTCATTAACTTTATCAACTCATTAAATGACATGGTATCTGACTTAGCATGCCCAATCACCTTTTTGAGCGCCACATAATCAAAACAGGAGGGGGACTAAAAAAATCTCAAAAAATGACAACTTGAGAGACTAAAAGACTGAAAAAATTAAAAGGAGACTAAAACGTTAAAACTTTATAAATAAGAGAAGTAAAAATGCATTTACGCCATTAAAATATTATCACGGTGTTTAAGCCTCTTGCAAAAAGGGAAGCAATTAATTAACCTAGTGTTTCACATAGATTAAATCTGTCCCAAAACGTGTAACCTCATATAGTACAGTATAAATACAAGCATTTACTAAATACTACTTTTAATTGACAAATGTATAATCTGATTTAGCAATTTGCCTCAATTCTGTAGTTGAGGTTAGGTGACGATTCGGACCCGCCCCCGCAAGACATGTGTGTCTTTATCCTACAGTGTTGTTCGATATGCTTGGCTCTCATCAACGTTTTGATATCTGTTTTGCCATCCAACAACTTCAATCAACTTCAATCAGTATGAAATGTCTAGATTGTAGTTTATGGATACTAGTATTTGTCGTCATCGAACCAACGCGTAATTATAGTATAATGTTTGCTCCGTATGTTGTAAATTTCAAGAGTTAAATAATGAATCTTATTTCTTTAAAATGAACCTTATTTCTTTAAAGTGAAGAATCTATTTCTGTAAAATGAAATAATAATAAAAGTTATAGAAGAAATTAAATTGTTAATAATGAATCTTATTTCTTTAAAATGAAGATTCTATTTAAGATATAAAATAAATAATATCAACAATTAATAAAATTAATATTGTAAATACATCATAACTCATAATAAGTTATGAATTAGTTAAAATAATCGCTCTTATTTTTTCTTTCTTTCACACTTTTGTCAATTTAGATGATTGAAACCATAATAATATATTAGAATTTGTATATTTTTATCTTTTAAATAGATGATTTGAATAATGATAATTTAAATATTATATTAATGATTAACTGAAGATAATGGTATATGTTAGATTTTTTTACCAATATGCCACTGTTTGAAATTAAAAACACCAAAATACCATATTTTGAAAAAAATTTACCAAAATGCCATTTTTTTTTTGGGTTCGGCCAATGGTTTCGGCCAATGGTTGGCCGAACCATTGAAGAATTTTATTTTTTTATTATTTTTTCTTTCTCTTTCTCTTTCCTCTGCCCCTTCTTTTTCTCTTTTTTTTTTATTATTTTTTCTTTCTCTCTCTTTCTCAGCCACGTCTCTTTCACTTTTTCAGCCACTTTTTTTTTTCTTTCTCTGCAATGGTTCGGTTAACCATTGGCCGAGCCCATGCAGTCTAAAATTTTTTTCAATGGGTCGTCCAACCATTGGCCGAACCCAAAAAGAAAGTGTGGTATTTTGGTAAAAAAATTTTATGGTGTGACATTTTGGTGTTTTTAATTTCAAACAGTGGCATATGGGTAAAAAAATCTATATGTTAGGTAGTCTGGGAGAGTCGGAAACACCAATGAGACTAATACTCAAGGACCCCAAGAGAGAGACGACACATCTCAACCCAAAGTCTTAAGGTGTTAGGTAAATGAGTAATCTCTATTATAAATTCAACATTCTGCCCATTCATAGTCAATGTGGGATTTTAACCACTCACACTGGCACCAAACATTCTCCCTCAAAAGTGTGAGTCCCCCACATCCTATAACAGGATCCAACACCGGATCCAGCTCCTGCTCCCCTACAAAGTCGAACCACGACTCTGATACCACTGTTGGGGAGTCAGGGAGAGTCGGGAACACCAATGAGACTAATGCTCCAGGACCGTCACATCTCAATCCAAAACCGTATTGTTGGAATTAGTTAAAAATATGCATGTTGAAGAAGTCACACATTGCTTAGTTTTGTGAATGAAGAGAGAGTCCAAGGCTATATATAGGATATAAGTTCTTTGAAGTCCCACATCACTTAGTTTTTTGAAGGAAGACGGAGTCCAATACTATATATAAGATTCAAGTTTTTCATTCCAAGATCCACCCGTCAAAAGCACTTTAAGCTTGTATTTGACTTTGTTTATTCTCTTATACTCTTGCATTAGAGTGTTGTGAGATGTAGTTAAATATTTATTTTAGAGGGTGTGGGTGTATTGGAGCCTGAGTTAGTTGATGGTATATTATGTGTTGTAACAAATTTTCACACGGTGTTATTTCTGATTGTCTATTGACAACGCTCGTGGTTTTCCTCACATTTTGGAGTTTTTAAATTATGTTCTTATGTTGTGACTGTGTTCCTCTTTTTTCTATATGCTTTGTTTGTTTTTTGATAACAACTGGTATCAGACCTTTTGGTTCGATCCAGGGATAAATGTTCTTAATATGCTTTGTGGTTGCAGTTTTGTTTGATCTTCCACATTAGAAAAGAAGGGTAATGTTGTGAAAGAGTTGTTGAGTTGCAGTCACAAATTTCGATGTGCAGTTGGGCTAGAGAAAATTGATGGAAGGACTTTTTTGACTTGTGGAAAGTTCAAGTCAATGATGTATTGATACAAACAAGATTACACAAGGTGCAAGATTGTGTCGGTGGTTGAAGAGCTTCCGCCCAATAAGGAAGTTGCACCATAATATTTCAACCTGGTTTTCTGCATGTGAAAATTCTTGAAGTGGTTTACCTTTAAGTGAAGTATACTCTTCTTTAGCTGGAGTGTGGTAGTTTTTTTAAAACTATGATTGTCAGTGAAGACAATGTGAAATACTTGGAGTGGTTTACCTTCAAGTGCAATTTATTCTTCATGATAAAGTATATGATTGTTGATGATGACAATGTGAAATTCTTGAAGTGGTTTATCTTCAAGTGAAATATATTCTTCATGAGAGAGTATGATAGTTTTTAAAACTATGATTGTCAGTGAAGACGATGTGAAAATTCTTAGAGTGGTGTAACTTCAACTGACTATACTTTTATGGTGAAGTATGATTGTCGGTGAAGACAATGAAAGTTTATGTATTATTTTCAATCAAGGTGGAGATTGTTAGGGTTTGTTGAAAATATACTTGTTGATACTATTTATGGTGGAGTATGATTGGCGGTGAATACAATGAAAATTTATGTATTATTTTCAATCAATGTGGAGATTGTTGGGGTTGGTTGAAAATATACATGTTGAAGAAGTCTCACATTGCTTAGTTTTGTGAATAAAGAGGGAGTCCAAGGCTATATATGATACAAGTTCTTTGAAGTCCCACATCGCTTAGTTTTGTGAAGGAAGAGGGAGTCCAAGACTATATATAGGATTCAAGTTCTTCATTCCAAGATGCACTAGTCAAAAGCACTTTAAGTTTATATTCGACTTTGTTTGTTCTATTATACTCTTACATTAGAGTGTTGTGAGATGTAGTTAAATATTTGTTTTGGAGGGTGTGGTTGTACTTGGAGCCTGGGTTAGTTTAGGGTATATTATGTGTTGTAACATTTTCATATAGTGTTATTCTTTAGTTGTCTATTGACAATGGTCGTAATTTTTCTCTCATTTTCGAGTTTTTAAATTATATTCTTGTGTAGTGATTGTGTTCCTCTTTTTTCATATGTTTTGTTTGTTTTTTTACAACAGTATATTTGTAAAAAATATTTTTGAAACATGTGCATTCATTTTTATAAAAATAAAAATATTATTTTATTCAATTAATATTTATTATTTTTAATAATTTTAACTTGCAACCTTAGCATTGCTCTATCATTATTTACACATAAATGTCTATTATTATTTACACATATATGAAAGGCAAATTAGTAACATGCTCTTTGTATATATTTATAATTCTTTAGAAATTACACATATATGAAAATTCTAAAGAATTTTTAAAGAAGAATTTTTCAACTCCCTTAATAGTTCAAGGTGTTTAGAAGTATTTTTCAACCCCCTTAATAAATTTTAAAGAATTTCAACTCTTGTTCATCTAAATTTACCACTAAGATTCTCAAGTTCTTCTCTATATCTTCAACTGATAAAATTTTAAAAGAGGTATAATATAAAATGATATAAATATATATTTATAATTATTGAAACTCAACGGATATTTAATTAGGTTGAAACATAACTCATTATTAATTGTTAAAATAAAAATATTTTAAATATTTAATAATATTTTTTATATTAACTTAGAATATTATTAATATTTAATAATATTTTTTATATTAACTTAGAATATTATTAATATTTTATAATATTTTTTATATTAAAAATATTTTATAATATTTTTTATATTAAAAATATTTTATAATATTTTTATATTAATTTAAAATATTATAAATATTTTATAATATATATTTTATTAATTTAAAATATCTCTAAAATAATATAATATCTTAACATTAATAATCGGATCTAAGAATCAAATCATCTAAAATTGATACTCGTAAATGGCTCTTCAACTTTCTGATTTTTAATAACGTTAAAATATATTTTCTTTCTCATTATCACTCAAAAGTTATAAGGACACTCAATTGTTTGAGGATAAGTTAAAATATATGACACTTCACTTAGGATATAAATTCTAGTCACTAGCCTATTTTAGATATATAAAAACTGTATGTTCCATATGTTTTTCAATTAACGTTTTTTCAATTGATAGAAATTAAGTACTGTTTGAGGGCAATTAAAAGCCTATTGTTCTGAAGAATAGTAAATTTAATGTATTTAATTTGATAAAAAAACTATTTATGTTTTTATATAATAATATTTTAGAAAAATTCAAATAAGGAAAGTTGAGCGTATGAAGACTAAGGGAAGTGGTACATAGACTTCATTACATTTTAGCTAAAATACAATTTTGGTTTTCCTGTTTGTCAAAATTCACAGTTTTGGTCCTCTTATTTTTTTTTTTAATAGTTTTGGCCCCCCACTCCAATTTTGGCCCAAAAAAAGTGATGAACAGTAACTTGTCCGTATATGTCCGTACATGAACAGTACACGTCCGTACATGAACAGTGAGAAGTGGGGGACCAAAACTGTTAAAAAAAAACAGGGGGACCAAAACCGTGAATTTTGACAAACAGGGGGACCAAAACTGTATTTCAGCCTTACATTTTAGATAGAAGAATAAACGGAATTTTATTCAGAAGCCCAACCCAATTTCTTATGAAGAGGCCCATCATCATTTACGCAGCATAGCAGAGCTCTGCCCCGCACAACGAATCCACAATTGCGAGGATTTCTTTTTTCCAACCTTCAAATTTAATCTGACACCCTCATATGAACAACGTTTTTATCATTATGTTGTTGTTTAATAATTTTGTTTTTTTTAAACTATCGTCAATTACCAGATTTTTTTTGACATAGTATCGGATTTTTTGTATTTATATAAAGAAATACTGAATATTGCAAGAAAAATATCGGATATTTTGAGAGTATATGAAGAAATACTAGAAATTTTTAAATTTTTTAATAAAAAAATATTATTTTATGCTAATTGTATGAAAAAATACCAGTTTTTTCAAATATCTAGCCCATGTAAACCAATAGTTTTAAAAAATCTGGTAACAAATAACGCGTAACAAATATTTTGAAAATTTTGGTGCAAACCTAAATTTTTGAATATTTGAAAAATCTGGTAAGCAGTAGTGAGTTTTAAAAAATTCTTAAGTTTGAGACATTTTTAACAAAATAGTTAGACAATTAACAGATAAAATATATATTTATAATGGAAAATGTGCTATAATTTCAATACAAAATAAATTATGTTGACTTTTTAACTTCTTATTCTCAGTGCTTTATATGTCTCATATATGTTGTTTCCCACACTTTTCCACCTTCACTAGAGTTCTGTCTCTATCGGTCAGTGACGAGAGGTAATGGACAATCGGGTTTCAACTTCACTTGGACCTAATGTCTGTTGTTAACAAAACCAAATACAATAAACTAATGAGAAGAAAGTGATGTTAAGGTTCTTGGACAACGAGACCAATATGACACTGTATAAAGAAGCAATAGGGTGACCCATATCTAGAATCATCATCCATTTGTCACGATCCTGCACACCCAATCTAACTATTCATAACCAACTCCTAACTCTATATATTGTGTCATATAACACATTGGAATACATTTGATGGTGTTGATAAACTTCAACATTTAACTGCGTCCGAACCAAATGCCAGGATTCTTCGCCCCATCCATGTAAATCAGCAATAGCACAGAAACCACAATTTTCATATTGATTCAAATCAACAATGTCAATAATGTATTGATGCAAAAAAAAAAAAAAAAGGAAACTGAGAAAATTAAGAAGTCTTTAAGACTGGCTAGCTTGTTGACTTCCAATTGGTTTTGTACATGATCTCTTCGTAGTTTGGCTTTCTTGTGAGCTCTCAGCATACTTTCATTGAGAAGGATCACGATGCACATCACTCTCATGACCATTTTTACTCTTCTTAATTCCCTTATTTGGATTGTACTTCAGTGGTGGTGGACACATGAAAGTTGTGAATGAATGTGTTAATTTCCAAACTTTTTTCTTCAACATCCTATAGAATTTTTTGTGTTTCCAGGATTTTTATAAAAATCCAATACACAATATATAATTTTCCCGAAATACCGGACTTTTAAAACTCGGTATAAATTCACTGAATATTTAAAAAGTTTAGTAAAACCCCCTCAAAAATTTCGGATTTTTTGTGAATATGATGTATAAATGCATCAAAATTTCAAAAATTTCAGTAAAAATGCAACAATTTTCCAGAAAATACTAGATTTTTCAAAAAAATATGCTAAAAACTCATACCAATTTTTTAAATATCTAGAAAAATTGCATAAGTTCCATCTATTTCCGAAATTTTTCGTATCGAATTTTTTGTTATAGCTACCAGATTTTTTTGCTTTTTAAAGCATCTCCAAAGTAAAAAAAAAAATTGATCAAATATACTTTTTGAATCGGTGAGTAATGAGAAGGGCATTTTTCTCAATATAAAAATACTTGAGGGTGTCAAGTTAAATTTGGGAGGTGGCAGGAAAAGTTCTCCACAAATGCACGTTAAAGCGTCATGATTTTACAAAGTGTTACAATTGTGTATTTTTTATAATTTAGTTTTTTGAAGTTCCTATTAGATTGGTTGCATTTTGTAAGAAAACAACTTGGAGAAGTATTCAAAGTGTTCAAGATTATCTAGCTTTCTTAAGCTATATGGAGTTGCAGGAGGGACACATGCTGGATGCGATGTCACAACATGAGGTACGATATTTTGGCCTTGCGCAACATGTCATTGCTGCTGCATTTTGGAAGACTTTCTCGTCAAAGATTGGACCAGATTTTATCGCTAATTACCCCCAACAATATGATTAGGTGATTTGTTTGACAGCTAGACGAGGATTGATTCAGATTTAAATAAAGATTTAAATTTGAATTTAAATTGAAACAAATCATATCTTGTTGGAGAAATTTATGGAACATAATATATCCTACAGATTCTGCATTGATTATGGACGAAATTAAAGATATTATTTAAGGAGAAAAGCCTAGAGTTATTATGCTATATAAGGATATCAAACCTTCATTGGAAAGAAAATATCCATATTGAAGATTTTGGAGTGTTAAGGTTTACAAGAGTCCTTTTTATTTTATATACACCATACTATATTTCAGTAACTTGGCATAGTTGTAGGTTTGTCTACTTGAGTTGTAAATTCAGCATTATTATGTACACCACTATGTTTCAGTAACTTGACATAGTCTGTTTGTCAAGAATTGGGTGGTAGTATTCAACATTGATTATTGATATGTAATCTCCAATCACGGGTTGTGTGATTGAGAAGAAAGTGAGCAGATTCTAATGTTTAGGGGGGCCCTGAATAAAAAGGCATTGGGTAGTGTTAGGAAGAGGCATTGAACATAGGGTTTGTTGCTGCTCTTAAGACTAATTATACTAAACTAATAATAGTTAATTTACTTTCTTGGGTTATGGATTCAACCCCCAGATATAGGTGTGGTTTCACCGAACTGGTTAAACAACTACGGTGTTATTTACTGCTTTTATGTTCCATCATCTAGTTCTTGCAATTGTAGTGTTTCCGGTTTAACTTATGGAACCAGTTGTCTAGGACATCGTGTTTGACATTTATCCCTTGAGGAACAAAATTTCAATTGGCATCAGAGTAGACACCCTAACCTATTAGGTGAGCTTCAGGGAAGATAAATTCAGCTCAAATGGACACAATGAAAGATAAAGGATCCGTCAACAAACCACTTGTCTTGGATGGCACCAAGTATGATTATTGGAAGGCTATGATGGCGGTCTTTCTACAATCCAAGGGCAACAAAGAATGGAAAATTATGATAAAAGGATGGAAACATCCAGTGGTCACTTCTGAAGATGGAACTACTAGCTTAAAACTAGAAGCTGAATGGAATAATGTTGAAGATGAGGAGGCTCTTGGAAACTCTAAGGCATTGAATTCTATCTTCAATGGTGTTGATAAGAACATGTTCAGATTGATCAACACATGTTCAGAAGATAAAGAAGTAGGGTAAATTGTCAAAACTGCGCATGAAGGCACCTCAAAAGTAAGTATGTCAAGGTTGCAACTCCTTACAATTAAGTTTGAGAACTTGCGGATGAATGAAGATGAATCTATTTGTAAATTCTACATTAGATTACGTGGTATTACCAACATTTCCTTTGCCTTAGTAGAAAAGATGTCAGAAGAAAAGCTGACTAGAAAAATTCTCAGATAATTACCTAAGAGGTTTGAGATGAAAGTGACTTCCATTTAAGAAGCTCATGACTTGAGTAACATTAAGGTTGATGAACTCATTTGTTACCTATAAACCCTTGAGATGTCTATCAATGAAAGGTCAAAAAAGAAGAACAAAGGGATAACCTTTTTTCCAATACTTAAGAGAGTCAATGAGATATATAAGAGAACTAGTCACATGATATAGATCCTCTTAGTAACAAGTTCAGCAATTCCTTGTAATATCTAAATAGAAAGTAGAGAACAAATGTCCAAGACAAAAGGTCTGACATCAGTCCCTAGATAAAAGGCATGAGTGAAGACAAACACAATGGTGACAAGGGTACTCAATGCTTTGAGTGTGAAGGCTTTGGACACTGTTGAAAAGTATTTCGGGGGTGTTTTATCGTATCCACAGGGATTGAATGTATATTGCCGCCGTTCGATAGTCAAAAGCGTTTCAAACTTTATAGTAACAAAGAGTTTGGTTTTTCGTATCGTTTGCATAAAATTTAGAAATCAACGGTAAAGAAATTGGTTTTTAGAGTTTGGTAAAAACATGCCAAGATTAGTGTCCGATAATCCGTTTCGTACGTATCAACTCGATAAAGTGTATGAACTCGTTAACAGTAAATATAACCACATATCCTCTCAACAAGTTTCTCTCGAACACTTGTTGTGATATTTACCATATTGATCCTTTGATGATCTCTCACTCAAACTACCAATATGATAACATTCAAGTTCAATATTTATGAACATCAACTTTCAAAACTATCTCTAGCCTTATGATTATTGATGGATTTAAACTTAGGTCAAGTTTTAATACATATCTCTCGATCATGAACTAAAACAAAATATAAACCATGTAAATAAAGTTTTTCTTCTATATTTATCATCAACAAAGTTCACAAACTTACAATAAAGATCAATACATACAAAATGATAGATTACCTACCACTAATATTGACACAAGGATGTGTTTAGCTACACATATTCATGGTAGCTTGCTTCACAAGTTTCGTGAGGAGATGAAAAAGCATCCGCGTCGAAGAATCGAGATCGGATGCAAATCCAGCTTCTCTATGTGAAAAATCTCTCTTAGATGAAGAAAACTCAGAAAAATATGTTTTGGTGTGAAAAGGTGAATTTATGATCCCAAGAAAATGCAAAACTCTATTTATAGTACACTTGGAATCTGATGCATTTGCACTGCGAATGATCTGTTCGCCTAGCGAATGAAGAAAATGGCACCTGAAGTGTCTTCTGATAACTAAACC
This sequence comes from Lathyrus tuberosus, assembly GCA_022829125.1. Lineage (NCBI taxonomy): Eukaryota > Viridiplantae > Streptophyta > Magnoliopsida > Fabales > Fabaceae > Lathyrus > Lathyrus tuberosus. The sequence goes on along the minus strand of JALAZF010000060.1, from coordinate 7,897,545 downwards.
GCCCTTGTTTGTCTGCATAAGTTCGCAATGCGAACTTTCATTCACAAAGCGAACTATTCGCCAAAACATTCGCAAAGCGAATTTAGGCTCATTTTCTTACTGCCTCAGCCAAGGGTTCTTCGCCAGGACCTTCGCAAAGCTAGTGAAGCAGCCAACATTCGCTGGGAGTTCGCAAAGCGAACTTTAGTCCCTTTTCCCACTTTCCAATTCTGGGACCATTCGCTGGAGACTTCGACAGTGTTCGCAAAGCGAACGTTCGCTGGCAAGTTCGCAAAGCGAACTTGCTGATGTTGTCCTCTATTCTTTGGCAGCTTGCATCAATTCTTTTGTGTCTTCTTTCTTTGATCAATTAGTGCACTTTCCTGCACAATAGCACACATATTACAAGCACCAAAGGTATATAAACAATGTTTGAAGAACAACAACAATTCACTACTAAAATCCACAATTTAAAACATGAAATTGTTAAAAAATGCCAAGTATTAAATACAAATATATAGCGTGTTTGACATCTAACAAACTTTCCCCAACTAGCTCTTTGTTTGTCCTCAAGCAAAGTATGCCTCTCATTGAAAACAAGAGGATTTGCTCGAGCATTTGATTCAACCAAGAAAAGATAAACGGCTCAAATAAACAACAATTGTAACAAAGCAACAATTACACAATCCTAGAATCGACAATGCAAAAGAACTTGATTCTTAAACAAATCTCAGACAATGTTTCAAGAGACAACTAAACCATCATGCTCATGTCACTCTAACACTCCTCTTCGAAAAAGGATTGAAGGAAATTAACGCGTTTGAAACCGCGGGGCAATTTCGCTCAAATGACAAATGATGCAAATACAAAGCAATTCATACAATATCTAATCGATCACATAAGAAATCATGGAAGCAAAAGATCACTAAGGGATTTTGAGGTTGTAGCTTGGTCGAGTTAATATCAAAGAGATATTTCTAAAGGCCATTGAATCGAAGTTTCCGATGCAAAAGAACATTCACTATACAAGGTACTCACACACATCTCAACTTCATTCACCAATTTTACACCTTTATCACAAACCTTCTCAAACTTCCTCATGCACAATTATTGGTTTCTATTTTTCTCATTCAAGCAAGCATCCTTTTCTATTTTTTTTACATTCAAATTCACATTCTCTTTTTCTTTTCATGCTTGCTTGAAATTTTTCAAAAGTTTGAGCAATTTATCAATCTTCTTCTTCATTCTCCCCAACTTATTTTCAACTAAACCTTAAGTGAATGCTCCTTGCTTTTTAAGGCAAGGAAATCAATAAAACAAAGTTCCAAGGTTCAAGAAGAAATTTTTAGAACCTCACAAAATTCAATGATGAACTATACTTTCAAATTATGTACATAAACCAAGTTCATCACTAAAATGAGATCTAAACTGTTTAGGCTCAAAGGGGCTAACGAATATTCGCTACTCACGGGTAAATCACTATTTGGAAATGGTTGTGCTCAATATCAACAAGTGCCTTGATCATTTCTAAAGCTTCCACAATATTACACAAATCACAAGATAAAGCATGAATTAAAAGTATAAAGCAAAATTCCTCATCAATCCAAAGCGTATAGTATAACATGGAGGTTTCTCACTTTTGTAGTTTTTGGACCTAAATGACACAAGCAGTCAATAAATTTATAACAAGAGACACAATTTCATTTGTACAAAGACAAAAAGTTCTAATACATTCTAAATTCTAGAACTAGGTAACTATGTACCTTACCAACAAAATCGTGCTTAAAATTACTATCATAGCCATCCAACTTGGAAGAATCTTCTTTGATGCACAACAACACCAACCTATAAGTTTCTTCCACAAAATCACATTAAAAAATTGGAAATATTAAACTTCCACAAGCATACCAACATAAAACGATAAAAAGCATACCAACAATTTAAGAGTTGAACATTCGTAAACTGAAGAATTCAACTTTTAATAACAACAATGAAAAACGAAATATTAGTAAAATTGAAAACAAAATAATTTACTGAAAATCAAAATATTACTAATAATATCATAATAATGTAATGGTGTGAAAACACCTACAAAGTCATAAGTACCTCATACGGGTACAAGTACATCAAAATATCTCACAAAAAAATATTAAAAAGTCCACCTAGTGGATACAGTACATTACTAAAAACTTATACAAAAAGCATAATAACATAAAACATAAGAAAAATTTACTTTGACGCGCAAAGGAAGTACAAAATCATAACAACAAAATCAGTCCTCCTCGGACTCGGATCCAGACACCTCAATCAACTCTTCATCCTCTTAACCAGATATAGAACCAGAAACCTCAACACTGTCACCATCGCCATCATCCTCCTCCACATCAGCATCATCAGGACCAGCCGCATCTACCCCCTCTCCGAAAACTGGCATGGCCTCAGGCCAACCAGCATGAGCAAGGAATTGCTCCCTTGTCATCATCGAGTGATCCACGGAGGGTTCACGGATCTGCAGCTGAAGTACCTGCATAGAGTCATGTAAATCCATCATGGCGCGCTGAGAAGCCGTCATCCAATCCCAGTTATACTGGCAAATCTCATGCTGATAAGGATAGAAACCTTGCGACCCAGAACTAGACCCATCTCCAGCCCTTGTGTCGGCATCAGCACCAGCACCAGAAGTCTCACCCCTCGTCCCTTAAGGCTTATAGAACTTATCCACATAACGGTCATCGATGGCAGACGGGATAGTCACCTGACGCGAGTGGGGAGATTAACCCCATCACTCGCACACAAAGTCATAATGAGACAAGGAAAAGCAAGAGGAGCGTTCTTCCGAGAAGCGAAACCAAGACCACTCTCAACAATAGCCCTTATCTCATCTGCGATAATCCGAGCTACATCAATCTGTACATTGGTCAAAATGCTGTGGACAAGATGGGCAAGGGGAATAGGGATTGTCGATGTATGTGACTTTGGCTTAATGTTGGTTACAACCAAATACAAAATCAGTTGTGCCAAAGGTCGCATGTCTTCACGACGGTATCTAATGGCAACCCCAAATGGGTTGAGCTCTACAGTTTTACCTTCTCGTAAAAGGTCTCTAGTCATTGCCGCAATGTTTCTGTGGAGGTACAAGTCTCTATGGAAGTCATCTATCTGGCTTGCTCTCAAAGGAAAAGGATTTCCAAGAACGATATTAATTGTTCCACGATCAAATCACACCACTTTTCCCCCAACAAAAGTTATCCAACCAAAAGGCTCCCGTCATCTGGGAGAGCATTAGCATAAAACTCGCGGATTATCTCAACATTGTAACTATCCACAGAAGTTATCAGTCGCCCCCAATTTTTCTCTTCTAGGAGTGCAGCCACCGACCGGTAACTCCCATGTTCACTCAGGTTAAATCTCTTTTCAGGTAAAATGGTTCTCTTCTCCAAGGTTAGGCACTTTGCTGCCTGCTTAGCTCCTCTAAAGCGATCACTATCAAACTGAATCAGTACTTGTCGCGAAATGTTGGCCTTTCTCTTCTTTTCCGGATTGATTTTAGAACCCATCTGCACAAATCAACAGATAAAACAACATCCATCAGCGAAACAGTTCATTAGAAATGAGAGCCAAAGCAAAATCACAGACTGAGACATAAAAAAAAAATTTCAGAATTCTGATGCATTCGCAGCAAAGTTCACAAAGAGAAGGCTGGCAAACATTCGCCCCAGATTCGCAAAGTGAGTTTCTGGCGAATGCTCGCCCAGGTTCGCAAAGCGAACTAGACAGCAAACCTGCGATTTTTTCAAAAATTAACAGCATCCAACACTTCCAACATCAGAGTTCCTTTCACATTACCACCTCTATTATAAAGTTTGCATATAATTTAACATGCAGCAACATATAAATTTTAAAACAGAGGTGAAAACCTAGAATCACAATTGTATCTAATGTTCAATCCACAACCCTAAACACATTGTCTAATCAGAAATTAACAGAGAGAAAAAGAGATGCAAACCTGAACTTGTTAGTGACTTGGGGAAAAACTTGGTGTAAATTGACAGGAACTTAGCAAACGTGAGAGATTGTTCTTGTGAGAGTGTTTGTGAAAGAGGCAAAAGTGAGAATGACAAAGGGACTAGGGTTGCCTCTCAAAAGTTCAGAAAAAAGGGTGGGTCATGGGCTCAAATGTCTGGCCCACGCCAAAATTAATTCCCTTTTTAATGATGTGGCAACAGAAAAACATACGCTTGTCTCACTAAGTTCGCAATGCAAACAAGGCAGCGAATGCTCGCCCCAGGTTCGCAAGCGAACGTGCCAGCGAACATGACAGGTTTTTGAAAAAATTTCTGCATCTTCCGCCACTTCCTAAACCAATTCTAAATAACTAAAATCATCAAAACAACAAATAAAGCAGAAATACTTACAATGTTGGGGTGCCTCCCAACAAGCGCTTGTTTAACATCGGCTAAGCTCGACGGTCCAAGATGATTCAAAGATCATCAAGAAACACACTGCAATTATCTCGGTCAAATTCTCCTCCAAGATATAATTTCAACCGTTGGTCATTTAGTGTCCAACTTTCTTTCTTTTTCAAGTCCTCAATGACTATTGCACCATAGTGCTTGACATCCTTGACAAAAAATGGTCCAGACCATTTGGACTTTAATTTTCCCAGAAACAATTTCAGACGGGAATTGAATAAAAGCACCATCTGGCCAACCCGAAATTCCTTCTACGAAACCTTTTTATCATGATATCCTTTCACTTTTTCCTTATAGATCTTACTTGAGTGGTACGCGTTATTGCGCATTTCTTCCAATTCATGCAACTGAACTTTCCTTTTTTCACCGGCCAAACTCAGATCAAAATTCAACATTTTCAAAGCCCAAAGAGCCTTGTGCTCCAATTCAACGGGTAAATGGCATGTCTTACCATAAACCATTTGAAAAGGAGTTAGACCGATTGATGCTTTGTAAGCGGTGTGATACGCCCACAAAGCCTCATCTAATTTTTGTGGCCAATATTTTCGCGAGCTCGACACGATTTTCTCTATAATACCCCGTATTATCTAAATGCTCAATTGGATATCAGATGAGATCAGGTGAGTATCTATGTGCTCTATTTTTAGTAAATTGGATTCATGGAATATTCTAAGTATTTTAAGTATTATTATTTGGGATTAATAGAGCAACTGGTGAACTCTAAAGAGATCAATTATTTTATTAAAGAGACAGATTTATATTTATTAATCCGAGAAAGTAATTTTTATGGTAATTCTAATAATTGATCAATTGGGTTGAGAAGACAAATATCAATTGGAGATATTTTACCCTGTTGTATTTATATTATATATTAATGATTTTATATATATATATATATATATATATATATATATATATATATATATATATATATATAAGAAAAGGAGAAAGAAAGAAATAGAAAGGAAGAAGGAAGAAGAGAAAGAAGAAGAACTTGGGAAGAAGAAGTTCATGGGCCATCATTTCATCATCTTCTCCAAACTCCTCTTCGGTTACCAGGTGGGTTCTAGTTAGACACTCTAAGTCTAAAAATATAAGAATTGAACTTAAGTTAGATTGAGAGAAAATGAATTATAATGGATGAAATTCGATATAAATTGCATAGAATACTTGTTAATTGTGTTGGAACATATTTGGATTGATATATTGTGATTTGGAAGTGGTTAGATGAGAATTGGAGAGGTTTTGGGGAGAAATTCGTAACGGGAACAATGCAGGAAAAATTATGGGTTTCGCTACCCATACGCGTATGGGACAGGGCAATACGCGTATTGGGTTGGGCAATACGCATATGGAAAGAAAGGATTATAGGCATTACGCGTATGGGATTGGGGAATACGCGTATGGAGTGAGGCAATACGCGTATTGGTTCGTTAGTGGAATTTTTAGGGAGTTTTGGTCTCTGCCCATACGCGTATCACTTTGGGCAATACGCGTATGGATGGGCGAGTGGGCAAGGCAATACGCGTATGGCACAAGGCAATACGCGTACGGCCAGGAGGGTGTAGAATTGTGTTTTTCGCGATACCAATTCTCGTTATGTCCATAACTTTTGACTCGGTTATCCATTTTTAACATTCTTGATATCGTTGGAAAGCTAATAAAATGTATTTTCTTATTAAAATGGTTTTAAGGTCGTTGGCCAATTTAATTATGTAGGGATTTTTTAATAGTGTCATTTTGTCGAGTTTTATCGTTTAATGGTGGGTAATTGTTGTTGAATTATGTGTTTCCATTATGCGATTGATGATTATTTTGCCTATGCTCTTGTTGTCAAACATGTTTGTATATATATGTATGTTAAAATATGAATTAGGAAGAGTGAGGAAACTTTACCCTAAAACAAATGGTAGAGTAAAATTGTTATATTTCTAGGTTGTGAATAGAATTGTGAAACACTAGTATGGAACATGTGTGTAAACCTTGTGGTTTGTGGTAAGGCATTGTGGCCTTGTGATTGTCGAATACAATCACGTGGTGTGTGTGATCATGTAATCGTAACCATTTATCTTGCGGTGTAGTTTCATGAGACTCGAGTACCTCCTCTGAAACGTATGCACAATTACTTGGCAGGTTTGATTCCCGCGTATAGTACGAATGGAGCATACGGGTAAAGAGACTTGTGACGGTGTACGGGCCGTGTGAAGTGACGGATCACAGTGTAAGGGCCGATGATCCCGAATCCATTTTGTATGCCAAGTAACTACAAGGATCCATGACTCGGGTCGTCTTCTAGACGTAGAAGCGGACGGGAACAGGGGATGCCTTGGTATGGTTATTGATTAGCGGAATTCTTGAGTTAACAGGCTCAGGACATATTCCAATTCGTAAGGAATCTTGAGTTAACAGGCTCAGCGCGTAATTCCTTTCGTGATATTTTGATGAGTTAACAGACTCATGACGTGTTTCCATATAGTGTGAGATTGTGAGATCGTGTACTCAAGGTCTTTTCCCTTCCCCTGACTTGAGTTAGGATTGATAGAACCCTGTAAAGCCGAGAGAATCTATAGGATAGGGAACTCACTAAGATTTAATGTATCTCACCCCACTATAGTTGCTTTATTTCAGGTGCAGGTTTGGTTACAAGTAGAGCGATGCTCGGATGTTTCAAGAGAAGCTTAGTTAAGCTTATTCCGCTGTGTATTCTTTTATTGTATACAATTGAGGATATTGTATATTATTCTTAGTTTTTATTATTTTGGCTAGTTTCCATGACTTGTGCCATGTAGTGTCTTTATGTTTTAGAAATGGACAAGTATGTGAACTATGCCATTAGGCGCTTTTGATGTGTCAGTACCAAATAAAGTGCTTGTATTGTATTATTCTAGATATATATTATACAGGGCATTACAGTTGGTATCAGAGCAGGTCGTATTCTCGACCTAGCCTTGAAACATCATGAGTAAATCTATTCCTGCCTCTTAAGTGTGTCTTGCCATCATGAAACTTAATATCATACTACGTAGTGTTGGGCCTGATCAACCTAATGCTATGTATGTGATAGGTAGAATCATGGTTGAGCGACCACGAGGACTCCGAAGTGTTGTCGAAACTTGTGTTGTGAGGGAAGGCTCAAGCCAAGAATTAGTAGTGAAGAGTTTTGGTCAGCTCAGTGAGTTTTTAAGAGACATTGTGCTTGTGAAGCGTGGAAAAGAAAGAGCAGTGAGTTGTTAAGCAATCCTTTGGAATTGATGAAGTCCGAAAGTTAAGGATCTCTATTGGACAATTGGATAAGGATTTCAAGTAATCTCATTCCGTGGAAAAGGAGAGTTGTGTTGTGGAATGGTTGACGTAAGGTCCGAGAGTGAGATAAGTATTGGTGTTTCAGTTTCTAAGATCGTTATGGCATCTTGGGTGGATGGGAGTACCTCGAAGAGTGTGTTCGGAGTAATCTCTTCTGACTGGTTAAAAGTTGAGAGTTAATAGAGTTCAGCTTTCATGGGAATCTAAAGTGGTAGAGAAGTGTGAGAAGGGACACTGGGATGTGTTTACATGATTCAAGTGTAATAAGTATGTGCCGGACGAAGGGTAAGAGATAAATTGCGTAACTTCAGATATGAAGAGAGATTAAGTTCGAGGTATTAAATCAAGATTTCTGTATTCAGTAAGAGACTAATTTGGAAATGTTAAATTACTCAAGGAACAGTATAAGGTATTGTGTTGAAGAAAGAATGAGCTTCATTAAGTAACAGAAAGTGTAGTGGTACGAACCGGAACAAGTTGTATTAAGAAACAGAGTAAGAACCTTGGACTTAGGGAAATGTAAGTATGGTGGTTTTATATTTGGACCTAAGAGGATTACAATGGAGGGCAAAAGTAAGTACGATGTAGAAAATGGTATTAACGGTATGTTAAGAGGAAGTGGCAATGGAATGTATTTTTGGACGAGTGTGCAATGGAGTTTTAAGGTGTTGATGAACCTGTAGTTAAGGAAGTGTAATCAAAGATGATTCACCCACGCGAACCCTAGTATTATGAGTTGAACTGAAGAAGTTACACTTTGGTAGTAACAGCAAGCGTAGTAGCAGCACCGTGGTCACAAGAGTACGTGATGGATTCTTATTCTTGAGACAAGTGTGAAGAGACGTACTTTGTGGAACAGTGAATATTGTATTTTTAAGAAACAAGATTGTGGCAAAACAAGGAGAAGTAAATCAGGACTTATTACAGACTAAGTGTAAATCATGGAACGATTTATACCAGAAGGGTTGGGTAAGTAGTTGTTGAGAGTTGTCGGTCGTGAGTTTTCCATTAAGTAATTGGGTGTAAGTGGGATGTGTAATGGATAGTGAAGGGCAAGAAATCCCGGTTAATGTGTACGGAGTGAGGGAATAAGGTGGTATGCTTGATATGACATGTCCATCAATTTTGTGGTACCGTATGATGATTGTGTGTTGGATTTTGCTTATGGACGTATCAAGCATGAGTTGTGGCTAAAACCCTATAATGTCGTCATTTTGGCTTTCATCTAGTGTAGTTGTTGAGCAGAAAAAAATGAACTTTTCCGCTGAAGTTTGTAGTGTGGCCGCCTCAGAATTTGGAAGTTTTCATGTCACTTGGTTGGAGTGTGTTGTCTGCATGCTTTGACCATGTCGGTTTTACCTGAGTGGGGTCATGGTTAGTGAATGTTATACAAGTTAAGAAGCCACGAGTTGTGAACGGTATTTCAAGTAGGATGAATTGGATTAATGGTTTGAGTAGGAATGACTTTGAATTAAGAAGAAACTGGTTTTGTTTCTGCAGCAGTGTTACCCGACTAACGCAAGGTGGTTAACCAAGTAACACGTGCAGGGAAGATGGATTGCGTTTCGAAATCGTAACTTTTGGAAAGGTGTTGCCTAGTTGACTGTCTATTTAGATGACAAGGGAATTATCTTCGAGGAAGTAATCTTGTAAACGGTGTTGATTATGAGAAGGTCTTGGGTGTTTTGCCGTTGTGAGCCTTAAGGACGAAGTTAAAGAATACCCACGAAGTATTGATCTTGCAAGGAATATTTCGGTGTGTAATCATGGTATTAGTAAGGTATGAACGGTTGGTCAGAATTAGTAAGTGCTATCAGTCGTGGGTTCACAGTATTGGATTTAGACTCCGTGAGAGTGGTACTAGTTGTGTGCAGTTGTATTTTACCAAGAGAGTGAAATTTAGAAGTTATCTTTCCAAGTACGAGTGAGAATTTGATGTTCCGAAGTTAAGCATGTAACTTGGAATCGTTTAGGGAACATAACGATTGAGAAAAGCGGATTCAACTGAGAGGTGTGGTATGGACTTCGGAAGTGGGTATGTATGTGGATTGTGTTATGTGAGTGGGTGAGTAATATGGAAACTCACAATCGTGCTTTGGATGAGTTAAGTTTTGATAAGTGGTGACTTGCATATGTTTGAAGCTTCGTGATGGTGCTATGTAATATTAGTCGAGAACTCGTACCAACAACAAACCTTGAGCAAGTCGGAGACCTGTAAGAAGACTTAATGGGGAATGTGGTAACTAGAAACGAAAGCTGTCAATCTACTTTCGATGAATTATTCCAAGTTTGGAATGGATTGGGAGTTGTGTACATTATGGTTGTAGCAGTGTAACTCCTGTGTCTTTATCGTCTAGAGAGTGTTGGACAGATGTTATAATGTTGTGTGTTGGCAAAGAAATTGTTCTACCGTAGGATGCCAGTAAGTTTCTTGTATCATTGGTTAGTAAGGACCCCAATGGATGAGTGTGTTCTCCATGGACCGTTAGCTACTTGGTAGTGCTTAAGAATTTGTGGTGTTCCACTGCTAGAATTGGAGTTGCACAGTGGAAGGTGATAAATGAAAGGGGCTCAGTCGGATTTATAAGAATCAGAGGAGAAATTGATTGTAAGATTGGAAATAAGAAGATTTTGTTCTAAGTGGGTTACCTTTTGGTGTGATACGAAAGGAAGGAAATATTGGATTTAGTGAGTACAACGTACAGCGTCAGACCAGATGGAACTGGTAAAGAAGTCATTTAAATAGTAATGAAGTAGTTTTGGACGTTGAAGTTATGGAAATATAAATCGTCGTGGATTGCATGAAGTTGAGAAATCATTGAATTACCTCACGAGGAGGTGATGAGTGTTTGTTATCCTAGAACAAGATAAGGTGTTGAGGTTTTGTTGTGTGACTCAGTTGAGGAATATGGAAGGGTACCTTCTTGCCGGAAGTAGTATGCGACCAAGTGTTTTGTATAGAACAACAGATGAACTATGGGAAAAAGTTAAGTTCGAAGTTCACCTAATGTTGGAATAAGAGTATGACTAAGGAACCGAAGTTTGATAATTCGTGAAAATAAGGATTTTGGTCCGTGAAGTGTTGGAAATTGGAATACGTCAGGGAGTTGAACGGAAGTAAAGTTAAGGGTGAATCTAAGACCAGGATACAAGTTGTGGTTATTGTCGGGTAGAGGAAATTCGGGGGCGAATTTCAATTTAAGGGGGGAGAGTGTAATGCCCCGTATTATCTAAATGCTCAATTGGATATCAGATAAGATCAGGTGAGTATCTATGTGCTCTATTTTTAGTAAATTGGATTCATGGAATATTCTAAGTATTTTAAGTATTATTATTTGGGATCAATAGAGCAACTGGTGAACTCTAAAGAGATCAATTATTTTATTAAAGAGACAGATTTATATTTATTAATCCAAGAAAGTAATTTTTATGGTAATTCTAATAATTGATCAATTGGGTTGAGACGACAAATATCAATTGGAGATATTTTACCCTGTTGAATTTATATTATATATTAATGATTATGTGTATATATATATATATATATATATATATATATATATATATATATAAGAAAAGGAGAAAGAAAGAAATAGAAAGGAAGAAGGAAGAAGAGAAAGAAGAAGAACTTGGGAAGAAGAAGTTCATGGGGCATCATTTCATCATCTTCTCCAAACTCCTCTTCGGTTACCAGGTGGGTTCTAGTTAGACACTCTAAGTCTAGAAATATAAGAATTGAACTTAAGTTAGATTGAGAGAAAATGAATTCTAACGGATGAAATTCGATATAAATTGTATAGAATACTTGTTAATTGTGTTGGAACATATTTGGATTGATATATTGTGATTTGGAAGTGGTTAGATGAGAATTGGAGAGGTTTTGGGGAGAAATTCGTAACGGGAACAATGCAGGAAAAATTCTGGATTTCGCTGCCCATACGCGTATGGGACAGAGCAATACGCGTATTGGGTTGGGAAATACGCATATGGAAAGGAAGGATTATAGGCATTACGCGTATGGGATTGGGCAATACGCGTATGGAGTGAGGCAATACGCGTATTGGTTCGTTAGTGGAATTTTTAGGGAGTTTTGGTCTCTGCCCATACGTGTATCACTTTGGGCAATACGCGTATGGATGGGCGAGTGAGCAAGGCAATACGCGTATGGCACAAGGCAATACGCGTACGGCCAGGAGGGTGCAGAATTGTGTTTTTCGCGATACCAATTCTCGTTATGTCCATAACTTTTGACTCGGTTATCCGTTTTTAACATTCTTGATATCGTTGGAAAGCTAATAAAATGTATTTTCTTATTAAAATGGTTTTAAGGTCGTTGGCCAATTTAATTATGTCAGGATTTTGGAATAGTGTCATTTTGTCGAGTTTTATCGTTTAATGGTGGGTAATTGTTGTTGAAGTATGTGTTTCCATTATGCGATTGATGATTATTTTGCCTATGCTCTTGTTGTCAAACATGTTTGTATATATATATATGTTAAAATATGAATTAGGAAGAGTGAGGAAACTTTATCCCAAAACAAATGGTAGAGTAAGATTGTTATATTTCTAGGTTGTGAATAGAATTGTGAAACACTAGTATGGAACATGTGTGTAAACCTTGTGGTTTGTGGTAAGGCATTGTGGCCTTGTGATTGTCGAATACAATCACGTGGTGTGTGTGATCATGTAATCGTAACCATTTATCTTGCGGTGTAGTTTCATGAGACTCGAGCACCTCCTCTGAAACGTATGCACAATTACTTGGTAGGTTTGATTCCCGCGTATAGTACGAATGGAGCCTACGGGTAAAGAGACTTGTGATGGTGTACGGGCCGTGTGAAGTGAAGGATCACGGTGTATGGGCCGATGATCCCAAATCCATTTCGTATGCCAAGTAACTACAAGGATCCATGACTCGGGTCGTCTTCTAGACGTAGAAGCGGGCGGGAACAGGGGATGCCTTGGTATGGTTATTGATTAGCGGAATTCTTGAGTTAACAGGCTCAGGACATATTCTGATTCGTAAGGAATCTTGAGTTAACAGGCTCAGGGAGTAATTCCTTTTGTGAGATTTTGATGAGTTAACAGACTCATGACGTGTTTCCATATAGTGTGAGATTGTGAGATCGTGTACTCAAGGTCTTTTCCCTTCCCCTGACTTGAGTTAGGATTGATAGAACCCTGTAAAGCCGAGAGAATCTATAGGATAGGGAACTCACTGAGATTTGATGTATCTCACCCCACTATAGTTGCTTTATTTCAGGTGCAGGTTTGGTTACAAGTAGAGCGATGCTAGGATGTTTCAAGAGAAGCTTAGTTAAGCTTATTCCGCTGTGTATTCTTTTATTGTATATAATTGAGGATATTGTATATTATTCTTAGTTTTTATTATTTTGGCTAGTTTCTATGACTTGTGTCATGTAGTGTCTTTATGTTTTAGAAATGGACAAGTATGTGAACTATGCCATTAGGCGCTTTTGATGTGTCAGTACCAAATAAAGTGCTTGTATTGTATTATTCTAGATATATGTTATACAGGGCATTACATTCTCTAAAATTCTTTTGACCTCTCTATTAGACACTTCTGCTTGACCATTGGTCTGTGGGTGGTACGGAGTTGCAACTTTGTGCTTTACACCGTAATGCTCTAAGACCTTTTCGAGCGGTGCATTGCAAAAATGCGAACCTCCGTCACTAATTAACACACGAGGGGTGCCAAAATGGGAGAATATGTTTTTTTATTTTATTTTATCACCGTCTTACCATCGGCCCTCGGTGACGCAACTGCTTCCACCCACTTGGAAATATAGTCAACCACAACTAAGATATACTCATTTGAAAAAGATTGTGGGAATGGTTCGACAAAATCAATACCCCAACAATCGAACACCTCAACTTCCAAAATTGTTTGCAAGGGCATTTCATTTCTTTTTCCAATCCCACCACTTCTTTGGCATTTGTCACAACTTTTTGCATGGAGGTTGGCATCTTTAAACAATGTTGGTCAATAAAAGCCCGATTGGAGGACTTTAGTTATTGTTCTTAAACCATTGTAATGCCCTCCATAAGGCGAGTTGTGACAATGCCAAAGGATAGTTTTGGCTTCGTTAAGAGTGACACACCTCCTCAACAAATTGTCACCTCCTAACTTAAACAAGTATGGCTTATCCCAAACATAGAAATTAGCATCCGAGAGGAATTTCCGTATTTAATTCCAAGTTAGGTCCTCCGGTATAAAACCGGTTGCTTTATGGTTAGCAAAATCTGCAAACCACTGCCTAACTTGTACTCGAAAAAGTTTTTCATCTGGAAATTCTTCACGGACCTCATTCTCACGGTGAGTTGCCTCTACATTGACCAACCTAGACAAATGATCTGTTACCAAGTTTTCTGACCCTTTATTGTTAGGAATTTCCAAATCAAACTCTTGTAACAAGAGGATCCACCAGATGAGCCTTTGCTTAGAATCCCGCTTGGTAAACAGATATTTAATGGCCGAGTGCTTAGTGTAGACTACCACCTTTGGACCAATCAGATAAGACCAACATTTCTCAAAAGCGTATACAATAGCGAGTAATTCTTTTTCTGTGGTGGCATAGTTAACTTGTGCCTCATTAAGAACTTTACTCGCGTAATGTATAGCATAAAAAATTTTGGCCTTTCTTTGCCCAAGCACCGCACCAACGGCATAATCGCTAGCATCACACATCAATTCAAAATTTAAAGTCCAATTTGGAGCAACGATTATGGGTGCGGTGATGAGTTTCTCTTTTAAAATTTTAAAGGCATTTAAACATTCATCATCAAAGGAGAAGGACTTATCTTTGTTGAGTAGATTACTCAATGGCCTTGCAACTTTGGAGAAGTCTTTGATAAACCGCCTATACAAGCCAGCATGGACAAGAAAACTCCGGATGCCTTTGACATTGTTTGGATGAGGCAACTTCTCGATCACTTCAATTTCCGCTTGATCAACTTCAAGGCCTTGAGAGGAGACTTTGTGGCCAAGCACAATCCCCTCTGTTACCATGAAGTTGCACTTCTCCCAATTCAATACCAAGTTTGTTTCAACACACCGTTCAAGAACGACCTCCAAATTTCTCAAACAAAGATCAAAAGACGCACCGAACACGGAGAATTCGTCCATGAATACCTCCATCGTTTTTTCAATAAGGTCGGAGAAAATTGCTTGCACACATCGTTGAAAGGTTGTCGGTGCATTGCACAAGCCAAACGACATCTTTCGGTAAGCAAAAATTCCAAAGGGACATGTGAATACCATCTTCTCATGGTCTTTCGGGTCAACCGAAATTTGGTTATAACTGGAATAGCCATTTAAGAAGCAATAGAATTATTGTCCTGATAATCTCTTAAGCATTTGATCCATAAACAGGAGTGAAAAATGGTATTTTTTAGTAGCGGTGTTTAACCTCCTATAATCTATACACATTCTCCAACCCGTCACAGTTCTTGTCGGGATTAATTCATTTTTCTCATTTGTTATAACTGTTATTCCTCCTTTCTTAGGTACAAATTAAACAGGACTCACCCACGGACTATCGGATATCGGGTAAATCATACCGGCATCTAATAGCTTAACAACCTCTTTTCTCACCACTTCCTTCATAGTTGGATTCAAACGGCGTTGTGGTTGGGCTACCGCTTTGAAGTCCTCTTCCATCAAGATTTTGTGCATGCAATAGGCCAGACTAATTCCCTTTAAATCGAAAAGAACCCAACCTATAGCTTCTTGATTCTTCTTCAAAACTAGAATCAATCGGTCTTCCTCTTTGTTGGATAAAATGTTGCTAATGATAACCGGTTTGTTACAACCGTCATCAAGGAACACATATTTTAACTTAGAAGGCAACACCTTCAATTCAAGTTGAGACTTCTCATCACTCACCTCTTTCTTTAACTCTTCCGCTTCATATTCCCATGGTTGTAACTCCTTAAAAGATTCAAGTTCCTTCAAACACTCTTCAAGTACCCTTTCTTCTTCATCGGAAAATATTTCAAATGAGTCATCAAGAGCTCTTTCCAAGGGAGATACTATATGAACTTGATTTGAAATTTCCACTATGGCTTCTTCCGTTGCATCAACACGGAAACTATCATGTTTATCTTGAGAATGCTTCATTGCTTCAAAGAGATTAAAACTCATTTCGTCATTTTGAACTCTTACTTTCATAAGACCGTTATCAACATCAATCATCATTCGGGAGGTCTTCATAAAAGGGCGTCCAAGAATTAATGGAGCATCCTCATCTTTCTCCATATTAATAACAATAAAGTCAACCGAAAAGAAAAACTTATCAACTTTAACCAAGACATCTTGAGCCATTCCACGAGGATGAGTTGTGGATTTGTCGGCCAATTGTAACGTCATCCGAATTGCCTTCATTTCAATGTTCCCAAGCCTCTTCACAATGGACAATGAAATTAAGTTTATGCTTGAGCCCAAATCAATTAAGCCCTTTCCAACATAGACATCACCAAATGTTACCGGCAAAGTAACACGCCCCGGATCAACTTCTTTCCTTGGTAGAGTTCTTTGGATTATAGCACTACAGCTTACGTCAAGGATAATTGTTTCTGGCTCCGAATATCTTCGCTTCTTTGTAAGAATATCTTTCATGAACTTAGCATATTTCGACATTTGTTCAAGCGCTTCGGAAAACGGAATGTTGATTTGCAATTGTTTGAAAATGTCCATGAAACGAGCGTAATGTCGTTCATTGTCTTTCTTTGTGGGCACATGAGGGTAAGGTAAGTTTTGAATTGGAATTGGATTCACTATCTCCTTCCCCCTTTTCACTCTTCTTTTCTTTTCTTCTATCTTTTCTTTTTCAAGGTTATCTTTTTCAACCAACTTCTCATTTTCTTTTTCAACTTCTTCCTTATCATTATTTTCAACTACAACATCATCAACTTCTTCTTCCTCCACAGCCTTCTCAATTATTACATCATCATTTTTCTCATTTTTTTTCCTTCTCCCAACTCTCTCCCACTTCTAGTAACAATAGCTTTACAATGCTCCTTTGGGTTGTTTTGAGTATTGACGGAGAAAGAAGGCCCCGCTTGTTGCTCGACCACTTATTTTGCAAGTTGCCCAACTTGATTCTCGAGATTTTTTATGGATGCCTCATTTGTCTTTTGATTTGCCATGCATATTTGAATTAATTGGTTAAGAGTTTCTTCAAGCTTAGAACCCCCACCTTGAGGTTGATAAGGATTTTGCCGATTTTGTTGATATCCTTGTTGATTTTGATAATTTCCTCTTGGTTGTTGGTTTTGATACCCTTGTTGATAAGATTGTTATTGCCTTTGATAACCTTGTTGTTGATTTGGATTATTCATGTAATTCGCTTCTTCTTCGACCGGAGGATAATAGTCGGTTGGGTGATCACCTTTACAAAGCTCATAAACCGCTATATGCACATTTTTGTTCGGAAACTCATGCATCTCTTTAATCTGTTGAGGTAGCTTGGACATTTGTTGCGTTAGCAACTCAAACTGTTGAGATAACAATTTATTTTGAGCAAGTATTACATCATTTGTCCCCAACTATAGCACTCCTACTTTCTTTTGAGAAGGGCCACGGTTATGGTTCCCTTGATGGTCATTTAGAGCCATCCTGTCAATGATAGAAATAGCCTCCTCGGCGCTTTTAGCCATTAAAGATCCACCCGCGGTGGCATCCAACAATGTTTTATGAACCAATTGAAGACCATTTCTAAAAATATGAACTTGTGTTAGCTCATCAAAACCGTGCCCTTTACACTTTATGAGCATGGACTTGAATCTCTCCCAAGCTTCGTTGAAAGACTCATTTCCACCCTGAGTGAAAACTGCAATTGGCGTTTTAGCCTCCATGAAACGATTGTGAGGAAAAAATCATTCCAAAAACTTTTCCTCTAGCATGTTCCAGTCCTTCATGATAGACGTAGATTGGTCAAGGTACCATTCCTTAGCCTTCCTAATGAGGGAATGCAGGAATAGTCTCTTAAACAAAGACTCTTCTTCAGCTTCGGGTGCACAAGTCGCGCCCGCAATCTCATAGAACTTAGTTAAGTGAGTAAAGAGATCCTCGTGATCCATACTAGTGAATGGATTCTGGTATAGAAGAGAGAGGATACCCGTTTTCATTTCTGAATGTCGACCATTCTGAGCATTACGTGCGAATTGTGCAGTATGTCTCGAACTATTAGTACAAGGAACTGAAGCAGGTGGTGGTGGTGGTGGTGGAGCAACCATGGTTATCGGTAATTGTGGTATTGATGTCGAAGTTAAACTTTTGTCTCGTTCTCATCTTTCCTTAGCAAGTTGCCTCCTCCGCCGTGTTCTGCTATTTAACTTACGCTCAGTTCTTTCGATTTCAGGATCAAAAAGAAGTTGGTCTATGGGTAACTTCCCTCGCATAAAATGCAGTCTGCACACTTAGCCAAACAAATTTAACAAGCACAAGAAAAAGTTAAACAAGTTTAAAACTTAATAACTATTGTAATGCTCGCAATATAACAACAATCCCCGGCAACGGCGCCATTTTGTTGAAAAGTATTTTGGGGGTGTTTTATCGTATCCACAGGGATTGAATGTATATTGCCGCCGTTCGATAGTCAAAAGCGTTTCAAACTTTATAGTAACAAAGAGTTTGGTTTTTCCTATCGTTTGCATAAAATTTAGAAATCAACGGTAAAGAAATTGGTTTTTAGGGTTTGTTAAAAACATGCCAAGATTAGTGTCCGATAATCCGTTTCGTACGTATCAACTCGATAAAGCGTGTGAACTCGTTAACAATAAATATAAGCACATATCCTCTCAACAAGTTTCTCTCGAACACTTGTTGTGAGATTTACCATATTGATCCTTTGATGATCTCTCACTCAAACTACCAATATGATAACATTCCAGTTTAATATTTATGAACATCAACTTTCAAAACTATCTCTAGCCTTATGATTATTGATGGATTGAAACTTATATCAAGTTTTAATACATATCTCTCGATCATGAACTAAAACAAAATATAAACCATGTAAACAAAGTTTTTCTTCTATATTTATCATCAACAAAGTTCACAAACTTACAATCAAGATCAATACATACAAAATGATGGATTACCTACCACTAATCTTGACACAAGGATGTGTTTAGCTAAACATATTCATGGTAGCTTGCTTCACAAGTTTCGTGAGGAGATGAAAAAGCATCTGCATCGAAGAATCAAGATCAGATGCAAATCCAGCTTCTCTATGTGAAAAATCTCTCTTAGATGAAGAAAACTCAGAAAAATATGTTTTGGTGTGAAAAGGTGAAGTTATGATCCCAAGATAATACAAAAATCTATTTATAGTACACTTGGAATATGATGCATTCGCACTGCGAATGATCTGTTCGCCTAGCGAATGAAGAAAATGGCACCTGAAGTGCCTTCTGATAACTAAACCGCCCTTGTTTGTCTGCATAAGTTTGCAATGCGAACTTTCATTCGCAAAGCGAACTATTCACCAAAACATTCGCAAAGCGAATTTAGGCTCCTTTTCTTACTGCCTCAGCCAAGGGTTCTTCGCCAGGACCTTCGCAAAGCTAGTGAAGCAGCGAACATTCGCTGTGAGTTCGCAAAGCGAACTTTAGTCCCTTTTCCCACTGTCCAATTCTGGGACCATTCCCTGGAGACTTCACCAGTGTTCGCAAAGCGAACGTTCGCTGGCAAGATCGCAAAGCGAACATGCTGATGTTGTCCTCTATTCTTTGGCAGCTTGCATCAATTCTTTTGTGTCTTCTTTCTTTGATCAATTAGTGCACTTTCCTGCACAATAGCACACATATTATAAGCACCAAAGGTATATAAATAATGTTTGAAGAACAAAAAAAATTCACTACTAAAATCCACAATTTAAAACATGAAATTATTGAAAAATGCCAAGTATCAAATACAAATATATAGCATGTTTGACATCTAGCAGACACATTAAAGAAAAGTGCCATACCTTTCTAAAGAAATAGAAAAAGGGTCTTTGTGCTACTTGGTATGATTCTGAAAGTGAATAAGAAACTTCCAACATTGTTATGGCTTATTTTGGCCAATGTAAGTTTGATGGTGAATCCATTACTAAAGACCTATCTGAAGAAGAGCTTGATGCTTCATTCACGTTTTTTCACTTTAAGTGGAAAGAAGCTTGCTTAACAATAGACAACTAGGAAAAGTATATAGGTGTACTTCATAAGGAAACAGAGGAACTTGCATCAACCATTACAGGTGTAAAATTAGAGGTTTCCTCACTAAAATCCAGACTGGAAAACATGATACACTTTGAAATTATTTTGAAAAGGATTTCAAAGTTGCTTAATACAAAAATAGAGTTTGGAGAGATGTTCAGAGATATTAAGGGAATCAACGTTGGAATGAACATGAAACATAAAAAACAAGAAGATTCCCCCAATGAAGGTTGTTATTCCACAAGAGAAGACTGAGGTTGGATCACATGTCACAACAACGTGTTTAACACTTCAGGGTAAATTGAAGTATGACAAACATATCAATTTAGTGGAAGAGTACAATACAATCTTTCAACGAAAGCTTCCACCCAAAATCACAGAACTAGGTTGGTTCATTATTCCCTATTTAACTGGTTCACTAACTACTGGTCATGCTTTATGTGATTTAGGAGCTAGCATTAATATGATGTCAGTGTCTATAATGAGAAAGTTAAATTGTGTTGAGCCGAAGCTGACCCAAAGTGTAATGCCCCATACTACTTTCAGGATTACTAACTGACTCCAAAACCAGCACGATTCTTTTCAACATGCTTTATCCTCACTCACACGCTTTCCGAGAAACTTCCTAAAAGGTCACCCATCTCAATATTACTCCAAGTTAACTACGCTTTACTGTGGAGTTCTTATTTGTTAGGCTATCAAAAAAAAGACGCATCTTGTTTTTTGTAGCCTAACAAATAAGAACTCTATAGTTAAGGAGGTTTGACTTGGAGTAGTATTTGGATGGGTGACCTCCTGGAAAGTTTTTCGAAAATTGTGTGAGTGAGGACAAAGCATGCTAAAAACACCCGCGTTAGCTTGTGGGGTCAGCTGGTAATCCTAAAAGTAGTTTGGGGCGTTACAAATGATATCAGAGCCAGATCTCTCCCAGTACGAGGTGGTTCGGAGATGAACCAAGCGGAATATGGTGGGTATGCAACACCTGAGGCCAAAGAGGGCAGAGAGGGGATGTAACACTCGAGGCCTAACAGGGCGGATAGTGGTTGCCCAATTCACATTGGAGTGAGAGGGGTCTTGAGGTTGTGTAGGTATGAGACTGAATGGTTGAAGGAAGGCTTATAAGGATTGGTTGTTACTACCTATACCAATAATATGCATCTTCTTTTTGGTAGCCTAATAAATAATAACTCCATAGATAAGCGTGCTTGACTTGGATTAGTATTTAGCCGGGTGACCTTCTAGGAAGTTTCGTGAAAATCGTGTGAGTGAGGACAAAGCATCCTAAAAAGACCAGTGTTGGTTTATGGGGTCAATCGGTAATCTTGAAAGTTGTCTTGGGTGTTACACAAATGACTCTAACATTAGTTGATCGTTCTATCCTATGTCCATATGGAGTTCTTGAAGATGTACTTATTAGAGTAGATGAGTTGTTATTTCAAGTTGATTTTGTTATTCTTGACATGCTAGATGACTCTTAAACACCACTAATTTTAGGAAGACCGTTATTAGCAACATATAGAGCTTTAATTTATATTGAAATAAGAGATTTGATTTTAAGATTCAACAAAGAACATGTTGTGTTTAATGGGTTTGAAGCAATGAAACATCATAAAGAGAATGCTCAAAACAAAGTTGAGGTAGTGGGAGATTTATGTTAAAGAATGTCAACAAAAGATCAAAAATCTAATATCCTTGAGAAAAAGTACCCCACCCAAATCTGAAACATATTATCTTAAGAAAACAACAAAGACCACACAATCTAAGTTGTATTCCTTCACCTAGTTTGATAAAAGAGAGACCTAAAAGAGTGTTGAGAAAGAATAGAGGAACACATGGCTTGAAAGTAGTCTGGGGCGTTACACAAATGACTCTAACATTAGTTAATCGTTCTATTTTATGTACATGTGGAGTTCTTGAAGATGTACTTATTAGAGTAGATGAGTTGTTGTTTCAAGTTGATTTTGTTATTCTTAACATGCTAAATGACTCTTAAACACCACTAATTTTAGGAAGACCATTATTAGCAACATATAGAGCTTTAATTTATATAGAAATGAGAGATTAGATTTTAAGATTCAACAAAGAACATGTTGTGTTTAATGGGTTTGAAGCAATGAAACATCATAAAGAGAATCCTCAAAACAAAGTTGAGGTAGTGGGAGATTTATGTTAAAGAATGTCAACAAAATATCAAAAATCCAATATCCTTGAGAAAAAATACCCCACCCAAATCTGAAGCATATTATCTTAAGAAAACAACCAAGACCACATGATCTAAGTTGTATTCCTTCACCTAGTTTGATAAAAGAGAGACCTAAAAGAGTGTTGAGAATGAATAGAGGAACACATGGCTTAAACATATATGATCTAAAGAAGAGAAATCCAAATAACTACATGGACAAGATTAAGTGTGATTTCCAACCAATTAGATACATTGATATAAGTTTGAAGGAAAAACCTGATTAGGGAAGAAAATGGTCAAGGTAAGTACCTTAAATAAGCGTTGCATGGGAGATAACCCATGGACTAGTGTTATGTCATTTTGTTTCTATTGTTGAAATTTCCCTTTTTGTACTTTGATCCCATAAAGAGTAATAACTAGATTTTAAGAATGATATTCCTTTTTTATACTTCTCAATGCTTTAATTAATGAAATAGTTTGCTAATGTTGTTACTTTTAGCGTAATTTGCTACCTTACCAGTGACAAGATGGAAAAAAGAGAACAAAAGTGATAAGAAAAGAGTGAACGAAAGTGATCAACATCGGAGTTTCCTTGCAAATTGACATTTGATGAAGAAAAGGAAAGTCGACTACTTGTACTCAATCTCCAGATACCTCAACTAGTAAGGTTTGAGCTAAATATTTCCACTGTTAACTTTTCTTTCTTATGAGAATATATGTACATTAGTTATTTTCTAGAATTTACATTGTTTCAACTTAGTCTATTGGTATGATGAATACACACTGAGACATTTATTTCGGAAAACTCTGAGCTTTTAAGCCAACATGTATCGAAATAATTATATCATTTGCTAACCAGTTTGAATTGTAGCCATTCTTTCGGTGGTACAACCTATTATATAGTCATTTGACTTGAAAGATTAAATCTTTCCACCCTCTTTTGATTTAGGTAGCTGAATTTTTTTTCCTTGTCTAATGAAAATGTATAAGTTTGAGGTTGCTCTTAGAAGTTAGCAACGTTTAAGTTTGGGGTTGTGGTACTAGATATATTAGTCTAAAGAAAGAAAAAGAAAAAGAAAAATAAGAAAGCTAAAAATGACTTCTTCAAAAAAAGGTCTGTGAAAAAGAAAAGAAAGATGAATATGACAAAAAAAATGTATTCTCTAATATTGATTAACTAGGCAAACAATGGTATGAAGGGAATCAGGTAACATAAGGAGAACTAGGTACCTAACTTCAAATTTTTAAGCGTATTATCCCAAAATATCCTACTATGACATAAATTACGTTATAACCGTAAAAGAACTAAAAATGTGTGTTTAAACATGACTTTGATAGAAATTTTACCAACTCGTTGTTAAATGCTTTTGTAAGTTGATTGTGTGGTTACCCTGTTGATTTGAGTGAACACAGGTGATATGAGAGACAAGTTGAGTACTTGTGTTGTTGGAAGAAATTTTTAAAATTATTTTGATTGAAATAGGGATCGAACGTGTTAATCAGAAAAATAAAGGTGACGTTCATTGGTAAAGGTAAGCATTTTATTTATGATGAAATTTTCAGTTTGCAGACAGGTTACTTGAGAAGAAGCAATAAAGTAAGTTTGGGGTTGTGATGACACTTTGTCATCACGTAATATTGGCGAGTATTTTTTATGGAATCAGTGGAATTATGAGTAAAAGCCAAACAAATATGTGAAAGAATTGAACAAAGTTGCAAAATTCTGAAGAAAAAAAAGAAGACGAAGGAGAACTTTTGCGACTGAAATTCTCGCGACCGCGATGATGTTACCGTGGGTGCAATGATCTAATATTGAGATCGCGATGGGACTTAAAACGATCATGATGATGACATTTTCTGACATGTATTTTTGGCACTTTATATAGAAAAAGGTGGAGACGTTTTTAGGGTTCCCAATTCTAGAGAGAAAGTCACAACCAGGAGCTTTTATGGGAGATTTTTTAGAGCATTTGAGCCATTAGAGAACGTATTTTCCATTGATTTTGATGTATTCTTCGTATCAACTCATGGTAATTGTTAAATGCACTATGAGTAACTAAGTTGTTTTATGTTAGATCTTTTGAGATTAGCTTAATTGTACTATGTTGGATCATATGAATGTTTGAGATTATTTCATTTCTTTTATGATATAATTATTATTCAATTATTCTTGTGTTCATTTCTCTTTGTGTATTGACGAGCGCACAAAGTGATTTCTAGATTAGTAGGGATTATTGACCGTAAGTCTATCGATCTGAACTACGAAAATTGTTCAACTTAGTAATTAAATAAAAATAAGTAATTATAAGTTGTAGATTAAGGATTAACTAACTCAGAAAGGCCTAGTTTAACTTTGAATTGGTCTAAAGAACTAGGGAATTATTGTTCAAATTAGTTAGCTGCACATCAAGGAATCGGGTGCAGTGGTCGTGTTAATTCGTCGTGTAATTATCGCATGATTGTTAATTATCTGATACACATTTCATCAACGGGTATAATTTGAGGATTCGACAAAAAAACCTAGTCACTTTTCATTATCAATCTTTACTTCGATGAGACTGATACACTTAGTTTAGTCCATCACTCCTTGTGAAGCCTTAAAGATTTTGCCAAGTTTTGTACATGTTCTCTAGAGACACAGTTTGTTTGACAAATAATTTTTGCCGAGTTTTCCATCATATATATTTAGAAAAGTTGATGGAAAATGAAATGTCTAATATACCCTTGTTGTTTCCACAATTTTCCACGTGATTATTATGTATGATACTCTTATATACTATATTTTCCTTTTGTTTTATTCAAAACCTCTTTCTCCTTTCAAAATTCATTTTCCTACTTTCCATCTTCAACTTTACATCTCTCTTTTCTCTTCCTTTTATGAAACCTCTAAATTCTCTTCCTTTTCTCTTTCTCTCTCTACCACGTTATTCTTCAACTTTTTTCCTTACATTCTCAATCTTTGTCTTCATGAACAATAGAGATTTGTAAATCTCAAACCCACATGAGAGGGTGAACTCGCACCATTTCGGTAGACATCAGCTTTTAGACTTACAACTTTGTGTTTTACAGTATTCAAAGTTTTACTCTTTTTTCTATATCTTATTTCTTTACTTTTCTAACCATTTTGGTATGTATTTGTATGAAATCTCCATTGCTTCAACGTTTTTTTTAACTATCTGAATAGTTTCAATCATTTTAAATTGTCTTACTTTGTTCAAACTTTCAACTTTCTCCGACATTGCTTTCAACTTTTTCCAACATTGCTTTCAAAATTTTACTCTTTTTCGTATATCTTATTTTCTTTACTTTTCTCGTCAATTTTGTATGTTATTATTTTCTTTGTAAACTCTTCAACTATATGCTTTTCTGCATGTTCAAAATTAGGCCTAATTTGCAATGCCTTTTCGTGTATGTAGCTGTTAGATGTCAAACATGACTAATATTTCTATTTGATACTTGACATTTTTCAACTCTTTTATGTTTAATTGTGGATTTTACTCATGAACTGTTGTTATTCTTCAAACATTGTGAAAATACCTTTGGTGCTTGTAATGTGTGTGTTATTGTGCAGAAAAAGGCACTAATTGATCAAAGATGTAAGACACAAAGAAAGGATCCAAGTTGCCAAAGAAAAGAAGAAAACATCTGCAAGTTTGCTTTGCGAACTTGCCAGCGAATGTTCGCTTTGCGAACATCTGGTGAAGCCCCAGCAAATAGTCTCGAACTTTGGGCAGTAGGAAAACGGACTAAAGTTCGCTTTACGAACTTACCAGTGAACGTTCGCTGATTCATCGTTTTGCGAAGACCTGGCGAATGACGCCTTGGATATGGCAGTAGCAAAAGGGGCCTAAGTTCGCTTTGCGAACTTGTAGGCGAATAGTTCGCTTTGCTAACAAAAGTTCTCATTGCGAACTTGTGCAGAACTTCTGAGGCGATTTAGCTTATCAGAGGCACCTCAGGTGCCAAATTTGTAGTTCGCAGTGCAAACTATGCTGATTTCAAGTGGACTATTTAAGTACTTTATGTATTTTCTTGGGATCATAACCTAATTTTATCACACCAAAACATAAGTTTCTGATATTTCTTCATCTAAGAGAGATCTTCCACATTGAGAAGCTGGATTTGCATCCGATATCGATTATTCGGCGCAAATGCTCTTTCATCTCCTCACGAAACTTGTGAAACAAGCTACCATGAATATGTGTAGCTAAACACATCTTGTGTCGATATTAGTGGTAGGTAATCCTTCATTTTGTATGTATTGATCTTGATTGTAAGTGTGTGAACTTTGTTGATGATAAATATAGAAGAAAAACTTTGTTTATGTGGTTTATATTTTATTTTAGTTCATGATTGAGAAATATGTTCTAAAACTTGATCTAAGTTTCAATCCATCAATAACTATGAGGCTAGATATAGTTTTGAAAGTTGATGTTCATAAATATTGATCTTGAATGTTATCATATTGATACTTGGAGTGAGAGATCATCTAAGGATTAATATGGTAATTCCCACAACAAGTGTTAGAGATAAACTTGTTGAGAGGATATGTGGTTATATTCATCGTTAACAAGTTCACATCCTTTCTCGAGTAAATACGTATGAAACAGATTGTCGAACCCTAATCTTGGCATGTTTTACCAAATCTTTAAAACCAATTTCTTTACCGTTGATTACTAAATTCTTATGCAAACGATCTGATACAAAACAACCTAACTCTTTGTTACTTTAAAAGTTTAAAACATTTTCGACTATAGAACGACGACAATACACATACAATCCCTGTGGAGACGATAAAACATCCCCCGAAATACTTTTCAACAAAATGGCACCATTGCCGGGGATTATTGTTTAATATTGCAAGCATCGCAATAGTTGTTAAGTTTTAAGCTTGTTTAACTTTTTATTGTGCTTGTTAATTTGTTTGGCTAAGTGTGTAGACTCTGTTTATGCGAGGGAAGTTACCCGCAGACCAACTTCTTTTTGATCCTGAGATTGAAAGAACTGCGCGTAAGTTAAATAGAAAAACAAGGCGGAGGAGGCAACTTGCTAAGGAAAGACGAGAACGAGGAGAAAGTTCAACTTCGACACCAATATCACAGTTACCGCCAACCATGGCTGCTCCACCACCTGCTTCAACAACATGTGCAAATAGTCCAAGGCACACAACTCAGTTCTCACGCAATGCCCATAATGGTCGGCACTCTGAAATGAAGACGGGTATCCTCGATCTTCTATACCAGAATCTATTTACAGGTATGGATCATGAGGATCCATTTACTCACTTTACCAAATTCTATGAAATTGCAGGAGCAACTGGAGCACCTGAAGTAGAAGAAGAGTCTTTGTTTAAGAGACTGTTTCCGCATTCCCTACTTAGGAAGGCAAAGGAATGGTACCTTGACCAATCAACTCCTATTGTGAGGGACTGGAACATGTTAGAAGAGAAGTTCTTGGAACGATTTTTTCCTCACAATCGTTTCATGGAAGCTAAAACAGCGATTGCAGTTTTCTCACAAGGTAGGAATGAGTCTCTCAACGAAGCTTGGGAGAGTCCATGCTTAGAAAATGCAAAGGGCACGGGTTTTATGAGCTTACGCAAGTTCATATTTTCAAAATTGGTCTTCAAATGGTTCACAAAACATTGTTGGATGCTACCGCAGGCGGATCTTTAATGACTAAAAGCGCCGACGAAGCCATTTCTATCATAGACAAGATGACGCTAAACGACCATCAAGGAAATCATAACCGTGGACAATCTCAAAAGAAACCGGGAGTACTAAAATTGGGGACAAATGATGCAATTCTCTCTCAGAACAAATTGCTATCTCAACAGGTTGAGCTGTTAACGCAACAAATGTCAAAGCTCCCTCAACAGATTAAAGAGATGCATGAGTTACCAAACAAGAACGTACAAATAGCTGTTTGTGAGCTATGTAAAGGCGATCACCCAACCGGCTATTGTCCTCCTTGTCCTCCGGTTGATGAAGAAGCAAATTACATGAATAATCAAAATCAACAACAAAGTTATCAAAGGCAACAACAACCTTATCAAAATCAACAACAAGGTTATCAAAACCAACCAAGAGGAAATTATCAAAATCAACAAGGATACCGACAAACTCCGTATCAACCCGCACAACCTCAAGGTGGGAGTTCCAAGCTTGAAGAAACTCTAAACCAATTCATCCAAATGTCCATGGTTAATCAAAAGACAAATGAAGCATCGATCAAAAATCTCGAAAATCAAGTAGGACAGCTTGCAAAACAAATGGCCGATCAACAATCGGGGCCACCTTTTTCCGCTAACACTCAAAATAACCCAAATGAGCATTGTAAAGCTATTGTTACTAGAAGTGGGAGAGAGTTGGGAGAAGGAGAAAAAAATGAGAAAAATGTTGATGTAAGAATTGAGGAGGTTGTGGAGAAAGAAAAGGATAATGATGTTGTAGTTGAAAAGAATGATAAGGAAGAAGTTGAAAATAAAGATGAGAAGTTTGTTGAAAAAGATAACCTTGAGAAGGAAAAGATAGAAGAAAAGAAGAGAATAGTCAAAAAGGGCAAGGAGATAGTGAATCCAATTCCTATTCAAAACTTACCTTACCCTCATGTGCCCACCAAGAAGGACAATGAAAGGAATTACACTCGTTTCACAGACATATTCAAACAATTGCAAATCAACATTTTGTTTGCCAAAGCGCTTGAACAAATGCCAAAATATGCTAAGTTCATGAAAGATATTCTTACAAAGAAGCGAAGATATTCGGAGCCGAAAACAATTGTTCTTGATGCAAGTTGTAGTGCTATAATACAAAAAACTCTACCAAAGAAAGAAGTCGATCCGGGGCGTGTTACATTGCCGGTATCCATTGGTGATGTCTATGTTTGCAAAGGCTTAATTGATTTGGGCTCAAGCATTAACTTAATTTCATTGTCTATTGTGAAGATGCTTGGGAACATTGAAATGAAAGCAATTCGAATGACATTACAATTGGCGGATAAATCTACAACTCATCCTTATGGACTGGCTCAAGATGTATTGGTTAAGGTTGATAAATTTTTCTTTCTGGTTGACTTTGTTGTGATTAATATGGAGGAAGACGAGGATGCTCCATTAATTCTTGGACGCCCTTTTATGAAGACCGCTCGAATGATGATTGATGTTGACTACAACCTTATGAAAGTTAGAGTTCAAAATAAAAAGGTGTGCTTTAAACTTTTTGAAGCAATGAAGCATTCCGAAGATCACCGTGATAGTTTCCATATTGATGCAACGGAAGAAGTCATGAAGGAAGATGATGCTTATAAAGAAAAAGAACGTGCAAGAGAGGTTTTGAGAAAAAGGAAGGATGAAGATGCAAAAGAAGCTATGATACAATCATTTTGGGATTTTTCCTTTTTAAAGAAACGGGGACCAAAGACTGGATATGATAATGGTTGAAGTCCTTGATTTCATAGTGTTTCTAGATGATCATTGAGATCTTGGACCGTCGAGCTCAAATGACGTTAAACAAAGCGCTAGTTGGGAGGCACCCCAACATTGTAAGTATTTCTGTTTTCTACTATTTTTAAGTGTTAAGTTGTTTAGAATTGGAATGTAGTGTGGTAGCAGTTGCAGAAATTTTTTTTCAAAATTCTGTCACGTTCGCTGGCTAGTTCGCTTTGCGAACTTGGGGCGAGGGTTCGCTGGCCAGTTCGCATTGCGAACTTAGCGAGACAGCCAAAATATTTTCTGCTGCCATCTCATTAAAAAAGGGAGTTTTTTTTAAGTATGTGGGCCAGACACTTGGGCCCATGACTCATTTACTCTGATTTTTTAGAGGTAACCCTACTCCCTTTGTCACTCTCACTTTGTCTCTCTCACAAACACACTCACAAGTTTTAACTCTCTCACGTGCTCTCTGTTCCTACTTCTCTCACGTTTTTTTTCCACGTTCTCCAAAAGTCCAAGTTTGATTATCTTTCTCTTTGATAATTTGTGTTAGAACAATGTGGTTAGGTTAGTTAGGGTGAACATTAGAGACAATTTGATTCTAGGTTTAAAAAAAAGTGTGTACAATGCACCTCTGGTTATAATACTTTGTTGTTACTGCATGTGAAATCTTATCAAGCATTATGAGTAGAGTTGTATTATGAGAAAAATCTGATGTTGGAAATGATTGGAAACTGTTAATTTTGAAAAGATTCGCAGGTTCACTGACTAGTTCGCTTTGCGAACCTGGGGCGAACATTCGCCAGAACTTCGCTTTGCGAATCTGGGGCGAATGTTCGCCAGGACTTCGCTTTGCGAACTTTGGGCGAACAGACCATATTCTGAAAAAAAATTTATTCTGTCTGGGATTTTGATCTACTGCTTTGTTCCTTATTCTAATAAACTGTTTTGCTGGTTGGTTGTTGTTTGTCTGTTGGTTTTTCCAAATGGCTCCAAAAATCATTCCATCAAAAAAGAGAAAGGCCACAGACACTTCAAGACTGGTTCCAATTCAGTTCGATAATGATCATTTCCGAGGGGCTAAACAGGTTGCAAGGTACTTGACACTAGAGAAATGGACCATCTTGTCTGAGAAAAGATTTAATTTGAATTATCAAGGAAGCTACCGAGCGGTAGCTGGACTCCTTGAAAGAAAAAAATGGGGAAAGTTGGTTACACTTGTGGATAGCTATAACGTGGAGATTATCAAGGAATTTTATGCTAATGCCTTCCCGGGTGATGGGGAGGCATTTGGATGGAGGACCATAGTTGGGGGAACAGAGGTGATTTTTGATCGGAATACTATTAATGAGGTTCTTGGGAACCCGCTGCAGTTGAGAGAAAATGAGATAGATACCTATCACAGAACTTTGAGACTAGTTAGAGACACCGAAAAAATAACCAAAGACCTTTTGCGTGAAGGCAAAACAGTTGAGTTAAACCCATCTGGGGTTCCACGCAGATATCGTCGGGACATGCGTCTTTTGGCCCAATTGATCTTACTTTTGGTTCTTACAAACATTAAGCCAAAGTCACATTCCTCGACCATTACCATACCCCTTTCCCATTTGGTCCACAGTATCATGTTGAACGTCCAGATTGATGTAGCCAGGATTATTGCTAATGAGATGAAGGCTATTGTGGAAAGTGGCCTTCGTTCAGCTTCGAGGAAGAACTGTCTTCTTGCCTTTCCTTGTATGATTATGACCCTTTGTGTTCATGGGGGGGTGAATGTCCCCGCACACTGTCAGGTTACCATCCTGGCTGCTATAGATGACCGATAGGTGGACAAGTTTTGTAAACCAAAGGGGATCCAAGGTGAGTCTTCAGGTGCGGGTACTGACGCCGGCACAAGTGCTGGTGATGGGTCGAGTGGTTCTGGTTCTCAAGGTTATTATCAGTATCAGCAAGAAATATGCTAGTATAATTGGGACTGGATAACAGCTTCTCAGCGTGCCTGATGGATTTACATGATTCGATGTAGGTATTACAGCTGCAGATCCGTGAGCCCTCTGTGGATCACTCTTTGATGACTAGGGAGCAATTCCTAGCTCATTCTGGTTGGCCTGAGGCCAGGCCAGTTTTCGGAGGGGGAGCAGAGACAGCTGATGAGCCTGAGGAGGATGTTGATGCGGAGGATGATGGTGATGATGAGCTTGTGAAGGTATCTGGATCTGAGTCTGGTTCTAAGGAGGAGGAGATTGAGGTTTCCGGTTTTGAGTCCGAAGAGGACTGATTTTGATATTGTCATTTTGTACTTCCTTTGTTCGTCAAAGTGAAGTTTTCTTGTTGTTATGTTTTATGTATCCGTTTTTATTATTGTACTTTATCCACTATGTGGATTATTTTGGGATTTTGATGTACTTTGTACCCTTATGAGGTACTAATGACTTTTGTTGGTGTTTCACACCATAACACTATTATGCTATTATTATTAGTATTTTGTTTATTAGTTGAATTTGTTCAGTTTTTATTTTTGTTTTTATTTTTGTTTATTATTATTATTATTATTGTTGTTAAGAGTTGAATTCTTCAGTTAACGAATGTTCAACTCTTAAATTGTTGATATGCTTTTTATTGTATTGTGTTGGTATGCTTTAATGTTTCCATTTTTGGATGTGGTTTTGAAAGAAACTTCTAGGTTGGTGATTGTTGTTCTTCAAAGAAGATTCTTCCAAGTCGGATGTCAATGATAGAATTTAAGCATGTAATTGTTGGCAAGGTACATAGTTACCTATTTCTAGGATTTAGAATGTGTTAGAACTTCTTGTCTTTGTACAGATGAAATTTTGTTTCTTGTTACAACTTTATTGATTGCTTATGTCACTTAGGTCCAAAAACCACAATGGTGAGAAACCTCCATGATCTACTAAATGCATAGGATTGATGATGAATTTTGTTTTATACTTTTAATTCATGCTTTATCTTGTGATTTGTGTGATTTTGTGGAAGCATTAGAAATGATCAAGGCATTTGTTGATATTGAGCACAACCATTTCCAAACAGTGACTTATCCGTGAGTAGTGAGTATTCGTTAGCCCTTTGAGTCTAAAACAGTTTAGATCTCGTTTAGTGATGAACTTTATGTTGTACATAATTTGAAAATTAAGTTCATCATTGAACTTTTGAGAGTGTCTAAAAAATTTTCTTCTTAAACCTTAGAACTTTGTTTTTATTGATTTCCTTGCCTTAAAAAGCAAGGAGCATTCACTTAAGGTTTAGTTGAAAATAAGTTAGGGAGAATGAAAAAGAAGATTGGTAAATTGCTCAAACTTTTGAAAAATTTCAAGCAAGCATGAAAAGAAAAAGAAAATGTGAATATGAATGTGAAAAAAATAGAAAAAGAATGCTTACTTGGAAGAGAAAAATAAAGTCCAATAATTGTGCATAAGGAAGTTTGAGAAGGTTTGTGATAAAGGAATAAAATTGGTGAATGAAGTTGAGATGTGTGTCAATATCTTGTATAGTGAATGTTCTTTTGCATCGGAAATTTCGATTCAATGGCCTTTAGAAATGTCCCTTTATTGTTAACCCGACCAAGCTACAACCTTAAAAGCCCTTAGTGATCTTTTTGCTTCCATGATTTCTTTATTGATCGATTAGATATTGTATGAATTGCTTTGTATTTGCATTATTTGTCAGATAAGCGAAATTGCCCCGCGGTTGCAAACGCGTTAATTTCCTTCAATTCTTTTTCGAAGAGGAGTGTTAGAGTGATATGAGCATGATAGTTTAGTTGTTACTTGAAAAATTGTTTGATATATGTTTAAGAATCAAGTTCTTTTGCATTGTTCGATTTTAGGAATTTGTAATTGTTGCTTGTCTACAATTGTTGTTTATTTGAGCCATTTATCTTTTCTTGGTTAAATCAAATGCTTGAGCAAATCCTCTTGTTTTTCAATAGAGGCATGCTTTGCTTGAGGACAAAGAGTTAGTTGGGGAGAGTTTGTTAGATGTCAAACATGACTAATATTTCTATTTGATACTTGACATTTTTTAACTCTTTTATGTTTAATTGTGGATTTTACTCATGAATTGTTGTTATTCTTCAAACATTGTAAAAATATCTTTGGTGCTTGTAATGTGTGTGTTATTGTGCAGAAAAAGGCACTAATTGATCAAAGATGTAAGACACAAAGAAAGGATCCAAGTTGCCAAAGAAAAGAAGAAAACATCAGCAAGTTTGCTTTGCGAACTTGCCAGCGAATGTTCGCTTTGAGAACATCTGGCAAAGTCCCAGCGAATGGTCCCAGATTTTGGGAACTAAAGTTCGTTTTGCGAACTTCCCAGCGAATATTCTCTGATTCATCGCTTTGCTAAGCCCTGGTGAAGGACACCTTGGATATGGTAGTAGCAAAAGGGGCCTAAGTTCGCTTTGCAAACTTGTAGGCGAATAGTTTGCTTTGCGCATAAAAGTTTGCATTGCGAACTTATACAGAACTTCTGAGGCGGTTTACCTTATCAGAGGCACCTCAGGTGCCAAATTTGTAGTTCGCTACGCGAACAAAAAGTTCGCAGTGCGAACTATGCTGATTTCAAGTGGACTATTTAAGTACTTTTATGTATTTTCTTGGGATCATAACCTAATTTTATCACACCAAAACATAAGTTTCTGATATTTTTTCATCTAAGAGAGATCTTCCACATTGAGAAGCTGGATTTGCATTCGATCTCGATTATTCAACGAGAATGCTCTTTCATCTCCTCACGAAACTTGTGAAACAAGCTACCATGCATATGTGTAGCTAAACACATCTTGTGTCGAGATTAGTGGTAGGTAATCCTTCATTTTGTATGTATTGATCTTGATTGTAACTGTGTGAACTTTGTTGATGATAAATATAGAAGAAAAACTTTGTTTATATGGTTTATATTTTGTTTTAGTTCATGATTGAGAAATATGTTCTAAAACTTGATCTAAGTTTCAATCCGTCAATAATCATGAGGCTAGAGATAGTTTTGAAAGTTGATGTTCATAAATATTGATCTTGAATGTTATCATATTGATACTTGGAGTGAGAGATCATCTAAGGATCAATATGGTAAATCCCACAACAAGTGTTAGAGATAAACTTGTTGAGAGGATACGTGGTTATATTCATCGTTAACAAGTTCACATCCTTTATCAAGTAAATACGTATGGAACGGATTGTCGAACCCTAATCTTGGCATGTTTTACTAAATCTTTAAAACCAATTTCTTTACCATTGATTACTAAATTCTTATGCAAACGATCCGATTCGAAACAACCAAACTCTTTGTTACTTTAAAATTTTAAAACATTTTCGACTATAGAACTGCGGCAATACACATACAATTCATGTGGAGACGATAAAACACCCCCGAAATACTTTTCAACAGTAGCATAGCCTATCTACAGATCCAACTCTGAAAGCTCAGCAAACCTTATTAAACCAACAATATTAGAGTCCAGACACATGTTCAACGAATACACCATCTAAAAGGGTTATTGATACTATTGGCATTGAAGACATCTCTGTTAAGGAGTTTCTAACACCAAAACTTTCCTCCGCCAAACTGAAACATTTGAAGAAAGAGTGATCAATGTTTGCTTGTTTTTATCATTTTAAGTATATCTATAGATCTTTTGTATATGTTCTTTACTTTTCTCATCATGTTTTTAATGTCATTCTTTGCTTTGTTAACTTTTCAACTATATACTTTTCTACACGTTTAAAATTAAGACCTAATTTGTAATGCCTTTTCTTGTGTGTAGCTTAGCCTATATGCATATCCAACTCCAAAATCTCATCAAACCTTATCAAACCGGCAGAATTGGAGTTTAGAAACATCTCTACTAATGAATTTCTAACACGAAAACTTTTCTCCACTAAAATGAAACATTTTAAGAAAGTGTAATCAATTTTGTAGTAATGGTGATATAATTATTGTTGTTTCTCTCTTTTGTTGTTAATACAATTCCTTTGATGTTACCTGTCTGTCCTATTGATTATTGCCATTCATGAAAAAAAGGCTAGCACATATCCTTTGACTAAAAATGAAAATCATGATGACATCTTAAGGCTAATCCAACATTACCATATCTCCTGAAACAAAATAATATGAAGTAGCACATTTCTTTTTCATTTATCCATTTATTATACATTGGTAGGACAGAAAGTTCCCACCATAGCAATTGAAAAACATCCACCAACACACGAAGTTCCTGTCATATTTCCATATACATACCTTCCAACAGCACTTTAACCATGCTAAATGATTTTCAATGTCGGTTTTACAAAGTCAAGTTTTTAATACATGATGACAATTGACTATGTTGGAGAATTTAAAAATTTGCAAGTTTGTTGATTGGCTGCAAAATACAACTAAAATCATATTACATTAACTGTTATGAACCATTATTCTTCTCTAATACTGCATCATTTTTCCCTGGTATGCTTTTATATGAAAGAGTTAATTTTAATAAACTTTGAATATTATATCTCTTAAATATGTCGTGGCTGCAACATGATGCAGAAGTCTTCAATGGTCATCCATAAACTATTGGCATTCTAAACATACGACATTAATCAACTTATCTAAAAAACATGAGTAGAGAATTCAACACTGCATGAACCAGTTGTAGGTTAGGATTCATGAAGTTATTAATAAAAAAATATCAAATTAAAAACTGATGACTTAATATCATGCATCAAATATGTAAAGAGACTTTGTTAAGTTGCTCATACGAGGGAGGATGATAGAGAGTGATATTAGATATTTTATTTAGTAGTTTTAATATATTATTTAGTATTTTAATATTTCTAGAATGTTCTTAAGGTTTTGAGATTATGCCACATGTATGACTATTATGCATTTAGGGTTCTATATATTAAAGTGTAATGTGCTATTTGAGAATCAATCAAGAAAATCAATGAAAGTCTTTATTTTTATCTCTCTCTTAATTCTATTTGTCTTTTATTTTATTTAGAATTTATAGCTTTCTCTAGTTTTGTTAGGGCTCTAATTTTCTCCCTAACAATTGGTGCTTTCATCTTTGCACTCAAGCTCTTCCATGGCATACCAATTTCCCCCATCTTTCACTACTCAATTTTATCCATATCATCCCAATATCACCACTGTTACTCCTTCATTTCCATCTTATTCCACAAACATTTCTCTTGTAACTCCATCTCAAAATTTATCCTATAACCATGGATACACACCACATCTACAACCTGCATATGACTATTACACACCTTTCTACCAACAAAATAATTCCACTCCTTTTATTCCTCCCTACCAACCCACACCAAAGCCATCAGATTCAACATCTCATCATTCTAACGTTTTTCCAAAAGACCACTATCACCATCAACAAGCAACAACTTCCATTTCACCTCATCTACATCCATCCTATACCATTTCTCAGCAAACTCACCTGTCCACAGATTCAGTTTAAGAAATTTTTCAAGAATGTTGTCAGAAATTGGCTCAGGCAGAAGAAAAATATCAGAACCAAAAGAGAGCTATTGAAGAGAAATATTAAGCCTCTATTCTTTCTATCAAGAAAAGGTCTCAAGAACTCAAAGAAAAGTACGTGT
Organism: Lathyrus tuberosus; assembly: GCA_022829125.1. Taxonomy (NCBI): domain Eukaryota; kingdom Viridiplantae; phylum Streptophyta; class Magnoliopsida; order Fabales; family Fabaceae; genus Lathyrus; species Lathyrus tuberosus. The sequence goes on along the minus strand of JALAZF010000060.1, from coordinate 7,860,351 downwards.
TCAAGAGCTATGCAGAGAAATTGAAAGAAAAAGACGAAATGGAAAAACTTTCAGATTCACTAAAATCAACTCCGGCATCTTCTCCGGCGATTTTTCCGACTCCAACGACATTTCTGACTCTGACAGTATTTCCGGCAATTACTCCGGCGAAAACTCCAACAAGTCAGGCGACAACTCAACTTCTGGTGTCATCTCCTTTGCCTAAACCACCAAATCTGTCATTAGAACCACAAAATCCTCCATTAAAACCACTCCCGGCGACTTTTCCGGCAACAATTCCGGCGACAGTTCTAACATTTTCGCCGGCGAATTCAACAACATTGTCAACACAGCCAAAGTCGCCTCTCTCATCACCAACACCACTTATCGGTCTCCGACGGCCACCGCCAAAACCACCACCATTTTCGGACTGCTTTAATCATTTTAATTTCGTATTAGTCTTGTTTAAAAAAAAAAGGGAAGAAGAAAAGTGTTTTGAGAAGTGGAAAGAGAGAATGCAAGATCGTGAGAAGAAAAAAAAAGAAAAGAAAAAAGAACAAGCAGAGAAAGAAAAAGAGAGCGAAGAAGAAAAGGGAAAAAAAGACGTGAAAAAAACCAGAAGAAGAAAGAAAGAGAAAAAAAAGAAAGAAAAGAAGAAAAAAATAGTTGTTATCCTCTTTCTATTTTTGCTGTGACCACTACTAACCAGCATGCGTAAGAATCTTTTCATTTTTCCACACTCCAACTCTCATTGCCGTGGGTCCCCTTCACGTGGGTTCCCTTCACATATATTACTCTGAACCATCAATTAAAACAGTCTCTTAACACTTTCTAGTGCACTGCCTGAGGAGTCCTTTTAATTTTCAAAAAAAAAAAAAATTATATTCTCTTTATAAATTTACAACCTTGAGGACAATGTTGATTTTGAAGGGGTAAGTAGTGATAGAGAGTGATATTAGATATTTTATTTAGTAGTTTTAATATATTATTTAGTATTTTAATATTTCTAGAATGTTCTTAAGGTTTTGAGATTATGCCATATGTATGACTATTATGCATTTAGGGTTCTATATATTAAAATGTAATGTGCTATTTGAGAATCAATCAAGAAAATAAATGAAAGTCTTTATTTTTATCGCTCTCTTAATTCTATTTGTCTTTTATTTTATTTAAAATTTATAGCTTTCTCTAGTTTTGTTAGGGCTCTAATTTTCTCCCTAACATAGGACTGTGTTTGGGACCCCACAAAACACACACCAAAGATGTAAAAAGACTTGAGTTGAGCCATGTACAAAGATTACATTCAGTATATAATATGATTTACGGTGCAACATTAGAATTGAACTATGTGCAGTACCAATTTCCTCTAATGTTTTCCACATGTATAATCACTATATTTATTGGAAATACTGTGTATTGTTCTATGAAGCAGCCGATCCCCATGGCTTTATCTGATGCAAATACATATTTAAATACTACTTTTTCTAAACCGGTCTTATCACCAGTTGTAGCAGACCACATTTCCATGTTGGTACACTTTAGAGATCTTGGAACAAGTTCTTTCTTCTCATTAGTTCTAGTAAAATTATATTGCTAGTTGTATCTAAAGTCCAACCAATGTAAACACCTATTGACACGATTTTTTAAGTCCAACTCTTAACAATATAATACTAAATCATTATAATTACCAACTCTATAATCTAATCTATAATATAAATGTGTTGATTTGTTTGTATTATTCATATAGCTTACTTTCAATACAACTAGGTAACATATTAATATCTCACTTTTGATAGTAACAAATACAAGGTAGACAGTAGCATACTTATTTTGTTTAGCATGGGTTAAAAACAAAATCTATCAAGATTATCCAAGTTACACATAGTAACATATTATTAAGAAATAAGTATGAGTTTTAAGTTTCATATTGTTTAATAAAGTGGAGGTTGAACACTTTATAAGTGAGAGGACTCGTACACCTATCACCTTAAAGTTTTTAGTAAATATGTGTTAGTTGAAATTTCGACGATCAGGGGAGATTTTGGTCTGGCACCTGATGTACGTGTGATCACCATTTTTTACACTTTTTATATCAAATCATTTACGATTTCATTATTTACATTCGTTGTAAATTTACTTTGAAGTTATTTACATTGTTATTTACATTTTTACGTTTCTTTACAAACTTTAATATTACTTTCAACGAAAAGAACATTGTTGATGTGAGATTTGGATCGAACTCTAGTTTTAAGTATGAGGTCGAAGTCCGTTCGCATGCTGCTGTCGAAGTGTTATACTGTCGAAATAATACATGTTGTAGTCGAAGGTTGTTCTAACATGTATTAGTTAATATTGCTAGGGTTGTTAGCATATTGAATTGGGCCTTGTGTTAAGGATCCAATTGTTTAAGTTAGCTTGTACCCTAAGTTAGCTTGTAATGGGTATTTTGTTAAAAGCCCATTAGTTTAGTGTGCTAGGTTTTTTTATAAATAGCATGCTAGTCTCTCATTCTAGGGTGTGGAAAAACCTAATTAAAGTGAGAGTGGTTAGTTTGTTATTCTTGTATACTTGTAATCCTTGTTTTAAGGAGAAAGAAAAAGAATAGCAGTTTTATAACCAATCTTTGTTATTTTACCTTGTTTTCTTTGTTAACCCTAACCCTTGTGAGTTTCTTGACTGATCAAGGAACCAATTATACTTTGTTTCTAAGGTATCCGATTCACAACAAATTGGTGCGGTGAGCGTGGAGAAGATGCCTTCAACAAAGTATGAGATCGAGAAGTTCACCGGAGTGAACGACTTCGGTCTGTGGCGCTTGAAGATGAAAGCCCTACTGGTTCAGCAGGGTTGTTTGGAAGCGTTGAAGGGAATGGCAGCCATGGATGATGCGTTAACGGAAAAAGAAAAGACTACCATGATCGAGAAAGCACACAGCGCAATATTGTTGAGCCTTGGTGATAAGGTTCTTCGACAGGTATCAAAGGAGACGACGACATCAGGGTTATGGGTGAAGCTTGAAAGCTTATACATGACCAAATCTTTGGTGAATCGACTCTACCTGAAACAAGCTTTGTATTCGTTCAAGATGAGTGAAGACAAAGCTTTGGCTGAGCAGTTGGATATGTTCAACAAGCTGATTCTTGATCTTGAAAATATCGATGTGAAGATCGATGACGAAGATCAAGCATTATTGTTGTTGTGCGCTTTGCCTAGAACACATGCTCACTTCAAAGAAACTCTTTTGTATGGAAGGGAGTCCTTGACCTTTGAAGAAGTTCAATCAGCCTTGTACTCTAAGGACCTGAACGAACGAAAGGAGCATAAACCTTCGACGGTTGGTGAAGGTTTGGCAGTTAAGGGAAAATTCTTGCGAAAGGATGGTAGGTTCGACAAGAAGAAAGGTAAAAGGCAGCAGAAGTCTTCTAGTGGCGAAACATCTGGTTTTCGATGTTATCACTGTAAGAAGGAGGGTCACACAAGAAAGGTGTGCCCTGAACGCCTGAAAGATCATGGAGGTAAGGATAATGGCAACACAGCCATTGTTCAAGATGACTTCGACTCATCTGATGTTCTTGTAGTTTCAAGCGGCGACTCAAGAAAGGAGTGGATTATGGATTCAGGATGCACTTGGCACATGACTCCAAACAGAGAATTGTTCGAAGAGCTATGTGATCAAGATGGTGGATCGGTGCTGCTGGGAAACAACAAATCCTGCAAAATTGCAGGTATTGGATCTGTGAGATTCAAGCTCCATGATAAGTCAATAAGGTTATTGACTGAAGTCAGGTATGTACCTGACTTAAAGAGAAATTTAATTTCTCTTGGTGAATTCGACAGGAATGTAAACGTTTTTCAAGGAGAGAAAAATATCCTAAGAGTCATGAAGGGGTCGAAGGAAGTCTTGAGAGGCGTGAAGAAACAAGGCTTGTATACCCTTGAGGCTGAGGTTGTAAGTTGTTCGACAAATACTGTATCCACGAAACCTGTGTCGAAGACATATTTATGGCACATGAGATTGGACCATGTCAGCGAAAGAGGCCTAGTCGAATTGAGGAAGCAGAACCTGCTAGGTGGTGACAAAGTCGAAAAGTTGGAGTTTTGTGAATCTTGTGTATTTGGTAAATCCTGTAGGGCGAAGTTCAATAAAGGCAAGCAAATAACACATGGATCCCTTGATTACATTCATGCTGATCTTTGGGGGCCTGCAAGGAATCCTTCACACTCAGGTGCAAGGTATTTTCTATCCATTGTTGATGACTATTCCAGAAAGCAATGGGTATTCATTCAGAAGACGGAGGATGAAACTTTTGAGAACTTCAAAAGTTGGAAGATTCTGGTCGAAACTCAAACTGGCAGAAAGGTTAAGAGGTTGAGAACCGAAAATGGCCTTGAGTTCTGCAACAAAGCGTTCGACAGTTACTGTGTTGAGTCTGGGATTGCAAGGCATAAGACTGTAGCAGGTACTCCTTAACAAAATGGCTTAGCTGAGAGATTCAATCGAACAATCCTTGAAAGGGTTAGATGCATGTTGGTTAGTGCTGGATTGAAGAAGGTGTTTTGGGCTGAAGCTGTTTCGACAGCTGCATATCTGATAAATAGATGTCCTTCGACTGCATTAGATGTGAAGACACCTGAAGAAGTTTGGTCGGGAAATCCACCTAGTCTCGACAGACTGAGAGTATTTGACTGTGTGGCCTATGCTCACATTAGGTAAGACAAGGTCGAACCTAGAGCTCTGAAGTGCATGCTCATGGGATACCCTTAAGGAGTCAAAGCTTATAGGCTATGGTGCCTAGAGCCAGGTCACAGGAGGTGTATCACCAGTCGAGATGTAGTTTTCAATGAAGCTGAGATGGCTTTCAAGAAAACTGATGTTGCTAACGAAGAGCTGGAACAGGGAGAGATTCCTGTTGAGGTGGAGCATGTTGATGTTGAAGTGCGTACCCCAAATGAAGTCGAAGACGAAATAGAAGATGTTGTCGAAGATGAGGAGACTGATAATGACTACCTGTTAGCAAGAGACAGGTCGAGAAGAGTCATCAAGCCACCTCAGAGACTTGGGTATGCAGATCTTATAGCCTATGCCTTAATCTCTGCAAGTGAGGTTCTCGACGAAGAACCTAGAGACTATAAGGAAGTTATGAGGAGTCGAAAGAAGACTGAATGGCTGAAGGCCATGGATGATGAGATGAAATCTCTTCATGAGAACGACACATGGAAACTGATCAAGAAACCTGCTGGAGTCAGGTTAGTCAACTGTAAATGGATTTTCAAAGTCAAGGAAGGAATCGAAGAAGTGGCGTCAAAAAGATACAAGGCAAGGTTGGTTGCTAGGGGATTCACTCAGAAAGAAGGTGTCGACTTCAATGATGTGTTCTCGCCTGTTGTAAAGTATAGATCCATTCGAATGTTGTTAGCCATGGTGGCACAGTTCGATCTTGAACTAGAACAGATGGATGTGAACACTGCGTTCTTGTATGGTAATCTAGATGAAATAATCCTGATGAGGCAACCTGAAGGGTATGTCGAAAAAGGGAAGGAAGATTATGTGTGCAAGCTGAAGAGATCTCTATATGGACTGAAATAATCTCCTCGACAGTGGAATAGGAGATTCGACAAGTTCATGGCACGCATAAGTTTCATCAGAAGTCAGTTCAACCACTGTGTTTACTTCAGATTTCGACCTGGTAACTCATTTGTTATTTTGTTGCTTTATGTGGATGATATTCTAATAGCAAGTAACAATGTCGAAGAGGTAAGGAGGGTGAAGGCTGAACTCAGTAAGGAGTTTGAAATGAAGGATCTGGGAGTTGCGTCCAGGATTCTTGGGATTGACATCCGAAGAGATAGAAAGCAGTCGAAATTATGCTTATCTCAAGAGGCATACCTACGGAAGATTCTCGAAAAGTATGGTATGTCGAATTCAAAGCCTGTTGTAACTCCGACAAACCATCAATTCAAGCTGAGTATAGATCAGTGTCTCAGTACTGATGTCGAAAGAACTTATATGAATAGCATTCCATATGCTAATATAGTTGGTTCTTTGATGTATGTTATGGTCTGTACTAGACCCGACATAGCATATGCAGTAAGTCTTGTAAGCAGGTACATGTCGAATCCTGGAAAGGCTCACTGGCAAGCATTAAAGTGGATTTTAAGGTACATAAATGGGTCTCTGAATAGAGTCTTAATTTATGGTGGAGCCTTGGGTGAATATAGTAAAGCAGAAATCGAAGGATATGTCGACTCTGACTATGCAAGATGTATGGATACCAGAAAATCTATTTCTGGATATGTGTTCACTATGTTTGGGACAGCAATCAGTTGGAAAGCAACACTTCAGAAGGTGGTTGCTTTATCAACAACTGAAGCGGAATATATTGCTTTAACTGAAGCTGTGAAGGAAGCATTGTGGCTTGAAGGTTTTGCAAAGGAGCTGAAACTTCAAGGTCCAGTTATCACTGTTAAATGTGATAGTCAAAGTGCAATACACCTGTCGAAGAACTCAGCCTATCATGAGCGGACCAAGCACATTGATGTGAGGCTGCATTTCGTCAGAGGGGTAATCGAGCGTGGAGAAGTCCAAGTACTAAAGGTTTCGACAGATCATAATGCTGCTGATATGATCACCAAGACGTTGCCAAGTTGCAAGTTTTTCCACTGTATGCAGTTGATAAAGCTGCATGAAGAAAGCTAGTCTGTTTCCTTGATGGTAGAGTTAGATCCAAGGTGGAGATTTGTGAGATTTGGATCGAACTCTAGTTTTAAGCATGAGGTCGAAGTCCGTTCGCATCCTGCTGTCGAAGTGTTATACTGTCGAAATAATACATGTTGTAGTCGAAGGTTATTCTAACATGTATTAGTTAATATTGCTAGGGTTGTTAGCATATTGAATTGGGCCTTGTGTTAAGGATCCAATTGTTTAAGTTAGCTTGTACCCTAAGTTAGCTTGTAATGGGTATTTGTTAAAAGCCCATTAGTTTAGTGTGCTAGGTTTTATTATAAATAGCATGCTAGTCTCTCATTCTAGGGTTTGAAAAATCCTAATTAAAGTGAGAGTGGTTAGTTTGTTATTCTTGTATACTTGTAATCCTTGTTTTAAGGAGAAAGAAAAAGAATAGCAGTTTTATAACCAATCCTTGTTATTTTACCTTGTTTTCTTTGCTAACCCTAACCCTTGTGTGTTCCTTGATCATAAAGAAACCGTAAATACTTTGTGTCAAGGTATCCGATTCACAACAGTTAAAATGTTCATAAATGATAAAACTTGAAGAAAACAAAAACACATGTTCTAGGATTAATCTAATCGATCATGCGAGTAACCAAAAATATAGAACTAATGAGAAAAAAGAATTTGTTCCGAAGATCTCTAAAGTGTACCAACATGGAAATGTGGTCTGCTACAACTGGTGATAAGACGAGTTAGAAAAATTAGTATTTAAATATGTACTGGCATCAGATAAAGCCATGGCGATCAGCTGCTTCATAGAACAATACACAGTATTTCCAATAAACATAGTAATTATACATGTGGAAAACATTAGAGGAAATTGGTACTACACATAGTTCAATTATAATCCTGCATCGTAAATTATATTATACATTGAATGTAATCTTTATACATGGCTCAACTTAAGTCTTTTTACATGTTTAGTGTGTGTTTTGTGGGGTCCCAAACACAGTCCTCCCTCATATGAGCAACTTAACAAAATAAGTCTCTTTACATATTTGTTGCATGATATTGAGTCATCAGTTTTTAGTTCGGTATTTTTTATTAATAGCTTCATGAATCCTAACATACAACTGGTTCATGCAGTGTTGAATGTTCTACTCATGTTTCTGAGATAACTTGATTAATGTCGTATGCTTGGAATGCCAATAGTTTATGGATGACCATTGAAGACTTCTGTATCATGTTACAGCCATGACATATTTAAGAAGGTGAATACTAAGGTACCCTTAGATTTAGTTGGGTACCAGTACCTTCATCCAATAAAACACTTTCATTCATTGCCATGTCACCTTTTATATATATTTTATTTAAAAATAAATTAATATTTTAAATCATTTTGTACTAAAGATATTGATACCCAACTACTTATCATGGATATCGAAGAATTTGCCATTTAAGAAATACTCCCTCCGTCCCATATTATAAGAGAAATTTATTTTTTAGATTCATTGAATAATTAATGTATCTGGTCTATATTTAGACCAGATACATTAATTATTTAATGAATCTAAAAAGTGAATTTCTCTTATAATATGGGACAGAGGGAGTATAATATTCAAAGTCTAGTAAAATTAATGCCTTCATATAAAAGCTTACCAGGGAAAAATGATGCAGTATTAGACAAGAATAATGGTTCATGACGTTTAATGTAATATGAACTTAGTTGTATCTTGCAGCCAATCAACAAACTTGCAAATTTTTAAATTCTCCAACATAGTCAATTGTCATCATGTATTAAAAACTTGACTTTGTAAAAACAACAATGAAAATCATTTAGCATGGTTAAAGTGCTGTTGGAAGGCATGTATATGGAAATATGACAGAAACTTCGTGTGTTGGTGGATGTTTTTCAAGTGTTATGGTGGAACTTTCTGTCCTACCAATTAGTATCTAATAAATGGATAAATGAAAAAGAAATGTGCTATTTCAAATTATTTTGTTTCAGGAGATATGGTAATGTTGGGTTAGCCTTAAGGATGTCATCATGATTTTCATTTATGTGTTAACCTTTTTTTTTCATGAATGGTAATAATCAATAGGACAGACAAATAACATCAAAGGAATTGTATTACAACAAAAGAGAGAAACAACAGTAATTGTATCACCATTACTACAAAATTAATTATTTTCTTTAGTTCTATTGGTTTATTTCAAATACTTCTGAGCATCAAAATTCCAGCTAACAGATAATCCATACACCTATCCTTTTAAAATTTTTGGTATATATAACACATCACTCTCATATTTCTGGGTGAATCTTTGATCAAATGTGATGATTTTCCCTCAAAATGACCCATCACATATAACATGATTTTCTTAGTAATTTAAGTGAAAAATGATAGTTGGAAAACATTACAACTAACTTGCTCTTCGAATTTGAGATACAACCACTTACACTCAATTACATTCAGATAAACTATTTGGCACGTATCTTAATTTTACTTATCGATACTGAAATTCTGGTACCAGATATGTGATGTTAAGTGCGATGTCACAACATCAATATCTGCTGTATGAACAAGACACTAAAAAACCTGTGATGTTATGTGTGATGTTACAACAACACACTCTGCAATGTAAGACAACAGAAAAGCACAGAATTGCACACAAGGATTGTTCACCCAGTTCGATTCAACAACCTACATCTGGGGGCATACCAAGCCAGGAAGGAAGTCCACTATTAGTAGTATCCAATTACAGACTCAACAGACCAGTTGGCAATCTACCTAATTTTAATCACTACCCAATGACCTTTCTACCTAAGTCCTCCCTAGGTAAGAGACTCCATCTCACTCTCAATCATCGCAATGATGTCTAGCACTCAACATCTCCGCCACTGCATCAACAACTTGATTTCCAACAGTTCTTCAATCACATAGAAGACACACTCATATGACTCATCTTGGAGTTGCTTCAAAGCTTCCTCCAAGAACAATACAAAACTCATTACCTACAGGTTTCTGAATAAGAACACAGTGACCATCTCACAACCCGAGTGGTTCACTTAGACTAAGCCCTAATGATCTACATCTTGGACCCGTACCTTTTCTAGGTTACAAGCATTCTATTTATAACTTTTTCCCAACTGGATTTGGGCCTTCAAATCACAGCAAATCTTCTGCTACAAATCTGCAAAAGATTCTGCTACAAAATAGATCTTCAATTAAATCTTCAATCAGCTCTTCATAATTAACTCTAATTATTCTTCATATCTTTTTGCATTAAATTAGCAACAAACTAATCTTCTTCATAACTGATTGCAACAGAATATATCTACCCCATGAACTTCGCCTGCAATCTTTGATTCTCTTCAGTAGAATATCTCATTAACACGCGCAGCCCTAAAAACATCACAACCTGATGTTTTAATGTTCTGGTATAGTGATGTCAAGACATCGCATGTGACATCACTCTTCAGCACTTTAACTCTTCAACAATTTTCACAAACCAGAATGTTAACCAAACAATAATGTTTAGAAGCTCATGTTGCAACATCAACCATGTCATTAACATTGTTTTACCAAAATTTCAGCCAATCACAAGAACTAACAATCTCCCCCTTTGGCTAATTTTGGCTAAAACAAATGTATAAACATTACAGCTCAAATTACCGCAGTAATTACAACTCTATACTACTGTTAGCAGTCATCTGATCCTAACAATAATCATCAGTAGCTGCTGTGTACAGCAACCATGGAGAATCATCTTCTTGGCTAATTTTGAATGATGTTAGGACATCATGCTGGACATAACATCAGCATAGCACATCAACTTTAGGCAGTACATCAGGACCTATGAAGTAGAAAGTCCTGAAGTCATTTGGTGCACATGAGGAAGAAGATATTTGACACTCCCCCTCAACACAACACATTTCTTTTTCCTTCCAGGACTGACCCAGAACAACTGTAGAAGACTCCTCCATAAAAGACCAATGGTGGCATAAGATAATTCTGCACACCTTCATTGATCAGACACTGGGTTTAATCTGTGGCATAAAATGAAACTTAAGAAGTGTCATTCTGCTAACCCATGTAACTCAGAACACAAGTCACAACTGTGTTCATAATTCAGGACACAAGTCACAAAGACTCACCACCAACTTAAGGCTCGGGCAACCTCTTTGACATTTCTGACCCAAATCCGAAACTGCAGACTCCAGACATAACATCTGTACAAACCATTTACCAAAACCCTTTCCTTTCTCCCCATTTTTAGCCACAAATTGGCAAAGGAAGTCCTCACAGAACCAAACCCAAGTAGTGCTCACCCAAAAACGAACAAACGCCTTAAGACTTATGAAACAAGAACACTCACTGGCTGAAGGAGCAAAGAATAACCTCTATAAATAGCTGACCAGTTACTTTAGAATTAACGAGCCTTGAATAGTTAAAGTTCTTGGTCATAGAAACACTATTTTAGGAACTAAAAACTCCATCCAAATTCAATGTCTACCATCCAAAACAGTCTTGACCGCCTTTATTGCCTCTAACTGATACTTACAATAAATTGTGCCAAAACAGTTCCATGCATAGTCGAAGACACGTGTTTCACCTTATCCTTACACCACCGTCCAAAATAAATCCTTGTTTAGCTCAAGAAAAACATGTTCTGTACCATGTTCTGACATCTTATCACACAATGTCTACTTGCTCACAATATTATCAATCCAAGACATCCACAGAAGATTATACATTCCAAACCAATAAGCTTGTCTTCAGACTTCTTCTCAGAAGCATGTGCACACATGAATCACATGTCTAGACATAACATCCAATGCCAACCAACAGCCTAATGTCATAACATGTTATCTGACATTACATCCTCATAAGATTCAACCAAACTTCACAATCTATGTACCTTTACTGCATAATCCATAGACAAGTACTCCCCCTGTCGTGGTTAACCACTGCTCTAGATAAAGATGAACATTTGAGCACTCTTGCTGAGCACATGCATATTGGTACCATTGTCCCTTTCACCAATGGTAGCCATTCCCTGTCATACTCTACATCTTCAGACTTCCAATCAATCAAAACCTGATTTACTTCAGTCTTCTCAACATTCTCCATCCAAGGCAGACCTTCTACTTCATCATTCTCCCGTATGACTATGTAGACGCTCCTTAGGTATAATGTAGGCACCACGCTTCTGAACCAGAGCATAATCATCCTTCACCAAGGATATCCAACCAGATAATGTCCCAACACAAGTTAGAACATCTGCCACACACCAAGACATCATCACCATGGTTCTTGATATGCTCCACCAACTGGACTTACTATTGCATAGTAATCCAAAGAACTAGAGAATAAAACTCTCATCCACCTTCAAGAAGAATAATCTCCTTGAGTCTTCAACTCATCACCCTTCTGCCTAAGAGTAACTTGTTCCAAGACAATCCTCAATAATAACCAGCTGCCACACTCTGACTATCTTGATTCTTCGAATCCACCAAATGCCACAGTTTGATCACCTCATTAATGTTTGTCAGAACTCTCACAAAGATATCTTGATCCACCAAGGAAACTTGATCTTCAAGTCACATGATCCACTTGCTCAAAGGCAAACACACTTAGACTCCCTAAGCCATGGTCATGTAACATCTTCTCCTTCCTGCAGCTCCCGCAAACTGCCATGAGAACGATCTTTTTGAAACATCTTATCATTCTTGTGGATCACCCTATCATTAGCTGATGTGCCACATCACCAACTGAGACTCCTGATGTTAAGCTAGATGTCAGAACATTACGACATCCAACTGTTGAATTCAGCTCCTCCTTCTTCCACTCAGAAGAACCTCCTCCCTTTGCAGAAACAGATTTCCATGCTCTCATAGACTTGATACAACAATCAAGTTTGAGTAGACAACCTCCATCCTGCTCAGAAAATCCAAAGACTTCAAATGTATCACATATGAACCTTCAGAAAATAAGTAGTTCAAGACTACCCCATAGCTATACCAAAGAAGGCCACTTCCCTTAGTAGAGCCGTCAGTAGAAAGCCAGAGATAACATCCACATATCCTCGACTTTCACACAACAAAACCCATGCTCCAAAGCACCTAGACCAGAAATAAACTGATCCAACCATTAAAACTATGATGTCTTCATAGTCTCCAGGTCGTTACACACCAACACACCACAAAGAGAAATATACGCCCACATAGAGAAAAGTAAATTCACAACACTTCTGCAGTCCTGCACTTTTACATCAGACATATACAAAGTCTTCCGTCAATGTATTTTATCATTAGTTGAAAGCATACCCTTATCAACTCCTTTCTCACACAACCGCCATCTGCTGTCAACCCATCATGACAACCACTCATACCACAAAACCCTTCCAGGTAAGGTCAGTGTCTTGATCTTTTACTCTACCCTGAGCAAAGAACTGAAGTGATGTTTCAACATCAGTTCTGACATTACATCTCCTAATCATATTAATCCACGCATATCTCTTGTATGGGATACACGAGAGCATATCAGCATCTGATCAACTTCCAAGATAGGACCAACCAAACTGCAGTAACTTGCATAACACACTCTTCCAGAAGCTTCTTCTTATAAGCACAAGGTTCAGACCCCCTGTCTAACCAAAGAGTAATAACTGCCATCCTTCTGCAGAGACAAACTGCTACTTTTGAGACACAAAACTGGAAGAGTTCATTCCAACTAATGCAGACACCAATTGACCACAGGCTGATAAACACTGCTACTGTACACAAAGTCTTGGATACATTTACCCTATAATATGGTCCTCAGACACTTTTAGTTCAAATAAGGATCAACTTCTTCTCTTTTGCTATCAGGATTACTACCTTTTCTTCAACTCGCTCCAGCTGAGAAGCTATGACACCATCTCATAAAATGTTCAACTTCACAGCTTCAGTGATCCTTCAAACCAGCTGCAATCTAATAGGTCTTTGACTTAGCATTTACCATAAGCTGCTAATATGTAGCGCGATGTCGAGACATAAGAATTGACATATTAAGCTCAGCTTCTTTCTTCTTCCAGTTCATGTACCTTCACAAAAGAATTCATCTTCAGATATACCAGAACGCCATTTAACACCATAACCAGGAAGATCCTCCTAATTGGGTCACCACAACTAAGCTGAAGAGATAACTTATCAAGATCTTCACTCCCGCATGAAAGATTTGACAGTGATACTCTTTTGCTTTGGCACTCCCCTCTTCTTTCACCATCAAGAAAGATGATAAAGAAGGAATCACTGTTCTGAACAGATTGGTCTTCAATGTCTGACTTGAAATATGTTCTTCTTCTGATCCTTCCATGTCAAACAGTCTTTAGAAGATCCATTCACCTTATGAACACTTCTCTCCCTAACAAGGATATGAGATAATCCAACCGGTTGAAGCTGACTTGCAACATCATAGAATATCCTGCTGAGGAGACCAAACCCTAATGTCTTTCCAAGAGAATATCTTCCTAGAATCTCAACACCAGAGACACAAGAACCAACCAGGGTTACAATAGATACCATGCAGCGGAACACATAACCACTCCTCAACAACCTTCAGGCACTACTCAAAAATCCTTGCACACCACGTGCCAACAATACTTTATCATGAAAAGTCCATCCTTCACTTCAAGGGATTATACACACAAATATATGAACTGACCAAGTCCATAACACAGCAAAACTATCTTCCTTGCTCATGAACCAGAAAGTATCTTCCCTAGATCTCATCCAGAAACAGACAGGATGCCTGCTTTGATACCAATTGAAATTCTGGTACCAGATATGTGATGTTAAGTACGATGTCACAACATCAATATCTGCTGTATGAACAAGACACTAAAAAACCTGTGATGTTATGTGTGATGTTACAACAACACACTCTGCAATGTAAGACAACAGAAAATCACAGAATTGCACACAAGGATTATTCACCCAGTTCGATTCAACAACCTACATCTGGGGGCATACCAAGCCAGGAAGGAAGTCCACTATTAGTAGTATCAAATTACAGACTCAACAGACCAGCTGACAATCTACCTAATTTTAATCACTACCCAATGACCCTTCTACCTAAGTCTTCCCTAGGTAAGAGACTCCATCTCACTCCTAATCATCGCAATGATGTCTAGCAGTCAACATCTCCTCCACTGCATCAACAGCTTGATTTCCAACAGTTCTTCAATCACATAGAAGACACACTCATATGATTCATCTTGGAGTTGCTTCAAAGCTTCCTCCAAGAACAATACAAAACTCATTATCTACAGGTTTCTGAGTAAGAACACAGTGACCATCTCACAACCCGAGTGGTTCACTTAGACTAAGCCCTAATGATCTACATCTTGGACCCGTACCTTTTCTAGGTTACAAGCATTCTATTTATAACTTTTTCCCAACTGGATTTGGGCCTTCAAATCACAGCAAATCTTCTGCTACAAATCTGCAAAAGATTCTGCTACAAAATAGATCTTCAATTAAATCTTCAATCAGCTCTTCATAATTAACTCTAATTATTCTTCATATCTTTTTGCATTAAATTAGCAACAAACTAATCTTCTTCATAACTGATTGCAACAGAATATATCTACCCCATGATATTCGCCTGCAATCTCTGATTCTCTTCAGTAGAATATCTCATTAACACGCGGAACCCTAAAAACATCACAACATGATGTTTTAATGTTCTGGTATAGTGATGTCAAGACATCGCATGTGACATCACTCTTCAGCACTTTAACTCTTCAACAATTTTCACAAACCAGAATGTTAACCAAACAATAATGTTTAGAGGCTCATGTTGCAACATCAACCATGACATTAACATTGTTTTACCAAAATTTCAGCCAATCACAAGAACTAACAGATACTTAAAAGAATCTGTTTATATAAACTGAATATTTACTTACCATTACATTTAATTAAATTCACTTAATCATTTCTATTGGTGATGATATATCGAAATTCTTAATTCTCTCTTCCTTATTCTTTTTTAGGGTTTCTTAATGCACCACCCAAGTTTCTTAGGCACCACGTGAAATTATTTTTTTGCCCCTGATTCCGGATGTGCACATCCGGACGCACCAATTTTTTAAAAAACGTTGATGTGTTCCGGATATGCATATCCGAAAACAATTCTGATGTGCACTTCCGGAAGGATTTCTTATTAATTCGCGCCAGACGTTCTTCCTCCCCCTCATTCTTCCCTTTTCCATTTTCAAAATCTCTCAAACTCTCTCAAACTCTCAAATTTTCAATCACCACAATCTCAAATTTTTCCACTCGAGTTCGGCACAGAGCAACTTCTACAATGATCAACACACTCCAAATCCTCCGTATCTCATTTTAATCGGTAAGTTTTCAAATTTTAGAGTTTCGGAGTAATTTTCGAGTAATCGATTTAGAGTAGACATTTAGGTGTAGAAATTGTTAGGTTGTATGAATAACATAGGTTAGAGACAATGTAGGTCATTTTTACTGCTTCAGACGGACGATCAGGGCATTAAAATGCCCTTTTGCATGTTACAGTGGTCATGACTGCCATTTTTAAACTTCAAAATACGTACCGGATGTGCAGATCCGGAAAAATTTTAACGTTTAGTTTTCTGAGTGTTTCCGGATGAGCACATCCGAAAAGACCCAACGTTAAAAATTTTGTGTCCTTCCAGATGTGCACATCCGGAAGACTATTTTTTTTTTGTTTTTGTTTAATTATTTTTAAACAAAATTCAATTTATTTATTATGCTTTGCAGATTAGATGGCTGGCAGAGACGATCGTACCATATATGGACGGACAATTCAGCACGCATCTGTCCGGCGTGAGCGGATGCAGTCTACAACCGAGGATTTTAGCGCAGAGGGAGTTGGGGTAGCCCCTATAGCTGAGGGACATCCTACACCACATCCTACACCACAACCATCCACATCACAGGTTCAGACCACTTCCACATCACAGGTTCAGGCCACTCCCCCGTTAGCCGCCGATTCTACATCTCGGAGGCGTCGGGATTCTACTGCTAGTTCATCAAGGTCCCATCCCGCACGCAGGCGTCGTTGGGAGACTCCAGCTCCATCAGCTGCTCCTCCTCGTTCCCCTGTTCCTGTTCCTGTTCCAGAGGGTGATCACCCAGCACATGAGGGTGTTGACGCTGATGACGATTTCGATGAGCTGGGCGGTTACCCCGGGGGACCGTCTGATATGTCCCTACTCGTGGGGTACTCTGAGCATACTGCCAGATATGTCTGGCTAGGACAGGTAACCTTTCTTGGTTTATTTATAGAATTGTATTCGTTGAAAATATGTTCATTTGTAACATTGTTTTATTTGGAAATTTTCTGGAGAAGGATTCACAGAAGTTCTATAACCATGGGGGCAAGGTTATGGACATGATTGAGATGTTGCCAGAGGCTGAGTGGTTCACGTCTGCACTTGCGGAGTTTGGTCTTGGAGGCCTGTCTAGGATTGGGTATTCCCAGATCCAGTACGGTATCCTGATGGCATTTGTTGAGAGATGGCACCCTGAGACATCCTCATTCCATCTACCGTACGACAAGATCACGATCACGCTGGACGACATCTCGTGCCTCTTACATCTACCGATCACGGGTACCCTTCTCAGTCACGGTAGGATGACGAAGGCGGACGACATGGAGTTGTTGGTTACAGAGCTTGGGGCTAGCCCAGAGAAGGCACATGCGGAGGTGCACCAGTTGAGGGGCGCACACGTCTGATTCTCGTTTTTTATGGATAGATTTGGTGAGGCGTTTGCAGAGGCAGGACGAACAGCAGGTGATCCAGCTGAGGTGGAGATCCACAGGACGCGTGCCCTTAGATGCAACTACTTGTTTTTGCTGGGCACGCAGGTGTTTGTGGACACCAGCGCCTATTATGTTGATATCTTCTACCTCAGGTACCTTTCGGATCAGACAGAGATCCATGGGTACAACTGGGGGGCGGCTGCGCTGGCATTCACGTATTCCAGGCTCTCTGATTGTTGCCGCTGGGCAGCCAAGACTGTGGCAGGCAGCTGTACGCTATACGTGGTAACAATCTAATATTCTAAGTGATTTTTTCATTTCTTTTCTTTCTGTATTCATTATAATGTTTGACACCCATGTTATGTTTTCCATTTCAGGCGTGGATTTTACAGTACTTTCCCTACATTACTGGTTGGGAGAGTGTCTTGGGGTACACTGAGGATATGCCACGTGCTGTTGCATTTGTCCTGCTCAGAGGGAACCAGGCGTCGGACCCCTTCAGAGTGTATCTAGATCAGATGGCTGTTGAGGACGTTTTGTATTGCCCCTATGCCGCTTACCGTGTGACGCGCCCGTTCCATGAGGTTTGTTTGTTCTCAGGATGGTTGGCATGCAGTTCGACTGTTACTGCCCGATACCTGCTGGAGCGCGTCTTGCGTCAGTTCGGTTATACGCAGACGATCCCCAGGATGCCTTATGAATCTGCTCCTCTAGGATTGACCCGCAGGCAGATAGATGAGCTATATGCTGACTACCAGTCCCACTTGGTACCGGAGGAGGCTCGGGTGACCAGAGCGGAGACAGACTGGAGTGTTACTGCCGGGTACATCGTGTGGTTCTACACCGTCTCACACCCATGCATGGTGCCCACTGCTGAGGGATCGCCACCCAGACTTGCTCATCAGGAGATATTAGAGGAGCGACAATCTCAGCTGGACCATGCTCAGGATGTCCTACCACGCTGTCGCCAGATAATATAGATAGGGCAGCAGGCCATTGAGGCCGGTCACCTCCCTGAGGGCTCTGGTGCTAGACTTGTCGTGGATAGGATGATTGGGATTGTTGGGGGGCACTTCAGTACCGCAGACATCGATCCAGGTTGGAGGATAGGGACAGAGGAGCAGGGGAGCCAGGAGAGATCCTTCGCCATACGCAATAGTTTTTTTTTTATGTATCATATTTATATTACATGTATGCATTGTATTTTGACAGACGTTTATTTTATATATATATATATATATATATATATATATATATATCATTTTATTTTATATATGGATGTTGTCAAATGTATATTAAGTTGCGACGATTTATTAACATATGCGACCAAGCAAAAAATCGATTTTGAAAAAAAATAAAGTTCTGCTGTTTTCCGGATCTGCAGATCAGGAATGTTTCCGGATGAGCACTTCCGGAATGCATCAACGTTTTTTTAAAAAATTGGTGCGTTCAGATGTGCACATCCAAAATCAGGGAACAAAATCGAAAATTCAAATGGTACCTAAGAAACAAGGATGGTGTGATAAGAAATCTTCTTCATTTTAAATAAATTAAATACGACTAACAACCATAACCATACTATTATATACACAAATGTATTTTATAGGATTTTATTATGAAGTGGGCCAAAATTTTATTATGTACTACAAATTCAAAGATCACTATGATTTAAGAATTTTTTTATAACATTTTTTAATAGTATATTTGATTTATATGAATTTATATAAAAAAAAATTAATTCTAACACATCAATTACATAAAAATTATTTGTTTCAACACTCACCTTTCCGTACATAACGAAATATATATCATAATTAAATTAATATCGTACGTTAAAAAAAATAGCGGTAACGCTGCTTCGCCGTGGGTAGGCTATGGTATGTTGCTAGTTTGTTAGAATAGTTTAATCTTGGCTGACAACTTGTAATACATAATTAGCCATCAATATAATTTACACAAAAAATCACTTGATTTGATTCATTTTAATGTGAGGTGCTTATCTGTTACTGGACCAACGTGCGTGTCGGTATTATCGTCGTCGCCGTGCGAATCTAGACTATTTATAGAATGCTAACTATCTCCGACGTTTACATCTCCGTCCAGTGGACAACCGTGAACAACCTGCCGATGATATTCCTCGAGGGAGTGAAGGTGCCGCGGAAACCATGCTCGGAGGTTTCGACGCGGGACGCGACATTTGACGTGACTTCATTTGGTTTAATTCAATGCAGTTAATTACCATAATGTACACTTTTCCATGTGAATACTTAGCTGTAATCGTTGACCATATGATTCGGATTCTCTCTCCTTTAAATCTCACCTGTCTGTCTATTCCTCACAGCAGTCGTGCCGGACTTATCTCCTTCTCGCCGCCTTCCTCTTCATTCAAAAGGGTAAGTTGTCATTCAAACATTTCTCTAATAATAGTTTGTTATTCCAAACTCAGGCCTCTCTTGCGTTTTACCCTCCTTATCCTCACGTACTGGTGACAGAAAATCCAAATAATAAAAAAAAGATGCCTTAAAAATAACAACCATAGATTTCTACTATTTTGTTGACATCATTGATTCTTGTTTACTTGTTTGTAGCTTGTGCTATCTTTTCTTTGTTTTCGTCATTATCCACGTGAATCCATCAATAAGTCAATATTGATTGCCTAAGACAAATGCATACCCTATTTTTAAAGTAATTATCATGTGTTTCTTTCAATGATAATAAATAAAAAAATGGTTAAGTATTAAATTATAACTCAAACTTGTTCAAGTTGCAGGGTGGTTGGTTGCAGGAGTCAAAGTTCTATTTAGTTTGGTGTTCAACACAGTTTCTTATTAGTTTGATGTGGCTGTGTCAGCATGGTTGACATGGAGAGAATGAACAGTGACGGCGGTTCTTCAATTAGAAGACGTTCATTGAGCTTGTCAAGTCATAGAAGCCATCACACAGATAATGATGTTGATTGTGAGAGTGTTTCGGAAGCTGGTGACATAGGCGATCGAGCTCTTCCGAGCAGAAGATTCAGCGAGAGCAATAGTGTTCGCTCAGAAAATGGAAGCACTGTTATTACAAACTCGTCTGTTAGACCTTTGCCACAAGAACTCTCATCCACCCCGCCTCTTTCTACT
This sequence comes from Lathyrus tuberosus, assembly GCA_022829125.1. Taxonomy (NCBI): domain Eukaryota; kingdom Viridiplantae; phylum Streptophyta; class Magnoliopsida; order Fabales; family Fabaceae; genus Lathyrus; species Lathyrus tuberosus. Next base: position 7,839,778 of record JALAZF010000060.1, on the reverse strand, counting down.
GATGCAACAGTTGGTTCTCATGACTCAAAACTTGTAAGCTCTATTCACTACTACTTTTCATTTGATTGTGATCTCAGCACTTTAATGTTTCTCAATTAATCATATACGCGGATAGTTGATTTTGTATACTTTCAGGAACCTCCTAAAGGTTTGCCACAGTTACTAGACTATGTTTCATGTATGGCTCACTTAGCTGTTTTTGGAATTCTTGGGGTAATAATATGATAACCTTTTCACTTACCATGAATTGTTAGATATATTCATATTGATGATGGTACTTATATGCTAATACAGAAATTGTCATAATTAATAACTATGCAGGTCCTCACAAGATATTTACTGCAAAAGTTATTTGGCCCCGGAGTTGCTAATGTGACAAGTAACCATACTATTCTTTACCTTGACCTTCCTTCTAATATGGTATGCCCCCTTTTCCATCTTCATTATTTTCTGTATATTGTTTACTTATTGTGGTTTTTGTCACAAAGATGTATACTCTAAAAGTTATTTGACCAGGAGCAATATATTAAGCAGAACGGTAGCAACATTCTTAAGAGAACACTATGCATTAATCCAACATATCTATTCCTTTTCTAACAATATAGAATAAGATTAACGCTTAATAGAGGTTGATCCAAATAAGAATTTTTTTATTTTTATTTTTAATTTTGAGGTTGAACTAGTTAGTTATTTCTTTTCTCATGGACCATGACAGAAACAAATTAGCTTCTTTTTCGGTTTTGCACATCTTAAATCCTTGATCTACAAGATAAACATTAGAAAGACATTGTCTTGCATCTTTCTTAAATACAGTTTTGGAATCAATCAGGCCAACACATTAAACGAAACATGCTTTATTTATCAATAGAACACAGCTGTAAATTAGTTCTGTATCTTGTTTTAATATAATCAGTTTAGAAGTTTTAAATTGCTGTTAGGTGAATGTGAAACTTCTTAAGTCCATTTTGAAGTGCACACAAAAGGAATCTGATTCAGGTAACATGATGCTAATGTGTTTTGTTTATCATTTTTTGCATTTCATTTCAGATTGGTTCATTTCTTATGGGATGGTTTGGTGTTGAATTCAAAAAAGACATATCTCACGTGTCAGAGCATCTTGCGATAGGAATAACTACTGGTTATTTGGGGAGCCTTACAACCTTCAGTGGTTGGAATCAAAAAATGCTTGAACTTAGTGCTTCTGGTCACTGGGTCATCTCTGCATTAGGCTTTCTAATAGGTAAGTAAGTTCATTTCATGAAGGTGTACTATTATTTTAAGCTTATATCCCTTTCATTCATTTTTTTTTCAGTTTTGAATTTTGATATTTATCACAAGTAGGTAAATTGAAAATTTTCCCCCATCAGGATGACTAAATTGATAAGATGTTTTACAATTGGAAATTTTCAGGTTTATCTCTTGTTGCCGTCTCCATCGCATTTGGGGTTGAAACTGCAAAGGGTTTTAGGTGGCTTCTCAACAGGCTGAATATTACAAGTCCAGAAAATGGCATCTCTAAGATCAACTACAAAGTAAACAGCTACCATCGCCAAATGACAGCTATGGTGGTGTTCTTGGTGATATTGGGTATATTATGGGGTGTGAGTGGTGCATTAGTAAAGGCTAAGTTCAAGCATGGTGGCAGTGCTGCTGAGTTGTGGTTTGCTTGCATGGTTGGACCCATAGGTGTATGGATTAGATGGTTCTTGGCGAGGCTTAATGGGCGTGGGTTAGGAAAGGAAGGTTTGTTTCAATGGATTCCATTTGGGACTCTAATTGCCAATGTATCAGCTGCTTGTGTTATGGCTGCACTTTCTACTATAAAGAATGCAGTAAGTTTCTTTGTCATCATTCATTTTTCTAGCCCCCCATGCTCGCCTTTCGTTGTCACGTAGATATCAATAATAATGTGAAAATAGAAATGATTGAATGTAAACATGTGTGTAGATGTGTTGTCAGTGGCCAACACCAATACATAGTCTACTATATATAGCTTCGGATTGCCAATGCATCAGTTTCTGTCATCAATTATGACTTGTGAACCTTGTATTATATCCCAATATGAAAATAAATAAAATCTTCAACACAATTTTGAAGGACACACTCACAACTAGTGTTTATTTGTTGGATGCAGGTGAACACAAGGAATTGTGATACTGTTGTAGCAGGAATACAATTTGGTGTGATGGGGTGTCTGAGTACTGTTTCTACATTTGCTGCTGAGTTTAATGCAATGAGAAAAACCAATCACCCTTGGAGAGCGTATGTGTATGCTGCTATTACAATATGTGTCTCGTTCTCTTTGGGAATCTTAATTTATTGCATCCCGTATTGGACAAAGGGATTTGACATTGACACATAACAATCCGCAATGCAACATTGTTTTTGTCATTTGATGCGGTATGGCTGAATCATCAAAGTTTTGTGGCAATCTCCCTCCTAATTCGAAAATTCAAATCTTTTCATTGGAATTGAGCAATTAAAAATACAGTGATGTAAGCAGTTACTGCCCATGATAAGACGGTGGTGGTTGAGTTCGGATTCCCTGCTGTCTGTAGAATCGTGCAGCAACCGTAGTCTATAGCTGTTGCATGATACTGCACGACATTGCAGGAGATCCAAATCCAGTGGTTTTACTTATGTATTTGCATTGTATTGTGACTGCTGATTCCATACTCACGGTTTCCACAAACTTTTAACCTAAGCTAAGCCTCATCACATATGAAGTTAGAAACTGAACCTTCTGATGTTATGTTGAGTGGTCTTTTGCTTTAGGCATTTAGCATTATTTCTCACCTATGACTATTAGGTGAATCAACCATGATCGGTTTGAGTTATAAGAGATGAAGCTTCTTAAGCAAGTAAATGAAAAAAATCTAGTTACAAAGAGGAAAACTCCCATCTATCTCATAGGTACTAAAGAATTCTCTTAAGCCATTCTTTTGTCTAACACTTGTCATCTTTATTTACTTTGAAAATCAACATCCACTAGAAAACTAAATCTATGAGCCGTGTGGCATCTGAAGTGCATGCAGCTTTACTTACAAATGAGGGATCTTATTAAGCTTACAGCAAGCATAATCGTATTTCTTGCTCTTAAACTTTGGCGGGTTTTCTTAGTTATCCAGCTTTGGTTGAGGGCCAACTACCTGCTCTGGTTGAGGCTGTTTTCTTGGTTATCCAGCTTTGGTTGAGGGCCAACTACCTGCTCTGGTTGAGGCTCTATGAACACTGCCTACGGATTTTTTTTACGGGGAATTTTACCTTGCTCCCATTTCCTTTTAACCGTCACCTACACATTACTACCACTTTTACCATAATACTTCTACATAAACGTTTCACAATTTTTTTTAAAGCCGATAAAAATAAAATTAAAACTTAAAGAATAAATCAAAGGCATAAGATATGCTAACAGAATACAAATCTTACGCACGAGATACCAATCTAGAGCTGTCAAAATGGATTATCTGATCATAAACGGATCGGTCATGGCGGACCTCGGGTCTTTTAAGATTGTGTCAAAAAAGCACGGTTATAATGAGTTTAAAAATTACTACTCAAGTCTGATCCTAATTGGATTTCGGGTTACCCGATTCTAAACGGATTTTTTTAATAAAAAGTTAAAATTAAAATTTCATTATATTTATTATAAATGAAATTAAAAATTATATTATTTTAACTATATTTTCTTTTATAAATATTATAATGTATTTTTAAATACAACACATATCTAAATTGTATAAAATAATACTCTAATATTTAATATAAGCAAAACTAATAGAATACGATGAAAGAATATTAATTATATTAATGTATAAGATTTAAAAGAAAAAGATTGAATAGAATAGAAATAAAATTTAGTGCGGTAAAAAAAAATTAATGTGTTATTTTAGAGTAAGACAATATAAGTATTAATATAATTTTTTTTAATTTATAGCTATGCGGGTCTAACAGGCTACCCACGACCCATAGAGACTAGCCCTAATAGGTATTGGGCTTTTCAGAACCTGGATAAAAGAGTCATAAATAATATGGACTCTAATTTTAAGGTCCAAACCCTATGATTTTTTGGGCCTGGTGGGCCGGTCCATATGGGCTAGCCTAAAACCCAACTCTTATACCCCGAAAAAAAAAAGAATATAAGTCAAGGAAAACTTGCTACTTAACAGGACAACAAAGATACAATTACAAATACCAAATACTTTTCCAAGTCGATTTTTAACAAACCATACACCGAATAAACTCAAGCTACCAAGACTAATGGAAAAACACACACCAAACAACAACCTAACTAACCACCAGAATAATGTGATTTACTTAGTAATTAACACACACACACACACACTACGAATATCAACAACTCATTCACTTATGGAGGATTGGACCTACGTGGGTGCAAGGCGAAGGAGAGGTTTTAAATTGGATCAAGACAAAACTGACTTCAACAGAACAACCAAAAGTAGATCACAAGGAAATACCACTTGCTACGTCAACAACCTTTCAGAAGATATCACCGATAAAGAGATGAAGAGAACGTTTGAAAGACGGGGAAGAGTAATAGATGTTTACATTGCCAAAAAAAGGAATAAGACGGGAAAGGTTTTCGGATTTGTCAGGTTCGCAAAAGTCGAAAACGAGGAATGGCTAGAGTCACAACTAAAAGATGTATGGTTTAGCTCATACAAAACATGGGTAAATATATCAAGGTTTGAGAAACCATACTCGAAAACTACAGAGAATTTACACAAGAATAAGAGCATTGAAAGGAGGCCACAGAAGAAAGATCAAGAAAATAAATATAATAGCAACACATTCAATAGCCGCTCAAGGAACCATCCGACATTCAGAATTGAAGGAAAATCTTATGCACAGGCAGCGACAAATACAGAGACAAAGAAAATTAAAAGGGAACACAGAATATGGAAACAAAAGGAAAATGAGGACGATAAAGAGGCAAGGGAGGACATCGGTTTAGAGCTAACAATAAAAGAGGAAGAGATGAGATGGGCAAGATCAGGATTCACCGGATTCGTCAGAGATATAGAGCAGGTTAACAAGCTTCAGAACCGCATGTATGAAGAAGGTATAAATGCTGTGAAAGTAATACACTTGGGAGGGGAAAAAGTATTCCTGAAAGTAGATGAAATGAGGATTTTAAGGCACTGCTAAAAAATGCAGAAACATTCTTCCAAAAAGAATTCAAAACAGTGAGAGCTTGGGAGACTAGAGATGCTGGAGGCGCTCAGCTCGTGTGGGTTAGAATTCATGGGATACCGGCACATGCTTGGTCAAGAAAAACATTATCTCTGTTAACATTGCCGCTGGGAAAAATAATCAAAGTAAACAAGGCAACAGAGGAATTTGAGAGACTAGATATGGCACGCATATATATCCAAACGACCAAGGTGGAATTCATCAACAAAGTGTCAAAAATCAGAATAAATAAGGAAAGCTTTAGCATAAGAATAATAGAAGAAACGTGTGACTGTTGGAAAGGGGAAGAAATGGCAGAAGAAGATGAAAACATAGTGGATGCAGAAGAAGACTCAGTAAGCTCTGAAGATTCATTCATACCTCCATCAATGGAGTTTTCGGAAGATGAAGAGCCATGGAAGATAGAGGATAATTATGAGAAATTAATGAGGGAAGAACAGAAGACAAGGTCATTAAATGAACAATTAGAGGAGACTCCTCGAATAACGCCAAATGAGTATGTAAAGGTCATCGAAGAAGAAAATCTGAATGTATCAACGGCGGAAACGGAAGTGGTAAATGGGGAAAGTATCAAAATCATTGGTGAGAGAAACAGATTAAATGGAATATCACTTTTCCAAGCAAGCAGAGAGGTAAATACCTTGGAAGTGGGCCAGAATAAGTCAAACGGAAACATGACACTTGAAGGGCCCAATAACAAGGAAGGCCCATACGAATTAGAAAATGCTCTGGGTGTAGTTGGGCAGGCTGTGAAGGGTAATATTCCAGCTGATAAAAACAAAACACAAACAAGGCATAAGGCAAGAGCAACAAAAGCATATGAGAAGGGTGACGACGAAACTCAAGAAACGGAAAGAAATGGAGAAGGTCGAAGAAGCTCAAACATTAACGCTGATACACCGAAGGAAGCTGAAGCTGAGAAGGATGGAGTCCAAATCTACAAAGAAAGGAGAAAGAGAAGGATTGCAATACTGAAGGAAAAAAAGAAAAAAAGGGAAAAAATGCAAAAAGGCAGCGTCAACATGCAAATGTAATCAGAGAGGACATCAACATAAACAAGTAAGCTTTAACCCAGAAGTGTTTTTACCTGGTAAAGATGAAGATGGTAAGAACTGGATAATGTTACACGGGAACGCCAAGGAAATCGCAAGAGACGTATGGGATTTGGGGAAAGAAGTTGGGTTAGTTCATAAAGGAGAAGAAGGGGAAATACTTCAAGCACTCGTGGCAGGGATGAAAGGAGCGGGAGGATCTTCCTAAGATACAAAGGAAGACCGGTCTAAATAAGGTTAGGGGTTTATTAATTCTGGTGTTATGAAAATATTAAGTTACAATGTGAGGGGGTTAGGAGGCTTGGCGAAGAAAAAAGAAGTGCAGAAACTGATTCAGGTACAAAAACCAACTGTGATTTGCATCCAAGAAACAAAAATGGAATCAATAGATAAGAGCCTCTGTACTTGGGTGTGGGGCTCAAATGAATGTGATTTTGAGTTTAAACCTTCAGCGGGAAGATCTGGAGGGATTCTCACAGTCTGGGACAGCAGAATGTTGTCGATAAAAAAGAGAAATATTCAGGATCATTTCATAGAACTGGAAGGTGAGATAGAAAACAAAAAAGTTAACATCGTGAACGTTTATGCTCCGTGCGACGCAAATAAAAAACAAAGGCGATGGTGCAAATTGAAATTAATGGTAGTGGCTAAAGGCGAGGAGAGATGGTGCGTAGTAGGTATTTTAATGCAATAAGAGATATATCAGAAAGAAGAGGGACCAATACTCAAATAAGAAGGAAGGAGATTGAAGATTTTAACGAATTCATCGTCTCGTCAGAACTAATAGATCAACCTTTACATGGGAGAAGATACACATGGTCTAGATTAGGTGAATTTTCCAGTAGCAGAATTGACAGATTCATATTATCAGAAGCTTGGATCAAAGAATGGCCGACGAACAGACAATGGTGCCTTGAGAAAGAATTACCAGATCACTGGCCAATAATGCTAAGTGATGAAAAGCTGAATTGGGGATCGAGACCCTTTAGGATGTTATCGTGTTGGAAAGAGTTACCAGGATACCACCAATACGTGAAGGATCAATGGAGTAAGATAAATGTAGAAGGATGGAGCATGTATGTCCTTAAAGAGAAATTTAAAAGGATAAAAAGGAGTCTGAAGTTGTGGCATAGATCGCATTCCCAAAACTTAGGAGAAAAAATCAAAGAAGCTAAGGAAGAACTGAACAGAATCGAAATCAAAGGCGAGAATATAGGCCTTACAATCGAGGAAATCAATGCGAAAAGGGAGAAATCGGAACAGCTGTACAAGTTATCAAAGCTGAATTGTAGCATTCAGTGGCAAAAATCAAGATCGAGGTGGCTTAAGGAAGGAGATGCAAATACCAAGTATTTCCACAGGTGCGTAAACAGAAGAAGACGAGAAAACGAGATAATTGATTTGGAGGTGAAAGGCAGCGTTGTATCAGGTGTTGGGGAGATAAAAAATGCAATAGTGGAACACTTTGAAAATCATTTTGCAGCGAGAAGAAGGATAGTACAGCCAACACACTTAAAATTTAAGGAGCTAATGGAGGCGGAGAGAAATGGGTTGGTCCAAGAATTCTCGGAAGAAGAAACACGTAAGGCTGTATGGGATTGCGAAAATCAAAAGAGCCCAGGACCGGATGGTGTAAATCTGGGCTTCATAAAGGATTTTTGGAATGAGATTAAAGAAGATTTCAGTAAAGTCATGGTCGATTTTCATAGGAACGGGCGGATGGTAAAGGGAGCTAACGCTTCTTTCATTGTCATGATACCAAAGAAGAAGAAGAACCCTGTCAAAGTGAACGATTTTAGACCTATTTCGCTGATCAGATGCATTTACAAGGTCTTAGCAAAGGTGTTGGCTAACAGGTTAAGAAAAGTAATTGGGTCAGTAATCTCAGATTCGGAGACAGCGTTCATCTCAGGTAGACAAATCCTCGATGGAATCCTAATAGCAAATGAGATAACAGATGAAGCGAAAAGCAAGAAGAAGGAGGCGTTTATGTTTAAGGTGGATTTCAAAAAAGTTTATGATACGGTAGATTGGAATTTTTTAGACATAGTGATGGGAATGATGGGATTCCCACAGAAATGGAGAGCGTGGATTTCGGAATGTTTGAGGTCTGCAACAGTATCTGTTCTGATAAACGGTAGCCCGTCTAAGGAATTTAAGGTGGGCTAGGTTTAAGGCAAGGGGATCCGCTATCCCCATTCCTCTTCCTTATTGTGGCGGAGGGTTTTAATGCGTTGATGAGAAAATAAGTGGAATTAGGAAAATACAGTGGTTATAGATTTAATGGAGGAAAGGAACGTTTATCCCATCTTCAATACGCAGACGATACTCTAATAATAGGTGAGAAGAGTTGGGGAAATATCAGGTCGATTAAAGCAAATTTGCTTATGTTCGAGGTGATGTCGGGCCTTAAAGTGAATTTCCAAAAGAGTAGTCTGTTTGGCATAAATATATGTAACTGCTGGATTCAAGAGGCAGCCAGCATACTAAACTGCAAGATAGGATCGTTCCATTTCGTTTATCCGGGCCTTCCAATTGGGGCAAATCCGAGGATTAACAAAACTTGGCAACCCGTGATCAAAACCGTTCGTGCGAGATTGTCAAAATGGAATCAGAAGCATCTTTCTATAGGCGGCCGAGTAACAATCATAAAGTCAATTTTGTCAGCTATCCCAGTTTATTTCCTATCCTTCTTCAAAGCCCCGTCAGGTATTATATCCTCTCTAGAATCTTTATTTAAACAATTTTTATGGGGAGGGGGGTCAGAGGAGAGAAAGATCAATTGGATAAAGTGGGATAAGGTATGCAGGTCTATAGAGGAGGAAGGGTTAGGAATAAAAAACTTGGGAGTATTTAACAATTCACTCTTGGGAAAATGGGTGTGGAAGTTAAAAAATGAGAGGGAGGGTCTGTGGTACAGGGTTTTAATGGATAGGTATAGGGGAAATGTGGACAATCTGGCTGTAGGCAGTGACAGAAGCTCGTCATGATGGAAAACAATATCCAATTTGAACTTAGACATTGAAGAGGGAACCAGGGGTTACTCAGTCAGAGATAAGTATAAGGAGTTGATGACAGTAAATAGTCCAATTTCAAATATTCCTTGGAAAATTTTCTGGCACAAATCGGTGCCTTCGAAAGTATCTTTTCTGGCTTGGAGGATGGCTCATAACAGACTACCAACCAAAGACAATTTATTGAGGAGAGGGGTTATCAGTCAAGAGTCGTGTCTTTGCGTCGGGGGATGCGGAGTTCTTGAAACAGTCTCACATCTATTCTTTGAGTGCCCTTTGTTCGCAGGTTTGTGGTACAGGGTAAGCAATTGGATTGGAGTGACAAATGTTTTTTAAAATAATTATTCGACGCATCTGGAACAATTTGCAAAAGCGTGCAGTAGCAAAAGGATTATAGCTAATCAAGCTATGGTGATTTGGTTCGCATGTATCTGGAGCATTTGGAAATCGAGGAATGAAGCTATCTTCAAAAACAAGGAAATCACGGTTGATCAAATGGTTGAAATGGTGCAACGAAACGCGTGGAACTGGCTGAACAGCAAAAACAGGAACATAAAATGCGGTATAAATCAATGGCATGTAGATCCATTATTATGCTTAGAATACATTGGCAGGGGTTGAAGGGGCTGAGACAGGTTTGGTTTTGGAGGAAACACAAGAAATTAGTGAGTGTATTTCTGGTGGTCTAATCCTAGAGCGTCCATTGGCGTGAAGGAAGGTCAATCCTATGGCAGTGCGAAGGTGATATGCAGCGAATATTATCAAGAATTGGCTCTGCTATTGGATAGTATCTGGTCGAGAGTCAGGTGGCCGTGTTGGTCTGGTTGTTGGAAATGCTCTCAGTGGATGTTCTCTTGAGCTGGAGGTTTGGAGGAAGGCTTTGGGCAATTGGTTTTGAGAAATGCAGTCAGGTGGAATGTAATAGGTTATTCAGAGGATCTCTGTTGTTGTAGGAGTACTGATTATTCAGGAGTTTCGGTGTAGCCTGTGATTTTCGTTGGCAGCATCGCGTATATAGTAATTCGTGTGGCTTGTCTCGCGGTGGATTCAGGTTACCTACCATCTGTTATGTAACAGTTGAGTGGACTATTATTTAAGTTCTTGTTGCTCAGTTTCCAGAGTTAGTAGGTGGCGGAGGCGTCGGTTTTTGTTGGTTCGTCGGTTGTCATTATAAATGCTTTTCTGAGGGTCATAGCAGTTGTCCTACTGAAATTTACAGTAGAATGTTTGAGTAGATGTATCAGTAATTTTTGGGCTCAGGAGCAGATAGTGGTGTGGTGCTCTTTAAAATTCTCTTGTGCATTTGCTGGAGGCAATTGGCCTGTTGCAGCTGGTGGTATTTTGTCTGAGAAGTTGTGCTGGTTTGGAGGTGATTTCTTAGTATATTGTGTTTTAGGTTGAATTTAGGTGCTTGTTTCTTCAGGGTTAGGTGTTTATTTTATTCTTGGGGGACTTGTCTTGGAGCTGGTGGATTATTTCATGTAACAATTTTTTTCATTTGAACGTTCTGTATCTGTTAGCACTTCTTGTGCTTTGGTTAATAATTTTGGCTTTTTTCAAAAAAAAAAAAACACACACACACTACGTCCTACCAAACAAATTAACGAGTAACAACTCATTAGATAAGATCTCTAAAATCTATCAGCATTGTAAACAACCGAATGGATTTAATATCCAATTAACAAGAGGGTACTTAAATGTAGGAGCCTTACACTTTAAATAATTCCACGACAACATTTGAATCATTTCAAGTTGATCTTCAGCGTTGGTGTCTTTGTTTCTAATACCTTTTTATTATGGCATTTCTAAACAGATCAAATGCAAGCAAACTAAATAGTTTTTGTTTTTGCTAAACATTATTTGGAGAAATCCCCCTGAAGCTGGTTAGGTGGGATCACAATCGTCATGTCTGGAAGAATGTATGTTAGAAAGGAATCAAGGGCCGCCATTGTTGGTCGTCCAAGGTTTCTTGTATGTTTTCTCCTTTTTGTGTGATTCATCAATCCCCCTTGTGTTTGTTATTGAGGATCTTTTTATATCATGAACCTTGCCCATTCCCTGGATCTGAAGTGGTGTGGTAAATGATTTTTAGTAACCATTAACCATTTGTAACTGCTCATCAACAATGGTTCCATAACAGATTCGTCCATTGGAATGTCATAACAGCTATGACTTGGACGGTCCTTTTAGAGTCCGATAAATTGCATCCGGGATAAGTATGGAACTTGCTGCTCGGCTTCATAATAATTCTCTAGCCTCCTAAAATTCTCGGGATGTACATAAGCCCCCAAAACACGAAGCTTGTAAGGGTGAAGTGTTTTTGAGTTTATCCCGGGTCACATAAACTTGTCATAACTGTTTTAAGGACTCCGTTTAAGTTCATGGTCTTGAGGATAGATCAATTTTGTTTGTATATCAAAAATATTTATGACTTTGAAGGAACCAGAGAATCCTAATAGACTTGCGATGTAGAGCAATCAGAGAGCCTAAGTAGAATTTCGTTCATAGATTCCGGGTGATTCTAGATATAGCGAAGTTGGATATATAAGTCGGAGAGCTCCAACGGGAGCTTGACCAATTGACGTCGTAGAACTCAGTAGGTTCTGGACATAGAGAAGTCGGACAGCCCCAGTGGGATGTCGACCTATTGGAGTCTTAGAACTCAGTAGGTTCTAGACATAGAGAAGTCGGAGAGTCCTAGTGGGATCTCGATCTATTTGCATCGTAGAACTCGGTAGGTTCTAAATAATGAAAAGTCAGGGAGCCCCAGTGGATCTTAACCTATTGGCATCGTAGAACTCGGTAGGTTCTAGACATAGAGAAGTCATGGAGCCCATGTGGGATATCGACCTATTGGCATCGCAAAACTCGGTAGGTTCTAGACATAGAGAAGTCGGAGAGCCCCAATGGGATCTCGACCTATTGCAGTCCCTTTAAACTATGACAATGCCCGACTTTGTATTTAGAAAATGTTCCATTATAACATGGAAATCATGTGTCTTTAAACTCTTTAACTTGAGGTCTTTCATAGACACAAGTCTTCTGATATCTGAAGAGTATCCTTCTGAAACTTTAACTTCACTTAGAAACTTACACAATATCTTTTTCTCCTTTCTAGATAGAGTATAAGCAGCAGGTGGTAGATATATTCGTTTTCCTTTCTTCAAGGGTCCTAATTCATTTCTTATTCCCATCGCTATCAAGTCTTTTCTTGCTTTAAGGTCATCCTTAGACATTCCTTGTATATTGAGTAACGTACCAATAACACTTTCAAATAAATTTTTTCAATATGCATAACATCTAATATGGCAATTTAAAAAAAATTGACCTCTTCTTCCACCCACGTTTCACAAGCGTATGTGCAAAAGGCTTGCCAAACTGAGTACTCACATCTTTCACCTTTTAAAAAATTTGATCACTTGTCAATGTAGGTGGAGCTCTACCTTGTTCTGGATTTCCATTAAATGTTTTTCTCCACCCACGGTAGTGATGATTAGTGTTCTGGACTGGGTCGGGGTCTGCTCCTCAGTCGAGCAGGCCCAACCCACACGTCATGGGATGGCCCAACAAGGGCCTTTTAGTGCGACCACTGTCGGGCACTTGCCCCTTCCCCACGTTGTCGGGCACACGCATAGCATAGAGCGTCAGGCAGGGGTTAGGCCTCCCCGAGCTCGTTCCTCCTCGACACTCAGGTGCTCCTCCCCGCGAGGAGCCACCTCCTTCTCGCACCCACCTTCTCGCACAAGAGTCTTCCCCGCAAGGACACATCTCTCCCCGACACGCAAGGCTCCTCCCTGCGAGGACACGTTCTCATGTAACCGCCCACTCCCGATGGAATCAGTCTGCCCTAGTTCTGGAGATCTAGGAGCGGTTACCCCAGGGCGAAGACCACGTGCTGGTCTTCACTATGCCACGTAAGCCCTGGCAGTTACTTGGATTGGGCCTAGCAATCCAGCTCAATGCAAGTGACCGTTGGCCCCGCGTTGGGGGCTCTCTATAAATACCCTCTCACTTGAGGGGGCCAGGTTACTCACTTCTTAACACTCTAACCTTCTTCTCTTGTACTTGCTTTTTCTCTGACGGTTACCTTACTTAAGCATCGGAGTACCTTGCAGATACACCCCCCCCGGCCGTCTTTCAACCGCACCGGAGCTGAAGTCCAGGCAACGTTGTTCCGTACTTGAAGTGTTCTTTCGTCCAGAACAAGGGGAATCTCGGCTCGAGGACCTCCTCTGTTTGCCCGTCCGCCTCACGGGAAACTTGACAGTACACCGAATTCACGGCTTCAAGAGTGACTGGCCTCACGATATAATACTGGTGTTTAAAGTCACGAACGGAATCCAAATAAGTGTGAAACAGACTGCTCACTTGCTTGAAAGACACCCAGCCGTGTCTGCCATCGGAGGCCTGTCGCTGGAGGTGGAAGATGCGAAAGAAGAGAGGCACGGTTGCCCCGATTAGGAGGTATTTGTAGACGAGCTCGAAAGCTCGGATGAAAGCGAGGGAGTTGGGGTGGAGCTGTGAAGGCGCCAGGCGCAACCAAACGAAAACAGCCTGTTGAAAATCTGTAAAGGGTAGACGCCACCCTGCCTTGTCGAACATGAACTCGTAAAGAGGGAACCTCATCCCTCGGTACGTCGAGCATATGCGATGGTGGGCTTGAGGTCGGAACACCTTCCACGACTTTGAGGAACCCACCACTTGATGCTCGACGGTACAAAAAATAGCGTCATCGTCCTCGTCAACATAATGGGAAGCAATGTTCAACGGCTCATCGCTGACCCACTCCTCGAGGGGACGTTCCTCGACCCTAGCGATTGGCGTCATTGGAGAGTCGGGTTGGTGTCGACGTCCAAAGATCCCTCAGCCACGGGCAATACGTCTATCTACCTGAAAAGCAGAAGGAAATGGTGAATTCGATGACCCGTATCAAATCCACCCCTCCACCGCTGATCAAGTGAAAGGGTGAGGAGGGAATGTCGGGGAACAAGAACCCGCGACCATCCCCGATCCTGCGGGGAGTGAGGTTGGGCGGGACCCTGAGGTATTCGACCCATGTCCCCGAGACAAACTTCGGTTCCCCGGGGATCCCGTCCTTATTCCCTGGGACATTCAGCAAACGAACTAAGAAACGTTCATCTCAGGACCTCGGGATATTCTTCATGTCCTCGGGGATTTCATCACCCCTCCCCGCGAGATTCAACGACTAAACTATGAAATTTCGCCATTTTCGCCGGATATTTCACGAATTCCATGGGAACTTTGCCAGTTCACCATAAGATTCGCCCTATAAATGCAAACGAAAAGAGGAAAAGAAGAAAGAAACTTACTTGAAATACGCTTTTTGGGTTTCCGGCACGGCGATCGTCGGTGGAGAATGGCGGAGAACGGTGGAAGGGAGCGGCAGAAGAACGGAGAAGAAGAGAGAGAGAGTCTGAGAGGAAAAGAGAAAAAGGTGCAAATGAAACGAGGTGAGGCCTATTTATAGGATCCTCACGGAATTCGAAGAGTTTAGGCTACTAGAGTACACTACCCTAGCCTAGCCGCCCTACGCAATGATGGCCTCTGACACGTGGCATACATGCGACCGTTCGCTCCCCAACACGCGCGTCTCTCCATTCGCTCTGACACCAAAGGTCAAACTTCTCGCATCACCGATGAGTCGACCATCCGCGAGCTACCACGCTCGAGTTCGTACCCGCTACTCTCTCCCCGACGATACGGCCAGTGGATCCCAAACAAGTTCCCCTCCTCACGGTCACGCGATCGATACTCCCCCGACATGCTTGTTGGCCCTTAAGTCATCACTCCGACACGTCAGAGAAATGACTTGGGGGGCTCCTGTTTTGGACTGGGCCGGGGTCTGCTCCTCAGTCGAGCAGGCCCAACCCACACGTCCTGGGATGGCGCAACAAGGGCCTTTTAGCGCGACCACTGTCAGGCACTTGCCCCTTCCCCACGTTGTCGGGCACACGCATGGCATAGAGCGTCGGGCAGGGGTTAGGACTCCCCGAGCTCATTCCTCCTCGACACTCAGGTGCTCCTCCCTGCAATGAGCCACCTCCTTCTAACACCCGCCTTCTCGCACAAGAGTCCTCCCCGCAAGGACACATCTCTCCCCGACACGCAAGGCTCCTCCCTGCGAGGACTCGTTCTCATGTAACCGCCCACTCCCGATGGAATCGGTCTGCCCTAGTTCTAGAGATCTAGGAGCGGTTACCTCGGGGCGAAGACCATGTGCTGGTCTTCACTATGCCACGTAAGCCCTGGCAGTTACTTAGATTGGGCCTAGCAATCCAGCCCAATGCAAGTGACTGTTGGCCCCGCGTTGTGGGCTCTCTATAAATACCCTCTCACTTGAGGGGGTCAGATTACTCACTTCTTAACACTCTAACCTTCTTCTCTTGTACTTGCTTTTTCTCTGACGGTTACCTTACTTGAGCGTCGGAGTACCTTGCAGGTACACCCCCCCCCCCCCCCCCCCGCCGTCTTTCAACTGCACCGGAGCTGAAGTCCAGACGACGTTGTTGGCCACAGAAACTGTCTGATCCAGGTACGATCAATTAGAATTTAAGAATCTACGATGACTGAGAAAGACAATATGTTTTTTCTTCACAAATAGGACACGCACATTGACCATTAATGTTATACCCTGATAGATTTCCGTATGCTGGAAAATCATTAATTGTGCCAAAAACATCGCCCTCAAATTGAAACTTTCTTTCCTATATCCATCATAAACCTCCACACCGTTCTCCCACAAAATCTTTAAGTCTTCGATTAAAGGTGTCAAGTATACGTCTATGTCATTCACTGGTTGTTTAGGCCCAGAAATTAACATAGATAACATCATGTACTTACGCTTCATACATAGCCATGGAGGTAGGTTATAAATCATTATCAATTTTCATCCACTTTGGTGAATCTGTCGGATGTTGAAATTTCCATCTATAATTCTTTCATCTGCATGCCAAGTCAAGTGTTTTGCATCGGTTTCACTACGAAACATGCGTCTAAATCTCGAAATTATAGGAAAATACCATAAGACTTTTGCTGGAGACAATTTTTTCTTATATCGAGAGACTCTGCATTTAGGGCACTCATTTAACGATGCATATTCATTTCGAAACAAAATGCAATCATTTGGACAAGCATCTATCTTATCATAGCTCATGCCAATATAGCACAACATTTTTTTGGCCTCATAGGTTCGATTGGGAAGAACATTATTCTCCGGAAGCATGTCTTTCATAAGGGCTAATAACTCTGTGAAACTTTTATCTGACCATCCATTGTCCGCCTTTAAGTTGTACAACTTTAATTTCGTGGACAATCTTGTGAATTTAGTGCAACCTTTATACAACAGTTTCTCTGCATCGCTTACCAACCTCTCAAACATTTTGGGACAATCCTGAAGATCTTCTTCAAGTGCGTCCGCAATCTCTTCGACTCGATCACAATTGTATGTATCTGTGCCATTTTCGTTTGTAACATAGGTCGTATTATCCCCCGGTTCAACATTCTTGTTACTTATCTCGCCGTGTAATATCTAACAAGTATAACTTCGATCAATTCCATGCCTCATTAAATGTGATTCCAACTGAACTGCGTTAATCTGACGCCCATAGCAGCAACCTAAGCAAGGACATGTGATTCGACTGGGGTCATTGGCGTGTTCAACAACAAACTTAACGAATTCTGATACCCTATTCTCGTACTCTTTTGACAATCGATTGGAAGACATCTATTTTTATCCATGGTTTTACTAAGTAAGCTAAACAAAAACAAAAGAACAACTAATTACCTGTAGAGAAGTCAACAACTTTTGGAACCACATAGTGTAAGATTCTTGGAAACGATCAGAATTTCACTCTTCACAAGTAACCCCTATAGCAAATTCACTAAGTTGGTAACTGATGGTGTATACCAAATATAACAGGACAAATTTAGTATATAATAGGACTGTAGCGAGCGATTTTGGACGCAGTTCTTAAGCGCTGGTTGCTCTCTACGGTTGAGCTTAAACTACAGGTCGATTCATTTTTTATCCTATTGTGAGCTGAATAAGGAAGGGAAATAGATGTCTCCAATTAACCCTGCTTGCATACTGAGTTTAAACAACGGTCTGTTAGGTTACGAATGCTATCAATGTGGGGGGCCCTTGTACTGGTTATTTGTATTTTCGCCAATACGGTTTTCTTTCTTTTCATTTTGACAGAAGGTTTCTGGCGGGGAACAAGGTTTGGGATGTTAGGATTGATGTTTTTGAATTACTGTTTTTGATTGATGGAGATATGGGATTTGGGTTTTTTGTTTAGTGCGCTCGCTAAGATTTTTCTTTCAATCTTATGCCTACGTATTCCCGTTTACCAAAACAGGGAAATCAGAGCGTTCGTAGTTCCTCCTATTCTATGGGAGGAAATTGGTGTTTGGTGTCTTGTTCAAAGCCCAAGACGTGAAGCGAAAGGTGATTTGTATCTTGTTCAAAGCCCAAGATGTGAAGCTGAAAAGTCTATTTGTGTCTTGTTCAAAGCCCAAGACGTGAAGCTGAAGGACCTCGACTTTAGAGAGAATTTGTCATCTCTAAAGAAGGGTTTGTCTGTCACAACTGTTGGGTGACTGGTTTATAAAGGAGGATTACTTTAACCGGGATACGCGGATCCTAGTAATGCCATAATTTCCTTTATAGGGGATTTTAACCTAAAGAAGAAGACTTTAACTCAGTGTAGAGCAATGTTATCTTTCCTTAGGAATTTCTCATGCTAAAAGAGGGACAGTGGCATGGATGTAGATGATCCAGAGGCTTGCCGCTTACAGCGATTAGATGGATGTTTGTGTACTGTGATCAAGGCACAGTTTTGATGCTAAAAGGTTGATTGGATCAACCAGTGGTTTTCTTATACAAAGCCTAAGAGGAGGCTATTGGCCCAACAAGAGGGAGTTTTTATGTGTCTCGTACGAAGCCCGCGAGAGAGGCTAAAAGGGTTGACTCAACAGGAGAATCTTTTATACTCAATAAGAGAGTGTTTTTGTATCTCGTACGAAGCCCTAGATGGAGGCTGAAAGTTCGACTCAACAAGAGAGTCTCTGTATCTCGTACGAAGCCCGAGATGGAGGCGAAAAGTTTGACTCAACAAGAGAGTCTCTGTATCTCGTACGATGCACGAGATGGAGGCGAAAAGGTTTTGACTCGACGAGGGAATCTTTTCGTATCTCGTATAAAGCCCGAGATGGAGGCTATTGTTTGTTTGGCTCAATAAGAACCCTTTTGTATCTCGTACAAAGCCCGAGATGGAGGCTAAAGGGGTGATTGACTCAACGAGGGAGTCTCTTATGTGTCTCGTACAAAGCCCGAGAGAGAGGCTAAACGTTATTTAACTCCACTGGGGAGAATCATTGTACAAAGCCCAAGAGGAGGCTAAGGTAACTGTTTAAGTAACAGGTCCAGTATACTGATTTTGAAAGAGAAAATCAGTTCTTATATGAGCAACACTGTACTCAGGGATTTGATTTGAGGATCAGGGATATTTCCTTCTCTTTGAGGAAACGGGAAATCCAAAGGGTATTGAGACTGTCCGAGTCTGCGGGTTTCCTTCCTATTTTACGAAGGGGTCACTTGAGAATGTCTTTGAGACTCAAGGAAGTTAGACTGTCCAAGTCTAGAGTTTCACCTTTTGTACTATGCTTTGAGAAACAGTAGTAGACTCTTTGAAAGGACTGTTCTATTAAGATGATTAGGTTCTGTTCCTATACCTCTAGGAGGTCGTCGGGACAATTTGTACGAAGCCCAAGAGGAGGCTAGAAGCTTTTAAGAAGCCGGCGGGTCCTTGTACTAAGCCCAAGAGAAGGATATCATTCCCGGAGGAAGAGATCATTATACGAAGCCTAAGAGGAGGTTGTGGATACTTCTAAGAAGCCGACGGGTCCTTGTACTAAGCCCAAGAGGAGGCGGGGTTGCTTTTAGGAAGCCTGTGGGTCCTTGTACGATACCCAAGAGGAGGCCGATTGCTTTTAAGAAGCCCGTGGGTCCCCAAACCCCGAGAAATTCAAGGCAAGCTATTCACAAGGAATAGATCAAGTGAGGAAAGTTCGAGAATTTGGAAGAAACTCAAAGATGCCATTCACGGAGAATACATTCATCTCTGGGAGTAGAGTTTCTTGACAATTCCTAATGAGGACAGCCGAAGAGAAGACTGTATCTGGTGATCCTATTGGGGATCTAGTTCAGTCTATTTCTAAGAGTGACAGTCTGAGAAAGGGTTCAAAAAGAATCCGCCTTTCACATCTCCATATTGTTTAACCCCAAGAGGAGGGAAGACTGTGTCTGGTAATCCTATATGGATCTAGTTTTGACTGTAAGTTCAGAGTGATCAACAGGGCTTTACCTAGTGTTAGACGTAGTTGCCGGGGAAACTCTAAATATCTATACTATTATTACACAGTTGATATGAGTTTATGAAAGAAGACTTACAGCGAAACAACCCCACAATACAGTTATATATATATGAGTTTATGAAAGGAGACTTACAGTGAAACAACCCCACAATACAGTTATATACATATGAAAGCGGTAAATGAAAGCGGGTAAACACTTACTCGGTTGTATAGCTTCCATGCTGTTTGGTTAGTTGTTCAACAAAGAAAGATTGAAAACAACAGTATATTCAAAATCAAAGGAGAAAGTGCTTTGAAATAAAAAGATTTGGGGCTTACAGCTCAAGGAGAGGCCCAGGGTTTTATCAGTGAGCGCACTGTTGAATTTGTACAGAGGGACTTATACAAGTTACTATGGCCCAAAAAAGGTTTTCTGTACAAAGGGATGGGTCTTACACTCTCTCAAGAGGCCCAAGTGAGTTTTAAGAAAAGAAATGGGTCTTACTACTCGAGGGTAGGCCCAATGGTTAATTTTGAAAAAGGCGACGATCGCACCGTTTATTTGAAAATGTACAGAGGGACTTATACAATGAATGAGGCCCAAAAAAAATTTTCTGTACACAAGGGGTTGGGTCTTACACTCTAATAGAGACCCAAAGAGTTAAAAGAAAAGAAATGAGTCTTACTACTCGAGGGTAGGCCCAATGGTTTTATTTTCAAGATGAATATTCACTTTTAAAATGCTTAAAAACAATTAAAAATGAATTTATTCACAAAAATACCAACTATATTAAAAAAATAATATAAATTTGATTTTTTTGTAGAATAAAATATTTTACTATTTTTGTGATTTTTCAGAAAAAGAACCAATAAAAAATAATCAAAATTGAAGGAGTTATTAATTTTCCAAATCATTATAAAATAAAATGAGAAAATATAAAAAAGAGGGGTTGGGTCTTACACTCTATTAGAGGCCCAAAGTGTATTTTTGTACAAAAGATATGGCTTACAACTCAGGGAGAGACCCAAAATATTTTCAGTTTGAAAATGGCGATCGCGCCGAGATTTTTAACGTATCGGGACTTATACAATAACTGAGGCCCAAAAATGTTTTGTTAAAAAAGGGTTGGGTTTTACACTCTATTACAGGCCCATGAGTGTTTGACAATGATTTGTTTGAGTGAAAAGCAAAGAAACCCTAATTTTATTCTTTAAAAGTAGATATTTAAAGAAAATCAATGAAAAATACCAAATAGGTTTGAATAAACCACTTGTGATTTTTGTTTAAGGTTTAAAAATGAGGTATAAATCACAAGAGATATTAAAACTCATTTGGTCTTGATTTTTCAAGATGAATATTCATTTTAAAAATGTTTAAAAACAAATAAAAATGAATTTATTCACAAAAATACTAATTATTTTAAATAAATAATATAAACTTAATTTTTTTGTGGAATAAAATATTTCAACATTTTTGTGATTTTTTGCAAAAAGAACCAATAAAAAATAATTAAAATTGAAAGAGTTATTAATTTTCCAAATAATTAACAAAACATGAAAATATTGGAAAAATAGCAAAAATGTGAAAAATCACAAAATGGCATGGGTGGG
Source organism: Lathyrus tuberosus (assembly GCA_022829125.1). Lineage (NCBI taxonomy): Eukaryota > Viridiplantae > Streptophyta > Magnoliopsida > Fabales > Fabaceae > Lathyrus > Lathyrus tuberosus. The sequence continues at coordinate 7,818,513 of JALAZF010000060.1, read as the reverse complement.
GTTTGAACCCACGACCTCAAGCATACAAGGCGCGCGCCTTACCACTGGGGTGGTGATACATCCATTGTTTGAAACAAACCAACAAATACACAAGTCATGCCTTGGTTTTGGCTTGCCCAAGGCAAGTTTTGGCTCAAAAACGTGAATGTCATAACTTTCTCAATTCTTAATGCTTGGAGACAAAATTTATATGTATCTGGGCCAGAATTTCATAAGGAATCCAATGGTGGTGGCGGTTTTTTCAGATCACACTCCCTCCTCAAAACCCGATAGTGGTTTTGAAAATGGCCTATGATTGCATTTTCTATGCTACACTTGGATACAGGCATGAATTACATGATTAATTGGCACAAACACAACACATATGACATGTACAATGGATGCATACTCTGTGGACTTCAAATGCACACATGTTTTGGTGAGTGCAAGTTGAGAGGCTTACCCTTCTTTGGGATTTTGGAGGTTTCTCTGCAATCTGCCAACCCTCTTGCTCCAGATATGATTTTATGCTTTGAACCATCTCAAATGATCCCTTGGATGCTTTTAGGATGATTGGAATCAGCTGGTACCTGCAAAAACACAAACAGTCCCTTTCTTGCAAAAGGGGTTAAAAGTGACCAAAATAGCAACTCCCTCAAATGGTGTTCCAGATGGTGGGAACCATTTGGGACAGTTCAAGGATGATATTTGGAGTGTGTTTGAGGTTTTATCTGGTTTGGAAAGTGACTGAATCAAGACATGGCTTGAAAAATGCAAAAAAATGTTATTTTGAGGTTTTGAGAGGTGACTTTGTGATGTTGTGATTACAGGTCACTTTTGATGGTTTGCACAGCTTACATATGATATATATGAGGTGTGTGTGTGTGATTAGTTTGAGTGGAATTGCTCTCTAGCTCAAAAACTCAGAATTTCCTTACTAAAGAAGGCATTTTGGAGTGAAAGAGAGAATTTGAGGAAAGCATCTGTTTGATGGCTTTGGTGTACTCAAACTGAACACAAATGAGCTCTATTTATAGTGGAGCAAGTTTGTTTTGGGATCCACAGTGAATGGCAACTGCACCAGGTGTTTGTTCCATGTTGGCCAATGAAAATGCAAGTCTCCTCTAGCCATTGACTAGAGGTTAGGTTAGGACACAGGGTTGTGGTTCCCTTGGTCTTGGATAAGTCTTGACTGATTTCAGATGAGAATGGCTCAGTCCATGCCACCTCTAAGCATCCATTAAATGCTCCAAACCAAAATTGGAGTTTTGTCCCTCTTTTAGGGATTTCTAGGTTTTGGCATGCTTTTTTTTTTGTTCCTTGGACTTGGGAGGTTCATGGATTAGATCATCCCACTTGGATTTGATCCTTAGATGTGTCTAAATTGATGACAAGGCTTGAAAATTCGTGTGGCACAAAAAAAGTGCAAATCTGCCCTGAAAATTTCAGCTTCAGCAAGGCCTTTTGTAAGATCCATAACTCCCTGCTCGAGTATGCTACATGGACGTTCTAGGACTTTCCGGAAAGCTTAGATGACGTACTTCAACTTTGATGTTTGACATTAGACCTGGTTCAACTTGGATCATGGAGAAAAACAGCCTTGAAGTTGGGACATTGTGCTGAAATTACAAGGCAGATTTTTGGCTAAGTGCTGAAAAATGTCAATTTTAGGTTTTTAGCCATTTTGATCCAACCATAACTCAAAATCCATGATGAATTGGGATGAAGTGTAGTTGACACTTTTCTAGAGGGCCATGAGGGCTACAAATCCATCTTTGGATGGGGAAAAATGGCTTTGTGGTTTAGGAGTTATGATCCTCCAAAGTTGATACCCTTGCCACTTTTTTTCATAACTTAGAAAAATTTCTAAGTTTTTATGGTTACCCCTTTTACAAGTTATCCCACTTTCTTTGATTTTTCTTGATGAATGATGATTCCAATCACACATTAACATCATTTTAGGGTTAAAAAACCATTTTTATGAAAAATCTCAAAAAGTCAAAGTTTGACTTTTGTGCACAGTTGACTTTTTATCAGATGAATTCTAAACTGTGCGATCCTTTAGGAAATCATGTCCTTGACCTAAATCAAACTTGATGGACATGTTCCATGGGTGTTATAGGGTGTATTGAAGCATGTCCTAGGGTTTGGGAGCATGTCCTGGTCAAAAGTCAAAGTTACAGTTGACTTTTCTCGCGAAACCCTAACTGTGGTTCAGATGAAATTGAAACTTGTTGCTCAAGCTTCTTGGATCAATCCATTGTTGCAAATGGATCAATGTGGTGTGTTAGGGATCCTCAAATCCTCTCTTGAGGTCTTGGCTCGTGCTTTGTCCCAAAAGTCAGCTTAGGGGTGAATTAGGTCAAGAAACCCTAATTCCTGATTTTTGATGTATGCATCCCCTGAGGCTAAATTGACTTGATGATGGGGTTTATGATGTTCCATGGAGCATTTTAGGTTATGCTTTGAAGCACTGGCTCATTCCCAGAGGAAAATTTCCATCTGGAGGCCCTAGTCGACCAAACCCTAATTTGGTGACACTGGCGATCCTGAGGCTTGATCCACCTAGAAGGGAGCAAACTTGTGCTTAATCTTTAAAGTGGGAGTCCTCTTGATCCATTGTGGATATTTGAGAGGCTAGACAAGTTGAAGATCATGTCATTCCTTGATTGATCCTTTGTCTAAGAGCTCTGCGAGGGCTTGAAACCCTAAATCCTGTTTGTAGTGAATGCTCACCCACCTTTGGGGAGACTAATGAGGTACAAAGGTACATCCATATTGTGCTGATGATTTGCACAATGATGGGAAATCTTAGTGGTCAAAATTTGGGGTATGACAAGGACAAACAAGATATATCGGAGAAACAAGTCAAAGTCTCAAGAATCAAATTTAGTAAACATCGTCACTTCCTTCAATTAAGCAACATGGCATCGATGCACAAATTCAATCACATTAATTCAAGTAGCATGGTATACTTTGATTAATCACAAACGACACATCAACACTTAATGTTTCAACTTAAGTAAGTCACAAAAAACAACTTCATCACTTAAGTTCAATTAACTTCAAAGTTCTATCCAACAAATAATCATCAATTCGAGATCAATCACCAAAATTATCAATTCCACATTTAAACTCTATAGCAACTTCAACCTCAATAATTAACAATTAATTTCATCACTATTCATCATCTACAATCTCAGCAATTAACAATTAATTTCATTATCATTTTCAATCAACAATTAGATTAAAACAAAGTAATCACTAAAAATTATCCATCAACAATGTCATTATCATCAATTAATTTCAATAATTCATCACTAACATTCAACATCAACTTACAAAATTAACACAAATTCTCAAAATAAATTCACCACAAATATCACTATTTAGCATCTTGAACCTTACTACAACAACAATTTCAAAATCAAATTCAAACAACAACCACATCAACACTAATTCACCAAATCAACAACAACCACATCAACACTAATTCATCTAAATCAAATTCACACACTAATATATAAATCAAATTCAAACAACAACCACATCAACACTAATTCACTAATTCAAACAACAACCACATCAACACTAATTCATCAAAATCAAATTCAAACAACAACCACATCAACCAAATCAACAATACAATATAATTAGTTTCACATCTTCAACACTAATTCACCAACAATGTCATTCAATCTTCAATTGAATTCAAATAACAACAACATCACAATATATTATATGGCTTGCAAATCCAAAAAAGCAAAAGAAAAAATACCTTGCTCAAAACGAAGTTACGGCAGAGGGAGTTACGACAGAGGGCTTCGTCGCAAAGAGAAAGATTCACGAAACAGGGGGAGTTAGGCGGAGGGAGAAGTCGCTAGAGAGGGAGATACGGCGGAGGGAGCAGCCTTGTGCAGAGAGATGGAGATACGGTGGAGAGAGTAGTCGCAAGAGAGAGAGTTTGAAAGTTAGGGTTTAAGACAAACAATAGTTTACGTTTTATTATTTAGAAATTAAAAGACTTATAGCAGCGCTTTTTTATGTGATACATTTAGCAGCGCTTTTGAATTAAAAGCGCTTTCTTTTCCTAGGCATATAGCAGCGCTTCAAAAAAGCGCTTTCTAATGTGTGGTATAGGAATAGCCTTTAGCAGCGCTTTTCAAAAGCGTTGTCTAAAGTTTGGTCTACGAATGGCCTTTGGCAGCGCTTTTCAAAAGCGCTGTCTAATGTTAGCCTTTAGCAGTGCTTTCCAAAAAGCGCTTTCTAAAGTGTAGCCTACATCTGGCCTTTACCAGCCCTTTCAAAAGCGATTTCTAAAGTCCATCTTTAGCAATACTTTTTTTCATTGTTTTTTTTTGTTTTTTATAAAACTTATAGCAGCGCTTTTGGGAAAAAGCGTTGTCTATGTAGTGCTGCCAAAAATCAATTTTGGCTTAGTGTTCCGATTAGGGCATCTTACCTTCCTCTTCATTTTTTACTATTCTCTCTCTCTCTCTCTCTCTCTCTCTCTCTGCGTTTCATCTTCTCTCTCAACTTTCTTCATTATCTCCTCTCTGTCCCTAACCGTGTTTCTGTCAAAACCGTGAGATTGCGTCGAAAAAGGTAGATCTGAAGTGTAAATTGGAGGTGGAAATCAAGAGAGGGCGATGAAGATGGAAAGAAGAAAAAATCAAAGAGGAAAAAGGATTCAAATGCACCCAAGAGGGCATTGTCTGAGTTCATGTTCTTTTCACAAGTGGAAAGAGAGATGTGTTTTATGTTTTACACACTAGTTGTGTAGTTTTGGATTTAGGTGTGTGGAAATGGTCACTACCCTTCTGCAAAATTGCCTATAACTATAGATAGAAGAAATTTCAAACACTACTTGGTTTTTTTAATGACAAAATCTAAAAAAACTAATCGTAGAATTTCATTTACGGATGTGGCAAGAGTACTTAGAGAGAAATGGAAAAATGTGTCAGGAATGGTTGGTTGACAATTGGTGTATTTCACGCCGTTCTATTTCCACGTAATGTCATTCCTTATCACTTAGTTACAAATTTATCTTTAAAAAGGGACACACGTGTCTTACAATTAAAATATATACGTAAGGGTTGTTTAGTATTTTTTAGAGTAATTTATTGTCTAACGGTTATATAGAGATTGGGTTTCAAAACTAATAACCATGAGTGTCTAAGATTGAATGCATTTATTGTAAAGCAATGTAACTCTTTTACAATAAACTTTCACTAAAATGTATAACATTCAACAAATAACAATGACCCTCAGGTATGGTTTTCTAAAATAATAACTAACTAAAAAACTCTTTTATATGACCACAAAGAAAACTCTTCTTTACTTGCTCATATTTGTAAAAATGAAAAGATTTGAATTGTTGGAGTTAAGTTTGTAGCACTTCTTAATCTATAAACATTCACTCATATGGATTATTTTAATTTCACTGGTAAGTTTTATAGTGTTTTTTTTTTCTTTTCTATTTAGGTTTTATAACGTTAATTTTAAAAATTATGATTTTTTTTCTGTTTAAATAACACCTTTTATTTTTATAAAAATACAATTAAACTATTGAATGGTTGTTATTGTAATTTAAATTTAACGTATAATCATATTCTGCTAAAAAGATTATTATTTTAAAAATAAAATAAAAACTGAAATTTAAATTAATTTAAATGTTCTTTGAAATAAATATTATTTAATATTTGATTTAATTTCATTATCATTTTTTATTTTTCCTAAACAGTTGAATACGTATGTTTTACAACATTAATATATATGGTAACGTAAACGCGTTTTTTAATTAAGCATAAGAGTTTCAATTGAGATATCTAACTTATTTTAAATGGCAAATATGATTAAAGTGGTGGATGGAGATATTAAATATACATGTAATTTCTTGAATATCTTTTGTTGAATTGTAGGTTGTATCTAACATACAGAGTTGAATTGTAGGTTGTATCTAACACACATGCGAATGATTATGATTCCTTATATATTGTCATGTTAGATTCAGCATTTGTGTAGATTTCTACTTATTCTAAGAATTGAAGATAAAAATAATCAACCATTCAATCACTAAAGGTAATGGAAGTTAAGAGAGTACAAACTCTAGCTTTTAACGAGCTGAAGGAGCTTCCACCTCAATTTGTTCGTCCAGATAATGAAAGACCAGAGAACACCAAAGCATTGGAGGGTGTTAATGTGCCTATCATCTCATTGTCTCAACCACACCATCTTTTAGTGACAAAAATCACTGAAGCTGCTTCTGAGTGGGGTTTCTTTGTTATCACCGATCATGGTATATCGGCGAAACTCATCGAAAATTTGCAGGTTGTGGGCCAAGAGTTCTTCTCTCTACCTCAAAAGGAGAAAGAGATGTATGCAAATGATCCATCTAGTGGTAAGTTTGATGGGTATGGGACTAAGATGACCAAAAACCTAGAAGAAAAAGTTGAATGGGTGGATTATTATTTTCATCTCATGTCCCCTCCTTCTAAGGTTAATTATGAGATGTGGCCCAAAAATCCTCCTTCTTATAGGTTAGTGTGTTTCATTATAATGTATATATAGTAATTTTCGAGTTTATAAAATAATATAAGCATGTTAAATTTTTGTGTGATAGGAAAGTAACGGAAGAATACAATAAAGAGATTTTAAGGGTGACAAACAATCTCTTGGAGCTTTTGTCTGAAGGGCTAGAATTGGAGAGAAATGTTTTGAAGTCTTGTTTGGAAGGTGATGAAGTGGAATTAGAAATGAAGATAAATATGTATCCACCTTGTCCACAACCTGAACTGGCATTAGGAGTTGAGCCTCACACTGATATGTCTGTTCTTACCCTACTTGTCTCAAATGATGTTCCAGGCCTCCAAGTTTGGAAGGAAAATAGTTGGGTGGCGGTTAATTACTTGCAAAACGCACTCTTTGTGCACATTGGTGACCAACTTGAGGTAATAACATGTCACATTGGAGTATATCATATTATTCAATGTTAACTCTAATAAATGCTCTCTTTGTATTATTTATTTTTGTCATGGTAGGTGTTGAGCAATGGGAAGTACAAGAGTGTATTGCACAGAAGCTTGGTGAACAAGGAACGCAAGCGCATGTCGTGGGCTGTATTTGTTGCTCCTCCACACAAAGCTATGGTTGGGCCTCTTCCTCCACTTGTCAATGATCAAAATCCACCCAAATATTCAACAAAAACCTACGCCGAGTACCGCTATCGCAAATTCAACAAAATTCCACAATAAGGAAAAGACAATAAGTAACAGTTGTATCATGTAATAAAAATATCATTTAATCGTAGACTTTGTATTAGTTATCAATTTCTTCTCACTATGTCAATTAGCTAAAATAATTGTAATGGGATTATGATAATTCGCAACAACATCAATTTTCCTAAACTACTATTATTGAACTTTTCAAAATTACATCAGCTAAGGCAACCTCTTTCCTCTTTCCAAGAGTGATAATGTACTTTAAAGAATGATAATAGTCCTACAAAGTTATCTAAAAAAATCATGGCCAATAGATTTGGAAAAGTGTTCAATAGCATTATTCATCAAAGCTAAGATGCATTTGTGCCAGACCAGCATCTTCAAGACCATATCCTCCTTGCATATGAGTTAATCAAGGGGTTTGATACAAAAGGAGGGCCTTCTAGGTGCATGATCAAAATGGATCTCCAAAAGGTTTAGGACTGTTGAGTGGTGGAGTGTTTTTGAAACCATTTTGAAAGAGCTTAACCCCCCCAAAGATGGATTCTTTTTACTGTGAGAATTGTGTCCTACAGATATTGTGTTAATGGTGAACACACGAAGCTGTTGAAGGCTAAAAGAGGGTTAAGACAAGGAGACCCTCTCTCCCCCTTATTGTTTGTTATAGTTATGGAATATCTCCATATAACCCTCCACAAATTGGCTAGCATCTGAACTTCAATTTCCATTCCAGGTGTGACAAATTGGGTATCATACAATTATGTTTTGATGATGATCTATTAATCTTTACTAAAGGCGATACTACCTTAGTTGAACTAGCTATGAGGGTTTTTTGGGAATTCCTTGAGGCTACTGGGCTCATAGCCAAACCTCAAAAGTGTAAGTTGTTCTTTGGCAATGTGGAGGAGAACATCAAGCGTGAGATTCTCAACCTCACAACCTTTAGCAAGGGCATCCTCCCTTTTAGATACCTTGGGATCCCTTTGACTTGCAAGAATTTATCAGTGGTCCATTGTATGATGTTTGTTAAAAAGATTGTTGCTAGGATCAATCATTAGAATGTCTACCTTCTTAGCTTTGCTGGCATGTTGCAATTGATTAAAAGTGTCATGTTGGCTATCACTAACTTTTGGATTCAATGCATCCCTCTCCCAAAGAAGGTCATCAAACAGGTGAAAATTGTATGTCGTTCTTTTCTTTGGTTTAGCATTGACGATAAATCTAGAAAATCCCCAATTACTTAGAAGAAAGTCTATACTAGTAAGAGTCATTGAGGGATTGATGCCATTTCTATTGAGGAATAAAACAAAGCCAACCTTCTCAAAATTTGTGGAATCTAAGTGGCAAAAGTGATAGCTTATAGATCAAATGGATCCATTGCTACTACATCAAAGGTAAAGATATTATGGTTGTCTCAGTTAAAAGCAACTGGTCTTGGATCATTAAATCAATATTCAAACAGAGACAAGTGATCAATGCATCTTCATGCACATTCCTCCATTGTTATACTTAGGCATTTCCCTAGTTTGTTTTGTTTATTTTACTGTTTTATTATGTTTTTAGAATTAAGTCTTTGTTTTCCTTTAATTTATTTTCGCAGCTTATTTTCAGCTTTAGCGGTTATTTGATACATGTCCACTGTTCAGATCATAACTGGAGCTACGAGAATCAGATTGACGTGTTGTTAGGTGCTAAAAAGTGTTAATATTTAGATTAGTTTTTAGCACCTTTTTGTGAGCTTTATTTGTAAATCCAAGCCTTTTCCCATTGTTTCCGTTTTATAACCGTTTTCTAGTTAATTCCGTTATTTGACTTATCTATTTAACTTAGTGTTTTTATTGCAGATTTTTGCATAGAAGGGTGAAGAATGGAGCTATGAAGGCCCCACAAAAACAGTTTTGCAAAATATTCATTTTTGGAGCATGCTTTGAGCGCGCTCCCAGCGCAAGGATGGAAGTAGTTACAGAAGCTTGCGCGCTCAGCGGGCTCCTTAGCGCGCTCAGCGCGCTTTTAGGCGGTTTATCTTTTAAGTGGAGCCCGCTCAGCGCGCTCCGCGCAACTCAGCCCCTTTATAAGTTGTTTTGATCAGAATTTTGAGGCTCTCTCTATTGCATTCTTAGATAAAAGTATATTATACACTGTAGCACTTCATCTTTGGAAGATTGAAAGCATCATTTTGTCGATAACATCGTCGTTGATGCTCGATTCTCTTCTCCTGATTCTTGTTGATCAAGCTACCATGAATATGTGTAGCTAAGTTCTCTTTTGTGTCAAGGTTAGATGTAGGTAAACCTTTCCTTTGTATGTATATGGATTGATTCTAGTTTGTGAACTCTTAGATGATGAATGTATGGTGAAAAACCTTGTTTCTATGTTTATTCTTTGTGTTGGTTCATGATTGAGAAATATGCTCCAACTCTTTACCTAGGTTTTTCATCCATCAATGTCCATTGGCTAGAGATAGTAATGTGAGTTGATGTTCATAAATATTGAACTTTAATGTTGTCATTTTGATAGTTTGTGTGAGAAATCAACAAAGGATCAAAATGATAAAACTCACAATATGTGTTAGAAATAAACATATTGGGAGGATATGTGATTGTATTTATCATTTAACCGAGTTCATTAGCTTTATCTATTATATATGTGCAAAGTGGTTTGTCGAACCCTAAACTTGACATGCTTTTATAAACCGTTACAACAATCTTTTTACCGTTTCTAATTAACTTTGAATGCGAACGCTACGAAACCAACCTAAAACCCCTTGTTACTTTAAGGCTTGAAACGTTACGATTGTAGAACGGCTGCGATATCACCGAACAATCTCTGTGGAACGACAACTAAAACCCGAACTCTATTTGTAATTCAACAAATTGGCGCCGTTGCCGAGGATTGTTAATTGATATTGCAAGCATTACAATAGTTGTGAAGTTTTAGGCTTGTTACAATTTTTCTTGTGCTTGTTGATTTGTTTTGTTTAGTGTGCAGACTTTGTTTATGCGAGGGCAACTACCGGTGAACCAACTTCTATTCGATCCTGAGATTGAAAGAACCGCTCGTAGACTCAACAACAGAACTAGACGGAGGAGGCAACTTGCAAGACAAAGACAAGAGCAAGAAGGAAGTTCTACTACAACACCACCACCACCATTCACACCAATCATGGCGCAACCACCACCTCCACCTCTTGCATCCACACCTTGTGTGAACAGTCCACGACACACCGCTCAGTTTGCCAACAACAATCAAGGAAGGCAAGCCGAGATGAAAACTGGAACTTTGAACTTGTTGTATGGAAGTCCATTAACCGGAATGGACCATGAAGACCCTTTTGCGTTTCTCACAAAATTCTATGAGATTGCATTAGCGGCCGGTGTAGATCAAGCACAAGAGTTACCTCTCTTCAAAAGATTATTTTCGCATGCTTTGCTTGGCAAGGCAAAGGATTGGTACCTCGATCAAACTCCCGCCGTGATGACCGATTGGACCGTCTTGGAGGAAAAATTTATTGAATGGTTCTTCTCTCATAACCGTTTCATGGAGTCAAAAACAGCAATTTCAGTGTTCTCTCAAGGCATTAATGAATCCCTCAATGAAGCATGGGAACAATTCAAGTCCATGCTTCGCAAATGTAAAGGTCACAGGTTTGATGATTTGACACAAATTCATATCTTCAAGAATAGTCTCCAACCAAATTGCAAGACATTATTGGATGCCACTTCTGGAGGATCTTTGTTATCAAAGAATGCCGAGGAAGCAACTGATATTATTAATAGAATGGCTCTCAACGATCTTCAAAGTCAAAGTCGTGGCAGCTCTCAAAAGAAGCCCGGTGTCCTGGAACTAGGAACGAATGATGCGATCCTTGCGCAAAACAAGCTTATCTCTCAACAAGTGGAGCTTTTGACTCAACAAATCAAAGAAATAAAGGAGCCGAGCAAAAGTAAGCAAGTAGCTTGTTGTGAACTTTGTAAAGGGGAGCATGACACCAGATTTTGTCCTCCTCCGGGTTTTGAAGAAGAGAACTATATGGCAAATCAAAGGGATTATCAAGGTAGACAACAACAACCTTACCAACAACAACACAATTCTCACCAAAATTATCAAGGAAATCAAGGATTTCAACCGCGAGCAAATTATCAACATAATCAAGGTTATGGTACTGGTCCTTCAAACCGGCAAAATCCGTATCAACCTCCACCACCTCCGGTTGCTAGCTCAAAGTTGGAAGACACTTTAAACCAATTCATGAAAATGTCAATGGCCAACCAAAAGAGTAGTGATGTGGCGATTAAGAATATTGACAACCAAGTGGGGCAACTTGCCAAGCAAATTGCCGAACAACAATCGGGTCCTTCTTTTTCCGCGAATACTCAAGTGAATCCTAAGGAGCATTGCAAGGCGATTGTTACTAGAAGTAGGAAGGAGTTAGTGAAAGAAAAGGAGAAAATTTTGGATGAAGAAAAACTTGATGGTCTAGTGGAGGATTGTAGTGATGAGGAAGTAGTTGAAAATAAAAGTGAAAATGAAGGTGTAGTTGAAAATAAAAGTGATGACATGGTTGAAGTTGAAAATAATAGGGGTGAGGAGTTGAAGAAAAAGGAGAAACTTAAAAGAGTTAAGAAGGGAAAGGAACTAGTGAGCGCTATTCCGATCCAAAACTTACCATATCCTCATGCTCCTTCAAAGAAAGAAAATGAGCGGCACTATGCGCGTTTCATGGACATTTTCAAGCAATTACAAGTTAACATTCCGTTTGCTGAAGCTTTGGAACAAATGCCGAAATATGCAAAGTTTATGAAAGACATTCTCACAAAGAAGCAGGGGTATTCGGAACCGGAAACTATTGTTCTTGATGCGAGTTGTAGTGCCATCATCCAAAGAACTCTTCCTAAAAAAGAAGTTGACTCGGGGCATGTGACTTTGTCGGTCACCATTGGTGACGTCTATGTTGGAAAGGGCTTAATTAATTTGGGCTCAAGCATTAATCTTATCCCATTGTCCATTGTAAAGAAGCTTGGGAACATTGAGATGAAAGTCATTCGTATGACTTTACAATTGGCCGACAAGTCCACAACTCATCCTCATGGGTTAGCTTAAGATGTCTTGGTAAAAGTTGACAAATTTTTCTTCCCGGTTGATTTTGTTGTTATCGATATGGAGGAAGATGAAGATGCACCTTTAATTCTTGGCCGACCTTTCATGAAAACCGCCCAAATGATGATTAATGTGGATGATGGTTTAATGAAGGTGAGGGTTCAAAATGAAGAGGTTTGTTTTGATCTTTTCGAAGCTATGAAGCATTCAAAAGATAAACATGATAGCTTTCGGATCGATGCAATTGAAGAAGCAACTTTGGAGGTTTCTAAGCATGTACATGAAATATCTCCTTTGGAAATGGCTCTTAATGATTCTTTTGAAGTGTTTTCCGAAGAAGAAGAAAGAGCTCTTGAAGAATGTTTAAAAGAGCTTGAATCGCTCAAAGAGTTGCAACCATGGGAGGTAGAACCGGAAGAGTTAAAGAAGGATGTGAAAGATGAGAAGTCACCACTTAAATTGAAGGTCTTACCTTCCAATTTAAAATACACATTTCTTGATGACGGTGGTAACAAGCCGGTTATCATTAGTAACGTTTTGTCCAAAAACGAGGAAGGTCGTCTAATTCATGTTTTGAAGAAATACCAAGATGCTATAGGGTGGGTCCTTTCCGATTTAAAAGGAATTAGCCCGACTTATTGCATGCATCGTATCTTGATGGAAGAAGATTTCAAAGCAGTAGCCCAACCACAACGCCGCTTGAATCCAACAATGAAAGAGGTGGTGAGAAAAGAAGTGGTTAAGCTATTGGAAGCCTGTATGATTTACCCGATTTCCGATAGCCCTTGGGTTAGTCCAGTCCATGTTGTGCCAAAAAAGGGAGGAATGGCTGTGATTCGTAACGAAAAAAATGAGTTGGTCCCGGCAAAAACAGTGACGGGGTGGAGGATGTGCATTGATTACAGAAGGCTCAACACCGCGACAAGGAAAGATCATTTTTCATTACCGTTTATGGACCAAATATTAGAGAGGTTATCCGGGCAGCAATTCTATTGTTTCTTGGACGGATATTCGGGGTATAACCAAATTGTGGTTGACCCGGCGGATCATGAGAAGACGGCCTTTACTTGTCCCATTGGCATTTTTGCGTATCGTAAGATGCCTTTTGGTTTATGTAATGCGCCGGCAACTTTCCAACGGTGTGTTCAAGTTATCTTCTCCGACCTTATAGAAAAGACGATGGAAGTGTTCATGGATGACTTTTCGGTTTTTAGAGGCTCATTTGATTTATGCTTGACAAATTTGGAAACTATTTTAGAGAGGTGTGTGAAAACCAATTTGGTGCTTAATTGGGAAAAATGCAACTTTATGGTGAACGAGGGAATTGTTCTCGGTCACAAAGTTTCGTCCAAAGGCCTTGAGGTAGATCGAGCGAAAGTTGAAGTGATAGAGAAGTTGCCTCCTCCGACCAACGTAAAAGGGATCCGAAGTTTCCTTGGGCATGCCGGATTTTATCGGCGTTTTATCAAAGACTTTGCAAAGGTGGCTAGACCATTGAGCAACTTGCTAAGCAAGGAACAAGTATTTCTTTTTAACGATGAATGTCTTCATGCTTTCGAAATTTTAAAAGAAAAGTTAGTTACCGCTCCAATAATAATCGCTCCAAATTGGACTTTGAATTTTGAACTTATGTGCGATGCGAGTGATTATGCTGTTGGAGCGGTACTTGGTCAGAGGAAGGAAAAAAGTTTCCATGCCATACACTATGCAAGTAAAGTTTTAATTGAGGCACAAGTTAATTATGCCACTACTGAAAAGGAATTACTTGCTATTGTGTATGCGCTTTAGAAATTTAGATCCTACCTCATCGGGTCAAAAGTTGTTGTTTACACCGACCATTCGGCGATCAAGTATTTGCTAACCAAACCGGATTCGAAGCAAAGGCTCATCCGATGGATCCTTTTATTACAAGAGTTTGATTTAGAAATAAAAGATAAAAAGGGTTAGGAAAATTTGGTGGCGGATCACTTGCCTCGCCTTGTCAATGTTGAGGTCACCATAGCCGAAAAGGAAATCCAAGAGGAATTTCCTGATGAAAAACTTTTTAAAGTCCAAGTTAGGCCTTGGTTTGCAGATTTTGCTAACCATAAGGCTACTGGTTGGGTGCCCGAAGACCTAACTTGGAACCAAAAAAGGAAGTTCCTTTCGGATGCTAATTACTACGTGTGGGACGACCCGTATTTATTTAAATTAGGAAATGACAACCTTTTGAGAAGGTGTGTCACGAGCGATGAGGCTCAAAGCATTCTTTGGCATTGCCACAACTCGCCGTATGGAGGCCATTTTAATGGTGCGAGGACGGCCACTAAAGTCCTTCAATCGGGCTTTTATTGGCCTTCTCTTTTTAAAGACGCACATCTTCATGCCAAGAGTTGTGACATGTGCCAAAGAACGGGTGGAATTGGACAACCTGATGAAATGCCTCTCCAAAACATACAAGAGGTAGAAAATTTTTATTGTTGGGGTATCGATTTTGTTGGTCCATTTCCACCATCTTTTGGTAATGAATACATGTTGGTAGCAGTTGACTATGTTTCGAAATGGGTTAAGACGATTGCCTCACCTAAGGCGGATGGCAAAACGGTGATCAAATTTTTAAAGAAATACATATTTTCCCGTTTTGGCACTCCTCGGGTGCTCATTAGTGATGGTGGGTCACACTTTTGTAATACACCTCTTGAAAATGTCTTAAAACACTATGGTGTATCGCATAAGGTGGCGACCCCTTACCACCCGCAATCGAATGGTCAAGCTGAGGTATCCAACCGTGAGGTAAAAAGAATCCTAGAAAAAACCGTGTCAAGTTCGAAAAAGGATTGGTCGCAAAAATTGGACGAGGCTTTATGGGCATATCGCACTGCTTATAAAGCTCCAATAGGTCTAACTCCGTTTCAATTGGTTTATGGTAAAACTTGCCATTTACCGGTTGAATTGGAGCATAAGGCTTTGTGGGCTTTGAAAATGTTAAATTTTGACAAGGACTTGGCCGGTCACAAAAGAAAAGTGCAACTTCTTGAGCTGGAAGAAATGCGTAATGCCGCATACCACTCAAGTTGGTTGTACAAGGAAAAAGTGAAAGAATACCACGATAAAAAGCTCCGGCAAAAGGACTTCAAGGCCAGACAATTGGTGTTATTGTTTAACTCTCGGTTGAGACTCTTTCCAAGAAAATTAAAATCAAAGTGGTCCGGGCCTTTTCGTGTGAAGGAAGTGAAAAACTTTGGAGTGGTTGTTATCGAAGACTTGGAAAAGAAAGACTGTTGGACCGTGAACGGTCAACGTCTAAAAATTTACCTAGTAGGGAATTTCGATCACACTTCCAGTTCTATTATCCTTGATGATCTTAATTAAGCATCTTGGACCGTCGAGCTTATCCGACGTTAAACAAGCGCTCGTTGGGAGGCACCCCAACACTGTAAGTTTTTATCGTTTTTACTAGTGAATTTGCTGTTTAAACATGGTTTGTGAAAAATTAATGTTGTATGATATTTAGGGTGATGTTTTGAACGTGTGGATGTTGCCTTTTTGCTGCTGGGAGGGTTTTTGAAGTTGCCATGCGCGCTCAGCGCGCAGGTAGCGCTCTCAGCGCGCTCATGAAAAAATGATCCTTTACTTCCAGAAGCTAGCGCGCTCAGCGCACTCTTTGTCCGCTCAGCGCGGTGAGCGAATTTTTGAAAAAAAAAATATTTTGATTTTCTGGGCCCACAAAGCTGTACCCAGCCCAGAATGATATTTAAGTGGCTAGGGTTCAGAAACCTTGCCTCTTTTGCCTCATTCCCCTCACTTTCTCTCATTTTCTCTCCTCCAAGTTTTTCAAAACCTCCTTGGATTTTCAGTTTTCTACATCATCTCCCTTATTATTTTCTGCTAAGCATCATCATCTTCAAACATTGTAAGTCTTTGTTTTTAAATTTTTCATTTTCATTTAGAAACCCATTTTTGGGACATTATTTTTAAATGTTGAATGTTTTTGTTCTTCTTCTTTCCTTTGCTTCTGTTATGACTAAATTATGTATAAGTGTTTATTTAGTATGATTGCATGTTGGTTAGAAGTTAGAATTTTAGAATTTAGGGTATGAAATTTTAGAATTAGGTTTTGTGAAAAGTTTAATTTGTTTTGATTTTTGTGAATTCAGTGTGGGAATTTCTCTGTAACAATGGTTGTGTAGTGGAAGTGAGGGTAGTGTTTATCTTTTAGAACCATCTGTTGCAGAGGGGGTTTTTTCTGCATTTCGCAGAGCCCGCTCAGCGCGCTCCTGTGCGCTCAGCGCGCTCTGAGATTTACAGAAAATCCCCCCTTGTCCTAATTCTGTTCTGCTGTGTTGTGATTGTGTATGTTTTTTTAATATAAAATAGGAATTTTAGCTTGCTGTTTTCGCTAACGTGTGGTACTGTTTTGTGTATACGTTGTTTTTCTTTGTTTTTCAGATGTCAGGAAGAAAGAAACAACGAGTCGTTGATTCTACGTTAAATCCTAACAGAAGAGCTCCTGATGGCCAATTCGATACGACGCGTTTTGTTGGCCTCGAGCAGCAACAACGATACGTGCAACTTGAAAAGAGAGAGATTTGGCTTGACAGGTTAATTATGATTGATCCAGATGGTCCCCATAGAAACATGAGCCATTTTGTCCAAGGTGGTGCGTGGGATAAGCTTGGTTCTCCTTTTCCTGAGTACCACATAGACATTGTGAGGGAGTTTTACGCTAATGCGTTACCCTCCGGTGGTGATAGGTTCACTTTCAAAACTTGGGTTCGGGGGAAAGAAATCGATTTCTCAAGAGATTCCATCAATACCTACCTTGGAAACCCACTGCAGCTGGAAGAAGATGCGTTGTGTGACTTTGGACGGACGTTGGCTCGGCGGAATTGGAATGCCGACCAACTTAGGGAGTCTTTGTGCAGAACCGGGGGTACTTACACTTTAAGCGCTAGTGGAGCGCCTATAAAGTTTGCTAGGAGGATGTTGGATTCTGTCACACAGCTTGTCATGTAGGTTGTTCTATACAACCTTCGACCAAGAAGCCACACCTCTTCTATTCCAATGGAGACCGCGGCTCTGATTTTTCATTTGTGCATAGAGGGCCACACCGTGGATTTTGCATAGATTATTTCTAATGAGATTAAGAGAACTGCCACCAGCGGTACACCGCTTGGAGATCGTGTGGCTTGCGCCCTTATTTATCCAGGGTTGATTATGGCTTTATGCCATGAGGCACAAGTTGCATTGCCTACTCATGGGAATGTGAAGCTCCAGGTTGTGGATGATAGTTATGTCACCAGTTATTGTGTGGGGGTGATTGATTTAGAGCAGGTTGTCCCTGTAGCTGCTCCTGCTCCTGCTCGCGGCCGTGGCCGCGGACGCGGGCACGCTTGTGATCCAAGTGCTGAGGCCAATTGGGCCATGCACGAGGCTCATCAGCGGGCTTTATTATTTATGCATGATTCTATGATGCAATTGCAGTTGCAGATTTGGGAGCCACATGTGGACCACCGGTTGAGGTCTCGCAAAGAACTCATTGCTTATGCTCGTTGGCCTGAGGGCAGGCCTGGTTTTCCGGAGGGGGCAGGCGAAGGTGACCTTGATGACGATGACGGTGATGATGGAGCGGATCATGGAGCGTCTAGCTCTAGTTTTGACTGATGTTGGGTTTGATTAGTCCTTTATTATATTTTTTTTTATTTGGTATAACTATTATGTTTAGATTTTGTATGGACTACCTTGTGTAGGAATTTTGTATTCTCCATCCGGGCGGATGTGAGTTTGAATATGTGTTAAAAAAATTTGGTTGATTAATGAATTTAACATCCGGGTGGATGTTGTTTTATGCTTATATGGTTTGTTTGTACAGAAATTTTTTGTTGTTTGCCCTTTCTTTTTAAGGTAACTGATGGATGAAGCAAGTTTGTTTCTTTGAACAATATGTGATGCACTTCACCATTCATTGATGGTGATGATAAAATTCTAAGTTGGTGCACACAAAGGTACTCTGTTTTGTGCTTTGTAGAATGTTAGTATGTTTTTGAACTTTGTGCTTTACATAATTTTCAAGCTTTTCTTCATTTTGCATTTTTGTTCATTTTGGAATCAATTAGGACAACCACAAATGTGAGTCCCTCCATTGTTCATAAATATTGAGAGATTTTGTAATTGTTGTTTAGCTCGTATGATTCATGTTTAATCTTGTATTCATTTGCAAACCTTGGAAACATTGAAATGATCTAGGAAATTTTTGATTATGAGAAAAACCACCGATCCAAATAAACTTTAATTTTACCTTGTAAGAGGTGTGAGCACTTGCAAGCCATTTTGAGCCTTGAAATTGGAATGAATATCGCATCAACCCGTCGATTGATCATAGGAATGCACTTAATAGTGGTTGTTAATGCTAAAAAGAAAATCAATGTGATTCATTCTAGTTTTTTTTTATTATATACACTTAACCCTTTGTTTGAACATACTTTTGAAGAACATTGCACATTAAATATGGTGTGGTTTAAAGTTGGGGAGAGTGGTTCTAGTTTGTGAAAAAGAAAAAGAAAAGGTGATTTGGTGCCTCTTGTGAAAAAGAAAAAGATACATGAAACATTATTTTGTGCGATGTGTAATACCCCAAAATTTGCTCTCCCCTTTTGGCATCATAGCATGGCATTATCATTTATCATATCATATCCATCTCATTAACATTACATTGCATTTAACATAGAAAAATGAAGCATAGCATCCTTCTTACCATCAGGGCATGTGATCAGGTGGAAGGTGGACAATCAAGGAATCATTCAAAGCACAAAAGGTCAATCAAGTGCCCTCAAGGCAAGCCAATAGGTCTTTCATGTCTCATACCATCTCAATTGATCATCCACAACCTCAAGGATAAGAGATACAATGGGAGATTGAAGCATTACATCTTTCACTATGCAAGAGGTTCAAAAACTGAAGGAAAACCCTCAAAAGAGATAGCTCATTGATTCAAAATCATCCTCAAGTGGCATTTCTCATCATCCTTTAAGAGGATACACAACATACTCTGAGGAATTTGAAATTGAAGACTGCACATTTTTCTCCTAGGAGGTGGGCACCAAAACTAGGGTTTCCCATTAAATCAGGGAATCTTTGATTTTTTGAACAAAACTTGATGTCATGGTATTCCATATGTCCTTAAGTGTATGTATGTGGAAAATTGCATCTCAATTGGTTTTAGAAGTGGTTCAATTGGAAGAAAGATCAAGAATCAGAGAAATTGGGGCAAAGTCAAATAATCAGAGGAAAAAGTCAACTCTTGACTTTTTGAGCCCAAAATCATGAAATTCATGTTACATATGTCCAATTTACAAAATTTGGTCAAGAAACTCCAAAGGAATCATGAAAAAATCAAGATGTGGAAAGTTGCCATTTTTGGGTGAAGTAGGGTTACTAAAAATAGTAAGTTTTGGCCATTTTGCATCAGAGTTTGAACCAAGGCCATTTAAAATTGAAGCACCAAATGAAAATTCCACTCGGCCACAACAAAAGATCTTGTTTTAAGCTTCAAATCCATGTGTGGAACATCTCCATTGGATAAAAATTGAGTGAGATATGATTGATCAAAGTTTGAGCAAAGTAGGTTCAAAACTAGGTCATGACCAAGATTTTCAGGGCACGCGCGCAGTCATTTTAACAAACAGTTGGTGTGCCATATATTCGCCTATTTTTCTCATGGTTAAAGGCCTCAAATGAAAAACTTTTCAACATCAAAGTTGTTCCTTGTAATGTCATCTTCAATACTCATGTTGGACAAAATTCCATTTGATCAAGTTATAGTGGAGATATATTGGTTCAAAGTCATGTTGATTGTGCTGAAATTTTGTGTGCCAAGTTGCCATGCCATGACTTGCTTGCCACGCCCCATAACCAGTTCCCAAACTTGTGTATTCCAAGTCATTTTTCAACCTCTTCCAAGCCTTATTTCAATTCATTTTTCATACCAAGCATGTCCTCTTACATCCTCTCTTTCAAATGAATCCAAAAACTCACCAAACCAATCATTGAGTAGAGAGGAAAACATCATCAAATCACCATATCTCCATTGTTCTCAACTGTCATAAAAAATCAGAAACAGAACCAATGTTGTTGATGTTGTGGTTACAAGATTGCACGTGCATTATTCATACCAGCTATCCATTGCCTTTTTAAACCAAACACATTTCATACACACCATAGCACGTGCCTCATTATGCATGAAAGTAGAAATAACAAGCTTGCTGAACAAGTTTTGTGATACAACAGCCTTTCCATTCAATTCATTTCACCTCCACCATAGTTTGTTATGAACCAGCCACACCATATCATGGCTCTCCCTAACTAACTTGACTCAGTTAGTTAGGGATGACTCACTCAAACCATTGTGACTCAGTTAACCTCACTCAGTTTAACCTTGGTTAACTCACACTATAAAACCAAATTTCACTCACATTTCTGAAAAAAGACTCATTTTCTCACATTCACTTCAGAATTCTCCTCTCACTCTCTCTGATTTTGCTCATCTTCTTCTCCACGATTTCAACTCCATTGTGCTTCCATTAATCATTGCTTGGTGTGGTTGAATCAAGAGCAACAAGAACAACTCCATTTCTGCAAGTTCAGCATCATTGCAAGCTTCAACATCCTTCATCTATTTACGAATCCATAGCATTTATTTTGCTAAGTTTGAAGATCTAGAAGCTCAGCATATCAAGCTTTCCTCTGGTTTTTCTCAACATCTCCAATTGCTCCACATTTTCAGGTTTCATCATTCAACTTTGCTTCAGTTGATTTTCATTAATTTTAGCTTGTTTTTGTTAATTTAAGCTTGATAGAAGCTCTGCTTACTCCGGCTAGTTGATAGAGCTTCTTAGAAGCCTAGATCCAAAACTTAGGGCATGATTTAATCTCCTCTGTTCTCTATGTGTGTGCTTGGTATGTGAAAAACAATTGTGAATTCTTAATCTACGTGAGCTCAGCTTCATTTTGGTATAATATTTGTGCATTTCTGGAACATGTGAGAGTTGCAGACGGTGGTGCATGGCCGGAGAAGGTGACCGGAGGTCCCTCTCCGGCCGGTGATCATGTGTTAGGGTTTGGTTTGCAGTTTTAATCGTGACCGTGGATTTACTTGCATCGTGTGGTGTAGGATTGGCCAACGCATTAAAAAAGGTGTGCACCTCACGTGCTCCATTTCTGATTTCACTTAAACAAAATGTGGCGCAGTGCATGTTAGTAATTGTGTTCCCTCACGTGTGTGCATTGATCTTGCTTACTTTGACTTGTTTGTTGACCTGACTCAATCCGATGGTGATCATTGTTTGACTTTATTTGACTGAAAGTGCATGTTTGCTATTGTGTTCCACGCGCAAATGGACCCTGAAACCTTTGCTATTCACACCTAACATTTAAAGGCCCAGACCAATTTGAACATGGAATCTGCTATGCATGCACCCCCTACTTGTTTCTATTTCTTTTGATTTTCTTCATTTTATGCACGTTTCAATTTTAATTTTTTAAAATACAAAACAACATTATAAAATTCCACAAAAATTCATGAGTATCACTAAAACATTTAGGAAATTTTCCATGATTTTATTTCTTGATTTTATGACCTTTTTACCCCTGGTCCATAATTTTCTTTGAATTTCCATTTAGATGCATTCTAAGCATGATGCATGAATTTGTTTAATTTTGTTCTTGCTCATTACCAACTGTTTTGACATGATTCTTTTTGCATTGATTCACTAATACATTGAAGCATGTTAGATGATTTTTGTTTGATTTTTTAGGTCACTTTATGACATGTTTTGATGCCTATATTTGCACCACTTTGCATGATGTTTCAATTTGACCTAATTGCTTTGTTTGAAGTCATGTTGCTCTGAATTTTTACATGCTATCTTGATGTATGATGCATTTCTGACCTAGGCATTCCAATAATATGCTGGCATAATTTTCATGAATCCATTTGGTCTTTGTTTGATGCATTACATTGGAAGTATAATCCATGGCATGTCATTACAACTTTAGTGCATGTTTACATGAATTCTTTTGTGCACATTTGTATGAGCATTTGCATATGTTATGAGCCATTCATATGATATTATAGGTCTTTGATACATATTATAGGTCATCTTTACATGTTCATTTCAATTTGAACTTTGTGCATCATTAACATGTATTGTTTGCACTTTCTTTTTGAACTTTCATTTCAATTCTTCTTATATTACTTCTTGAATGTCTTGAAGTTGATTCATAAATACTTTTGAGATGTTTATAAACCATTTTCCATTTCATTTCAATTCTGATCCATGGATTACATGTTCCATTTGTGCATATTTCTTCTTTTCTCTTTCATCTTTCATTCTTCCTTTTCTTATGATATCATGTTCTAATGTCATGGAGGATGTTTGTTGTCTATCCACTTGAGTTTGATTGATAATGACCATTTGTTCTCATATGATGTACATTCTGGTTGTGGCTCTAGGATTTGGTTTCTCATTTAATTCTTTTGAGTTTTATGGTGCATTACATGTTCTTTTACTTCTTATACTTCTTATACATGTTTACTAACCATGTAGGGGCTTTGGTAAGTTTCAATTGAGTGTGGATAAGGAATCCACATTCAACTTCTATCCTTTCTCTTTTACAATTCCATGTTATGTTTTGTTAAGCACTTATGTGCTTTCTTTTAATAACTCATCACTTTCCCTTTGTGAATTACAATTCATCTTCTACTTTAGAAGTGAATTGTTTAATTCATTCTTTCTTTAGACTTTAGGTTGAAACCTCACAAACCTTTAGGATCACTCCCTTTAATCTTCAATTAGGATTGAGTCTTAGTCCATATAGGTTTTACTTTTTCTCCTCTCTTGAGTCTCTCTTCTCATCTCTTAAAGAAAATTCAAAATATCTAATGAAGATAGGCATTTATTGCATTTAGGCCTTTCATATAAAGAAAAGATTATAAGGGGTCTTCTCTTATGATCTTAGAATGTGTAGCATATAGCCCTTCTTGGGTCAATGTGTTAAACATTTGATCTTGTATGAGGGACCTAAATGCAATACTTGTTGAAGGTACAAATAATAAAAAGCACTTCTTCATTTCTTAATCAACAAAAAACACTTAATAAACACAAGTATGCTAGTGTGTTTGAACCTTGACAACTGGAACTAAGTGTGGGGGTCTTCTTCACCCTTAGTGTGCTTTCTTACTCATTCCATCTTGGAATGTGAGAATGTACACATTCCAATGACTAAGATTCAGATGCACTATCATATGCAAACAAATGAAAAAATTCTTAAAAGACAAAAACAAACAATAACGTCTTTCCTTCGGGAATTCTTTTCTCACCTCATTCACTCTTAGCGTACGAACGCGCTTCTACTCGTTCTCTTGCAAGATGGTAACGCACTCGGACCAGCGAGCCTGCAACACCTGAGCTAGGACGTTAGCCGTTCCCTAAAATGCAAACAATCCATCCCTAGTGAGGGGAACTACGTCGCTCTGATTCTCATGCTCCCGATGAGATACGTAGGCAGTGGGGTAGGGCCCATGCGAGCACTTCTTTTATTTTCCCTACATTTGTTTCCCGTTCCTTTTCTTTTCTTTCTCCTTTCTTTCTTTCAGTTCCTTTTCCAGTATCCTTTCTTTACACCCTTTGATCGAGACAAGCAAGCGTGGATCCCATCGGGTACGATGGACGCGTGGGGGTGCTAATACCTTCCCCGCGCGTAACCGACTCCCGAACCCATTTCTTTTGGTCGTAAGACCATGCTCTATCCTTTCCTTCAGGTTTATGCGGTGTTTCCTTTCCCTCTCTTGGGATAAATACACATTGCTGGCGACTCTGTTCGGTGCCACTTTCGCGTTTGTACCAGGATGAAAATCCCGGGAGCGACAGCTGGCGACTCTGCTGGGGACAGGTTGACCTATTGCTGGTCCATCCTAAGCGAGTCAATCCTAGCGCTTGTTTGCTTTTCTTTCATTGGGTGTTTTCTGTTGTGCTTTATTTTGCTGTTTATTTACTTTACAGTATTTACTGCATTTTAGCATTACATATCATATATTATATTGTGCTGCACTGTTTTGTCTGTTTGGCGGGATGGGATTTCTGAGAGATAAGCCCATTACACAGGCTTGAGTATACACTTAGAATTAGAGTGGAGAGTAGTGGGACCTACGTGCCGTTTGGAGTGCGTTGGGTGTTCACGAAATTCACAGCTAGACGAGGCTATCTTGGGACACGTCGTGGCATGCGCATCTTGCGTATTCCAGGATGTAGATCTAGAGAGCTGTCGACTCTAGTGACCGATCATGAGGACCTTAGTGGAAATATCCCTCTTTAGTGGTGACAATGGCAGACCACATTCTGTGGCAAACCCATTCGCACCCGAGGGCCCACTTTGGAACTTGCATAGGATGACTTTTATTTTCTAAGGGGAGTCAGTGGACGACCTCTTTGATTGGCATAGCATTGTATCCTACGGGCTGAATGTGCTATAGCTTCTCAAACCTCCGAAGCTGACAAGCCTTATTTTCTAAGAACCACATGTGAGTATGGGCGGGATGTTTACAGGTTTGCAGGAAACCCAGCCTCCTACCTACCTTACTTGTGATTCTATGATGATTTCAGACATTGTATCCTATGACAGTGATTTAAGTGTTCATCTCAGATATTGCCAGATTCAGTACAGAGACACAGTGCACACAGTTCAATACAGACACCGACACTTGATTACCTGATCACGTGCCCTTTTGCATTGCATTATCATATCATAACAGTTATGTTTGTCATTTTCAGGTGCATAATACATTTCTGATTCCAATCCATGGGTTCAACAGAGATCGTTGCCGAGAGAAAGAACAATGTGTCTTACAAGTTTCCAGATCCTGTCTTGGATTCATTGCTCAAAGTTATAGATATGGCTGGTCCGGGTATTCTTGATAGGTTTCAGAAAAGCTACGGGAATTTGGTTGGGATGGTCCGTACAATCACCAAGTATGAACATGATGCTTTGCACACTCTGCTGCAGTTCTACGAGCCTTCGTTGAGGTGCTTTCTTTTTTCAGATTACATTTTGATGCCAACACTGGAAGAATTCTCATTTATTTTGGGAATTCCGATCACGTCGGCAATACCATTCTTCTCTGGTAGTTCTCCCAGCGTAAAAGAAGTTGCTGCTGCTTTACAAATGGATCAGGCAGTGATAAAGAGTGGTGTGAGCAGTAAAAATGGAGTTAGCGGATTTCATTTAGAATTTCTGTCTGGACAGGCCCAAGAGGCTGCAAGTGCTAAAAATTGGACGGTTTACAATTCCATTCTGGCTCTCTGCATATATGGCCTAGTTTTCTTTCCCAATCAGCAAGACTTTGTGGATATGCAAGCGACAAGAGTTTTCGTTCTTAAAAATCCAGTCCCTACTTTGTTAGGAGATTTTTATCATTCCGTGCACTATAAGAATGAGAAAAGGAGGGGAGGATCTGTTAGTTGTTGTACTCCACTGCTGAGTCATTGGTATTTCAAACATTTGCCTCAGACAGGTGCCTTTGTGGAAACCAAAGATGTGGCGAAATGGTCTAAATGATTGATGGGTTTAACTGCTGATAACATTGTATGGTTTGACCACCGGTTATTGAGAATAGAGCTTGTCACAAGATGCGGAAATTTTCCAAATGTGCCTTTGATTGGCAGAAAAGGAGGGATCAATTATAATCCAGTTTTGGCCATCCGACAGTTTGGGTATGCTTCCAGGGATCCTCCTACAGAGCAAGATGTGGAAGAATCTTTATTCTTTACAGGAACTAAAGATGCGAAGGTGGTAGAAGTAGTGAATGCTTGGAAAGATAAGCACAAAATTGGAAAAGCAGTTTTCGGGAAAGGAGATTGTAGGTCTTATCCTGAATATGACAGGTGGATTGAGACGAAAGTAAAGGAATTGCTTTTACCCTTTTCAAGGGGACCTCTTTTATGTTCAGTACAGCCAGAACAACCCACTATGGTGGCTATTGAAGAATGTGAGAAGTGGAAGAAAATGGTCAGAGAGTTGCAGATAGAGAATTCTGGAATGAGCAGATGTCTTCAGAAAGCTCTAGCTGACAACAAAGAGTTGGAAAAGAGAGCCTTGAAAGCGGAAAAAACCTTGGCTGACAAAGAGGAAGATTTTGATGACCGAGCTCGGTACTTTCGGAAACTTACTTTGGGAGCAGATGACACTAGTCAGGCTCACAAGATTACAAAACAGGCTTTAGCCCGAAGCAAGGATTCATTAGCTCAACTTCGTCAAGCTTGGGATGAAGTCAGAATTGAAAATGCCGAGTTAAAGGATCAGTCGAAGACTAAAGACGAGGAGCTTAAAAAGGCACATGAGCAGAGGAGAAAGTATCGGGAAAGTCTCGATAAAAGTCAAGAACAGTTAGAAGAAGTTAGAAGCCAGTTGAAGAATACCAAGAAAGAGCTTGAAGAAGCCATGATAGAAAGAGAGATACTCAAGACGCAAGCTGGCATAAAGAGACACAAAGGAGTGCATGATGACGAAGCTCTTATGCTGCATATGGGTTCTTTAACTGAAGCTCTTGAAAAAAGGGATGTCTTGATCAAAGAAATGATTGAAAAGCCGAATCACCAGCGTACCCGTATACTTTTTGAGGAAATCAAGTATTCAAGTGATAGGCTGAAGGATGTGGAATTGTCAGACTGATGTTCTTTTCCTTATATTTTGTTGTTAATGGTTACCATCAGGCTTGTTGATGGATCCATTTTTCCTTGTATTGCATTTGCGGTTGAACCTTTCTTAAATGTACTTGAATACTTCGTTGAATGAGTATGAGCAGTTTTATTCAGAATTATTCCTTATCAGATAGCTGCACACAAGCACATGACCACGACACGTCTCTTTATATCACAATTTCTGGTCTTCAGATTTCTGTGGTTGGATTGGAATCAGGGTATAAAGCACCTCGGAAATGACAAACATGGCATTGCATGGCATTGCATATCATTTTGCATTTTTGTTACTTGCTTTTCAGGTACTCGTTGCAGGGACTCTAACCTTTATTTGGTTTCAGGCAGTATAACGGAGAGTCATATTCACCGATATTCGACGCGAAGGAATCAAGTAAGAATCATGGATCAAGTGCAAAGTGATTTGGCTGAAATGAGGGCGCGTATGGACCAGTTCATGACCCTCATGACTGGCATGGCGCAAAATCAGGAGAGATTGAGGCTTCTGGTAGAGCGTCCAGATAATGGGCCCGAAGGTGATCAGCATGACAATTCACAGGGACATGGCATCCCTCCTCCCGGTGGCAACCCTCCTCCTGGTGGTAACAATCGGGGTAATGGAAATGGTAGGCATGCTGGTGTTACTCTTGAAGATACCCTGGAGGACCAATTTACTCTGCTGGATGCTGATGTGGGTAATCAAGGTGATCGAAGGTATGATGAGTTAGCAGAAAAGATCAGGGCCATGGAATGCAAGAACTCTATGGGTATTGATGTTACTAGCTTGGGGCTGGTCCCAGGAGTCAGAATTCCCCCTAAATTCAAACCTCCCACTTTTGATAAGTATCATGGCAATGCGTGTCCCCAAACGCATCTTCAAGCTTACTTTGGGAAGATTTCAGCCCATACGGATGACGAGAAGCTATGGATGCACTATTTTCAGGACAGTCTGGCTGGGGCGTCCTTGACCTGGTACATGAAGCTGAATAGAGCTGCTGTGAAGAATTGGAAAGATCTGGCAGAAGCGTTCCTGAAGCAATACCAGTATAATATTGACATGGCGCCCAACCGCACTCAATTGCAGGGGTTGTCACAAAATGCCAAGGAGAGTTTCAAAGAATATGCACAGAGGTGGAGGGAAATGGCTGCCCAGGTTCAACCTCCCTTGTCAGACAGAGAAATGGCATATATGTTCATGGGCACCTTGCAAGGGGCCTATCTCGACAGATTAGCTGCT
The DNA here is from genome assembly GCA_022829125.1 of Lathyrus tuberosus. Taxonomy (NCBI): domain Eukaryota; kingdom Viridiplantae; phylum Streptophyta; class Magnoliopsida; order Fabales; family Fabaceae; genus Lathyrus; species Lathyrus tuberosus. The sequence continues at coordinate 7,790,254 of JALAZF010000060.1, read as the reverse complement.
TGTCCGTCAACTGGATTTGCTGATATTGTGATTGCGGGAGAAAGAATAGAAAGTCTGTTAAAGCTTGGAAAGATCCAGGATGTGAGTGGGGCTGGCTCTTCGGGGACGAAGAAACCGTTTGCTAGTAACCAGAAAAGAAGAGAAGGTGATACGAATGTTGTGTTTAGAGGACGAGGCAGAGGGCGTTCTCAAGCTTATTATCAGGTAGATGCTGTAACAATCCCCACACCGTCTGTTCAGAAACAACAACCCCAACAACAAGTTCAACAGCAACAACCTTTTTTCCAACAAAGGTCTAGACAGAGGGATCGTAAGATGGATCCTCTCCCTATGACTTATGCCGCGCTGTTGCCCCGACTACTCGAGTTAAAGTTGGTAGAACTCCGTACTATGAAAGCTCCAGTTGCTGGAAACCTGCCACCTAACTTCGATGCTAATGCTCGTTGTGAGTTCCACTCAGGTGCTCAGGGACACTCCATTGAAAAATGTTGGGCTTTCCATCATAAAGTACAAGATTTGATTGATGCTAAAGCCATCAATTTCTCTCCCGCTCCTAATATTACTTAGCATCCCATGCCTGATCATAGTGCAGCAAATGTGTACGCTATTGAAGATGGGAGGAGATTGAATTTGGTGTTAGACGTTCATCAAGTGAAAACTTCTTTGTTGGTTGTAAAAGATCGTTTATTGAAGGGACAGGTGTTCCCGGGCTGTAATCAAGATTGCTCTGAGTGTATGAATCAGGAGAACGGCTGTGATAAGTTGAAGATGGGTTTACAGAATCTGATCGATGAAGGATGTCTACAGTTCGACAGAGTCGTGAAAGACACTGATGAGATATCAACCGTGACCATCTATTACACCCCCGCTGAAATTCAAATGCCGGTCAATGCAGTTCCCGTGGCGAGTGTTGCGCCAGAAGGGCCCAGTCCTGTCACTATCACGGTGCCAGGACCAATTCCGTTCACATCTACGAAAGCTATCCCATGGCACTATGGGGCAGATGTATATTACGAAGGTAAAAAGCAGGAAGTTGAATCATCAATCAGCCCAAATATTGATGACGTAGGGGGTGTAGGGGGCTTTACAAGGAGTGGAAGGTTGTTCGCTCCCCAAACCTTGAGAAGTGATAAGGAGGTAGAAGCTGCAGCAAAGGCTAAGGGTAAACAGGTGGTTGAAAGTGCGCCTACACCTGAAGCAGAGACAAAGATTACTTTTGATAAGGAAATGGAAGAATTTATGAAGATAATCAAGAAAAGTGATTATAAGATCGTGGACCAACTGAATCAGACCCCTTCAAAGATTTCAATCTTGTCACTATTGATGTGCTCTGATGCGCACCGGCAGGCGTTGTTGAAAGTGTTGAAGAGTGCGTACGTGCCACAAGAAATTACTGTTAATCAGCTCGAGGGCGTAATCTCCAATGTTAATGTTAGCCATGGCTTGGGCTTTACAAGTAGAGATTTGACGGTTGAAGGAAGAAACCACAATAAGGCTTTGCATATCACGATGGAGTGTAAGGGCGCAGTGTTATCTCATGTACTGGTAGACACTGGTTCATCACTCAATGTCTTGCCCAAGAAGGCATTAATGAAGCTGGAAGTTGATGGTTTGATCTTAAGGCCTAGTGAATTGGTGGTCAGAGCATTCGATGGGACCAGACGATCTGTGTTTGGTGAGGTGGAATTGCCCGTACAAATTGGACCACAGGTATTCAAATCCACGTTCCATGTAATGGACATACAACCTGCATATAGCTGCCTATTGGGACGTCCTTGGATTCACGGAGCCGGGGCTGTTACTTCTACTCTACATCAAAAGCTGAAGTATGAGTTTGAAGGGCAGGTTGTGACAGTGTGTGGGGAAGAAGACATCTTTGTGAGTCACTTGTCCACGTTCAAGTACATTGAAATGGATGGGGAAATTCATGAGATGCTGTGCCAATCATTTGAAGCAGTCAACATTGACGATGCACCTGAGTCTTCTTCTGTACCAGTTGGGGCTGGTACCTCCATTTCATCTTACAAACAAGCTGTCGAAGTCGTCAGGGCAGGCAACGCCCAAGGTTGGGGCAGGTTGATAGAGACCCCAATGAAGGAAGACAAATTTGGTATTGGTTATCATCCCTCTACAACTTCAGATGCGGGGAGCAGGGGACCCATTACTTTCAATAGTGGGGGAATTATCTACATGGACCAGTCTTGTGCAGCCACAGAGGATAGTGTTGACAGTGATTGTGACCTGGACAACTGGGTACGCCCTCATGTTCCGGGACAACAAGTGCAGAACTGGTTCGTTGAAGAAGTCATCCGGGTTACTCTTCAGACAGAGTAATTTTTCTTTGTTTTTTCTAACCATAATGCATGTCAAAATCTTGCGCTCTGCCCAAGGCGTATAGATTCATTTGTAGGGCCACCATGGTTGCATTTGCAATGTTTAATCATTAATAAAGGACGTTTTGCAATCAAATTTTGTTCTCTGTCTTTCAGTTTTTATTTTTGCACAAAAAAAATATAAAATGGCAATGTTTCATTTTCTTTTGTTTTGCTTAAAAATAAATTCTAAAATAAGGCATGAACCCGTTCATGCAGACTTGATCCTCCGGATACCACTGATAACGATTTTGATATGGCCATGTATGACTTTGACAATCCGATTTATCAAGCCGAAGAAGGGGATGAGAAAGATTGTGAACTTTCTGAAGAACTGGCCAGATTGTTGAAACAAGAGGAAAGGGTCATCCAGCCTCATCAGGAGACTGTAGAAATCATCAATATTGGTACCAAGGACGCCAAGAAAGAGATCAGGATTGGTGCCAGCTTGCAAGCAGATGTGAAGCAAACTTTGACGGAAATGTTGCGCGAGTATGTTGACATCTTCGCCTGGTCGTATCAAGACATGCCGGGGTTGGATACGGATATTGTAGTGCACAGGCTGCCATTAAGAGAAGAATGTCCGCCAGTCAAGCAGAAACTTCGTCGGACTCACCCCGACATGGCTTTAAAGATTAAGGAGGAAGTCCAGAAGCAGTGGGATGCTGGGTTTCTTGCTGTGACAAAGTATCCTCCGTGGGTAGCCAACATCGTGCCAGTACCGAAGAAAGATGGAAAAGTGAGAATGTGTGTGGATTATCGAGATCTTAATAAAGCTAGCCCGAAAGATGATTTTCCACTACCTCATATTGATGTGTTGGTCGATAATACAGCTCAGTTTTCAGTATTCTCATTTATGGACGGTTTCTCCGGGTACAACCAGATCAAGATGGCACCTGAAGATATGGAGAAGACCACGTTCATTACTCCGTGGGGTACATATTGTTATAAAGTAATGCCTTTTGGGTTGAAAAACGCAGGGGCAACGTACCAGCGGGCGATGGTGACATTGTTTCATGACTTGATTCATAAGGAGATCGAATGTTATGTAGATGATATGATTGCCAAGTCGAGAACAGAAGAGGAACATCTGGTTAACCTGAAAAAGCTGTTTGAAAGGTTGAGAAAGTTCCGTCTGAGATTAAATCCAAACAAGTGCACGTTTGGGGTACGTTCTGGAAAGTTACTGGGTTTCATTGTGAGCGAAAGAGGAATCGAGGTTGATCCTGCCAAGGTGAAAGCAATACAAGAAATGCCTGAACTGAGAACAGAAAAAGAGGTTCGTGGTTTCTTGGGTAGATTGAACTACATTGCAAGGTTCATATCTCACCTAACAGCCACGTGTGAGCCAATATTTAAATTGTTAAGGAAAGATCAAACGGTCAGGTGGAATGACGATTGCCAATTGGCATTCGATAAGATAAAAGAATACTTGCAGGAACCTCCGATTCTAATGCCTCCAGTTGAAGGGAGACCGCTGATAATGTATCTGACAGTGCTTGAAGGTTCCATGGGTTGTGTTCTCGGTCAACATGACGAGACAGGTAGGAAGGAGCATGCTATTTACTACCTGAGCAAAAAGTTCAATGATTGTGAGTCCCGATACTCAATGCTTGAAAAGACATGCTGTGCGCTTGCATGGGCCGCTAAGCGATTGAGGCAATATATGGTTAGGCACACAACCTTGTTGATTTCAAAAATGGATCCTATCAAGTACATTTTCGAGAAACCAGCATTGACAGGCAGAGTTGCACGGTGGCAAATGGTCTTGACAGAGTATGACATTCAGTATACTTCACAAAAGGCCATCAAAGGAAGTATCTTGTCTGACTATCTTGCTCAACAGCCGATTGATGATTACCAACCCATGAAATTTGATTTCCCTGATGAGGACATCATGTTTCTTAAAGCTAAAGACTGCGAGGAACCACTTCCGGAGGAGGGGCCAGACCCTGAATCCAAATGGAGTCTGATGTTTGATGGGGCTGTCAATATGAATGGGTGCGGAGTTGGAGCAGTTCTTATCACGCCGGAAGGTGTTCATATGCCTTTCACTGCCCGAATAACTTTCGGATGCACCAACAATGAAGCAGAGTACGAAGCTTGTATAATGGGGATCGAGGAGGTGGTTAATCTACGGATTAAAACCCTTGATGTATTCGGTGATTCAGCTTTGGTAATCAATCAAGTGAAAGGGAGTTGGTACACGCACCAAGCAAATCTAGTGCCGTATAGAGATTATACAAGGAGATTGCTGACGTTTTTCACAACAGTGAAACTGTACCATATTCCTCGAGATGAGAATAGGTTCGCTGATGCCTTGGCCACTTTGTCTTCCATGATCAAAGTGCAAGGATGGAACCATGTACCTAAGATTGAGGTATCCCGCCTTGACAGACCAGCATTTGTGTTTGCGGTCGATGCAACGTCTGATGACAAGCCATGGTTTCATGACATTAAGTGTTTCTTGAAAAGTCAAAAGTACCCGCCCGGGGCATCGTCCAAAGACAGGAAGACGTTGAGAAGGTTAGCTGGTAGTTTCTTCTTGAATAAAGATGGCGTGCTGTATAAAAGAAATTTTGACACGGTCCTGCTTAGATGTGTGGATAGACATGAAGCAGACTTGTTAATGATTGAAGTGCACGAAGGCTCTTTCGGTACCCATGCCGGAGGGCAGGCAATGGCTAAAAAGTTGTTAAGGTCGGGATATTATTGGTTGACTATGGAGTCAGATTGTTGCAAATATGCCCGCAAATGCCATAAATGCCAGATCTATGCAGATAAGGTGCATGTGCCTCCAAATCCGTTGAGTATCATGTCGTCGCCTTGGCCGTTTGCCATGTGGGGCATTGATATGATCGGAAAGATTGAGCCTACAGCTTCCAATGGTCATCGTTTCATCTTGGTGGCAATTGATTACTTCACCAAATGGGTTGAAGCCGCATCCTATGCCAATGTTACAAAACAAGTGGTCGCTCGTTTCTTAAAACGGGATATCATTTGCCGATATGGAGTTCCCGAAAGAATCATTACTGATAATGGTTCTAATTTGAATAATAAGATGATGGCTGAGTTATGCCGGGACTTCAAAATCGAACATCACAATTCTTCTCCGTACCGCCCAAAGATGAATGGCGCGGTCGAAGCGGCCAACAAAAATATCAAGAAGATTGTGCAGAAGATGGTTGTCACGTACAAAGATTGGCATGAGATGTTACCATTTGCTTTGCATGGGTATCGAACGTCGGTACGAACGTCCACTGGGGAAACCCCATTCTCACTTGTATATGGTATGGAGGCAGTACTACCAGTTGAAGTGGAGATTCCGTCCCTCAGAGTTATGATGGATGTTAAGCTAGATGAGGCTGAATGGGTACGAGCCAGATTTGATCAGCTGAGCCTTATTGAGGAAAAGCGATTGGCGGCTGTATGTCATGGGCAATTATACCAGCGCAGAATGAAGCAGGCATTTGACCAAAAGGTGCGTCCTCGGGTTTACAAAGTCGGAGATGTGGTACTCAAAAGGATCCTTCCTCCCAATACAGATCACAGAGGCAAATGGACTCCTAACTATGAAGGTCCATTCGTGGTTAAAAAGGTCTTTTCGGGCGGAGCTTTATTGCTTACAACCATGGATGGCGAAGACTTTTCATCCCCTGTCAACTCGGATGTAGTCAAAAAATACTTCGCATGAATAGACCCGCTGGATAATAAAAATAAAAAAAATCCAGGCAAAAAAGGGCATCCCGGCGAACCAAAAACAGAATAAGGTTCGGGCAAAAATTAGGGATATAATTGAAAAAAATTGTACACCCGGTAAGTTGAAAACCCGAAAGGGAAACTTAGGCAAAAAAGGGTATCCTGGTGGATCGAAAACCTGAAAGGGCGGTCCACACAAAAGAGGGATTTAAGCGAATGACTACGGTCTGAGTTATCTGTACCCCATTACCGTTTGAACAACTGACGTTCTGAAGGATAGGAATCGGTCTGATCATTCCTCAGAAGGCAAGGTCGGGGAGTTTTGAAGACATACTGGTCATAACAGAATGGAAACTCAGTGGAAGTCCGTTTTCACATTGCCATTAGGATAGTTCTTTTCTCAATTTTCAGCGATCACCTCTTTCCAGGGATTGCTTCCGGATGTAATTGCCTATTATGGGCTCTCAGTCAATAAATTGAATTTCAATAAAAAGCTTTCTATTTTTGTTTTATTGCTTTGTTTGCAAAAACGTCCTAATTTTTGATAAAACATTGCATTTGAAAACATGGCAGCCTTGCAATAACATGCGCAGAAAAAAAAAAAAAAAACATTTGAAATTACCTTGAATGTTGAATATTCCCGGATGGTGGATTCTAGCCACGCAATATTCGGGGCATGTGGGCATATTCTTTTGTTGCAGGTAGCAGGTGCAGATGATTTTAAGCACAAGACCAGCAATAAATCACCCCACGCAAAAGACTGGGGCAATTATGGGTAAGGAGATCGGCGTTCATCGTTCGGTCGACGATTGTTCATAACGGGTCGATATCAGTGAATTAAGTTCAACTGGGTACCGTTGCATCTTATTAAGTCGATTCTCTTATTCAGTCCTTCCAACGGCTACAAGCTTTTCTATGTCAATAACGGTCACAGGTTCCCCAAAAGAGTGGTCTCGTCGACACCGAAACTGATGGTCATTATCCCCAGCGAAGTCACAAGAGTTTGAAGAGGCTAGATCTTCTGTAAAATCCTCTTATGACATCCTCTTCGGGGACGAATTGTTGTGTTGTCCAAACATGGGGCATGTTTGTTTCCCCAGCATGAAGTGTTGATCATCCCCAGTAGAGTTTGAGGACAGTTGGTCTTCTATAAAATCCTCTCAAAAGGCATTCCCCAGCACGAGACGTTTTAAAGCAGTTTCCGCCAGCAGAGTTTGTTATAAGCTCGTCATCCCTAACGGAATTGTCTAAAGGGAAGCTCGCCTAACATGGGGCATTGTGGTACTTATCCTAAGCTTGACAGTCATATTCTTCAGCAGAATACTGTGGATTTGCTTTGGGTTTCCCCAACAGATCTCTAAGGACTATTTCCTAGCAAGTTGCAGGGGAATGTTCTAACCAGGATTCGGATATCCCTGTCAAAGTAGCCCTGGTCCCCAGCAAGTTTGTGTCTCTGGTAATGATCCCCCACAGAGGTCAGCATCGAATCTTGTCAGCAATACTCCCCAGCTGAGTTGTTGTTCTCCCCGCAGAGGTTTATAAGATCGGCAGAATCTATTCCTCAACAAGGATGGCACAGTCTTTCCCCAGCCGGGTCAAAAGGTGGATAACCCCTACAAAGGGTCTTGGATTGGATAGATCCCCAAGCAGAGTTTTTTATGACTTCTCTCCCCTAGAAAGACGCCATGCAAAGAAATTCTCATCCCCAGCGGAATCGCTGTGACCAGAATTCATTCCCCCAACAGATGAAGTGATTCCTAGCAGATTTATTATTCTTCAAGTCCAATTTATTTTTGGCAAGCTTGACAATTCGAAGCAGACGGATTGTTCATTCATTCTCTAGTGGAGAGGTTGTCCTTTCAGGAGTCTCCAAAGTCAAATCATTGGTCTTTGCTCCTCAGCAGAGTCAGCATAGATGTCTGACACAGATGCAGAGAGTAATACAATTTTGCAAATTCTAAAAGTCCAACAGTGGATTGGCGAAAAGTCCATCTTCGGGTGGCAAAGCAGCCAAAAGTCCAACAGTGGATTGGCGAAAAGTCCATCTAAGGGTGGCATATTCTAAAAGTCCAACAGTGGATTGGCGAAAAGTCCATCTAAGGGTGGCATATTCTAGAAGTCCAACAGTGGATTGGCAAAAGTCCGTCTTCGGGTGGCAAAAGTCCAACAGTGGATTGGCAAAAGTCCATCTTCGGGTGGCAAAGCAGCTAAAAGTCCAACAGTGGATTGGCAAAAGTCCGTCTTCGGGTGGCAAAAGTCCAACAGTGGATTGGCAAAAGTCCGTCTTCGGGTGGCAAAAGTCCAACAGTGGATTGGCAAAAGTCCATCTTCGGGTGGCACGGAGCTGCAAAGTCCACCAGTAGCGTGGCAGGCCAGTAGTCTTCTGGAGTTGCATAAAAGACATTATTAAAGTCCACCAGCAGTGTGGCAAGCCAGTAGTCGTCTGGCGTCGTTCAAAAGACGTTATCAAAGTCCACCAGTAGCGTGGCAGGCCAGTAGTCTTCTGGAGTTGCATAAAAGACATTATTAAAGTCCACCAGCAGCGTGGCAAGCCAGTAGTCGTCTGGCGTCATTCAAAAGACAGATCTCTCCGACGTTTCATCGAAGATTCAATCCAGCAGTCTCGTTGGGTTTATATCCCTTTTATTCTTCATCATCCAGAGCAAATTTTTGGTTATATTTGGTATTCAATCACTATATACCTTGAAAGTCCGAAAGCAATTGCTTTCAGGCATTCAGGTCTACAGCGCTTGAATAGGGGCAGCTGTAATACCCCAAAATTTGCTCTCCCCTTTTGGCATCATAGCATGGCATTATCATTTATCATATCATATCCATCTCATTAACATTACATTGCATTTAACATAGAAAAATGAAGCATAGCATCCTTCTTACCATCAGGGCATGTGATCAGGTGGAAGGTGGACAATCAAGGAATCATTCAAAGCACAAAAGGTCAATCAAGTGCCCTCAAGGCAAGCCAAGAGGTCTTTCATGTCTCATACCATCTCAATTGATCATCCACAACCTCAAGGATAAGAGATACAATGGGAGATTGAAGCATTACATCTTTCACTATGCAAGAGGTTCAAAAACTGAAGGAAAACCCTCAAAAGAGATAGCTCATTGATTCAAAATCATCCTCAAGTGGCATTTCTCATCATCCTTTAAGAGGATACACAACATACTCTGAGGAATTTGAAATTGAAGACTGCACATTTTTCTCCTAGGAGGTGGGCACCAAAACTAGGGTTTCCCATTAAATCAGGGAATCTTTGATTTTTTGAACAAAACTTGATGTCATGGTATTCCATATGTCCTTAAGTGTATGTATGTGGAAAATTGCATCTCAATTGGTTTTAGAAGTGGTTCAATTGGAAGAAAGATCAAGAATCAGAGAAATTGGGGCAAAGTCAAATAATCAGAGGAAAAAGTCAACTCTTGACTTTTTGAGCCCAAAATCATGAAATTCATGTTACATATGTCCAATGTACAAAATTTGGTCAAGAAACTCCAAAGGAATCATGAAAAAATCAAGATGTGGAAAGTTGCCATTTTTGGGTGAAGTAGGGTTACTAAAAATAGTAAGTTTTGGCCATTTTGCATCAGAGTTTGAACCAAGGCCATTTAAAATTGAAGCACCAAATGAAAATTCCACTCGGCCACAACAAAAGATCTTGTTTTAAGCTTCAAATCCATGTGTGGAACATCTCCATTGGATAAAAATTGAGTGAGATATGATTGATCAAAGTTTGAGCAAAGTAGGTTCAAAACTAGGTCATGACCAAGATTTTCAGGGCACGCGCGCAGTCATTTTAACAAACAGTTGGTGTGCCATATATTCGCCTATTTTTCTCATGGTTAAAGGCCTCAAATGAAAAACTTTTCAACATCAAAGTTGTTCCTTGTAGTGTCATCTTCAATACTCATGTTGGACAAAATTCCATTTGATCAAGTTATAGTGGAGATATATTGGTTCAAAGTCATGTTGATTGTGCTGAAATTTTGTGTGCCAAGTTGCCATGCCATGACTTGCTTGCCACGCCCCATAACCAGTTCCCAAACTTGTGTATTCCAAGTCATTTTTCAACCTCTTCCAAGCCTTATTTCAATTCATTTTTCATACCAAGCATGTCCTCTTACATTCTCTCTTTCAAATGAATCCAAAAACTCACCAAACCAATCATTGAGTAGAGAGGAAAACATCATCAAATCACCATATCTCCATTGTTCTCAACTGTCATAAAAAATCAGAAACAGAACCAATGTTGTTGATGTTGTGGTTACAAGATTGCACGTGCATTATTCATACCAGCTATCCATTGCCTTTTTAAACCAAACACATTTCATACACACCATAGCACGTGCCTCATTATGCATGAAAGTAGAAATAACAAGCTTGCTGAACAAGTTTTGTGATACAACAGCCTTTCCATTCAATTCATTTCACCTCCACCATAGTTTGTTATGAACCAGCCACACCATATCATGGCTCTCCCTAACTAACTTGACTCAGTTAGTTAGGGATGACTCACTCAAACCATTGTGACTCAGTTAACCTCACTCAGTTTAACCTTGGTTAACTCACACTATAAAACCAAATTTCACTCACATTTCTGAAAAAAGACTCATTTTCTCACATTCACTTCAGAATTCTCCTCTCACTCTCTCTGATTTTGCTCATCTTCTTCTCCACGATTTCAACTCCATTGTGCTTCCATTAATCATTGCTTGGTGTGGTTGAATCAAGAGCAACAAGAACAACTCCATTTCTGCAAGTTCAGCATCATTGCAAGCTTCAACATCCTTCATCTATTTACGAATCCATAGCATTTATTTTGCTAAGTTTGAAGATCTAGAAGCTCAGCATATCAAGCTTTCCTCTGGTTTTTCTCAACATCTCCAATTGCTCCACATTTTCAGGTTTCATCATTCAACTTTGCTTCAGTTGATTTTCATTAATTTTAGCTTGTTTTTGTTAATTTAAGCTTGATAGAAGCTCTGCTTACTCCGGCTAGTTGATAGAGCTTCTTAGAAGCCTAGATCCAAAACTTAGGGCATGATTTAATCTCCTCTGTTCTCTATGTGTGTGCTTGGTATGTGAAAAACAATTGTGAATTCTTAATCTACGTGAGCTCAGCTTCATTTTGGTATAATATTTGTGCATTTCTGGAACATGTGAGAGTTGCAGACGGTGGTGCATGGCCGGAGAAGGTGACCGGAGGTCCCTCTCCGGCCGGTGATCATGTGTTAGGGTTTGGTTTGCAGTTTTAATCGTGACCGTGGATTTACTTGCATCGTGTGGTGTAGGATTGGCCAACGCATTAAAAAAGGTGTGCACCTCACGTGCTCCATTTCTGATTTCACTTAAACAAAATGTGGCGCAGTGCATGTTAGTAATTGTGTTCCCTCACGTGTGTGCATTGATCTTGCTTACTTTGACTTGTTTGTTGACCTGACTCAATCCGATGGTGATCATTGTTTGACTTTATTTGACTGAAAGTGCATGTTTGCTATTGTGTTCCACGCGCAAATGGACCCTGAAACCTTTGCTATTCACACCTAACATTTAAAGGCCCAGACCAATTTGAACATGGAATCTGCTATGCATGCACCCCCTACTTGTTTCTATTTCTTTTGATTTTCTTCATTTTATGCACGTTTCAATTTTAATTTTTTAAAATACAAAACAACATTATAAAATTCCACAAAAATTCATGAGTATCACTAAAACATTTAGGAAATTTTCCATGATTTTATTTCTTGATTTTATGACCTTTTTACCCCTGGTCCATAATTTTCTTTGAATTTCCATTTAGATGCATTCTAAGCATGATGCATGAATTTGTTTAATTTTGTTCTTGCTCATTACCAACTGTTTTGACATGATTCTTTTTGCATTGATTCACTAATACATTGAAGCATGTTAGATGATTTTTGTTTGATTTTTTAGGTCACTTTATGACATGTTTTGATGCCTATATTTGCACCACTTTGCATGATGTTTCAATTTGACCTAATTGCTTTGTTTGAAGTCATGTTGCTCTGAATTTTTACATGCTATCTTGATGTATGATGCATTTCTGACCTAGGCATTCCAATAATATGCTGGCATAATTTTCATGAATCCATTTGGTCTTTGTTTGATGCATTACATTGGAAGTATAATCCATGGCATGTCATTACAACTTTAGTGCATGTTTACATGAATTCTTTTGTGCACATTTGTATGAGCATTTGCATATGTTATGAGCCATTCATATGATATTATAGGTCTTTGATACATATTATAGGTCATCTTTACATGTTCATTTCAATTTGAACTTTGTGCATCATTAACATGTATTGTTTGCACTTTCTTTTTGAACTTTCATTTCAATTCTTCTTATATTACTTCTTGAATGTCTTGAAGTTGATTCATAAATACTTTTGAGATGTTTATAAACCATTTTCCATTTCATTTCAATTCTGATCCATGGATTACATGTTCCATTTGTGCATATTTCTTCTTTTCTCTTTCATCTTTCATTCTTCCTTTTCTTATGATATCATGTTCTAATGTCATGGAGGATGTTTGTTGTCTATCCACTTGAGTTTGATTGATAATGACCATTTGTTCTCATATGATGTACATTCTGGTTGTGGCTCTAGGATTTGGTTTCTCATTTAATTCTTTTGAGTTTTATGGTGCATTACATGTTCTTTTACTTCTTATACTTCTTATACATGTTTACTAACCATGTAGGGGCTTTGGTAAGTTTCAATTGAGTGTGGATAAGGAATCCACATTCAACTTCTATCCTTTCTCTTTTACAATTCCATGTTATGTTTTGTTAAGCACTTATGTGCTTTCTTTTAATAACTCATCACTTTCCCTTTGTGAATTACAATTCATCTTCTACTTTAGAAGTGAATTGTTTAATTCATTCTTTCTTTAGACTTTAGGTTGAAACCTCACAAACCTTTAGGATCACTCCCTTTAATCTTCAATTAGGATTGAGTCTTAGTCCATATAGGTTTTACTTTTTCTCCTCTCTTGAGTCTCTCTTCTCATCTCTTAAAGAAAATTCAAAATATCTAATGAAGATAGGCATTTATTGCATTTAGGCCTTTCATATAAAGAAAAGATTATAAGGGGTCTTCTCTTATGATCTTAGAATGTGTAGCATATAGCCCTTCTTGGGTCAATGTGTTAAACATTTGATCTTGTATGAGGGACCTAAATGCAATACTTGTTGAAGGTACAAATAATAAAAAGCACTTCTTCATTTCTTAATCAACAAAAAACACTTAATAAACACAAGTATGCTAGTGTGTTTGAACCTTGACAACTGGAACTAAGTGTGGGGGTCTTCTTCACCCTTAGTGTGCTTTCTTACTCATTCCATCTTGGAATGTGAGAATGTACACATTCCAATGACTAAGATTCAGATGCACTATCATATGCAAACAAATGAAAAAACTCTTAAAAGACAAAAACAAACAATAACGTCTTTCCTTCAGGAATTCTTTTCTCACCTCATTCACTCTTAGCGTACGAACGCGCTTCTACTCGTTCTCTTGCAAGATGGTAACGCACTCGGACCAGCGAGCCTGCAACACCTGAGCTAGGACGTTAGCCGTTCCCTAAAATGCAAACAATCCATCCCTAGTGAGGGGAACTACGTCGCTCTGATTCTCATGCTCCCGATGAGATACGTAGGCAGTGGGGTAGGGCCCATGCGAGCACTTCTTTTATTTTCCCTACATTTGTTTCCCGTTCCTTTTCTTTTCTTTCTCCTTTCTTTCTTTCAGTTCCTTTTCCAGTATCCTTTCTTTACACCCTTTGATCGAGACAAGCAAGCGTGGATCCCATCGGGTACGATGGACGCGTGGGGGTGCTAATACCTTCCCCGCGCGTAACCGACTCCCGAACCCATTTCTTTTGGTCGTAAGACCATGCTCTATCCTTTCCTTCAGGTTTATGCGGTGTTTCCTTTCCCTCTCTTGGGATAAATACACATTGCTGGCGACTCTGTTCGGTGCCACTTTCGCGTTTGTACCAGGATGAAAATCCCGGGAGCGACACGATGCTCTGCACTCCAAAAGGAGTTGCTTGAAAAGAAAATGAAAGAGTGCACCATAAGAAAAGAATAGAAAGGAAAAGAAAGGTTTGAATTGAATTGTTATGAGGTGTCTAGGTGGGTTATTGGCATGTTCTTCATTGTTGAAAATTTTTGTTAACCACTTTGTTTCATTGGCCGTTTACAAATATCCCTTTCTTGTTAAACCTTGCCTTGTTACAACCTTTAGAAGCCCTTAAGAGATCTCTGTTTCCTTGGTTTTCTTGTTGAATTGGTTTGATGAATGCATGAATTGTTCTGGATGCTGACACTTTTGCTATGAGTGTGTTTTGTCCCTTGTATATATTGAGCTAGGCTCATTTGAATAAATTAGGTGATTCCAATTTGAACATTTGTTTGCTTATGATTTGTGCTTGTTATTTATGTTTAGAAGTTTGTTCATTTACATATTTTCATTCTTAGTAAGGCCGAGCGGTACTTGCGTGCGTGTTTATTTGGTTTGAACCATTACTTTTTGTTGGTGTTTGTTTCCGGTTTTCCGCTTGCTTCTATTCTATTTTATCTTCGTTTGAGGACAAACAAAGAAACAAGTTGGGGAGAGTTGTTAGGTGCTAAAAAGTTAATATTTAGATTAGTTTTTAGCACCTTTTTGTGAGCTTTATTTGTAAATCCAAGCCTTTTCCCATTGTTTCCGTTTTATAACCGTTTTCTAGTTAATTCCATTATTTGACTTATCTATTTAACTTTAGTGTTTTTATTGCAGATTTTTGCATAAAAGGGTGAAGAATGGAGCTATGAAGGCCCCACAAAAATAGTTTTGCAAAATATTCATTTTTGGAGCATGCTTTGAGCGCGCTCCCAGCGCGAGGATGGAAGTAGTTACAGAAGCTTGCGCGTTCAACGGGCTCCTTAGCGCGCTCAGCGCGCTTTTAGGCGGTTTATCTTTTAAGTGGAGCCCGCTCAGCGGGCGACTGCGCGCTCCGCGAAACTCAGCCCCTTTATAAGTTGTTTTGATCAGAATTTTGAGGCTCTCTCTATTGCATTCTTAGATAAAAGTATATTATACACTGTAGCACTTCATCTTTGGAAGATTGAAAGCATCATTTTGTCGATAACATCGTCGTTGATGCTCGATTCTCTTCTCCTGATTCTTGTTGATCAAGCTACCATGAATATGTGTAGCTAAGTTCTCTTTTGTGTCAAGGTTAGATGTAGGTAAACCTTTCCTTTGTATGTATATGGATTGATTCTAGTTTGTGAACTCTTAGATGATGAATGTATGGTGAAAAACCTTGTTTCTATGTTTATTCTTTGTGTTGGTTCATGATTGAGAAATATGCTCCAACTCTTTACCTAGGTTTTTCATCCATCAATGTCCATTGGCTAGAGATAGTAATGTGAGTTGATGTTCATAAATATTGAACTTTAATGTTGTCATTTTGATAGTTTGTGTGAGAAATCAACAAAGGATCAAAATGATAAAACTCACAATATGTGTTAGAAATAAACATATTGGGAGGATATGTGATTGAATTTATCATTTAACCGAGTTCATTAGCTTTATCGATTATATATGTGCAAAGTGGTTTGTTGAACCCTAACCTTGACATGCTTTTATAAACCGTTAAAACAATCTTTTTACTGTTTCTAATTAACTTTGAATGCGAACGCTACGAAACCAACCTAAAACCCCTTGTTACTTTAAGGCTTAAAACGTTACGACTGTAGAACGGCTACGATATCACCGAAAATCTCTGTGGAACGATAACTAAAACCCGAACTCTATTTGTATTTCAACACGTGTTCTAATAGGTTTTGGAAAGCTAGGACAAAGAGCTACAAATTTCATGTTGAAGCCAAGAGCTGATTCGGAGTGAAAAATGGTCAAATAATTCGTTGAAGTCAGGACACGAATTCTGCCGTATGGAATATTTAGTTTTGGGATTAGTTTTTTATGTTTTTCGACCTAGTTGGGTTAGAACGGGAATTTGCAATACTTTCCTATACCTAGCAGACAGGCACTACTCATCTTCACCATTCTTTACACTATTCACGAAAAAATGCACGGCTTTGTACGATTACGATGGAGAACTAATGCTCTTGCAGGTGAGGATCCAAATAAGCATCTGAAGAAATTCCACATTATGTGCTCTACACCTTCTGGACCTTCACTAGAGGACCTTGTCAAGCAAATTGCTATAAATAATCTTCAGTTTCAGCAACGAACATATTCTAGTATTCAGTCTTTGCAGACACAGATTTAACAGTTTGCCACTTCTATGAATGTCATGCTGCAAGCTCAAGAATCAAACCAACTACCTTCCCAAACAGTAGTGAATCCAATAGATTTGCCTTCTGAAATTGTTGATGAAGCTTATCTGATTTATTTTCACCTGATTTTCCATCATTGTCTGATAATGATGAGAGTTACTCATGTGATTATTGCACTGACACTAACATTTGCTCTGTTTGTGCTGAGATTGAGGTTGCCTTGCAAGTTAACATTTTTCCTACAGATGAAGTTATAGATGAAGTTGTTTATGCAGCCGAAGATTTTAACATCACGACTGCCCCAACCTCACCATCCATTGAACAACCTCCTCCCTTAGAGCTTAAACCATTTCCTGATAATCTGAAATATGTTTATTTAGAGAGGGATGAAAAGTTTTTTATTATAATTTCTTCTAACCTTGATTTTGATCAAGAAAATAAGCTTTTGCAGATTTGGAAGAAGCATAAGAAGGGAATTGGATGGGTCTTGGTAGACACTCGTAATTTTAGCCCATCGATGAGTATGCATAGGGTCTTAATTAAACATGGAATAAAATTAGTGAGGCAGCCCCTTAATCCTTTGATATCTGATGTTGTGAAAAAGGGTATCACGTTCACGTGCCCATTTGACACTTTTACTTATCGAAGATTCTTTTTTGATCCTGGAATAAAAGGCGAAGGCACTAATAAAAATAGCAAAGTCAATGGATGCTACCCAAAGTTACTCTATGAGATCCCCAATTTGGAAGAGGAGACTGTAGAAGATTTCTCTTTGGGAAAGGCTTCTTATGTGATCACGTATCAACCTTAACTACTGGGGTGTGTTATTTCCTTTCTCTCACTCTTATTCTATATTTTTGTTCTTTCATTGAGGACAATTTTTGTTTTAAGTGTAGGGGGAGGGAACCATTTACTTTGTTTTATTTCTTTCAGTATTCTTTGTTTTTGTTATGTTTTCTTTAAGTGAAAATAAATAAAATAAATAAATAATTAATAAAATTTTTAGACTTAGAAACACAATGCATCTTTTGAAATTTTTAGGCTATAGATTAATTTGAGGTTCGATTGTGGAGACTTGGGAAAAATTCATAAGATCGGTAAAGTTTTAACACCTTAAGTCTCCCGAATATGGAAATCGATTTAAATACTTATTATGACATAGTCTTGAGTTCTCATCCTTTAATAGTTCTTAAGTAGTTTATCTAGCAGTCAACACCATTTAGGAATCACACACTAAGTAATTAAACTGATGCAAATAAGTGAATGATCCCGTGCTTAATAAGAAATCTGAATAGGAATCCGCATTTTAAGTTAGGTGACCCTCACCCAGTCACTTAGGCTAACAATTGTAAAACCTTCAAAAAAAATTGTTGTTGCTAAAGTGGGTAATTTTGATTTGTTGACAAGATACGGATCATAGTCACTAACAGACTTATTTACCATGTGAGTGAATAGATAACGGGCTTAATGTGATTGCATTAGAATGAAAGAGAGCAAAAAGGAGGATGAGTAAGTTAGGTTTATGCATAATAACATGATTCAGATTGGTTTGTATAGGATGGAGGTTTATGATTGTACAATTACGGATTTGTGTTCTTACGGTATCCTTAGTGTACAAAATTAGTACCTATCGATGCAATCTTAACCAAAGAAGAGTTTGTAGCCAATAATGAGTATCTGAATGCTATTATTTTTCACGCGTCTTGATACTATTTTGCTCGAAGTGCAAAAGTTTAAGTGTGGGGGAATTTGATCAGTGAATCTTCATGCACATTCTTCCATTATTATACTTAGGCATTTCCCTAGTTTATTTTGTTTATTTTACTGTTTTATTATGTTTTTAGAATTAAGTCTTTGTTTGCCTCTAATCTATTTTCACAGCCTATTTTCAGCTTTAGCGGTTATTTAATACTTGTCCACTATTCGAATCATAAATGGAGCTACGAGAATCAGATTGGTGCATTCTAATAATCATTGGAAAGCTAAGACAAAGAGCTACAAGTTTCATATTGAAGTCAAGAGCTGATTCAGAGTGAAAGATGGTCAAATAATTCGTTGAAGTCATGACCCAAATTCTGCCTTAAGGAATATTTAGTTTTGGGCCGAGTTTTTTTATGTTTTTCGACCCAGTTGGTTTGAACGGGAATTTGTGATGCTTTCCTATACCTAGCAGTCGCGTACTGTTCATCTTCACAATTCTTTACACTATTCACGAAAAAATATAGAGCTTTGTTCGATTACGATGGAGAACTAATCCCAAGGTTTAATCTGCTGTAATCGATTTCCGCCGACACTTTGAGGTTCTTTTAATTTCCAATAAAATCTATTTCCTTTCAATTCTTCTCTTTGATATCTTTTTTGCTTAATTCGATTTATCTTAAGGTTGATTAATTTATTTCGATGATTGCATGTTCCTATACTTTAATCATGTTTGCTTAATCCGCGTATGTTTCTCGTGTTTGCTTAATTCACGGTTGTTATATTTCATCTGTTTGCTTAATTCGAAAATTAGGAATATGTATCGTATAATATCAATTGTGCTTGTTTGATTGTTATTATAATCGAAAAGGGGATAGAGTCCGCTTAGGAATTGGGAATTATTTGGGTCGATGATAAGTTAGGAAACCAAAACAGTAGATTAATTGTTTCAACTTATTTTGATAATCACTTATTTTCACTATTTTTCTGTTAATCGAAACTCAACCCCCCTCCCATTGTCCAGTCAGTTGGTTAATAATAATACAAGAATTCTTGAGAACGATACTCAAGTTATCGTTACCGTTAACTATATTTTCAAAAATACCCGTTTTTGATCCGTGCGCGACAGCGCACCAAATTGGCGTCGTTGCCGAGGATTCTAGTTTAGAGTTTTGTTATATTTTTTTGTTTTGTTTTTTTTTGTTTTTTGTTTATTACATGATAATTTTCAGGGTTGTAGTGCAGTGTAAACGTTTCACCCTATCGGGTAAGTTTGGAAGCTACTGTTTCGATTTGCTCCGAAGTTTTCCAGAAAATCAAAAGAAAAAAATTGACGAACAGTACTCCTTTAGAATCGAATTCTAAAAGATTTTGACCCTTAAAATTGCAAATTCCTTATTTTCCTATTTTATTTGATTTATTTTCTATTTTCATTTTTTTTTTAAATCCGAAATTTTTTGTAGAGATTTATTCTGATTTGATTTGATTTTTAATCATATTTTCATAATTTTTAGATTTTATTTTATTCGCTTTTTTATTTTTCCATTCTTTTTGTTAATAGGGGTATTGTTGGTATTTTCCTAATTGTTGCTGCATTGCTGAATTAGTTCTGTGTTTTCTCATTCTTTGTTGATTTTTTTTCCTATTAAATTTAATATGGCTAACCAAAGAACTCTTAGAGAACTTTCTGCCTCTGATGTGAATTATAATGCTTTATGTATTGAATATCATACTATTACTGTATCTTTCAAATTGAAATCTGGTTTAATACACTTGTTGCAAAGGTTTAATGGTCTTGCTGGTGAGGATCCGAATGAGTATCTAAAGGAATTCTAGATTGTGTGCTCTACACCTTCTGAACCTTCACTAGAGGACCTTGTCAAGCAAATTGCTATAAATAATCTCTAGTTTCAGCAACAAACATATTCTAGTATTCAGGCTTTGCAGACACAGATTAGACAGCTTGCCACTTCTATGAATGCCATGCTGCAAGCTCAAGAATCAAACCAACTACCTTCCCAAACAGTAGTGAATCCAAAAGAGTTGCCTTCTGAAATTGTTGATGAAGCTTATTCTGATTTATTTTCAGCTGATTTTCCATCATTGTTTGATTTTGATGATAGTCACTCATGTGATTATAGTACTGATACTAACATTTGCTCTGTTTGTGCTGAGATTAAGGTTCCCTTGCAGGTTGACCTTTTTCATACATATGAAGTTATAGATCAAGTTGTTTATGCAGCTGAAGATTTTGACATAACGGCTGCCCCAACCTCACCATCCATTGAGCAACCTTCTCCCTTACAGCTTAAACCACTTCCTGATAATCTGAAATATGTTTATTTAGAAAGGGATGAAAAGCTTTCGATTATAATTTCTTCTAACCTTCGTTTTGACCAAGAAAATAAGCTTTTGTAGGTTTTGAAGAAGCATAAGAAGGGAATTGGATGGACCTTGGTAGACACTCGTGGTTTTAGCCCATCCATGAGTATGCATAGGGTATTAATTAAACATGGAACAAAATTAGTGAGGCAACCCCTTAATCCTTTGATATCTAATGTTGTGGAAAAGGATATCACGTTCACGTGCCTATTCGACACTTTTACTTATCGAAGATTCTTCTTTGATCCTAGAATAAAAGGCGAAGACACTAATAAAAATATCAAATTCAATGGATGCTACCCAAAGTTACTCTATGAGATCCCCACTTTGGAAGAGGAGACTACAGAAGATCTCTCTTTGGGAAAGGCTGCTTATGCGATCACCTATCCACCTTAACCACTCGGGTGTGTTCTTTCCTTTCTCTCACTCTTATTCTATATTTTTGTTCTTTTATTGAGGACAATGTGTGTTTTAAGTGTGGGGGAGGGAACCATTTACTTTGTTTTATTTCTTTCAGTATTCTTTGTTTTTGTTATGTTTTCTTTAAGTGAAAATAAAATAAATAAATAAATAAATAAAAATAGAAATTTTAGACTTAGAAACACAATGCATCTTTTGAAATTTTTAGGCTATAGATTAATTTGAGGTTCGATTGTGGAGACTTGGGAAAAATTCATAAGATCGGTATTGTTTTAACACCTTAAGTCTCCTGAATATGGAAATCGATTTAAATACTTGTTATGACATAACCTTGAGTTCTTCTCATCCTTTAATAGCACTTAAGTAGTTTATCTAGCAGTCAGCACCATCTAGGAATCACACACTAAGTAATTAAATTGATACAAATAAGTGAATGATCTTGTGCTTAATAAGAAATCTGAATAGGAATCCGCCTTTTAAGTTAGGTGACTCTCACCCGGTCACTTAGGCTAACAGTTGTAAAACCTTCAAAAAAAATTGTTGTTGCTAAAGTGGTTAATTTTGATTTGTTGACAAGATATGGATCATAGTCACTAACAGACTTATTTACCATGTGTGTGAATAGATAACGGGCTTAATGTGATTGCATTAGAATGAAAGAGAGCAAAAAGGAGGATGAGTAAGTTAGGCTTAGGCAAAATAACATGATTCAGATTGGTTGGTATATGATGGAGGTTTATGACCGCAAAATTACGGATTTGTGTTCTTACGATATCCTTAGTGGGCAAAATTAGTACTTATCGATGCAATCTTAACCAAAGAAGATTTTGTAGCATAGAATGAGTATTTGAATGCTATTGTTTTTCATGCGTCTTGATACTATTTTGCTCGGAATGCAAAAGTTTAAGTGTGGGGGAATTTGATCAGTGCATCTTCATGCACATTCTTCCATTGTTATACTTAGGAATTTCCCAAGTTTGTTTTTTTTTATTTTACTGTTTTATCATGTTTTTAGAATTAAGTCTTTGTTTTCCTTTAATCTATTTTCACAGCTTATTTTCAGCTTTAGCGGTTTTTTTAATACTTGTCCACTGTTCGGATCATAACTAAAGCTACGAGAGTTAGATTGGTGCATTATAATAATCGTTGGAAAGCTAAGACAAAGAGCTACAAGTTTCATTTTGAAGTCAAGAGTTGATTCAGAGTGAAAAATGGTCAAATAATTCGTTGAAGTCAGGACCTGAATTCTACCTTAAGGAATATTTAGTTTTGGGCCGAGTTTTTTTATGTTTTTCAACCCAGTTGGCTTAGAACAGGAATTTTTTATGCTTTCTTATACCTATCATCCACGCGGTGTTCATATTCACCATTCTTTACACTATTCAAGAAAAAATACAGAGCTTTGTACAATTACGATGGAGAACTAATCCCAAGGATTATTCTACTGTAATTGGTTTCCGCCGACACTTTGAGGTTCTTTTAATTTCCAATAAAATCTATTTCATTTCAATTATTCTCTTTGATATCTTGTTTGCTTAATTCGATTTATCTTAGGATTGATTGATTTATTTCGATGATTGCATGTTCCTATTCTTTAATCGCATTTTCTTAATCCGCGTATGTTTCTCGTGTTTGCTTAATTCACGGTTGCTATATCTCATCCGTTTGCTTAATTCAGAAATTAGGAATATGTATCGTATAATATCAATTGCATTTGTTTGATTGTTATTATAATAAAAAAGGGGATAAAGTCCGCTTATGAATTGGGAATTATTTGGGTCGATAATAAGTTGGGAAACCAAAACAGCAGATTAACCGTTTCAGCTTATTTTGATAATCACTTATTTTCACTATTTTTCTGTTAATCGAAACTCAAACCTCCTCATTGTCCAATCGGTTGGTTAATAATAATACAAGAATCTTTGAGAACGATACTCAGGTTATCGTTACCGTTAACTATATTTTAAAAAATACTCGTTTTTGATCTGTGCGCGATAGCGGATCAATAAGTGATTGGTCAAAACCAAGCTTGGGGAAGGTTATTGAATCAATAGTCTTTCAAAATAAGGATCATGTACAAAGATATGAAGGATCAGGAGCAACAGGTTCATTGGCGTAAGATTTGGATTGGCAGCCCAGCTAAACCTCGAGCGTTATTCACTCTTTGGATGGCTTGTCACGGCAGGTTAGCGACATAAGAGAGATTGTATTAGTTTGGCATTTTAGATCATGAAATTTGATGCTTGTGTGATAATAAAGAAACTCTGCAACATCTTTTATTCTCATGCCCGACACTGAAGGGCATTTGGCCTCACGTCATGTAATGGCTTCAAATTACACACCATCTAATTGGTTAGAATGAGGAATTGAATTGGTTGGTGATCCATTGTAAGGGTAAAGGTTAGAGAACTAAGGTGCTTAAGTGTACAATTACTGAAACTGTCTATGAATTGTGGAACTTTAGGAATCAACATTATTTTGGTAATAAAATTAGTTTGGATAATGTCGGTCCAAGAATTATTAATACCATAGTTTATAGATGATTAACTAGGTCTAGTCTTAGACGCCATATAGGTAGATTAATGCTTCCTTAGGTGTGGTGTTTTTTTGTGTGGTTACTTTGTTGTTGATAGGATGGATCTTTGATCGCATTGTGTGCTATATTGATTTTTGGATTTTAATAAATAATTTATTTTCTCCAAAAAAAAATGATAATATTGTCCTGACAGAACTTATTAAAATGGTTACTCCTGCACATCAAGGTTGTGTCGCGTAATAAAAACATCATTCTCATAAGAACTTGGTATTGATAATTGTATTTCAATAAGGTTTGTAAATTGCAATTCTTTGATTGCTTTCATGATCTTATCTTATAAGACATAAACTCTAATAAATTTTATGCATCTCTTTCTGGTTATAAAGATTCATAAATTTTTATTGTTCTATTGATATCACGATGTTAAAAGTTACGTGTTAGGGAGCTAGAGCTATATTACTGATCTAAAGTAGGACGAAGAGATTTATTAACTAGAAAATAAAATAAAATTTTCAAAACATGACAATACATATCACAGTTAGAAGTTATGTCAGTTAAGCAGTTAAAGAAGTTTGTTAGGTTGTTAATAATTAGTTAGTATGCTAGTTCATGTACATATAGAGCTTTAACCCATCTTTATAACTATTTATTATAATACATTTGCACTTGAATATAGAGGAATATGTAGAGGACATTTCTCTCCTCATTTTTTTCATCTTCTTCAAGCTATTCTCCTAAATTTCTTGATAGAAGTCATGGAAGCACAACTTCACATCCTTTATACATTCATTATTTGATCATCCCAGTCTCGTGCTCATTTCACATCTCTTAACAGAAGTAGAGATTTGTATTTGAATCATGCAATGATCATCGCTCTTGGTGTAAAGAACAAGATATGGTTTTGTGCTATTTTGGATCGAACTCTAGTCTTAACAGGGATAACTTCATGTTTCAACAGAAGTTGTGCATGATGTAGTCGAAGTCTGTTCAAGCATGTAGGAGTTGAAGTCTATTCAAGCATGCAGGAGTCGAAGTTGTGCATGTTATAGTCGAAGTCTTTTCAAGCATGCAGTTGTATATGTTACCCTAGTGGTTAAGTTAGTTTTTAGTCTATAAATAGGTTGCTCTCTCAGGTTGTTGAGAGAGGGTTAAAAGATGGTTATTGTTATTCACTTGTAACCTTTTTCCCTGATTGGAAAAGTGGATAGAAAAACGGTTTAACAAATTCATGTTCTTCTTCTTCCCTCTTCTCTCTCTTTCGTAAAACTAAAAGGGTTTCTTGTGTTTGTTCAAGAAAATCAATCTCTCTCATAGTTTTTCTTCGTTCATGGTGTGGCGTTTGTCACGACAAACTGGTCCAGTGATCATAGACAAGATGTTTTCAACGAAATATAAGATTGAGAAATTCACCGGTATGAATGATTTTAGTTTGTGGTGCTTGAAAATGTAAGCCCTACTGGTTCAGCAGGGTTTGTTTGAAGCGTTAAAAGGATTAGAGAAGATGGATACTTCCCTAATAGAGAAGGAGAAGATGAAGATGGTCGAGAAAGCCCACAATGTCGTTATATTGAGCCTTGATGATAAGGTTCTTCAGCAGGTCTCGAAGGAGAAGACGGTAGTAGGTGTGTGAAGCAAACATAAAGGGTTTTACATGACTAAATCCTTGGTAAATCGCCTATACCTAAAGCAGACTCTATATTCATTCAAGATGAGTGAATATAGAGTCTTGACGGAGCATTTGGATACGTTTAGCAACTTGATTCTATATCTGAAGAATATCGAGGTTAGTATCGATGATGAAGATCAAACGTTATTATTGTTGTGTTCTTTACCTAAGTCTCATGCTCATTTCAAAGAAACTCTCTGGTATGAAAGAGATTACCTAACCTTTGAAGAAGTTCAAGCAACCTTGTACTCTAAGGATTCGAATGAACGAAAAGAACACGAGCTATCGTCTGTTAGTGAATATCATTCATTGTCAGAATAACACCAACTTCTTATTTGGCCATATTTTCATGCTTCTGAATCACCTCTGGGCTGTCCAACCTAGAGATGTTAGGAAAATCTTCAATATATGCAGACTTGGTACTTTTAATTCTTAGACCTGCTTCTGGCTTCACAACATCCTTCTTTATGATGATTTTCATATTTCCCAGAACAGTAACAGATAAAATACTTCCAAAAGATTCTTACAAATCATGAGTAGCTCCATCTTCCTTCAGAGTGTCAATCAATCTGCTCTGATGGAATAGTTCAGACAGAAGCCTAACATAAGGTACATTCTTCTTCTCATTCTTGTGGCTTTCCTTGATAGCTTCAAAAAGATGATTGAAGATGTATGCATCTATATTGATCTTCTCTCTATTCACTAGAAACTAACTAAAGTGTCTGTGATTCCATTATATATAATCAATAATACCTTCCCTAGGAATCAGACAACCAATTAGGATTCTAAACAGAAGCGTATATGCAATATGCATATTCTTCACCTTTCCAAAAACTTCAGAGTTGAGAAACAGACTTGATTTGATCAATTTTGCTTCTTTGCCGCTTTCTTTGGTGTTAAGAGCACACCTTCCATCATTTTCCACACAATTGAGCTGAGCAATGTAGCTCTGATTGATGCTTACTTCAACTTCCATTACTATGAACCTAATCTCAACATCCTTAAACTCCTTTAATCTCATCTTAACTTTTGTTTTCCCTTTATTTGCTTTGTCTTCAACAATCTTTTGTCTTACCTCATAATCAGCAGTAACTTCATAAAAAACATATGCTCTAACCTAGAAATCCTTAACAAGATAGAGGTAAGTAGGTACATTAAGAATTTTGAAGTAAGACATCCACCCTTGAACTTCAAAATACTCTTTCAAAGGGTATCCATTTACCCTGAAGGACTCGAAATCCACTATTGCTCCAAAATTAGCTTGAGTTCATTCTCTCTAACCTTTATTGTTCTAGGTTTGATGTGAAGACCCATTCCATAGTCTACTACCATGGCATCTTATTGAGAATAATACGCCATTTAAATGAGGTTTAAG
The DNA here is from genome assembly GCA_022829125.1 of Lathyrus tuberosus. Lineage (NCBI taxonomy): Eukaryota > Viridiplantae > Streptophyta > Magnoliopsida > Fabales > Fabaceae > Lathyrus > Lathyrus tuberosus. The sequence goes on along the minus strand of JALAZF010000060.1, from coordinate 7,763,772 downwards.
GTTCTAAAGGAAATTTTTTTAACTTGGTTGTTTTTCTGAGAAGGATTGAGAATGAAAGTGTGGGTTGTAAAGTGAGAGAGAAGTGTGTGAATTCTAAACTTTTGAGTGCTTTGAGTGAAAAGAGAATTTCAATTTTGATTAAAACAAAAATTAATAACAATGAAGGCATGAGACATAATATTCAAATCAACTCATCATTATCTAATTGTTATTACCCAACAGTTAATACCCTCGTTAGAAAACCTTTCATGTACGTGACATATAAGTGAGACAAGTGTCAAAAATAAGTTGAAAGATTTTCCCCTTATATTCTATCAGAGACAATTTATCAAATTCTGAGAATCAAAGGCTGAGATGCTTCAGAGGCTACTATTCATCAGAAGCTAATTCAGAACCTCTGATCATAGTGGCTTATGATCCATCATTTAGAAGCAAGCAATATTCTTTTATAAAATGCATGTTCAGATTATTTTCAATAAAATCAAATATTTCTATAGCAAAAGGCTTGGTAAATATATCATCCATTGATGATAAGTATCAATGAATTGTATATCTATCACACCTTTCTGAACATAGTCTCTAATAAAATGATGTTTTATTTCAATATGCTTGGTTCTTGAATGTTGAATTGGATTTTTTTGTCAAACCGATAGCAATAGTATTGTCACAAGAGAATGGAATATTACTTCCACATGTTTGATAGTCTTCTAACTAATATTTCATTCAGAGTAATTATGTGCAACAACTTAAACATGAGATGTATTATGCTTCTGCTATAGACAAAGCAATTGTTGCTTGTCTCTTACTAGCCCAGGATATAAGGTTTTCACCTATGAATTGACAATTTCCACTTGTGTATTTCCTTTCAATTCTATCCACAACATGATCAACATCACAAAATCTAACTAGCTTGTAATCTAGGAATTTTTTATAATGTAGACCTATATTAGTTGTTAGGTAAAGTAAAGAACCTACCATATCTCTGTATTGCTTATGACATAATTTGGTGTTACTTTCCTCTTTGCTCGAATTGTAGGTAGGATGCATATCAGTAATCATGATCTTGCAATCATCTAGCTTGAATTTCTTTAGACGCTTATTTGTGTACTTTTTTTGGTGAACATAAACTCCATCATTGCATTGGTTGATTTGGATTCCAAGGAAGAACTCCAGCTCTCCCATCATACTCATTTCAAATTCAGTTTGTATTAACTCAGAAAAATCATTACAAAGAGTAGCATTTGTAGAACCAAAACTAATATCATCAACATATACTTGAACAATTATGATGTCATTTTTCAGTGTCTTTCTAAACAGTGTAGTGTTAACTTGTCTTTTTTGAAAACCATTTTCTAATAAGAAATTACTTAGTCTCTCATACCAAGCTCTGGGAGCTTGTTTGAGGCCATAGAGTGATTTTCTTAAGTTTAAAGATGTGTTATGGGTGGATTGAATCCTCAAACCCAAGTGGTTGTTTGACATACACCTCTTCAGAAATGTCACCATATAAAAATTCACTTTTAACATCCATTTAATATAAAGTGATATTAGGATAATTAACATAAGATAAGAGTAATATGATTGCCTCTAACCTTGCAACAGGTGCAAACATGTCAAAGAAATCAATACTTTCTTGTTGACTTAGCCTTGATCTACAAGTCTATATTTATTTCTTACCACTTCACCTTGATTATTGAGCTTGTTTCTGAAGACCCATTTTGTTCCAGTAATGTTCTTCTGATGAGGTTTAAGTACCAGATCCCAAACATCATTCCTTTGAAATTGATTCAACACTTCTTGCATTGCCACAATTTATCCATCATCGGATAGTGCTTCTTCAACAGAAGTAGGTTCAATCATAGAGATGAGTCATATCATTGAGTGTTCTTCTCTGAATACGGATCTTGTCATTAGAGGACTATCTTTATTTCCAATTATTAGATCTTCGGAATGTGAAGACTTGTACTTAAAGGTCTTCTTGGATTATGTTGCTTCTTGTGAGCCATCATGAGCTTCTTCAGAAGCTTCTTCCTCTGGATGAGCTCTAGAAGTTAGATCATCTTCTGAACATCCAGCTTCTAAAGGTTGGTAGCTTCTGAACCACCAGCTTCTGAAGTGTCTTCAGATACATGAATTTCTGAAAAACTTTCAACTAGCTTTGACATTTTATTATCAGACTCTTTGTCATCAAATTTGATATATATTGACTCTTTAACCATTTTGGTTTAAGAGTTATACATTTTGTATGCCTTTGAGCGTTCAGAGTATCCTAAGAAGACACCCTTTTGAGCTTTGACATCAAATTTCTTTAGATAAACTTTGTTGTTTAAGATATAACATGTAAAGCCAAACTTATGAAAATAAGAAATACTTGGCTTTCTTCCTTTGAAAATCTCATATGAAGTTTTGTTCAGAATAGGTCTAATATAGATTTTATTTTGAACATAACATGATGTGTTTACAGCTTCTGCCCACAAGTACTTAGGTAAATTATTTTCATGAATAATGGTTCTAGCCATTTCTTGTTAAGATTTATTCTCTCTCTACAAATCTATTTTGTTATGGAGTTCTAGGAGAAGATAACTCATGGAGAATTCCATGTTTTTCACAAATATTTCAAATGACTCATTTTCAAATTTCCATCCATGATCCCTTCTGACTTTTAAAATCTTTGATTCCTTTTCATTTTGTACTTGTATACAAAATATGCTAAATACATCATATAACTCATCTTTACATCTAAAGAATTTGACCCACGTCCATCTGCTATAGTCATCAACTATGAATAATCCATATTTCTTTCCATTGATTGATGCAGTACCAACTGGACCAAATAAATGAATGTGAAGTAGTTCTAAAGGTCTGGAGGTAGAGATAATGTTCTTTGTTTTAAAAGAGGTTTTATTAATTTTGCCTACTTAGCATGTTCCACAAAGAGAATACGAGTGATAGTTAACTTTTGGAAAACCTTTGACAAGTTTTAACTTGCTAAGTTTAGAGATTAATCTCCAGTTAGCATGTCCTAACCTTCTGTGCCAGAGCCATTTTCATCACTCTCTGATAGAAGACAAAGTACCTTCTGATCAGCCAATTCAAAGAAATTAATTTTGTAGATATTGCCTTTTCTCCTACCTTTGAACAATATGGACTTATTAGACTCATTCATGACTATATATGTGTTCTTCTTAAACATTACTTCATAATCATTGTCACAAAATTGACTAATGCTTAGTAGTTTATGTTTCAGTCCATTTACTAACCAAATATTATTAATTAAAATAGAATAATTACCAATGGTATTTGTACCAATGTTCCTTCCTATCTAGTTTCCTCCAAACCTCACAGTTCCTCGCTCTTTCAAGGATAGGGTTTAGAGCATATGCCTTTCTCTTGTCATATGTCGTGAGCAACAATTATTCAGGTACCAAGACTATTGTTTTGCTTCTCCCTTGAAACATATCTGATGCAAAGACAATTTCAGATTTAGGTACCCATAATCTTATGGGTCCTTTGGGGTTAGTTCTGAAAGGCTTTTTCTTATTTTGTACCTTAGCTTTCATGTAGTAGGGTTTGGGGTCATTCAAGACACTTGGTTTAAAAATTTTGTGTCTTGAATCAATCTTAGCCTGTTTGTGAAGCTTTTAGAACCTTAGACTCCGATGTCTTAAGTTCTGGTCTGTTCAAAAAATTTGACTTTGGAATATTTGGTTCTAGTTTCTTTAGAACCTTTAACGTTGAAGTATTTGGTTCTAAGTTCTTCAAAACCTTTGAATTTGAAGTACTATATTTTGAGTTGTTCAAAACCTTGGACTCTACAATCTTTGGTTCTGACTAGTTCAGAACCTTTGCTTTTTCAGCTGCTGGTACAAAGTAGGAATATAACCCTTTTTTTATCAGAGCTTGAACAAGAAGGTTTCATTGGTGTAACCAAATTTTCTACCCTTTTATTGAAAGGGTTTTATGAAAAACTAATGTCTTCTCCTTTGTTCCTACCTACACCATAAATCATAAATGCAAGTTTTGTCATATTGAAGTCATTTATGACAAATTCCTGAAGAGAAACTTCATGCTCATTTGGAGATTTATCAAACATCTTTTTCACTTAACCAATGTTATTTTTTTTCTAAAACTTAATTTTTTATTTGAAAAGATTTTAATTAATTTGTCACTTGCTCATATTGTTTTTTCAAAATTTTGATGTCTCTGGCTTTATCTTGACAGCGACCCATAAGGTCTTGAATAAGAGTAATTAAATTATAATGAGATAGTTTAGAAAATACCCCATATTCCTTTTCAGAATATGAACCAGAGTCTAAGTCAGATTCTATGTCTGAAGATGTTAGAACCATCAGAGCTAAATTGGATTTTTCCTCATCTTTATCAGATTCTTCTGCTTTGTCAAGCTCATCTCATGTTGCCATGAGACTCTTCTTAACTTTGTTTCTGAAGTTGTCCTTCTTTTAGCTTTATTTCTTTGACTTTACCTTCTGCAACTCTGGACAGTCAGCAATAAAGTGATCAGGCTTCTTGCAGTTGAAGCATCCCTTCTGGTCATCTTTCTTGTCTCTGGAACTTGATCATCTAAAGCCACTGCTTCTTCCTGAGAACTTTTTGCTCTTTTTAGTCAGATACTGAAACCTTTTGATTATAAATGTTATCTCTTCATCATTTAAACCTTCTTCAGAACCTTCTAAATGAGCAACTTCTTCAGGATCCCAGACTTGAGGAGACTTAGCAGATTGACCAATAGATTTCAAGGCAAGAGAATTGGATTTCTTTGCAGGTTCATCTCCCATGAGCTCCATCTCATGACTCTATAAATTGCTTATCAAACTTTCAATAATTATTTTGTTCATGTCTTTGGCTTTTTGGATGGATGTCACCTTTGGTCGATATTTGGCAGGAACACTCCTAAGAATCTTCTTGACATGGTCAGAAGTTGTATATCTCTTGTTCATAACTTGAATTTCAGATACCAGAACTTGAAACCTTGAGAACATGGTTTCAATATCGTTATCTTTCTTCATTATAAACAATTCATAATGTTGAACTAAAAGGTTAGCCTTTGTCACTTTCACCTGCCGATTGCCTTCATAGGTAGCACACAAGAATTCAAAAATGGTTTTTGCAGTAGACTTGTTAATTATCCTGAGGTACTGAGAATGAGGTTAAGCATCTACCAAAATGTCACGCACTCTGTGATGTTTTCCGTCAACTGAAATATTAATGCAATCTTCAAGAATGTCCCACAACTCATCATCAATGTTTATGATGTGAGTGTACATCTTACTTTTCCACCATTCAAACTCTTTAGAATCTCCAGTAAATCTTAGAGGTTTAGCAGTATAGTTGTTCCTCTCAAAAGCAGTAAAATCATAGTTCACACCATTGTTACTACCGCAACCACCATTACCACCAATACCACCAGAGTTATTAGACACAACATACATGTTTTTCACTCGGGATCTTTTTTGTACCATTGTTAAGTGTAGAGCATAAATCTTGCTCTTATGCCAACTAAAGGTGAGAAAATCACAATAAGAGGGTTTGAATTGTGTTAGCCTTTTCTCTCTTTTCTAAAAATCTCTTATCAGATTATGAACTCAAAGTCTAGAATCTGATACAGAGTCAAGTGTTTATAGTGGATAAAAATAAGTTCAGAGGTAGATAAGAAAAGAAAGAGAGACACAAGCAAATTTATCCTAGTTTCTTTCACAAAACGGAGTAGTTCAGTCCCCTTGCACTTTCAAAGGATTTCACTATAATCACAACTAATTACAAACACTCAAACACACAAACAAGAGACTTTCAATATTCAAACACACAAATAAGAGACTTCTAATACTCAAGCATACAAATAAGAACTTTAAATTTTCACAACACATAAGTTTCTAGGTGGTCCTAACTCTCTTGGAATGCTTTTAATGAACAAGGCTTTGTAAGATCTTCACCTCCGTATACTTGTGGAGGGGGAACTGTCAATTACGTTAATGAATTCAATTTAAAGGTACTATAGTTCTCCTTCTAGAAATTTATTAAAATGGCACTATTTTAAAATATGTATTAATATCTCTTAAGCTTATACTATATATCAACTATAGTTTTTAGTCAAGATTAAAAAAAAACTAAAAATAAATATCATTTATATCTAATATTTTTAACATTGAAAATTAGAGATGAGTTTCAGTGTCATTTTAATTTACTTAAAAAAATTAATAATGTAGATTTTTAAATTAAAAAAGACGTTAATGTCATTTTACTAATAAATTTTATAGAAGATAGTGTAATTTTTCTTTTATTTAATGATTCGGGCTCAACACAAATTATTGATAATTAAAAAATTCTAAGATAGGATATAAATATAAACATCCTTTTAAATTTCAATATTTTTACGAGGATTTCTTAATACACCACCCAAGTTTCTTAGGCACCATGTAAAATTTTATTTTTGCCTCCAGATTCCAGATTTGCACATCCGGACGCACAAAATTTTTAAAAAACGCTGATATGTTCCGGATGTGCACATCCGGAAGACTTCCTGATCTGCAAATCCGGAAAAAATCAAAAGAATTCCATAAAATCATTTACTTCTAAATATAATTAAATCCAATATAATTAAAATTAATATCATTTTTTCAATATAATTAAATTCAATATAATTAAAATCTATATTAATTAAAATTAATATGATATTTAATATGATTAATTTTTTTCAATATAATTAATATGATTAATATGGTATTTAATTTTAAATGATTTTTTTTATATTGAAAAAATTAATTTAATTATATTGGATTTAAAATTATATGGTATTTACTTCTAAAATTAGATTTAATTATATTGGTATTTAAAATTATATGGTATTTACTTCTAAATTATATGGTATTTACTTCTAAATTATAATTATAATTATATGGTATTTACTTCTAAAATTAATTTAATTATATTAAATTTAATTATATTAAAAAAATCATATTAATTTTAATCATATTAATTTTAATTATATTGGATTTAATTAAATTGGATTTAATTATATTGAAAAATCATATTAAGTTTAATTATGTTGGATTTTAATGATATTGGATTTAATTATATTTAGAAGTAAATGATTTTATGGAATTCTTTTGATTTTTTCCGGATTTACAGATTAGGAATTCTTTCGGATGTGCACATTCGGAACATATCAGCGTTTTTTAAAAATTTGGTGCATTCGTATGTGCAAATTTGGAATCTAGAAGCAAAAATAAAATTTCACATGGTGCCTAAGAAACTTGAGTGGTGTGATAAGAAACTCTCTATTTTTATTTAATGAACTACGAACTCGATATAAATATTGAATACAATACATATTCGATGTGACGATATTTCATCATGGAAAAATCTAGGTTAATATATGTATTTTAATATTGTGTCTCTTTAATGTTTTTGGTAAAGTCCTTCATTGTGTCACTTATAGCAATAGAGTTCGTATAGGATTTTATGTCGTGTTAGTTTTACTTTTCCTTTTTTTTACTAGAACATTTTTTCAGACTTGCAACAACTAATAAAATACTGGTAGGTTTGATTTTTTGTCACCTAAGTTTATACACTTAACATAATATAATAATAATATTAATATAAATGTTATTCAATAAAAATATATAGATATGTTTGCATTTATTGAATGCTGTCTGTCACAATTGTATTCCAGATGGACGCCAGTATTATTGGTGAAATGTTTTCATATAAATGTTTTCATATGAATGTTTTTGAATGCAATAAATTGTTTTCATATAAATGTTTTTGAATGCAATATTGGTGAAATGTTTGGCACGATAAAATAAAACTATATGACATATACCATAATAAATGTAAGTATGAATGCATAATTATTAAGTGTGTATCAATAAATTAAACATAATTAAGTGTGAAATATAGGTGCCGATAATTAAGTGTGTACTAAAAAGACCATCACATTAAATGTTCATTAGTGAAGTGGTTGATAGAGATATTAAATATACATGTAATTTATTGAATAGTTTTTTGTTGAATTGTGTATAGTATACAACTACGCAATAACGTGCAAATTTGAATGTAGGTTGTATCTAATTAATATACACAGTTGAATGTAAGTTGTATACAATATACACAGTGGAATTGTTATGATTCCTTATATATTGATAATTTGTGTAGATTTGTACTTATTCCAAGAACTGAAAGTAAAAATAATCAATCACTCAAACGATAAAGGTGATGGAAGTTAAGAGAGTACAAACTCTGGCTTTTAACGAGCTGAAGGAGCTTCCACCTCAATTTGTTCGTCCAGATAATGAAAGACCAGAGAACACCAAAGCATTGGAGGGTGTTAATGTGCCTATCATCTCACTGTCTCAACCACACCATCTTTTAGTGACGAAAATCACTGAAGCTGCTTCTGAGTGGGGTTTCTTTGTCATCACTGACCATGGTATATCGACGAAACTCATCGAAAATTTGCAAGATGTGGGTCAAGAGTTCTTCTCTCTACCTCAAAAGGAGAAAGAGATTTATGCAAATGATCCATCTAGTGGCAGGTTTGATGGGTATGGGACTAAGATGACCAAGAACTTAGAAGAAAAAGTTGAATGGGTGGATTATTATTTTCATCTCATGTCCCCTCCTTCTAAGGTTAATTATGAGATGTGGCCGAAAAATCCTCCTTCTTATAGGTTAGTGTGTTTCATTATAATGTATATATAGTAATTTTCGAGTTTATAAAAATAATATAAGCATGTTAAATTTTTGTGTGATAGGAATGTAACGGAAGAATACAATAAAGAGATTTTAAGGGTGACAAACAATCTCTTGGAGCTTTTGTCTGAAGGGCTAGAATTGGAGAGTAATGTTTTGAAGTCTTGTTTGGAAGGTGATGAAGTGGAATTAGAAATGAAGATAAATATGTATCCACCTTGTCCACAACCTGAACTGGCATTAGGAGTTGAGCCTCACACTGATATGTCTGCTCTTACCCTACTTGTCTCAAATGATGTTCCAGGCCTTCAAGTTTGGAAGGAAAATAGTTGGGTGGCGGTTAATTACTTGCAAAACGCACTCTTTGTGCACATTGGTGACCAACTTGAGGTAATAGCATGTCACATTGGAGTATATCATATTATTCAATGTTAACTCTACTAAATGCTCTCTTTGTATTATTTATTTTTGTCATGGTGTAGGTGTTGAGCAATGGGAAGTACAAGAGTGTATTGCACAGAAGCTTGGTGAACAAGGAACGCAAGCGCATGTCGTGGGCTGTATTTGTTGCTCCTCCACACCAAGCTATGGTTGGGCCTCTTCCTCCACTTGTCAATGATCAAAATCCACCCAAATATTCAACAAAAACCTACGCCGAGTACCGTTATCGCAAATTCAACAAAATTCCACAATAAGGAACAGTTGTATCATGTAATAAAAATATCATTTAATCGTAGACTTTGTATTAGCTATCAATTTCTTCTCACTATGTCAATTAGCTAAAATAATTGTAATGGGATTATGATAATTCGCAACAACATCAATTTTCCTAAACTACCATTATTGAACTTTTCAAAATTACATCAGCTAAGGCAACCTCTTTCCTCTTTCCAAGAGTGATAATGTACTTTAAAGAATGATAACATGTCCTACAAAGTTATCTAAAAAAATCATGGCCAATAAATTTGGAAAAGTGTTCAATAGCATTATTCATCAAAGCTAAGATGCATTTGTGCCAGACCAGCATCTTCAAGACCATATCCTCCTTGCATATGAGTTAATCAAGGGGTTTGATACAAAAGGAGGGCCTCCTAGGTGCATGATCAAAATGGATCTCCAAAAGGTTTAGGACTGTTGAGTGGTGGAGTGTTTTTGAAACCATTTTGAAAGAGCTTAACCCCCCACCCCCCAAAGATGGATTCTTTTTACTGTGAGAATTGTGTTAATGGTGAACACACGAAGTTGTTGAAGGCTAAAAGAGGGTTAAGACAAGGAGACCCCCTCTCCTCCTTACTGTTTGTTATAGTTATGGAATATCTCCATAGAACCCTCCACAAATTGGCTAGCATCTGAACTTCAATTTCCATTCCAGGTGTGACAAATTGGGTATCATACAATTATGTTTTGATGATGATCTATTAATCTTTACTAAAGGCGATACTACCTCAGTTGAACTAGCTATGGGTTTTTTTGGGAATTCCTTGAGGCTACTGGGCTCATAGCCAAACCTCAAAAGTGTAAGTTGTTCTTTGGCAATGTGGAGGAGAACATCAAGCTTGAGATTCTCAACCTCACAACCTTTAGCAAGGGCATCCTCCCTTTTAGATACTTTGGGATCCCTTTGACTAGCAAGAATTTATCAATGGTGCATTGTATGATGTTTGTTAAAAAGATTGTTGCTAGGATCAATCATTAGAGTGCCCACCTTCTTAGCTTTGCTGGCATGTTGCAATTGATTAAAAGTGTCATGTTGGCTATCACTAACTTTTGGATTCAATGCATCCCTCTCCCAAGAAGGTCATCAAACAGGTGGAAATTGTATGTCGTTCTTTTCTTTGGTTTGGCATTGACGATAAATCCAGAAAATCCCCAATTACTTAGAAGAAAGTCTATACTAGTAAGAGTCATTGGGAGATTAATGTCATTTCTATTGAGGAATGAAACAAAGCCAACCTTCTCAAACTTTGTGGAATCTAAGTGGCAAAAGCGATAGCTTATAGATCAAATGGATCCATTGCTACTACATCAAAGGTAAAAGATATTATGGTTGTCTCTGTTAAAAGCAACTGGTCTAGGATCATTAAATCAATATTCAAACAGAGACAAGTGATCAATGCATCTTCATGCACATTCTTCCATTATTATACTTAGGCATTTCCCTAGTTTGTTTTGTTTATTTTACTGTTTTATTATGTTTTTAGAATTAAGTCTTTGTTTGCCTTTAATTTATTTTCGCAGCTTATTTTCAGCTTTAGCGGTTATTTGATACCTGTCCACTGTTCAAATCATAACTGGAGCTACAAGAATCAGATTGACGTGTTCTAATAGGTGTTGGAAAGCTAGGACAAAGAGCTACAAGTTTCATGTTGAAGGCAAGAGCTGATTCGGAGTGAAAGATGGTCAAATAATTTGTTGAAGTCAGGACATGAATTCTGCCTTAAGAAATATTTAGTTTTGGGCCGGGTTTTTTTATGCTTTTCGACCCAGTTGGGTTAGAACGGGAATTTGTGATGCTTTTCTATACCTAGCAGCCGCGCACTGTTCATCTTCACCATTCTTTACACTATCCACGAAAAAATACACGACTTTGTACGATTACGATGGAGAACTAATGCTCTTGCAGGTGAAGATCCAAATAAGCATCTGAAGGAATTCTAGATTATGTGCTCTACACCTTCCGGACCTTCACTAGAGAACCTTGTCAAGCAAATTGCTATAAATAATATTCAGTTTCAGAAACGAACATATTATAGTATTCAGCCTTTGCAGACACAGATTAGACAGCTTGCCACTTCTATGAATGCCATGCTGCAAGCTCAAGAATCAAACCAACTACCTTCCCAAATAGTAGTGAATCCAATAGAGTTGCCTTCTGAAATTATTGATGAAGCTTATTCTGATTTATTTCACCTGATTTTCCATCATTGTCTGATTTTGATGATAGTTACTCATGTGATATTGTACTGACACTAACCTTTGCTCTGTTTGTGCTGAGATTGAGGCTGCCTTGCAAGTTTACATTTTTCCTACATATGAAGTTATAGATGAAGTTGTTTATGCAGCTGAAGATTTTGACATCACAGCTGCCCCAACCTCACCATCCATTGAACAACCTCCTCCCTTAGAGCTTAAACCATTTCCTGATAATCTGAAATATGTTTATTTAGAGAGGGATGAAAAGCTTTCGATAATAATTTCTTCTAACCTTGATTTTGATCAAGAAAATAAGCTTTTGCAGATTTAGAAGAAGCATAAGAAGGGAATTGGATGGACCTTGGTAGACACTCGTAATTTTAGCCCATCGATGAGTATGCATAGGGTCTTAATTAAACATGGAATAAAATTAGTGAGGCAGACCATTAATCCTTTGATATCTGATGTTGTGAAAAAGGATATCATGTTCACGTGCTCATTCGACCCTTTTACTTATCGAAGATTCTTTTTTGATCCTGGAATAAAAGGCGAAGGCACTAATAAAAATATCAAAGTCAATGGATGCTACCCAAAGTTACTCTATGAGATCCCCACTTTGGAAGAGGAGACTGTAAAAGATCTCTCTTTGGGAAAGGCTTCTTATGCGATCACCTATCAACCTTAACTACTGGGGTGTGTTATTTCCTTTCTCTCTCTCTCTTATTCTATATTTTTGTTCTTTCATTGAGGACAATTTTTGGTTTAAGTGTGAGGGAGGGAACCATTTACTTTGTTTTATTTCTTTTAGTATACTTTGTTTTTGTTATGTTTTCTTTAAGTGAAAATAAATAAAATAAATAAATAAATAATAAAAATTTTAGACTTAGAAACACAATGCATCTTTTGAAATTTTTAGGCTATAGATTAATTTGAGGTTCGATTGTAGAGACTTGGGAAAAATTCATAAGATCGGTACCGTTTTAACACCTTAAGTCTCCCGAATATGGAAATCGATTTAAATACTTGTTATGACATAGTCTTGAGTTCTCATCCTTTAATAGTTCTTAAGTAGTTTATCTAGCAGTCAACACCATTTAAGAATCACACACTAAGTAATTAAACTATGCAAATAAGTGAATGATCCCGTGCTTAATAAGAAATCTGAATAGGAATCCGCATTTTATGTTAGGTGACCCTCACCCAGTCACTTAGGCTAACAGTTGTGAAACCTTCAAAAAAATTTGTTGTTGCTAAAGTGGGTAATTTTGATTTGTTGACAAGATATGGATCATAGTCACTAACAGATTTATTTACCATGTGTGTGAATAGATAACGGACTTAATGTGATTGCATTAGAATGAAAGAGAGCAAAAAGGAGGATGAGTAAGTTAGGCTTATGCATAACAACATGATTCAGATTGGTTTGTATAGGATGGAGGTTTATGATTGTACAATTGCAGATTTGTGTTCTTACGGTATCCTTAGTGTGCAAAATTAGTACCTATCGATGCAATCTTAACCAAAGAAGAGTTTGTAGCCTAGAATGAGTATCTGAATGCTATTATTTTTCACGCGTCTTGATATTATTTTGCTCGGAGTGCAAAAGTTTAAGTGTGGGGGAATTTGATCAGTGAATCTTCATGCACATTCTTCCATTGTTATACTTAGGCATTTCCCTAGTTTGTTTTGTTTATTTTATTGTTTTACTATGTTTTTAGAATTAAGTCTTTGTTTGCCTTAATCTATTTTCACAGATTTTCAGCTTTAGCGGTTATTTAATAATTGTCCAGTGTTCGTATCATAAATGGAGCTACGAGTGTCGGATTGACGCATTCTAATAATCGTTGGAAAGCTAAGACAAAGAGCTACAAGTTTCATGTTGAAGTCAATAGCTGATTCAGAGTGAAAGATGGTCAAATAATTCGTTGAAGTCATGACCCGAATTCTGCCTTAAGGAATATTTAGTTTTGGGCCGAGTTTTTTATGTTTTTCGACCCGGTTGGGTTAGAACGAGAATTTATGATGCTTTCCTATACCTAGCAGTCGCGCACTATTCGTCTTCACAATTCTTTACACTATTCACAAAAAAATACAGAGCTTTGTACGATTACGTTGGAGAGCTAATCTTAAGGATTAATCTGCTGTAATCAGTTTCTGCCGACACTTTGAGGTTCTTTTAATTTCCAATAAAATCTATTTCCTTTCAATTATTCTCTTTGATATATTTTTTGCTTAATTCGATTTATCTTAGGGTTGATTAATTTATTTCGATGATTGCTTGTTCCTACACTTTAATCGTGTTTGCTTAATCCGCGTACGTTTCTCGTGTTTGCTTAATTCACGGTTGTTATATCTCATCTGTTTGCTTAATTCGAAAATTAGGAATATGTATCGTATAATATCAATTGTGCTTGTTTGATTGTTACTATAATCGAAAAGGGGATAGAGTCCGCTTAAGAATTGGAAATTATTTGGGTCGATGATAAGTTGGGAAACCAAAACAGCAGATTAACCGTTTCAACTTATTTTGATAATCACTTATTTTCACTATTTTTCTGTTAATCGAAACTCAACCACCCTCCCATTGTCCAATCAGTTGGTTAATAATAATACAAGAATTCTTGAGAACGATACTCGAGTTATCGTTACCGTTAACTATATTTTCAAAAATACTCGTTTTTTATCCGTGCGCGACAGCGCACCAAATTGGCGTCGTTGCCGAGGATTCTTGTTGATGTTAGCCAATTTTAAAATTCTATTTTAGAGTTTTGTTAGATTTTTTTGTTTTGTTTTGTTTTGTTTTTGTTTATTACATGTTAATTTTCTAGGTTGCATTGCAGTGGTAAACGTTTCACCCTATCAGGTAAGTTTGGAAGCTATTGTTTCGATTTGCTCCGAAATTTTCCAGAAAATCAGAAAGAAAAAAAACCGACGAACAGTACTCATATAGAATCGAGCACTACGAACCTAATCTCAACATCCTTAAACTCCTTTAATCCCAACTTAACTTTTATTTTCCCTTTGTTTGGTTTGTCTTCAGCAATCTTTTATCTTACCTCATAATCAGCAGTAACTTCATCAAAAACATGTGCTCTAACCCATAAATCCTTAACAAGATAGAGGTAAGTAGGTCCATTAAGAATTTTGAAGTAACACATCCACACTTGAACTTCAAAATACTCTTTCAAAGGGTATCCATTTACCCTGAAGGACTCGAAATCCACTATTGCTCCAAAATTAGCTTGAGTTCATTCTCTCTAACCTTTGTTGTTCTAGGTTTGATGTGAAGACCCATTCCATAGTCTACTACCATGGCATCTTATTGAGAAGAATACGCCATTTAAATGAGGTTTAAGGTTCTAAAGGAATTTTTTAACTTGGTTGTTTTTCTGAGAAGGATTGAGAATGAAAGTGTGGGTTGTAAAGTGAGAGATAAGTGTGTGAATTCTAAACTTTTGAGTGCTTTGAGTGAAAAGAGAATTTCAATTTTGATTAAAATAAAAATTAATGACAATTAAGGCATGAGACATAATATTCAAATCAACTCATCATTATCTAATTGTTATTACCCAACAGTTAATACCCTCGTTAGAAAACCTTTCATATACGTGACATATAAATGGGACAAGTGTCAAAAATAAGTTGAAAGATTTTCCCCTTATATTCTATCAGAGACAATTTATCAAATTCTGAGAATCAAAGGTTGAGATGCTTCAGAGGCTACTATTTATCCGAAGCTAATTCAGAACCTCTGATCATAGTGGATTTTGATCTATCATTTAGAAGCAAGCAATATTCTTTTATAAAATGCATGTTCAGATTATTTTTAATAAAATCAAATATTTCTATAGCAAAAGGCTTGGTAAATATATCATCTCATTGATGATAAGTATCAATGAATTGTATATCTATCACACCTTTCTGAACATAGTCTCTAATAAAATGATGTTTTATTTCAATATGCTTGATTCTTGAATGTTGAATTGGATTTTTTGTCAAACCGATAGCAACAATATTGTCACAAGAGAATGGAATATCACTTCCACATGTTTGATAGTCTTCTGACTAATATTTCATTCAGAGTAATTATGTGCAACAACTTACACATGAGATGTATTATGCTTCTGCTATAGACAAAGCAATTGTTGCTTGTCTATTACTAGCCCAGGATATAAGGTTTTCACCTATGAATTGACAATTTCCATTTGTGTATTTCCTTTCAATTCTATCCACAACATGATCAACATCACAAAATCTAACTACCTTGTAATCTAGGAATTTTTTATAAAGTAGACCTATATTAGTTGTTAGGTAAAGTAACGAACCTATCATATCTCTGTATTGCTTATGACATAATTTGGTGTTACTTTCCTCTTTGCTCGAATTGTAGGTAGGATACATATCAGTAATCATGATCTTGCAATCATCTAGCTTAAATTTCTTTAGACACTAATTTGTGTACTTTGTTTGGTGAACATAAACTCCATCATTGCATTGGTTGATTTGAATTCCAAGGAAGAACTCCAGCTCTCCCATCATACTCATTTCAAATTCAGCCTGCATTAACTTAGAAAAATCATTGCAAAGAGTAGCATTTGTCGAACCAAAAATAATATCATCAACATATACTTGAACAATTATGATGTCATTTTTTAGTGTCTTTCTAAACAGTGTAGTGTTAACTTGTCCTTTTTGAAAACCATTTTCTAATAAGAAATTACTTAGTCTCTCATACCAAGCTCTGGGAGCTTGTTTGAGGCCATAGAGTGATTTTCTTAAGTTTAAAGATGTGTTATGGGTGGATTGAACCCTCAAACCCAAGTGGTTGTTTGACATACACCTCTTCAGAAATGACACTATATAAAAATTCACTTTTAACATCCATTTAATATAAAGTGATATTAGGATTATTAACATAAGATAAGAGTAATATGATTGCCTCTAACCTTGCAACAGGTGCAAACATGTCAAAGAAATCAATACATTCTTGTTGACTTAGCCTTGATCTACAAATCTATATTTATTTTTCACCACTTCACCTTGAATATTGAGCTTGTTTCTGAAGACCCGTTTTGTTCTAGTAATGTTCTTCTGATGAGGTTTAAGTACCAGATCCCAAACATCATTCCTTTGAAATTGATTCAACACTTTTTGCATTGCCATAATTTATGCATCATCAGATAGTGCTTCATCAACAGAAGTTAGTTCAATCATAGAGATGAGTCATAGCATTAAGTGTTCTTCTCTGAATACGAATCTTGTCTTTAGAGGACTATCTTTATTTCCAATTATTAGATCTTCTAAATGTGAAGACTTGTACTTAAAGGTCTTCTTGGATTGTGTTTCTTCTTGTGAGCCATCATGAGCTTCTTCAGAAGCTTCTTCCTCTGGATGAGCTCTAGAAGTTAGATCATCTTCTGAACATCTAGCTTCTAAAGGTTAGTAGCTTCTTAACCACCAGCTTCTTAAGTGTCTTCAGATATATGAATTTCTGAAAAACTTTCAACTAGCTTTGACATTTTATTATCAGACTATTTGTCATCAAATTTGATATGTATTGACTCTTCAACCATTCTGGTTTAAGAGTTATACATGTTGTATGCCTTTGAGCGTTCACAGTATCCTAAGAAGATACCCATTTGAGCTTTGACATCAAATTTCTTTAGATAAACTTTGTTGTTTAAGATATAACATGTACAACCAAACTTATGAAAATAAGAAATACTTGGCTTTCTTCCTTTGAAAATATCATATGAAGTTTTGTTCAGAATAGGTCTAATATAGATTTTATTTTGAACATAACATGATGTGTTTACAGCTTCTGCCCACAAGTACTTAGGTAAATTATTTTCATGAATAATGGTTCTAGCCCTTTCTTGTTAAGATCTATTATTTCTTTCTACAAATCTATTTTGTTGTGGAGTTCTAGGAGAAGATAACTCATGGAGAATTCCATGTTTTTCACAAATATTTCAAATGACTCATTTTCAAATTTCCATCCATGATCCCTTCTGACTTTTAAAATCTTTGATTCCTTTTCATTTTGTACTTGTATACAAAATATGCTAAATACATCATATAACTCATCTTTACATCTAAAGAATTTGACCCACGTCCATCTTCTATAGTCATCAACTATGAATAATCCATATTTCTTTCCATTGATTGATGCAGTACCAACTGGACCAAATAAATCAATGTGAAGTAGTTCTAAAGGCCTGGAGGTAGAGACAATGTTCTTTGTTTTAAAAGAGGTTTTATTAATTTTCCCTACTTGGCATGTTCCACAATGAGAATACGAGTGATAGTTAAGTTTTGGAAAACTTTTGACAAGTTTTAACTTTCTAAGTTTAGAGATTAATCTCCAGTTAGCATGTCCTAACCTTCTGTGCCAGAGCCATTTTCATCACTCTCTGATACAAGACAAAGTACCTTCTGATCAGCCAATTCAAATAAATTAATTTTGTAGACATTGCCTTTTCTCCTACCTTTGAACAATATGGACTTATTAGACTCATTCATGACTATATATGTGTTCTTCTTAAACATTACTTCATAATCATTGTCACAAAATTTACTAATGCTTAGTGGTTTATGTTTCAGTCCATTTACTAACCAAATATTATTAATTAAAATAGAATAATTACCAATGGTATTTGTACCAATGTTCCTTCCTATTTGGTTTCCTCCAAACCTCACAGTTCCTCGTTCTTTCAAAGATAGGGTTTAGAACATATGCCTTTCTCTTGTCATATGTCGTGAGCAGCCATTATTCAGGTACCAAGACTATTGTTTTGCTTCTTCCATGAAAACATATCTGATGCAAAGACAATTTCAGATTTAGATACCCATAATCTTATGGGTACTTTGGGGTTAGTTCTGAAAGGTTTTTTCTTATTTTGTACCTTAGCTTTCATGTAGTAGGGTTTGGGGTCATTCAAGACACTTGGTTTAAAATTTTTGTGTCTTGAATCAATCTTAGCCTGTTTGTCAAGATTTTAAAACCTTAGACTCTGATGTCTTAAGTTCTGGTCTGTTCAAAAAATTTGACTTTGGAGTCTTTGGTTCTAGTTTCTTTAGAACCTTTAACGTTGAAGTATTTGGTTCTAATTTCTTCAAAACCTTTTAATTTGAAGTACTATATTTTGAGTTGTTCAAAACCTTGGACTCTACAATCTTTGGTTCTTACTAGTTCAGAACCTTTGCTTTTTCAGCTGCTGGTACAAAGTAGGAATATAACCCTTTTTTTTATCAGAGCTTGAACAATAAGGTTTCATTGGTTTAACCAAATTTTCTACCCTTTTATTGAAAGGATTTTATAAAAAACCAATGCCTCCTCCTTTGTTCCTACCTACACCATAAATCATAGATGCAAGTTTTGTCATATTGAAGCCATTTATGACAAATTCCTGAAGAGAAACTTCATGCTCATCTGGAGATTTATCAAACATCTTTTTCACTTAACCAATATTATTTTTTTTCTAAAACTTCATTTTTTATTTGAAAAGATTTTAATTAATTTGTCACTTGCTCATATTATCTTTTCAAAATTTTGATGTCTCTGGCTTTATCTTGACAACGACCCATAAGGTCTTGAATAAGAGTAATTAAATTATAATTACATAGTTTAGAAAATACCCCATATTCTTTTTCAGAATTTGAACCAGAGTCTAAGTCAGATTCTATGTCTGAAGATGTTAGAACCATCAGAGCTAAATTGGATTCTTCCTCATCTTTATCAGATTCTTCTTCTTTGTCAAGCTCATCTCATATTGCCATGAGACTCTTCTTGACTTTATTTCTGAAGTTGTCCTTCTTTTAGCTTTCTTTCTTTGACTTTACCTTCTGCAACTCTGGACAGTCAGCAATAAAGTGACCAGGCTTCTTGCAGTTGAAGCATCCCTTCTGGTCATCTTTCTTGTCTCTGGAACTTATCATCTAAAGCCACTGCTTCTTCCTGAGAACTTTTTGTTCTTCTTAGCCAGATATTGAAACCTTTTGATTATAAATGTCATCTCTTCATCATCTAAACCTTCTTCAAAACCTCCTACATGGGCAGCTTCTTCAGGATCCCAGACTTGAGGAGACTTAGCAGATTGACCAATAGATTTCAAGGCAAGAGAATTGGATTTCTTTGCAGGTTCATCTCCCATGAGCTCCATCTCATGACTCTATAGATTGCTTATCAAACTTTCAATACTTATTTTGTTCAAGTATTTGGCTTTTAGGATGGATGTCACCTTTGGTCTATATTTGGCAGGAACACTCCTAAGAATTTTCTTGACTTGGTCAGAAGTTGTATAGCTCTTGTTCATAACTTGAATTCCAGATATCAGAACTTGAAACCTTGAGAACATGGTTTCAATATTGTTATCTTCCTTCATTATAAACAATTCATAATGTTGAACTAAAAGGTTAGCCTTTGCCTCTTTCACCTGCCGATTGCCTTCATAAGTAGCACACAAGAATTCAAAAATGGTTTTTGCAGTTGACTTGTTGATTATCCTGAGGTACTGAGAATGAGGTTAAGCATCTACCAAAATGTCACGCACTCTGTGATGTTTTTCGTCAACTGAAATATTAATGTCATCTTCAAGAATGTCCCACAACTCATCATCAATGTTTATGATGTGAGTGTGCATCTTACTTTTCCACCATTCAAACTCTTTAGAATCTCCAGTAAATCTTAGAGGTTTAGCAGTATAATTGTTCCTCTCAAAAGCAATAAAATCATAGTTCACAACATTGTTACTACCGCAACCACCATTACCACTAATACCACCAGAGTTATCAGACACAACAGACATGTTTTTCACTCGGGATCTTTTTTGTACCATTGTTAAGTGTAGAGCATAAATCTTGCTCTTATGCCAACTAAAGGTGAGAAAATCACAATAACAGGGTTTGAATTGTGTTAGTCTTTTCTCTCTTTTCTAAAAATCTCTTATCAGATTATGAACTCAAAGTCTAGAATCTGATACAGAGTCAAGTGTTTACAGTGGATAAAAATAAGTTCAGAGGTAGATAAGAAAAGAAAGAGAGACACAAGCAAATTTATCCTAGTTCCTTCCACAAAATGGAGTAGTTCAGTCCCCTTGCACTTTCAAAGAATTTCACTATAATCACAACTAATTACAAACACTCAAACACACAAACAAGAGACTTTCAATATTCAAACACTTTCAATATTCAAACACACAAATAAGAGACTTCTAATACTCAAGCATACAAATAAGAACTTTAAATCCTCACAACACATAAGTTTCTAGGTGGTCCTAACTCTCTTGGAATGCTTTTAATGAACAAGGCTTTGTATCATTTAAGATCTTCACCTCCATCTACTTGTGGATGGGGAACTGTCAATTAAGTTAATGGATTCAATTTAAAGGTACTATAGTTTTCCTTCTAGAAATTTATTAAAATGACACTATTTTAAAATATGTATTAATGTCTCTTAAGCTTATACTATATATATCAAGATTAAAAAAAACACTAAAAATAAATATCATTTATATCTAATATTTTTATTATTAAAAATTAGAGGTGAGTTTCAGTGTCATTTTAATTTACTTAAAAAAAATTAATGTAGATTTTAAAATTAAAAAAGACGTTAATGTCATTTTACTAATAAATTTTATAGAAGATAGTGTAATTTTTCTTTTATTTAATTTTTTTTGTAAGCAAGAGAATAATATTGAAAGTGAGAACAATGAGTTCTCGAACCACTTACAAAAAAGCGAGGAAGGCCTCGGGACAAAAGAAAATTACACCCAATTAAACTTTAAGTCAAGTAATACAAAGGAAATTTGCAAAACTCATAAAAGCTATAATTTGAGCGAGTAATTTTCCCAACATAAGACCATCTCCACACCAACGCCTTGATATTCCAAACCGTATCGAACACGTAACACGTTTTCTTTTATTTAATGATTCGGTCTCAACACAAATTATTGATAATTAAAAAATTCTAAGATAGGTGTTAAACTATGCATAATATTTCACTCAGCATAATATGAAAAAGACAAAAGACAATTTTATTGAATAATTCTTTCAAATATTATTTCTCATACAGATGACTAAAAGATGAAAGTATATATAGAAGAAGGCCTAACAAACTGGGTCGAATAAAGTAACGGCTAGTAGAAGCCCAAAGACTAAAAAACAGGAAAAAAACTAATCTATATTTTAACACCCCCCCCCCCCCCCTCAAACTGGAGTAAATGTTTGTCAATCCAAGTTTGGTGAGCATATTGTGAAACGGGCCAGCATGTAAAGATTTCGTCAAAATATCAGCAACTTGATCCTGTGATGAAATTGGCATAAGGTGAAGAATGTTCTGTTTGATTTTGTCTCAAACGAGGTGGCAGTCCATCTCGATATGTTTCGTGCGCTCGTGGAAAACTGGGTTGTTTGCAATATGAATTGCACTGTGGTTGTCGCAATAGATAAAGACCGGTTGTTGGTGGGGAATTCTGAAGTCTTGTAGGAGAAAAAGGAGCCATTGTGCTTTGCAGGATACATTGGCAAGGGCACGGTATTCAGCCTCGGAGGACGATCTTGCCACAATTTGTTGTTTTTTGCTTTTCCAACAAATGATGGAGGAGCCTAAGTAAAAACAGAATCCAGCAGTTGACCGGCGGGTAGATTTGCAGGCACCCTAATCTGAGTCGCTAAAGCCTGTTAAGGTGAGATTGTTGCTGCTTGGAAAGTGAAGACCAAGGGCTGGTTGAGCTTTAAGGTACTTCAGAATTCGGAAAGCCGCCTGAAGATGAATGTTTGTAGGAGAAGCTAGATGTTGACTCAACCTGCAAACAGCAAAGCAAATATCAGGATGAGAATGTGTTAAATAAAGGAGTTTTCCTATTAGGCTGCGGAAAACGGATGGATTAGAGAGTTGCTTTGAAGTAGTGTCGTGAAGGTTGATTGTAGAATCCATAGGTGTTGTCACTGGTTTGGAACCAAGAACGCCATAGTGCTGAAGCATGTCTAAAGTGTACTTTCGTTGGCATAATGAGATGTCGTGAGTAGAACGAGCTAACTCAAAACCAAGAAAGTATTTGACATGACCAAGGTCTTTGATAGTAAAAGTATGATCAAGATAGGACTTGATGGTGTTTATTTCATGTAAATCATCACCTGCAAGCAACAAATCATCGATATATACTAATATGCATGTGATAGACTGAGTGTTATATTTAATAAATAAAGAGTAATTCGATTTGGATTGAGTGTATCCAAGAGCAGTGAGAGAGGTGGTTAATTTATCATTCCATTGTCTACTGGCCTGCTTGAGGCCATAGATAGATTTATTTAATTTACAAACTAAGTGTTTAGAAGAAGTTTGCAAGCCTGGAGGGCATTTCATATAAACCTCTTCATGGAGATTTCCATGAAGAAAAGCTGTGTTTATGTCTAGTTGATGTAAGAACCATTTTTTAGAGGCAACAATAGAAAGGAGCACACGAATAGTCGTCATTTATATAACAGGGCTGAACGTCTCATGATAGTCAATGCCCTCTGTTTGATTGTACCCTTTGGCTACGAGACGCACTTTATGACGTTCTATAGAGCCATCAACAAGAAATTTTAGTTTAAATATCCATTTACACCCTATAGCCTTTTTACCATTAGGTAGAGTGGTAAGGGTCCATGTATTATTAGCAGTAAGGGACTGAAGCTCATTGGAGATGGCTAATCTCCAGTTCGGGTCAGTAATATCTTCAGAATAAGTTGTTGGTTCAGTTAGGAAAGATAGTTTAATAGTAAATAATTTATGACTAGAGGAAAGATTATCATAGCATAAGAAATCAGAGATAGGATACAGAGCATTACCTGGGGAAAGATGAGAGTTACCTTGTAGTAATGAGCAGTGATAGTCACGAAGGTAATTGGGTTGAACAGATGGTGTGGTGGATTTCCGTGTAGCAGTAGTGGGGGGAATAGGGGTAGTTGTATTAGGATGAGGGATGATAGGTGAAACATCATTTTGTGAAGATGTGGATGGACTTAGTTGTTGAGGTGAAGGGGTGGTGATATGTTGGTGTGGAGGGGAATTGTGAATGTTATCATTGTTATTAATATCACATGGAAGGTAATCAAAAGAAAAATCTTCTGAATTGTCATGTGTAATAGGAACAGGATAACTAGCCGAGGGTGTGGTAGTGTAGGGGAAAATATTTTCATAAAAAATAGTATCACGTGATATAAAAATTTGTTTATTTCGAAGATCATATAAAAGGTGTCCTTT
The DNA here is from genome assembly GCA_022829125.1 of Lathyrus tuberosus. Classification (NCBI taxonomy): domain Eukaryota; kingdom Viridiplantae; phylum Streptophyta; class Magnoliopsida; order Fabales; family Fabaceae; genus Lathyrus; species Lathyrus tuberosus. Next base: position 7,739,903 of record JALAZF010000060.1, on the reverse strand, counting down.
TGTATTAGGTTTTGTGCCTAAGAAGACACATTCATGGGATCTAGAATCTAACTTAGTTCTGTTATGCTTAGAGCTAGTGGTGAACGCAAGGCAACCAAACACTCTAAGGGAAATGTAATCAGGGGTGTTGTTATGCAAAAATTCAAAAGGAGATTTAAAGTTTAATAATTTGGAGGGTAATCGATTAATGAGAAAAACAGCATGAGATAAAGCATATGACTAAAAAATATTAGGAAGATGAGATTGAAAAAGGAGAGCCCGAGTGACCCCAAGTAAGTGTTGATGTTTACGCTCAACAATATCGTTTTGTTGAGGAGTGTCAACATATGAAGTCTGATGATGGATCCCATGTGTAAGGAAAAAAGTTTTCATGGTGAATTCAGGACCATTATCAGACCTAATGGTTTTGACTCTCGTATTAAATTGCGTTAAAATAAGTTGAACAAAAGATTGTATAAGGGGAGAGGCTTCAGATTTCATTTTCAGAACGTAAATCCAACAAAACATAGAGTGGTCATCAACAATAGTAAGGAAATATTTATGGCCAGACATTGAAGGGGTTGGAAAGGGGCCCCAAATGTCCATATGTAATATGTCAAAACAAGCAGCAGCATGATTGTTACTATTAGGAAAGGACAAACGTTTTTGTTTAGCATAATGGCAAATATCACAAGGAGTTAAATGTTGTTTAAAATGTGGTAAAGTAAAATTTTTGTGTATATGATGCATAGTGTCAGTGGATGGGTGGCCCAACCGTTGGTGCCACAAATTACAAACAGAGGAAATATTACAATTTAAATTTAAAACAGTTTGATCACAATGTGTAGTGTTGAAGGGATTCCTAAGAATGTAAAGGTCATCTTAGAGCTCAGCTGCACCAATCTTCATCAGGGTAAGGTTCCCCTGTATGAAGCAAGTGGTGGAATTGAAATCAATGTGACAGTTAAGTGATTTGGTGAGCTGAGGGACAGATATGAGATTGGTGTAAAAACTAAGAATATATAACACATTTAGAAGATAGAAATGCTTAGAAAAATAAATGGTGCCAGCATATCTAGTTGTGATAGAAGCTCTATTGGGGAGCCTAAGGTTGATAGGAGGAATGGCATACATATGTGTAAAAAGGCGACTGGAATGGCACACATGGTCTGTGGCCCCAGTATCTAATATCCAATCAAGGGTTTTGTTGGTAAAAATAGAATTACAGTTAGAGATTGTACCTGTGCTGAAGTTCATGGAGCTTGTGATGTGGTGAGCATTGGCTTGAGGAGTTTGAATTAGGGCAAGAAGAGCCTTTTGTTGCTCAGCTGTGAACCCAAGAGGATATGTGGATGAATTGGAGTTATCAGTGGGAGCAGATGTGCCTTCAGGATTGTCTTCAGAAGTGCTGACTTGAGCTACATTTGGCTTGCGAAGGTAGGGCGGCAAACCGTGTTTTTTGAAACAAACTTCAATTGTGTGTCCCGTTTTGTGACAATAGGTGTATGTTTTGGTGCCACGACCTCGACCGATAGTTTGAGATTTTGAAGCAGGATCATAAGGGCGAGATTTATTACCAGAATTTTTGAATGAAGCTATGATTTTTTCTTCTGCGGTGGGAATAATATGTTGCCGTTCTTGTTGAATTAAAAGAGAGAAAACTTTGTTGATTGGGGGTAGAGGTTGCATGAGCATAATCTAAGATCGAACCGGTGCATAACTTTCGTTGAGCCCTTTGAGGAAGCGAATCACGTAATCGCTATCTCTGTATTGTTTGAAAGTAGGCAAAAGAGAACAAGAACACTTGGGGATGCAAGAGCAATTGGGGATGGGTCTGAAATTTTCAAGTTCTTGCCATAATTTCTTGAGAGAAGTGAAGTATTGTGTGACGTTGTTGTCGCCTTGACGAAGAGAGTAAATTTCTTCCTGGAGGTTAGATATTCGAAACAAGTCACCTTGATGATAACGATCCTTCAATTCATCCCAGATTTCTTTCGCAGTGTCCATCCATAAGATACTCTCGGAGATTTCTTTGTCAATTGAATTTGAAATCCATGCCATAACCATGGTATTGCAGCGTTTTCATGGTAAAGATTTTGAATCTGAATCATCAGGCTGAGCTAGGGTTCCATCAATGAATCCAAGCTTGTTCTTGGATTGAAGGGCGACATGAATCGAGCGAGACCATGTGTGGTAATTGGTATTGTTCAACGCAGGTGTGACAATGGCGTGGTCGGGGTTATCACTAGGATGCATGAAAAAAGGGTCGAGCATATCAGTTTGATAGCTGCGAAGGGTGTTGGAGACGGTGGTTTCGTCTTTCTTTGGTGGAGGCGTTTTTGGTGGTGATTCCATTGGAAGAAAGGCGGATCAAGAAACGGAGAAAGAAAAAACGGCGCAAGAATTAGGGTTTGCAGAGAAGAAATTGGGGAAGAAGAAAGAGAGAGAGAAAAAAAATATGGGAAAGAATAGAGGAAAAAAGAAGTGGAAAAAAAAACCCACTGATAAGAAGAAAGCACGTGGCAAAAAAAAAATCACTTTTGGATAGGGCCCATGAAGGAATGAATGGATCTACAGGCTTTGAGATACCATGTTAAACCATGCATAATATTTCACTCAGCATAATATGAAAAAGACAAAAGACAATTTTATTGAATAATTCTTTCAAATATTATTTCTCATACAGATGACTAAAAGATGAAAGTATATATAGAAGAAGGCCTAACAAACTGGACCGAATAAAATAACGGCTAGTAGAAGCCCAAAGACTAAAAAACAGAAAAAACTAATCTATGTTTTAACAATAGAATATAAATATAAACATTTTTTTAAGTTTCAACTTTTTTATTTAATGAACTACGAACACGATATAAATATTGAATACAATACATATTCGATGTGACGATATTTCATCATGGAAAAATCTAGGTTAATATATGTATTTTAATATTGTGTCTCTTTAATGTTTTTGGTAGAGTCCTTCATTGTGTCACTTATGCCAATACAGTTCGTATAGGATTTTATGTCGTCTTAGTGTTACTTTTCCTTTTTTTTACTAGAACATTTCTTCAGACTTGCAACAACTAATAAAATACTGGTAGGTTTGATTTTTTGTCACCTAAGTTTATACACTTAACATAATATAATAATAATAATAATATAAATGTTATTCAATAAAAATCAAATAAAAATATATAGATATGTTTGCATTTATTGAATGCTGTCTGTCACAATTGTATTCCAGATTGACGCCAGTATTATTGGTGAAATGTTTTCATATAAATGTTTTCATATGAATGTTTTTGAATGCAATAAATTGTTTTCATATAAATGTTTTTGAATGCAATATTGGTGAAATGTTTGGCACGATAAAATAAAACTATATGACATATACCAAAATAAATGTAAGTATGAATGCATAATTATTAAGTGTGTATCAATAAATTAAACATAATTAAGTGTGAAATATAGGTGCCGATAATTAAGTGTGTACTAAAAAGACCATCACATTAAATGTTCATTAGTGAAGTGGTTGATAGAGATATTAAATGTACATGTAATTTATTGAATAGTTTTTTGTTGAATTGTGTATTGTATACAACTACGCAATAACGTGCAAATTTGAATGTAGGTTGTATCTAATTAATATACACAGTTGAATGTAAGTTGTATCTAATATACACAGTGGAATGATTATGATTCCTTATATATTGATCATTTGTGTAGATTACTACTTATTCCAAGAATTGAAAGTAAAAATAATCAATCACTCAAACGATAAAGGTGATGGCAGTTAAGAGAGTACAAACTCTGGCTTTTAACGAGCTGAAGGAGCTTCCACCTCAATTTGTTCGTCCAGATAATGAAAGACCAGAGAACACCAAAGCATTGGAGGGTGTTAATGTGCCTATCATCTCACTGTCTCAACCACACCATCTTTTAGTGACGAAAATCACTGAAGCTGCTTCTGAGTGGGGTTTCTTTGTCATCACTGACCATGGTATATCGACGAAACTCATCGAAAATTTGCAAGATGTGGGTCAAGAGTTCTTTTCTCTACCTCAAAAGGAGAAAGAGATGTATGCAAATGATCCATCTAGTGGTAAGTTTGATGGGTATGGGACTAAGATGACCAAGAACTTAGAAGAAAAAGTTGAATGGGTGGATTATTATTTTCATCTCATGTCCCCTACTACTAAGGTTAATTATGAGATGTGGCCCAAAAATCCTCCTTCCTACAGGTTAGTGTGTTTTATTATAATTTCAGAGTTTATAAAAATAATATAAGCATATTAAACTAAGAAACTATAAATGTATTGTTTTTGTGTGATAGGGAAGTAACTGAAGAATACAATAAAGAGATTTTAAGGGTGACAAACAATCTCTTGGAGCTTTTGTCTGAAGGGCTAGCATTGAAGAGTAATGGTTTGAAGTCTTGTTTGGGAAGTGATGAAGTGGAACTAGAAATGAAGATAAATATGTATCCACCTTGTCCACAACCTGAACTGGCATTAGGAGTTGAGCCTCACACTGATATGTCAGCTCTTACCCTACTTGTCTCAAATGATGTTCCAGGCCTCCAAGTTTGGAAGGAAAATAGTTGGGTGTCGGTAAATTACTTGCAAGATGCACTCTTTGTGCACATTGGTGACCAACTTGAGGTAATAGCATGTCACATTTGAATGAGTTATATTGTATTATTCAATGTTAACTCTAATAGATGTTCTCTTTGACATGGTAGGTGTTGAGTAATGGGAGGTACAAGAGTGTATTGCACAGAAGCTTGGTGAACAAGGAACGCAAGCGCATGTCGTGGGCTGTATTTGTTGCTCCTCCACACAAAGTTATGGTTGGGCCTCTTCCTCCACTTATCAATGATCAAAATCCGCCTAAATATTCAACAAAAACCTACGCCGAGTATCGCTATCGCAAATTCAACAAAATTCCACAATAAGGAAAAGACAATAATAAAATTTGATGGTTGTCGTAAGCACACAGTTATATCGTGTGATAAAAATATCATTCTATTGTAGACTTTGTATTAGTTATCACTTTCTTCTCAAACTATGTCAATTAGCTAAAATTATTGTAGTTGTTTGATTGCTTTCATGATCTTATCTTATAAGACATAAACTCTAATAAATTTTATGCATCTCTTTCTGGTTATAAAGATTCGTAAATTTTAATTGTTCTATTGATATTACGATGTGTTAGGGAGCTAGAGCTATATTACTGTAAAATCTAAAGTAGGAAGAAGAGATTTACTAACTAGAAAATAAAATAACTTTTTCAAAATATGACAATGCATATCACAGTTAGAAGTTATGTTAGTTAAGCAGTTAAAGAAGTTTGTTAGGTAGTTAATAATTGGGTAGTAAGATAGTTCATACACATTGTTATCTAACAAATTTGTTATTTTGCCAAATAATCTAAGAGTTTCAGTTTGTGCTAAGGGAATGGTTCGTACACAAGTTTTCTGTTTGTGGGTGACTGTTCAAATTCTCTGCTCATTTTCATCTTCAGTTCAAAATGCATTCAAGACCTCATGATGATTCTCCTCCAAAGGCAAAAAAGAAGATATATGAAATGGAAAATAATATGGTTAGATGTGAAACTTCTTCAAACCTTTATGCACCTATTATTCCTTCATCTTTTTCTTCTTCTCCGAATTTGTTGCAGTTCTGCATAAGGTTACTCACTTGATTGGTCCTCAAGACTACAAAAGGATCATGGATAAATGCTTCAACAAAGATACATCTCTAGAATATTTCATCACCAAATTAGTTGTTGATTATGTTTACATGAATTATATTGAAGTCTTTGAGAAACACAAGCTTGAGAAATTTTTTACTAAGTATTTGATATAATCCTGATCACGTCAAGGCATTGCCTGCAGTGAAGTTTATGGATATCAAAGATACAAGTCAACTAGTAGCCATTTAGTTTTGATGACGACGACACTTGAAGTCAATCATTGACTGAAGATAGATGAAGCACTCAATAATGGTTAATAAAGCTATCCTCTTGACTCAGACTGGACATATATTTAAAGTCAACACTTTAGTCCAATGACTCACTTATGAAGACTTAGATTTTAAGGATAACTGGTGTTTTAACCTTTCAAACTCTCATATGACAGGATACAACATGCAAATATCTCAAGCCTTATTAATAAGACTAAAGATTTTTGTGTGATGCTAAAATCAAAGATAATAATGCCAAGACTTGAAACTTTAGAGTGTGAAATAGAGGAAGTGTGAAAACTCGCATGGTCGTTTTTGTTTGAGTGACCAGTGTCTTGTAAAGACATAAGGGTGTACTTTTATATTTGTAAAAGACCTGACGAAGGTGATGACCATAAGCTGCCCTCGGGAGAGACGACAACCATATGTCTCCCTTAGGGAGGTATTGCCTCACCCTAATATTTTTCTCTCGTCCATGGGAAACGTGGGATAGGACATTTTTGGGCAGAGAGAAGTCAGGGTCAGTAGTTGATCCACAACCATTTGGAAATACAGATTCAAGGGTCCACCATTGACTAAGTGGGCGATGACCTTTTCAAGAAATCTTAGGTCCAAAACCTCTATAAATACCTTCTCCCAATGAGAGTGATGGGGGATCCTAATTCATACGCTTATACCTAAGCAACAGATAAATACACATAACATCTCACCTCATGTGAGCAGGTCTCCTAACCACCATATATCGTAATATACCTACTAAGACCTCTTAGTGCCCACTACTACAAAATAGATCTTTGGTAATACCATATTACTACGAGCATTTTGTTAACCGTAGTAATATCTCATTTTTACACGCTTGATTTTTTATACTTTATTAAAAGACTTTCCAGCACGGTTCATAATAGAAACAGTGATGATAGATTTAAGGTTACAAGCTTTGAATTCCAACATCAACATTTTTCCATTTTTCCATTTTTCCATTTTTATTGCTTCGTACTTAAATCTTTCTCTTCCCTCTTCTCCTTTTTTCTTTTCGTGCCTTCTGAACTTGTAGTTGTTTGATGTGTTGTGTTCGCATGAGATTCATTGTTGTGCGTGTTGAATTCTTGGGATGTTGAGCAAGAGATTGAAGGCTAAGCTCACTCCAATGGGAGTTTTGATGTGAATTTCCAATGGAGTTGGAAGGGAGCTCTGAGTGTGTGAGGAATGAAGGGAATTGAGATGAGAGAATGAGGAAGATTGAGATGGAGAGAGAGTAGTGAAATGGTGAACGTGTGAGGAAGAAAAATGATTGGTCAAGACCCCAAACTTGGTGATGAATGATCAATTTATAGAATGAGGAGAGTGAGGATGGATTACATTCAACAGAAAGTTAGTTATGTATCTGATGAGCTGGAAATAGAGTTAGTTAGAATTTGGTTATTGATAGCTGGAAAAATTCAGTTAAGTCACTGAGTTAGTTAGTGTCAAATGTGATGAAATTCAGTTAGAGGGAATGAGTTAGTTAGTTATTTGTGTTTAAGTTAGTTATGAACTTTGAAGTTGGTTGTTGTGAGTGAAATATGCTCAAATTCTGTTGCAGTTAATTTGTTTATGTTTGAAATTCTATTGCTAGCTAGAGTTAGTGTTAGGGAATTGATTCTGTTAGGATTGTTATCAAGTAAAGTTTGTGACTCTGTTAGCTTGTGTTGTTAAATGTTATGGTTAATCGTATTAATAACTAAAAAGTTGCTTGCCAATTAGTGTTTCATAGTTAGCTCACAAAAGGTTAGTTAAAAACTGATAAGTGGATTAAACCTACTGCAATGTTGAATTGTGAAAAGAGAGCTATTATGTTGGATGGAAATTGGTTAGCATTATTGCCACTGTTAGTGTAATGGTTAACATTTTGTTACTTGTTGCAACTTGGTTAATTTTGTGTTTAAAAACCTGTCATGAATTAGTCAAAGGTTGGGATTGTTTTGGATCAATGTGTTAGCTTATTGCAAAAATCAGTTAGTGTTAATGTTGGTTAACTACTTAGTAGTGTAACTAGGTTAGTTAGAAAATTTGAGTTAGTTAACAGTTATTATAGTTAGTCTGTTATGAGTTAAAATTATGAGTTGTGCAACATGCTTAAAAGGCACATGACTCATGTTTCAATCACAGCAACAAAATTATTCTCTAACTGCAATTAGTTATGAGTTGCTGTTGTTGTAGGCAATTAGTTATGAATTGGCGTTAGATTGGTTGTTAGCTGTTAAATTGTAATTCATAGTGTGTCGAAACTAGTTTGTGTTGAATTGTCTAGGAGTGTCGAATTGTTTCGACAGATGCATCTTAGATTAGATTTGATTGGATTATGTTTTGATTAGATTAGATTTTATATGATTTAGATTAGATTTGATATTTTGGGCTTTAAAGTTTTTGGGCCTTTGTAAATCTAAATCTATATAAAGGGAGTATCCCTTGCATTGTAAAAACAACAATTGTATTCACAGTTTGCGGGTAGCAAGTGAAAGTGCAATAGAATCAAAATCCCACAGTTCGTGGGTAACAACTTTTCTCCAAATATTTCTCTTCTCTCTCGTTTTCTTTTCTTGTTGTTCTTCTTCTTTCTTTGTTCTTCATTGTCATTACGTATTGTTTGTGGGTTGGTGATCAATCTTGAGATCAAGATTGAAGAGAAATCATCATAGGGTGTGGTGAATTTCCAACATCTGGTATCTAGAGCTCCGGTTGCGATTCAAGGAGGAAAATCGTGATGGCTATGAATCATTCAAATGGGCACTTTCCGGCGACCCTACCAATTCTCAAGAAAGATAATTATGAGAATTGGTGCAAGCAGATCAAGGTGGTTTTCTGTTATCAAGATCTGTGGGATCTTGTGAAGGAAGGAGTAACACCGCTTGGGGAAAACGCGACGGATCAAGAAAATGTTGCACTCAAAGATTTGAAGAAGAAAGGTTATAAAGCGCTGTTTATAATCCATCAATGTGTTGATCCAGATAACTTTGAAAATTTTAGCGATGTAGAATTAGCAAAGGAAGCATGGGAGATTCTTGAAAAGTCATTTGGAGGCGCAGAAAAGGTGAAAGAGGTGAGGTTACAAACTCACAAGAGAACCTATGAGTTGCTTCAGATGGAAGACAACGAAAGTATTACAGATTTCTTCACCAGAGTTACAAAACTGGTGAATCAAATCAAAGTATGTGGAGAAACGCTGACGACGAAAGCAGTAGTCTCAAAGATTTTGAGATCGTTGGCTCCTAAGTTCGACCACGTGGTAGTAGCCATAGAAGAGTCGAAAGACTTATCAGTATTGACGAAGGAAGAGCTTTAAGGGACGCTTGAGTCTCATGAACAAAGGATGGCTGAGAGAGCTGCAGGAAAGTCGAAGAGTGATATGGCTTTGCAGGCGCAGTCAGAAAAGGAAAGGAAAGGCAAAGGAAACGTGAATGGAAACAAAGATAGAGGAGGCAGTAATTCGACTCAGAAGAAACCTTGGAACCAAGGCAACCAAAGAAGTGGTGTTGCAGGTAGAGGAAGAGGTGGTGGTCGAAAGCCAGACAAAAGTCACATTCAATGTTTCAATTGTCAGAAGTATGGCCATTATGTTAGTAATTGTCCAGAAAAGAAAAAAATCAAGAAACTGATGCAAATCTGGTGAAGCATGAAGAAGAAGAGACGTTGCTGATGGTCACAACAAAAGATGAAGAGAGATTCCAAGATCAGTGGTACTTAGACTCAGGATGCTCATCACACATGACTGGAAGGAAATATTGGTTTGTCAACATGAAGCCCTCGTCGAAGAACACAGTGAAGTTTGCAAATGACAACACTCTAGCAGCTGAAGGTGTTGGTGATGTTCTGATTATGAGGAAAGATGGCAAAAGGTGAACAATTTCCAATGTGTTGTACATACCAGGCATGAAGAGTAATTTGCTCAGTATAGGGCAGCTTGTCGAAAAGAACTACAAGGTAGTTGTCGAAGACAAGATGATGAGAGTTCTCGACGCAGGTGGTAGGTTGATCTTGAAGGCACCAATGTCTCAAAATAGGACCTTCAATATTGAACTAAATGTGATGGAGCACAAGTGTCTAGCAACAGCAGCCAGCAGAGATGAATGGTTATGGCACTTTCGACTAGGCCATCTCAACTTCAATGACATCAGAGAGCTGAAGAGAAGAAATATGGTGTCAGGATTACCAGAAATCGACATTCCTAATGAAGTCTGTGAAGAGTGTGTTCAGTCGAAACAACACAAGAATAGCTTCAGCAAGGATGCAGGAAGGAAGTCGAAGGCAATTCTTGAAGTCATATACTCTGATGTATGTGGTCGAATCCAGGTGGATTCGATTGGTGGCAACATATATTTTGTCACGTTTATAGATGACTTCAGTCGAAAGTTATGGACTTACCTCATCAAGAAGAAAAGTGATGTGTTTGAGGTATTTGTCAGATTCAAATCCATGGTCGAAAGACAGAGTAGTTGAAGGTTGAAAACTCTGAGAACTGATGGTGGTGGAGAATATGTGTCGAAAGAGTTCGATGCATTATGTAGAAAAGAAGGGATTGTGCATGAGGTGGTGCCACCCTACACTCCACAGCAGAATGGGATTGCAGAACGCAAGAACAGAACCATCATGAACATGGTAAGAAGTATGTTGAATGGAAAGCATCTACCCAAAGAATTATGGGGAGAAGCAGTTTCGACAGCAACATATATTTTGAACAGATGTCCGACGAAGAAGCTTGAAGGAGTCACACCAGAAGAATGTTGGTCTGGTGTCAAGCTAAGCCTCAGTCACTTAAAGGTGTTTGGATCTATAGCACATAGACATGTGCCAGATCAGTTGACAAGAAAGCTTGATGACAAGTCAAATCAGATAATCTTGATAGGATATCATTCGACTGGAGGTTACAAGTTATTCGACCCAGTGAATAAGCAGGTAGTGATCAGCAGGGACGTGATCATAGATGAGCTTAAAGAATGGGATTGGAAAGAGAAAGCCAAGAAGGATTCAGTGAGAATCTCTTGTGAAGAACCAGTCACTGAAGTCGAAAGAGAAGTTCGACAGGAACCAGTTGCAAATGAAGCAGGTTCAAGCAGACCTCGACGAACAAGACACATGCCTGTAAGGTTGCAAGAATGTGTAATTACATCAGATGATGTGGTCGATGAAGAAGGTGAGCTGGTACATTATGCTTTCTACACAGATGTCGAACCAGTCAATGCAGCTGAGGCATTGAAAGATTCGAAGTGGGTGAAAGCAATGAATGAAGAGTTAGAATCCATCGAAGTGAACAACACCTGGTCACTTGTCGAATTGCCTCAAGGCAAGAAGGCAATTGATGTGAAGTGGGTTTACAAGGTAAAGGTGAACCCTAGAGGAGAAGTAACTCGACACAAGGCGAGACTTGTGGCGAAAGGATTTCTTCAGAAGGAAGGAATCGACTTCGATGAAGTGTTCGCACCTGTTGCTAGAATCGAAACAATCAGGTTGGTTGTTGGTCTAGCAAATATGAATAATTGGCACACATGTCAGATGGACGTGAAGTGTACATTCCTTAATGGTCCCTTAGACGAAGAAGTTTATGTCGCACAACCAACTGGGTATGTGAAACGAGGCGAAGAAGGAAAGGTGTACAGGCTACATAAAGCCCTGTATGGACTTAAGCAACCTCCAAGAGCTTGGAATAAGAAAATCGACAGCTTCTTAAGGGAAAAGGGATTTGTGAAGTGTACGACTGAGCATGGAGTATATGTAAGAAGAAGCAATGGTGAATTGCTTATACTATGTCTCTATGTCGATGATTTGTTGATAGCAGGAAGTTGCAAGAAGGAGATCGAAGATTTCAAACACGATCTAAGCAAGGAGTTTGAAATGTCAGACTTAGGAGATCTCTCATATTTCCTTGGCATCGAATTCTACAAGACTAGTAGAGGTTTGATGATGCACCAACGAAGATATGCAGGCGAAATACTCAAGAGATTTGAGATGCAAGATTGCAACTCAACTTCAACTCCAGCTGAGACCAGACTGCAACTGTCGAAGGATCCAGACGAAGATGATGTCGAACCAACCCAATACAGAAGACTTATTGGGTCACTTTGATACCTTTGTCACACAAGGCCTGACTTAGCATACAGTGTTGGTATGGTAAGTAGATTCATGCAGAAGCCAAAGGTATCACACCTAACAGCGACGAAGAGGATACTGAGGTATCTGAAAGGGACTCTCAACTATGGTATTTTATTTCCTGCAGCTGACGAAGGGAAAGAATGCAAGTTAGTGGGATACACAGACTCTAGCTGGTGTAGTGATGCAGAGGATAGAAAATCCACAGCTGGATACGTGTTTATGTTAAGTGGTGCACCAGTTGCTTGGAGTTCGAGGAAGGAGCCATTAGTGGCATTGTCATCATGCGAAGCAGAATATATAGCTGCTTCTCTTTGTGCATGTCAAGCAACCTGGATGGTGAACTTGGTCGAAGAGATTACAGGTAAGAATCATGGAACAATTACCATGAAGATCGACAGCATGTCAGCTATCAATTTGGCGAAGAATCCAATAGCACACGGTCGAAGCAAGCACATCGAAATGAGGTTCCATTATCTTCGAGAGCAGGTAGCAGAAGGGAAGATGAATTTGGAACACTGCAGAACTGAGAATCAGATTGCAGATATCATGACGAAGGGAGTGCAGGTCGAAGTATTCAAGAAGCTAAGATCGATGATGAATGTAGATAGTTTAGACACAATGAATTAGGTGGTGTGTTAAATTGTAATTCATAGTGTGTCGAAACTAGCTTGTGTCGAATTGTCTAGGAGTGTCGAATTGTTTCGACAGATGCATCTTAGATTAGATTTGATTGGATTCTGTTTTGATTAGATTAGATTTTATATGATTTAGATTAGATTTGATATTTTGGGCTTTAAAGTTTTTGGGCCTTTGTAAATCTAAATCTATATAAAGGGAGTATCCCTTGCATTGTAAAAACAACAATTGTATTCACAGTTTGCGGGTAGCAAGTGAAAGTGCAATAGAATCAAAATCCCACAGTTCTTGGGTAACAACTTTTCTCTAAATATTTCTCTTCTCTCTCGTTTTCTTTTCTTGCTGTTCTTCTTCTTTCTTTGTTCTTCATTGTCATTACGTATTGTTTGTGGGTTGGTGATCAATCTTGAGATCAAGATTGAAGCAAAATCATCATAGGGTGTGGTGAATTTCCAACATTAGCTAGACTGAATTGGAACCAACTGGCTTACTAATTATTAATGTTGATTTTTTATTAGTATGAATATTAATATTTGATTTATAGGTTAGTAATTACCATCCGAGCTAGTTGGTAATCATAGGGGCAGCCATTCGATTTAACCATGCTTATAAATACCATAATGAATATTTAGGAAAAGTAATACCAGTTACTATATTTTGTCCGGAATGTATGCAAGGTGGCTGTGTGGTTAATAAAGTGGTTCAATTCAAATAGTGTGTTCCTCTCAAGGTCTCAGATTCGAATCCTGCTGGGTATAAATTGCTTATTAAAAAAAAGTGCTAATAACAAAATAAATAAGGTATGTTTGTTTTAACTTTAAAAAAATGGATTTTTTCTTTGTATTTTTAAAAATGGATTTTGTAAAACTGTTTTTCAAAATATTTCAAGTTTTTCTATATTCGTTATTTCTAAATTGCAAGACTAATTTTGACATCATACAACATAAACATTTATTATTGAAGATCAAAACATAGTCGAAATCATAATTCTTGAAAAAAGTTGTATTTCAATAATGGTTTTTATGAAAAGCTATTTGAAATAGCTTCAAAATTAAGTGATTTTTTGAAATTTTGATTTTCAAAATTTTTTTCGATAAAATGTTGATATATCTAAAATCACATTTTAAAAAAACTATTCAAACCAAATTTTCATTTGAAAATTTTATGAAAAGTTTCTTTGTAAATTTTTTTTCCAAAAAATTATGTTACACTATAAAAATCATTTTTAAAAAAAGCCAAAACAAACGGACCCTAAGTCTCATAATTGGATGTATATTGTTGTAACACATGTGATGCAATAGGGATATAACTTATAATATGTGTTTCTACATTAAATAGACGACTCTTCTATCAACTTGATTGTTGAGATAATTGAAGTAAGATTATCATGCATTAAGGCAATGAAGTTGTTTAGTTCTGGATTGGAGCTTCTTAATCAAGTATTATTGTTCATATAAGCTTCACTTAAACCAACTTCAAATTAAAACCTCCTCTTTTATGATATTGGACCTGGTATAGACAGTGTTCTATGTTCTGTTTCAGCTATTTACAAGGTGTTTCAATGTATTACTTAGTTAAAACATTTATTTTTAGCAGACTCAGTTCCGATTTATTCACAAATTTCTCAACCACAAAGAAGCTTAAAGAAGCATTAAAGCTTCTCATTCATAATTGTAAGTTAGCATCTGGTTGGTTAAAAACTTGAATTCAAATTTGGTTAGAAATGGTTGAAATTATGATTGATGTAAATGAGATAGTTAGTACCTATGAATGCTTGTTTGGGGACAGTTAGGGTCTGGACATGAGTTTAGTCACAACTAGCTCTGAACTTGAATGACATGTTAGCATGTTAGTGTAATGATAGCAATGATCTGTTATGTTTTTTTTAGACTTGTAGTTATTGAAGATGGCTGGTTTCTACCTGAGTGAATCGCACACTCAAAGATACAACAGAGTCGCCACCGAACTTTATTTAGTCCCAAAGGACAGGAAAAATATCGATAAAACCCTAGGGGAAGAGAAACGGGAACGGGGGGTCGGTTATGCGAAAGGAATGTATTAGCACCTAACGCATCCGTCGTACTCGACGGGAACCATTTCGCTTGCTTCTAGGCTTGGATGGGTTATCTATCTAAAGGCTTCTAGCTAAAAGAAAGAAAGAGAGAAAGGAAAGGGGGAAAAGAAAGAAAAGAAGGAAAGTGCTCACGGAGGAACAAAGTCCTCGTGCCTACGTACCCTCATAGTGCAATGAGGAAATCAGAGCGTCGTAGTTCATGGAACCAGGGGACGAAGAAGAAGGAAGAAAAGGTGAAGGAAAGAAGGGTGGAAGTGTGCTCGCCAAGACATTGTGTCTCGTGCCTACGTATCTGACATTCAGAAGAATGCAGAATCAGAGCTTCCGTAGTTCGGGGAACTGAACGAAAAAGGAAAACAAGAAAGAAACAATGAGACGAAAGAAGTGGTGTCAAAACCAAGAGCAAGAGAAAGAAGGAAATTCCACTGAGGATTCCAAAGAAATGGTGTCAAAACCAAGAAAAGAGAAAAGAGGAAATTCCACAGGGGATTCCAAAAAAAAATGGTGTCGAAACCAAGAAAAGAGTGTAAAGAAAAGGAATATAAAATAAAATAAAATAAAAACTCAAGAAACACAAAATCATGTATCATGTGAACAAAGATAGTGCAAGAAATGTTATGTTCATACAATGCTAAGAACATGAAACAAATGAATAATCGAAAATGTGCATCGAAAGTTCATGAACATGCTTCAACCAGAAGTGAAATGACATTAAAAACATCCATAAAATCAAGCATGACAATCAATGGAAGTTAAAATGAAGAAAGCATGGCAAACACACTTGAAAATGCAAGAAAATGGCATTATGTACAGTGGTAACCGGTTACAGCATATGTGCTAACCGGTTACATGCTTGAAAATACGTGTTTTTGGGGAAAATTGCACTGTGTAACCGGTTACAGCATAACTGCTAACCGGTTACCACTGTAACAGAGGCAAAAATAACAGTAAAAACAGCTTTTCAAAAGTGGTTTTCAACACATAATCACTTATGTCAAACACCACATGCTAGGGCATGAATTTGTGCACAAAAATTGAACTTGAAAACAACAAATAAACAGTGATAGAATCAACTAACACAATAGGATCATGGATCATATAAATGCAAAAACCGAATCACACACAACAATTATCGACTACATTGCGAGCGATACGAAAATGTGCGAAACGATAAAATTAGTTAGATCCACCAACCTACAAGTCGGAGATTTGGCTTGGTAAGTGTTGTAAAGAGATTTTGATCCAGAAAATTAAAGAAAATCAGAGGATCCTTAATTTGTAGACGAAACGCGTCGAAACCGATCAAAAACGCGAAAATGCACCGAAATCGAACTTGCACCAAAATAAATGGTGTGAAACCCTTGGATTGAAGTAGAATGAGATGTAATTCCAGAAATCCAACCAAAGGATGCCAAATGATGAAGGTCAAGCTCAAGAATTAATCATTTTCAATGTGAAAAAGTGATTATCCTTCAAGAATAAGAGCTTTAGGTGAGGTTTGATGGAGAAGATGAAGAGGAATGTGTAGAAGTTGCAGAAAAATGCAGAGTAGAATGAGAGAATTGAGAGTGAAGAAAGTGTGAAATTGTGTGAATGATTGTGGAGAGGTTGCAAAATGGTGAAGCTTTGTTTATATAGAGTTTAGGTATGGAGTGTGAGAGCTTTGGACTTTGGTTTGGACTTAGCTTTGGGAGGTTTGGAGTTAGGGTTGGAGTTAGTTACACTTGACTCACTGAGTCAAGGCGGTTAACTCGGTTAGTTAGGATCAACTCGGTAACAATCCCAAGGCGAGCTTCCACATCCAAAGGTTGACATGCTTGTAAAACAAGGGACATGGTGCACTTAATTTAAAGTGGTGCATTGAATAAATGTAAGGGAAATGTCTTGAATGGTCTTGAATTGTCTAGAATGTTCCACATGCTGCTAGAACAATGTAAAATCCAAGAACAAAGTGAGTGCAGAGTTGCTGTCCCAAAAATGCAGCAGAATCTGCAACTTTGTACAGAGTAACCGGTTACAACATATCTGCTAACCGGTTACTTGCTTGAAAATTGCAGTTTTTGGTGAAACATGCACTGTGTAACCGGTTATCAGTTATGCTGTAACCGGTTACTTCACCTAAACTTCCCCAAATTTGCTTGGAAAATGATGTTGAAGTCCCGTTATTGATTTTCCAACTCTTGTCTTGATAAATAAACATGGAAACCTTTATTTTGAGCTTGTTTTGGTGATGAAATAATCTTGAGAGGGTACGATTAATCGGGCTTGGAAAACCTGCAGATCCTGCAACAAGAAACACACAAAGAAAAGTGTGAATGCGTATGCCAACGATGCGAGTGCTTATGCTTATGCAAAAGGCCAAAAGAGCGAAGTCAAATTTCAGGTTACGACAGTTATTAGTTGAAATTGAAATTAATTTAGAAGGTTGTGTTATTATATGGAAAATATTAGTTACATGATGTAGCTGAGTAGAAATTGAAGGTGGTTAGTTTTAACTAAATGCTGCAATGTTCAATGGTGGCAAGTTTGATTTGTGACAATGTACACATGTATGAGTGCTGATTATGTATGTTGGTGTCTTTTTGTAGGTATGCATATGGCATATCATCAAGGCATACAGATCTAGCATGGCCTGAAAGAGACTTACCATGGCATGATGCACATGAAGAGGTTTTGGAGCACAGTGATGAAGAATTGTAAGATTAGGTAACCATAGAAGATCTTTCTTTGGAAGCACCAAACTATTCTGCAATTTGATCAGGGAGTCCTTCTTTCCTTCTCTCTACCTTATTAGTTATGTCCTTTCATTGAGGACAATGCCTATTTTAAGTGTGGGAGAGGAAATCAGTTGTGTCTTTGCTTTTGTTTTGTTTTGTTTTCGGTTAGTTTTCAGTAAAAATAAAAAATAAAAAAAATAAAGTGCATCTTTTTTAAAGTTTTAGGCTATAGATTTATTTGAGGTTAGTTGTGGAGATTTGGAAAAAGTTCGCAAGATCGGTATCGTCTTAACACCGTAAGTCTCCTGCGTGTGGAAATCATTTTGAATACTTGTTATGACATAGCCTTGAATTCTCAATTTTTTTTAACAGCTCTTGAGTAGTTTATTTCAGCAGTCAGCACCATCTCACACGCACTCTACGCAGGGAAGCCGATGAAAATAAGTGAGTGATCCAAGTTTTACAAAAAAAAAAAAAAAAGGGAATGCAGCTCTAAGTTTGGTGACCCTCACCCGGTCACTTAACCCAACGGTTGTGGAACCTTAAAAAAAAAAGAATTTGATAATAAAACTCATTGTTAGTTGGATCAGAGTCACTAACCGGTCGCCTTGCTATGAGTGTGTGGAGATAACGGGCTTAATGTGATTGCGCCAGAATGAAAGAGAGCCAAAAGAAGGATGAGTAAGTTAGGCTTTGGCATAATAACATGATTCGGAATGGTTTGTATATGAAGGAGGCTTATGACTGCATAATTGCGGATTAGTGTTCTTACGATATCCTTAGTGTGCAAGATTAGTACCTATCGACGCAACCTTAACTGAATAAGAGTTTGTAGCCTGGAATGAGTAACTGATGATGTTTTTGTGTTTCTTGAGTTTTTATTTTATTTTGCTCGGAGTGCAAAAGTTCAAGTGTGGGGGAATTTGATCAGTGCATTTTGATGCACGTTCCTCTATGTTTATACTTATGCATTTCCATACTTTACTTTGGTTATTTTTCTGTTTCAATGTGTTTTTATAAATTAGTTTATTTTTGCATTTATTTGATTTTCGCACTTTATTTTCAGCATTAGCAGTTTGCACTAAAATGATCATAACTGGAGCTACGGGAATCGGCTTGAGACGTTCTACCAGTCGATGGAAAGCTAAGAAAAATATCTACAACTTTAATGTTGGACGAAGAAGCTGAATCGGATTGTAGCAGACCTTAAAAAGTCGTTGAAGTTGCAGCATTAGATATAATTTGTTTTGGGTCATTTGTTTTGGGTCGGGTTTATGTATTTGACCCAGTTGGGTTGTAAACTGAATTTTATTCTCCCTATTACCTTGCAGCCGCGACGATTCATTTTTTTTTTATCACATTCTATTCACGAGAAAAATAATTGGAGTTTGTACGATCGAATGGAGAACTAATTCCCGAAGGTAAATCCTGCAATTTGATCAGTGCATTTTGATGCACGTTCCTCTATGTTTATACTTATGCATTTCCATACTTTACTTTGGTTATTTTTCTGTTTTAATGTGTTTTTATAAATTAGTTTATTTTTGCATTTATTTGATTTTCGCACTTTATTTTCAGCATTAGCAATCTGCACTAAAATGATCATAACTGGAGCTACGGGAATCGGCTTGAGACGTTCTACTAGTCGATGGAAAGCTAAGAAAAATATCTACAACTTTTATGTTGGATGAAGAAGCTGAATCGGATTGTAGAAGACCTTAAAAAGTCGTTGAAGTTGCAGCATTAGATATAATTTGTTTTGGGTCATTTGTTTTGGGCCGGGTTTATGTATTTGACCCAGTTGGGTTGTAAACCGAATTTTATTCTCCCTATTACCTTGCAGCCGCGACGGTTCATTTTTTTTTATCACATTCTATTCACTAGAAAAATAATTGGAGTTTGTACGATCGAATGGAGAACTAATTCCCGAAGGTAAATCCTGCAATTTGATCAGTGCATTTTGATGCACGTTCCTCTATGTTTATACTTATGCATTTCCATACTTTACTTTGGTTATTTTTCTGTTTTAATGTGTTTTTATAAATTAGTTTATTTTTGCATTTATTTGATTTTCGCACTTTATTTTCAGCATTAGCAGTTTGCACTAAAATGATCATAACTGGAGATACGGGAATCGGCTTGAGACGTTCTACCAGTCGATGGAAAGCTAAGAAAAATATCTACAACTTTTATGTTGGACGAAGAAGCTGAATCGGATTGTAGCAGACCTTAAAAAGTCTTTGAAGTTGCAGCATTAGATATAATTTGTTTTGGGTCATTTGTTTTGGGTCGGGTTTATGTATTTGACCCAGTTGGGTTGTAAACTGAATTTTATTCTCCCTATTACCTTGCAGCCGCGACGATTCATTTTTTTTTTATCACATTCTATTCACGAGAAAAATAATTGGAGTTTGTACGATCGAATGGAGAACTAATTCCCGAAGGTAAATCCTGCAATTTGATCAGTGCATTTTGATGCACGTTCCTCTATGTTTATACTTATGCATTTCCATACTTTACTTTGGTTATTTTTCTGTTTTAATGTGTTTTTATAAATTAGTTTATTTTTGCATTTATTTGATTTTCGCACTTTATTTTCAGCATTAGCAATCTGCACTAAAATGATCATAACTGGAGCTACGGGAATCGGCTTGAGACGTTCTACTAGTCGATGGAAAGCTAAGAAAAATATCTACAACTTTTATGTTGGATGAAGAAGCTGAATCGGATTGTAGAAGACCTTAAAAAGTCGTTGAAGTTGCAGCATTAGATATAATTTGTTTTGGGTCATTTGTTTTGGGCCGGGTTTATGTATTTGACCCAGTTGGGTTGTAAACCGAATTTTATTCTCCCTATTACCTTGCAGCCGCGACGGTTCATTTTTTTTTATCACATTCTATTCACTAGAAAAATAATTGGAGTTTGTACGATCGAATGGAGAACTAATTCCCGAAGGTAAATCCTGCAATTTGATCAGTGCATTTTGATGCACGTTCCTCTATGTTTATACTTATGCATTTCCATACTTTACTTTGGTTATTTTTCTGTTTTAATGTGTTTTTATAAATTAGTTTATTTTTGCATTTATTTGATTTTCGCACTTTATTTTCAGCATTAGCAGTTTGCACTAAAATGATCATAACTGGAGATACGGGAATCGGCTTGAGACGTTCTACCAGTCGATGGAAAGCTAAGAAAAATATCTACAACTTTTATGTTGGACGAAGAAGCTGAATCGGATTGTAGCAGACCTTAAAAAGTCTTTGAAGTTGCAGCATTAGATATAATTTGTTTTGGGTCATTTGTTTTGGGTCGGGTTTATGTATTTGACCCAGTTGGGTTGTAAACTGAATTTTATTCTCCCTATTACCTTGCAGCCGCGACGATTCATTTTTTTTTATCACATTCTATTCACGAGAAAAATAATTGGAGTTTGTACGATCGAATGGAGAACTAATTCCCGAAGGTAAATCCTGCAATTTGATCAGTGCATTTTGATACACGTTCCTCTATGTTTATACTTATGCATTTCCATACTTTACTTTGGTTATTTTTCTGTTTTAATGTGTTTTTATAAATTAGTTTATTTTTGCATTTATTTGATTTTCGCACTTTATTTTCAGCATTAGCAATCTGCACTAAAATGATCATAACTGGAGCTACGGGAATCGGCTTGAGACGTTCTACCAGTCGATGGAAAGCTAAGAAAAATATCTACAACTTTTATGTTGGATGAAGAAGCTGAATCGGATTGTAGAAGACCTTAAAAAGTCGTTGAAGTTGCAGCATTAGATATAATTTGTTTTGGGTCATTTGTTTTGGGCCGGGTTTATGTATTTGATCCAATTGGGTTGTAAACCAAATTTTATTCTCCCTATTACCTTGCAGCCGCGACGGTTCATTTTTTTTTATCACATTCTATTCACGAGAAAAATAATTGGAGTTTGTACGATCGAATGGAGAACTAATTCCCGAAGGTAAATCCTGCAATTTGATCAGTGCATTTTGATGCACGTTCCTCTATGTTTATACTTATGCATTTCCATACTTTACTTTGGTTATTTTTCTGTTTTAATGTGTTTTTATAAATTAGTTTATTTTTGCATTTATTTGATTTTCGCACTTTATTTTCAGCATTAGCAATCTGCACTAAAATGATCATAACTGGAGCTACGGGAATCGGCTTGAGACGTTCTACTAGTCGATGGAAAGCTAAGAAAAATATCTACAACTTTTATGTTTGACGAAGAAGCTGAATCGGATTGTAGCAGACCTTAAAAAGTCGTTGAAGTTGCAGCATTAGATATAATTTGTTTTGGGTCATTTGTTTTGGGTCGGGTTTATGTATTTGACCCAGTTGGGTTGTAAACCGAATTTTATTCTCCCTATTACCTTGCAGCCGCGACGGTTCATTTTTTTTAACACATTTTATTCACGAGAAAAATAATTTGAGTTTGTACGATCGAATGGAGAACTAATTCCCGAAGGTAAATCCTGCAATTTGATCAGTGCATTTTGATGCACGTTCCTCTATGTTTATACTTATGCATTTCCATACTTTACTTTGGTTATTTTTCTGTTTTAATGTGTTTTTATAAATTAGTTTATTTTTTCATTTATTTGATTTTCGCACTTTATTTTCAGCATTAGCAGTCTGCACTAAAATGATCATAACTGGAGTTACGGGAATCGGCTTGAGACGTTCTACTAGTCGATGGAAAGCTAAGAAAAATATCTACAACTTTTATGTTTGACGAAGAAGCTGAATCGGATTGTAGCAGACCTTAAAAAGTCGTTGAAGTTGCAGCACTAGATATAATTTGTTTTGGGTCATTTGTTTTGGGCCGGGTTTATGTATTTGACCCAGTTGGGTTATAAACCGAATTTTATTCTCCTTATTACCTTGCAGCCGCGACAGTTCATTTTTTTTTAACACATTCTATTCACGAGAAAAATAATTAGAGTTTGAACGATCGAATTGAGAACTAATTCCCGAAGGTAAATCCTGCAATTTGATCAGTGCATTTTGATGCACGTTCCTCTATGTTTATACTTATGCATTTCCATACTTTACTTTGGTTATTTTTCTGTTTTAATGTGTTTTTATAAATTAGTTTATTTTTGCATTTATTTGATTTTCGCACTTTATTTTCAGCATTAGCAGTCTGCACTAAAATGATCATAACTGGAGCTACGGGAATCTGCTTGAGACGTTCTACTAGTCGATGGAAAGCTAAGAAAAATATCTACAACTTTTATGTTGGACGAAGAAGCTGAATCGGATTGTAGCAGACCTTAAAAAGTCTTTGAAGTTGCAGCATTAGATATAATTTGTTTTGGGTCATTTGTTTTGGGTCGGGTTTATGTATTTGACCCTGTTGGGTTGTAAACCAAATTTTATTCTCCCTATTACCTTGCAGCCGCGACGGTTCATTTTTTTTAACACATTCTATTCACGAGAAAAATAATTTGAGTTTGTACGATCTAATAGAGAACTAATTCCCGAAGGTAAATCCTGCAATTTGATCAGTGCATTTTGATGCACGTTCCTCTATGTTTATACTTATGCATTTTCATACTTTACTTTGGTTATTTTTCTGTTTTAATGTGTTTTTATAAATTAGTTTATTTTTTCATTTATTTGATTTTCGCACTTTATTTTCAGCATTAGCAGTCTGCACTAAAATGATCATAACTGGAGTTACGGGAATCGGCTTGAGACGTTCTACTAGTCGATGGAAAGCTAAGAAAAATATCTACAACTTTTATGTTTGACGAAGAAGCTGAATCGGATTGTAGCAGACCTTAAAAAGTCGTTGAAGTTGCAGCACTAGATATAATTTGTTTTGGGTCATTTGTTTTGGGCCGGGTTTATGTATTTGACCCAGTTGGGTTGTAAACCGAATTTTATTCTCCTTATTACCTTGCAGCCGCGACAGTTCATTTTTTTTTAACACATTCTATTCACGAGAAAAATAATTAGAGTTTGAACGATCGAATTGAGAACTAATTCCCGAAGGTAAATCCTGCAATTTGATCAGTGCATTTTGATGCACGTTCCTCTATGTTTATACTTATGCATTTCCATACTTTACTTTGGTTATTTTTCTGTTTTAATGTGTTTTTATAAATTAGTTTATTTTTGCATTTATTTGATTTTCGCACTTTATTTTCAGCATTAGCAGTCTGCACTAAAATGATCATAACTGGAGCTACGGGAATCTGCTTGAGACGTTCTACTAGTCGATGGAAAGCTAAGAAAAATATCTACAACTTTTATGTTGGACGAAGAAGCTGAATCGGATTGTAGCAGACCTTAAAAAGTCGTTGAAGTTGCAGCATTAGATATAATTTGTTTTGGGTCATTTGTTTTTGGTCGGGTTTATGTATTTGACCCTGTTGGGTTGTAAACCGAATTTTATTCTCCCTATTACCTTGCAGCCGCGACGGTTCATTTTTTTTAACACATTCTATTCACGAGAAAAATAATTTGAGTTTGTACGATCTAATGGAGAACTAATTCCCGAAGGTAAATCCTGCAATTTGATCAGTGCATTTTGATACACGTTCCTCTATGTTTATACTTATGCATTTTCATACTTTACTTTGGTTATTTTTCTGTTTTAATGTGTTTTTATAAATTAGTTTATTTTTTCATTTATTTGATTTTCGCACTTTATTTTCAGCATTAGCAGTCTGCACTAAAATGATCATAACTGGAGTTACGGGAATCGGCTTGAGACGTTCTACTAGTCGATGGAAAGGTAAGAAAAATATCTACAACTTTTATGTTTGACGAAGAAGCTGAATCGGATTGTAGCAGACCTTAAAAAGTCGTTGAAGTTGCAGCATTAGATATAATTTGTTTTGGGTCATTTGTTTTGGGCCGGGTTTATGTATTTGACCCAGTTGGGTTGTAAACCGAATTTTATTCTCCTTATTACCTTGCAGCCGCGACGGTTCATTTTTTTTTAACACATTCTATTCACGAGAAAAATAATTGGAGTTTGAACGATCGAATTGAGAACTAATTCCCGAAGGTAAATCCTGCTGAGTGAATCCGTCCAGAAAGTGTTAGTTCTCCATGAGTTCTTACAAAGCGTATAATTTTCTCTTGGAAATTCTGTAACGAAAAACTCTAGCGGCTGCCTAGGTATAAGTGAAAGACAATCCATTTGGTTTACAACCCAACTGGGTCAAATACAAAACCCAGACCCATTACAATTGACCCAAAACAAAAAATATTTCTAATGCTGCAGCTTCAACTGATTTTCTGGAACTGTTTCACTTTGAATCAGCTTTCGGCCTTTTCAATAAAATCGTAGATCTTTCTCTTAGCTTTCCAACGACTGGTAGAATGTCTCATTCCGACATTCGAAGCTCCACTTATGAGTTTATTCGTAAAAGCTGCAATTGCTGAAAAATAAAGTGCGAAAATTAAATAAAGGAAAAAATCAACTAAATTAGAAAAACATTATAAAACATGAAAATAAGCAAAACAAACCAAGGAAATGCTTAAGTACAAACATGGAAGAATGTGCATCGAAATGCACTGATCAAATTCCCCCACACTTGAACTTTTTATTTACTTGTGTACTACCATAAGCTTGAAAGAACTCTAACATTCACAATTGACTTACATGCAGTGTTTTAAAAACCGGACCGGTCATCAAAACGGTGAGGGTACTGGTTCACTGGTTTATCGGTCGAACCACTGGGTCATCGGTCGAACCGCATGACCAAACCGGATTAAACCGGATTAAACCGGATAACTCGGTTGAATAAACCTGTCATTATAATAGGTATAAAACCGGTAAAACCGGTCGAACCGGATGATTCAGTCTCTAAAAATTATAACTAACACTTAAATTTTTTGAAAAGATCATATCATAAATTCACAGGTTCATAATTTAAATTCAAATTTTAAAAGAGTCTAATTGTAAATTTTAAATAGAGTCTAAATTAAACAGAGTCTAATTTATATTCATAGTTTTAATGTTAATAAAAAAAAAGTTTTAATGTTAATAATTAAAACAATACAAATATTAACATTATTTTAAATAATAAATTTTCCAAGTCTATATATATATATAATAGAAATCAGTTAAGTCTAAAATTATATTATATTTAGTTTCTTAATTTGTGTTCTTAAATTTCTATACAAATATTTGTATGATGGTTTTTCAATCAATATAAATACAAAATAGTAAAAATAGTTTTGTGGATATTACAAAACTTAATTTGTGTATCACTTAAATTAAATGAGTGGTTACTATTATTCTTGAAGAAAAGTTCCTATGTATTTGAATAAAACAAATTAAAAAAAAAAAAAAAAAAATTAAATTTTTTTTTTTTTTTAAATAAGAAGTTGAACCGCCGGTTCGCCGGTTTTCCCGGTTCTCACCGGTTCAACGACATGGCCGATCCAGCAAGCGAACCCGGCCGGTTACCTGGCCGGTTCCCGGTCCAACCGGTCCGACCGGCTGGTCCGGTCCGGTTTTTAAAACTATGCTTACATGCACACAAAGATCAAAAGGACTTTTATTAAGGTTGTAACGTGGCCAAGGTAAGGGTAGGATAAATCCTAAGGGGTACTAGGCTAAAATCAAAGAGTTAAAAGAGAATTGAAAGAATTGCGGGAGTTGAACTACATGATACATCAATTGCTTTCAAACAACAACCTCACAACTTATTTCTCTTCTCTTTTTCCTTTTATTCTTCTCTTTTTTTTTCGGAAGGATTATGTATTGACATCCTTCTTTATTTTTCATTTTTTTTCTTTTCTTTTTCTATACTTTTTTTTTTCTTTTCTGCCAACATCATAACAACATTACAACAATAATTCAAAAATAATGTTCAACCCCACACAACTCCATACAAGACTCTCTCAACCCTTTGAATAGGGTTGTTTCATTGTTTTTCACTTTTCGGCTTGTAATGAGTTTTAAACAAAAAAGGGATAATAGGCTTAAAGGGGCTTGAAAAAAAGGGGTAATATTATCAAGGTTGGCTTTTTCCTAAACCTTGGTTTTGAAAACAAAGCAATCCTCTGTTGCATGTCCTATGTATCCAGCATGGTAAGCACAAGACGCATTTGGATTATGCTTCAGGCCAAATGGAGGAATCGCAGGTGCAATTTGCTTGGGGACAATTACCCCTTGGTGAACCAAGTAAGGAAACAACTCGGTGTATGACACAGGAATCTTGTCAAAATTCGGACGCTTACGGTTTCCTTAATTGTTGTTGTTCTGACGGTTTTGATTCTGCTGATTTATGTTTTGTTGATTCTGTTACTGATTCTGAGCTGGTTGTTGCGGATGATACTGATATGGAGGTTATTGATACTACGCAACAGTAATGTACGGATATGGATAATATGGCATAGAAGCCAAGGGAGCTTGATACTGAGGAGAAACTTGAGTTGTCACAGCGTTGGCTTCACCTTCCTTTTTCTTGTAATGACTGTTCTGAGACTTCCTAGTTGCCGGATGCTGGGAAGCAGCACCAGGAATCTTTCCAGTCTTTAAACCGTTTTCAATCCGTTCACCAATCGTCACGACATCAGCGAAGTTCGATGAAGAACTACCCACCATTTTCTCGTAGTAAGATCCTTGCAAGGTACCCATAAAGATGTCAACTAACTCATTGTCAGAGAGAGCCGGTCGCACACGAGATGCCATCTCACGCCATCTTTGTGCATACTCCTTGAATGTTTCAGCTGAGCACTGTGACTGATTCTGCAATTGCAATTTGGTTGGCGCAGATCAAGGTTATACTTGTATTGCCTCACGAACGCTTCAGACAAATCTCTCCAAGTACGGATTTTGCTGCGCTCCAAGCCCATGTACCAATCTAATGAAGCACCCGACAAACTATCCCGAAAACAATGAACAAGCAATTCATCATTATCAATATGGGATGCCATCTTCCTGCAGTACATAGTGATGTGACTACGCGGACAACTCAAGCCTTTGTAATTTGGAAAATCAGGTATCTTGAATTTCTACGGCAGCACAACATTTGGAACCAAACACAAATCTTTGGCCTTCATGCCAAAAGCAGAAAACCCTTCAATAGCCCTGATACGGTCCTCCAACAACTTGTAGTCAACAGATCTATTCTGATTAGTGGGCCTAACAAGAATCTGAGGATTTGGCAGCTGAGAAGCGGCAGGAGCATTCACTTGTGGGGTAGCAAACTGAGAAGGATAAACCAAACCAGGATTAACCATCTGACCAGTATTCTGACCCATCGGAACTCCATACAGATAATTCGGAGGAGGTACCCCAGCAGTTGAGGAAGATGCCCCAGGATAGAACATCCCAGGATGAGTTTTCGGAACAGCAGTTTGAGCAACTTGAGACGAAACCAGAACATGAATAGGAGGTCCTCTATACACATGCTCTTCTTCATCAGGAGTTTCAGTATCAACCAATCTGGCAGTTTGATGAGTTTGAACCTGAAGATTCTCAGGATCATTATTCACCACTGGAGGCAGGACTGGAGTAGGCATGACCCATGGATAGGCGGCAGCATTCCCATTAGGCATGGGCGCAACAAAAGGCTGATATGGCATGAAGGCACTACCATTATTTGTAATCTGAGGAGTGTAATTCGGAGGCATGCCCCAAGGGAAACCAGAGGGCATCTGGTTCGAACTAGGCTGAACAGCAGGCTGATTCACAGGCTCAACTGGTACTTCAACTCTAGCAGGAGAAGGAACAACAATAGCAGGAGTAGCCGTAACAACAGGAGGAACCGTCACAACAGGAGTGACAACAGTTGCATCAGTAATGGTTGCAACAACAGTGGCAGCAGCAGCAGTATCCCTCTGAGCACGAAGGAGTTCCATAATGACATCCATGTTCGTCTGAAACCGGTCCATCTGACCTTGGAATTGTGCCAGAGTTTCCTTGTAAGCAGCGTTCTCAGCTTCGAAGTCATCCATGATTCGGGATTTGCTTGAGCGAGTAAAATACCGATGTCGAGTCGTCGTCTTGCTACAAGGAATGCGGACAAGGATGAGCAACAGTTTCGGATGAAGGGACGTGCATATGCGGGCATGAATTTATGCAAAAATAAAGTTTCAAAATGTTTATGCAAAAATTAATTTGACATGATAAGATGATATGCAACACCAGAATCAACAAGCCAGCATAGTCTGAATAGTCAAATCTGAACATCCACAAAGGTAGTGTTGCGTTGGTGCGAGATCTGAAGCAATGAGAAAACAAAGGTCGGAAGAGTCTTGGTTTCCTGCAGAAAAACCCAATATCCCCCTCACAGGTAGTTCCTAGAAAGTGGGATTCTCAGTTTCAGATTCTCGATTTGAGAAGCAATGGTACATTCATCCCTCGGGGTACAATACTATCGCCAATCAAAGAGGTCGTCTACTTATTCCCCCAAAAAAGGTCATCCTATGGCAAGTTCCCAGCTTTGGGTCCTCGGATCAAGAAGCGTAATGGGTTTGCCATTTCTGGTCTGCCATTATCGTTCCTTGGGAGGAGTGTCGCAACTGAGTCCTCGGGAATGGTCACCAGAGTCGACAGCTTTCTAGGTTAACACCCCGAAATGCACAAGACGCGCAAATCAGAATATCTCCCAAGAAAACCTCGTCTGGGTGTGGATTTCATGTAAACCATACGCACCAAGACGCTATGTAGGCCTCACTACTTTCCACTCTAATCCTATATGTACTCTCAAGTCTGTGTAATGGGCTTATCTCTCAAGTAGCAACCCAACCGACAACAGCAAAGAAAATAGCAGATATCCAGAATATACAGCATATGAGTATTTAAAGCTGTAAAGAAATGCAATAAATAACCATAAAGCAAATAAAGTGTAAAGATAAAACTAGTAAAGCGCAGAAGATAAACACCCAAACGAGCAAGAAAGCAAACAAAACTAGGCGAGACCCCTCAAGGGATGGACCAGCAAGAGGTCAATCTGTCCCCAGCAGAGTCGCCAGCTGAAGATGGCTGGTTTCTACCTGAGTGAATCGCACACTCAAAGATACAACAGAGTCGCCACCAAACTTTATTTAGTCCCAAAGGACAGGGAAAATATCGATAAAACCCAAGGGGAAGAGAAACGGGAACGGGGGGTCGGTTATGCTAAAGGAAGGTATTAGCACCTAACGCATCTGTCGTACTCGATGCGAACCATTTCGCTTGCTTCTAGGCTTGGATGGGTTATCTATCTAAAGGCTTCCAGCTAAAAGAAAGAGAGAGAGAGAAAGGAAAGGGGGAAAAGAAAGAAAAGAAGGAAAGTGCTCGCGGAGGAACAAAGTCCTCGTGCCTACGTACCCTCATAGTGCAATGAGGAAATCAGATCGTCATAGTTCATGGAACCAGGGGACGAAGAAGAAGGAAGAAAAGGTGAAGGAAAGAAGGGTGGAAGTGTGCTCGCCAAGACATTGTGTCTCGTGCCTACGTATCTGACATTCAGAAGAATGCAGAATCAGAGCTTCCGTAGTTCGGGGAACTGAACGGAAAAGGAAAACAAGAAAGAAACAAGGAGACGAAAGAAGTGGTGTCAAAACCAAGAGCAAGAGAAAGAAGTAAATTCCACTGAGGATTCCAAAGAAATAGTGTCAAAACCAAGAAAAGAGAAAAGAGGAAATTCCACAGGGGATTCCAAAAAAAATGGTGTCGAAACCAAGAAAAGAGTGTAAAGAAAAGGAATAGTAACTGTATTGAGAGTAAAGTGCAAGAATGGTGTCGAAACCAAGAGAATTAGAGAGTACGAGAAAAATGGTGTCTAAACCAAGAGCAAGAGTGAAAGAAACTCTACTAGGGAAGACCCAGCAGTAAGAGCGTTCGCACAAAAGAATAGGAAAAGAATGGTGTCAAAACCGAGAATGGAAGAAACTCCGCTGGGGATGGAAAAGAGAATTGGTGTCAAAACCAAGAAAGTAAGAGCAAGGGGAATAGAAAGGACTCCGCTGGGGATCCAAATAAAAAGGATGGTGTCAAAACCAAGAGAAAAAGGAGACTCGGTATATTAACTGGCTGGCAGTGGTTAACCGAAGAAAAAGAGTAGGACCCTGGCGGGGAAAAGAATGTGGTGTCAACAGACGAACTGTGATAAACCAAGAGAGAGAGTGTTGAACCGAGAGAAGGTGTTTGACTCTGAAGGGGCCTCGGTATATTAACTGATGAATAGTGGTTAACCGAGGAAAGAAATGACTGCAACTCTGTGGGAATAGAGAAGCATTGGTTTTAACAGAGGAAACTGTGATTAACCAGAAGCACGGGTGTAGGACCGATCAAAGGTCGTGACCCAAAGGACGGGTGTAGGACCGAGCAAAGGCCGTGACCCAAAGGGGTTCGGTAAACTGACTGAACAAACAGTACTCAACCGAAGGAAGGGTATTTGAACCAAAGAAAGGTTACTAACCCAAGGGTGTAAGTATTCGAACCAAGAGGAGGTTGGCAACTGCGGGGGATTCGGTGTTTACAGACGGACTGTGATTAACCAAAGAGAACAGCGAGTGATTAACCAAGAGAAGGTGATTAACTCGAAAGGGTTCAGTATTTTAACAGACGGACTGTGGTTAACTGAAGCAAAGGGTGATTAACCGAAGATATGTGATTAACCCAAGAGGAAACTCAGTGTTTTAACAGACGGCCTGTGGTTAACTGAGAAAGATTGCAAACATTGGTGTTTTAACTGACAGGCAGTGGTTAACCAATCAAAGGGAGAGGAACCAAAGAAAAGGTTGCGAACTCCTGGGGAAGTGTCGGTTGTTTAACAGAAAGACTGTGTTTAACCGAAGAAAAGAATAGAAACTCTGCAGGGGAATCTAAAGACAATGATTGACCACAAGAAAAGAGTAATGAGGTAAGGGACATGAGTTAAATCCAAGCAATGATCTTTAACCAAAGATACTGGTGATTGATCAAGAGAAAAGTTGCAAGAGGTAAGAGTGAGAATGATCAAGGATTAACTCGACTGAGGAGGAGAAAAGACGCTACCACTTAAGGATAAAGGTGACTATTCTTGAAGAGAGGACAAGACGTCCTTACCAAGGAAATAGCCAGAATGAGGATAGAAAGAATCCATCCACATTCCTTCTCTAGCACTCAAAGGTGTAGCGCGGAAATTGAAACAGACAGCGCAACAGCTCCCATTTGTACAGTGCTCCTGCGGAGAGAAACGGACAGCGTAACGGCGTCAATTTGTACAGCGCTCCAGTATCAGGCATAGCGTGAACTCCAACTCTACGAGGGGATCAAGAGAAAAATCTCTAAGGGAGGCCTAAAGAGAGGAAGAGGGAAGATCGATTAATCGAAACAAAGTTTTGATCAATTAATCAAGGGAGAAACATGCTAACAACTTTCCAAAGAGAATGAAAAGTCATTAAAGCACAAAGGTGTGTATTATTGATTATATAAGATTAAGTTTATCCATGAAGAATAAACTTAATGCAAACTAAAATGGAAGGTGCAAAACAGTGCCAAATGATCATCAAAATGCCACACAAAATCATGTATCATGTGAACAAAGATAGTGCAAGAATTGTTATGTTCATACAATGCTAAGAACATGAAACAAATGAATAATCGAAAATGTGCATCGAAAGTTCATGAACATGCTTCAACCAGAAGTGAAATGACATTAAAAACATCCATAAAATCAAGCATGACAATCAATGGAAGTTAAAATGAAGAAAGCATGGCAAATACACTTGAAAATGCAAGAAAATGGCATTCTGTACAGTGGTAACCGATTACAGCATGTGTGCTAACCGGTTACATGCTTAAAAATACGTGTTTTTGGGGAAAATTGCACTGTGTAACCGGTTACAGCATAACTGCT
Organism: Lathyrus tuberosus; assembly: GCA_022829125.1. Lineage (NCBI taxonomy): Eukaryota > Viridiplantae > Streptophyta > Magnoliopsida > Fabales > Fabaceae > Lathyrus > Lathyrus tuberosus. Next base: position 7,707,588 of record JALAZF010000060.1, on the reverse strand, counting down.
AACCGGTTACCACTATAACAGAGGCAAAAATAACAGTAAAAACAGCTTTTCAAAAGTGGTTTTCAACACATAATCACTTATGTCAAACACCACATGCTAGGGCATGAATTTGTGCACGAAAATTGAACTTGAAAATAACAAATAAACAGTGATAGAATCAACTAACACAATAGGATCATGGATCATATAAATGCAAAAACCGAATCACACACAACAATTATCGACTACATTGCGAGCGATATGAAAATGTGCGAAACGATAAAATTAGTTAGATCCACCAACCTACAAGCCGGAGATTTGGCTTGGTAAGTGTTGTAAAGAGATTTTGATGCAGAAAATCAAAGAAAACCAGAGGATCCTTAATTTTTAGACGAAACGCGTCGAAACCGATCAAAAACGCGAAAATGCACCGAAATCGAACTTGCTCCAAAATAAATGGTGTGAAACCCTTGGATTGAAGTAGAATGAGATGTAATTCTAGAAATCCAACCAAAGGATGCCAAATGATGAAGGTCAAGCTCAAGAATTAATCATTTTCAATGTGAAAAAGTGATTATCCTTCAAGAATAAGAGCTTTAGGTGAGGTTTGATGGAGAAGATGAAGAGGAATGTGTAGAAGTTGCAGAAAAATGCAGAGTAGAATGAGAGAATTGAGAGTGAAGAAAGTGTGAAATTGTGTGAATGATTGTAGAGAGGTTGCAAAATGGTGAAGCTCTGTTTATATAGTGTTTAGGTATTGAGTGTGAGAGCTTTGGACTTTGGTTTGGACTTAGCTTTGGGAGGTTTGGAGTTAGGGTTGGAGTTAGTTACACTTGACTCACTGAGTCAAGGCGGTTAACTCGGTTAGTTAGGATCAACTCGGTAACAATCCCAATGCGAGCTTCCACATCCAAAGGTTGACATGCTTGTATAACAAGGGACATGGTGCACTTAATTTAAAGTGGTGCATTGAATAAATGTAAGGGAAATGTCTTGAATGGTCTTGAATTGTCTAGAATGTTCCACATGCTGCTAGAACAATGTAAAATCCAAGAACAAAGTGAGTGCAGAGTTGTTGTCCCAAAAATGCAGTAGAATCTGCAACTTTGTACAGTGTAACCGGTTACAGCATATCTGCTAACCGGTTACTTGATTGAAAATTGCAGTTTTTGGTGAAACATACACTGTGTAACCGGTTATCAGTTATGCTATAACCGGTTACTTCAGGTAAACTTCCCCAAATTTGCTTGGAAAATGATGCTGAAGTCCCGTTATTGATTTTCCAACTCTTGTCTTGATAAATAAACATGGAAACCTTTATTTTGAGCTTATTTTGGTGATGAAATAATCTTGAGAGGGTGCGATTAATCGGGCTTGGAAAACCTGCAGATCCTGCAACAAGAAACACACAAAGAAAAGTGTGAATGCGTATGCCAACGATGCGAGTGCTTATGCTTATGCAAAAGGCCAAAAGAGGGAAGTCAAATTTCGGGTTACGACAGTTATTAGTTGAACTTGAAGTTAATTTAGAAGGTTGTGTTATTATATGGAAAATATTAGTTACATGATGTAGCTGAGTAGAAATTGAAGGTAGTTAGTTTTAACTAAATGCTGCAATGTTCAATGGTGGCAAGTTTGATTTGTGATAATGTACGCATGTATGAGTGTTGATTATGTATGTTGGTGTCTTTTTGTAGGTATGCATATGGCATATCATCAAGGCATACAGATCTAGCATGGTCTGAAAGAGACTTACCATGGCATGATGCACATGAAGAGGTTTTGGAGCACAATGATGAAGAATTGTAAGATTAGGTCTAGGTGGTCAACTAAGTTTGATCAAAGGTCTGACTTGATCAACAGTTGTCCATAAGTCAACTGTTGACCAAAAGTCAAAATTGACTTTTCCTTTGTAATCTTTTCCTTCTCTTTCTTTTGTAATCTTTCTTTCGCCTTGTATAATGAAATGAATGCCTTTCTATCTTGACATTTGACTTATAAAATCCAATTTGCAACTCTTTCTTATCTTCAATCCAAAAGTTCCTCAATATCAATGCTTGTATCAAATCCCAATATTCTCTTTCAAAGATGAAAGCACAATGAGCATTGTGACTTGTAACACAAGAAATGGACGAATTTGAGTCTTGTACCATAAGTAATAAATGAAATGGATCTTGCATCACCAATTGCATATGAAAATGAACCCTAACACTAAATTGCAAGTAATCCTCCTATTGATCATAACAAGAAGATTTGTCGGACCAATAACACCTGGGGTAACAAACCCTAATCCAAAGATCCTCTAAGCATCAACCAAGTAAGCATCAAGGGAATTCATCTGATCATGACATGGATAGGGAAATAAAATCCAATCTATAGATCAAATGACTATCAAGCAATAGTCCGTGTATTATGGATTTCCTCAAAGTAGTTGGAATCATAGCAAAGAACCTATGACCTAATATTGTTATATGGTGCAGATGGACGTAGTAATAAGTCAGGAAAACATGAACATGGATGTAGTAATAAGTCAGGTAAACATGAAAAAGGTAGGGAAAATTTTGGGGTATGACAGCTGCCCCTATTTAATCTTCTTGAACCTGAATGCATGAATTACAACTGCTTTTCGGGTATTCAAGGTACGAGAGGATTAAATACAAGAGTATCCAAAAATTTTGCCCGTTGAGAATGGTTGTCATATGAAGAGAGTGAGTATTGGGGACATGGAATAGCAGGTAAACTTTCGTAGGCTCATTTGTTAGGGATTGACTGAAACATTCTGTTGGAGAAATGAATCAGTCGTAGAAGAAATGCTTAATGCACATGATGTATGCAAGGTATGCTTGGTCTTTCATAATGCATGAAGTCATATAAATTATGTAGCCATGTGGGTCATAGGTAAACTCTTATTCTGGTATGGTTGTGAATTGAATTAGGAACCCATAAGTTAAATAAGAAAGTTTCAGGATGCCCTTACAACTGTAGGTTTCAATTGAATCCTTTCTGATAGAGATGTCAAATTGTTAGACATAATCGTCAAACAAAGGTTGGAAACAAAGCCTCGACCATAGAGGTTGGAAACGACATGGTTGTTAGAAATAAATCATCAACACGAAAGCTGGAAAAAGGATCAAGAACTGATGTTGGAAAAAAGGTCAACAACCCGAAGTTGAAAAAAGATCGGCAATCCGAAGATTGGAAAACGGTCATCAACCACGGAGGTTGGAAAAAAGGGTCACCAACCATGAAGGTTGGAAAAAGGTCACTAACCATGGAGGTTAGAAAAAAGTCACCAACCACGGAGGTTGGAAAAAAGGGTCACCAACCATGGAGGTTGGAAAAAGGTTAAGGGACACCGAACAAGCAGGCTTTAAAAGATACCAAGTAGGTTGGGCTTTAAAATATGTCAAGCAGGTTTAGCTTTAAAAGATGCCAAGCAGGTTGGGCTTTGGAGGATGTACCAAACAAGATTGGGCTTTAAAAGACAACCAACAAGTTTGGATTTTGGATTTTCCAGTAATATTGGGCTTTTTTTCTGGTTTGTTCCACTAGGCTTCATGCTATGCTAGATGAATGATATGCATGAGTGGAGTGACATTATTAATGCATGGTGACGATTTAGATGCTCATGTGATGGATAATGGGAGATTTAGGGCTAAGATATAGGTCATAAAGTTGTGATTCTCTGACACCAACTTCAGGATCAAGAGTTTTTGACACACCTTTGCGCTTGATTTGAAATATGAAGAGAGCTTGTGCTTGCATAGCCTACCTCTGCCCCAGTCTGTTAGGTATCTGCATGGACTGCCCCAGTCATAAGTTATTAAACAATTTTGTCATAGAACGATCTTGGTTTAGCTTGCCCCGATGTCTTGAAATTGTATGCCTCTGATTAACCGTTTCTTGAAGAGATTTGTCGAATCTCGACATGGTTGGTCCATATTGACTGAATCTTGAAATTGCTTGCCCTTTTGTTAAACGAAGTTTTCAGGAATTTTTCTCCTTTGTGTGATCATTTTTTCCATTGTGGAAACTTTCTTAAGTCAAGCGCTTGTTCGCAAGTAAAAGGTGTTTGTTTTGAAAATGATAATGTTAATATTATGCTTATGTCAGTTTTGAAATCCAAGCATGTTCACATATTGTGAATGAATCACTAGTTAGGATGCCATATCAATACCAACATAAATTAAGAAAATCTTTAGAAATCAACTATGACGTGATCTTACTGTAGTATGCTTTCGAAATAAACCCTACTTCAATTAGGTCTTTTGAGGGTTGTAACGTGTTTTGGTTCACGGTTTCAGAAAGAAAGGCTATAAGGCTCAAAATTTATTTTAACCCACTCATTCTCCTTTATGTTCCCCAGTCCTATGTTCAGCTAGCTCGACAAAGGCGTTTACCTTTCAAACGGGTTTTGAATGGTAGAAAGGATGATGAAGGAACCATTGAGGTCTTCGGAGTGGCAGTCAGCCGCCTTTTATTTTGTCACTTGTGGTCTCACAAATTTGTTCCTACTGAGGATTTTTCTTTTTGATTCTTTTTTTTGTCCTTTTTGTTTTCCCTAATTTTTGCGTAGACTGATTTTCGAGTTTGCAGTCTACCAGGATGCCCTAGTTTTTACCTAAGTCACTTATCTTCAAGTTTTTGACTTAGCGGGCTTTTCTCTTTCTCTTGTTTTTTTTTTATATTTTGAACATCTTTTTTGGAACAAATCGTTTGACATTTGTTTGTTAGATGAAGGGTTGTGACTACCTCGCTCCTTTGGTCGGTGATGGAAAACCATTGTGGATTTGATGATTCTCAACCTCGCGTGAGGGATGGTGTGGTTAATCCTCATATGGGTATTCCTTCTTTTTAAATTTGAACGCAAGGTCAAACTAACTGAAGACTACCCTGCCCCGGGTTAAGATTCAGGGTTTTTGGGTATAGAAAAAAAACTCATACTCCTTGGCTCAAAAGGGTTGACTAGGGGTTATCTTCCTTATATCTCCGGTGTTTGGGGATTTGAAGCAATGCCTTACATCGTCAGCAAGGTTTTATTCAAAAGCATATAGCCAGTAGTTTCGTGTACTTTGATTTCATCATTCTCTTTTTGATTTTGCTTAAACAAGAGTTTGATATTGAAAAACAAAATATGATTGAACACAAATGGATTTATTCAAAATATGCATACTCATTTCATCATTATTATCAATTGAAAATAATAGGTTTTACAAGTGGGCAATGCTTAACAAGCAAGAAGGAGTACAAATGAAAATGATATGAAGATGACATAATGATCGACAATATTGAGAAAGCGCTCTCAGGCTTGATTGACTATTCCAGGGGATGCTTTTGCAGTATTGGCACTTACTCAGACAAGGGATTTCCGTTCACCAACAGGTTCTTGCCTTGAAGAATTAAGTACTTCTTGACAATCAACTGTTAAAATTTAGCTTTGAAAGCGTTACAGACCTCGGTTGAATGCGCAGTCGGCCCAACATGATATCCACATTGAATATTGGGGTCATACTCAGGAGAGAATGGTTGCGGCGGAGGCTTCAAAGACTTAGGGACCACCAATGAACTCTGAATTAGATACAGAAGAAGTTGATTGTATGTCACATGAATAAGGTCTAGAAGTGAATTTTTCATTCTAGATTATTCTGAGGTTTGTGCTGATTCTTCCATTCTCGGCCTTGGGCCTGCTAATTCTGAGCATGAGAAGGTTGTTGAAATGGTGGTTGAATCTGAGGAACAACCCATTGTGGGAACACTTGAGCAGGGCACATCAAGCCAAGATTAACCATCTAATTAGCAATCTGACCAAATTGGATCCCATACGGAGCGTATGGTGCCCCAGGATAAGCATGTGAAGGTATAACAACAGTAGGTGCCCTAGGATAGGCAAAAGGAATTCTAGAGTTAGCAGACTGAAAGCCTTGGTAGGGGTATTGCCCAACAGGTTGAATGGTTGAAAAACTTAGAAGATAGGAAGGAGAACTCCTACTCCCTATTTCATCAGATGTTTCACCATTCATAGGTACAACATTCTGGCAAGGCTTCTCTGTAAAGCATAATAACTTATAATCAAGGAGCTCTTGAAGATATGCAGGCTTCTATAGAGTTCCCCACGTATCCAACATGGTATTCGCATATGGCCTTAGGATCATGCTTAAGATGGTAGGGAAACTTGGCAGGCTCGATATCTTTTAGCACGATTCCCCCAGCACAAATCAGAACATGCAGTAGTTGCATATAAGAGATTAAAATAGGATCAAAGAGAGGACGTCTCCTCCCTTGATCATTGTTCTAGCGGTTACTTTGCTTCTGCTTCTATTTTTGGTTATCTTGATCGCGCTTCTGATCAGGTAGGGCAGAAACTGGCAGATCGCCTACAGTTGCACTCTAGATTTTAACCGCTTCTAATTCATCCTCAACTTGTTCACCAATTACAACTAGATCTTAGAATTTCATTGTCACGTCATCCAGGAATAGTTACAAGATCATGTCGGCATTTCCTTCCTTGCACATTATGTTTTCATGACCAAACTGTTCCATGATTCTTTGGCTATCAGCGTCAGGGAATCGTTGTCTTCTAGACGAGGAAGGGAAGAAGGTGAGCTTCTTATGGTTTGCATGCATGAAGTGAAAATGTATGTATGCATATGTTGTGGATGGAATGCAAATAATTATGGAATATCCATTGATTCAAAGGTTCAATGTTCAATCGTTAGGCATGTTCGGGATAATCTATATATATTCTTCGACATAGGTTCAAAGGTCTGACATATCTAGGTATGTAGAGGCTTGGTTACTTGCATGAAACCCATATCCCCTTACAAGGTAGGTTCTAAGACTTTATGAAGGTTCATAGAGTCACATATCCATCTTGAGAATACCCTCATCACTGCAAAAATAACTCGTAAAGCCTATGATACTCCCAATGGGATCTCCTCTAAGTGAGGTTACCCTCAACTTCGAAAAGCCACGGGTTCACTAAAGGTACCCTAGAGTCATGGATCCCCTTTGAAAGAATGGTCGCCAATGTGAAATGACTCACGTGCTAGCAAAACTTCAAAAGGAATCTACTCTAGGCAAGGTCTTCGCACAAACTCATCAAGACAACTACGTCCGACAAGTCAGTTACGAATCTCCCAAACTATCTCAGGTGTACTCTCAAAGCCTGGGTATTGGGATTATCTCACAATAGCACCATAAAACTCATCCCACACAGAGAAATATAACAGATATATCAAGGATATAACATATACAGCAATAAAGAATAATGATAAAGCAAGTAAATACAGTAAATATAAACACCCAAACAAACGATGAAACAAACAAAACTAGGCTCGATCTCCTACTTGCAAGAGCAAGGACTCCCCAGTAGAGTCGCCAACTGAAGCTAGCGGAAATACCCGAGCGCATCGTACACTCGATGATACAACATAGTTGCCATCGAACTTTATTTATTCCAAAGGGAAAGGGAAAATATCAATAAAATCCAAGGAAAGAGAAACGGGTAAGGGAGTCGGTTGTGCGAGGGGAAGGTATTAGCATCCCTCGCATCCGTCGTATTCAATGGGAACCATTTTGCTTGTTCTTTGCTTGGATGGGTGTTACTATATAAAGGTTACTTGCAAAAGGGGAAAAAGGTTTAAATTAGGGTGCTCGCAGAAGATTGGGACCCTCGTGCATACGTATCCTCATAGTGCAATGAGGAAATCAGAGCTCCATAATTCGGAGAACTAGGAGAAAGTGAAGGAAGGTTGTTCGGCAAGATCTCACAATCTTGTATCTATGCATCCTCATAGTGCAATAAGGAAATCAGAGCTCCATAGTTCATGGAACTAAGGATGAAAGTAAGTGGTGTAGTAACTAATAGAAGGAATAAGAGTGATAAGAGTGGTATTCAAACCAAAGAAGAAGTAGAGTTTTAAAAGAGATAAGAGAAAAAGTGTTTTAATTGAGAATTGGTGATTAACCAAAAGAAAGGAGTTGTCGGGTTTGTTAACCAAGAAGTGGTGATTAACCCTAAGAAGGAAAAGTTGGTATTTTAATTGAGAATCAATGATTAAACAGAGAAAGGGTAGAAGATAGTTTTTTAACTGAGAATCGGTGGTTAATAAAGGAAAGGAATTGATCTTTTATCCGAGAGTTGGTGATTAACCAACAAAGGAGGAAGAGAAAGTGGTATTTTAACCGACAAACGGTGATAAATCAAAGAAATGGTAGAAGATGGTCTTTTAACCGAGAATAGGTGATCAACCAAGGAATGGAGAAGATGGTCATTTAACAGAGAATTGGTGATTAACCAAGGAAAGGGTAATTTAACCAAGAGGTGATTAACCCAAAAGGAAAGAAGAGGTTGGCATTTTAACTGAGAATTAGTGATTAACCACGGAAAATGTAGAAGATGTTCTTTTAACCGAGAATCGGTGGTTAACCAAGGAAGGGAATTGATCTTTGAATCACGAATCAGTGATTAACAATGGAAAGAGGAAGAGAAAGTGGTATTTAACCGACAGACAATGATTGACCAAAGAAATGAAATTGTAGGGTTTGTTAGCCAAGAAGTGGTGATTAACCCTAAGAAGGAGAAATTGGTATTTTAACTGAGAATCAGTGATTAACCAAGGAAATGGTATTTTGACCAAGAGGTGATTAACCCAAAGGGAGAGAAGATTTGTGTTTTATCCATAAAGGAGAATGTTTTTTAGGTGTTGAAGGGTGAAAGTTTTGAATGTTTCCATAGGGAGGAAGAAGTGTATTTGTTTGGTTAAGATTGATTTTAGGGATTTCTTATGAAATTTTTTAGGCGAGTTTAATTGTTGGTATTTAGAAGGAGACAAATGTCTTAACCATAGGCTAAGTACGGCCAATAACCAGATACTCAAGAGATGAGGGGACAATAGTATCCCAACCTCTCTGTTTCTCCATAAGAGGACCTAATTAAACTCGTTTTATACTTAAGAGTTTTAAGTGGAAGACAAGCATCGGGTCACAAGCCAATCAGAGCCAACAACCCAAGTACTCAAGAACAAGGTGCATAAGTACGTACACCCCATCCTTTTTCTTCCAATTTATTGTGAAAACAATTTTGAAAATGACTTGGTGTTGAACCAAGTGTTTGAAGATTGAACTATGAAAGGTGTGCGTAGGAAATAAGGGTGATTAAATTGAGGATGAGAATAAATGGAGGTTGATGGCGATGCCTAAGCGATCGACTTATGGGTGTGAGAAGTCATGGAACCCTAGGGCGTGTTGAAAGAAGAATTTCAATTAATTGTATTGAAAATAGCTTGACATTGGATCAAGCTTTGTTTTTATCTTTATTTTTTAAATTGTTTTCTATTGCTTTTGTTTTATCTTATTTTTAACATACAAGCATACAAACATAAAGCAATAAAGAAAAAATAAAGTCCTAAACTATTACATGTTTAAGGGAGTGGGGAAGCATATGGACCCACCAAGGGGATACACCTAAGCTAGAAAAATAAAATGATAAAGGTGCCATAATTTCTACAAATTGGTTAATGTCTAAAAAATTGGTCCAAGGTCTTCAAATTGATACCTGACAATCAAAGGGTAAAAGGGTTAGTAAAATGCATATGGATGATGAATGTCATGGAACAAGATATTCAACAAGACTTAATCCATAAACACATGTCAAACTCCATCAAATAAAATGCCACAAAATTTCAATACAAAAATTCTAAGATAATGCAACAAGGTCTTACAAGTTGATGACAAAAATCTATCAAGAGGGTAGCACAAAATTTAACAAGATAGTATTGACATAATATTGCAAAAAAAATCAACAAGACAACATTGTAAAATTCCAACAAGACAATAGTCAAAAATCAACAAAGTAATATCTAGAAAATCAATAAAATAGTCATGGAGATTCTAACAAGACAATAGTCAAAAAAAATTAACAAAGTAATATCTAAAATCTAGCAAATATTTATCACAAAAATTCCACAAAATACTATAAAAAAAATCTACAAACTATTATCAAAATAATATTGAAAAATTTGAACATAAAAAATCCTAACTAAATAATATGGAGATTCATCAAAAATAATAATAGAAAACCAAAAAACAATACAAGCAGACATGGGGTGTAGGTTATTGGGCAGAGGTGGTGTCGCACCTCGAAAAATCGCTTCATCGAAGACACGACCTTCGCGCGAAAGGCGCGGAACGGTTCGACAGAGTCGCCACCGAACTTTATTTATCCCAAAAGAGGGAAAGGAAAATATCGAGAAAACCTTAAAGAGAGGATAAGAACATGGTCATCGCAACCACATTCCGGGTTCGGGAGTCGGTTACGTGAGGGGAAGGTACGCGCACCCCCTCACGTCTGTTGTACTCAACGGGAACCTCTTGATTCGAATCGCGATGCTCGTTAGCTAAGCTTGTTTGTTTTCTTCTCAAAAATAAAATGCGAAATGGCAAGATAAAAGGGAAAGATGCTAGGGGAAATGGGGTGGTTTTAGGATAGGGTGCTCAGCAAGATCATCGTAATCTTGTGCCTATGTATGCTCATTCGGACGAGAATGAGTAATCAGAGCAATCGTAGTTCGACTACGGGGTAAAAGTGAGAAAAGAAAAGGTGTGCTCGCCAAGATCATCGCAATCTTATGCCTACATATCTTTACTCAGACGAGAATAAAGAATCAAAGCAGTTATAGTTCGTGGTACGCCCACGAAAAGAGGAGAGTTGTTAGTGTTTTAGAGGCGTCAATTGCTCACACACGAGTAAGAGAACCCGCACCCAAACAACCGAAGGGAGATCAAAGACTTGAACCCCCATTTTTCACCTTGAAAAATGTTTCGATAGTTGTTAGTCGTTTTGAAGTTTATTTGTGAAAATCCTCTTGACGTTGGATCAAGGGTTTATTTGTATGCGAAAATGTTAGTTTGAAAACAGTTTGGTTAGAGGTTGATTTGAAAATGGCTCGACGACGAATCGAGAATTCGGTTGAGAAGAGGTTTATTTGAAAATTGCTCGACGACAAATCGAGATTTTGATTGAAAATGGGTGTGGATTGATTCTAGTCCCTAGGGGTGCTCTTAGTAACGAAACCACGATGAGTGCGATAAGTTGATGGCGATGCTAACGAGTAATCGACTTACGGGGGGTGTTTTGAAAATGGGCTCGATGACGAATTGAGAATTAGTTTGAAAATGGGTTGTCCATGCTAGTCCATAGGGGTGCTCCTAGTAAACAATCCACAATCAAAGAAATAACAAATGCGTACATCAGAATGGGAGCGGGGTACATGTAAAGTACATGGCATTGCACGAAATAAAAGGTCTCATTGTAAGGTAGCCCAAGAGGAAGTTGTGTGTGTGCGAGGTGTCCTAAACTAAGCCTTGAGCAAGAGTCAGACAAAACCTCCATTGCTAGGGTTTATGTATAAAGTCTAACTTTTGTTGCTCGAAAAAGTAACCACAGTCCCCCAATTGAGTCTTTTATTATTTCGATAATTGTTAGTGTGTTTTGATTAAGGTATGAAATAAGAAACAAGAAGATGGTTAGATGAATAAGTATGAATATGATATAAACAATATGAATAATATGAACAAGATATATCGACAAAAAAGTAAATCAAGATAATATTGACAAAAATTAAAGTTAATGGCTAATTGATTAGTTGTTAGAGTAAATGATCCACGATGGTTAACCATCCTTGGGCTTGCAAACATAGGTTTGGGCCACGAAGAATCATTTTTGATATGGGACATGTAGCGCTAAACCATCGTAGCACGATCTATGACAAAGACCATACTATAGGAGATTGCGCAATTTGATTTATGTGCTAAAACACGATAGAGAAATGATATTGAGGATCATTCTCCAATGAAATCGTGCCACACGAAAAGAAAAGGTGAAGATCTCGTCTTAATCACATACTTGCGTTAATTAATCAAAGGTAACCTATCACGATCCCAAAGTATAGAAAGTAATCTCGATGATTATTCACTACAAATTTGAAATAATGAAGGTTAATCATTTCAATAATTAACATTTGTGAATAGAAAGACTTCATCGATCGAAAATGAAAAGAAAATAGGAGAAGAAAGGCGAAATGAAATAGAAATCGAAAATGAAAATAAAGTTGGTCTCGTCTTAATCAAGATTTTAAATCGAGAAATTGATAATCTATGATATTTGACTTTTATTGACCAATAAAAAAAGAAAATGGCCTCATGTTGATCAAGATTTTGAATCGATTTGAAAAATCAACTAATCATGATTTTTGTTATATCATTGGCCCAAAAACTAGAATTAGAATCGAAAATGAAAAGAAAGTGGAAACCCAAAATGGAAATCAAATGAAATAGAATTGAGAAAACATAATAATACTTAGAAAAATATTATTTAGAAAAAGAATTGAAAAGAAAAATGAAAAGAAAAATTAAAATTAAAAATGATGAAGAGAAAAAGGGATGGGGCGTGAATCTTTGAAATAGGGTGCAAGATAATTACATGGGCTTGAGCCCACCAAACCCGAAACAAAAAAATAAAATAACAAAAAAAAAGTTATGTTGGATAAAAAAGAACAGTGAGGACATATTCATCCATTAGGTCACTCAGTATTTGAAAATGAGAAAGAAAATCATGAGTCACAGTCAATATTTTAATGGATCACTTTGAAAACAAACTCAGAAAGAACCACGCTCAGTCATTCTCAATGCTTCATCATCGTGTATCAGATTTTAAAACAAACCCATCAACAATAGCAATAAACAATTCGAAAACGTGCGAAAAGAATTGAAGAACAAAACTTCTGTCTCCAATTCAGACTCACTCTCTCGCTCAGAAAAGTGTTCCAGGTTTGTTTCGGTCACTTCCGTCCCATCTCGGTTTTTCGTTCGATCTCATTTGTCTTACTCTTCATCAACTTCATTTGTTCTAGTTTTATTTCTGAGTTTGGATTTTGGGTTTTGAATGGGTTGAAGATTTTGATTGAGTTGTTGTTGTTGAAAAGGGTTGTTGGTGTTGCGGTTGAAAGAATGGTTTGAAGGTTGAAGATTGGTTTGGAGGAAGGTCGATTGAAGGTGGTTGTTTGAAGAGTGTGAATTTTCAGCAGGGTGAGTTTAAAGAATGGTTGAGGCATAAATTTTGCAAGGGGCCTTTGGCTCTGAGGCTTCAAAATTTGAGAGGATTGGAGACTGCTTTTATAGAGGGATATGAGGGTGAAAGTGGGAATTGGGTCATTTGTGAAAGATGTTGTGTGAAATATGGCTTACGTTGCTGCAGGTTTGTATTGTGTGGTGTGGGGTCGGTTTTTCGTGACTTGCGGATGGTATGAGAATCATGAAGGATCTTTGGTAGTGACGTGGTCTTGTAATGGCGTACGGACTGTGATGGTATTCATTTATGTGTGGTATTCATGATCGAGAGTGAATTTTTTCATGAGCCTTGTGTCAAGTAATGAATCATGGTGTGAGGCTCAGTAGTGTGTAGTATCTGTGAGTTTGTAATGTGCAATTTGGAACGGTTTGTGTACTGGTTTACGGGTTATTGCGGTTTAGGACAAGTTATGTGGAGCTGGCTTGGTTGCATTGTTGTAGTGTAATGAAAAGCTGGTGTGTGTTCATGGCTTGAAAAAAAGTAGTAGCTGAGGGTATGGTTTGTTTGGATAGCTCATTTATTCTCGTTGCAGGTCATGTTATTTGTGTGACTTGAACTTGTGCAGGTGGTGTGAAGATGCGTTGGTGGTGTGGCATGACTTATGAAGAAATTATGTCCAAATTATATTATTTTTTCCTTTTTTTTGTATATTGTATAAAGTGATGGGCCTATTGCAAAATGATTTTTTTTTATATAATTTTGTAATGAAATGTGATATGGTTTTAAAGGTGTAATAGGAATGTAGAAGTGTAGTGGATTTTTGATGGCATAATGGGCTTCTTGGAAATAGGATATGGATAATAAAATGGGTTAGAAAAAAATGATATAATGGATACTTATATGAACAATTGAAAATATGGATGTTGGAAATGGATAGAAAATGGTGACCAAAATGGATAATTGTTTTTTTTTTTGGAAAATGGATAGGTACTCCCACCGTCACAACATATCTGCAACTAGTCTTTTCAAATGCATCTCTGATCTTATGACCAAGATTAGAACCAATGTGAACATGTCCATGCTAATCCATAATTTGCACAGTTTAGACCATTGTCATTTTGATTGTGAATAAACAAAGAACTTCACTTTGAAGCACAAAACCCTAATTGGGCCTTGATGATTCTCAATCATGAAACACTGACCTAATTCGTTCATATCAGACTTGAAATGGCACACAACCCTAATTGAATCCTCAGCCACACATCACCTGAATCAATGCACCCTGACCTCGATTATGAAACAGAACCTTGCCTGATTTACGAATTGAGTCAAAACAAACCCCAGTCAACATTGCACACATCACTGCTCTGATATCCTCAAATGAACCTCAATTCACTTCAGCTCAACCTTGTGATACCCTGAGTTTGGATAACAAACAGGAGCAACATATTTTTTTATGTTTTCTGAATAATGGTCAGTGGATAGGAGTACAGATGGCGGTTATATACGGGTAGGACAAATTTGGGGTATGACAGATGCCCTATCTAATTGGCTTGAACCTAGTAAGATGAACTGCTACGGCGTTCATTGTTTCGAGGTAGAAATCAATTATATATGAAGAAGACCACGAATTCGTCTGAAAAGAAGGAAAATGCTGGGGAAGTTGGAATAACAGATAAATGTCAACCCTCGAGTAGACACTGAACAACTTGCAGAGGTCGTCATCACCAAAAGGATGATAACAAGAGAATCTGACACCAAAAGGATGACAGGCCTATCACCAAAAGGATGATAGTAAACACACGCACTCAAACCCTTCCACCAAAAGGATGAAAATGAGGTCCCAACTTGCTATTACCAAAAGGATAATAGTAAGCCCACAGATTCCCGACACCAAAAGGATGACGAGTCTATCACCAAAAGGATGATAGAGAACACACACACAGACCCTTCACCAAAAGGATGAAAATAAGGTCCCAACTTGCTATTACCAAAAGGATAATAGTAAGCCCACAGATTCCCGACACCAAAAGGATGACGAGTCTATCACCAAAAGGATGATAGAGAACACACGCATACAGACCCTTCACCAAAAGGATGAAAATGAGGTCAAAGCTTGCTATTACCAAAAGGATAATAGAGTACACATAGTTATTTGACACCAAAAGAATGACAGACCTATCACCAAAAGGATGATAGTGAAACACACGCACACAGACCCTTCCACCAAAAGGATGAAAATGAGGTCAAAGCTCGCTATTACCAAAAGGATAATAGAGCCAACACACAGTTATCTGACACCAAAAGGATGACAGACCTACCACCAAAAGGATGATAGCGACTCACACGGCTCTGACACCAAAAGGATGACGGATCTATCACCAAAAGGATGATAGAAGATACACACACAGTGACCCTTCCCTAAAAGGACGAAAGATAGGTCACAACTTACTACTACCAAAAGGATAATAGCAAGCAAAATGATAACAAAGGTTGTCATTCACCAAAATGATGATTCACAGACTGACGGTTCACAGATCGCCGACACCAAAAGGATGACGGGTCAAACAACACAAGTTGCTACCACCAAAAGGATGATATGAACTTCCCAATTGCGAGACTACCAACACCAAAAGGATGAAGGTTAGGTTGAAATGACATGAATGACTACCACCAAAAGGATGATAGTGAATTTCTGATTTTGAGGGTTACCAACACCAAAAGGATGCAGGCTAACTTGAATTGACAAGGCTGGCTACCACCAAAAGGATGATAGTAAGGCAATTGACAAAAGGTCAAGTTTGTTGGGGATATGACGAGTGAGACTTATTTGGAGACATCAACAAAAGGTTGAAGCAAATAAGTCACTGAGGAATACCATTCTTATCAACAAAAGGTTGACAAGGACCAACTCACTAGGGAAAGCCAAAGAGAGGTTGAATTTTGTTTGTAGAAGAACCACTGACTGGTTTGAGGATAACAACTTCATCAACAAAAGGTTGGAGTACTTTCATGAGGAACGCCCATGAACTTGAAGAGGATGCCCCTGACTGGGCTGAAAATTGCTTGAAATCTTGCCTTGATCAACAAAAGGTTGAACCAACTTCATGAGGACTGCCCACATATTTGAAGAAGGTGTCCTTGGATGGGCTGAAGATCGCCTTGGAATCTCGAGAATGATCCTGGATCTTGACTATGCATGTATGAATGCTTGATTTTGTAATGATGTTCCATATCGAATGGCAATGCAATGCAAATGCTGACACGCGGAGATGCAAGTATTTGGGGAGTATGATTGGTTTTTATATGCATATGATGCACATGATGATGAATGCGATGCATATGATGCTTGTGATGCATATGATTGCAGACAGGTGATTGGATATGTTTTGAAGGGTGCCAGCATGGTGGTGTTTTGGTAGTTACCAATGCAGATTGGACTTCGGGTGGTGTGAGGGATTGATTTCCTCGACACTCAATTTGTTGAAGACGCCATGATTGAAGCAGACGAAGATGGTCTTGATGCCATGAGTTTGGCCACTTGATGATTGTCGTACCTCGAAAAATATGATCCTCACGATGGACGCGGAAAAAACTGTTCGAAACAGAGTCGCCACCGAACTTTATTCATTCCAAGGAAGGAATAGAAAAATATCGATAAAACCTTTAAAGGATAAGAAAATGGTCATCGCAACCAAATTCGGGTTCGGGAGTCGATTACGCAAAGGGAAGGTGTTAGCACCCTCTACGTCCGTTGTACTCAACGGGAACCTCTTGATTCGATTTGAGAGAAATGTTAGCTCGGTTTGTTTGTTTTCTTCTTAGGTAATATTGCTTTCTAAGGGGGAAAATGGGTGGTTTTTTATTAGGGTGCTCGACAAGGATTAGAATCCTTGTGCCTACGTATTCCCTCATGCAATGGGAAAGTCAGAGCATTCGTAGTTCGTTGGACTACGGTTGTTTGGTTTGTGTTTTTTAAACGAACGAGTGTTTAATTCGCATTCTAATTGCTAAACGTGGGCTTGTCTGCTCGCTATGGGAGGCTGAAGCACTAGTTTATATGCGCGGAAGAATGGACTAAACAATGTTCTTTATGAAAAGTTGTTTGAATTGGATTAAGTGTGTTAAAGATTTGATTGAGAAAAAGAGTTTGATTTGCGTGTGTTTTAGGGTTTCGGTTGCATGAGTAGTGTTTGGTTTGTTAAGTATTTTAGAGGAAGAATGACGAGTATTCGATAAACGAGACGTCGGCCTCGCAACCAATTATTCAGGGTATTACTGAGATGGTAGATCTCAACGACACCTTTTTCATTCTATTAATTATGAAATTATATTTGTTGGACAATGGGCTTCTTTTTCCATGTAATTAGGGCGAGTGTTTTAGGAACGAAAGATCGAAACGAACACAACCCAAAGCGTGCGCCTTAAGAACGTTCATTCAAGGGCCCAAGAAGTGCTAGACCTCAAGAGTCCACTACTTTCGTAATTTAATTAGGAAAATGGTTTGAATTTGATTAGAGTATCTTAATTAGACGCGTTAATCGGATTGAGGTTTGAACGAGTTAAGAGTTTTAAGGAGAATTAAGTGTTTTAATAAGAATGGGAAATCGAAACGAACACAACCCAAGACGTGCGCCCCAAGAGCGATCGTTCAAGGACCCAAGGAGTGCTAGACCCCAAAAGCCCGCTACTTCCATAATTTATTTAAGAAAAAGTTTTAGAAATATTAACCTAAGTAGTTTGTAATTTAATTTGATTTAAAAAAAATTATTTTTAAAGCTTAAGAAATTAATTAGATTAAGAATAATAATTTGAGAAAAGATTGTATTTTTAAATATTAAGTGTTTTGATTAAAGTATGAACAAAGGAAATGGTATGAACAAGTATGAATAATATGATATGGACAATATGAATATCAAGATAATATGGACAATAATAATATCAAGATAATATGAACAAGATATAATATTGACATAAAAGTAAATCAAGATAATATTGACGAAAATGTAAATTTAGTGGTTAATCGTTAAGTGAATGAATTGGGTCCAATGTATCGCTAAACCATCGTAGCACGATCTATGACGAAGATCACACTATAGGAGGATGCGCATTTGATTTATGTGCTAAAACACGATAGAGAAATGATATTGAGGACCATTCTCCAATTGAATCGTGTCACATGAAAAGAAAAGGTAACAATCTTGTCTTAATCACAAACTTTCGTCGATTAATCGAAGGTAACCTATCACGATCTTAAAGTATAGAAAGAGATCTCGATGATCACTCACTACAGATTTGAAATAATGAAGGTTAATCGCTTCAACCACCAACATTCGTGAATAGAAATACTTCATTGATCAAAGATGAAAAAGAAGACACAAGAAGATGCGGAACGAAGTGAAAATCGAAATGAAATCGAAATAGTCTCGTCTTAATCAAGATTTAATCGAGAAATCGATGATCTATGATATTTGACTTTCATTGACCAAAAATGAAAAGAAAAGATAGAAATCGAAAATGAAAAGATATAATCGAAAATAAGATGGAAAAGGAAGAAAGGTCTCATCTTTACCAAGATTTTAAATCGATAAATCGATAATCTTTGGTTTTAGATTTCATCGACCGATAAAAAAGGGAAATAAATACATAGAATATGAAATGAAAAGGAAATCGAAATTAAAATAAAATCGGTCTCGTCTTAGTTATGATCTTAAATCGATAATCGATAAGCTATGATTTTTTACTTTCATCGACCGATAAAAAAGAAAAATAAATAGGCCTCATATTAATCAAAATGGAAATAAAAAATGGAAGTGAAATTAAAAACTTTAAAAACTAAACAAAATCATATTGACAATTTCAACATAAAATGTATTTAAAATTAAAACAAACTTTTAAAGAGGGGTGCTAAGAAATAAGGTGAGTGCAGAATGGATGGAATCATCATGGGCCTCACGGCCCATTCATCCATCAGCCAACAATAAGAGCAACAAACCAAAAATGGGCTCATAAAGCCCAACTCTCACACTAACAAACGGTTTACATAATAAAAGGAAAGGAATGCCTAAATGACTTGGTAAACTCATCTGTCTCATTCATTCTCTTAACAGATCAACACAATCTTTTCTTTTAAAACGACAAATCAAAGAAAAAAGGTCAAAAAGAACAACCCACTATTTACCGTTGAGAAACAGAGCACAAGGTCAATGAAAACCCAACAAAACTACGCTCAGAGATTCGTCATCGCGCTATGGAACTACAACCCACACGGCCATGTACAATCAAATGGGAAGCAAGAAATAAGACTAACACACGACACCAAATGAAAATGAAAGAAACAACGTGCAACCTTCTGGAATCTTTGTCTCTTTCTCGCTCTTTCCGTCTCCGTCCTCTCTTGATCCGTTTTGCTTCAAGTTTTGATTTCTCAGGTTTGGTAACGGCTTGTGTGATCTGTTTCTGTTTCGCGTTTTTTGTTTCCGATTCACTTTTCTCGTCTCAATTTCTGGTTCTTTTGTTTGGGTTTGGGTTGTTGTGTATGCAATTTGGGGGTGTGGTTGAATTTGGATATTTGTGGGTTGTTGAAGATTATTGAAAGAAGGTTTGAAGGTTGATTGAAGATGGTCTGAGAATGGTTGGATAATGAAGGATTCGGTTGAAGGAGATTGAAAAAGGTTGAAGGGTGAGTATTGGCGGCTAGGGCTTTTTTTTGTGTCTGTTGTTGTTGAAGAGGAATTAGGGAGAGATTTGGCAGAGTAGGTTTTGCTCTATTTCATTTCTTTTTCGCTCACTGCTTCTCCTCTTTCTTTCTGTCCTGGTTATGGTTTGTGGCTATTGTTATTGATAGAAGGGTGGAGAAAGTTGTTTTTCTGTTAGTTTTGGTTGAAGAAAAAGAAAAGGATTTAAAGTTTGTGTGAAGGTTATGCGTGACTGTATTCTGAATCGTCCAAAGAATTTGGGGTCTCCTCTTATAGACTTTTGTGAGGGTATTTGAGGTATTTGGATTTAAGGAAATGGTTACCAATTTGTTGTAGCATGTGCATCATTTTGGTGACGCTCTGTGTATGAGCCAGGTCTGTGTGTGAGGTGGTTTTAGAGAGGCATAGAATCATTCCGTATCTTTTGTTTTTTTCTGTGACGTGGTATTTTGTAGATGGAAAATGAAATTTTGGAATCATGTTTTGTTTTGCAGGTTGTATTGATTTTGTGCAAGTATTGGGAAGGTGGGCGTTTGCGTGAATTGTGAATCATGGCATTGTTGTGGAAATTTGTACCGTTTGTGTGCTGGATAGGAGTGGTAGCAGAACAAGATTTTGGACGAAAGGTGTAGTGTATGAGATGCGAATTGTGGAAGGAATGGTTTGTATAAATGGATCCTATGATTTGTAATGAATGGGCTTTGTAAGAACTTTGGCTTTCATAAGAAAACATGGTAATGAGAAAAATATGGTAAAGTGACATGAAAAAAAAGAAAATAGATTTAGAGAAATGGTTTGAAAATTTGAATTGGAATGAAATGTGGATATAGAAATGGAAAATGGAAATAAAAGAATATAATTTGGTTCTAAAAAAAATGGATATGGACTAAAAAAGGAATTGGATGGACTTGGTTAGATATTTGAATGATACATGCTAAGAAAACTTGGTTAAAACCACGCCGTAAGGGTTGAACTTTAACTTCTTATGCCATATTCACATCTGAATCCTATTTTTATCATCTTTAAACCTTCACTTGTCAAAACCAAAGTCTTGAATCGATGAAACCAAAAATAAATCAACTTTGAACTTTGATTTTGATTAAATGATGCCACATTGAATTCTCTTAAACCAACGCCTCAAACACACATAAGCATTACTTGCAATGATTTGAATTATGAGGTCAAATGCACTGAATATTCTGCAACTTGACCTTGCCAAATGAACTTGAACTTGCACAAAACCCTGGTTGAAAATGAACCAGTCACTGATGATCCTCAATCATTAAAGCACTTGACTTTGCACAGCCTAATAACCTGACCCACACACCAACTGAACTGAATTTGCACAAACCCTAGCTGAATCTTTAGTCCCACATCACTTGAATCAACCAACCCTGGCCTTAATCTTGTAGCACACTTTTGCCTGACTACACAAAGCAAAACTTTATTATGAACAACTGTTAGTGGATGAATTATACAGATGAGAATATATACAAGTAGGACAAATTTGGGGTATGATAGATGTCCCTATCTAATTGTCTTGGACCCGAGAGAGTGAACCGCTGCAAGGCGTTCATTTTAAGGGTAGAAGCCAATTAGATATAAGTAGACCCCAAAATTTGCCAGTAAAAAAGGTAATGTATTATGGAGTGAGAACTGGTAGAACGGGGTACAAAAATGATCAGAGTAACTTGAGATCATTTGGTTGGTCGAAGCAGTCCCTTATCCATTAAGGTTCTCCGATGATACCAAAATAGTATCTCTGAAGGCAGACGATTCTCTGGATCGTCGAAGCAGTCCCTTATCCACTAGGGTTCTTCGATGATACCAAAGCAGTATCTCCGCGGTAAATTTGCTGAAGAATAGTTAAGCAAGATTCCTGTTGAAGGAAACGTGTTGTCTCTGCAGGGGAAAACTCACAAGAAACTTTCTGGGATATCCTCTGCTTGGGGAGTAAGAATAGCAACATCTGCTGGGGATTGTCAACATCGACTGCATGATTGAAGAACGACTTGCTGGGGAATAGAATTCCTTGTGCACATGCGAGGTATCAACTCTTTTTAGAGGAATACTGCCGACTTTGATGGAGGACTGGCCACGATGCTTGCGAACTGATCCTGGATCATGTTATGCTATGCTGGGGATGGATATGCCATGCATACAGGAATGCAAATGAACTTGTTTACATGAGATGCATATGGGAATGCAACCGGGCAAGGCTTCATTTCTGGTTTCTAAAGAAGGATTAATGGGGATTAGATGGAGCAAGGTGAAAGACTCACTCGAAATACTGGCATATCAACTCGGGGGTTGAGAAAAGGAAATACATTATCGACCCGGGGGTCGAGAAACATTAAGATAAACTGTCGTCAACTCAGGGGTTGAAAGAAAGGTAAAGGTAATATCGACTCGGGGGTCGAGGAAATAAAGACAATATCGACTCGGGGGTCGAGAAAATAAAGGAAAGGTAATCTATCAACTCGGGGGTTGAAGGAAAATAACAAAATATCAACTCGGGGGTTGAAGGTAAAAGCAAATATCGACTCGGGGGTCGAGGGCAGAGATAAAGGCAATATCGACTCGGGGGTCGAAGAAGATAAAGATAACTTTGACTCGGGGGTCAGTACAAGCAATAAGATGTCAACTCGGGGGTTGAAGGTGTAATAATGATATCAACTCGGGGGTTGAAGAAATAAAGACAAAATATCATCAACTCGGGGGTTGAAAGAAAGGTAAAGATAACAATGACTCGGGGGTCAGTACAAGCAATAAGATGTCAACTCGGGGGTTGAAGATGTAATAATGATATCGACTCGGGGGTCGAGAAACTAAGGAAATATCGACTTGGGGGTCGAGAAAATAAAGACAAAATATCATCAACTCGGGGGTTGAAGGAAAGGTAAATATCGACTCGGGGGCCAAAGAAAATAAAGACAACATTGACTCAGGGGTCAAGAACAAATCAATATATATCAACGCGGGGGTTGAGGAAGGAAATAGGTTATTTTATGTATGCATATGGTGCACGTATGTTGTTTGTGATGCATATGCGAATGCGAGCAGGGGATTGGTCTTATGAAGGTCTCAACAGGGTGGACTTTTGGTGGTTGCCAAGCAAGGTTGGACTTTTGGAGGTGATGCCAGCAGGGTGGACTTTAGGAGGGTGCCAAGCAGGGTTGGACTTTAGGAGGTTGCCAAGCAAGGTTGGACTTTGATGGTTGCCAACAGGGTTGGACTTTGATGGTTGCCAATCAGGGTTGGACTTTAGGAGGGTGCCAAGCAGGGTTGGACTTTATCAGGTGATGCCAGCAGGGTGGACTTTAGGAGGGTGCCAAGCAGGGTTGGACTTTAGGAGGTTGCTAAGTAGGGTTGGACTTTGAGGAGTTGCCAAGCAAGGTTGGACTTTAGGAGGTGATGCCAGCAGGGTGGACTTTGATGAGTTGCCAAGTAAGGTTGGACTTTAGGAGGTGCCAAGCAGGGTTGGACTTTTGGTGGTTGCCAATCAGGGTTGGACTTTAGGTAGGTGCCAAGCAAGGTTGGACTTTGAGTAGGTGCCAAGCAAGGTTGGACTTTGAGGAGTTGCCAAGCAAGGTTGGACTTTAGGAGGTGCCAAGCAGGGTTGGACTTTTAGTAGGTGCCAATATGAATTGGTCTTTAGGGGGTACCAAGTAGGGTTGAACTTTAATTTGTGGAAAATTTTGATTTCCCGACACTCGAAAATGGAAGATATTATGATCAGTAGGCCAATATGATTCTCTTGTTGCCCCAAGTTTGATCCTTTGCAGAAATTGCGTGCTTGGTTCATGAGAGAACCTCACTTCTAGCTGATATGCCCTGAGGCTTGCAAATAAATGGTTGTATGAGCGCAGCAACGTAACCAATGCATGTTGATTGTATGAGCGTAGCGACTTATCCAATGCTTTCTGATCGTACTTTTGCTCTACCCAAGTGCTTTTAATACTTGTTGAATTCAAGGGTCGCTTAGTGCATGACATGGCCAGCTTGACCAACTTGAATGTATGAAGGGAATTTGCCCCTGTCTGGAGGGTAATGAGAGGATCTGCCCCAGTGTCTGGATCAGTGGTCTGCCCCTGTGTCTGGATTTTGCAGTGGTCTTCCCCTGTGTCTGGATTTTGCAGTGGTCTGCCCCAGTCTTGGCTTTTGAAAGACTTGCCTCAAATTGACTAAGTATTGCTTTGAAGGACTTTCCCCGGATTCACGAGGTTGTGAGATAGTCTCGATTCGAGTTAGTGCCAACGAATGCTCAAGTTTCTCTCTGATTGCACTTTGTTGGAATTTTCATAATGTCAAATGCTGATTTATAGTTAAAATTGATCATTCAGAAATGGTAATTTTAATGCGACGTTCATGCAAGTTTTGAAAAATCATTTATTGGAATGATGTGAAAGTGTGTGATGAGTGAACCATTAGTCCAAACGCAGTGTTGATTTACTGGTGTGTGAAAGATACAGCAAGACTATGATACCAATTCAAAAGACTAGCAAATTCGTAGGAGTCAGTTTACGCAACCTTGCTGTAGTATGCTTTCAGAATAAACCCCGCCTCAATTAGGTCTTTTGAGGGTTGTAACGTGGTTTGGTTCACGGTTATAGAAACAAAGGATCTAAGGCTCAAATTTTGATTTGTACCCACCCCTTCTTCGTGATGAACTCCAGTCCTATGTTCAGTCAATTCGACACATACCTTCGTCTTCCAAAAGTTTGACGGTGTAATAGCGAAGATGATGATCCAAGGTTTGCTTGAAATGACAGTCATATTATTTTGTTTTTGATGGACGTCAGTGACCTTTTGATTTTTGATATGGTGGTCACTTAATCTTATTTGCTTCGCTTGAGGATTTAAGGACCTTTTTTGTTTTTTTTTTAATTTTTGATCCCTAATTTTGCATGAACTGATTTTATTCTACGAGTCCATCGGGATTGCCCTAATTTTTACCTAAGTCTCCTTTTTGAGGTGTTTGACTTAGCGGGCTCTCTTTTTTTAGAGTAAAGCTTTGTGACTGCCAAGTCAGTAGTCATTGAAGAACAACCATCATAACTTATGGATTTTGCATGATTTCTTCGTCACCTCAAGACGTGTACAAAGAATACGGAGTCAGATTAACTGAACACTACCCTGCCCCGGGTTGAGTGTAAGGGTTTGAATATCCAAAGGAAACTTCTACTTCTCGGCTCGAAGTGGTGAACTAGGGATTAACTCCTTATCTCTCCAGTGTTTAGGAATTTGAAATAATGCCTGTACATCATCAGCAGGATTTTATCCGAAAGCATACTAGCAACAATTATGGGTATCTTGTTTTCATCATCCTCCCTCCAATATTTGCTAAACAACAATAAGGTAAAGAAAGTGAATGAGAGGTATATAGATGAATTTTTTTTTTGTTTTTTGATATAAGTGAAGAAAATGTGAGCGAATGCGACGTGATTAGTTCAAAAACTGCATGATCACTTCATTAATATTACCATTAATAAACAACAATGTTCAAAACAAGTAGCATTTAACATAAGGAAATTACAAATGCAAATGATAAAAATGTCCAAGGATTGCCAGCTCTGAGGATGTTTTCCTATTTGAACCACTGGCTTGAGAAGACGCCTCTTGGAACCTTTAAACTCATTTGGGCGAGATGCTGATACGCACAACCAAATTCCCATCTTGAAAGGATATGCACTTCTTGTCAATCAAGTGTTGCACCTTGGCTTGGAAAGCTTTGCAATCTTCAGTTGAGTGCCCCATTGATCCAGCATGATAGCCACAATGCGCCTTGGGATCGTACCCAGGAGGGTATGGTTCTGGCACCGGCTTGAGAGACTTGGGCTCCACTAGTGAGTTTCGGACTAGATGCGGCAAAAGTTTACTGTACGACATAGGAACTAGGTGAAGAGGAGCAGTCCTTCTTTCCAAGTTGTTGCGTGGCCTTATCTGATTCTGGCATGGATTCTGACTTCCTCGGCCATGAGCTCGTTGATTTGCATTGGGAGCAGCCCAAGGTTTTTGGTATGATGCCCTAGGCACTGTTGGTTGCCTTTTTGGGATACAAAGGTTGATATCATCATCATCATCAATATCAATGGAATGCTTTCTAAAGTCCTTTTTCGGAGCCTCCTCAGAAAATGTAGCCTTTTCGGACTTCTCTACCAGCTCTCCTCTTGCGAAGGTGTTATCCAAGGCCATGGTTTCAACGTGATTATCAGAGATAAAGATGTTTCATCTTCCATAAACTCGACCTTTTCCTTGTGGTATAGGATTCTGAGTGGTCCACGAAACTCTTGTATTTTCTCTTTGCCAGATCTTTAGGTTAAACCATTCACGCTAGGGTCTTCCCTTCTGGTTAGTTTTTGCAATTTGTTTCGAAAGCTTTCACATTCTTTGACAGCATGCCCTATGGTTCCAGTGTGGTACTCACACTCTACCCCTGAGTTGTCTTCCTCAAAGACTAGACGTTTCTCGTTAATAAGCTCTTGAACTTTAATCTTGAATGACCAACAGTCTTCAATAAAGTGCCCCCTCGCCCATTTATGGTATTCACACTGTGCATTATGATTATATCCAGGTGGAGGAGGGTTACGAGCCGGCCCAAGGGAGGTGAGTGCCACCATTGAACTCTGAATCAGGTATGATAGCAGTTGTCCACAGGGTATAGGAATAAGGTCAAGAATAGGGCGCAACTTAGACTTCTTATGGCCTCTCTGGTTTATATTCTCATGCCCCTTGGACAGAATGGGTGCTGACCACTGATTCTAAGGCTGTGAAAGAATTGGTCGGGGACAAAACCCAGGAGGAATAACACACAATGGGTTATTCACTGCAGCTTGTGGAGTAGAAGGAACTGTGGGAGTAACACTCCTAGATGTTGTGCCTTCTTGAAGCTTTTTCTTTCTTTTCCCCATAGTTGTTAAAGCTTCTGGCATCTGCTCCATCTTACCTTTCATGTTGTTCATGCCTTTTCTCCACTCAACTTGATTCTGCTTCAAGTGTTCCATGGTTCTCCCAGAGCTACCTCAAGTTCAATATCTGCGTCGAGAAATCAACTGCGGGTTACAGACAAAGGATGGATGAGTTTTTGGTTTTGGAAAATGATATGCAATGCTGATGAATGCAAATGCAATAGTATGCCAATGAATGCAATGCGGGTAGATTCAGGATCCAGGATAACACGAGCATTTGCAAAACACCCTAATAGGCAGGTTTTATAAGGAAAGTTCTAGATTCTTTACCCATAAACCCACTTACAGGATAGCTTATAAGTTGATGGATAAGGTTCCCAGGATTACAGACAATAATCGCATCAACACCACGCAACAGGCTAGCTGCATTGTGATGGGGATACGAAAAGGTACATCCTGAGTGTAGTCTTCATGCTAGACCCACGAGAAGCGAGTCCTCGGAGACTAACACTAACGACCACCAAGATAGAAATTGGTGCTAAGAGTGGTTCCCAGAGTCACGGACCCTTCATGAATCAAGTTGTGCGACAGGCTAGCTGCGTTACAACAAGATCTACGAAAAGGTCTACTCTAGGGGAAGCTTTCATGCTAGGCACACAAGGAGCGAGTCCTTAGGGACTAACACTAATTACTTCCAAAATCTAAACTAGGTGTTCTCTCTTCTTTTTCCAAGACTCGGGTATAGAGCCTTACTTGTGATATCAACCCAAAACCCAACAGGCAAATATGATAAAAATCACATAATAAAGGGAAAGCAACACAGAGCAAATAAAGAAGTAATAGGAGAAAACAGACAAGAAGAAATCAAATAAGCGAAACTAACATTCTCGAATCGAGTTAAGTCAGGCTTGACTCTCTCTAGCATAGGGCAATGCAGCTGTCCCCAGCAGAGTCACCATCTGTCATACCCCAAATTTGTCCTACTTATATATATTCTCATTTGTACAATTCATCCGCTAACAGTTGTTCATAATAAAAAAAATGGTTTGCTTTGTGTAGTCAGGCAAAAATGTGCTACAAGATTAAGGCCAGGGTTGGTTGATTCAGAAAGTTTTGCTTTGTGAGGGCTATTCTCGAAGACAAGGACATTTGGTTGGTAGAAAGGGAAAAAGTGCTCCAGGATTACGATGGTTTTGAGCGATCTATGATTATCCTGAGGGACAACCGAGGCATGTACCGCAACAAACTCAACGGTTTGATTGAGTTTTGTAACTGGCTAGCTAGGGATCTGATTTGGAAACACAGAGATGCGTATGAAGCACTAGAAGACTCTACCCCTCAGGCCATTGTTGAGTTTGTTTGCCTTTGTAAGGCAATGCTGAAGAGGTTTAAGGAAGAACTTAAAGAGCGTGAAGCACGAAGGCCTGCAGCTTGAAGATCATCATCTTATTTTCTTGTTATTTGTATTTGGCTTGTATTAGTTGAAACTTTGGTACTTCGGAATTATGTAATGACTTAATGAATGAATGAGAATTTAGCTTTCCTTTATTTTCTTGTCTTCCTGTTATTTTGAATGCTTATTAAACTCTACGAATGATTCCCTAAAAATAAAAACATAAAAACGCAAAGCATAAGCATTTAGCATTCGCATCTCATATGCATTTGAACACCAACTCATACACTCTATCCTTTCTACAAACAGAAAACCTGACTACTCGACACCGATACGAGACTCGTCAAAGCTTCAAGATGACGCTGGAACAGATCGAGGAGAACCAAAACACAATGAGGAATGATATCGATTCGCTGAAGGCTAAAATGGATCAGCTACTAAAAACTATGATGTTGCTTGCCCAGAAAGAGAAAGATGCTGAAACAGTGGCCAATGCCAAGAAGCTGGCTGAAAAGATAGGCACTTCTGGAGTTAAAGGAATCCATACCTCTGATGTGTCAGAACACTCAGCTCATCACGGGTCCGTGAGTGATGTGGATGAGCAATTCGATGCCTTATATGTACCACCTCCACCTCCACCTCTTCAACTTGGTGGATCTGATCCATCTGCTGACCGGTTGCACGTACTAGAAGAGAAATTCAAGGCCTTGGAGGTTCAGACAACTCCCGGCTTGGATGCTGTTGATATGTGTTTGGTCCCTGGACTGGTAATCCCTTATAAGTTTCAAGTGCCGACATTTGACAAATACAAGGGACTTAGCTGCCCTAAGACTTATTTGCGAGCATACTGTCGCAAAATGGCTGCCCACGTTAAGGACGACCCTCTTCTAATTCACTACTTTCAGGATAGCCTCAGTGGGGCATCGCTGGAATGGTACATGCAGCTAGAGAAGAGGCAGATTAATACCTGGAGGGATCTCTTTGAGGCGTTCCTCAAACATTACCAGTACAACACTGATTTAGTGCCAAACCGTACTCAATTACAAGATATGACTCAGCGCAATAATGAGTCATTCAAAGAATATGCTCAACGTTGGCGGGAATTGGCTTCTCGTGTTCAACCACCCTTGTTGGACAAAGAATTGATGGATATGTTCATGGGAACTTTGCAGCCTCAATATTCGGATCGTATGCTGGGATCTAGCTTCCCCAACTTTGCTGAGATTGTGTCAGTAGGAGAAAGAATCAAGAGCCAGTTGAAGAAAAAAGCTGTTATTGCTTCTACAAGCGGAGTTAAAAATCCTTTTGTGAAGAGGAAGGATGAAGAGACCAACGCTGCCATGAGAGGACGGGGGGGTAGAGCCCCAGTGAATATACCATATCAGCAAGTGTCTGCAGTTGCACAAGCCCCACCTCAATATCCTACTCAACAACCGAATTATCAGAATGTTCCTCCGCTGCAATATCAGAATGCCCCACCACAGAG
Source organism: Lathyrus tuberosus (assembly GCA_022829125.1). Taxonomy (NCBI): domain Eukaryota; kingdom Viridiplantae; phylum Streptophyta; class Magnoliopsida; order Fabales; family Fabaceae; genus Lathyrus; species Lathyrus tuberosus. The sequence continues at coordinate 7,678,055 of JALAZF010000060.1, read as the reverse complement.
GCAGCCAAGACCAAGAAGGCATATCGATCCTGTGCCAATACCGTATAGCCAAATCTTTTCTCAACTGTATCAGAGTGGGCATTTGAAACTCAGAGATTTGAGGCCAGCAGTCTTCCCATATCCTCCCGGATACGATGCCAACGCCCATTGTGAGTTTCATAAGGGTGCTCCCGGGCATAATATAGAAAACTATTATGCATTTCAGAACAAAGTTCAAGATTTGGTTGAATCCAAATATCTTACTTTCACTCATCGAGGCGCTAATGTTAAACACAATCCCATGCCCCCGCATGGAGGACCGTCTGTTAATGTTGTGGAAGAAGGCAGCGGACAGAGGTTGATTACAAGGGTTGAAGATATTAGTACTCCTATAGCGGTTATAGGAGAAAAGTTGAAGAGATGTGGGATGATTCCTGAAGATGAGCTTGATAATTTGACTGATGAGGTGGTTAAGAAACATTTGCAGAAATTCCTGGATCAAGGTGTGATTCAGGTTGAACGCCGGGATGCAAGAGAGCAAAGTGTGGCTGTCATTAACATTCAGTATGATGCACCTGAAGGTCGTCAACAAAGACAAGTTCGTCCTGCTCCGGTAATCATTGAATATAATGGAGCTAATGTTTTCCAACAAAGACCAGTTCGCCCTGCACCTGTGGTTATTCAGTTTGATGAAGCGGATGTTAGCAAACTAAGGCCAGTGTGCCCTGTTCCGATAACTATTGAGTATCCTGTTAGTGTTCCTGAGTCTGAAGTTTTTAAACAAGGGCCAGAAAAGGCAGTCGTTGAATATGGTGGTGCTAAGTGTGACGCTGTAGTAGGACCAAGTGGAATGACCCGTAGTGGTCGAATCTTTGCAGCAAAACAAGAAGATGTGCCAAACAATGACAAAGGTAAGGCAATTGCTATACCAGTTGAAACTCCGAGTGCTGAAATACAAGAAAGGTTGTCGTCTCCAAGAGGGGCATTCACACAGAAAGAGGCTGAAGAGTTTCTGAAGATTATAAAGAAGAGCGACTACAAGGTAGTCAATCAGCTGAATCAAACTCCTGCCAAGATATCTATGCTTTCTTTACTGCTCAGTTCTGAGGCGCATAGATCTTCTCTGTTGAAAGTATTGAGTGCCGTACATATCACCAAAGGTATCACTGTAGCTCAATTTGATGATGTGATAGCCAGCGTCACTACTGGCAATTTTCTTGGGTTTAATGATGATGATCTGACTGCTGAAAAGAAGAACCATAACAAGGCTCTTCACATTTCCATTATGTGAGAAGATACTTTGTTGTCTAGGGTCTTGGTGGATACTGGATCCTCTTTGAATGTGCTCCCTAAGACTACTCTGGAAAAGATGCCTATAATTGGAGTAAGCATGAAGCCAAGTACTCTCATAGTGAAGGCGTTTGATGGATCTAGGCGTGCGGTTATTGGTGAGGTGGACTTGCCAATTAAGATTGGACCTACTATCTTTACCGTTACTTTTCAAGTAATGGACATTTATCGTGGTTACATTTGCTTGCTAGGAAGGCCCTGGATTCACGCGGCAGGGGCAGTTACGTCCACTCTCCATCAGAAACAGAAGTTTATAACCAATGACAAAATGGTTGTGATAGGTGGTGAAGAGGATATCCTGGTAAGTCATTTGACATCGTTCCGCTACATTGATGTTGAAGGTGAAGTGGTTGAGACACCTTTTCAGTCCTTTGAGGTGGTGAGTATGCTGGCTGTGCAACGAGTGCCAGAGCTCCAAGAGTTAAGATCATCAATGACCTCATACGAGGAAGCTAAAGTTGTGGTGGAAGAGGGAAACGCCCAAGGATGGGGAAAAGTGGTTGAGGTTACTGAAAAGCTTGATAAGTTTGGGCTAGGTTACCAGCCATCCCGCAATTCAGTCTTTGTTCCATACAATGGAAATCAGATTCTTCCTGTTGAGAAGATTTTTACAAGTGTTGGGCACATCTTTGGTTCTCCAGTAGCAATGATCATTAAAGACCATGTTGGTGATGAGCAAGCTTCTGTAAGCTGGATCCGACAAGCAAAGCCTGGTGAAGAGCTCCAGAATTGGAAGACCATTGAAGTCCCTCAGTTCTTCACACACCAAACGTAACTTTACTGTTTATCAAAAACCCTACGCTCTACCCAAGGCGTAGTGGAGCATTGTATGGGCCACCTGATGTTTTCAAACATTGATTATCATTAATGAATTTCAGTTTGCATTCAATTTTCGCTCACTTTCTTTCATTTTTTACTTTACAATAAATGGCAATATTTTTATGCACACACTTTCCTAAATAAACTGCATAAATCATAAACATGCAGAAACACCACCGAGGTCCTTGACATAGACGCTGCTACGGGCCTATATAACTTTGATTGCCCAATCTACCAAGCTGAAGAGGAAGGCGTGAAAGGTTGTGAACTCCCCGACGAGTTGGCAAGGCTGCTCAAGCAAGAGGAGAAAGTCATCCTGCCGCACCAAGAAGACATTGAAGTCATCAACCTGGGTACTGAAGAAGACATAAGAGAGGTAAAGATAGGTGCATCTCTTCAAATTGAAGTCAAGACCAAGCTGATAGAGCTCCTCTGTGAGTACGCTGATGTATTCGCCTGGTCATATCAAGACATGCCTGGGTTGGATACTGATATGGTTGTACACAAGTTACCACTCAAGGAGGAATGCCATGCTGTCAAATAGAAGTTAAGAAGGACCCATCCGGATATGGCTCTCAAAATTCGTGAAGAAGTCCGAAAGCAGCTTGATGCTGGATTCCTGGCAGTAGCAAAGTACCCACAATGGGTTGCCAACATTGTGCCAGTACCGAAGAAAGATGGAAAGGTTCGCATGTGTGTGGATTACAGGGATTTGAATAGAGCTAGTCCTAAGGACGACTTCCCATTACCTCACATCGATGTATTGGTTGACAATACAGCTCAGTTCTCCGTATTCTCTTTTATGGACGGATTTTCTGGGTATAATCAAATTAAGATGGATCCAAAGGATATGGAGAAGACCACATTTATCACGCCATGGGGCACCTTCTGCTATAAGGTGATGCCATTCGGACTCAAGAATGCTGGGGCAACGTATCAATGTGTAATGGTAATGCTCTTTCATGACTTGATCCATAAAGAGATTGAAGTGTACGTCGGCGATATGATTGCCAAGTCTCAAACCGAAGAAGAGCACTTGATCAATCTACAAAAGTTGTTTGTCTGATTGAGGAAGTTTAGACTGAGACTCAACCCCAACAAGTGCACATTTGGGGTACGATCTGGAAAATTGTTGGGCTTCATTGTAAGTCATAAAGGAATTGAAGTGGATCCTGATAAGGTGAGGGTAATTCAAAATATGCCTGCGCCTAGGACGGAGAAAGAGGTTCGTGGCTTTCTGCAAAGATTAAACTACATTGCCAGATTTATTTCACATCTTACGGCCACCTGCAAACCTATTTTCAAGCTGCTAAGAAAGAATCAGTCAATTGCGTGGGATGATGATTGCCAAGGGGCATTTGATAAAATCAAAGAGTGTCTGCAAGAACCACTGATCCTGATACCGCCTGTTCCTGAAAGGCCACTCATTATGTACCTGACTGTACTTGATGAATCTATGAGCTATGTGTTGGGGCAACAAGATGAGACGGGAAAGAAGAAACATGCCATCTATTACCTCAGCAAGAAGTTCAATGACTGCGAGACAAGATATTCCTTACCCGAGAAGACTTGTTGCGCATTAGCATGGGCTGCCAAGCGACTCAGGCAGTATATGCTGACCCACACTACTTATCTGATTTCCAAGATGGATCCCATTAAATACATCTTTGAGAAACCTGCTCTCACTGGCAGAATAGCCCGATGGCAAATGCTTTTGTCTGAGTACGACATTTAATACGCCACTCAAAAAGCCATCAAGGGTAGCATACTGGTAGACCATCTTGCCCATCAACCGATGGATGATTATCAGCCCTTGAAGTTCGATTTTCCAGACAAAGACATAATGGTACTAAAAGATTATGAAGAGCCAGGTCCAGATGAAGGGCCCGAACCAGGGGAGCGATGGACTCTCATGTTCTATGATGCCTCAAATGATCATGGGAGTGGAATTGGGGCAGTGATTACGTCACCCAAGAATTTCCACTTGCCATTCACCGCTAAGCTTTGCTTTCCATGCACCAATAACATGGCTTAGTACGAAGCTTGTATACTCGGGCTGGAAGAAGCCATCAACTTAAGAATCAAGACTCTTGATGTGTTTGGAGATTCTGCTCTAGTAATACACCAGATTAGAGGTGACTGGGATGCTAAACATGCCAACTTGGTTCCGTACCGAGATTATGTGGCAAAGCTACTTCCCATATTTGATGATATCGCCTTTACCCATGTGCCTAGAGAAGAAAATCATATGGCAGACGCTCTGGAAACGTTGGTTTCTATGTATAAACTGATATGGCCCAACCATCAGCCGCATATTGATCTCCAGCGATTTGAAGAGCCCGCTCACTGTTTGGCCGCCGATGAAGAGTCAGATGAAAAGCCGTGGTTCTATGACATCAAACGTTATCTTGAAAAACAAGAATATCCAGAGGGTGCTTTGGCGGTGGATAAGAGAACTTTGCGCAGATTGACATCAAATTTCTTCCTCAATGGGAATGTGTTATACAAGCGTAATCATGATACTGTACTACTCAGATGTGTGGAAAAGCATGAAGCTGAGCAGATTCTGAAAGACATTCATGAAGGTTGCTTTGGTACCCACGCAAATGGGCATACTATGGCAAAGAAGATATTGAGAGCTGGCTATTATTGGCTAACCATGGAGGCTGACTGCTACCATCATGCCCGAACATGCCATAAATGCCAGATATACTCTGATAAGATTCATGTACCTCCCACCCCTTTGAATGTCTTGACTTCACCATGGCCATTTGCCATGTGGGGAATAGATATGATTGGGATGATTGAGCCAAAGGCCTCAAATGGACACCGCTTCATATTGGTTGCCATAGACTACTTTACCAAATGGGTTGAGGCTGCATCGTATACGAACGTTACCAAGCAAGTTGTTGCTCGCTTCTTGAAACACAACATTATATGCAGATATGGAGTGCCTAACTGTATCATCACTGACAATGGGTCTAATCTCAACAACAAAATGATGGATGAACTGTGTGCTAGTTTCAAGATTAAGCACCATAATTCGACACCATACAGACCCAAGATGAATGGAGCTGTTGAGGCAGCCAACAAAAATATCAAAAAGATCATTCAGAAAATGGTGGTCACTTATAAGGATTGGCATGAGATGCTACCTTTTACGCTGCACGGCTACCGTACTTCAGTGCGAACGTCAACAGGGGCAACTCCTTACTCATTGATTTATGGCATGGAAGCGGTCCTTCCAATAGAAGTCGAAATCCCCTCATTAAGAGTATTGATGGAAGCTCAGCTTGATGAAGCAGAATGGGTGAAGACGAGGTTTGATGAACTCAACCTTCTTGAAGAAAAACCCTTGGCAGCAATATGCCATGGCCAGCTCTATCAAAGACGCATGAAGAAAGCTTTTGACAAGAAAGTGCATCCTCGGACATTCCAGGAAGGTGACTTGGTGCTCAAGAGGATCATGGCTATGTATAATGAATTCAGGGGCAAGTGGACGCCAAACTACGAAGGCCCATATGTTGTAAGAGAGGCATTCTCGGGTGGTGCCTTGAAGCTTGCAACTATGGACGGTGATGAATTACCATACCCAGTGAATGCAGAGTACGTTAAGCGATACTACGCCTAAAAAAAGTGGAATAATAAAGCCGCTAAGTGGAAAACCTGAAAGGGCGATTTAGGCAAAAAAAAATGGCAATCCCGGTGGACCTGGGAAAAAAACAAAATCAGTCCAGGCAAAAATTAGGGATAAGTTAAAAGATTTAGGCCCGCTGAATTGAAAACCCGAAAAGGCGATTCAGACAAAAAAGGGGGTCCTGGTGGATTGAAAACCCGAAAGGGCGATCCAGGCAAAAGTTAGGGACAGATTCCAAGGCAAAGTATCTAGTTTGCATGTCCATTTGATCCTGATGTACCATTGAAGAGAGGAATCAGCCCAGCCGTCTTCCTGCGAAGCAAGGTGTTGAAGTTATCAAAGTCATAGGGACCATAGCAGTGTTGAAACTCAATGGAACCTCATTAGTTTGTATTGCCATTATGTTTTCTTCTTGCACCGCAATTACCTCATTAAGGAATTGCATCCTTGTACATACTTACCCATTCCAGGGGAAAATCAATACAAAGAGAGATTTCTCATCAAATTGTGCTCATTTCTTTTTTACTTTATCTGTTTGTTTGCAAATTAATTTTGTTTTTGATAAACTGTGTTTTGAAACTACGGTTAATAAAGACAATATTTGAAAACAATAAAATTTGTTTTGGTGTTAAGAGAACTAAAAAGGAATTGGATAGTCTCCAAAAAAACTTCACCACATGAAAGCATCAAATTAGTTGGCAGCCGGCTTGATTCTCCACCACAAGCAGTGTAGCTTTTCAGGGATTTGCTCAATATAATCCCCAACAATGAATCTTTCAAGCCCAACAGGGGCAACCATGTTCCCTAGTCATCTATGGCTTGTTCAATTCTACGAGGTCGAGTAGTCAAACACTCCCACCAACCTGAAAGTCCAATCTTTTATTGGCAACTACTCAAAAGTCCACACTCGTTGGCACCTTCAAATCTACCCTTTAAAGTCCAGTCTTCATTGGCAACCACTAAAAGTCCACCGTCGTTGGCATCCTCATAACACCTGAAAGTCTAATTTATTCGCAAACACAAAATAACCAAAGTCCAATTTCATTTGGCAATTATCAAATTCAATCCCTGGTGATACCCTCGACAAGGAAACTTATCCCCCGCGCACCCGATCATTTGCATTGTCATACGCATGGCATGCAAGCGTAGTATCATAATCATATTGAGCATATTAGTATTTTGCATTCATATGTGCATTAGATTCCCCAGCAGAGTCGCCATCTGTCGTACCTCGAAAAATACGATCCTCGCGATGGACGCGGAAAAAATTGTTCGAAACAGAGTCGCCACCGAACTTTATTCATTCCAAGGAAGGAATAGGAAAATATCGATAAAACCTTTAAAGGATAAGAAAATGGTCATCGCAACCAAATTCGGGTTCGAGAGTCGATTACGCAAAGGGAAGGTGTTAGCACCCTCTACGTCCGTTGTACTCAACGGTAACCTCTTGATTCGATTCGAGAGAAATGTTAGCTCGGTTTGTTTGTTTTCTTCTTAGGTAATATTGCTTTCTAAGGGGGAAAATGGGTGGTTTTTTATTAGGGTGCTCGGCAAGGATTAGAATCCTTGTGCCTACGTATTCCCTAGTGCAATGGGAAAGTCAGAGCATTCATAGTTCGTGGGACTACGGTTGTTTGGTTTGTGTTTTTTAAACGAACGAGTGTTTAATTCACATTCTAACTGCTACACGTGGGCTTGTCTGCTCACTATGGGAGGCTGAAGCACTAGTTTATATGCGCGGAAGAATGGACTAAACAATGTTCTTTATGAAAAGTTGTTTGAATTGGATTAAGTCTGTTAAAGATTTGATTGAGAAAAAGAGTTTGATTTGCGTGTGTTTTAGGGTTTCGGTTGCATGAGTAGTGTTTGGGTTGTTAAGTATTTTAGAGGAAGAATGATGAGTATTCGATAAATGAGACGTCGGCCTCGCAACCAATTATTCGGGGTATTACTGAGATGCTAGATCTCAACGACACCTTTTTCATTCTATTAATTATGAAATTATGTTTGTTGGACAATGGGCTTCTTTGTCCATGTAATTAGGGCAAGTGTTCTAGGAACGAAAGATCGAAACGAACACAACCCAAAGCGTGCGCCTCAAGAGCGTTCATTCAAGGGCCCAAGAAATGCTAGGCCTCAAGAGTCCACTACTTTCTTAATTTAATTAGGAAAATGGTTTGAATTTGATTAGAGTATCTTAATTAGACGCGTTAATCGGATTGAGGTTTGAACGAGCTAAGAGTTTTAAGGAGAATTAAGTGTTTTAATAGGAATCAGAAATCGAAACGAACACAACCCAAGGCGTGCGCCCCAAGAGCGATTGTTCAAGGACCCAAGGAGTGCTAAACCCCAAAAGCCCACTACTTCCATAATTTATTTAAGAAAAAGTTTTAGAAATATTAACCTAAGTAGTTTGTAATTTAATTTGATTTAAGAAAAATTATTTTTAAAGCTTAAGAAATTAATTAGATTAAGAATTTTAATTTGAGAAAAGATTGTATTTTTAAATATTAAGTGTTTTGATTAAAGTATGAACAAAGGAAATGGTATGAACAAGTATGAATAATATGATATGGACAATATGAATATCAAGATAATATGGACAATAATAATATCAAGATAATATGAACAAGATATAATATTGACATAAAAGTAAATCAACATAATATTGACGAAAATGTAAAGTTAGTGGTTAATCGTTAAGTGAATGAATTGGGTCCAATGTAGCGCTAAACCATCGTAGCACGATCTATGACGAAGATCACACTATAGGAGGATGCGCATTTGATTTATGTGCTAAAACACGATAGAGAAATGATACTGAGGACCATTCTCCAATTGAATCGTGTCACACGAAAAGAAAAGGTAACAATCTCGTCTTAATCACAAACTTTCGTCGATTAATCGAAGGTAACCTATCACGATCTCAAAGTATAGAAAGAGATCTCGATGATCACTCACTACATATTTGAAATAATGAAGGTTAATCGCTTCAACCACCAACATTCGTGAATAGAAAGACTTCATTGATCGAAGATGAAAAAGAAGATACAAGAAGATGCGGAACTAAGTGAAAATCGAAATGAAATCGAAATGGTCTCGTCTTAATCAAGATTTAATCGAGAAATCGATGATCTATGATATTTGACTTTCATTGACCAAAAATGAAAAGAAAAGATAGAAATCAAAAATGAAAAGATATAATCGAAAATAAGATGGAAAAGGAAGAAAGGTCTCATCTTTACCAAGATTTTAAATCGATAAATCGATAATCTTTGGTTTTAGATTTCATCGACCGATAAAAAAGGGAAATAAATACATAGAATATGAAATGAAAAGGAAATCAAAATTAAAATAAAATCGGTCTCGTCTTAGTCATGATCTTAAATCGATAATCGATAAGCTATGATTTTTGACTTTCATCGACCGATAAAAAAGAAAAATAAATAGGCCTCATATTAATCAAAATGGAAAAAAAAAATGGAAGTGAAATTAAAAACTTTAAAAACTAAACAAAATCATATTGACAATTTCAACATAAAATGTATTTAAAATTAAAACAAACTTTTAAAGAGGGGTGCTAAGAAATAAGGTGAGTGCATAATGGATGGAATCATCATGGGCCTCACGGCCCATTCATCCATCAGCCAACAATAAGAGCAACAAACCAAAAATGGGCTCATAAAGCCCAACTCTCACACTAACAAACGGTTTACATAATAAAAGGAAAGGAATGGCTAAATGACTTGGTAAACTCATCTGTCTCATTCATTCTCTTAACAGATCAACACAATCTTTTCTTTTAAAACGACAAATCAAAGAAAAAAGGTAAAAAAGAACAACGCACTATTTACCGTTGAGAAACAGAGCACAAGGTCAATGAAAACCCAACAAAACTACGCTCAGAGATTCGTCATCGCGCTATGGGACTACAACCCACACGACCATGTACAATCAAATGGGAAGCAAGAAATAAGACTAACACACGACACCAAATGAAAATGAAAGAAACAACGTGCAACCTTCTGGAATCTTGGTCTCTTTCTCGCTCGTTCCGTCTCCGTCCTCTCTTGATCCGTTTTGCTTCAAGTTTTGATTTCTCAGGTTTGGTAACGGCTTGTGTGATCTGTTTCTATTTCGCATTTTTTGTTTCCGATTCACTCTTCTCGTCTCAATTTCTGGTTCTTTTGTCTGGGTTTGGGTTGTTGTGTATGCGATTTGGGGTGTGGTTGAATTTGGATATTTGTGGGTTGTTGAAGATTATTGAAAGAAGGTTTGAAGGTTAATTGAAGATGGTCTGAGAATGGTTTGAGAATGGTTGGATAATGAAGGATTCGGTTGAAGGATATTGAAAAAGGTTGAAGGGTGAGTATTGGCGTCTAGGGTTTTTTTTGTGTCTGTTGTTGTTGAAGAGGAATTAGGGAGAGATTTGGCAGAGTAGGTTTTGCTCTATTTCATTTCTTTTTCGCTCACTGCTTCTCCTCTTTCTTTCTGTCCTGGTTATGGTTTGTGGCTATTGTTATTGATAGAAGGGTGGAGAAAGTTGTTTTTCTGTTAGTTTTGGTTGAAGAAAAAGAAAAGGATTTAAAGTTTATGTGAAGGTTATGCGTGACTGTATTCTGAATCGTCCAAAGAATTTGGGGTCTCCTCTTATAGAATTTTGTGAGGGTATTTGAGGTATTTGGATTTAAGGGAATGGTTACCAATTTGTTGTAGCATGTGCATCGTTTTGGTGACGCTCTGTGTATGAGTCAGGTCTATGTGTGAGGTGATTTTAGAGAGGCATAGAATCATTTCGTATCTTTTTTTTTTTCTGTGACGTGATATTTTGTAGACGGAAAATGAAATTTTGGAATCATGTTTTGTTTTGCAGGTTGTATTGATTTTGTGCAAGTATTGGGAAGGTGGGCGTTTGCGTGAATTGTGAATCATGGCATTGTTGTGGAAATTTGTACTGTTTGTGTGCTGGATGAGAGTGGTAGCAGAACAAGATTTTGGATGAAAGGTGTAGTGTATGAGATGCGGATTATGGAATGAATGGTTTGTATAAATGGATCCTATGATTTGTAATGAATGGGCTTTGTAAGAACTTTGGCTTTCATAAGAAAACATGGTAATGAGAAAAATATGGTAAAGTGACATGGAAAAAAAACAAAATAGATTTAGAGAAATGGTTTGAAAATTTGAATTGGAATGAAATGTGGATATAGAAATGGAAAATGGAAATAAAAGAATATAATTTGGTTCTAAAAAAATGGATATGGACTAAAAAAGGAATTGGATGGACTTGGTTAGATATTTGAATGATACATGCTAAGAAAACTTGGTTAAAACCACGCCGTAAGGGTTGAACTTTAACTTCTCAAGCCATATTCACATCTGAAACCTATTTTTATCATCTTTGAACCTTCACTTTTCAAAACCAAAGTCTTGAATCGATGAAACCAAAAATAAATCAACTTTGAACTTTGATTTTGATTAAATGATGCCACATTGAATTCTCTTAAACCAACGCCTCAAACACACATAAGCATTACTTGCAATGATTTGAATTATGAGGCCAAATGCACTGAATATTCTGCAATTTGACCTTGCCAAATGAACTTAAACTTGCACAAAACCCTGGTTGAAAATGAACCAGACACTGATGATCCTCAATCATTAAAGCACTTGACTTTGTACAGCCTAATAACCTGACCCACACACCAACTGAACTGAATTTGCACAAACCCTAGCTGAATCTTTAGTCCCACATCACTTGAATCAACCAACCCTGGCCTTAATCTTGTAGCACACTTTTGCCTGACTACATAAAGCAAAACATTTTTTTTATTATGATTAACTGTTAGCGGATGAATTGTACAGATGAGAATATTTACAAGTAGGACAAATTTGGGGTATGACAATGATGAGTTATGTGTTCGTTCTGAGAGAACCACAACTTTGCATGATGGTCAGGATAAACTGAAACTGAGTGTAGCGACGTGATCAACTCATGAAGATTGCGTTCTTGCTCTGAACTTGATGATTTATAATGTCTGGCAAGATATGCTTGACTAACTTAAAAGATACAGAGAGGGTCCGCCTTCTGCAATTGGTCTTGCCCTAGTCTGAACATGGTAATGGTCTGCCCCTGATTAACTAGTTCTGAAGCGGTTTGATCTTTGAGATGACTTGCCCCTGATCGAGCTGCTGAAAGATTTGCCCAGTTTGAGGGTTGAGGTAGTATTGATTCAGGTCGGCACCACTGAAAGTTCAAGTTCCTCTTTGATTGCCCCTTGTTGGAATGTCTTTGATATCTAGCACTGATTTGCAGTTAAAATTGCACATTCACAAATGGTAATCTTAATGCAATGCTCATGCAAGTTTTGAAAAAGTGTCATTTTATTGAAATGTTGTGATTGTGAGACGAATGGACCGTTAGCCCAGACGTTGTGCTAATTTAGCTGGTGTATGAAAGATATAGCAAGGAGAATGACACCAATGCTTAGCAGAATAAACCTCGCCTTAATTAGGTCTTTCGAGGGTTGTAACGCGGTCTGGTACACGGTTTATGAAACAAAGGATATTAGGCTCAAAGCTTGGTTTGTACCCACCTCTTCTTCGTGATGATCTCTAGTCCTACGTTCAGTTAATTTTGCACATGTTTGTCTTCAAAAAGGGTTGACGGTGTAAGCTTGATGGTTCAAGGTTTACTCAAAATGGCAGTCACCTTATTTTATTTTATTTTTATGGATTGTCAGTAACCTTTTAGTTTTGATATGGTGGTCACTGAATCTTTTTTTTTTGGCTAAGGTTTCGAGAGCCTCTTTTACTTTTGTTTTTTATCCCTAACTTTTGCATTGACTGATTTTACTTGTCGACTCCATCGGGATTGCCTTGATTTTTGCCTAAGTCTCCTTCTAAGTTTGAGAGCAAGAGTTGTCTCTACAAGTCGACTCTATGTTTTGATGATAACAATGGTATTTGTGAAAGAACCATTTTATGTTCTAATGTGTGTTGTGTGCAGATCATAATCATAGAAGATATCAGATCCAACAAGCACCAGCCAAATGTGCGTAAATAATTATATACAAACTTACTATGTGTGACACAAGTCGCAAGAAGCAAGAATGCTTCTGTATCTGATCATGATCAGTCAGATCCAAGGATGCCGATATTGCTGTTGTAATGCTCTTGTGGATGCTCTCTGAGAATGGTTGTGATTCTGAAGATTGCGAAGCTTCTGAAGAAGACAATGTTATAGAGAACCGAAGTGATGAAGATTCCTATGACTTGTAGTTTTGAAGGCTGAAGGCTCTGAAGACCAAGTGCAGAAAGACTCTGAAGACTTATGGGTTCTGAGGATCATGGTTCCAAAGGTTAAGTGCTGAAGACGGATTCCTAATGGACAGCTCTGAAGTTTCGGAATACTTGAAGTAGTAAAGGATAACGGATTTAAAGACAAGTGCTGAAGTTCTGAAGGTTGATTCCTAATGGACGGCTTCGAAAGACTGAAGACTTGGAGTTTCAGATATCTTGTTAAGAAGTCTCTACTCATGCTTCAATTATTTACCATCAGAAGCCTCTGACGTTTTGAAGACAAATGTTACCGTTGTGAAAGATTGTACACTGCGCCCAAGAAGATATATCATGTCACTTCCTCCACAGTAAAAAGGAGATGTGTCAGTACAGCTAATTACTACACAACGTCTCTTTTCTATCAGCCAACAGTATTTCAAACGGCTATATTTCTATTGGGCTATTTAAAGAAATGAGTTCTCGCTTCTGAGCTGTCAATTTCGTAGATCATCAATTGGATGTGTCACTTTACTAATTTACCAAGTCATTATGGGAAGATAGCAACAACGATGAGTTCTCGTTGTAACACTTAGAATGTTCAAAGTTGTCATCAATCTACACATGGCCATTGTTTTTAAAGCTCAATGAACAAATCAACACAACAACAATCAATTGGCACAGAAGCTGTTGATGAAGAAGACAACATTGCAAATCAGTCAAGTCATCAACCATCTTCTCGTCTGAGCTACATTGAAGATCTAAAGTAAGGAGTTGTTGCTCGAAGCTTGCTCAACAAAGAAGACGACGAAGAAGAAGAAGATCTACAAGATGTCAACAACTGTCATATCCATATACATCTTTGTAGAATAAAAAGAAAACAAGGAGTTGTTGCTCAAATCTTGCTTGAACACTTGTGTGTTCTTATGTACTTAAACTTAGGAGTTATCTGCTTGTTAAAAAGCATCATTGTAGTCTCCAGTTTAACTAATTCTATGTGAATTAGGATTCCTTAAGTGATCAGTGTGATTGGAGACTTGAGAAGACAATGGCTTGATGCTATTGTAGAAATCCTGAAATATGGTCAATGATAGTCATATCTCAAAGAGGATCATATGTTAATTAGACTCTTGTGGGATCTCTGATGGAACTCATTGTGATTCCTCCAGTGAACGTTATATCCTAATTGGATCCCTGAACGGTTCACTAAGAGAAATACCTCAAGGGATCATGAGATGATCTGGGTACTTTAGATGACAATGACGCAAGTTATTGTGGGTTAGTCATAGTGCGGATGTGCAGGTTGTTAGTCACCGGCTGTTGCCGTGCATTTGTAATCGAGATTGATTATTGTGGATTAAGTCCTTGTGTTCAAGGAAAAATCACCTAAGGAGGGTGGACTGGATTAGCCTTGTGGTGAACCAGGATATATCGTGTGTTCTTTACTCTTGCTATGCTTTATGCTATTATTATTGTTTCTGTATTGAGTATCAGAACCTTACATCAGCAAGTCAGAACCTTGCAGCTTAACTCTGATAAGCTTCCACTCTGCAAGTTCTGAATGTTACATATAGTGTTCAGACTCTTAGTGGTTCTCATGCTTTATGCATTCCCAAGTCTGAATGTTCTTCGCAGGTCAGAGCCTCTCAACGAACTCTGACGTTATCTTAAGCGCATTAACAATAAGAAGTGAAAAGTATTAAAAAGAGTAAATACACAATTCAAACCCCTCTTTCTTGTGTCTTTCTCGCACCTTTAATTGGTATCATAGCTCCGGTTCTGTTATTAATGGATATCAAACACTTAGCAGTGTCAGAAAAAGATCCAGATGCGGTGCGTAGAAATACTCTGGGTGAGAATTCAATCCACTTACAATTTCTGTAACAGCTCAGAAGATGACTGTGTACAAAATTGTAATCAACTGGATTACTTGAGCAAGTCACTGATTCTGGAAGTTTTTACAGTTGTCAACAACTAAATCTTCCTCACTTAAGTTGTGATGAAGCTTGAAGAATCAGCTGATAAGATAGATTCATCAGATAAGTAGTAGTATCTGTTGAATGCTTATCTTGGAAGATACGTGTAAATGAACTACGTAATTGCTCAAGGATGAATCAACAGAAAACAAGAAGTCTTGTTTGCTGAAGATTAATTCTTTATGAGTTTTTGAGATGTTTTCAAGAAACGGATTAGGTCCACCCTTGACTTTCTCGTTTGAAACTCATTCAGAAATTCTTCATGTAAAGAAGAAAGATTGTTGTTCTATGATTTTGAATTTCAAAATGGAGTCTATTGAATTCAGAAAACTGAAGAATTCAAACTCTTAGAAATGATTCAACATCTTAATCTTGACTGATCAAGAAGTTAAAAGATTCAATGAAGAACCGAGTATTATTTTCTTGGAAAGTATAAACTGAAAGAATATTCAGGAAGAAGAAATTTAAGTACTTGATCAGAATAAATCCTAAATCTTGGTTGAACAAACTCAGATGATTAAAGTTTTGTTAATCTTGAGATTCTATCTCAGTTGAAACAAATGTTATTGGTTAGATTCTATCTGATAAGTTTCTCAGAACCTCATTAATCCGAAATCAGAAGATGTTCAAGTTGATGCATTAACTAAAGTCATCTCTTGAAGTCAAAAGGATTTAAGTTGCTGATGTACTTCTAAATGAAGAAAATCAGTTGACATTCTTTTAGAAGAAGATATGTTGTTGATCCTTGATGGACTAATTCTATAGACAAGTTAAAACAGCATTGTGAGATCAAGAAGTGTCATGCAAACTATATGTTGTGCTACACACATGTTTGATGATGCTTGTGTCTGAGCATGATCTGCATCCGTTGAAGAAACATAGTCAGAAGATGTTAGGAGATGTCAATAAATTCTCCTTAGCTCATAACCTTGCAAGCAGTCTATGATTAAGCTAAACTTTTTAATGACCTTCTGAAAAATGAGAAAGCGCGATGGAAGTTTGCCCTTCTAACAATCAAGTTCAGAGTCTCTGATTGGTTGTTCTTAGAAATCAAATGAACATGTCTGAACGGGAAAAAGTAAAGGACTTTTGAATATATTGATTCTAGCTCTCAAACCGGGATCAGAAATTCAGAAAATAAATTGTACTCTTCAGAAGTCAGAATACAAATGAACCTTTACAGAATGAAGGAACTATCAACAGATCACTCTGAAGGAAGCTGTAGCTAAAAGGTTATGATCAAAAGCTCATAACGGAATAAATGTATGTGCAGTATGCGATTAAGACTTTAGACCTTCTAAGAAAGAAAGATCAGAGTAGAATGGATAGCAATCAGATAGTCTGTAAAGATCTTAGTATCCTTCAGGTACGATTTTTTTTTCTTTCCACCTATGGCCTTTTGTTAAATCTACTTGAACATGTTATTAAAAATCCAAAACGATTGTCATGTCATGTCATGTCAAGTCTCGAGAGAATAGGTTATAAAAGTAATTAGAATCTCTTAGGTCCTTTTCTATACGCATCTGTGTATGGCTGATGAATAGTTAGAGTAAATCAGTCTCATATGTAAGATTATTCGCATCTTACAAATCACTCTGTGTCGGCTACCTCCTATAGTCTATGAGTATACCCTAACCAGTATTCCTATACTAATCTCTCTCTCTCTCTCTCTCTTAGAGTCTTCCCATCCATTTAGTTAGTCTTGGAAATAATAATGATAAAATACATCAATTCAACATCCCTCGAATCATCTCAGATAGGGGAATCTATTCCCAACTGCCTTACCCTGTTCTCTAATTAGGAATATCTCAACCATTCAATTCTCCTTAAAATACACATATTAAATGACATAGGTTTGTACGTTTAAGTACGAAATTGAAAAGCGTGCTTCCTTGTCAATAATAGCCTGTAACCTAGTTCTACAGCTACTAACCCAGCGTGATAATTTTCTGACAATTTAGAACTTGATTTCGTGTTGGAAGAAATAAAAATTCTCATGCTTGCGTCTGTGGTTACACGCTCATTAAGGAAAATAAATAAAAATTCTTGGGACCAGGAATTATGTCTCTTCGTTTTTATAACACCACTTATCACAAAAAGTTAATTTCTGCCAAGAATTAATTAAGAAGAACCGTATGAGTAAATTCTTGGTCTTCCCTAGGCTAACAGACTGTTACACCGCGTGACTGTTCCAGGCTATTCCCACCTACTCTAGAGTCTAGGTAATCATGAACCAGTTCTTCTAAGTCATCCTCAGTCATTAATCCATCCAATTCAAAGTCTCTTCCCTTGCCTATTTAGGGTCATACCACTCATCTAAAATTCTTCATTATCTTCTGTCCTCAATCATCTTAGTACTCTAAAAACACTTCCAAAAATGATTCCAAGAACCTTCCATGGGAACGATGATCTTCTAGAAATCATCATTGAGAAACGACCAAATCCAGGAAATATTAGTTGAAACTTTTATCTTGGGATTCATTTTCAAAACTGGAATGGGTACCTATCCATGCTAAGGGGATCGATTTATCCTAACATCTTAAAGACCTTTTGGATCAACGCCTCTATTAGCAGCAATGGTCTGACTATCTCTTTTGACATCTATGGTCTTCCTGTTACACTCAACGCCAGAAATATTGCTGAAGCCATTGACTGTCCCCCAGGTGGTATCACACCTAATCATGCATTCATTCGATGCACCTCCGATGCTGAAATGCATCATATTTTGGATGAAGAATCTGCCTTTGAATCCACAAACCCTGAAAAACTCCTGCCTATAGCAAAAGGATGGTTCAAGTTCATCCTGACAAATATTAAACCTCGCGGTACAACTAAGGACTTTCTGTATCATGATGATAAGCTCCTCATCATGTGTCTTCTTAGGCCAATACCCATAGATCTTTCCTAAGTAATCTTTGACCATCTTAAAGAGTCAATCGTCATGTCAAGATCCATGAACCAATCATTCATTCCTTATGGGAGAGTCTTATCAGAAGTACTCTTCAGAGCAAGAATCGTACAAAAGATCTGCAGAGTTTGATGTGGTCCAGATACTGCTCTGGATAGGAAGTTTTGTGAGACCTTTGACAGCAGATGGTTCTCACCAAATTAGATGAGTACTTGTTATAATTAGGCTAAGTTATCAGTTTGCAATAGTTCATTAAGACCACATATGTAATTACTAACTAACTTAATGAAGTATGTGTTGTCTTTATGCTTACATCTGTGTCTGAGCACTTATTAGACAGATAAGATAAATAGTCATGAAAAGTAGAAAAACGTATCTCTCTGTTTCCACCCCTAATTAATCAATACCACTCTTACTATGCACTTATTGCTAATCTTTGACTTCTGTCAAGAATTAATTAGAGAATTCTATGTGTGATCTCTTGGTCTTTCCAAGATTGACAATCTGTTAAACTTAGTGCTGGTCTCTAAACCTATTCATAGCTAGCCTAAAATATCTAGGAAATGATGAACCTAACGATTGCAGTCACAAGCTTTTATTAACTCTCTATTCGTTGTCTATTTAAGGCACCTTGTTCACTCCCCTATCCATTATTCCAAACCATCTTAGTCAGTGTCTCTCTTTAGTATTTCCTCTAAAAATGTCCACCTCTCATCCAAAACCTACTAAAAATAAAATCTCAGAGTTAAGAATCCTAAATGAATTCTCTGTGAACACCAGTTCTCTCAAAGAACTTGGCTTAACAAGAACTTCGTCTGAATTAAAATTTCAGAAATGGGAAGGTTATCTTGAGATGCTTCCAGGTCTCATTTACATAGATCTTGTCAAAGAATTCTGGGAAAATGCTGATGTGTTTTCTAACGTGTACAACCAGCACATTATTCAGTCATCTGTCTCTGGAATTCCCGTAGTAGTTAAACCCTCTGTCATTGCACAAGCAATCAAGTGCGATGAAAACGGTGACACCATTGAAGACTACAAGGAAAGAAAAATCTTCAATGATCTCATCTACAAAATTCATTGTGGAAATGGTCCTTCCAACTGTGCCTCCACACTTATCCCCTCTGCAAAAATCTGGCACAAGATCATGGAAACTAACTTAAGACCTAGAGAAATAGGAACAAGAGTGCTGACTCACTCAGACCGACTATTTATTTTCTTTCTGATCTACAGAAGAAAATAAACCTCCCTCAAACCATGTTCAATCACTTGCAGGAATAAATCCTCTTGTCTAAAGACAAGTCTTCTTTTAGTATTCCATATGGAAGGGTTATATCTCGTGTTCTTGAGATTCAGGATGTAATCTCTAGATTAGAACACATTGGAGCAACTGAAGAATGTTCACCCATGAATTATGAGGAATTCTATGGAATTCCTTTAAGGATAATAGTATAGAATTATGATTATTTTGCTCTCTGTTTTGTTGCCTTGACTCCTGCATTATGTATTCTCCTCTTGATTATGAACGAAGTTTCCTTTGAATGGCTTTAAGGACTACATAAATATCATTCTCAAAACTATGAAACGTTTATTTTACTATTAATGAAATATTGTTTGAATCTATTTGCAAAATAGCATATTGATAATATTTATGTTAGATTGTTCATTTTCATATTAATCTAATTATGCTTGAAAGCTCAAACACTCTAAACTTTTTGATGATGTCAAAAAGGGGGAGAAATAGAAATATGATTTTGATTAAAAAGAAGAATCTTAAGAAGAATACAAACTCAAACGAAGTAAATCAATGATATAAAATGCATTTACCACTAACGTTTGTTTGATGTTTAACCGAGGAACTCTGAACAAGTTCACTAGGCATTCTCAAAACAGGTTTATGAAAGAAAGAAGAACTTTGTTCAAAGTTCTTATGAACTGTTGCTTATATGATTGAAGTTGTACACTTCGTGAACATGTGTTCAGAATCAGATCTACCCAGTACTGTTCAGAAGTTAAGAACTTGCTGAAAGTCAAAGTTATCGTGATCTCTATTTCTCTTGGTTCATAAGCTATAAGCTGTCTGAAAATATGATTTTAAGAACATAAGAATCAGAAAAAGGAAAGCTCTGAAAGCAATCAAGACAAGTCTACATCTCAAGATGCTTTTCAGAAGAACTGTGCAAATCAGAAGTCAAGAACTATCTGAAGATCTGGATTGAAGATCCAAGAAGAAGTAGTTCTGATGTATACCAAGAACCAATTAAAAGGAAATGATTTAGTATCAGACTAAATCAACAATTGGTAATCAGACTTAGTATATAAGGATTGGTATCAGACTCAGTCTGAAGTAATATCAATCAGAGCAAAGCTGTGAAATATTGTCAAATACCTTCATTGGTATCATTTCAGCACACAAAGGAATTACCTTCAAGTGGTATGAGAAAAATACCTCAGTTGGTAATCAGAATCAACTTACTCTGGTATAACTTAGTATCAGACTAGAATCAAACATTGGTACCAGATTCAGAAGCAAGCATCGATTGATCATCAAATTAACCTTCTATTGGTATCTGATCAAAAATCAAGCTTAGATGAATCACTGAGTTGTGACAGTAACAAGGTTCTGAGATGAAGGTCGGTGTTCAAAGTCAAACTCTGAAAAGTCATGATCTTTATTGGTGATTGTAAATTTAAAATTTATGAACTACGTTCTGAAGATCCCAATATCTGACTTATGGAAACTAAGGGGAGACTAGCCAGAAGATTAAAACGTTAAATTCTAAAATCTTCATCAAGTCCAAAACTCAGGGGGAGTTTCTTAAGACAATGTCTGTCACTGATAAATAGCGAGGCTATGTTATTAGATAAGAACTGTTCTGTTTTTGTGCTAAAATGTTTCTGCTGAAAAGTAGAAAGACGCTTCAGATGACTCTGAAGATTATAAGCTCTGATATGACATTAAAAAGGAACTGAGTTCTAAAGATCTGAAGATGGAAGTTATGATGAACTAGTCCAGATGCTGAAGACTTGTGTCTCCTTAAAGACAAGATAGAGAAGTGGTCATTTTCTATTCTTTGTTCTGGCAACTCAAGTTGTTATTCTGTATGTGTTTGGATCATATAAGATTCTAGATGATCACAGATAAAACTTTGAGGATAACACATTCAGGGGGAGCTGTTGTTCCGGACTCTGAATATGTTTAGTTTTGGTGATTACCTTGTATAAAATGTTCAATCAAAATACATGGTTTTGTCATCATAAAAAAAGGGGAGATTATGAGAGCAAGAGTTGTCTCTACAAGTCCATTCTATGTTTTGATGATAACAATGGTATTTGTGAAAGAACCGTTTTATGTTCTAATGTGTGTTGTGTGCAGATCATAATCATAGAAGATATCAGATCCAACAAGCACCAGCCAAATGTGTGTAAATGATTATATGCGAAGTTACTATGTGTGACACAAGTCACAAGAAGCAAGAATGCTTCTGTATCTAATCATGATCAGTCAGATCCAAGGATGTCGATATTGTTGTTGCAATACTCTTGTGGATGCTCTCTGAGAATGGTTGTGATTCTGAAGATTGCGAAGCTTCTGAAGAAGACAATGTTATAGAGAACCGAAGTGCTGAAGATTCCTATGACTTGTAGTTATGAAGGCTGAAGGCTCTGAAGACCAAGTGTAGAAAGACTCTAAAGACTTATGGGTTCTGAGGATCATGGTTCCAAAGGTCAAGTGCTGAAGACTCTGAAGACGAATTCCTAATGGACAACTCTGAAGTTTTTGAAGACTTGAAGTAGTAAAGGATAACGGATTTAAAGACAAGTGTTGAAGTTCTGAAGGCTGATTCCTAATGGACGACTTCGAAAGACTGAAGACTTGGAGTTTTAGATATCCTGTTAAGAAGTCTCTACTCATGCTTCAATTATTTACCATCAGAAGCCTCTGACGTTTTGAACAAAAATGTTACCGTTGTGAAAGACTGTACACTGCGCCCATGAAGATATATCATGTCAATTCCTCCACGGTAAAAAGGAGATGTGTCAGTACAGCTAATTATTACACAACGTCTCTTTTCTAACAGCCAACAGCATTTCAAACAGCTATATTTTTACTGGGCTATTTAAAGAAAGGAGTTCTCGCTTCTGAGGTGTCAATTTCGTAGATCATCAATTGGATGTATCACTTTACTAATTGACCAAGTCATTGTGGGAAGATAGCAACAACGATGAGTTCTCATTGTAACACTTAGAATATTCAAAGTTTTCATCAATCTACACATGGCCATTGTTGTTAAAGCTCAAAGAACAAATCAACATAACAACAATCAATTGGTACAGAAGTTGTTGTTGAAGAAGACAACATTGCAAATCAGTCAAGTCATCAACCATCTTCTCGTCTGAGCTACATTGAAGATCTGAAGCAAGGAGTTGTTGCTCGAAGCTTGCTCAACAAAGAAGACGACGAAGAAGAAGATCTACAAGATGTCAACAACTGTCATATCCATATACATCTTTGTAGAATAAAAAAGAAAGCAATGAGTTGTTGCTCAAATCTTGCTTGAACACTTGTGTGTTCTTATGTACTTAAACTTAGGAGTTATCTGCTTGTTAAGAAGCATCATTGTAATCTCCAGTTTAAATAATTCTATGTGAATTAGGATTCCTCAAGTGATCAGTGTGATCAGAGACTTGAGAAGACAATGGCTTGATGATATTGTAGAAATCCTGAAATATGGTCAATGATAGTCATATCTCAAAGAGAATCATATGTTGATCAGACTCTTGTGGGATCCCTGATGGAACTCATTGTGATTCCTCCAGTGAACGTTATATCCTTATTGGATCCCTGAACGGTTCACTAAGAGAGATACCTCAAGGGATCATGAGATGATCTGGGTACTTGAGATGACAATGACACAAGTTATTGTGGGTTAGTCACAGTGCGGCTGTGCAGGTTGTTAGTCACCGGCTGTTGCCCGTGCATCTGTAATTGAGATTGATTATAGTGGATTAAGTCCTTGTGTTCAAGGCGAAATCACCTGAGGAGGGTGGACTAGATTAGCCTTGTGGTGAACCAGGATATATCGTGTGTTCTTTACTCTTGCAATGCTTTATGTTATTATTATTATTTATGTATTGAGTATAAGAACCCTACATCATCAAGTCAGAGCCTTGCAGCTTAACTCTAATAAGCTTCCGCTCTGCAAGTTCTGAGTGTTGCATATAGTGTTCGGACTCTTAGTGGTTCTCATGCTTTATGCATTCCCAAGTCTGAATGTTCTTCGTAGGTCAGAGCCTCTCAACGAACTCTGACGTTATCTTAAGCTCATTAACAATAAGAAGCGAAAAGTATTAAAAAGAGTAAGTACACAATTCAAACCCTCATTTCTTGTGTCTTTCTCGGACCTTCACTAAGGTGTTTGACTTAGCAGGCTTTTGATTTTTTTGTTTTTTTATTTTGTTTTTTATTTTGTTGGAGGATTGTGACTGCCAAGTCATGGGTCTTTGAAGAACAACTGTCATGTCTTTTGGATTTTTCTTTGTGATTTGAGTGTGTAGTTGGATTAACTGAACACTACCCTACCCCAGGTTCAGTGTAAGGGTTTGAATATCCGAAGAAAACTGCTACTTTCTAGCTCGAAGTGGTTTACTAGGGATTACCTCCTTGTCTCTCCAGTGTTTGGGGGATTGAAGCAATGCATGTACATCATCGGTAGATTTTGTCTGAAAGTATACAGTCTATAATTATGGATATTTCGTTTTCATCATCCTCCCTCAAATCATTGCTAAACAGCATATGATAAAGAGAGTGAAGTGGATAATATGTGTCAGTGATTGGTAGTAAATGGAGAAATGGGTGAATACGACATAACTGATTCAAAACATGCATAATCACTACATTAATAAAACCAAATTCAAACAACAATGTTTGAAGCAAACAGTACTTGAGCAAACAAAGACAAAATACAAGGATGTGAAATGATGAGGTGGCATAACGGCTGCCTTCTTTGAGGAACTGATTTTCTTGTCTTGACTTGATTAACTTGAACTAGCTTGTCTAGAGTTGGAGATTGTTTTGCTTGTCTTCGGCAACTCCTTCAATAATGTTCACTGATGGTCGTGCCTGACATGTGGCGGCATGGTCTTGTTGAATCTGCTCCATCATCCGTCTAGTGTTGGCCTGATTTATGTAATGGTGTCGAGGAATCAGCTTGATTTCCTGGAGCAGGAAGGAAATTGATGTGAGATTATGTAGTTGAAATGGAATGCAAGATGCATAACCAATGCAATGCAATGCAATGACATGAGATGCAATGCATGATGCAAGATCCAGAATCGCATATCACAGGTTCAAACAGTTCTGAGGTTAGCCAGTGAAACGATTCAAGAACCACAACTCGGATCAAGAAAGCCCACGGGTAGGTTTCTAAGACGGGTAGGTGCCTAGAGTCATGGATATAGTTCAAAAACATTATAGCCAAGACGAAGAGACATCCAACTATAATATCCTCGAAATAATCTCGTCTAGGTGAGGTCTTCCTTTCTTCCCCACGAGAAAGATGCCTCGGAGGCGTCCACTACACAACCATCGACACACGGGTTCTAAGAGAGGTTCTCAGAGTCATAGATCGAGGTTGAAAATATTACTGTCAGGAAGTAATACGTTCAAGGGATCTCATCTGATTGGGGTGTTTGTATTAACCCAAAAGGAGTTAACACTACCAACCACCATGGATAAAAGGTTAATGGTCCTTGGGATCAACGATTCAGGCTCGAAAACATTAATGCTCGGGCGAAGGAACACCACAACAATAACATCTCCAAGGGAATCTACTCCAAGCAGGGTCTTCGCTTCAACTCACGTGGAAGAGACAACTCAAGCCTCCACTACACAACCACCATTCTATTCCTAGGGTTTTTCTCGACTCGGGTGTAGAGCCATCTCACAAAGTTCCCAATATCAGAATAACCCAACAATGCCGCAAAAGGTAACACAGATAAGGAAACAGGAAAGCAAATAAATAAGTAAATGAGAAGAAAACAGACAAACAAAGCTAACAAGCTCTCGATTCGAATCAAGATAGACTTGACTCTCTCTTGCATGGAGCAAATGGTCCCCGGAAGAGTTGCCAGCTGTCGCACCTCAAAAAAATCGCTTCATCAAAGACATGACCCTCGCGTGAAAGGCGCAGAACGGTTCGACAGAGTTGCCACTAAACTTTATTTATCCCAAAAGAGGGAAAGGAAAATATCGAGAAACCTTAAAGAGAGGATAAGAACATGGTCATCACAACCATATTATGGGTTCGGGAGTCGGTTACGTGATGGGAAGGTACGTGCACCCCCTCACGTCCGTTGTACTCAACGGGAACCACTTGGTTCGAATCGCGATGCTCATTAGCTAAGCTTATTTGTTTTCTTCTCAAAAATAAAATGTGAAACGGTAAGATAAAAGGGAAAGATGCTAGGGGAAATTGGGTGGTTTTAGGATAGGGTGCTCGGCAAGATCATCGTAATCTTGTGCCTACGTATGCTCATTCGGACGAGAACGAGTAATCAGAGCAATCATAGTTCGACTATGGGGTAAAAGTGAGAAAAGAAAAGGTGTGCTTGCCAAGATCATCACAATCTTATGCCTACGTATCTTTACTCGGACGAGAATAAAGAATCAGAGTAGTCGTAGTTTGTGGTATGCCCACGAAAAGAGGAGAGTTTGTTAGTGTTTTAGAGGCATCAATTGCTCACACACGAGTAAGAGAACTCGCACCCAAACAACCGAAGGGAGATCAAAGACTTGAACCCCCATTTTTCCATTGTTCAAATCAGAACCTGAGAATCAATCAAACTGAGTCGCGCGAGGTTGAGAATCGCGAAGAGGTTGGGGTGTCGGTCTTGTTTTTCACGAATCGTTATGTTTCTTTTTGCGCTGATGATGAATTTGTTTTGCTCTGGTTTTCCTTATTGTAAAATGAATGGTAATTGATTGTGGATTTATTGCTTTTTCCATCGCCTTGTTTTGTTTGGATCTATGAGGCGTGCCCTGTTTCTCACTGTTTGTTGATGGATAGTGTTGATGTTCTTGTTGTTTTATAACCTGATGTGGATTATGTCGTCACAAGGGGTCTAAGGACCCGTTTCTTTCTTTCTCTCCTGAACCTTTGTTTTTATTCTAACCGAGTTTTTTTCTGTCCTTAAAGGAATGATGGGCTTTTATTTAGCCCAAGTGATTTTCATTTTTTTTACAAATTCAACCTCACAAGATTTTGCACACCCCTCCAATTTTGGAGTTCTTTTCTAATCAAATTCAATGTTCCAAGATTTTCTTAATAGATTTTGTTTTCTCATTTTTTTAATTGTTAATGTGATTTTGGTTAATTATTTTCAATTAACTCCACTTTTTTTTCGATTTCCTTTTTTCGATTTATTATGGGCCAATGATATAACAAAAATCATGATTAGTTGATTTTTACAAATCAATAAAAATCTTGATCAATATGAGGTTATTTTCTTTTTTTATTGGTCAATGAAAGTCAAATTTCATAGATTATCGATTTCTCGATTTAAAATCTTGATTAAGACGAGACCAATTTTATTTTCATTTTCTATTTCTATTTCATTTCGTCTTTCTTCTTCTATTTTCTTTTCATTTTCGATCAATGAAGTCTTTCTATTCACGAATGTTAATTATTGAAGTGATTAACCTTCATTATTTCAAATCTGTAGTGAGTAATCATCAAGATTACTTTCTATACTTTGGGATCATGATAGGTTACCTTTGATTAATTAACGCAAGTTTGTGATTAAGACGAGATCTTCACCTTTTCTTTTCGTGTGGCACGATTTCATTGGAGAATGATCCTCAATATCATTTCTCTATCGTGTTTTAGCACATAAATCAAATTGCGCAATCTCCTATAGTATGGTCTTCGTCATAGACCGTGCTACGATGGTTTAGCGCTACATGTCCCATAGAGAAAATGATTATTCGTGGCCCAAACCTATGTTTGCAAGCCCAAGGATGGTTAACCATCGTGGATCATTTACTCTAACAACTAATCAACTAACCATTAACTTTAATTTTTGTCAATATAATCTTGATTTACTTTTTTGTCGATATATCTTGTTCATATTATTCATATTCATATTGTTTATATCATATTCATACTTGTTCATCTAACCATCTTCTTGTTTCTTATTTCATACCTTAATCAAAACACACTAACAATTATCGAAACAACAAAATACTCAATTGGTGGACTGTGGTTACTTTTCCGAGCAACGTAACTTAGGCTTTGTATAGAAACCATAGCAATAGAGGTTTTTTCTGACTCTTGCTCAAGGCTTAGTTTATGACACCTCGCACACACACGGCTTCCTCTTGGGCTACCTTACAATGAGACCTTTTATTTCATGCAATCCCCTATACTTTACATGTACCCCGCTCCCATTCTGATGTATGCATTCGTTATTTCTTTGATTGTGGATTGTTTACTAGGAGCACCCCTAGGGACTAGCATACACAACCGTTTTCAAACTAATTCTCGACTCGTCATCGAGCTTATTTTCAAAATGCCCCCGTAAGTCGATTGCTCATTAGCATTCGCCATCAACCTAACACACACACTCTCACATTTTATCGTGGTTTCGTTACTAGGAGAACCCCTAGGGACTAGGATCGATCCACACCCATTTTCAATCAAAATCTTGATTCGTCGTCGACCCATTTTCAAAACAAACCTCTTTTCAACCAAATCCTCGACTCGTCGTTGAGCCATTTTCAAAATCAACCTCCAACCAAACTCTTTTCAAACTAACCCAAGCGCATACAATCAAACCATTGATCCAACGTCAAGCAGATTTTCACAAATAAACTAAAAAACGACTACAAACTATCGCAACTCTTTTTCAAAGTGAAAAATGAGGGTTCAAGTCTTTGATCTCCCTTCGGTTGTTTAGGTGCGGGTTCTTTTACTCGTGTGTGAGCAATTGATGCCTCTAAAATACTTCAAACTCAACTCCATCCAAACCATTCTTCCAACCATCAAACCTTTTCAAACTCAATAACCTTGGATGAAAAAGAGAGAGAGCCAAGTCTTTGACTCACTCTCCCGATTACTTGGGCCCGAGGAATCTTTCTTAAGTTCAAATAATCGTCATCCAAACCAAACCAACTCTCCCTTTGTTTCTTGGGTGTACCACGAACTACAACTGCTCTGATTCTTTATTCTTGTCCGAGTAAAGATACGTAGGAACAAGATTGTGATGATCTTGGCGAGCACACTTCCTCTTTTTCCACTGTTTCCACTTTTTCTTTTTCCACCTTTTCCGTCAAACCCAGTAGTTGAACTACGATTCCTCTGATTACTCATTCTCGTCCGAATGAGCATACGTAGGCACAAGGGCCCCAATCCTTGGCGAGCACCCTATCCTATAGCCACCCATTTTCCCTTAGCATCTTTTCCTTTTATTTTACCGTTTCGCATTTATTTTTTAGAAGAAAACAAAAAAGCTTAGCTAACGAGCATCGCGATTCGAACCAAGAGGTTCCCGTTGAGTACAACGGACGTGAGGGGTTACGCGTACCTTCCTCTCACGTAACTGAATCCCGAACCCGGAATGTGGTTGCGACGACCATGTTTTTATCCCTCCTTAAAGGTTTTCTCGATATTTTCCTTTCCCTTTTTGGGATAAATAAAGTTCGGTGGCGACTCTATCGAACCGTTCTGTGCCTTTCGCGTGAGGATCGTGTCTTCAATGAAGCGATTTTTTCAAGGTGGGACAGATGGAACGATTCGATAGAGTCGCCACCGAAATTTATTTATCCCAAAAGAGGGAAAGTAAAATATCGAGAAAACCTTAAAGAGAGGATAAGAACATGGTCGTCGCAACCACATTCCGGGTTCGGGAGTCGGTTACGTGAGGGGAAGGTACGCGCACCCCCTCACGTCCGTTGTACTCAACGGGAACCTCTTGATTCGAATCGCGATGCTCGTTAGCTAAGCTTGTTTGTTTTCTTCTCAAAAATAAAATGCGAAATGGTAAGATAAAAGGGAAAGATGCTAGGGGAAATGGGATGGTTTTAGGATAGGGTGCTCGGCAAGATCATCGCAATCTTGTGCCTACGTATGCTCATTCGGATGAGAATGAGTAATCAGAGCAATCGTAGTTCGACTACGGGGTAAAGGTGAGAAAAAAAAAGGTGTGCTCGCCAAGATCATCGCAATCTTGTGCGTACATATCTTTACTCAGACGAGAATAAAAAATTATAGCAGTCGTAGTTCATGGTACGCCCACGAAAAGAGGAGAGTTTGTTAGTGTTTAGAGGCGTCAATTTCTCACATATGAGTAAGAGAACCCGCACCCAAACAACTGAATGGAGATTAATGACTTGAACCCTCATTTTTCACCTTGAAAAGTGTTTCGATAGTTGTTAGTCATTTTGAAGTTTATTTGTGAAAATCCGTTGACGTTGGATCAAGGGTTTATTTGTATGCAAAAAGGTTAGTTTGAAAAAAGTTTGGTTAGAGGTTGATTTGAAAATGGCTCGACGACAAATCAAAAATTTGGTTGAGAAGAGGTTTGTTTGAAAATGGCTTGACGACGAATCAAGATTTTGATTGAAAATGGGTGTGGATCGATCCTAGTCCCTAGTGGTGCTCCTAGCAACGAAACCACGATGAGTGTGATAGGTTGATGGTGATGCTAACGAGCAATCGACTTACGGGGGGTGTTTTGAAAATGGGCTCGATGACGAATCGAGAATTAGTTTGTCTATGCTAGCCCATAGGGGTGATCCTAGTAAACAATCCACAATCAAAGAAATAACGAATGCATACATTGGAATGGGAGAGGGGTACATGTAAAGTACAAGGGATTGCACGAAATAAAAGATCTCATTGTAAGGTAGCCCAAGAGGAAGCTGTGTGTGTGCGAGGTGTCCTAAACTAAGCCTTGAGCAAGAGTCAGACAAAACCTTCATTGCTAGGGTTTCTGTACAAAGTATAAGTTCCGTTGCTCGGAAAAGTAACCATAGTCCACCAATTGAGTCTTTTATTGTTTCGATAATTGTTAGTGTGTTTTGATTAAGGTATGAAATAAGAAACAAGAAGATGGTTAGATGAACAAGTATGAATATGATATAAACAATATGAATATGAATAATATGAACAAGATATATCGACAAAAAAGTAAATCAAGATAATATTGACAAAAATTAAAGTTAATGGTTAGTTGATTATTTGTTAGAGTAAATGATCCACGATGGTTAACCATCCTTGGGCTTGCAAACATAGGTTTGGGCCACGAAGAATCTTTTTCTCTAAGGGATATGTAGCGTTAAACCATCGTAGCACGATCTATGATGAAGACCATACTATATAAGATTGCGCAATTTGATTTATGTGCTAAAACACGATAGAGAAATGATATTAAGGATCATTCTCCAATGAAATTGTGCCACACGAAAAGAAAAGGTGAAGATCTCGTCTTAATCATGAACTTGCGTTAATTAATCAAAGGTAACCTATCATGATCCCAAAGTATAGAAAGTAATCTCGATGATTACTCGCTACAGATTTAAAATAATGAAGGTTAATCGCTTCCATAATTAACATTCGTGAATAGAAAGACTTCATCGATCGAAAATGAAAAGAAAATAGAAGAAGAAACGCGAAATAAAATAGAAATCAAAAATGAAAATAAAGTTGGTCTCGTCTTAATCAAGATTTTAAATCGAGAAATTGATAATGATATTTGACTTTCATTGACCAATAAAAAAAAGGCCTCATATTGATCAAGATTTTGAATCGATTTGAATAAATCAATTAATCATAATTTTTGTTATATCATTGACCCAAAAACTAGAATTAGAATTGAAAATGAAAAGAAAGTGGAAACCCAAAATGGAAATTAAATGAAATAGAATTGAGAAAAACATAATAATACTTAGAAAAATATTATTTGGAAAAAGAATTGAAAAGAAAAATAAAAATTAAAATAAAAATTAAAAATGATGAAGAGAAAAAGGGAGGGGCGTGAATCTTTGAAAGATGGTGCAAGATAATTACATGAGCTTGAGCCCACCAAACCTGAAACAAAAAAATAAAATAATAAAAAACAAGTTATGTTGGATAAAAAAGAACGGTGAGGACATATTCATCCATTAGGTCACTCATAATTTGAAAATGAGAAAGAAAGTCATGAGTCACTGTCAACATTTTAATGGATCACTTTGAAAACAAACTCAGAAAGAACCACGCTCAGTCATTCTCAATGCTTCATCATCGCTTATCAGGTTTTAAAACAAACCCATCAACAACAACAACAAACAAATCGAAAACATGCGAAAATAATTTAAGAACAAAACTTTCGTCTTCAATTCAGACTCACTATCTCGCTCAGAAAAGTGCTCCAGGTTTGTTTCGGTCACTTCCGCCTCGTCTCGGTTTTTCTTTATATCTCATTCGTCTTACTCTTCATCTACTTCATCTGTTCTGGTTTTATTTCTGAGTTTAGATTTTGGGTTTTGAATGGGTTGAAGATTTTGATTGAGTTGTTGTTGTTGAAAAGGGTTGTTGGTGTTGCGGTTGAAAGAAGGGTTTTAAGGTTGAAGATTGGTTTGGAGGAATGTCGATTGAAGGTGGTTGTTTGAAGAGTGTGAATTTTCAGCAGGGTGAGTTTAGAGAATGGTTGAGGCAGAAATTTTGCAGGGGGCCTTTGGCTCAGAGGCTTCAAAATTTGAGAGGATTAGGGACTGCTTTTATAGAGGGATATGAGGGTGAAAATGGGAATGGGGTCATTTGTGAAAGATGATGCATGAAATATGGTTTACGTTGCTGCAGGTTTGTATTGTGTGGTGTGGGGTTGGTTTGTCGTGACTTGCGGATAGTATGAGAATCACGAAGGATCTTTGTTGGTGACGTGGTCTTGTAATGGCTTACGGACTATGATGGCATTCATTTATGTGTGGTATTCATGACCGAGAGTGAATTTTTTCATGGGCCTTGTGTCAAGTAATGAATCATGGTGTGAGGCTCAGTAGTGTGTAGTATCTGTGAGTTTGTTATGTGCAATTTGGAACGGTTTGCGTACTGGTTTACAGGTTGTTGCGGTTTAGGATAAGTTATGTGGGGCTGGCGTGGTTGCATTGCTGTAGTGTAATGAAAAGTTGGTATGTGTTCATGGCTTGAGAAAAAGTAGTAGTTGCGGGTATGGTTTGTTTGAATAGCTCCTTTATTCTCGTTGCAGGTCATGTTATTTGTGTGACTTGAACTTCTGCAGGTGGTGTGAAGGTGTGTTGGTGGTGTGTCATGACTTATGAAGAAATTATGTCCAAATTTAATTATTTTTTCCTTTTTTTGTATATTGTATAAAGTGATGGGCCTATTGCAAAATGATTTTTTTATATATAATTTTGTAATGAAATGTGATATGGTTTTAAAGGTGTAATAGGAATGTAGAAGTGTAATGGATTTTTGATGGCATAATGGGTTTCTTGGAAATAGGATATGGATAATCAAATGGGTTAGAAAAAAAATGATATAATGGATACTTATATGTACAATTGAAAATATGGATGTTG
The DNA here is from genome assembly GCA_022829125.1 of Lathyrus tuberosus. Taxonomy (NCBI): domain Eukaryota; kingdom Viridiplantae; phylum Streptophyta; class Magnoliopsida; order Fabales; family Fabaceae; genus Lathyrus; species Lathyrus tuberosus. The sequence goes on along the minus strand of JALAZF010000060.1, from coordinate 7,645,527 downwards.
GAAATGGATAGAAAATGGTGACCAAAATGGATAATTGTTTTATTTTTGGAAAATGCATAGGTACTCCCACCGTCACAACACATCTGCAACTAGTCTTTTCAAATGCATCTCTGATCTTATGACCAAGATTAGAACCAATGTGAACATGTCCATGTTAATCCACAATTTGCACAGTTTAGACCATTGTCATTTTGATTGTGAATAAATAAAGAACTTCACTTTGAAGCACAAAACCCTAATTGAGCCTTGATGATTCTCAATCATGAAACACCGACCTAATTCGTTCATAACAGGATTAAAATGGCACATAACCCTAATTGAATCCTCAGCCACACATCACCTGAATAAATGCACCCTGACCCCGATTATGAAACAGAACCTTGCTTGATTAACGAATTGAGTCAAAACAAACCTCAGTCAACATTGCACACATCACTGCTCTGATAGCCTCAAATGAACCTCAATTCACTTCAACTCAACCTTGTGATACCTTGAGTTTGGACAACAAACAGGAGCAACATATTTTTTTAGGTTTTCTGAATAATGGTTAGTGGATGGGAGTACAGATGGTGGTTATATACAGGTAGAACAAATTTGGGGTATGACAGGTGGTAAAGAGCCAAATCTGGTCGGGCTCTAAATCTTAAGCCCAATGCAAACGAGATATAATGGCCAAAGGGGTGTGTATTGTGGTATAGGGTGCTGACATTAATGTAGCAAGAGCCCAAGGATTTGAGCCCAGATCCACGTAACAGCTACTAGGGATGGTTCAGAAAAATCAGCAATACGTGTATTTCTTTTCATGTTCAGCCCCTCCCACTCTCAAACGAACATCACTGAAGGTGAGGCTCTACCGCGCAGGATGCGGCGGAGCAGTCCCAAACATTACATTGCAACCTCCAAAACCTTTGTCTCCTCTCCCTCTATCTGAATCCCTAACTTGTTCTTACCAATTCCGTACCACGACCTCAAATCGAAGAAAAGTTTCATGAACCCTAGAAGGGAAAAGTGAAATGAAATAGCCACCACTGCACGATTCAGACTATAATCTTAGGGCTATTGGTCCTCACCTCTCACTCATCCTACTAATAATCGGAATTGGAGAAGAAGAAGGGGAAAAAGGGATACCAACCGGAGCAACCTTGAGAACAAAGATGACAACGAACTCAGGTGACCTCGAATTTACTTATTGCTACGTGCTTCAATCTTTCTCTTACCTACGCTCCTTTCTTCTTTTCATTCCTTCTAAACTTGTAGTTGTTTGATACGCCGTGTTCGTGTGAGATTTGTTGTTGTGCGTGTTGAATTCTTGGAATGTTGAATGAGAGATTGAAGGGTAAACTCGCTCCAATTTGAGCTTCGACGTGAAACTCCAATTGAGTTGGAAGGGAGCTCTGAGTGTGTGAGGAATGGAGGGAATTGAGATGAGATAATGAGGATGATTGAGATGGAGAGAGAGGAGTGAAATGGTGAATGTGTGAGGAAGAAAAATGATTGGTCAATATCCCAAACTTGGTGATAAATGATCAATTTATAGAATAAGGAGAGTGAGAATGGATTAGATTCAACATAAAGTTAGTTATGTATGTGATGAGCTGGAAATAAAGTTAGTTAGAAATCAGTTATTGACAGCTGGAAAAATTCAATTAAGTCACTGAGTTAGTTAGTGTCAAATGTGATGAAATTAAGTTGGAGGGAATGACTTAGTTAGTTATTTGTGTTTAAGTTTGTTATGAACTTTGAAGTTAACTGCTATGAGTGCAATATGCTTAAATTCTGTTGCATTTAATTTGTTTATGTTTGAAATTATATTGCTAGTTGGAGTTAGTGTTAGGGAATTGATTCTGTTAGGATTGTTATGAAGTATAGTTAGTGACTTTGTTAGCTCTTATTGATAAATGTTATGGTTAATCGTATTAATAACTAAAAAGTTGTTTTCCAAATAGTGTTTCAGTGAGTTAGCTCACAAAAGGTTAGTTAAAAACTGATAAGTGGAATAAACCTGCTGCAATGTTGAATTGTGAAAAGAGAGTTATTATGTTGGATGGAAATTGGTTCGCATTATTTCCACTGTTAGTGTAATGGTTAACATTTTGTTACTTCTTGCAACTTGGTTAATTTTTTGTTTAAAAATTTGGTTAATTCTATTAGTATGAATATTAATGTTTGATTTATAGGTTAGTAATTACGATCCGAGCTAGTTAGTAATTGTAGGGGCAACCATTCCATTTACCCATGCTTATAAATACCATAATGAATATTTAGGAAAAGTAATAGAAGTTACAATATTTTGTCACGAGTGTATGCAAGGTGGCTGTGTGGTTAATAAAGTGGTTCAATTCAAATGGGAAACTGAAGTGAAAAATATTGAAGCTTTGTGTTACTGACAAGAGATTAAATGCTAATAACAAAATAAATAAGTCTCATAATTGGATGTATATAGTTGTAATACATGTGATGCAATAGGGATATAACTCAGAATATGCGTTTCTACATTAAATAGACGACTCTTCTATCAACTTGATTGTTGAGGTAATTGAAGTAAGATTATCATGCATTAAGGCAATGAAGATGTCTAGTTCAGGATTGGAGCTTCTTAATCAAATATTATTGTCCATGTAAGCTTCACTTAAACTAACTTTAAATCAAAACCTCATCTTTTATGATATTAGACTTGGTATAGACAATGTTCTATGTTCTATTTCAGCTGTCTACAAGGTGTTTCAATGTGTTGCTTAGTTAAAACATTATTTTTTGCATAATGAAATGAATGCCTTTCCATCTTGACATTCAACTTATAAAATACAATTTTCATCTCTTTCTTATCTACAATCCAAAAGTTCCTCAATTTCAATGCTTGTATCAAATTCCAATATTCTCTTTCAAATATGAAAGCACAATTAGCATTGTGACTTGTAACACAAGAAATGGACGAATTTGAGTCTTGTACCATAAGTAATAAATGAAAATGGATCTTGTATCACCAATCACAGATGAAAATGAACCATAACACCAAATTGCATGTAATCCCCATATTGATCATAACAAGAAGATTTATCTGGCCAAGAAAACCTAGGGTAACAAATCGTAATCCAAAGATCCTCTAAGCACCAATCTAAGTAAGAATTAAGGGAATTCACCTGATCATGACATGGATAGGGAAATAAAATCTAATCTATAGATCAAATGACTATCAAGCAATAGTCCATGTATTAGGGATTCCCTCGAAGTAGTTGGAATCATACCAAAGAACCTCTGACCTAATACTGTTATATGGTGCAAATGAATGTAGTAATAAGCCAGGTAAACATGAATATGGATGTAGTAATAAGCCAGATAAACATGAAAAAAGTAGGGCAAATTTTGGGGTATGACAGACACCAATAGCGAAATATTCATTAATTTCTTGGAACGTCCAAACTTCGCCATCTTCATTCATTTCTTGGAACAAAAATAATTGATTTGTCTCTTTCTCCTCTTCAAAGTACGGTATGTTACCTTTCTATGGTTATTGTTCATTTTTCATTTCTTAGTCTCTCTCTGGCGCTGTGGCGAGGTTTTCGTTTATGTTGTGTTGATTTTCGTATCGTTGCGATTGTATTATTTTGTATTTTAGTTTATTTATATTTTGTGATGTTTTTATTGTTATGAGGCTATGAGATGTACTATGTTCATGCTTCCCACTTTGTGAGTAAAGTAAATTTTAGATGTTCACATTGTATAAAAATAAACTTTATTGCAAATGAAGAAAGAAATGTGGTTGCGAATATGCTTTAGGTTTTGGTGTTCCAAATGAAATTGTTGGGTTGTTAATTGATGTCATGAATTATATTTGTGGTTATGAATATGCTTTAGGTTTTGGTGTTGTTAATTATTATATTGTTATGATGGATATATTAGTATGCATATAACAATATTAGTATGTTGTGTGTGTAACATTGGTGTGTCATTCACATTAGTCTTTTGATATAAATTTCAGAATTTGTTATGGGTCGTAGTTGGATGAAAGATGATAGATTAGGTCCGGTGTACGAGAAAAGAGTTCTTGAATTCCTTGAATTCGTGGAATAAAATCTTCCTGACAATAACTGTCTCTTTCATTGTCTTTGTGTTAATCTTGGAAATATCAAAAAATGTTCAAAGGAAGAAATATTACATCACATACGTTGTGATGGAATAAGTAAACATTATACAACATGGATATGGCATGGAGAAGTGGATAAAAATTGAAATGTGATGTCACAAATGCATGAAGTTGATGAAGATATGGATGATCGATTAGAAGATATGATTTGTGATATTAGAGAATTATCTTTTATTAAAGCCCATATTTATGATACTTTTTGTAGTGATAATGATGTGTATTTATATAAGGGGTGCACAAGTTTTACACGATTGTCCGTGTTGTTAAAACGGTTTAATCTAAAGGCAGAAAAGTGGGTGGTCAGATAAAAGTTTCAGAGAATTGCTTGATTTGTTGAAACAAATGCTACCAGAAGATAACAATTTGCCAGATCGTTGTTATGAGTCCAAAAACATATAGTGTCCAATGGGTATGAAGTATATCAAAATACATGCATGCCCTAATGACTGCATATTATACAAAAAAAAATAGTATTAAAATTTAGATCAGTGTCCAAAATGTGGTGAGTCGCGCTACAAGGTGAATGACAATGAAAATCTTAGCAAGAAATGTTCTCCTACTAAAGTGTTATTGAAATTATGTTCCTCTGATATTGGAGAATCGTCTTTTATGAAAGCCTATATTTATGATACTTTATGTAGTGATAATGATGCATCTTTATATAAGGGGTGCACAAGTTTTACACGATTGTCCGCGTTGTTAAAACTGTTTAATCTAAAGGTAAAAAGTGGGTGGTCGGATAAAAGTTTCACGGAATTGCTTGATTTTTTGAAATAAATGCTATCAGAAGATCACAATTTTCCGGATCGTTGTTATGAGGCCAAAAAGATTTATGTCTAATGGGTTTAAAGTATATCAAAATACATGCATGCCCTAATGACTGCATATTATACAATAAAAAGTATGAAAATTTGGATCAATGTCCAAAATGTGGCGAGTCGCTACAAGGTGAATGACAGTGAGAATCTTAGCAAGAAGCGTCCTCCTACTAAAGTGTTATTGAAATTATGTTCCTCAGGGGGACAAATGTCAAACATGGTGGCCTATATAACTGGTTTGACAAGTTAAACCAGAAACACCATAATAGCAAGTATTGGATAATGGAGCAGAAAAGAAGTAAAAAACATGATTGTTGTTTACCCAGTTCGGTGAAACCACGCCTATGACTTGAGGGTAGAGTCCACAACCCAAGAAAGGAGATTCACCATTAGTAGTTTAGTACAATTAGTGTTATAGGTAACAACAAACCCTATGTTGTTCAATGCATATTCCTAACACTACCCAATGACTTTCAATTTAGGTCTCCCCATAAACATAAGAACCTACTCATTTTCTTCTCAATCACAAAAATCGTGATTGGATATTACAACTCAATAATCAATGTTGAATACTACCCCTTAACCCTAGAGAAACAAACTATGCCAAGTTAATGAAACATAGTGGTGTACATACAACAATAACAAGGACTCAAAATAAACCTTAGCACTCTAAAATCTTCAATGTATTACTTGGCTTCTAATGTAGGTTTTGAGCTCTTTATATAGCATAATAACTTAGTACTTTTCTCCTTGGATATTAGCTTTAATTTCATCCATAATTAATGCAAAATCTGTTGGATATTATTTGTTCCATAAATATCTCCAACAATATATGATTTTTATCAATTTAAATTCAAATTTAAATATTCATTTAAATCTGAATCAATATTCATCCAACTCTAAAAAAAATCACTTAATCATATTCCTAAACCAATAATAATAATAAAATCTGATCTAATCTTTAACCAAAAACTCTTCCAAAATGCAGCAGTATTGACATGTTACGTAAGGCCCAATAGTCCTACCTCATGCTGCGACATCACATCCAACATGTGTCCCTTATGCACCTTAATACAGCTTAAACAAGCTAGATTAATCTTGAACACTTTGAGCATTTATCCATTGTTATTATTTTTCAAAATCCATACAATCCAAAAGGAACAACAATCTCCCTCTTTGGCAAATTGTGGCAAAACAACTCTACACGATATATCACTTATTTAGACCAAAACAAGTGACAGTCTTTAGAGCATACAATCATAAGTAGTCTTCCAAATATCAGAGATAAACTTAGTAGCGGAAAGTCAGTAACATTCATCACAAATGCCACACAAAATAATGCTTTAGAATCCATTATACAAACATGCAATCATTCACAACTTATTCATGCATGACACTCAGTCTGCTCATAGTTAGTAGCATACAATCTTACTAACTAACAATTATTAGCATGCAATCATTCACATACTTAGTCATGCATAACATAAACAGTTGGTAGTTAATAACGGGATATGCAAAAATACACTAACACAAAAGCTCACATCAAAAGGGCCATATGTCTTGTCCGATGTTGCAACATATGAGCACAACATTATCACTCACCAGAGATGGTTAGTACTCAACACAAAACTGTGTTACCTCAACACTCATCAACACCATACTACTCTCCCTTTTTTCCATAATTTGGCAAAGGGCTAGCTTATCAAATAAGCATCCAAAGGTTAGTCATGCATAGGTTATTATGTTAGCACATACATAACCAAAAACATTAGAAGAACAACTAGAACATCATCTATAGATTCACAAGAATTAAAACCAAAATTTGAAGCAAAGGTCAAAGTTATTACTCATTACAATACCAAAAGACAAAAGCAAGGGGTCGAAAAAAACTTCAATAGCCAGTTTTCAGTATCCATGCCCTCTTCCTACCAAATGTCTGACACATCATGGCAGACATTTTCCCTTTCAAAGAACTATTCTTAAGAACTTTCCTCGTATTCTGTATTATCAGAAGATTTTGTCTCCTCACAGATGTCTCATCCTTTTCAACTTATTCTTCATCATATTCATCTTCCTTTGTCAGCTTGCTGAGTAGATCATCCATCTTCTTCTTTTCGAGTGCACTGGCTATAGTTGAGACTTCAAACTTGAAGATCCTTTGATATCTCTTTTATCTCTAGCATCAACTCTTTTCTGGTGGTTTGGACAGTGGAAAAGAATTCTCCCCAGCAACATGTTTTTGGTGCCTTGATAACTCAATGACCAGGACATGTGTCCCCGTAAACAGTTTCTTATCAAAGGTCAGAGGATTATCCCTTTTAATTAGAGCTTCTTGAGAATCACTTATCTCTGCATATTAACTTAAGATAATGCTAGTGAACAAGCAAGGGATTGTTATGGGCAACTTCACAGCATATGAGCCAACATGTTTCAAGGTCTGATTGAATACATATTCTCCAAAGTTTAGCTTTGCATTGGTTCTAACAAGATAGATTAATTTGGCCAGGGTAGTGGAGACACTAGACATGTGATTTGTAGGTGCCCAGTTAACTGCACCAATTCTATTCCACATAGCATACTTTACACTCAGATTTTTACTAGGAACTAACCATAGCTTAGGTCATTTTTGAACATGTCCTGCAGTGATTTCCTTGGCTATCATGTCTAGGGAAACTTCTTTAGATCATGTTGTCTTACTTCTCTTCAAGTGTTTATTAATGACAGAAGGGTAGAACCTTACACATTTTCCTCAAACACACACCTTCCTATTCTCTTGACTCCCTTCAATATTGCACTCAGGCGAGATGTTTGACATAAATACCTTAACTAGTTTTCAAAGCAAAGACCAATCTGCGCGATAATATTTGATCCGATGTACACGAACTGGTCCACGCGGGCTGGTCGTTATGGAGGTGCCCGGATGGTGTTGGTCGTACTCGCTGTCCGGTAAGTGATTGAGGAGAGGTGGTGGTGTACCTGCAAGGCACTCCGACGCTCAAGTAAGAAAGGGTCAGAGAAAAGGGGCAAGTACAAAGTATTAGTTCGTAGGGTGAATATTTGATACCTGACCCTCTCAAGTGAGAGGGTTTATATAGGGCTCTAAGCGCGTAGCTAACGGTCCTATTTTCGGGGCGAAATAACCGTTTTCCCTAAAGAATCGGTCGCTGCCCAAACTAGCCGTTACGACGGGCAGGGTGTCCAAAATTAGCCGTTATGTCGGGCATATGCTTAGTTTCGGGCATCTGCCCATGGCTGTTCGGGGAGCACTGAAGCTGTGCGTGTTGGGCAGAATGTCCGGGGAGGAACGTTATGTTCCTTGCCCGGTAGGAGGGGCAGAAAGGTAACTTTTGCCCTTATGTGGGTTGGACTTAGGCGATTTGGGCCGCTCTGTAGCAGAGGCTTATTGGGCCAATTCTATCCATTGGTCCAGTCCAGAACAGGAGTCCCCCAAGTCGTTGCTCCCGAGCATGGGAGTGATGACTTAAGGACTCCTCGTTGTCCCGGGGAACTATCATGAAGCCGTCGTTGGATACGAGGACGACTGCCTCGAGGTACTCGTGGTTCTCCGTGTCCGCGATATTCGTGGTCGATTCCATCTTGCCCGGTATTCGGGGAGGTGACGCGTCAGATGGAATGGGAAACGTTGGGTCGCCACGTGTGCATCGAGACCTGTGTAGCAGTTACCTAGGCAATTATGGCTAGTGGGCCGTCATTATTGCCTACGGGCGCGTGTGTGTACGTGCCCCTTGGTATAAAATGGGGGAAACCGTCCCATTTTCCACTTTTCCTTCTTCTGATTCTTCCTCGTCACCAGTGCGTTTGCCCGTCACCTTCTTCAAGCAGCCGACCGTCGTGCCGACCACCGTGACAAGTTTCGAGCAGCCGTTTTCTTCCACTTTCTTCTAGTAAGATCAAGTAAGTATCCTGATTTTTTGCTTGTTTTGCTTCCTTTTGTTGTAAGTAGTAGATTTCATGCGGCTAGGGTTAGTTCTAGATGGCAAAATAGGTAGATTTCCGGCGAGTGTTGGTGGTGGGCGGAGGTTCTGCCTTTTTTCTGTACCAAATGTCTCGTCGGATTAGGTAGCACGTTTGGTGGTCGTGGTGGCCCACGTGGTGGTTGCGAGTCGTGACCATCGCGTCTTATCATCCGTTGATGGATTTGGTGAGTTTCCCGCTAGGACGTTTCCAGATTCCGGTAGAGTTTCGACGGAATCTGGGTACAGGCGCGGGGATATTTTGTCCTTCTTTGTTTGATGTTAGGGCTTAGGTCGGGGACGTAGTTCCTAGCCTTTCGCGCGCCCTTTCACTTGTCTTAGCGGTGGAATGGCGGATTTGATTTCCTGTCGAATTCACTGCCTTTCTCTGCTTTTTCAGGTGATCATAGTGGCGATGGAGCCCGAGAGGGAGGTTATACCCGTTACGTCTGAAGAAACTGTCTCCGATGAGAGCAGCAGTGCAACGGCCTCGAGTTCTGCGTCCTCGAGTTCATCGGCTTCGAATTCCTCGAGCGACGTCGAGGGGGAAGCGAGTGATGCTGAGGAGGGAGATGACCTGGGGGTCGTGGACGAAGATGTAATGGAAGAGGACGTAGACGCGTTCTACCCGGAAGAGTGGGAGGTGGCCGAGCCTTCCGAACACACTTCCACGTTTGCGAGGTTTGCTGCGGACACTTTTACTGAGGCGGGGCCCTCAGGTGAATGGAGGGTGCTTCTTCCTAATGTGGGCGAGCGGATCTGCTCGAGCTTCGGGGACTGCTTCGGGATGTACGAATATGTCTTCAAAGAACTGGGGCTGAGGTTGCCCTTCACTGACTTCCAGCGGTCGGTGTTCCATCATCTGAAGTTGGCGCCTTCCCAACTCCACCCCAATTCGCTGGCCTTTATACGGGCTTTTGAGTTGGTGTGCGAGCATCTTGCTTTGGGGCCCACCATCCCTTTGTTCTTTGCTGTTTTCCACCTACAGCGGCAGCTGACGGGGAAGAGGTACGGATGGGTCTCTTTGAAGCAGCCCAAAAAACTGTTCAAGCCGTTCTTGGAGTCCATCCGAAACTTCAAGAGACGGTACTACATCGTCGAGCCTCTGTCCGAAGCTGCTCAGGACAGCGTGTATGCCTGGGAGTTAGAGTGTGACGAGAACGGAGAGGAGATGCTCACCGAGGAGGGGAAGTACGTCGGGGAGAGGGTGTATAAGTTTCCAATCCGCTGGACACCCGACCACTTCTCAAAGAAGCCCAGTGCCTATGTTTTTGAGCCGAGTGCTTTACGCGGGCCGGATGCCGCGTCTTACGAGACCCTGGTGAAGTGGGTCAACTCCTTTCAGCTCGCGACCTGTTGGACGAGCAAGGGTAATCCTATCTTCGAGGAGGATGGGAGTCAAAGGGTCGAGCGCCGGTTTATCCCCGTCAAGGCACTGCTGGAGTGCAAGACTTCTGCGGGTGTCACGGCGCTGCTCGGTAGATTTAGTTACTCAGACTTTATTTGCTATTCTTTCTTCCCCGTTTCTGACGCGCTTGTTTTCTTTGTGCAGGTGAGATGCCTCAAGCCCGTGACCGTGTGGTGAGGAATGCCATGGCGAGGGGCAAGGCTGGAGCGACTCCCTCCAAGACCCGGACTGCTGCTGGTGCTCGTGCGCCTCCCCCTGTTCAAACTGCTCCGGGGACCTCCTGTTCTCCTACTCCCTGTCCACGGGATTCTCCGCTGCCTTTGGTCGGGCGACCGAAGCGCCTCCGGACAACAGATACGGTTGATCTGAGGGGGGCAGTTGAGAAGGGGAAGTTCGAACTTCCTCCGTGCATCAACGATATGAGGTTCTTCGAGGGTAATACCTTGGTTGTTCCTCGGGCTGAATCTCTTAGCCTGGGGAACATGGATCGCTCGGGCAAAAGGGCGATGGTGGCCAGGGATGCTTCTGCCCTCGTGAGGATGCTCGAGATGGCAGCTGTGTACGCTGAGGGGGACCACGTTCTCGAGGCTGAGCTTACTGCTGCTCGGGCCTCCGAAGCGACGCTGAAGGAGGAGGTCCGGCGTGCCTGTGAGGCGAAGAAGAAAGCCGAGGAAGAGGCGACAACGCTGAGGGAGGAAGTCACCAAGCTAAGGTCGGAGAAGAAGGCGTCCGAGGAGTTGAACGCGGAGTTGATGGCGGCCAATGCCCCGGGTGATGACGAACCAGAGGAGATAAGAGTGTTGAAGACTCGGGCAGAGCTGGTCGCTGGCATTCTGCAGGCCGAGGATGATGGTATTGCTGTGGCCGCGGAGTCTTTTGATAGTGCGGTGGCCCAGTTGCGAGTGGTGAACCCTGGGCTCGAGATTTCGACCGGGGGTACTCACTACCTAGCTCGTGTGGAGGGTGGTCGCATTGTCCTGCCCGAGGGTCTTGTTCTCGATACTCCCGAGGAACATATCGAGGAGCAGCCCGTGGAGGAGCCGAGGCCTGAAGCTGCGTTAACCGAGCGTGTGGAAGACTGAAGAGTTTTTGTTGCTTAGCTGTATCTTGTCCGGCCTGCGTGCCGTTGAACTCGTTGTAATCTTATTTTTGTTCTGGGGGCGTGGCCCCCTTTTTAATGTAACAAGCATAATCTTTGGCCCTTGTGGCCTTTTAATTTAATGCCCGGTTAATTTATACAACTTCTGTTTATACTGTTGTACTTTGTTTTAGTTGTGCATGTGTGACTGCCCGTCGGAGGGTGTGTTTGTCAACAAGGTTTATTTTTGACAGATTGCTCGTTGCGTTATGAATTCGCCAGTGTGGGGAACTGGTCGAACAGCCGGGGAAGATCCTGGCGAGGTTGTGGATCTCAGGTCGCAATTGAGGCCTGAGGTCGCGGCGTGAACGTCCCATCGCGAGCTGGGGTTCTGCCAATCATGGTACTTGGGCGAAGGCGGTGCTCGATCGAGGACCGCCGACGAGCGGAGCTCCGGCTCATTTATTTGAGCGGGATTCCACTTTGTACGTATGCGTCGTTTGTACCTGAACGAGCATGATGGCCGTTAGACGGCCTTGTGGCGCGAGGAAGCTTCTTGTGCCTTTTAGCTGTAGTATTGCTTAAGTTTTTCAGCGTTCCATGGTCGAGGGAGCGTTTCCCCGTTGAGGTTTTCGAGGAAGTATGCGTCGTTCCCCGTTTTGGCGCGGACTCGGTATGGTCCTTCCCAGTTGGCCGCCAGTTTACCTTCGCGGGAGTCCTTGTGGTTTCTTCGTAGGACAAGGCTGCCCACGTCGAACTCCCGTCGGAAGACTTTGGCGTTGTGCCTGATCGCTATTTTTTGCTTAAGAGATGCCTCGCGGAGGGCTGCTCCCGTTCGGATTTCCTCGACGAGGTCGAGCTCCTCTCTTATCGCTTCGTCGTTCATTTCCTCGTCCAGGGGTGATTCCGTCCTCCTGGACGGTACGTGGATTTTAATGGGTATGACTGCCTCGGTGCCATATGCCAAACGGAAAGGTGTTTCCCCGGTGGTGGACTAAGGAGTGGTGCGGTATGCCCACAGGACACTGTGAAGCTCCTCGACCCAAGCTTTCTTTGTTTCGTCCAGTCTTCGCTTGAGGCCGCGCAGTATGACATGATTGGCCGCCTCTGCCTACCCTTTGGTTTGGGGATGCTCTACGGAAGCGAAGTGTTGCCTCGTTCCGAGGTGTGCGACAAAGTCTTGGAATTTTTTGTCTGTGAATTGTGTTCCATTGTCCGTGACAATTGCTTGGGGGATCCCAAACTGGGCAAGTATATTCCGCTTGTAGAAGCGTAGAATGTTGAGCGCTGTTATCTTGGCTAAAGCTTCTGTTTCTATCCACTTTGTGAAGTAATCTACGCCCACTATCAGGTATTTGTTTTGGCTGGACCCCGTCACGAAGGGTCCTAGGATGTCCAGGCCCCACCAGGCGAATGGCCACGGGGAGGTCATGCTTTTTAGTTCGTTTGGCGGAGCTAGGTGCATATCCCCGTGCCGTTGGCATTTGTCGCATTTCTTCGCATGCTCCTTGGCGTCTTGTTGCATGGTCGGCCAATAGTACCCTGCTCGGAGGACCTTACGGGCAAGGGACTTTCCTCCGAGGTGTTGGGCGTTGATGCCCTCATGGATTTCTCGCAATACGTGGGGGACGACCTCCTCTTCTATGCATTTAAGAAGTGGGATGGAGAAGCCCCGCCGGTAGAGTTTGTTTTCGAGGATAACGTACGAGCAGGCCCTTCGTTTGATGGTGCTGGCCTCCTTGGGATCCTCTGGAAGTTCGTCCCTGGTGAGGTAGTTGTAAACGGGCGTCATCCAGCAATCGCTATCCCCGATCGCGTGTACGTGTAGGGTCGAAGATCCCTTAGTGATGCTGGACCGGGGAAGTATCTCTTGGATGACTGACCTGTTTCCGCCTTTCCTCTTGGTGCTTGCCAGTTTTGACAATACGTCTGCTCGTACGTTGTGTTCGCGTGGAACGTGTCTTACTTCCACTGTTCTGAATTTCGACATCTTTTCTCTGACGAGAGTGAGGTATTCGGAGAGACTGTCGTTTTTGGCTTGATATTCCCCGGATACCTGGTTGGCTATGAGCTGTGAATCCGTGCAGATGATGACTTCCTCGGCCCCCAGGTCTTCGGCTAGGCGTAGTCCGGCGAGGAAGGCTTCGTACTCGGCCTGGTTGTTTGACGTGGGAAAAGACAATGTGAGGGAAGCCTGGACTATGGTTTCTTCGTCGTTTTCCAGAATTACGCCTGCCCCGCTGCCACTAGAGCTGGATGCTCCGTCCACATAGATGGTCCATCTGTTCACTAGGTGAGGCGAGGAATTTGAGAAAGTTACCTCTGCTACGAAATCGGCCAGGGCCTGAGCCTTAAGAGCTTTCTTACTTTCGTACTGGATGTCAAATTCGGACAGTTCTAGCGACCATCTGAGCATTCGCCCGGCCATGTCTGGCCATCCCAGTAGCTGCTTGATGGGCTGATCTGTCCTCACCACGATCGTGTGGGCCAAGAAATAGTGTCTTAGTCGTCTGGCAGCATTGATGAGGGTCAATGCTACCTTCTCTATCTGTTGATATCTCAATTCTGTGTCCTGCAGTGCCTTGCTCGTGAAATATACCGGCTTTTGCCCGCTAGGATTTTCGCGGATGAGAACGGCGCTAACGGCCTCGGCGGAGACGACGAGGTACAAGAACAAGACCTCCCCGGTATCTGGTCGTGACAACACGGGCGGTTCCGATAGAGCTTGGTTCAAGTGAAGGAGGGACGCCTCGCATTCTTCGGTCCATTCAAACGCTGCTTCTTTCCGCAAGAGCTTGAAGAAAGGAAGGGCGTGCTGGGCGGACTTTGCGACGAAGCGGGATAGCGAGGTCAGCACTCCGTTGAGGGATTGGATGTTCTTTTTAGACGTGGGCGTTGGGAACTCGGATAATGCCCGATATTTGTCGGGGTTAGCCTCTATTCCTCGTTCTGTTAGGTAGAAACCGAGGAACTTACCTGCTCGTACCCCGAACGTGCACTTCTCCGGGTTGAAACGCATTTGGTATTTCCTTGCCTGCTCGAAAATTTTGCGGAGGTGGGCGACATGGTCTAGTTCCTCGTGGGATTTGACGATCATGTCGTCCATGTATACCTCGAGCATATCGCCTATCTGTTCGTGGAAGACTTTGTTCATCATTCGTTGGTATGTAGCACCGGCGTTCTTCAGTCCGAAGGGCATTACGTTGTAGTAATAGTTGCCCGATTCGGTCATGAAGGCTGTGTAAGTTTTATCGCTCGCGGCCATTGGTATTTGGTTATAGCCCGAGTAGGCGTCGAGGAACGATAAAAGTTTAAAACCGGCCGAATTATCTACGAGTTTGTCTATATTGGGGAGGGGGTAGGTGTCCTTCGGACAGGCCTTATTAACATCAGTATAATCAACGCACATCCTCCATTTGCCATTATTTTTTGGTACAAGTACAACATTAGAGAGCCATGTAGTATATTTGGCCTCAGAAATAAACCTAGCTTCTAGAAGGTCTTTGACAGCTTTCTCCGCGGCTTCTGTCTTCTCCGGGGATTGCTTCCTTCTGCGCTGGGCAACGGCTTTGATGGTCGGGTCGATCGTGAGCTGGTGGCAGGCGACGGAGGGGTCCAATCCGGGCATCTCAGCAGCGCTCCACGCGAATAGGTATGCGTTTTCGCGGAGGCACGCTTTTAGTTGTCTTCTGGCCAGGTCGGGCAGATCTGCTCCGATCTTCACTCCCCGTTGGGGGTCTTCTCCGAACGGAACGATCTCGAAGTTGCCATCTGGGACAGGTCGTAGGAGATGGCCGCTGTTGTCGGACTTACTGCCCGACGGCGTTGGAACCTTGGCGCGATCTTCTTCGCTGAACCGGCTGTCTAGATCGATTGATTCGACCTGGGGAAGTGGTCTTGGCTGCTCGGAGCTGCTGGCCAAGGGGGGACGACCAGATGCTCTTGGCTTCGCCGAGATGGTGTTAAGTCCCTTTGACGCTGCTTCAAAGCAGCGGCGGCCAGCCTCGATGTCGCCGTGGAGGGTGGCGACCATCCCTTAAGAAGTGTAGTACTTCATTTTGAGATGTACGGTGGAAGGTACTACAATCAACTCTGCCAGGGTTGGCCTTCCGAAGATGCACTGATATAGTGACGGGCAATCGATTACCAGAAACTGTGCCTTAATTGCTCGGGTTGTCTTTCCTGAACCGAAGGTTACGATGAGCTCTACGTAACCTCGGGGCTTTGTCACCGCTCCGTTGAACCCTTGCAGGTCGGATCCGACGTATGGAGTGAGGTGGGAGTCGTTCAGCTGCAATGTCTCGAACAGGTGGTTGTACATTATGTCAACCGAACTGCCCTGGTCCACGAGTATCCTTCGGACATCGAAATTCGCCATCCTTGCCCGGATAAGCAGTGGGATGTTCGAATTCGGTGCCCCGCCGAGGAGTTCTTCCTTGTAGAAGGAAATGGGAGCGGACCGTTTGTGCGTGGTGTCCAGCGTGGTGACCTCGTTGGAGCTTTTACTGATCAGTTGGTCGAATCTCCTTTTGACCGAGCCAACTGTGACCTTGTTGAATCCACCCCTGGAGATCACCATGGCCGACGGGAAGGCCTCCCATGGGCTGCTGGCAGCGAGGTATGTGGTGGCGAGCAGATCGTCCGGGATGCGAAAGTCTTCTGGTCGGGTCACGGACATAGCGACCTGGACGTTGGCGTCGTCGGAGGGCGGAATTTCCTCTGCGACCTTTTTGCTTTCCTGGGCCTCTTGCCGGGGAGCGTCCTTCTTTTTTGCAAACTGCTTCAGATGGCCGTCGCGAATGAGGATCTCTATGGCATCTCTGAGGTGGATGCACTCTTCCGTCGTATGGCCGTGACTCTTGTGGAAACGGCAGTACTTGGACTTGTCCATCCCTGGCTTGGCCGACAGCTGCTTGGGGAAACGGACTCCCGCCTGTTTGAACTCCGAGTTGGCGCACTCGGACAGTATTTTCTCCCTCGAGGCAGTGAGGGGGGTATAATCGTGGAATCGCCCGGAGGGTGCTCTTTGCTCGCGTGTATCGCGAGGTTGATCGTCGCGTCTCTTGTCTCCTCGACGGGACATCGAGGGTTCTTCAACTCTGGACGTCCGGGCACCTTCTTGGTTGCGAGATGTCCGGATCGAGTGGGCAGCGACCTTCTCCTCGTACTGTATATGTGACTGGGCCTGGTGGAGAAGTGCATTGAGATTCCTCGGTGGGTCGAGGCCGATGGCTTTCGCGAAATCGGAACCAGGACGTAACCCTTGCTCGAGCAAGAATTTCTTCATGGCGTCGTTCGTTGGTACTTGGACAACCTCCTTGTTGAAGTGCTCGATATAAGCCCGGAGAGGCTCGTCTTTGCCTTGTACGACGGCTCCCAGGGACGCCTCGGTCTTGGGTGGCGTTGTGAAGCAGTGAAGTGACGGGAGAAGATCCTCCCCAGCTGTCTCCATGACGTGATGGATTCCTCGGGCAGCTGCTTGTACCACGTCATTGCTCCTTTACGGAGCGTGGTCGGGAACAGGCGGCACTTGATGGCTCCCCGTACCCCTCTGTAATCCAAGAGAGCGTCGATGTTCTCTATATGCTCGTCCGGGTCGGCGGTTCCATCGTACGTCCCCAGCGACGGGGGCTTCTCCAGCCCCTTAGGAAGGCGGGTTGCTAGGATTTCTCGGGACAACGGGCCGCGAGGTTCGTCGCCGCTATCTGAACTTGGCTCTGATGGTGACCGTCGTCTGCGCTCGCGGCGACGGTTTCTGCGAGATGAGGGTGAACGGGTCCGGTCACGAGGTCTGCCTGGCGGGGAGGGCCTATCTTGCCTCGTTCTTTTGCGTCTCGACGGGGATCGATCTCGCGGGGAGATCTGGTCGCGCTTGCGCGTGTGTCGTATCTCAGGCTTGTGCCTAACCGCACGGTCTTCTCCGCACCTAGGTGGCGGGCTTTTGGATCTTCGGGCTTTATTCCGGGGAGGAGAGGATCTTGGGAAAGATGCCTCCTCAAGAGCTCCTATCCTTTCTCCTTGTTGTAGGATGAGGAGGTTGGTGCGGTTAACAGCTTCCAGAAGGGCTGCCACAGCCAAGTCAGCGCTGGGCGGACCGGGAACTGGCCGGTCTTCCGATGGGATCTGCACGTCTCCTCGCCTGGTGGGAGGGGGAGTTGGAGATGCAGTAGCCACGTCCCGACGGAAACGGGGGTCAGAAAGTAACAAAGGATAGCCGTCAACTTCCATCTTGTTGACGGGGACGAGAACAGTGGTGTCAGCACCTATCGCGGAATTCTGGGCAGCCATACGTGGGCGGATCAAAGAAAATATGTTTTGATCTTTCGGTTTCCGAGGAGGAATGAAAGAAGGGGAGAACAAGAAGTTCCCACAGACGGCGCCACTGATCCGATGTACACGAACTGGTCCACGCGGGCTGGTCGCTATGGAGGTGCCCGGATGGTGCTGGTCGTACTCGCTGTCCGGTAAGTGATTGAGGAGAGGTGGTGGTGTACCTGCAAGGCACTCCGACGCTCAAGTAAGAAAGGGTCAGAGAAAAGGGGCAAGTACAAAGTATTAGTTCGTAGGGTGAATATTTGATACCTGACTTGAGAGGGTTTATATAGGGCTCTAAGCGCGTGGCTAACGGTCCTATTTTCGGGGCGAAATAACCGTTTTCCCTAAAGAATCGGTCGCTGCCCAAACTAGCCGTTACGACGGGCAGGGTGTCCAAAACTAGCCGTTATGTCGGGCATATGCTTAGTTTCGGGCATCTGCCCATGGCTGTTCGGGGAGCACTGAAGCTGTGCGTGTTGGGCAGAATGTCCGGGGAGGAACGTTATGTTCCTTGCCCGGTAGGAGGGGCAGAAAGGTAACTTTTGCCCTTCTGTGGGTTGGACTTAGGCGATTTGGGCCGCTCTGTAGCAGAGGCTTATTGGGCCAATTCTATCCATTGGTCCAGTCCAGAACAATATTCATTAATCCTACAACCTTTATCCGATTTATAAGATCTTTGCAGCCTAATTCTTTTTCACTTAGCTCTCTTTCACAAGCAATCTTCCTTTGTATAACAAATTTCCATTTCTAAGTGCGTGGTTTGGAATCGAATGACACATTATATAGAGGAAAAACAATAATGTTTACATGAATTTTATTTCCTCAAAAATTTCTCCTTGCAGAGGGAAAGATGTCTTGGACATCTCCTTCAACGTCTAAATCATTAGGCACCATAAGTTTTCTCTTCAGAGTCCTCTTTTTAGTAGCATTTTCTTTTCCTTATTTCTTAGAATGTTCTTCAATCTCCTTGTTTTTAATAATCCATTTCATTATTTTGATAAGGGGAATTTCATCATCCTCGCTGCTGATCACTTCTTTATTTGTTATTTTCTCTTTAGTTTGATCATCTGCCACACTCTTCTTTCTTTGAACCTCTATACTTTTTATTTAAGACTCTTCATCACTTGAAGAATCAGGTGTAACATCCTTTCCATCCTGGATGTCATTCAGACTTTTATCAAGAACAAGCACATTGTAAGAGACAGGAGAAGGTTCAACGAGTGGCATACACGATTTTCCAGATGTTATACCAGAAGTTCCAACATTGGGTTTAACATGTTGGTAAGAATCAATAGCATCATTAGAAGTATATGTATCATTATCTCTCATTACAAAGTCTTGATCATGCTCGAATTTCTCATAAATTGAAGAACTTAACTTTTTAGGTGTTCTTCCCTTCTTGATCCCGATACGTTTGACCATCTTCTTTGGGGAATCAACGGGAATGACCATCTTAAGTGGTGCAACATCCTCAGTGGCTTAATTTTGGTCTACCCTGTTGCTAGATTAAGAAACCTTAGGTTTCAATGACACACATTTTTCTTCTAACATCTTGACACTTTGGGTGTGAGAGACATAATTGGGCTTGGAGATGTTGTTAGTATCAAATTGTTGCCTTGTTTTGGAGATTTGTTGATGTTTTTGAAATAGGAAGAGACAATTGTGGGTTGAATAGCAATTGAAGAAAAAAATCTTCTTTGAAATAATGAGGGAAAAGTTTTTGAATTTTGAGGTAATGATGCCTTGTTTCTTGTGAGGTAATGATTATTGGAGAGACAAATTTTTTGTTTGCATGTTTCCTTAGTAATAACTTCTCACTCACACAAATGACACAAGTTCCCTTCAACTTTTTACTCTGAAATTTATTATGAGAACCGTTCATACTAGCTTGCATTTGACTAACTTGACACCCAAGTAAGTGATTAATTGTTTCATCATGCTTTCTTCCTCTTTTAGAGACCCATTGTTGAGCATGGTGTTCTAGCATCGATGCATACATTCTTTTTTTAGGAATCTTGTTACTATATGACTTTTTTTATCCTTGAATGTCACACAAGAAATTAACTCAAATCTCCACAAGTAACAATTTTTTTAGATCTTTAGCCATTTATCACTTTTTTAAGCTCTTTGCTCTTAACAACACATTCACCCTTATTGAAGCTTACTTTGAATCCTTGATCACACAATTAACTTATGCTAATCAAATTTGCAATTAAGCCTTTTACCAGTAACACGCCATTAAGGCGAGGAACTTCTGGCTTGGTCAATGCCTTTGATCCTTCCTTTTCTTCCATCTCCAAATGTTGCATACCCTTGAGATAATGAGTTGACTTCTTCAAGGAATTACTCTTCACCAGTCATATAATTAAAGCACCTATTATTAAGAAACCAATCATTCTTTGAAGACACTCCAACATATGTTTGAGCTATGGGTGCTTTGACTTCAACTTTTTGTTTCCACACTTTCTTTGCATGAGCATGCTCCCCTTTTCTTTTGGGTCTAGGTTGACTGTAGGGTTGAGTATAACCATACAAGCGAAATCAGTTGGGCCTTATGTGCCCATATCTTCCAGAATGATGACATTTTCTGTTTGAGTTCATGTTTTCCCATTATAGGTATACACATGTTGTGCAGGAGGCTGCGACATGTGGTCGAACATCTAAAACTCAGTTTTGTTCTTAGGAGAAACAATTTTTTAAGGATGATTTATGTCCTTCTTGCTCATGGACCTGGGGTCAAACCCCATTCCCTTCAAATTTCTGGACATTTTTCCAACTTCCAATATTCCATCCAACATGTCATACCCATCGTTCAACATACATATATGTTTTGCCATGTTTTCCAGCTTAGAGTTTAATAGGGCTGCTTCTTCTTCCAGATTAGTAATGGTTCTAGCTTGTTTCACCTTTTCTTGTAGGAGACCATATATAGCTTTCTTCTAATTGTCCACTTTGGTGAGCAAAATTCGGTATTTAAAAGCTAAATCCTCATTAGTCGTGTCTTCATCACTAGACTCACTTTCGGCCTCATATTTTCCAAAGCAAGCTATCTCATTGTTGGCATTTTCCTTTCACTTTCATCTTCAGAATCAGACCAAATAATGGAAAGTCACATGTTATGCTTCTTTAGAAAGTTACGACTTTCAATTTTAATGTATCCAAAGCCTTCACACTCAAAGCGTTGAGTACCCTTGATACTATTGAGATTGTATTCATTCATACCTTTGTCTTGGGAGATGAGGTTAGACCTCTTGCTCTGGACATTAGATCTCCACTTTATGTCCAGGTTTTCAAGGATTGAATGAAATTTTTCTCAAGAGCTATAGCATCTAAAATGCTCTCTTCTTCATCACCTTAATCTCATTCAATATTGGAAACAAAAGTTATATCCTTGTTATTCTTTTCAGACCTTTCATTGATGGATACCTAAAAGGGTCGCAGGGAACCAATGAGTTCATCAACCTTTATACTGCTCAGGTCTCGAGCTTCTTTAATAGCAGTCACTTTCATATCAAATATCTTAGGTAATGATTCAAGAATTTTTCTGGAAAGCTTTTCTCCAGACATCTTTTCACCTAGAGAAAAAAAGATGTTGGTAATATCATGCAATATGATGTGGAATTCACAAATTGTTTCTTATTCATTCTGTTATACCCCAAATTTTTACCCCTTAGATGTCATAACATCCTGCACTTGCATTAAGGTTCAATCATCTATGCATTGTTAACTAACCACCATATCTTGCTAGTTGTTTCTTTTATGTGAAACCTAGGGTTTGAACAAGAAAGAGGACAAGATCAATAAGCCAAGTTCTCATATGCTTCAAAGTCTCCTAAGACACTCCTTGACCCCATACATCCATCACAAGTGTTCACTAGGTGATTGAGATTGATAGTTGAAGTCATCTGTTCAAGAAAGCCAATTGAGGTTCCAAGGTTCAACCATTTGGTATTAAAGACTAATCATGAGGTTCTCAAGTCATATTCCATGGTCTCATGAGATTGGATCAAGAGAAATAACAAAGAGACCATAGATCAAGAGTTGTGGAGTTAGGGTTTTAACCTGAAGAATCACTAAGGAGTCTTGCTATGATCAGTCAATGTCTTGATTGGTTCATCAACCAATTGAGCTCACATACATCCAAGAGACCTTATTCAACAAGAAATCAAGTGTGTTTGGCTCCCATCACAAGGGCAATGAGCCTCAAGTTCATCTGGCCCCGGATTAGGGTTTTGTTAGGAAAAGTCAACCATGCCTTTGACTTTTGATCAAGGCATGATCCCAAGCCTTGGGACATGATTCCATATGTTCATATGCATCCTTGGAGGCCATTCATTGGTATTTGAAGAGATTGAGAAAGCAAGATCATCAGGGATCACACAGTGGAATTCCTGAAGAAATTAGGGTTTTGACTGAAAAGTCAAACCTTTGACTTTTGATATCTTGACCCAAATTGAAACATTCAAGTTGTTTTCCATCAAGACATACCTAATTGTGGAGTTTGATCATGGAAAGTCACCATTTGAAAGGTTTCTTGCAAAAAGGGCAAGGTTTGGTGCTAAAATTTTTCCAAGTGTGGGAAAATTCACTCCTTGTGCAAACTTTGAAGAGTCATAACTTTCAAACCACACATCCAATTTTTGTGACTCAAAGCTCAAATTAAAGCTCTCATCATGAACTTAAAAATGTATTAGAGGGTCCTTCTCCAAATAAGGCTTGGTTTTTAAGATAGGAGGCTTGGAAGTTTAAGGCAATTAAAGACTTGGTGAAATTTCACTACTTTTGCCCTAATTTTCAGCCAACTTCACCTCCATTTTTCACCTTGATCCCTTTGGATCTAGAACTTGGAGTGAACATGGATATTGTAGAGGACGTTTGGGGCTTTCCAAAAAGTACAAAAATTCCCAAATCCATTGAGTGAGCTAGGAGTTTCGAAGGATTGAATATTGGTGTCCGTTTCTTGAGTTACAAGTTTCCAACATAAGCATAATGATGCAAAACCTCTTCTAATCACCAAAGTTATCACATTTCTGATGTTTAAAGGCAAGACTAGTGTATGTTGAACCTCTGCCATGAAATTGCAAGTTGCAATATTAAAATATGTTGGTTTTATGCAAGTGGATGCAAGTTGATTCATGAAAGAGAAACTTTTTCAAGAAAGCATGGGCAGTCCAATTTTCTTGCAGCCTAGGGCATTGCTCCAATCCCATCAGCATACATCAATAACCCAACCCCTATTCTGACAAATTGCTAGAGTACTTGAAGGCTCTTGACTCAACATGTTCACTTGCACGAAGGAAAACTTGGAAAAAGGGTGTTTTTGGCAAGTTGTGATTTCTGCCCATACCTCCACTCCTCCACTTCTCCTATAAATAGGATGTCGATCCTCAATGCAAAGGACACCAGAATCACCCCAAGATCAGGCTTATTAGTCTCTGCATTTTCTCACTCACTCACCCTTGCCAAATTGCAAAACCTCTGCACCAAGAGTTTTTGCTCGTGAAGTTCATAAACCAACATCACAAACCACCTCTATACATCCATTAGAACTCATTCCAACACCTGGAAAAGTTCTGTAACTCCTCAAACCCCATCCACCATTTTTACACTCCACGTTGCAAGAAGGATCGGGTTTCACTTTTGCGGCATCTTCTAAAGCTACCAATCATCTGCATCTCCTCTCCAGAGCTCAACAAGGTCCCAGAGGTGTGTGTTTACCATCAACATTAGCTTTTGAAAGATTCCTTGGAACTAGCTCCAAGAGGTAAGATTCTGACCTTGCACTTATATGTTCTTGCATTTTAATATTTCTTTTTGAATGTTGAAGATGTAGTATGCATGTTGCTGATTGTATTTGAATGATAGTTTGATCGTTTCATTGTGAATGTTGTAACATGTTGAATGTTTTTTATACCATGTTGTTGTGGGTTGATTTGTGAATCATGTGGTTATTATGAGGTTGAGATGAGGTGATATTCTTATTCCTGGTAAAAAATCCTCCAACTTTGGTCTTTACCAATTTGATTTTAGTTGAGAAACGAGTGAGATAGAGGGAGAGGAAGTTTTGGCCATGGTGTTGTTTCTAGGGAACGAGCGAGGGAGAGAATGATGGAGAAGATGATATTGAGATGGCACCCAGTCAGCCTGAGGTGGCCATTCTAGTTGGTTCTTAAAATAAAAATAAACAAAAGTGTTATATGTTTGGATGTAACAGCCACCCCAGTGGTAGAAACCTTGCCTTGCGTGTTCCCTTTGCCTTGCCTGTCCTGGGTTCGATCCTACTGATCAACCCTTTTGGAATTTTTATAATTTTATTATTTGCCTTATTATTTTGTTTTATGTTTGCATCATTTATTCATAATGCGCCATTAGCCCAGTTGGCCTTGATTTTGAGCCAGACACCTTGTGGACGTGGGTTCAACACCCATGTAGTGCACTTCCTTTATTTTTAATACTTAATTTCTCTTGTTTTTTGGTTGATACCTTGATTTCAATTGTTCATAACTTATTCATTTTTTATCATTTTTGACCCATCCTTTTTGCACATTGTTCATTAAAATGTCTATTTTCTGATGGTGAAAAGAAATTGTCCAAAATAATTATTTATGATACATTTGTAAATGTTGAAAGTGAAGGATCTTTTTAGGGTTTTCATAAAAACTTCTTTGTTTCTTTTGGTTCTTTTGCCATGATTTCTTGGTTTGTCTTGATAGATTGAAACCTAATGCATGTTGTTTGAATCTTGTATGATGTTGTGACATTATGTACCATTGACTCACCTTGATACCTTGATGTTTAAGTATGTCGTTACATGTAAATATCTTTGAGAATCTTTTGTTCATACCATGAGATCTTGTTAGATCATTTACCCTTTTAACATGAAATTGTTTGAGCAAGCATGTGGTGTATTTATGTCTTGAACCTTGGATGCCATGTTTGAACTGTTCTTAAGTGTTTATATATCTTGGATTGTAATCTTTGAATACATGAACCTTATGATGTTGTCACCCCCTTCAAATACATCTTTAAACCCCAATGCTCTTGTATGGTTGTTACCTACTTGTTAACATGTTTAACTTGCATTCATAATGTTGCTCTTGAGATGCCTAAACATGTTTTGCATCTTTGAATTGCATGATACCTTTGATACATGTTGATTCTATTTACATGATTGTTGTTACACATGTATGTCCATAACCTTTGGTTGTCACACTCTTCTTGTTAACCCATGTTTTATACCATGAGAACTTAATTCATGTTTGCTTAGGTATTGTAACATTTATGATATGTATATCCCCCTGTGAAGATTTTTGGTTTTCACCTTAATCTCCTTTGTCTTGATCTTTGCCTTGAGTGTTGTTACATTCATATGTTTTGCCTTGGTGGTTACCATGCTTATATTTTCATCTTGCTTAAGTGATGTTTGATATCTTAACTTCTTTAAGTTATCCCTCTTAAGTGAGGCTAACTCCTTAGCTCTCCTCCTTAACCCTCTTTGTTCCCCTGCTTCCAAAGGAAAGACTCTCTATTGACTTTTACGTCATAGATAACTCATTACCCTCTTGACCTCATTAGAGCCACCCCTTATCCTCATTAGGATCATCCCTTGGCCTCATTAGAGCCTCTTCTCCCTTTAACCTAGTTAGGTTCCCCTCTTGTGAGCACTATCATCATAGTTGCTCAATTCCCTCCTTGGCCTCATTAGAGCCACTTACCTTACAAATTAGGATCCACCTAGAGTTCTTCAACTTTATGTGAGGATCGTCATAATGATGTTCCTTTCCCCCTTGGCCTTATTAGAGCCATTCACTCCTTAACTTAGAACTAGGATAGAGTTCTTAAACTCTATGTGATTCTCATCATCATGAGTACTCACTTACCCTTTACAACTTAGACTTAGAGAGTTATTTAACTTTATATGAGTATCATACTCATTCCCCTTGGAACTTTGGCCATAGTCAATGGTTCCTCACCCTTAGTTAGGTGAACTACGAATGCTCTGATTCCATCCTTATTAGGATACATAGGCATGAGATGCGATGTATTGCGAGCGTACTTAGTGTACATACCTCTAGTTCCTTACCTCTACCCATAGGTCTTTACCTTACCCTTAGCAGATTCCTTAGCAAGCAAACAAAAACATAACACAAATACAAACAAGAAGTTCTTGTAGAGTACTACGGATACTTAGGGTGTTAATACCTTTCCTTAGTATAACCAACCCCTGAACCCCCGATCTCTTAGTTGTGTCTTCACATAGGGCAAATAGGGTTTTCTTCGATCTTTACCCTTTCCTTTGGATAAATCAAAGCTCGGTGGTGAATTTAAAAGTTTTGTGATTCAATTTAATTAATAGCTTGATATCCGATTCTCACCACAACAGAAATGGCGACTTCATTGGGGAGGCTGAAAGAGGGTTAAGCCCACCTTGTTTTATTTGTTTTACTTGCTTGCTTGTATATATGTACATATCTGTATATCTGTCTGCTTGGTTTCTTCTGTTTGACAGGGTACTACTTTTGAGTGGTGAGATAAGTCCTAACTCGGACTTGAGAGCACATATGATAGGATTGTGGTGTAATCAATAGTCGGCTGTTGGGACTAGTCCTAACAAGTTTGGCATATGATGACCACGCTCAGTTAAGGCCCCTTTGGGATTATTGATGTCTGATGTGAGTAGTTGCATTGATGTCATTCTTTTCGACCTGGGAGTCCGTGAGACTGAGGACCGTAGTTACCTTTACCCCCACTTGACCTTTTTAGGACGTAGTGTGATGGCTATGAGGGAGTAGTCCCAAATGGTTGATACGTGATACTACACTCAGACGAGTTTATCTTGAGAATATTATTAACCCGCGTGAGTAGTCACG
This sequence comes from Lathyrus tuberosus, assembly GCA_022829125.1. Classification (NCBI taxonomy): domain Eukaryota; kingdom Viridiplantae; phylum Streptophyta; class Magnoliopsida; order Fabales; family Fabaceae; genus Lathyrus; species Lathyrus tuberosus. Next base: position 7,618,920 of record JALAZF010000060.1, on the reverse strand, counting down.
TAGGCCGATAATATCTGAAAGATTTATCAATGACTCTGAGAACTTTTAGAACAATATTCTACAGTTGATAAACCCATAGTACACACCTTTTGGGGTGGGTAGACCATGGCTCCACTCATGTGACTCCTAAACCTAGGACTTGTGTGCTTTGATGTGTGTACATATGTTTTTGTGCTTATGTGTTTTGTGCATTGCATACATCTCATTGCATCCATTGTTGTTTTTAAGGAACTTAGTCGTCTTTTCCTTTGTGAATCAGAGGTAGCATGAATCTTGAGAAAAGAAACACTAAGAAGTACAATTTCAAGAAGCCCAATTTGGTAGAGTTGAAAAAGCTAGTAGCCTTGGTGTCTTACCCTAAAGACTTCAGAAAGCGTTATGGAAGATTGATTGGTATCCTTAGGACCAAGGTGGAAGATGGTATTCTTGACACGTTGGTGCGGTTTTATGACCCTCTTTACAATTGCTTCACCTTTCCCGACTACCAACTTGTTCCGACATTGGAGGAGTATTCTTATTGGTTTGGTCTACCCGTAAAGGAGCAAGAACCTTTCAGTGGTTAAGAGAAGATTCCTTCACCAAAGGAAATTGTTGATTCTATCCACTTAGAAATGTCTGAAGTCAAGCCTCACCTCACCACCAAGAATGGGATCAAGAGTCTACCTTACAGGTTCTTATTTGATAAAGCCTTCTACCTAGCTAAGATGAATAGTATGGATACCTTTGAAGCAATCTTTGCACTCCTTGTCTATGGCTTGGTCTTGTTTGCTAATATCGAGGAGTTTGTTGATATCAACGCCATTCAAATCTTCTTAAGTGGAAACCTTGTACCTACACTGCTTGGTGATACTTATCACTCTATCTATCACATGACTCTCCAAGGAAAGGGTACCATTTCGTGTTGTGCACCTTTGTTCTACAAATGGTTTATTACTCATTTGCCTCGAACATCACGCTTCAATGATAATCCAGACAAGCTTCATTGGTCTCAGAGAATCATATATCTTACCCATACTGATATATTTTGGTACGATCCAGCTTACGACAAAGGAGTTATCATTGATAGTTGTGGCCCATTCCCCAATGTGCCACTTCTTGGTATCATAGGTGGGATTATATACAACCCCATTCTTTCTAGACGTCAGTTTGGATTCCCTATGAAAGAAAAGCCTAAGAGCATCCATTTGTCCGGTTTCTTTTATCTTAACGAGGAAGCCAGTGCAGAAACCAAGGATAATGTTTTGCATGCTTGGGGAAAACTCCACAAGAGAACTAAGAATGACTTAGTAAAGAGAAACTGTGTGGCCTTGGAACCATTCCTTCAGTGGGTTCGATCTCGAGCTCGTGATCTTAAGATGACATATCTCCCCGAGAGACCTCCACAGCCTACTATTGTATCTCCCTCTATCATTCTTATTGAGCGCGTGGAAAAGTATCAAGAAACTCTAGCAAGGATGAAGATTGAGAGGGACACGTGGGAAGGAAAGTACCACACCATCTATGTTGAACAGGTGGAGATGAAGAAACAGATGAAAGAGAAGGATGATTTGATTGAATGGCTTGAGAGACGTGTGATTGACAGACCTGTGGCGCAAGAGAATTTATTTTTCTCTAGCTTGCAACCCACTTCTAGTGCTCACGAGTATGGAAGTATCCCTCCGACATCTGGCACTTGGAAAGGGATTATTGACAAGTTGATTTTGGAAAATTACAAGCTGAAGAGACAGAAGAGGATACGTGGAGTTTAGCCTCTCTAGATAGGGTTACCTTTTAGGCCTAGCTATTGTCCTTATCTCTTTGTATTTTGAGATTTTTGAATGTACTTTGAAAGTTGTAACTTTTCTCAATATTTAATGAAGTGAAGCTTATTTTGATATTGTCTCTTTGAATTCCTTAAAACCAACTGCATTCGCATTGCATCTTGCATTTTTGTTAAACCTATCAAGGAACTAAATCTGTTTTGCAGACTTTGTAGAGATGGATTTTGGAAAGAAAGGAACTTGGTCGTACACCTTCATGGTTCCTGATGTTGAGCAGCTAAGAGAACTAGGAGGATTGATTGAAGACCCACTAGCTTTCTCAATAAAGTATGGAAGAATTCTCCCGCCCTTAAGGCTCCAAGGGGCTGAAGGACTGCTAGAGACTTTGGTTCAACTCTACCATCCTATTTATCATTGCTTTGTGTTTCCAGATTACCAACTGACGCCGACCTTGGAATAATACTCTGCCTTGATGGGTCTCCCTGACAAGGATTCTCCTCCATTCTCTGGATTAGAAGATGAGCTCTGTGCGAAGGACATTGCAAGAGGAACAAGGCTAAGGTTGTCTGATATTCAAGCCCACTTTACCATCAAGGGGGGACTTTCTAGATTACCAGCTCAGTTCTTGTTCGAGAAAGCTCGGTACTTTGCTAATAGAAAGAATATTGTACTCTTTGAGTCCACCTTCGCATTGCTAGCTTATGGCCTATTTCTGTTTCCCAACACTAAAGACTTCGTCGAAGTCAATGTTATTCAGATCTTTATGCCCAGGAATCCAGTTCCTACTCTTTTGGCTGATACTTATCATGTCATTCACTCAAAGAATATGCGATATGGAGGATAGATTATCTGTTGTGTTGCTCTCCTTTATAGGTGGTTTATTTTGCACGTACCAAGGACCGCAACCTTTTGGGATGTGGAAGACAGTACCATTTGGTCCAAGAGGCTCATGGAGCTTACCCATGCTGACATTGAGTGGTATGACCCAATCTATGAAGGGATTCTCATGATTCACAGCTGTGGGGACTTCCCCAATGTACCCCTTATGGGCAGAAGGGGATGTATCAACTATAACCCCGTTCTCGCTCACCGACAGCTTGGCCACCCAATGGAGGAGATACCTGATCTTAGCAATCTGAAGAGGCTTTTTCTTGAAGAAGTAGAAAATCCCAAGTTTATGCTCAGAGTTGCATGCGCCTGGCGTTGCAGAAACAGACAAAGATGGACAGCGATAGGGAGTCCTGATTGTACTGTCACCGAGGCTTGTTTAGAATGGTCCCGTGAAAGGGCTCTTGTGATGAGGATGCCTTATCCGCGTCATAAGTCGCCTACAACTGAAGAATTGAAGTTGAAGAAAGTGCTGGAAGAGCTGACCCTTGATAAGGTGAGGATGCAAGAGCAAATCAACGAACTCATGAGGGAGCTTAATGGAGGGGAAGGACCATCTGCAAGTGGATTAGATTCCTAGTTTCCTTTTATGCTGTATTTTCTATTTTACCTATGTAATGGTCTTTGAAAGTGTACCGCCTATGTTGTAATATTTGCAATTTTGCTAATGAAAGAGCTTGTTTCAAGAAGTATCCTATTATCTACAATGTTTGCAAATTTTTAGGTTCCTTGATAGTTTTGCTTGCATTTGCATGTGCATTTTGCATTCCTTCATGTCATAACATGTGTTTTCTTTCCTGTCATGTCTCATTCTGTGGTCTTCTCTTCAGAACCGTCACACTGAGTCTCCGACGCCGATATAACACACGAGCCCAAGCTCGCCAGAGAATGTCTGAACACGACTTTGAAATGGATAGAGTCAACAACAAGTTGAATAATCTACGAGGAAGTGTGAGGCAGATTATGGAAGCCTTACAGGTTATTAGAGCAAAGTTGGATACTTAGACTACCGTGGTCTCTGAAATTGTCACTCCAACCGTGGAGCCTGCTACAAATGTCACCACTGGTCTCTTGCCACCATCTGGGTTGCCCCCTGATTTTGTGCCACCACCAATTGCCGTAACTACTCAACAGGTTATTCCTGTAGGTAATGAAAATCCTCAAGTTATCCCAACTTTTACTGCACCAGCGGTGCATACTCAAGTACATCCTGTTTTTCACATTCTGCAACTAGTTTATGACTACCCCGAAATGTCTGAGGAGGGGGAAGAACACCATGAAAGATTGAAAGAAAGTGTGGAGACTATCCAAATAAAAATGAGGGTGATGGAAGGAAGCAATATCTTTAGTACTGACGCTAGAGATATGTGCTTGGTTTCTGGCTTGGTGATTCCACCAAAGTTTAAAATGCCAAGTTTTGACTTGTACTCAGGTGCGACCTGCCCAAAGTCACACTTGATTAGTATTACCGAAGAATGGCTGCGTATATGAACAACGACAAGTTGATGATCCATTGTTTCCAGGATAGTTTGAAGGGAGCTTCAGCAAAATGGTATATGAGCTTGGACCAATCTAGAATCCACAATTTTCAAGACTTGTCGGATGCTTTTGTGAAGCATTATAAGTACAATATGGATTTGGCCCCTGACCGAAGACAACTTTTGAGCATGTCTCAAAACAATTATGAGTCTTTCAAAGAATACGCTCAACGCTGGAGGGAGACTGCTTCCCAAGTAGAGCCCCCATTATCTGAAAAGGAAATGGCTGACTGGTTCGTGGACACCGTGAAACTAGAGTTTTATGAAAGAATGATTAGCAGTGTTAGCGCCAACTTTGCTGACATTGTTGTCGTAGGTGTGAAAGTAGAGTCTGGTCTGAAGAGTGGAAAGGTGATCAGTTCTTCCAGCAATTCAAACAGTACCACCAACAAGAAACCTCCAAGCAACTTCCATAAAAAGAAGGAGGGAGAAACCAATGTCGTTATGACAGGAAGGAAATAGAAGTCAGTTTGGAGACAATCGGTTTATTAATAGCAGTCAAATCCAAATTTTGCTCAACAACCAATCTATCCAATGCAGTTTTCCCCACAACATTATGTGGCAGCTGTAACCCAAACTTTTAATCATCAGTCCGCACAACAGGTGCCGGTATACCAACAACAACCCAATTTTCAGCAAGCACCTAGTGCTCCAACCTTCCAACAACAACAACAGAGGCCACAAGCTTCTCCATCAAACGCTCCCTACAGAAGACAAGGGGCAAAGCCTTCATTCCCACCCATTCCGATGACTTACACAGAGCTTTATCCCTCTTTAGTTCAACAAGGTTTGATTGTCACTAGACCTATGGGCCCACTTACAAAAAAGTCCATGACGTTCCATAATCCTGGTGTCAACTGTGCATTCCACCGAGGCGTTTCCGGTCATGACCTAGAAGGATGCCTTGCACTGAAATATGTTATGAAGGGTTTGATGGAAAAGAAGATTTTGTCCTTTGCAGGTAATCAACCAAATGTGAAGAATAATTTGTTACCTACACATGGGACTATAAATGCCATTGAGGATGAGAATGATGAGGTATTGATAATGGATGCATCAAAGATTAAAACTCCTGTCAGGATTTTCCATTCCAAATTGTCTGAAGCTGGGTTAGTGAAAGTTTGCCATGACAACTGTGAAGAGTGTGATGCCAATATCAGAGGATGCCAATTGGTTCAAAATGATATTCAGAGTTTGATTGATGAAGGGTTTTTACAAGTAGTCAGTAAGATGAAGAAAGAGGAAATTATGGTGATTGAAACCGTATTTAACTTGCCAGAATCAAAAGAGAAAGTGCCCACTTTCAATACGTCGAGGTCTGGTTTTGTGGTCCCTGTCTTCAATAAACCAAAGCCAGTTTTCAGTAAATCAGAATCTGTTGTTGCTTATGCTGCTAATCAGTCAAGACCGAGAAACATCCGACAGCCTATTCCGTTCAATTTCAGAAATTTCAAAGCTGTGTTGTGGAGGTATGAGGATACTCTGGTTAACAAAGGATCTGAAGATGTGGTTCCAAGGAAAGAGGTGGGAACTACTAGTGAAGAAGTAACAAATATAGTTGGGTCTGGGAAGATGACCCGAAGTGGTCGAATTTATACTCCGCTCTTCAAAGGGACAATGCCTAAAGAGACTGTTACTCCTGTACCTGTTAAGGATAAGGAAAAAGAAGTGGTTACAAGCGAAGAAGATGCCAAGTTTCTGATAATAATTAAAAGAAGTGATTATAAGGTGGTGGATCAGCTTCACCAAACTCCCTCTAAAATCTCCATATTGTCTCTGTTGTTGAATTCACCTACTCATCGAGTTGCCTTGCAAAAGATATTGGCCCAAGCCCATGTTGCTCAAGACATTACTGTCGGTCAGTTTGACAGTGTCATTGCAAATATCACGGCTTGCAATACTCTCAACTTCAGCAATGAAGAATTACCCCGAGAAGGTCGAAGTCACAACCTTGCTTTACATGTATCTGTGAAATGCCAAGAGGACACTTTGGCAAGAGTTCTTGTGGACACGAGCTCCTCTTTTAATGTTTTACCAAAAAGAACTCTTGGAAAGTTGGCTTACAAAGGAACTGAAATGAAGCTTACCTCTCTAATTGTCAAAGCTTTTGATGGCTCAAGAAGGTCTGTAATGGGTGAAATTGAGTTACCAATCATGATTAGGCCACATGTTTTCAACATCATTTTTCAAGTGTTGGATATTAATCCTGCCTACAGTAGCCTACTTGGAAGGCCTTGGATCCATGGAGTTGGTGTTGTAACTTCAACCTTGCACCAAAAGATGAAGTTTATAGTTGGTGAAAAACTGGTTATCATACACGGTGAAGAGGATTTGATGGTCAGTAACTTGTCTTCCTTCCGTTATATTGAGGCTGATGAAGATGCTTTGGAAACTTCTTTCCAAACTCTTGAGATAGCCAATGTTATCATGCTAGACATTGAAGAACCAGTGGTCCCGAGTAATCCATCTTTTGTTTCCCTCAAGAGTATGCAGTCTGCCCTGAAAGAAGGTGTTCCTGAAGGCTGGGGCAAAATGATTGAAATTCAAGAGAGGAAGAAATACCAAGGGTTCGGTTACAAACCAACTCGTGACAAAGCAGCTGCTTCTACAACCACACGACCAAGGACAATTCAGGAAGTGTTCATCAGCAAAGGACATCAGGTCAATACCGTGATAAGAGCTGAAGAAGATGAAGACATCAGCCATCTGGTTTTTCAGTGTGACGCCGCACTAGACAACTGGGAAGCTATTGAGATCCCTATGTTGTTCCCTGTGCCAGAGTAATATATTTGTCTTTGTTGTTTATTTTTAATCCTGTAGCCGTTCCCAAGGCTATCGAATTATTTTGTATGAGCCACCGCTTTCAACTTTTATTAATCAATGAAGATGTTGTTTTGTTAAAATCTTTTGTCTTTATTTACTGGTTTTGCTCTTAAGGAAAAATGGAAATCTCTTCAAAACTACCAAAAACATTTTCTTCTTGCATTTAATTTTGTGCATTTTAATAAAATAAGTCCCTCCATCATGCAGAATAATCCATAAACCTGTTGTATTCAATGACCCTACTCTCACTATCGACTTTAATTCACCCATCTACCAAGCCGAGGATGAGGAAGAGGAAGATTATAAGGTCTCGAATGAGTTGGCAAAAATGTGTGAGTACGAGTACACGGCTCTTCAGCCACGTGAGGAACAAGTTGACACCATCAATCTTGGTACCGATGAAGACAAGAAGGATGTCAAGATTAGGGCAGTGTTTGGGGCAGAAGTCAGACAACAGTTAGTGAAGCTTCTTGAAGAGTATGTGGATGTGTTTGCATGGTCTTATCAGGACATGCCTGGTTTGGATACAGAAATAGTAGTTCATAAACTACCACTCAAGCATGAATGCCCGCCAGTGAAACAGAAACTCCGAAGAAGTAAACCCGACATAGCTCTTGAGATCAGAGATGAGGTAAAGTGACAACTTGATGCAGGATTCTTGGCAGTCTCAAAATACCCCGAATGGGTTGCCAACATTGTGCCCGTGATGAAGAAGAATGGTAAAGTACGAATGTGTGTCGATTATAAGGATCTCAACAAAGCCAGTCCAAAAGACGATTTCCCTCTGCCGCATATCGACACTCTTGTGGATAATACGACCCATTTTCAGTTTTCTCCTTTATGGATTATTTCTCCAGTTACAATTAGATTAGAATGGATCCGACCGACATGGACAAAACTACGTTCATCGCTCCTTGGGGAACTTATTGCTACAAAGTCATGCCCTTTGGTTTGAAAAACGCAAGGACAACCTATCAGAGAGCTATGGTGACTCTTTTCCATGACATGATACATAAGGAAATTGAGGTGTATGTTGATGATATGATTGTTAAATCCCAGAGTGAGGAGGACCACTTGGATCACCTTCTGAAACTATTCAAAAGACTCCGAAAATATCAATTGAGGTTGAACCCTGCCAAATGTATCTTCGGTGTTAGGTCAGGAAAGTTGCTCGGTTTCATTGTTAGTCAACGAGGAATTGAGGTGGACCCTGACAAAGTGCGAGCTATTCAAGAGATGCCAGCTTCGTAGACTGAGTCTCAAGTACGAAGTTTTCTTGGTCGTTTGAATTATATCTCCAGGTTTATCTCCAACATGACTCCTACTTGTGAGCCGATCTTCAAGTTGCTTCGCAAAGACTAAACTGTAAAGTGGAATTCCAACTGCCAGTAGGCCTTTGACAAACTCAAGAGTTATTTGCAAAAACCACCAATCTTGGTCCCACCTATTCCAGGGAGGCACCTTTTAATGTATATGACTGTATTGGAAGGATTAATGGGTTGTGTTTTGGGCCAACATGATGAATCTGGGTGCAAAGAGCATGCCATCTATTACTTGAGCAAAAAGTTTACTGTTTGCGGAAGTCGTTATTCACTGCTAGAAAAGACCTGTTGTGCTTTAGCATGGGCCGGTAGACGTTTGAGGCAGTACCTGATATTTCATACTACTTTATTAATCTAAAAAATGGATCCAATAAAGTATATCTTTGAAAAGCCCACTCAAAAAGAAAGACTTGCCTGTTGGCACATGCTCTTGTCAGAGTATGATATTCAGTACGTCACTCAGAAGTCCATCATGGGAAGTGTCTTAGCAGATTACCTCACAGATCAACCTGTAGAAGACTATGAGCCCCTCAAGTTTGATTTCCCAAATGAAGACATTATGGTTGTGAAAGATTGTGAAGAGTCAGGCCCTGATGAAGGTCCTGAACTTGGTTCCCGATGGAAAATGATGTTTGATGGTTCTTCTAACTACAGTGGACATGGTGTAGGTGTTGTGTTGATGAACACTGATGGTGGTTACACCTCGTTTACAACCAGATTATGTTTTGAATGCACAAACAATATTGCTAAATATGAAGCATGCATTCTAGGATTAGAAGCAGCTATTGATCTCAGAATCAAGATTTTGGAGGTTAGTGGAGATTCTGCTCTAGTGATCTATCAAGCCAAAGGTGAATGGGAGACTAGGGACGAGAAGTTGGTCCCATACCATGCTTAGATTGTGGATATGATCCAATACTTTGATGAGATCACTTTCTGTCATGTTCCACGGTCATAAAACCCCATAGATGATGCTTTAGCCATGTTAGCTTCAATGTGGGAGGTTAATTTTGTTAATGAAGCGCCACTCATTAGTATCGAGCGCAAGACAGAACCAGCCTACTGCCAATTGGTTGAAGAAGAAGAGGATGGGAAACCATGGTTTCATGACATCAGAAATTATTTGAAGAATCAAGAATATCCTGCTGATGCTTCCACTCTTGACAATAAAATTTTGAGAAGGTTGTCATCCAAGTTTTTCCTCAGTAATGATATACTCTACAAAAAGAATCATGACATGGTTTTGCTAAGATGTGTTGATAAACGAGAGGCAAACTTATTGATTCATGACATTCACGAAGGAGCCTTTGGTACTCACGCCAATGGGCATGCCATGGTGAAGAAGATCTTAAGGGATGGGTATTATTGGTTGACTATGGAGACTGACTGTATCCAATACGCCAGAAAATGTCATAAGTGTCAGATCTATGCTGACAAGGTGCATATACCTCCAGCATTATTGAATGTGTTGTCGTCACCTTGGCCGTTCTCTATGTGGGGCATTGATATGATTGGGGCTATTGAGCCAAAAGCTTCAAATGGTCATCGGTTCATCTTAGTGGCTATTGACTATTTCACCAAGTGGTTTGAAGCTGCCTCCTACACCAACGTGACCAAGCAAGTGGTTGCCCATTTTATTAAGAACCAGATCGTCTGTCATTATGGAATTCCAAACATGATCATAACAAACAATGGAACAAATTTGAACAACAAGACAATGAAGGAGTTGTGTGACAATTTCAAGATTGAACATCATAATTCTTCACCTTATCCTCCCAAGATGAATGGAGCTGTCGAAGCTGCTAACAAAAACATCAAAAAGATCCTGCAAAAAATGGTCAAGACTTATAAGGATTGGCACGAGATGTTACCATTTGACTTGCATGGATACAGAACTTCGGTTCGAACTTCAACAGGGGCAACCCCCTTTTCTATGGTGTATGGGATGGATGTTGTTCTTCCCATTGAAGTAGAAATACCGTCTTTGAGAATTCTGATGGAGACCAAGCTTGATGAAGCAGAGTGGGTCCAAGAAAGATATGATCAACTGAACCTCATTGATGAAAAACGACTAACTACCATGTGTCATGGTCATTTGTATCAGAAAAGGATGAAGAGAGCATTTGATAAGAAGGTCTGTGTTCGTGAATTCTATGAAGGAGAACTCGTACTAAAAAACATCTTGCCATCTCAAAGAGATGTACGTGGAAAATGGGCGCCCAATTATGAAGGCTCATTTGTGGTAAAAACAGTGTTCTCAGGAGGTTCCCTAATTTTTACAAACGATGGATGGTGAACAACTCTCACACCCTGTGAATACTGGCTCAGTAAGAAAATATTACGCCTAAAAAGCCCGCTAAGTCCAAAACCAGAAATGGCGACTTAGGCAAGAAAAGGGTATCCCGGTGGGTCATAACCTATAAAGGAGACTCAGGCAAAAGTTAGGGATTAAATAAAAAGAAAATAGCCCGCTAGGTTGAAAACCCGAAAGGGCGGCCTAGGCAAAAAAGAGCGTCCCGGTGGACTAAAAACCCGAAAGGGCGGTCCAGGCAAAAGTTAGGGATAAAAGGCGTTCCATTGTGTCAGAAAGGGTTGTCACCCGTACTAAGGAATTCAAGAAGAAGTTCAAGCTCATCGCTCTCATCAGCGGCAAAGATTTGGATGACTCTTAATTGTTAGGGATAGTAGTGGTCATTGAATACGATGTAACCTTTTTCCTATTGCCATTTTTCTAATTGTAATGTTCCATGGAACTTTGCCATTGGCAAGTTATCATTTTAATGAAATCAAATTTTGGACCATTCTTTGTTTGATATTCATCATGTCTCTAATTTTTCCTTGTTATGCAAAACATAACCTATTTTAATAATGGTGTTGAAAGCGGAAAATTTTGAAATCAAAACAAATCTTTTAAGAAAACACAATGGAAACATAACTTACTCTGGCTCTTGGGACGATTTAGTAAAATCACATGCCTCCCTAGTGACTCTTGTTGCGACGAAAGCAATGTTAAAACATCTAGCGTGTAACTCCCCAATGATACAAGTTCAGTTGGCAATGTTTCCTGGATTGGACACTTCAGTAATGACTGATTACCTTGATACAAAGGATTTCTCTCCAGTATCTTCTACAGATGTTTTGTTGAAAGTAGAAAATCTTTACCTCCTCAGGTGAAAGAAGAATGTTCCCTATTTGATTCTGAGCGGTTGTTCTCTTCAGATTCAGTGTGACTCCTTGCAGTGGATGTGTTATCCATCTGCCCTCTTCCCCAGGCGTTCATCTCTCGTCAGAGTCGTCTCTTGCATATCACTGAGCATTCACATTATACCATATCATCGTGCATTTTTGCATTGGGTGTCTCTTTCTTGTGGGTCTTTACCTCTTTTTAACCCTTAACTTGCTCGGGTTAAGTATCCTTTCGAGTTCGTGGATCGTTATCCATGTCCTGCTTGCATCTGGTTTTCACCTGTGTGCGTCAAATTTGTTTACTACCATATTCCCCGTAAAGTTTAGTCATCACTATGCAACCCCGGTAATGTCTTATCTGATAGTTAACCTCTGTTTTCAGACCAATCATTATTGGTATTTAAGTCCAGTGTTTACTGGCATTGTTTCAATATTGGTCTTCATTGATATCGTTAAAGTTCAGTGTTTACTGGCATGCTTTTCATCCAATCATTATTGGTGTCCAAGTCCAGTGTTTACTGGCATTGTTTTAATATCGGTCACTATCGATATCTTAAAGTCAGGTGTTTACTGGAATATTTGAAATCCAATCAGCCTCGGTATTGTAAAGTCCAGTGATTACTGGCATTGCTTGAAGGTTCGATTATTATCAGGTACCCAAAGTCCAGTGTTTACTGGCATTGTTTAAAGGACTTGTTTTCTTTGGTATTCTAAGTCCAGTGTCCACTGGCGTTACCTCAAAAGTCATCAGTATTGATGTCCCAAGTCTAGTATTTACTGGCAATGTTTTAAAAACCGAACCGGTCATCAAACTGGTGAAGGTACTGGGCCGCTGGTTCATTGGTCGAACCACTGGGTCATTGGTCGAACCGCATGATAAAACCGGAATAAACCAGATAACTCGGCTAAATAAACCGGTCTCTATAAAATAACTATATATTTAATAAATCGGTCGAATCGGGTGACTCGGTCTCTAAAACGTATCACGATACCTACAAAATTTCAAAATATCATAATTTCACAAGTTCATTCTTTAAATTTAAACTCTTGACGTAATCATCACACACGACAAAATAGTACAAAATACAAATCCAAATAAATTTTAAACAATAATTGGTTACAAACGAAGAAAAATTGTTTCAAATAAGTTTTGAATAAAGTCTACTTATATTTTTATTTTATTTTAAAAAATAAATTATCAAAACGATGTCGTTTTTATGAAGAAAAAAAAAGACATGCATTTAAACTGTCGGTTTTCCAAACCCGCCAGTTCACCGATTTTTAGCGGTTTTGGCCGGTTCTGGACGGTTCCCACCGGTTCAATAGCATATCCGATCCAACAATCAGACCAGACCGATGACCTCTCCGGTTCCTGATTCGACCGGTCCGACCGGCCGGTTTGGTCCAGTTTTTAAAACACTGTTTACTGGCATGTTTATATCGGTCATTATCGGTATCGTATAAGCCCAGTGTTCACTGGCATGTTTGTTCACCCAATCATTTTTGTTATCCTAAGTTTGGTGTTTACTGGCGTCATTTCAGATATTGATACCGTGAGTCCAGTGTTTACTAGCGTATTATTTCTGAGTCCGATCATTATTGGCACTTTAATCTTATCCCCAACAGAGGTTTGGTCATTACCAATATCCCTTTGAAAGTCCTTGTGATTATCATCATTTGGCGCATGCAGAGTCTGTGTTTGTCTCTGTCTTTTCTGGCTTTACGTGAAGATCCCGTTTGAACTCTTCAGTATAAGAAATCCCCTGGAAATCTGTTGTTGGGTGTCTTTCCTTTTACTCAAATTGATCCCCAATGGAGATCATGTCTTATTTCTGGTTTCATCCCCAGTAAAGAGTTTGCTTCCCTTTTGGTTGTCCCCAATGTTGTCCGGTCATATCTGAACCTGTCGTCCATCTCCCCGGATCTTTCCCCAGTAGAGATTACCTCTCTGACTTCTATCTCCATTGAAGATCTATCGGGTTCCCCTAATTTTAGGTTCTTATCCCCAGTGTTTTCTTAGTCCCCCCCGGTGAGTCTCTTTTGTCGGTTGTTAACCTGCATCCCCAGTAAGTCTTGCTTGTGGACACTAAACCTTTGTCCCTCCCCGGTGAGGCTCGCTTGTGGGTGTTTGCTCTTTGTATTTGGTGTCTTTGTTGTCTGCATTTTGCACCATCATGGCATCATATCATCATACTAAAAGTTTAGGCATGTCAGCATTTGCATGCTTGTTGCCTATCATTAGCATATGCATTCCATCTAAGGGCAAAATTTTTGGTTTGATATATTTAAATACCTTTCACCTTGATTTCCCGAGGATTACCATCTCTCATGCCATCCGGTAAAGCTATTTAAATAGGGGCAACTATTATACCCCAAATTTTTACCTCTTATATGTCATAACATCCTGCACTTGCATTAGGGTTCAATCATTTATGCATTGTTAACTAACCACCATATCTTGCTAGTTGTTTCTTTTATGTGAAAGCTAGGGTTTGCACAAGAAAGAGGACAAGATCAATAATCCAAGTTCTCATATGCTTCAAAGTCTCCTAAGACACTCCTTGACCCCATACATCCATCACAAGTGTTCACTAGGTGATTGAGATTGATAGTTGAAGTCATCTGTTTAAAAAAGCCAACTGAGGCTCCAAGGTTCAACCATTTGGTATTAAAGACTAATCATGAGGTTCTCAAGTTATATTCCATGGTCTCATGAGATTGGATCAAGAGAAATAAAAAAGAGACCATAGATCAAGAGTTGTGGAATTAGGGTTTTAACCTGAAGAATCACTAAGGAGTCTTGTTATGATCAGTCAATGTCTTGATTGGTTCATCAACCAATTGAGCTCATATACATCCAAGAAACCTTATTCAACAAGAAATCAAGTGTGTTTGGCTCCCATCACAAGGGCAATGAGCCTCAAGTTCATCTGGCCCCGGATTAGGGTTTTGTTATGAAAAGTCTACCATGCCTTTGACTTTTGATCAAGGCATGATCCCAAGCCTTGGGACATGATTCCATATGTTCATATGCATCCTTGGAGGCCATTAATTAGTATTTGAAGAGATTGAGAAAGCAAGATCATCAGGGATCACACAGTGGAATTCCTGAAGAAATTAGGGTTTTTACTGAAAAGTCAAACCTTTGACTTTTGATATCTTGACCCAAATTGAAACATTCAAGTTGTTTTCCATCAACACATACCTAATTGTGGAGTTTGATCATGGAAAGTCACCATTTGAAAGGTTTCTTGCAAAAAGGGCAAGGTTTGGTGCTAAAATTTGTCCAAGTGTGGGAAAATTCACTCCTTGTGCAAACTTTGAAGAGTCATAACTTTCAAACCACACATCCAATTTTTGTGACTCAAAGCTCAAATTAAAGCTCTCATCATGAACTTAAAAATGTATTAGAGGGTCCTTCTCCAAATAAGGCTTGGTTTTTAAGATAGGAGGCTTGGAAGTTTAAGGCAATTAAAGATTTGGTGAAATTTCACTACTTTTGCCCTAATTTTCAGCCAACTTCACCTCCATTTTTCACCTTGATCCCTTTAGATCTAGAACTTGGAGTGAACATGAACATTGTAGAGGACATTTGGGGCTTTCCAAAAAGTACAAAAACTCCAAAATCCATTGAGTGAGCTAGGAGTTTCGAAGGATTGAATATTGGTGTCCATTTCTTGAGTTACAAGTTTCCAACATAAGCATAATGATGCAAAACCTCTTCTAATCACCAAAGTTATCACATTTCTGATGTTTAAAGGCAAGATTAGTGTATGTTGAACCTCTTCCACGAAATTGCAAGTTGCATTATTAAAATATGTTGGTTTTATGCAAGTGGATGCAAGTTGATTCATGAAAGAGAAACTTTTTCAAGAAAGTATGGGCAGTCCAATTTTCTTGCAGCCTAGGGCCTTGCTCTAATCCCATATGCACACATCAACAGTCCAAACCCTATTCTAACCAATTGCTAGAGTACTTGAAGGCTCTTGACTCAACATGTTCACTTGCACGAAGGAAAACTTGGAAAAGGGTGTTTTTGGCAAGTTGTGATTTCTGCCCATACCTCCACTCCTCCACTTCTCCTATAAATAGGATGTTGTTCCTCAATGAAAAGGAAACCAGAATCACCCCAAGATCAGGCTTATTAGTCTCTGCATTTTCTCACTCACTCAGTCTTGCCAAATTGCAAAACCTCTGCACCAAGAGTTTTTACTCGTGCAGTCCATAAACCAACATCACAAACCACCTCTATACATCCATTAGAACTCATTCTAACACCTGGAAAAGTTCTGTAACTCCTCAAACCCCATCCGCCATTTTTACACTCCACATTACAAGAAGGATCGGGTTTCACTTTTGAGGCATCTTCCAAAGTACCAACCATCTGCATCTCCTCTCCAGAGCTCAACAAGGTCCCAGAGGTGTGTGTTTGCCATCAGCATTAGCTTTTGAAAGAGTCCTTGGATCTAGCTCCAAGAGGTAAGATTCTGACCTTGCACTCATATGTTCTTGCATTTTAATATTGCTTTTTGAATGTTGAAGATGTAGTGTGCAAGCTGCTGATTGTATTTGAATGATAGTTTGATCGTTTCATTGTAAATGATGCATGTTGTAACATGCTGAATATTTTTGATACCATGCTGTTGTGGGTTGATTTGTGAATCATGTGGTTATTATGAGGTTGAGATGATATGATATTCTTATTCCTAGTAAAAAAATCCTCCAACTTTGGTCTTTACCAATTTGATTTTAGTTGAGAAACGAGTTAGATAAAGGGAGAGGAAGTTCTGGCCATGGTGTTGTTTCTAGGGCACAAGCGAGGGAGAGAATGATGGAGAAGATGATGTTGAGATGGCACCCAGTTAGCCTGAGGTGGTGCTGAGGTAGCCATTCTGGTTGGTTCTTAAAATAAAAATAAACGAAAGCGTTATATGTTTGGATGTAACAGCCACCCCAGTGGTAGAAACCTTGCCTTGCGTGTTCCCTTTGCCTTGCATGTCCTGGGTTCGATCCTGCTGATCAACCCTTTTGCAAATTTTTTGATTTTATTATTTGCCTTATTATTTTGTTGTATGTTTGCATCATTTATTCATAACGCGCCATTAGCCCAGTTGGCCTTGGTTTTGAGCCAGACACCTTGTGGACGTGGGTTCAACACCCATGTAGTGCACTTCCTTTATTTTTAATACTTAATTTCTCTTGTTTTTTGGTTGATACCTTGATTTCAATTGTTCATAACTTATTCATTTTTTTATCCTTTTTTACCCATCCTTTTTGTAAATTGTTCATTAAAATGTCTATTTTCTGATGGTGAAAAGAAATTGTCCAAAATAATTATTTATGAGACATTTGTAAATGTTGAAAGTGAAGGATCTTTTTAGGGGTTTCATAAAAACTTCTTTGTTTCTTTTGGTTCTTTTGCCATGATTTCTTGGTTTGTCTTGATAGATTGAAACCTAATGCATGTTGTTTGAATCTTGTATGATGTTGTGACATTATGTACCATTGCTCACCTTGATACCTTGATGTTTAAGTATGTCGTTACATGTAAATATCTTTGAGAATCTTTTGTTCATACCATGAGATCTTGTTCGATCATTTACCCTTTTAACATGAAATTGTATGAGCAAGCATGTGGTGTATTTATGTCTTGAACCTTGGATGCCATGTTTGAATTGTTCTTAAGTGTTTATATATCTTGGATTGTAATTTTTGAATACATGAACCTTATAATGTTGTCACCCCCTTCAAATACATGTTTAAACCCCAATGCTCTTGTATGGTTGTTATCTACTAGTTAACATGTTTAACTTGCATTCATAATGTTGCTCTTGAGATGCCTTAACATGTTTTGCATCTTTGAATTGCACGATCCCTTTCATACATGTTGATTTTATTTACATGATTGTTGTTACACATGTATGTCTATAACCTTTGGTTGTCACCTTCTTCTTGTTAACCCATGTTTTATACCATGAGAACTTAATTCATGTTTGATTAGGTATTGTAACTTTTATGATATGTATATCCCCCTGTGAAGATTTTTTATTTTCACCTTAATCTCCTTTGTCTTGATCTTTGCCTTGAGTGTTGTTACATTCATATGCTTTTCCTTGGTGGTTACAATGCTTATATTTTCATCTTGCTTAAATGATGTTTGTTATCTTAACTTCTTTAAGTTATCCCTCTTAAGTGAGGCTAGCTCCTTAGCTCTCCTCCTTAACCCTCTTTGTTCCCCTCCTTCCAAAGGAAAGACTCTCTATTGACTTTTAAGTCATAGATAGCTCATTATCCTCTTGGCCTCATTAGAGTCATCCCTTATCCTCATCAGGATCATCCATTGGCCTCATTAGAGCCTCTTCTCCCTTTAACCTAGTTAGGTTCCCTTCTTGTGAGCATTATCATCATAGTTGCTCAATTCCCCCCTTGGCCTCATTAGAGCCACTTACCTTACAAATTAGGATCCACCTAGAGTTCTTCAACTCTATGTGAGCATCGTCATAATGATGTTCATTTCCCCCTTGGCCTTATTAGATCCATTCACCCCTTAACTTAGAACTAGGATAGAGTTCTTAAACTCTATGTGATTCTCATCATCATGAGTACTCACTTACCCTTTACAACTTAGACTTAGAGAGTTATTTAACTATATATGAGTATCATATTCATTCCCCTTGGAACTTTGGCCATAGTCAATGGTTCCTCACCCTTAGTTAGGTGAACTACGAATGCTCTTATTCCATCCTTATTAGGATACGTAGGCACGAGATGCGATGTCTTGGCGAGCGTACTTAGTGTACATACTCCTAGGTCCTTACCTCTACCCATAGGTGTTTACCTTACCCTTAGCAGATTCCTTAGCAAGCAAACAAAAAAATAACACAAATACAAATAATAGGTTCCTGTATAGTACTACAGATACTTAGGGTTCTAATACCTTCCCTTTGTATAACCAACCCCCGAACCACCGGTCTCTTAGTTGTGTCTTCACATAGTGCAAATAGGGTTTTCTTTGATCTTTACGCTTTCCCTTGGATTAATCAAAGCTCGGTGGTGAATTTCAAAGTTTTATGATTCAAGTTAATTAATAGCTTGAAATCTGATTCTCACCGCAACACATTCATTCTTAGATTCTAAAACTTAGTGATAAGTAGTTGCACCCTTGACATACGAACTTTGGAGGTGCCTTCATGTGCAGTTTTAAGAATCTCCCATGGTTCTTTAACTTCTCCACATGTGTTGATCAACCTGAACATGTTCTTGTTAACACCATTGAAGATAACATTTAAAGCCATAGAGTTTCCAAGAGCTTCCTCATCTTCGACATCAGTCCATTCAGCTTATGGTTTCAATCTCGTAGACCCATCTTACAAAGTAATAACTTGATGTTTCTATCGTTTTATCACAACTTTCCATGCTTTGTTTCCCATGGATTTGAGAAAGACCACCATTATAATCTTCCAATAATCGTAATTGGTGCCATCCAAAACATGTGGTTTGTTGAATGATCTTCAGTCTTTTAGTGTCTCCATTTGAGCATAATTTATCTTCCCATGAGGTCACCCAACAGGCTAGGGTGTTTGCTCTGATGCCAATTGAAATTCTGCTTCTCAGGGGACGAATATCGAACATAATGTCCTAGACATCTATTTTTACAAGTTAAATAAAAAACACAACAATAACAAGTACTTGATGATGGAGCAGAAAAGCAATAAAAACACGATAGCTGTTTACCCAGTTTGGTGAAACCACACCTACGTTTCGAGGGCTGAGTCCACGACCCAAGAAAAGTACAATTAATATTACAAGCAACAATAAACCCTATGTTGTTCAATGCCTCTTTCTAACACTACCTAGTGACTTTCTATTTAGACCCCCCTAAACATAAGAACCTACTCACTTTCTTCTCGGTCACACCACCCATGATTGGAGACTACAACTTAATAACAACTATCAATCAACTATAGACAAACCAATTATGCCAAGTTACTGAAACATAGTGGCGTACATACGATTATAAGAAGGACTTAAAATAAACCCTAACACTCTAAATCTTCAATGTATTGCTTGACTTTCATTGTATGTTTTGAGCTCCTTGTATAGCATAATAACTTTGGGCTTTTCTCCTTGAATATTAACTTTAATTTTGTCAATAATTAATGCAAAATTTGTTTGATATTATCTGTTCCATAAATATTTATAACAAAATATGATTTGTATTAATTTAAATTCAAATATAAATACTCATTTAAATCTGAATCGATCTTTGTCCAGTTGTCAAACAAATCACCTAATCATATTGCTAAACCAATATCAGTAAAATTTGATCCAATCTTTGACCAGAAACTCTTCCAAAACGCATAAGTATTAACCTGTTGCGCAAGGCCCAGATGTCGTACCTCGTGTCGTGACTTTGCGTCCAACATGTATCCCTTCTGTACCTCCATAATGCTTAAGAAAACTAGATTAATCTTGAACACTTTAAGCACTTTTCCATTGTTGTTGTTTTGCAAAAAGCAGTCAATTCAAAAGGGACAACAATTTTTGTACTTTCCAATAATTTCATGGTTCAAGAGACTTTTTCTAATGCGAATGATGCAAAGAATATTAGATGGCATGTATATGAAAGAAAATGTGATGGAAACATTTGATGTAGCTGATTCTTTACAATGGAAGAAAATTGATTCATTGTTTCCTGATTTTGGGTTGAGCCAAGAAACCTTAGGCTTGGGCTTGTCACTGATGGAATGAACCTCTTTGGTAATGTGAATACTAACCATTAATCATGGCCTTTTCTTTATACAATTTATAACATATCTCATTGGTTGTGCATGAAGCTCAAGTATATGTTGTTTAGTATGATGATTTATGGATCAAAACAATTGTAAATGATATACATGTTTACCTACGTCCATTAATAGAAGATTTAAGATTTTTCTGGGAGGAAAACGTTGACGTTGATGATGCACATTATGGTGAAAAGTTTAAGAGTTGTTGTTAGATGTCAAGCATGCCTTATATTTCTCATTTATACTTGGCATTTTTCAACTCTTTTATGTTGATTTATTGGAATAATTGCTTGGAAGTTGTCATTCTTCAAATTATGTGAAAATACCTTTGGTACTTGTAATTTGTGTGTTATTGTGCAAAAAAAGGCAGTAAGTCATCAAAAGAGTAAGACACAAGGAAAGTGATCCAAGTTGCCAAAGGAAGGAAAGAAACTTCAGTAAGTTCGCTAGGCAAACTTGGTAGCGATTGTTCGCTGGGCGAACATCTGGCGAGGTGCCAGCGAAGGCTTCCAGAATTGAGGCAGTAGCAAAAGACCCCTAAGTTCGCTGTGCAAACTTGCCAACGAATGTTTGCTGTGGCAATGTTCCAGCGAAGACCTGCCGAAGCAACTCAGAGAATAGACAGTAGCTAAAGGGACCTAAGTTTGCAATGCGAACTTGTAGGCGAATAATCATTTGCACTGCGAACTTCTGAAATATCTCAAAGGTAGTTTAACTGTGAAGAGGCACATCAGGTGCCTATTTTGTTGTTCGCTAGGCGAATAAAAGGTTCGCAGTGCGAACATGACAGATTTTAAGTGATGTATTTAAGCATTTTTGGTCATTTTTGGGGATCATAACCTATTTTCACACACCATAACCTAGTTTTCTGAGTTTTCATCATCCAAGAGTGAGATTTCACATAGAGAAGCTGGATTTGCATCTGATCTCGATTATTCAACGTGGATACTTTTTCATCTTCTCCCGATACTTGTGAAGCAAGCTACCATGGTGATGGGTAGCTAAACACCTTTGTGTCTATATTAGAGGTAGTTTATCTTGCTTATATGTATTTCTTTTGATATTTTGTATATGAACAAGGTTGATGATCAATATATGATGAAGTTATTTGTTTTTAATGTTGTATTTTTGGTTTGGATCACTCTGGACATAGATTTTCCAAACTTTGATATAATGTCTTCATCTATTGAAAACCAAACTCTAGACATAGATTTGGGGTTTAATATTTGCTTTGTATTGATCTTAATGTTTATTGTTTTGATTGTTGGGTTGAGACACCGCCTAACGATTTAAACAATAATACTCACGAAGTCGCTTTAGACATAAACGGATTCGCGAGGATACGCAATTGTATTTATCGATACTAAGTTCATATGCTTAATTAATCGGATACGTATAAAACAGATTAACGAACTCTAATCTTGACATATTTTTACCAATCGATTAAAACCGAAACTTTTTACCGTTGATTACAATTTTTATGCGAACATTGCGATACTAAATCAAACCAACCACTTTATTTGTTCTATGTTTAAAATGATTCCAATTGTAGAACGACAGTAATATCGCACAATCCCTGCGGATACGATAGCAAAAACCCACACTGATAACTATTTCAACAAAATGGCGACGTTGTCGGGGATTGTTGTTTGATATTGTGAGCATTGCAATAGTTGATACGTTTTAAACTTTGTTTATCTCTGTTCCTTTTTCATGAGCTTCTTAATTTGTTTGGTTAAGTTTTGTAGACCCTATTTATGCGAGGAAAGTTACCTATAGATCAACTTCTTTTCGATCCTGAGATTGAGAGAACTGCACATAAGTTGAATAGCAAAACTAGACGGAGGAGGCAACTTGCCAAAGAAAGACGAGAGATAGGAGAAAGTTTTATTTCTACACCAACACCACAGTTTACGCCAAACATGGCAGTAGCACCACCACCACCCCTGCTTCAACGCCATGCACTAACAGTCTGAGGCACACAGCTCAGTTTACGCGTAATGCCCACAATGGGAGGCACTCTGAGATAAAGACCGGAATTCTTGCTCTTTTATACCAAAATCCATTCACCGGTATGGATCATGGGGATCCCTTCACTCATCTTACAAAAATTTACGAAATTGCGGGTGCAACGGGAGCGCCTGAAGCTGAAGAAGAGTCATTGTTTAAGAGACTTGAAATTTTGGCCTATGCAGACAGCAGATGTCATAACACATGTCAAGACATTGTGCTACATAATCATTTAAACTCAGAGGTGCAACAGCAGACTGATACCTTGAATATCAGAACTGTACACTCACAGATGTCACGACATCTGATCCAACATGTCAGTCAAGAACATTAACAAAACTGTAAATTGCAGAATGTTAAACAAGACAGTAATTGTTAACCCAGTTCGGTGCAACTCACCTACATCTGGGGGATACCAATCCAGGATGAAGACTTCACTATCTGTATAAATGTTACAAAGCTAAACTCCCCCGTTTACAACTTTATACCTAACATCTACCCAATGAACATCTTTACCAAGGCTAAACTCAAGCGTTTACAACCCTGATATGAGATACCCCACTCACATCCTAATCACAACCTATGATATCTCTGTCTTCTGCCAATACAGAACATGTCGCGGTTTCTTGACCTCCAAGTTATCTTGGACTTGCTTCAAAGCTTCGTCCAAGAATAATACAACAACCATTACCTACAGGCTTCTGGTTGTGTCCCTGTACCTATGCCTTCCACTTTGCATCCTATATTACAGAGTGGAGACTTACAACTCCTAAGAGATCCAACGACTCTCAACACCTAAACCCTTATTCAACATAAGAGAATTAGGTTATAAAGTTACAAGTGATACAAAAAGTACAGTGCATTAACCCTAGGTCTAAGTCTCCTTATATAGTCTTCTGTCGGGTTTTCTATCTTTGATCCTGTGTTTCCTTGATCCGCTCCTTAATTCTTGCAACTGATTAAAACCTGCTAATTTACCAAGTCAGTAAGGATGTCGAGACATTCCCTTCGACATCTTTTTCTTCTGCATATTCTTCAAGTTTGTCATCAGAATGTTTTAGCAAAATTTAGTCAAACAACAGGTGCTTTCAATCTCCCCCTTTTGACAAATTTTGGCTAAAACAAACATTTTCTTCTGCATTCTGCAAACAACAAGGCTCCTTCATCAAGACTCCTTTATCTTGAGAATTGATTGGAGCTAAGGTCTGAGAGAGTCCCCCCCTCAACATATTCCCCCTTCTTCCAAGAGAGGTATTGGGAACCAGAAGACTCCTCCAGAAAAGAAACAGCAGTTGTAGGCTTCGTAACACTGAGAACATAGATTGCGTAACTCAGGTCACAAGACACAACCTGCTTCACAACTCATATCACAAAGACACAAGGAAAATAAAGATTGTTAAGATGTCAGCACATCTTAACCAACATTCTTGCCAAACAACCGCAGAAATGTACCCAAACCCAGACATCATCAGAAAATCATTCTCCCCCTTTTTAGCCAAAACTTGGCAAAAGTGACCAAGACATCCCCAAACCCAGACGCAACATACCCAGATTTTGAAGAACCCATCTGCCACCAACCCAAGGAGAGTATTGAGACTAAAGAAGATCAAATCAGTCCTATTTATAGCCGAGCCATTTTCTTAGAAAGTAACGATCCACATAAAATAATGCAAGTCAATTCAAAGGATCATTAATCGAAGGCAATAACTCCACCAGTACCGTACTGACCAAGACTGCTTTGAATGGTTCTTCTTTTAAGAACGCCGACCAAAGAACCTATTACATGCACACATGTTTTATAACAATGTCCTGACATTATGTCAGACATTGTTTATTCTTCCTAGATTCTTCTTCTGATTTGACACCACAGAGATTTCTTCACATAATTATGATCCCAGTCTGTTGAGAAAAATAAATTCCCCCAGACTCAATCAATGATTCTTAAGTATCCAATAAGAACCATTACCAATACACATGTACTGCCAAGTTTCCCACAACTTGCAACAATACAACAATGTCAAGACATCCTCCTTGACATCTCAACTTGCTTGACGCACAAATGCAAACTGGAACATCAACTGCATCCTCGCAGTAATTCATCTTAGATTAAGGGACATCTCCCCCTATCTAAGGTAACCAGTACTCCTCCGCAGAACACCTAAGCTAATGAATGGAAAACATAAGACGCATCTTCATGTCTTCAAGAGCGCACCCTCAGTTCAACTTACCAGCTGAACACAGTCATCAACTCTCTTATTGCTCCCTCTAACAAGAAACAATAATCACTCACACATGATCACCATCATTAGGGGTGGGAATAGGCTGGGCCGAGCTAGGCTTTGCCAAGCCTGAGCCTGGCCTGCTAAAAACTTCAAAGCCTAAGCCTGGCCCGTAGCCTATCATAGGCTTATTTTTAGGCCTAAGCCTGGCCTTTTCGAAGGCCTGATTAGCCCACTAGCCTATTTAAAAGCCTACTTCATTTGAACATCTGTAAATAAAAAATTCAACTAATGTTAAATAGACTAACAAGTTAAAATATCAATGAGATTAAATGTTTATTTTCATTGTCTCGTTCAAGTTTTCTTATTAGCATAAGTTTGGTGATACTATTTGTTGAAGATAACTTATGACAACAACTTATGACATTGTTTATAATGTTTTTTCAACTTATTTTCATAAGTTCTTCAAGATAACTAAGTTCTATTTTTGTATTTTAATTCAAAGTACAAAATAGAATATAATAATAATAAATTTATTGATTTTTTCTTAAATAGGCCAACCTGATAGGCTTAAAAGGCTTTTCTTACGGCCTGTGGCCTAGCCTCTTTAGCTAAATAGGCTTATAAAAAACCCTAGGCCTTTTCTATTTAAGAAAAAGCCTGGCCTGGCCTGAGCCTATGTAGGCTAGGCCGTAGGCCCCTGTTAGTTGGTCTGGCTTATTCCCACCCCTAACCATCATGCTACCCGTGAGGAAATGTATACCAACCATAACAAACTCTTGGCTTGAGATCAAAGTCCCATTGATCCCCCCCATCCTGCAACCATCTACACACCACATGAACTCCTCTTGAATTCTCATGTATAGACCTCCAGCTGCTTGAGGCACAAACCAATTGAATCAAAATGCTTCACATTCCTCAAAGAGACGCACAGGACCCCTTAGTTTGTTATAACGATGTCAGCTATCGTATGCATGCTCCAGAACTTCACTGCTGCTAAACTAACCCACTACTAGCATGACTTGCAGCCAGGGCAACATCCCCTTCGCAAGATTTTCCACTGACCTTACCCAACCAGCAATTGAGATAGACACCCCACAATCCAAGACAATCATTCCTTATCATTCTCCCGTATGATAACCTGGAATACTTCTAATTTTCTGGTGAATATCCACTTCTGAACGCATCAGAATCCAGACCTTCATGCAATCAACATATGATCCACTCCAGTCTTCCAAAAGCACTTACATCAAACCTCTCAAGGCAGTTCTTCTACTTCATCATTCTCCCGTATGACTAGATAGATACTCCTCAGTCATGATGTAGCCAACATGTTTCTAAACCAGAACTTAAGAATCCTCCACCAAAGATAACTAATCCAAAGATGTTCTAACATCAGTTAGGACATCTTCTACACATCACAGACACCACACACCATGGTTCTTGATATGCTCCACCACTGGACTTACTATCAGCATAGTAATCCACACTGAAGATCTTCACACAACACTGCGGCACCAGCTTGAACAAAGAGAACTTCAGAAACCCATAGAGAAATAAACTCTCATCTACCAAAAGAAGGTATGCTTCCATTCTCAACCCAGAACTTCTCCCACAAGCTCCCAGAGAACCAGAACCTCCTTACAATTTCAAATAACTACTCTTTTGCAAAAGAGCAATCAGTTTCAAGCATTCTGCTTGAATGTACATTATGAAATCAACCAAATGCCACTTTTTGATTGACGCCACTCTTCTTCAGAACTCCCACAAGATACACTGATCCACTAATGAAATCAGACCTTCAAGTCACATGAACTACTTGCCCCATAGCAAGCCATCTTAGATCCACCAAGCCTCTTCGTCAGGTAACATCTTCCCATCCACAGCTCCCGTAAACGGCATGAGATAGTCCTTTTTGAAGCATCCATAACTTCCATTCTCCTGTAGATCACCTTATCTTAAGCTGATGTGCCACATCACCAGCTGAAACCTCTGATGTTAAGCTAGATGTCAGAAAATTCTGATATGACATCCAACTGTTGAATTCAGCTCCTCCTTCTGCCACTTAGAAGAACCTCCTCCCTTCGTAGAACAAGAGTTTCATACTCTCATAGACTTGATTCAATAACCAAGTTTGAGTAGACAACCTTCATCTTGCTTTGAAACTCCAAAAAATTCAAACCTGCCACGTCTGAATCTTCAGAAAATAAGTAGTCCAAGACTACCCCATAGCCATACCAAAGAATGCCACTTTCCTCAGTAGAGCCGTTAGTAGAAAGCCAGAGATAACTACCACTTATCCTCGACCTTCACAAACAGAGAAAAATACATGCTCCAAAGCACCCTTGACTCAAGTAACTAAGACTTTCTCTGAACAAATCTTATTTACCTCAACAATTCTTTAATCATATCGGATCCACTCTTAGGGTCAAGAGAGATGAATCCTTCCTTGCTGTTTTTGGATGGTGAAAATAAATCACCTCCACTTTCTTCAGATTCTGTTTCAAAGAAACACCTTCTAGTCAGAAGAGTAACTAGAAGACTCCAGATACACGACATAGATGCCTTTATGAGTGGACTTGAGAGAATTTTCAAGTATCTTTGACAACCTAGCCGATCAATAGTTTATCAAACTCCTAGAGCAAGAACCTGATAAACTTAAACTCAACTCCTCTCCTCTTCAACTGACTTCAACTGCACCAAGAAACCAAGCTTCCAAGTACCAAGTCATCATACCAGATATCTAACCACAACTCCCTTCACTCCATCGCTCCCGACTTTGGAATAAAAGAATGCAGATATCTTCAAATATAGAGGCCGACGATTGAGACCTTCCACCAACTGTCTTCAGTAACAACTCCAAAATCCCATAATTCTAGAGCTCTTCCATCAGAAACACATGCAGCGGAACCACCAAGGAACTGATCCTGCTTGCCCTAATAAGATGTCACAACATCTTATAAGACACACCAACAAGAGAACTAGCCACTTCTCCTGTAGTTGTTGTAGAATCTCCTCAGCAACATGAACAACCTCCGGGTTGCTCCCTTTGATCCATAACATCTATCTTATCCATTAATACCCTTGAGTATGTCTAAGTTGATTAATCTCATCTTCAAAACTCCTCCTTGTTTAAATGCCAGAAAGTATCTCTCAAGGATCTCATCCAGAACCAGACAGGATGCCTGCTCTGATACCAATTAAAATTCTAGCCTATGCAGACAACAGATGTCCTAGCACATGTCAAGACATTGTGCTACATAATCATTTAAACTCAGAGGCGCAACAACAGACTGTTACCTTGAATATCAGAACTGCACACTCACAGATGTCACGACATCTGATCCAACATGTCAGTCAAGAATATTAACAAAACTGTAAATTGCAGAATGTTAAATAAGACAGTAATTGTTAACCCAGTTCGGTGCAACTCACCTATATCTGGGGGATATCAATCCAGGTTGAAGACTTCACTATCTGTAGAACTGTTACAAAGCTAAACTCCCCCGTTTACAACTTTATACCTAACATCTACCCAATGAACATCTTTACCAAGGCTAAACTCAAACGTTTACAACCCTGATATGATATACCCCACTCACATCCTAATCACAACTAAAGATATCTCTGTCTTCTGCCAATACAGAACCTGTCGCGGTTTCTTGACCTCCAAGTTATCTTGGACTTGCTTCAAAGCTTTGTCCAAGAACAATACAACAACCATTACCTATAGGCTTCTGGTTGTGTCCCTGTACCTATACCTTCCACTCTGCATCCCATATTACAGAGTAGAGACTTACAACTCTTAAGAGAGCCAATGACTCTCAAACCCTAAACCCTTATTCAACACAAGAGAAATAGGTTATAAAATTACAAGTGATACAAAAAGTACAGTGCATTAACCTTAGGTCTAAGTCTCCTTATATAGTCTTCTGTTGGGCTTTCTATCTTTGATCCTGTGTTTCCTTGATCCGTTCCTTAATTCTTGTAACAGATTAAAACCTGTTAACTTACTAAGCCAGTCAGGATGTCGAGACATTCCCTTCGACATCTTTTTCTTCTGCAGATTCTTCAAGTTTATCATCAGAATGTTTTAGCAAAATTTAGTCAAACAACAGGTGCTTTCAAGACTCTTTCCTCATTCCTTAATCGGGAAGGCTAAGGAATGGTATCTTGATCAATCGACTGTGATTATGACGGATTGGAATGTGTTGGAAGAAAATTCTTAGAACGGCTTTTTTCCACATAATCGTTTTATGGAAGCAAAAATGGCAATCGCGATTTTCTCGCAAGGCGGAAATGAATCCCTCAACGAAGATTGGGAGAGATTCAAATCCATGCTAAGAAAATGTAAGGGTCACGGTTTTGATGAACTTACACAAGTGCACATTTTTAGAAATGGGCTCCAACTGATTCACAAGACCTTGTTGGATGCTACTTCGGGCGGTTCTTTAATGACCAAAAGCGTCGAGGAAGCAATTTCTATCATTGATAAGATGGCACTCAACGATCATCAAGGGAATTATAATCGTGGTACTACGCAAAAGAAATCGGTAATTCTTGAATTGGGAACTAGTGATGCGATTCTTGCTCAAAACAAATTGTTATCCCAACAAGTGGAGTTGTTGACTCAACAAATGTCAAAGCTTCCACAACAACTAAAAGAGATGCAAGACTTGCCAAGCAAGAGTGTTCAGGTAGCTGTTTGGGAATTATACAGAGGAGATCACCTTACTGAGTATTTTCCTTCGGTAGTGGAAGAAGTGAATTATGCTGGAAATCCAAATCAAGGCTATCAAGGAAGACCACCTTACCAAAACACTCAACAACCTTACCAAAAAAATTAAGGTTACCAACCAAGAGGGAACAATTCGGGTTATCAACAAGGTTACCGTCAAAATCCTTATCAACCAACACAAGATCAAGGTGGAAGTTCAAAGATGGAAGAGACTTTCACACAATTCATGCAATTGTCAATGGCCACCCAAAAGAGTACGAAAGCTTTAATCAAGAATCTTGAATCTCAAGTAGGCCAACTTGCAAAGCAATTAGCCAAGCAACAATCGGGGCCATCCTTTTCCACTAACACTCAAACAAATCCAAAGGAACATTGCAAAGCCATTTTTACAAAAAGTGGAAGAACAATAGGTGGAGAAGTTGAAAATGAGGTGGTAGTTGAAAATGAGAATGAAATTGTAGAGGAGGAAGTTGAAAAAAATGATGAAGAGGTTGAAGTTGAAAAAATGAAGTAGAGGCGAAGAAGAAAAAAGATACAAAAAGAAAGGAGTACGAGAGAGAAGTTTTACAAAGAAGGTAACCGTGTCCTCTAGCTTCTAAGAAAAAATAAAATGATAGGCATTATGTGAGATTCTTGGACTTATTTAGTCGGTTGCATGTAATCATTCTTTTCTCTGAGGCTCTCGAGCAAATGGCTAAGTATGCCAAATTTATAAAGGACATACTTACGAAAAAAAGAGGTGCACGGATAAGGAAAACATTGATCTCAATGCCAATTGTAGTGTCGTTGTTCAAAGTATATTTATGCGGAAAGAAAAAGATCCGGGAAGAGTAGCTTTACCTATCACTATAGGTAATGAGTTTAAATGTAAAGCTTTGATCGACATGGGTGCTAGTATCAATTTAATTCCTTTGTCCGTAGTCAAAAAACTTGAGAACATGGACGTGAAATCAACCACCATGACATTGCAACTTGCGGACAAGTCAAGGACTCGTCCTCATGGTGTTGTGGAGGATATGTTGTTAAAAGTGGACAAATTTTTGTTTCCGGTTGATTTTGTGGTCATTGATATGGATGAAGATGAGAATACTCAAATCATTCTTGGAATACCTTTCATGAAAACCGCAAAAATGTTGGTAGATATTGATAAAGGCATCATGAAGGTGAGGATTAAGTCTAGTGAAAGAGAGGAAGAAGCATGTTTCACACTCTTTAATGGAGTGATGTATTCAAGTCAAGTGGAAGACGATACTTATAAGGAAAAAGAATTTGCAAGATAGGTTTTGCGGAAAAAGAAGGATGAAGACGCTAAATCGCCAATGATGAAATCATGTTGGGACTTTTCCTTCTTAAGGAAAAGGGGATCAAAAGCTGGTCATGATAATGGTTAAAGTCTTTGTTGTTGGAGTGTTGTTTTTCTCGAAAGCTAATCCATGAGCTTTTGGTTTCGAGGTTTCAAGCCTCTGGACCGTCGAGCTCAAACGACGTTAAACAAATTGCTAGTTGGAAGGCACCCCAACATTGTAAGTATTCCTGCATTTTTTATACTATTTTTGTGTTTATAAGTGTTTGGGAAGGAGTGTGAAAGATGTGCTAGCAAACAGAATAATTTTCAAATTTCTGTCAGCTTCGCTGGGAAGTTTGCACTGCGAACCTGGGGCGAGTATTTCTGGCCAGTTCTCAAGGTGAACGTAGCTAGACAGACAAAATTTGTTTGCTGCCACATCACTTAAAAAAGGTGGGTAGGCCAGAAGTTAGGGCCCAAGACCCATATTTTTTCAGACTTGAGGAAACCCTACCTCCCCTTTGCTACTCTCATTTTACATTTCTCACACACTTTGCAAACACTCTTACTCTCACAACTCTCACGAGCACTTTGAAATTCTGCAACATCTCACTAATTTTTCAAGCTAATCTCGTCAGTATCACATGTTTGACTCTCATTCTCTCTTTTGATTCTTAATAAAAACATGTGGTTAGGGTTAGTGTAGAACTTAGAGAAAAATTTGATTCTAGGTTGTAATGTACCAATACATGTCTGTTCTTATTGATTATTTATTTTTGTATGTGGGTATTTATCAAACATTAAGAATAGATGTTGCACGTGGAAGATTGACTGTTGATTTAAGTGTAGCCAGAACCTGCAGAATCTGAAATTCGCAGGGTTCGCCAGTAAGTTCGCCTTGCGAACCTAGGGAGAATCTTCGCCAGGACTTCGCCTAGCGAATCTGGGGCAAATGTTCGCTAGGGCTTCGCCTTGCGAACTTTTGGGCGAACATAGCAGATTTTTCAAAAAATTTTGTGATACTTAGTTCTGATTCTGATGATAATTGTTGTGTTTCCTTACTAATGACAACTGTGTTTTGGCTGGTTAGTTTTTACTGATGGTTTTGCAGATGGCACCAAAGATTGTTCCTTCCAAGAAACGAAAAGTCAGAAGCACATCGCGACCAGTCCCAATTCAGTTTGATTCAGACTGATTTAAAGGAGCAAAGCAAGCAGCTCGATACCTCACGCTTGAGAGGAGGAGCATCCTTCCAGAAAAACGGTTCAACCTAAACTCACAAGGATCCTACCGGGCGGTAGTGGCACTCCTGGACAGCAAGAAGTGGGGAAAAATGATCACCCCTGGATACAGTTATAATGTGGAGATGGTTCGAGAGTTTTACGCGAACGCACTCCCGAATGATGATGAGGCATTTACATGGTATACTTTGGTGTGCGGGCGAGAGGTAAAATTCGACCACGACACAATCAACACGGTTCTAGGTAACCCTCTGACTTTAGGAGTGAATGATATTGATTCTTATCATTGTACTTTGAGGTTAAATCGTGATACAGATGCTATGACTTGTGATTTTTTGTTGGAAGAAAAAATTGTTGTATTGAACCCATCTGGGGTTCCTAAGAGGTATCACAGAGAGGACATGCGTCCTTTGGCCCAACTGATTATATTATTGGTTTTGACCAATATTAAGCCAAAGTCGTACACCTCCATTGTGCCTATACCCATTGCCCACCTTGTCCATAACATTATGACAAATGTTCAGATTGATGTGGCACAAATTATTGCGGACGAGATGCGCTCAGTAGTTGAAAGCAGACTTAGTTCCGGATCTAGGAAGAACTGTCCTTTAGTTTTTCCTTGCTTGATTATGGCACTTTGTGTGCATGCGAGAGTGAACTTACCCTCCCGTCGTCAACTGACGATCCAGGCTTCCATTGATGACCGTTAAGTGGACAAGTTCTATACGCCAAAAGGATGGAAGAGTGGACAGACTTCTAACGCCGGTACTTATGCTGGCAGTACATCTGGTTCAGGCTTGGCTCAAGGTTTTAACCCCTTTCAGAGGGATGTATGCAGTTATAACTGGGATTGGATGGCGGCGACTCAGTATGCCGTGATTGACTTACATGACTCTATGCAGGTACTTCAGCTACAATATAAGGAGCACGTGGAGCACATGATGATGTCTAGGGAGCAGTTCCTATCACATGCTGCGTGGCCTGAGGTCACGCCACAGTTTGATGAGGGGGTAGGTGTAGGTCATGAGTATAATGCTGAGGAGGCCGGTGATGATGATGATGTTGGTGATGAGGGTTCTGAGTCTGGATCTGTTGAGGAGTCTAGAGAGGAGGTTGAGATAGAGGAGTCTGAGTCCGAGGAGGACTAGTTCTGTTTTGATGTCATTTTGTGCAACTTCTTTTGGTCTATAAAGTGAAGTTTGTTTCTGATTATTATTATTGTTGTATTAGCTTTTTATTGTACTTTATCCACTTTGTGGAGCAATTTGGATATTATTGTACTATGTACCATTTTGGGGTACAAATACTTTTGTTGGTGTTTCTACACCATGGCATATTATTATCAGTATTATTATTCAGTTGAATTGTTCAGCTTGCGTTTTACTTTTGTTTTTTTATATTGTTGTTAAGAGTTGAATTCTTCGGTTAAAGAATGTTCAACTTTTAAATTGTATTGTTGGTATGCTTATTTTTGTTATTGTTGGTATGCTTGTGGAAATTTAAATGTTTCCATTTTTGGTGTTGAATTGAAAGAATTTCTAGGTTGGTGATGATTGTTCATCAAGGAAGATTCTTCCAAGTTTGGATGACAATGATAATAGTTAAGCATGTAAATGTTGACAAGGTACATGGTCACCTATTTCTAGGATTTAGAATGTGTTAGAACTTATTTTCTTTTTGCAAATGTAATTTTGTTTCTTGTTGCAACTTTGTTGATCGCTTATATCACTTAGGTCCAAAAGCCAAAATGGTGAGAAACCTCCATTGTCTACTAAATGCATAGGAATGCTGATGAATTTTGTTTTCTAATTTTAATTCATGCTTTATCTTATGATTTGTTTGATTTTGTGGAAGCATTAGAAATGATTAAGGCAACTGTTGATTATGAGCACAACCATTTCCAAACAGTAATTTACCTGTGAGTAGTGAGTATTCGTTAGCCCTTTGAGCCTAAACAGTTTAGATCTCGTCTTAGTGATGAACTTTGTGTATATACATGATTTGAAAATTTAGTTCATCATTGAATTTTGAGAGATTCTAAAAAAATTTCTTCTTGAACCTTTGAACATTGTTTTCATTGATTTCCTTGCCTTAAAAAGCAAGGAACATTCACTTAAGGTTTAGTTGAAAATAAGTTGAGAAAAATGGTAAGTTGCTAAAACTTTTGAAAAATTTCAAGCAAGCATGAAAAGAAAAAGAAAATGTGAATATGAATGTGAAAAACAAAGAAAAAGAATGCTTGCTTGAAAGAGAAAAATAGAGACCAAAATAATTGTGCATAAGGAAGTTTGAGAAGGTTTGTGGTAGAGGAATAAAAATGGTGAATGAAGTTGAGATGTGTGAATACCTTGTATAATGAATGTTCTTTTGTATCAGAAATTTCGTTTCAATGGCCTTTAGAAATATCCCTTTATTGTAAACCCGACCAAGATACAACCTTGAAAGCCCTTAGTGATCTTTTTGCTTCCATGATTTCTTTATTGATCGTGTAGATATTGTATGAATTGGTTTGTATTTGCATCATTTGTCAGATGAGCGAAATTGCCCCGCACTTGTTGGCGTGTATTTCCTTTAATTCTTTTTCGAAGAGGAGTGTTAGAGTGATATGAGCATGAAAGTTTAATTGTTACTTGAAACATTGTCTGATATTTGTTTAAGAACCAAGTTCTTTTACATTGTTCGATTCTAGGAATTTGTAATCATTGCTTGTTTACATTTGTTGTTTATTTGAGCCTTAAATCTCTTCTTGGTTGAGTTAAATGCTTGAGCAAATCCTCTTATTTTCAACGAGAGTCATACTTTGCTTGAGGACAAGCAAATAGTTAGTTGGGGAGAGTTTGTTAGATATCAAGCATGCCTTATATTTCTCATTTATACTTGGCATTTTCAACTCTTTTATGATGATTTATTGGAATAATTACTTGGAAGTTGTCATTCTTCAAATTATGTGAAAATACCTTTGGTACTTGTAATTGTGTGTTATTGTGCAGAAAAAGGCATTAAGTCATCAAAAGAGTAAGACGCAAGGAAAGTGATCCAAGTTGCCAAAGGAAGGGAAGAAACTTCAGTAAGTTCGCTAGGCGAACTTGCTAGGCAATGTTCGCTGGGCAAACATCTGGCGAGGTGCCAGCGAAGGCTTCTAGAATTGAGGCAGTAGCAAATGAACCCGAAGTTCACTGTGCGAACTTACCAGCGAATGTTCACTGTAGCAACGCTCCAGTGAAGACCTGGCGAAGCAACTCAGAGAAGAAGCAGTAGCTAAAGGGCCCTAAGTTCGTTGTGCAAACTTGTAGGCGAATAGTTTGCTAGGCGAATAATTATTCGCACTGCGAACTTCTGAAATATCTCAGAGGCAGTTTAACTATGCAGAGGCACATCAGGTGCCTATTTTGCTGTTCGCTAGGCGAATGAAAGGTTCGCAATGCGAACATGACAGATTTTTAGTGATGTATTTAAGCACTTTTGGTCATTTTTGGGGATCATAACTTAGTTTCACACACCATAACCTAGTTTTCTGAGTTTTCATCATCCAAGAGTGAGATTTCACATAGAGAAGTTGGATTTGCATCCAATCTCAATTATTCGACGTGGATGTTTTTTCATCTCCTCCCGATACTTGTGAAGCAAGCTACCATGGTGATGGGTAGCTAAACACCTTTGTGTCTAGATTAGAGGTAGTTTATCTTGCTTATATGTATTTCTTTTGATCTTTTGTATATGAACAAGGCTGATGATCAATATATGATGAAGTTATTTGCTTTTAATGTTGTATTTTTGGTTTGGATCACTCTAGACATGGATTTTCCAAACTTTGATTTAATGTATTCAT
Source organism: Lathyrus tuberosus (assembly GCA_022829125.1). Lineage (NCBI taxonomy): Eukaryota > Viridiplantae > Streptophyta > Magnoliopsida > Fabales > Fabaceae > Lathyrus > Lathyrus tuberosus. The sequence continues at coordinate 7,583,292 of JALAZF010000060.1, read as the reverse complement.
CTATTAAAAACCAAACTCTATACATAGATTTGGGGTTTAATATTTGCTTTGTATTGATCTTAATGTTTATTGTTTTGATTGTTGGGTTGAAACATCGTCTAACGATTTAAACAATAATACTCACGAAGTCGCTTTAGACATAAACGGATTCGCGAGGATACGCGATTGTATTGATCGAAACTAAGTTCATATGCTTGATTAATCGGATACATATAAAATGGATTAACGAACTCTAATCTTGACATATTTTTACCAATCGATTAAAACCGAAACTTTTTGCCGTTGATTACAATATTTATGCGAACATTGCGATACAAAATCAAACCAACCACTTTATTTGTTCTATGTTTAAAACGATTCCAATAGTAGAACGACAGCAATATCGCACAATTCCTGCGGATACGATAACAAAAACCCACACTGATAACTATTTCAACAGTTGCGCAATATTATTTTGCACAATCAATGACTTTCCTACATATGGTAATTTGTTTGGATATAGTGTTAAAGGACATAAAGCATGTTTTATATGTGAATCTAATACCTATTTTCACCAACTTGAGTTTGGAAGAAAAGACCGTTTACCTTGGGTATCAGAAATTTCTAAAACCCGATCATCCTTATCGTTGATTGCGGAAGTCTTTTAATGGAGAGTAGGACCGTTAACGGGATATGAAATTTATCAACGACAAGAACACATTTATGTTGTCTTTAGAAAGAATAGAAAAAGCCCCGTTGAGAGAAATATTTGGAAATGGTTTGATAGGAACACTTCTAAACATTCTAGGAATGATTAAAGATAGTAAGAATTCCTGTTTAGATATGGTGGAAATGGGTATACGGAAAAAGTTGGCTCTAGAATATGGAGGAAAAATAACTTATTTGATCCTCCATGTCACACTCTATCTAAAAAGGAAATGAAAAGTTTTTGCGAGTGTTTGCATGATATCGAAGTTCCCCAAGGTTACTCATAAAACATAAAGAAACTTGTATCAATGAAAGATCTCAAGTTAATTGGCTTAAAATCACATGATTGTCATATCTTGATGCAACAAATCTACCAGTGGGTATCTGTGGCATCCTTCCAAAAAATGTAAGAGTAACTATACCCAGGTTGTGCTTATTCTTCAATTCTGTATGTAATAAAGTTCATGATTTAAAAAAAAATTAGATGAATTAGAAGATGAGGCTGCAGTAATCTTGTGTCAATTGAAGATGTATTTCCTCCATTTTTTTGACATTGTGATTCACTTACTTGTTCATCTAGTTAGAGAAATCACATTTTACTATCCATTTTATTTAAGAAGGATGTATCCAATTGAGCGATACATGAAGATCTTTAAAGGATATATGAAGAATCATTACCAACCGAAAGCTTCGATTGTTAAAAGATACATTATAGAAGAAGCTGTTGAGTTTTGTTCAAACTATTTGTTGGAAGCATAGTCTATAGGAATTCCAAAGTCCCGTCATACTGGAAGATATGGTGGTAGAGGTACTCAAGGTTTAAATGTTAAGTCAATGGCTTGAGATGTAGTTCTCCAAGCACATTTCTATATATTAAATAATCTTGATGAAGTTCGACCTTACATAGCTACCCATAAAAGACTTATGAAGAAAAAATATCCCCGAATGAGTGAAAAGTGGTCATTGGCATAACATACTAAAAAATTCATAAGTTGGTTTAATGAACTGATTTCTAATGATTATATTGCATCCAATATGATTAAATGGTTACCATACATTCCAACATTTAATGCGATAACTTAGAGTGCATGTGTAACACCCTTTTCTACCCCACAAATATACACGGCAAAATACACAAATTATCAGAGTAAAAATCACCTCAGAAGGGTGCACATTTTCTCAATAAACTCAAAATAGAACATTTGCTCCGTAAACACGGGTTTTCCTCAAAATATTCAAAAAGCCATCAAAACTAGCAGCGAAACCACCATAACCACAATAATCCAAAATCAAAAGGGTTTTCATTAAAAGCCATAATAATCAAATAACAACAAAAATAACAACTCAACATGGTTCGACTCAACGACACAACCCGATGTTACAATATTAGAGCAAGACCCTCTACATCGACCAAAAGCAAATAAACTCCAAAAGTCCTCGAAGGCATCCACAACTAAGCCTGATCACCTGCACGTTACCCACGTGGAGGCAACATTCAAACAGGCAGGATGAGTAATCACAATTCATTATAATCAATGTAAAAACAGGATATGCATAAATAGCGTCATCATCATATACAACATCTTCAGGACCATCACAAGGAAAACATCAAAATCACGTTATCATAAACCACATCAATGCCAAATAAATGCAATGCACAATAAGACTCATGCATGTGGTACCAATCGTCACAGTCGATGGACACTTAGGCCATCACCCTCCAAAGATCCCCGTCATTAGGATCGATTCCACACAAGAACCGGAGCACGTCAAAAACCACCTTAATCCACACAATGGGATGGAAGCCTTAATAGACCAAAGTTTAACTCACTAAAATGCTATGAATGCATGATACACAATGTCATAATCATCACCATCATCAATAAAAGTCATTACGTGCATCATCATCCATCAAAATATCATGTTAATCATGTCATCAATTATTCATCAAAACATCACGAAATCATCATCTCATAGTCAGTAATAACATCATGATAAATCATCAGAAAATCACAGCATCAAAACATCAAGACAACACAAGAACCACAACATAATTTCGCGAAACAGCAGGCGTTCGCTAGAATGTTCGCTTTACAAACTCGTTCGCTCTGGCGTTCGCTTAGTGAGCTGCCAGCGAATCCCCAAAATCTCGTACAAAAACCAGAGAACCCTACTCTGTCTCCCTCACTACCTCTGTTCGCTTTGCGAAGTCACTCGCTGGGAAGTTCGCCGTGCGAACTAAAAATCACAATTAGAGTTCATCTCAGTATCATAAAACAAAATCATCGTGCATTCGCTGCGCTGCTCGCTTTGCGAGTCTGGGGCGAATGTTCGCCTTGCGAAGGAATTGTTCGCTTTGTGAACTCGCGATTTCAGGAAATCGCTGCTACGCATCAGTAGCATAACAGACCCAAAAACCTCACGAATTCAACCTCATTTTACCTCAACCACGTCCCCAAAACATTCCTAAGGTATCATGGCAACAGGGGTACAAAACCTACGACTATTAGGTCGATTAGTTATACTATCTTAACCTCAAAATCACATAAACCTTCATAACCCCAAAGATTCTCATAAACCCCATAAATCCCTTTCTCCACAAGATCCACATATCATCAACAAAAGATTTAGCCTCGAAGGCCTACTTTTATCCGATTCAATTCAACCCTTAATAATCAATCCACAAAAATGCCCTAAAACACCAATTTACTCAAAAACCCACAAACCCATATAAACCTCAAAATCAGCTTTAAACACATCGATTTCCTATATTGAAAACAATGAAAGGCAATACTCCTCATACCTTAGATTGTCGATTCAGAGCTTTCTATATCGAGTCTTTGAAAACCTTCTCGAATCCTCACCTTTCCCTTTTTCCTCAGAGCTCTCGCCTTCTTTCCTTCTTTTCACGGTCTAACCAAATGAATCATATTCTCAAATTCTCCTTTTTGTTAAACCTAACTCTTGTGCTTCTAAAATGGGCTTTCCCCATATTACCCTCACTAATCCTCCTCAAAAATCCATCTTACCCTTAATTCCTCTAATATTATTTAAATTAATAATAATACTAATATATTCATATTATATACTATTATTTAATTAAATAACCAAAACTCCACGAAAATGCCAACGTCAACACAAACCACCAAAATTCACCGAAAATTCACGAATATTATATTTAAATAAATTGAATAGATATTCTAACAAATTTGGGGTGTTACAGCATGCGACATTAGTAATTTTTCCTTTTATACAAAAGCAAAAGATGTTCGTAGTACAATGCAATATAGTGGGGTTATTGTTGAGGTCAAATCCATGTATTTCTCTAGTTCGAAATATAAGAATCATATATTGGCATCTAAAGCGTTATATGGTGTCATTGAGGAGATTTTGGAAATTGATTATTTTTCCAGACTGGCCCAATCCACTTCTGCTCCCAGAACGACCCAACTGCCTAAGTTCTGCCAATTAAGGGCAAAGGGAATCATTTTACCTTTTTGCCCCTCTATTGGGGAAGGCTGGCCGGTTGACCTCTAAGATCAGTCGCCCCTCATTAGCATTCCTGCCCGTCACGCACGGTTTCACCATCCAGAAACAGTCATGACGCCTGTGCCCGGGACCACGCCCTAGCCCGTGGCAACAACTAGTTTTGGGCACCTCTGCCCGTCCCAACGGCTAGTTTCTGGCAGTTACCTATTCTTTGGGAGTGAATATCTCGCCCCGAAAATAGGGACCAATGGCCAAGCGCTGGGGGCACTATAAAAACCCTCTCATTTGAGAGGGTCAGATATTCTAAATCATCCTAAGACACACATACTTTGTACTTGCCTTTTTTTCTCTCGATCCTTACTTTAGCATCGGAGTGCGTTGCAGGTACACCCCCTCCTCATCATTCAAACCCAGCATCACAGACGTAGTTTCTAGCCCACTTCAGGTTCTGATCAGCCAGTAAGATCAATGGCGCCGTATGTGGGAAACTTTGGTATCCCCGTCTTTCTTCCCTCATAGATTCTAGACTAAAATAGTTCTTCCAAGATTCCGATCATGGGCAGCCATGACAATGTCCACGATGCTCGCAACACTGCCTTCCTCCCCGTCAGCAAGACTGATGCTGACGGAGCAACCACCTTTCTTGAGAGCGACGTCCATCAGCAGAGAGATGGAGGCATTGCGTCCCCCTCATTCACATTGATCACGTAGAGGTCCAACCCTCCCAGGACCATTAGCTTGTCCCGATTCCGCCCAACGTCGATTCAGCCATGACAGCCCTACTCGAGGCCCTCAACATGACCAACCTCTTAATCCTCCAGCAAAATGCGAGGATTGAAGCCCTAGAAGAGTCTAGCCGACTATGATCCCCGCAGCCGAGGAGAGGGCGTCAGAGATTTCGGAGTCCTCCTCCCCGACGTGAAAGAGACCGTCGGGCAGAGCCAGAGTCCCTGGCAATCAAAAAACGCGACCATATCTCCCCCGGGAGCCAGTACTCCCCGGGGACCAAGAGGACCAGAAGGGACCTACGAACTGAGCCCCAACGTTCGCCTCTACCTAAATCCAAGGGTCGAGCATGAACCCTATCTCCCCGTCGAGATCATCGTCCTACCCTGGGACGAAGTACCCGCTCTCCGTCATGGTCTAGCAGTAGCAACAACGAGCCTCGCGGCCCGTTGTCCCAAGAAATCATGGCCATGCGCCTCCCGAAGGGGCTAGAGAAACCCCATCCCTGGGCACGTACGATGACACTACATATCCTGACGAGCACATCGAGAATATCGATGCGTTGCTCGATTACTGTGGCATCAGAGGCGCCATCAAATGTATATTGTTCCTAACTACGCTGAGGAAGGGAACAATGACTTGGTACAAGAAACTCCCTGACGAATCCATCATATCCTGGATGCAGTTAGGGAGAATGTTCTCCAGGCACTTCACGACCTCTCGTCGTCACCCAAAGACCGAAGCATCCCTTGAGGCCATCATTCAAGGGAAAGATGAACCTCTTCAAGCTTATCGAAAGGGTCAACAAAGAAGTCATCCAGGTTTCCACGACCGACGATATGAAGAAGTTCTTGCTCACTGAATTTTCCATGGCAGTTGGCATCGAGAATCTAGCGACACTGGACGCCTTCCTCCTCAAGGCGTAAGCGTACATCCAGTACGAGGAGAAAGAAGCTGCGAGCTCCTCCCGGGACTCGAGGCACCAAGAGAGTGCCAGATCCTCTAAGCACGATGACCGAGAAAAGACGCGAAGACCTCCCACGGAAGTCCCGGGACAACAAAGGGCCTTCTGGCTATTTTCACGAATATACTCCTCTGACCATCTCTCGAGAGAATATCCTCTCCGAGTGCGCTAATTCAGAGTTCCGACAAGCGGGGGTACGATTCCCGAAATAGATACCAGCCAAGCCAAATAAAGATAAGTCGAAGTATTCCCGGTTCCACAAAAGTCACGGCCATATGACCGACGATTGCATCCATCTGAATGATGCAATTAAAATACTGATAAGGGACGAGCACCTGAAACAATACTCCAAGAAGAAGGATGCTCCTCGGCAGGACGCCCAAGAGTCAAGGAAGGTCGAGGAGGAGGTGCCTTCCTCGGAGGAGACCAGTCTTCAGGTCGCCATGAGCATCTCACGACCTGGAGACTTCTACATCCCCGAGGGGCTCAACATCCCTCCCTATTTTGCCGCGCACAACCCATAGGAAACCTTCCCCTCCGCCATGGTCATCTTTGGATGGGGCTTCAACAAGGTTACCGTGGGATCCGTCAAGAGAAAGTTCGAGCATCTAATCAAAACGAGCTCGAACAAGAGCTACACACTTGATAAAGTTCGAAGAGAGTCGGTTCTCATCACCTTCTACCGTGAGGAACTCCTCGGTGGCGCTCCCAGCTCAAGCATCCCGCTGCTCGTGAGAGCACAAATGGCCAAATTTGATGTTCACCGAATCCTGGTTGATCAAGGCAGCTCGGTCGACATCATGTATTCCTAGTTATTCTCCACCCTCCAGCTGGATGAGACACGCCTGACGTCTTATGTAGGCTCTTACCTACAAGGCTTTAACGGATCAATCACAAAGCCTTAGGGGTACGTGGAGCTGATAGTGACTTTCAGGTTTGCAGAAATGGTCAAGTTCATCAAAGTCCAGTTCCTGGTCATTGAATGCCCTTCCCTCTACCAATGCATCATTGGACGACCAACTCTGGTCGAATTGGTAGCCGTACCCTCAACCGTGAACCTGAAGATGAAGTACTACACTTCCAAGGGGCTCGTCGCCATTTTGCACGGAGACATCGAAGCAGCAAGGAGATCCTCCCCGGTGCGTTACCCAGAACTTCTGTTGGAGATCCACTGGAAAACTCACAAGTACACTAGAAAACTCATGGGTTTCACCGGCGACGAACTTTTCCGTTATCGTAACGGTGTTAAAATCAACTAAAAAGCCTAAGTTTCTAAGGCTCCGGCAACGCCATCGGCGGCAGAAGATGGCCTAACCACCGCCAACCACCAACAATCGAGGGAATCGACCCTACGCTACCCAATTTTGTCCTAACCACATGCAAACTAAGGAAGCAGAAATTAAAACACCTAAAACAAAGGTCAGTTAAGATGACTTACGCGGTCGAGGAAGAGAGTTAGGTGGTCGATGAGCTCTGGTCGGTGTGCATACGATGGTTGAACGACGTCGAACAGCGGAAGACAAAAGCAGAGAGCAAGAGAAGAGAGAGAAGTGAAAAGTGTAAATGAGCATGTTCTCCCTCTATTTATAGACAGTCTAACATAGAGGCATCATCATGACCCTAGCCTAGCCATCATTACACATTAAATGTGACACGTGGCTTAAGGCATGCGTGTCACTCCACCCCTTCAAATCACATCACATCAATTATTGGGCTCCCCGTAAGCCGGGCACGCCAGACAACATTAAAGGCTCCCCGGGCACAAACCCCGTCGAGCACCGCGAAACAACCTCGTCTCAGCAACAGGCGTCGACCACGCTTACTCCTCCCAGGGACTGCGAGCTACCCTTAAGTTATCACTCTCATGTTCGGGAGCAACAACTTAGGGGGCTCCTATTCCATACTGGCCCAATGGCTAGGCATGACCCAATCCACTTCTGCTCCCAGAATGGCCCAACTGCCTAAGTCTTTCTAATTAAGGGCAGAGGGAAACATTTTACCTTTCTGCCCCACTGCTGGGGAAGGCTGGCCGGTTGACCTCCAAGATCAGCCGCCCCTCCTCAGCATTCTTTCCTGTCATGCACGATTCCACCATCCAGATACAGTCACAACGCCTGTGCCTGCGACCACGCCCTTGCTCGTGGCAACAACTAGTTTTGGGCACCTCTGCCCATCCCAACGGCTAGTTTCTGGCAGTTACCTATTCTTTGGGAGCGAATATCTCACCCCGAAAATAGGGACCAATGGACAAGCGCTGGGGGCACTATAAAAACCCTATCATTTGAGAGGATCAGGTATTCTAAATCATCCTAAGACACACATACTTTGTACTTGCCTTCTTTTCTCCCGATCCTTACTTTAGAATCGGAGTGCCTTGCAGGTACACCCCCCTCATCTTTCAAACCCAGCATCGCAGACGTAGTCTCTGGCCCACTTCAGGTTCTGATCAACCGGTAAGATCAATTATATTATTTTTAAAGTGCCTTTATTTAAATGCAAGTGGGTTCCCAATAATAATGGTGTACAAAATGACAAGTTAGGAATCACATGGGTTGGCCTTAGCTAGGAAACTTATATGACCAAACTATTCATCATGGCTACTCAAGCAAAACAAGTTTTTTTATGTGACTGACCCTTCAGACTTGTCGAGGAGATGGTCAATTGTTCTCCTAGGAAAATACATTCCTCACAGTGATTAAAATGTTGATATTCCTTCCACCCCTTCTTATGCAACACAAGTGCCTCCTTTATATGAAGAAGTTGATAGAAATGATGTGCATGCAATATGTAACGATCATAAAGAAGGCATACGGAAAAATTAACAAGCATTTTTTTTATCATTTATTCATAATTTATTGTAAGTTATAATTTCTAAGGATATATACTAACAAGTATTATTATTTGAAATTATAGGTTTTTAAAATCAAGACACCAAGATACTATTATTTAATGTTATGATGTGTAAACTGTAGGTTGTTTTGTGTCATTTTGGTTTTGATATGTAATATACAAATTTTGGGTTTTAATACAATTTTGGCTTTGATGTAATACAATTTTTGGTTTGATACGATTCACAAATGGGTGTGTTGTTGTTTATACTGCTCTGATACGATTAAAAAAAATTCAAGTTAAAAAATTGGGAATTCTGTAAAGTAAAAAAATATATACTTATAAAAACAAATAATTTCACAATGGTTGTTTAATACAACCGTTGTTATAGATAGAGCGATATCCATAATAATAAACGCCAAAAATGGCATTGCTGGGTATCGAACGCAGAACCTATAAATATTTCACTACGATTGTTCAATACAACCGTGGTTATAGGTAGCACACTTTCTATTTTACTACAATGAACAATATACCGTAATTGTAAATAACACTCTTACAATCACACACTACCTAACAACAGACATACAACCGTCATTATATGCCTTTCATAGCCGTTGTCATATGTGTTTTTCATAGTAGTGGCCCCCGCCCTTGCAGGAGTAATATGCACACTTGTTCTTTTGGACCAGTACAATCATGGTTGTCGGGATCTCGCTCTAACTCTTGATATCTAACGATCTTGCACTATAGCAATCAACCATCGATTTAAGTGGCACAAAAATTATGGATTTAGTTGGAGCTTCAAACTCCGAGAAAAATCATTAAATCACGAGATCTTGAGATCCCAGTGATCCATTTTTTTAAAATCGCTTCAGACCAGTTTCGGCCCGGTCATTAAACAATTGGATTCAACCCATAAATTTACACGTACACACATATTTTAGGGTTTTGGAACTTGAAATGTTTTTAATGAGCTTTTAAGAATTACAAAATAAGGGATTGTGAAAGTTGAGCATCCGCAAACAAAAGTCGTTGAAACTTTTTTATTGATGATTAAGTTAATGAGAATTTTATGATAAAGTTATTTTTGCTATTTGCTACTGATGATAAAATATTTCTATAATTTTATCTATTTGTTGGGATCTTATGATCCTATGATTCGTGTTTTTTCTATAGCCTAACAATCTTTATTGAGATCCCGATTTTGACATTCATGAGTACAATGATGCCCACCATGAGGCTATAGTAAAACTAACCTGGGACACACCTCTTTCATTCCCAGTCATTCCATTCCCCTCATGAAGATGGCCTACAAAACTCTATGCTCCAATAAAAATGCCATAGTAGGAGGTTTTGTTTATGGAGGTTGCTTTAATTCCTCCCGAAGAAAATATGCAAGGCAGATGCTTGCATCAAATATAATATCTCCTGGTTTCTCCAAGGGCGCACAAGGAGAAATAGGGGGTTAACATCACCTTTTCTGATGAGGACGCCATCAGAGTCAACCCTTGTGATAATGATCCCTTGGTCATCATTGTGCAATATGGCAACTGGGATATCAAGTGAGTCTTGATAGATTCTAGTTGGTATACTAACATCCTGGTTTGAGACATTTTTTAAAAAAATGCAGCTCATTTCTAACAACGTCAAAGTGTTTAGTGGCTCATTAATAAGATTGTCAGGCAAACAGGTACAAGACATATTGTTTGATATAAAATAAAGAAAAATATATAAGAGAGAGTATGAAAAATGAGAACAATGTGAGAAATAAAGAGGTGTTGTTTGGTATAAAATAAAGAGAAGCAAAAGAATTGTGTTTTCACACTTTTCTCTTGTTTGGTTTAACAAAAACTAAGAAGAGAGAAATGCAATTATTTTTAAAATTACAAAAATATGTTTGAATTAAAAATTAATGCATAATTTAATGTTAACTTGATTAATTATTTTGATATAATTATTTGATACTTTTTATTATTTATTAAATAATTATTATATTGTAATCCAATTAATTTAATATTTATTTTAAATTTATCAATTAATAATTTGCTTATTTTATTTACAGTTTCCAATAAATTGTATTATGTTATAAAACTAAGTAAAACAATATAGAGATCAAAGAGAGAAAGTAATATTATATTATCTTATGCAAAAGTACCATTTACATTCCAATGTGGTTCTTATTTTTAGTACATGACCAATAAATAACCATTAACTTAAGGAATACACAAAGGTTAAGAAATTAACTCATAGGAGTTAAGGAATATAGAAAGTTGGGTAAATGAACATCCACATTTATTTACTATTATTCATAACACCCCCCTTGGATGTTCATTGAGGATATGCCTCGTTAAAACCTTACTAGAAAAAACCCAGTGGGAAAAAATCTAGTGAAGGAAAAAGAGTACAATATCCTTTAAGTAAATTCATTTCTCCCCCTCAGTTGAACGATCATTTCTTCAAAGATGAAGACCATATTTTTGTACTAGTTGATTAAAAGTTCTACTTGGGAGTGACTTTGTGAAAAGGTCAGTAAGATTATCACATGAACAAATTTGTTGGATGTTTATATGACCACTCTTTTAAAGATCATGAGTGAAAAAGAACTTTAGAGAAATGTGTTTTGTTCGATCTCCTTTAATGTAACGATCTTTCAATTGAGCGATGCATGCAGTATTATCTTCATATATGGTCGTTGTATTTAATTTTTCAGAAGATAAACCACAAGTATTTTGTATGTGCTACATTAGGATCTCAACTAAACGTATTCTCGACTTGCCACATGTAATGCTAAAAGTTTTGCATGATTAGATGATGTTGTTGCTATGGTTTGTTTAACTGATCTCCATGAAATAGTTGTACCCCCACATGTAAACAAATAACTTATTTATGATTTACCATTATGAGGATCTGACAAGTAACCTGCATCTGCATAACTTGTTAATTTGAATATGGATACTTTGTTATAAAACAAAACTGTGTCTATTGTACCTCTAAGGTAACAAAGTATATGTTTAACTCCGTTCCAATGTCTTCGTGTAGGTGAAGAATTGTATCTTGCTAATAGATTGAGAGCAAATGATATATCAGGACGTGTATAATTAGCAAGGTACATTAGTGCTCCAATTGCACTGAGATATGGTACTTCAGGACCAAGCAACTCTTCATTCTTTTCTCGATATCTGAAAGGATCTTTCTCCACATCTAATGATCTAACAACCATTGGAGTAGACAACATATGACATTTATCCATATAGAAGCATTTTAATACTTTTTCTATATAGCCTTCTTGATGTAAAAAATATTCCTTTGTCCAAGTATTCAATTTGCAAACCTAAACATTATTTTGTCTTTCCTAGGTCCTTCATCTCAAATTCTTTATTTAAACAATTCATAGCTTTTGGAAGCTCTTCAGGAGTTCCAATAATATTTATGTCATCCACATAGACAACTATTATTGCAAATTCCTTTCCTGATCTTTTTATAAAAATACAAGGACAAATAGAGTTACTTGTATATCACTCTCTAAGCAAATATTCATTGAGACGATTATACCATATTCGTCCAGATTGTTTCAGCCCATAAAGAGATTTGTTCAATTTTATGGAGTAGCTTTCTCGAGATTCAGAATTGTGTGCATCTGATATATTGAACCCTTCAGGGAGTTTCATGTAAATTTCACTATCAAGTGAACCATACAGATAAGGTGTTACAACATCCATCATGTACAAATTAAGCCCTTCATGTTCTACAAACTTAATTAAATATCAAGAATTGAATTGCATTAATTGCAGGTGGATATGTTTCATCAAAATAAATCCCAGGTCTTTGTGAAGATTATTGAACAACAACTTAAGCTTTGTATCTCACAATTTCACCATTCTTATTTTGCGTTTTCACAAAAAAATGTTATTTATATCCAATTGGTTTTACACCTTGAGGTGTTCGGAATACTAGTCCAAAATCGAGTCACTTGTAAAGTGAGTTTAATTTTTCTTCAATTGAATATATTCATATTGGCCAATTCTCACTTTGTCTACAATCTTTGATGGACTTTGACTCATGATCCTCATTATTATTTATTATCTTTAGCGCTATATTGTATACAAAGACATTGTCAACATTGACTTTATTTTGGTTCCATTATATTCCATTCATGACATAATTTATCGAGATCTCTTAATTTTCATAAATTTCAGGTACCCGGTTAGTTCTTCTAGAACTCAAAATTAAATTATGTCAATGTGCTCTTAGAGTTTTCATATCTTCATTTGGGTCATTTTTAACTTTAGTTTCTTTTCTTAGCAGATGACTTTTAACATCGGAACCGACTTTTCTACCACGCTTCAGGCGCGACTATAACTCATTTGCAATATTATATTGTCCAATATGATAATCCACTTTGAGTGGAATATTAACAGCTAATAATTTGTTTCATAAACTTTGCAAATGAATTGTGTTTTGAACTTCGAGGATAGGGATGACAGGCAGGCCCAAACCCGCGGGCCCCACCCGCACCCAAACCCGAGTCAACAGGTGAAACCCGAGTTGACTGAGTTCGAGTTCGGGTTTGGGTGCCACCCGATATTTCGGGTGTGAGTTTGGGTAGTGTGAAACCCGCACCCGAAACCCGAAATCACACCCGCTTAGACATGAAATTACATAAGTGCCCATATATATATATATATATATATATATATATATATAAGTGTTAAAAATTAGGGTTTCACATTTCACATTTTCTGAATCATTGAACTTGACGGCTGGAAGCAACAAAGTTCCTCCCCACCCTAGTCCCTTCGTCGTTCACATAATCACATTGAAGGCTGGAAATTTACATATCTCAAACAGGTAAAATCATGTTCATATAGCCCTAAATTAATTTAATCCATTTTTATGCTGTTATTTCGCCCACCATGCCTCTTCATAGCTAGAGTTTTTTATTTTTATGCCTTCGGTATTTGATCATTGCTTCTTATTTGGTGTTGAAAAGTCCCACCATGCCTTCGGTATTTTTATGCCTTCGGTACTTTTATGCCTTCTATTTTTACGCTGTTATTTCGCCCACCATGCCTCCATTATTTGTTGTTATTTTAGCTGTTTCTCGCTTCATATTATTGTTGGTCATTGCTTCTTACTTTAGTTGTTTCGTGGTTCAAGTGGATCCACAAACAAACCCTACATAACATTATTGGGTTGATTTAGGGCTATGAGTTGTGCTAGATTGGTTGTGAAACAGTTGGGGGTGTAAACAGTTTAGGGAATTTAGAGAGTGTTAGCTTAGTTTTCAATTATGTAACTGTTATGAATTAGTAAGTGAAGAATTTCTGTTTAAAGTTAGTTATGTTAGAGAAGAGTTAGAATTAAAAATTAATTAGCTAAAATATTTTATTGATTTGGAAATGGTTGTTAGTATTAGTGAAATAAGAGGTGATTTAATTAGTTAGAATTAATGATTGTTACGGAAGTATCAGAACTGTTAGAATGAAACGTTGGTTACAGAACTAGGGAGTAAAACTGGAAGTAAAAAAAGAGTGAATTCTTAGAATTATGTTAGAACTAGGGACTGTTATAGGTGGATTGAGTGAAGTGTGGCAAATAGTTAGTTTATAAGTGAACTTCAATTGTACTATTATTTTAAAGGTTCATTTTATTTATGATTTTATAAAGTTTCATTTCACTTGATAAATTAGACTTTTTTATTATAGAATCTGTTAGCATCTGTTAGTGTTAATTTTGAAGATTATAGAATCTGTTAGTATCTGTTAGTATTTGTTAGTGTTATTATAAAATCTATTTAGTGTCTATTAATGTTAATTTTAAAGATCATAGTATCTGTTAGTATCTGTTAGTGTTATTAATTTTGATGGGAATGTGAATCACGTAACATGCAATGTCCCACACATGCTTCCTTTTTGCTTGTTGCAATCAAAACCGACACTGGACCACGTCTGCTAATTAGTTGAATGAATGTTAAATGATTTGTTAAGTGTGCTAATTGTCATGTTAGTAAGTTAAGTGAAATGGGAATGTAAGCTATATGTATGACATATGAAAAAGTGAATGTATGCTACTGTATGTGATTGTTAGATATTGAAAACACGTTATGTGATTGCTAGAAATTGAAAACATGTTATGTGAATTGATGTTTTGAATTGATAATATTAGTGAATTAGAAAGTGAGTTGATGCTTTTATCTTGATTCTATTGTAATCATTTTTGCTACTGTTGCTGTTGTATTTAATCAGGTGTAGCAGCCATTGGATTTGTGGGACAATACGGAGAAGTCACAACTTTAATCTCATACAGCCATTGGATGTGTGCAGCAGACAACAGTCACAGCTTTAATAACTTACAAATGCACCATATGAATGTTTCTCTTATGATGTTACTGAGTTTGGAACTTGGAAAGTTGTAATTTGATTGTAGTTGTGTTACCACGTTGCTGTAGACTTTCAAATTTCAATGTTGTTGTAATGTTAAGATGTTAAGATGTCATATTTGTAATGTTAAGTTTCAATGTTGCTGTAGACTTTCAAATTTCAATAATTTATATTTTTTGTGTTTTTGCTACGGGTTTGGGTTTGGGTGAAAAAACCCGAACCCAACGGGTGTGGGCGCGAGTGTTATTTTGCCACCCGAATAGCCTTTGGGTTTGGGTTCGGGTTCAGGTGGTGATTTCGGGTGCGGGTTTAGGTAGTGTGAAGCCCGCACTCGACCCTACCCGTTGCCATCCCTATTCGAGGATCAAAATGATATAATAATATTTTATTTCAAATTGTTCGTTTGAACTTCTGGTTCACACTTTCAGCTGCTTATTCTCTCCCCCTAATATTGAGAAAATTAATTTATAAATTGATAATCAGCCTACTGGACTTCAAGCAAGTATCCAATTATTGGACCAAGATAAAACCTCATATACGAGATTCATATAAAATGCATTTTCTCAACATTATTTCAAAACTCATCTTAGTGTACTATATTGGAGCAGTTGAATAATTACATCACATCCAAAAGTTTACTTAGATGAGAAGTATTAGATTATGAACCTAAAATAATTTGTAAGTTAAGGGGAGAATTATCATGCACTAACTTGTTGGCTTAATGCGAATAAATATCTTAATATCATACTTTGTGTGTTTCAAATATCTAATTTAGAATTGATGATCTCACAAGCATCAACTATATAACTAACTTTAGACATCTAAAGAATGAATCTTCAAGTCCATTTTTTATGAGCATGTTCTTCAAGATGTTCAATATTAATTTTAGTAATATATGTGATACTTATCAAGGGATTTCTGAAAAATCCAGAAAACAAGATCTTAGTTTAATTAGTTTAGAAAATAATTTCACAAACTTCTGGCTATGAATATACATATGCACGATCTTTTAGTCGATGCAACAATTAATGTCATAAAAACTCAATTTCTCAAATTTTCCTTTAGGAACACACAAATTTTATTGGATTGAAGAAACTTCTGGTTTTTCAAAACTAGTTCTCACATTATAATGCATCTGAGATGAACTAACTGTTTTTGCCAACAACATACTTAAGTGTGATTTGTAAACATCTGGTTTACCATGATACATATGATTTTATTCTTCTAATTTGTTTCAATCTCTAGTAAATATAAAATAATTTGTATAAAATATATATTTTTCAATCTTAATAAGTTTACAATTATTAATATTATTCATACAATCCTTCTGTGATTGTCAATTTTTCTAAGATCCATGAAAATCGTCACTGATACTTTTCTAATCAATGGTGACAGAATAATCATTTTCTTATAAATCATCAAGGAATAACCATAAAAATAATTCATTCTTTGAACAATCCTATAGGGATCCTTTATAAATATATAATTTTTTCGAGAGGTAAATCATAGATCTTCAAACAACGATAAAGATAAACAGTTTTCGTGCAATCCTCCGGGTATAAGTTCTTCAAGAACTATATAAATTTTTATTTTTTAATCATTCATGGATCTTCATTAGTTCTTCAGTAGCTATATAATAAATTATTAATTTGCTATCTGATCGTACCTAGATCAGACAGTTACTGGTGGCCAACGACGTCCGTTGAGCTCCGGCTCCGGTGAGGTTGAAGGACGGCGGGGGGGGGGGGGGTGTACCTGCAAGGTACTCCGACGCTCAAGTTAGGGAGTGCACAGAGTAACAGCAAATACAAGAAGAGTGAGAAAAATGACTTAACCTGACCCTCTCAAGTGATAGGGTATTTATAGAGAACCCCCAGCGCGGGGCCAACGGTTACTTGCATTGGGCTGGATTGTCAGGCCCAATCCAAGTAACTGCCAGGGCTTACGTGGCGTAGTGAAGACCTGGGGTAACCGCTCCTAGATTTTCGGGACTAGGGCAGACCGAGTCCTTCGGGAGTGGAGTGGTTACTTGGAACGTGTCTACGTGGTACGGACCGTTAGACACTCCTCGCTGGGGAGGAGCCTTCTGTGTCGAGGACCTGTCAAGCCGTATGAAAGACATGGCCTCGCGGGGAGGAACCATGTCTGTCGAGGCGTGACATGTGCATTCTCGCGGGGGAGAAGCTGGTATGTCGGGGAGGTACCTCTCCGCCGGGGTGTGAGGTCCTCCTGCCCTGTTGGCCAAGTGCCCGACACTGAAGTGCTCGGGGGAAACGTTGGTATGCTTGCAGCAGTCAAGTGCCCCGCAGAGGGGTCTTATTGGGCCTCCCCATGCTATATGGGTTGGGCCTGCTCGACGGTTGGGCAGCCTCGGCCCAGTCCAGAACAGGAGCCCCCCAAGTCGTTGCTCTGAGGTGGCAGAGTAATGACTTAAGGGTTATTGTATGTCGAGGATACGCTAAGAGAGGAATCGAGGAGGTCGATCTCCTATGCGAAATTCCTTCGGCCGGATGAGCTTCGGGCGCCGGACAGATGTGTCTGGTCGTATGGTCGGGGAGATGAAGGGTTTCGGATTCGAAGCGTTGGGGAAAACCGAAACGACACGCGTGGGGAGACGGGTGGCTGCATGCGTGCCACGTGTCGCCTGCCATCATTACCTAGGGAGGCTGGCTAGGGTAGCGCACTCGAGTGCCCTACGCCCCTCGGGTCTCGCGAGAACCGCTTATAAAAGCCGCTCCCCTCGCTCATTCTTCACTTTTTCGCTTCTCTCTAAAGAAACTTTCTCCCTCTCTCTCTAACCTCTTCCGCCGTAGCTCGCCGCCGTCAATCGCCGGGCACTCTCTGTCGGAAGCATTTCCTCCGCTAGGACCGCCGTTCGCCGCCGTACCATTGCCGGAACCCTACACCGCCGCTTACCAGGTATTTGCTTCAAATCGGACCTTTATTTTGCGTTTTTCTTCGATTTTAACTAGTGTAGGACATTTCCTTGGTGAATTGATGATATTCCCATGAGAAACGAAGGGATTCCTGGCGAATACGGCGGGAATCTTTAGTTGTGGAGGGAGAGAATGCGAAGAGCTTTGCTCGCTTTTGATGAATATCTCAGGGATCAGGGACGAACACGTCGGGGACCCGTTGAATGTCTCGGGGTCCTTAATAATCAGTATATTTGTTAGTGCCGCGGGGACACGGGGCAGAACCTTCCGGGGAGACGATGAGTTCCCCGGTGGGCAAGTTGATTCTCGGCCGTTCGCGTCGGGGAGTTGAGAAAGCCTTGCCCCTTCCTCGCCCGTTCGCTTGAACAGCGGTGGAGGGGTGAATTTGATACAACCAATCGAATTCACCGTTTCCTTCTGCTTTTCAGGTAAATGGAGATTTGGCTGCGGAGGTGGCCGCAGGATATTTCGAGGAAAACGACGACGACCAGCCCGACTCCCCCATGGCTCACATGGCCTTCGCGCAGGAGAGGCCGCTCGAGGACTGGGTCTGTAGCGAAGCCCTGGAGATGTCGTCCATCTTCGTGTACCCAGATGTGGGTGATGCTTTTTGTACCGTCGAGCACCGACTAATCGGAATTGGTCAATCCTGGCAGGTTTTTCGTCCCGAGGAGCATCACCGGATATGCTCCCCTTACCGGGGAATGCGGGTCCCCTTATACGAGTTTATGTTCGAGAAGGCGGGGTGGAGGCTGCCTTTCACGGATTTTCAGGAGGGGATCTTTGACTGGTTGAAGTTGGCCCCTTCGCAGATTCATCCGAACTCGCTGGCCTTCATCCGGGCCTTCGAGCTCGTATGCAAATATTTGGAGATCGCGCCGACCGTTCGCCTTTTCTTCCGCATATTCCACCTCCAACGGTCGTCGGTCGGAGGTCGACACGGCTGGGTGTCCTTCAAGCAGAGCAAGGCGTTGTTTCACACTTACTTGGATTCCATCCGGGATTTCAAGTTCCGCTATTTCTATGTGAAGCCGGTCACCCTCGAGGCGATATATTCATTGTACCGGAAAGTCACCCGCGAGGTCGACGGCCGTTCCGAGGAGGTGCTGGTGCCAAAGTTTCCTCTGTACTGGACGGAGGAACACTTTAAGAAGGGAGTTGACAAATATAAAACGAAACCTGTTCAGATGGAGGCCTACGAGCGGGAAGCCTACGATAAAATCGTAGCTTTCGTTGACAGTTTTACCGAAGCTCGACACGAGACGCTGGACGGCCAGCCTATAATAGGTGCAGATGGGCAGGTGAAGAAAGAACGTCGCCTGATAAACACCCACGTTCTGCTCGAGACCTTCTCCGACGAGGAGGCCATCGAATTGTTAGGTGGTGAAAACGTCCTCGCTTTAGGTCTTCCTCGTATCTGTGTTTCTCGCTTTACTAACGCTTTCTTTCCTTTTGCAGGGACAATGGCCGGAGCCGAGGAGAGGTTGAAGAAACTGAAAGCGAAGAGGGCCCGGGAAGCGCAGGCCCGGGAAGAGGCGTCGCGCTCCAAAGATCAGGAAGTTGTCCCTTCTGGGGCCCCGCACGAGGGTGTTTCCACGGCCGCTGCCCCCGAAGGATCCACTCAGTCTCAGCCTGCTGCCGCTGTGTCGGGGACCGCGGGTGACCGCACAACTCCTGCGGGAAGCCAATCCCCGGCTACCCAAGGGACTCCGAAGAGGCAACGCGTTGCGGATGTCGTCGACCTGGGTGGTGAAGACAGTCCCCCAGTTCCTTCCAGCTTTGACCTTCCCCCCTGCCATCAAAACCCTCACTTCTTCTCCGAGGTCACTTATCCTCGCACCCTTCCCTCCGAGATCCAAACCGTGCTGGGGACCGCTACTGAAGTGAGGAGGAAGATGCTTTTTGAGGACCTGTCGGCCGTCATGCGTATCTGCTCGACTGCCATCATTCTAAATGACGAGACCCACCCTGCTGCTGAACTGGCCCGCCTGCAGGAGGCGCTGGATACCTTGGGCGCTGAGATGCTCGGTATGCGCAAGGAACTAAAAGAGTGCCGAGATCTGAACAAAGAGCAAAGCAAGCAGCAGCAGTTGGTCGAGGCCAAGCTTAAGGAAGCCGAGGAGACAAAGAAAGGCCACCTTGCCCGAATAGCTGAGCTGGAGTTGGAGGAGAAGCGGCTTAAGGTAAGGATTGCCGAGTTGGAAGATGCGGTGCGGCCAGCCGAAGGGGAAACTGAGGAGGACAAGCTCCTAACCACTCGTGCGGCGTTTGTGGTGCAGCTCCGGAAGCTTGAGCAGGATCTCTGAGTGTCCGAGGATGATTCTATTGAAACCGCGGGTATAGGGTTCCGCAGTGCCGTGGCACAGCTTCGGGTTCTTAACCCCGACCTCGTCATTGAAGGGATTGACCCCGACGCTGAGGTGGTGGATGGCCAGATCGTGTATCCTCTGCGAGAGAACGATATTCATGTGCACGAGGAGCCTGACGGGACCGCAGCTGAGTAGGTTTTTTATCTTTGTTTTGGTCGGCCTGCGAGCCGTTTTGTTTCGCCCGGCTTGTGGGCTTAGTTGATGTACTATTTGCACAATGGTTATTTTTGCCCGGCTTGTGGGCTCATATTTGTACCTTTTTGGACTAAGGGTTTTGCCCGCTATTCGTACTTTATAATACCTCTTTGTTAATTTTCCTTGTGTGTGATGTGGTGTTTGTTATACTTTATTTTTGCCTAAGTAATAAGGCTTCGGGATTTGCTCGACCTTGATAGTCCCTGACCGTGTGGAGAGCTGGTCGGGCGGCCGGAGGAGGACTCCGACCTTCAACGAGGCTAAGAGCTCGGTCGAGGTCCTAGTCTCGTGGCATGAACTTCCCATCGCGAGCTGGGTGTTATGCCCGGTTGGCACGACGACGGTGGGCCTCGATCGAGGTATCCCCGCCGGATCAAACGTCCTCGCGCACACACAACGCGGTCTCTGATCGTCGTGTTCTTATAGGGGTGTCGCGCTTGTACCCCAGCGCGTCCCCGTAATCGCGGTGCTAGTGAGCCGCAGGCAGTGTTTAACTGTAATATTGTTTTAGCTTTTCAGCGTTCCATGGTCGAGCAAGTTCTTCCCCGTGCAGATTTTCGAGGAAATAGGCTTCTGTCCCCGTTTTCGCGCGGACGCGGTACGGGCCCTCCCAATTCGCGGCGAGTTTGCCCTCCCGCGAGTCTTTCTGGTTCCTTCGTAGGACGAGGGTGCCCACCTGAAAATCACGTTTAATGACTTTGTCATTATAACGTAGTGTTATTTTTTGTTTAAGTGACGCCTCTCGGAGAGAAGCGCTTGAGCGTGTTTCCTCGACGAAGTCGAGTTCTTCCCTAAAGGCTTCGTCGTTTGCGTTCCCGTCGAGGGGGGCTTCCGTCCTCCTCGAGGGTTCTCTGATCTCCACGGGGATCACTGCCTCCGTTCCATAGGTCAAACGGAAAGGGGTCTCCCCGGTCGTGGAGTGTGGGGTTGTTCGGTAGGCCCAGAGAACGCTGTGTAGCTCTTCGACCCACCGTTGTTTGGCGTCGCCCAGTCTCCGTCTTAATCCTCGAAGGATCACTCTGTTCACGGTCTCAGCCTGCCCATTCGTTTGAGGGTGCTCGACCGACGTGAAGTGCTGCTTCGTGCCTAGCTTTGTGACGAAGTCTTGGAAGTTCCTGTCGGTGAACTGGGTTCCGTTGTCTGTGACGATGGCTTGAGGCACTCCGAACCGGGCGAGGATATTTCTTTTGTAGAAACGTAGTATGTTGAAGGTAGTGATTTTGGCCAATGCTTCTGCTTCAATCCACTTCGCGAAGTAATCCACCCCGACGATGAGGTATTTGTTTTGATACGACCCCTGGACGAAAGGTCCGAGGATATCCATCCCCCACCACGCGAACGGCCACGGGGAGGACAGCGACGTGAGCTCGCTGGGGGGAGCGAGGTGCATGTCCCCGTGCCGCTGGCATTTATCGCACTTCTTGACGTGCTCCTTGGCGTCTTGTTGCATGGTTGGCCAGTAATATCCTGCCCGGAGTGCTTTACGAGCTAGCGATCGTCCGCCGAGGTGCTGCGCATTGATTCCCTCATGGATCTCCTGGAGTATGCCGGGGACCTTGGTATCTTCGACACATCTGAGGAGGGGAATAGAGAATCCTCGTCGGTATAGCTTATCCTCGACGATAGTGTACGAGCACACCCGTCTCTTGACCATTTTTGCTTCTTTGGGATCTTCGGGGAGTTCGCCCGTCGTGAGGTATTCGTATACCGGGGTCATCCAGCAGTCGCTGTCCCCGATGGCGTTGATGTTCACAATCATACCTGGTTTGTCAACGCTCGGGTGGGAAAGGACCTCTTGTATGACGGACTTGTTTCCGCCTTTCTTTTTCGTGCTCGCCAATTTTGACAGGACGTCCGCTCGGGCATTGTGCTCCCGGGGGATGTGAGTTACTTCCGCCGAGGTGAACTTTTTCATCTTCTCTTTTACCAAGGCCAAGTATTCTATGAGACTGTCGTTCTTGGCTTGGTACTCTCCTCGGACTTGCGAGGCTACGAGCTGAGAATCGGTGAAAAGCTTGACCTCCCTGGCGCCAAGGTCCTCGGCCAGCCTGAGTCCCGCAAGGAAGGCCTCGTATTCGGCTTGGTTGTTCGATGTCGGGAAGGACAGTTCGAGGGACACCTCGATGAGGATGCCTTCCTCGTTTTCGAGGATGATTCCCGCTCCGCTTCCTTTCGGGCTGGATGCTCCGTCGACATAGATTGTCCATTTCTGCGACCCGTTGGTTGAGGGTTCTGGGACGGTCATCTCTGCTACAAAGTCGGCCAGTACCTGTGCCTTCAAGGCTTTCCTCCCTTCATATCGGATGTCGAATTCGGCCAGCTCGAGTGACCACCTGAGCATCCTCCCCGCCATATCCGGTCGTCTGAGGAGTTGCCTGATCGGCTGGTCGGTCCTCACGATGACAGTATGGGCGAGGAAGTAGTGGCATAGTCTTCTGGCCGCGGTGACGAGGCCCAGTGTGACTTTCTCGATCTGCTGATACCTGAGCTCGGGGCCTTGGAGAGCTTTGCTCGTGAAGTAAACTGGCTTCTGTCCGTCTGGTGTTTCCCGAATGAGGACGGCGCTGACCGCCTCGCTCGTGATCGCAAGATATAAGAAGAGTGTTTCCCCGTTTTCGGGTCGCGAGAGGACCGGGGGTTGCGATAGGACTTGTTTCAAATGTGCGAGTGCTTGTTCGCATTCCTCGCTCCACTCAAACTCCGCTTTTTGCCGGAGGAGTTTGAAAAAGGGGAGTGCGTACTGTGCGGATTTGGCGACGAACCGGGAAAGGGCGGTGAGCATTCTGTTCAATGATTGTATTGACTTCTTCGAGCCCGGAGTAGGGAGCTCGGAAAAGGCTCTACACTTGTCGGGGTTTGCCTCGATTCCTCGTTCCGTGAGGTAAAATCCGAGGAACTTTCCCGCCCGGACACCGAAGGTGCATTTGTCGGGATTAAACCTCATACGACATCTTCTCGCCGTGTCGAACACCCTCTTGAGGTGCGCGGCGTGGTTGACTTCTTCTGCAGACTTGACGATCATGCCGTCCATGTAAACTTCGAGCATGTCGCCGATTTCAGTCCGGAAGACCTTGTTCATCATCCGTTGGTAGGTCGCATCGGCATTCTTCAGACCGAAGGGCATTACGTTATAATAGTAGTTGCCCGACGCGGTCATGAAGGCCGTGTGTTGCTTGTCGACCTTGTCCATGGGAATTTGGTTGTATCCTGAATAGGCGTCCAGGAAAGATAGTAGTTTGTAACCTGCAGAATTGTCAACCAGTTGGTCGATGTTAGGCAAGGGATAACAGTCTTTCGGGCAAGCCCAGTTAAGATCAGTATAATCAACGCACATTCTCCATTTTCCATTATTTTTCTTAACAAGTACAACGTTGGACAGCCATGTCGTGTATTTGGCTTCCGAAATAAAATTTGCCTCTAGGAGGTCTTTTACAGCTTTCTCAGCAGCCTCCGCTTTCTCGGGAGACTGCTTACGCCTACGTTGTGCTATGGCCTTAGCAGCCGGATCTACTGCGAACTGGTGGCAAGCCACCTCGGGGTCGAGGCCAGACATCTCGGATGCGCTCCACGCGAAGAGGTCAACGTTCTCCCTCAGATATGCTTTCAGCTGCTCTTTGGCTAGGTCGGGGATCCCTGTGCCGATCTTCACGTTGCGATCTGGGCCGTCTCCGAGGGCCACGAGCTCGAAATCTCCGTCTGGGATGAGGCGTGCTGGGCGGAGTGGCTGCCCGTTGGTTTCCGCCTGGTGGTCGTGGTCTTCGACTCTGTCTTCGTCGGGCTCGCCGGAGAACCTGCTGTCGAGGTCGACCGCGTTGACGCGCGGGAGAGGTACCTGTCCGACGTCCTGGGGTGGTTTGGCCACGACCTTAGGTTTGGGACCAATGGAACTTAGGCACTTGACGGTGGCGTCGAAGTATCTCCTAGCCGCGTCGATGTCCCCGTGCATCGTCACTACCCGTCCCCTCCTCGTGTAGTACTTCATTTTGAGGTGGACCGTTGACGGGACCACCGTGAGTTCAGCAAGGGTGGTCCTTCCGAGGATGTAGTTGTAAAGGGATGGGCATTCAACCACCAGGAAACGGATCTTCACCTGTCGGGCCGTGTCTTCGGCCCCGAACGTAACCATTAGCTCCACGTAACCCCATGGTCTGGTGGTGGTTCCATTGAACCCCTGTAGGTCTGACCCGACGTACGGGGTCAAATGCCTCTCGTTCAGCTGAAGGGTCCCGAACAGATGAGAATACATGATGTCGACCGAGCTCCCCTGGTCGACTAGGATTCTTCGGACGTCAAAGTTCGCCATTTGGGCCCTGACCAGGAGGGGAATAGTGGCGTTTGGTGCTCCCCCGGGGAGTTCCTCGAGGTAGAAGGTGATGGGGTTGGAGTTTCCCCGTACTTTCTCGAGGGTGGTCGCCTTCTACGATGTCGCGGATTCCAGCTCGTCAAACTTCCGTTTGATCGACCCAACCGATATTTTCCCGGGGTCGCCTCCGGAGATAACCATTGCTTTGGGGAAGCCTTCCCAGGTACTACGGGCCGTGACGGGGCCCTCGTCGGGGAAAGTCGCCCACATGTTGCGGATTGCCTCTTCGCCCTCGATGATTGGGGGGACAAAGAAGTCCTCGGGTCGAGTGACGCTGAGGGCGACCTGAAGCTGGCTGTCGCCGGGAGGGGGTGTTGCCTCCTCGACGTTCTGTGATTCCTTTGAACTGGGACGAGGAGGGTCATTCTGTTGGGCATACTTCTTCAAGTGCCCTTCTTTGATGAGAATCTCAATGGCATCCTTGAGGTGGATGCAATCTTCGGTGACGTGCCCGTGGCTTCGGTGGAACCTGCAGTACTTAGATTTGTCAACGTTTGGTTTGGGAGCCGCGGGCTTCGGGAAGCGGACTCCTCCTTTCACAAACTCGGAATTCTGGCAGTCTGAGAGGATCCGGGACCGGGAAGTGTTGAGCGGCCTGTACTCCGTGAATCGGCCAGCTGACCCGCGCTGTTCCCGGGGATCTCGATTGCGGTTTTCTTTCTTCTTTTCTCCTCCCCGTCGGGGAGAAGCGTCATCGTCTTTGTGGCCGCGGGGGCCTTCCCTACGTCTCGTCTCAAGAGCGATCTGGGCTGCTTCCGTCTCTTCGAGTTCGATGTACTTCTGGGCTCGAGCGAGAAGGTCCTCGAGACGCCGGGGTCTTCGGAGGCCAATCGATTTGGCAAAGTCCGACCCGGCGCGTAGTCCGTGAATAATTAAGCATTTCTTCATGTCGTCGGTCGTATGGACCTCGACGGATTCCTTGTTAAACCTCTCAATGTAATTTCGAAGGGATTCGTTCCTCCCTTGGAAGATCTTTTCTAGGGCAGCCTCTGTCTTCGGGTGTCGACGTGACGCGGTGAAGTGCTTGGTGAAGCGTTGCTTTAGTTATTTCCATGACGTGATCGAACCAGGTTCCAGACCCTTGTACCATATCATGACTCCCTTCCGCAAGGTGGTAGGGAATAGCCTGCACCTGATGGCTCCCCTGACGTTTCGGAAGTCGAGCATCGCTTCGAAACTCTCCACGTGATCGTCGGGGTTGGTCAGTCCGTCGTAGGTCCCCAATGGTGGTGGTTTCTCCATGCCCGGAGGGATTGGGGCGTCCATGATTTCCCACGACAAGGGGGTCCTTTGGTCCTCGTCGCCGCTACCAGCCGGGGATCTCGAAGGTGACCCATGGTGCCGTGGAGGGGAGTTCCTCGAACGATTCTTTGGTCTCTCTTCAGCCTGCTTGGACTTCTTGGAGATGGTGGAGGCCCTGGGTTCCTTCCGAGGCGGGGAACGAGGGCGCTTCTGGGTGATCGCCGGCTGGGGGCGCTCGAGGCGCGGTCGTCAACCGTGGCATACGGGAGACGGGGTCCGGGAATCTTCGGAAGGGGTCCTCCGCGGGGAAGGAGAGCGGCGAGGTGACGGGGGACGACGATGTCTTCGCGGGGAAGATCGTCGTGCCCGTCCTTGCTCCAGGGCTTCGATTCTGGTGTTCTGCTGCGCGATCAGCTGATTGGTCTGGTTGATCAATGCAAACAGGGCCACGGTGCTTGGGTCCGCGTTGGACGGCGGAGCCACTGGCTGGAGAGGGGTCTGCTGGTCGTCCGTGCGGACGACGTTGATGGTCGCATCCTGGGAGTCCGGGGAGGCGGTCTGTCCGTCCCTTATGTCGCCTTCGTCGCCGTGGAGGATGATGGCGTCCTCACGGTGGTTCCCGTTCTCCAGTTGCGCGAGCACAGTGTCCAGAGCCTGGTTGACGGTCGGATTGGCCATGGTGATGGATAGAGGAAGCTTTGGTTTATCGAAGAGAAAACGGGGAAGCTTATAGCGTTCCCACAGACGGCGCCACTGATCGTACCTGGATCAGACAGTTACTGGTGGCCAACGACGTCCGTTGAGCTCCAGCTCCGGTGAGGTTGAAGGACGGCGGGGGGGGGGGGGGGGTGTACCTGCAAGGTACTCCGACGCTCAAGTTAGGGAGTGCACAGAGTAACAACAAATACAAGAAGAGTGAGAAAAATGACTTAACCTGACCCTCTCAAGTGAGAGGGTATTTATAGAGAACCCCCAGCGCGGGGCCAACGGTTACTTGCATTGGGTTGGATTGTCAGGCCCAATCCAAGTAACTGCCGGGGCTTACGTGGCGTAGTGAAGACCAGCGCGTGGTCTTCGCCCTGGGGTAACCGCTCCTAGATTTCCGGGACTAGGGCAGACCGAGTCCTTCGGGAGTAGAGTGGTTACTTGGAACGTGTCTACGTGGTACGGACCGTTAGACACTCCTCGCTGGGGAGGAGCCTTCTGTGTCGAGGACCTGTCAAGCCGTATGACGGACATGGCCTCGCGGGGAGGAACCATGTCTGTCGAGGCGTGACATGTGCATTCTCGCGGGGGAGAAGCTGGTATGTCGGGGAGGTACCTCTCCGCCGGGGTGTGAGGTCCTCCTGCCCTGTTGGCCAAGTGCCCGACACTGAAGTGCTCGGGGGAGACGTTGGTATGCTTGCAGCAGTCAAGTGCCCCGCAGAGGGGTCTTATTGGGCCTCCCCATGCTATATGGGTTGGGCCTGCTCGACGGTTGGGCAGCCTCGGCCCAGTCCAGAACACTATCCTTCAGGGATGCTTGATAAGTTGTTCAAGAACTATATAATAAATTATTATGTTTCTCTCCTTCAGGGATGCTTGATAAGTTCTTCAAGAATTATATAATAAATTATTATTTTTCTATCCTTCAAAGATATTTGTTAAGTTCTTCAGAAACTATATAACAAACACATTATTTTATAGTCTTTCAGAGATATTTTAACATTATTTATCCAATCCTTTTGGAATGCATGAAAATCATTGTTGATTTTGCTCTTCTAGTTAATATATCAATACATAATAGACAGAATTAAAAATATATATTACGAAAAAAAAATAATGCTACCTTCTAAATCTTAGAGCTTCATATAGTTAGATCTTCATTATCAAGTTGTTTGTATCACTTTTTAGATAGTTAGTTAACATTCATATGATAGAGTTTCGTACTGATAACGTGTTATAAAACTAAGTAAAACAATATAGAGATCAAAGAGAGGAAGAGAAGAGAGAAAATAATATTATACTATCTTATGCAAAAATATCCTTTACATTCCAATGTGGTTCTTATTTATAGTACATGACAAATAAATAACCATTAACTTAAGAAATATACAAAAGTTAAGAAATTAACTCATAAGAGTT
The DNA here is from genome assembly GCA_022829125.1 of Lathyrus tuberosus. NCBI lineage: Eukaryota > Viridiplantae > Streptophyta > Magnoliopsida > Fabales > Fabaceae > Lathyrus > Lathyrus tuberosus. The sequence goes on along the minus strand of JALAZF010000060.1, from coordinate 7,554,985 downwards.
AAAAAATATAGAAACTTGAATAAACAAACATCCACATTTATTTACTATTATTCATAACATATTAATATATTTTGTGAATTCTAGACTATTTACATGGCTCATCGGCTATAAAAAATATGACTAGATATTAACTTAATTTTTGTATCTTCTAATAGTAACATTTTCAAAACAATTTTTTCAATGGAAGTTAAAACTTACAGGCAACAAAACATATTGGATTAGTTGAAATAAATAAAACAAGAGAAGGGTATAGGTAAAGTAAAAATGGGAGTGCATTTCTCTGCAGTTTCTTCCCTCTTTCATTTCTCTCAAAACACTCAAAAGTGTAATTAAAGGTTAGTGAAGTTTCCCGCGTGAAAATCAGAAACTCCGGACCCTCGTTTAACCTAACATCCGCCACTCTAATTCAAGCACGGGCCAGCGACCGAACCGCTGCGAACGCCGCGTATAGCTCTCTCCGATGGCCGCTTCTTCTCCGAGTAACAGTTGTTTGCAACCTCTTTCAACCGCAGAGAATGATCTCCAGGTTCTTTTCCCCCATAAATCCGTCTCTGACTATACTGTAGATTATCATGTTCCATTGCTTTCTAGGTTTTCTTCTCAAGCTTAAATGTTGTTTTATTCCAAGTATTTGTTTAAGTAACCTTACTATGAAGAATGACATCAAATGCAAATGATTTGTTTCGTGATGCGTTCATATTGCGGATTTTTAGCCTTTCGCCATGGACAACACTGTCTGAAATTGGGGAAAAGGGCATTATTTAACTACAGGCAGAATGGCGATTCAATCATTATTTCTTTTGTTTGTTTTGATAGCCGTTCTTTGTTCTACATAAAGCTTCACATCACGGGAAGGATAGAACATCAGCAGGACAAGGAAAACCTCGCAAGAGAAATAAGCTTTCTCTTAGATCGCCACAGAGTGCAAATAATCCGGAAGGAAGTTCAGCCGAAGAATGTGATAGCCATTTGTGTCAGAAAACTCAGATTGAAGCTTTTGATATTGTTTGGACAAAAATTGAATCTACCATTAAGGTCATCTAAATATCTTCCCTTAATTATTGAACTTACATTGATTTTGTCATATGTTAATATAAGAAATATAATTTATTTCCAGTCTTTACGCCCGAGTGATCCGGTAAGATTATTATTGAGTAGTTTTCTTTCTATTGCAGGATGTCTTGAGAGACCTCAATGCTAATGTATTCAATAATATACAACAATGGGTTATGGAGTGCTTCAATGCTATTAGATTGGTTGGAGAACCTAGCATTGCTGAAGCAACTCGGTCTTTTCCTGTTCTAAATAATACTACTCCTTTGAAGGTGTACAGTGCATTAGTTATTACCAGTAAGTGTTTTCACATTTTTGATAAATACCATGAATGCTTTGATAGTCAACCAATTCTACAAAAATGCAGCCCGATATGTTTTGGCAATGAACTCTAGTATTATGAAAAATGAAAAAGAAAAACCATTTATATCTATATATAAAATCCTGAGATTGAACTATGAATGGCAGGAAACATAGAGTTTGTTGATGACATAATGACATTTGAAGAGCTTGGCCTTTTCTTGAAATCCCATGGATGTCATGTGGCTATGCTTTCATCAATGGAGTTTTCGTTAAAAAATGGAATTGCTGGTTGCTTGAAAGCTTTATTGCGAGAGTTTCTAGGGAGTTCTTTCGACGTGGGTGTTTCTATGAACTTAATATGTATAATTAAATTAATTCTATCTACTGCCACTGACTCCTTTATTTTTAATTTTCTTTATCCTCTTGTTAAGCAGCCATCTGATATACAAACCTTAGCATCATGGTATAGAGAACAAGACAACTATAATAAACCACTAGTGCTGATGATTAATGATTTGGAAAGGTGTTGCGGATCAGTCTTAACTGATTTTATCCTGATGTTGAGGTATGTTTAGCATCTTTTGTAAGTGTGCATGCATGTATATTTGTAACCTAGTCTGTATTTATGCATCTTGAATGCTTTTGGTTATTTTTAAACTTTGGTCAATTATGGTGGGGGTTTCACCATGTATCACACTAACAAGTAACAACCAAAATTTTATTTCTAATTCTATAGCGTGGTTTGTTAGATGAATTCTATGATATTATTGTGTTCTGTCAAAAACACTTACTCTTACGGTGTATATAGTTTATTGTATATTTCTGATATTTGGAGATTGTAATTTATTTATTTGTTTATTTATTTTAATGTATAATATAATGGTAATGATATGAATTGGCTTTCATCTTTTAACATTTTTTATAATAGTGAATGGGTTGTCAAGGTGCCAGTCATCTTAATATTTGGAGTTGCAACGACAGTGGATGCCCCAAGAAACATTTTTCCATCACACGCTCTTGAGTGTTTGTGCCCTTCTATGTTTATGCTTGTAACACCAGCTGAGAGAATGGATGCAATTGTTGAATCTGTTTTTATAAAACATTGCACCACATTTAATATTGGTCATAAAGTGGCGCAGTTATTGAGAAACTACTTCATCAACCAGGATGGGACAATAACTTCTTTTATAAGAGCTTTGAAGGTTAATGGTGCAAGTTTTTGGTTGCTGACAGTTCTCTGTATTGCCATTTTATGAATTACATAGACAATGATAGGATATATGACCTAGTCTTTACATGTCACATTTTTTTACTTATCTTACAGGTAGCATGCTTATTACACTTCTCCATGGAACCTTTGAGTCTCATACAAGGGAGAGTTACCGTTGAAGACGAGGTCTGTCTTAAACTACTCTAATATTTGAATCACTTTTCTTAGTTTGCTCTTCAAATATGATCCTAGTATCATATAGCCCGAGCTAGTTTTGTTTTCTTCAGATGGTTTAGTGTTTGATCTGTGCTCTTGTTACTAAAATTTAAACATTTCACCATGTGGAAACATGTACTTAATATTTTCAATAATTGTTAAGGGGAGTGATATAAGTGTTAGTACTAAGAAGGGGTTGTTATGACTGCACTACCTGGTGCTTCGCAGATAAAGCCGCACTGCGGCAACCATAAGCCATAAGTAACAGATTAAGTTGCACAGTTTATGCACATCCATTATTCCATCGGTTTCAACCAATGCTATTACTCGTTGGTATAATTTAGTTGATAAAAAAGACAAACTTACCTTGAACTCAGTGTTGTCGATGGCGGATGGCGGTCCGTGGCGGAGAGGCAAAATCCCGCCATACCGGCCGCTTTGCGGCGCCGTTATTGCGGATTATGGCGGAAAAACCCAAAATAGCGGCTGATATTTACCATTGCGGCGAGCCCAAAAACCGCCATGTAAATCCGCCATAGCGGCCATGGCGGGGCAATTTGATAACACTGCTTGAACTTTTTCTTGCTTAATATTTTTATTGGAATTTCCGCTTTCATTACAGTCCACCCCCAGTCCCCTAAATTGCGGCATTGGCTTGGCTAAATTGTAGCCTCTAACACCTTCATTGTGTTGCGTTTGAAGGGGGTGGATTTAGTCCCACATTGCTTAGAAATATGGCATATGTTTGTGTTTATAAGTGGGGACAATCCTCACCCTACAAGCCGGTTTTGTAGGGATGAGTTAGGCCCAACCCAAATTTTAAGATGGTATCAGAGCCTATCCTAGATCCTTTGTTGGGCTTCCCGCATCGTCCACTCTTCGGGCTCATTGAGGCCCAAGCGTGAGGGGGCGTGTAGGAATTTCTGCCTTAATTGCGGTCCACCCCTAGTTGCCTTAATTGCGGCCCGCCCCTAGTTGCCTTAATTGTGGCATTTGGCTTGGTTTCATTGCAGCCCCAACACCTTCATTGTGTTGGGTTTGAAGGGGTGGATTTAGTCCCACATTGCTTAGAGATATGACATGTGCTGGGTTTATAAGTAGGGACAATCCTCGCCTTACAAGCAGGTTTTGTAGAGATGAGTTAGGCTCAATTCAAATTCTGAGAATTTTAATAAATTTTTATCATCTTATTCCTTTTATTTTATTATTTAATCGTTGGACAAGCTATTACACGTGGGTATAATTTAGTTGATAAAGAAGACAAACACGCCTTGAATTTTTTCTTGCTTAATATTTTGATAAATTCTTATCATCGCATTCCTTTTTTATTTTATTATTTTAATCGTTGGATAATAATGATTTTTCAGGTGAGAAATTCTGGATTATCACCCGAGACAATGTTGAAATACTTGGAGGAACTTCCATCATATGCAAGGTATTACACTTTACATATTTTCAGGTTCTAATTTTGATATTTAATGGAAATAACAATGATTTCACCATTTGATTATAATTTGTCTAGGAATAAAGAGGTTGATCAGACTAAGAAGAGCATCACTGAGGGTTTGTCAGAATTGCTGACAGTGCAGAAACTATGGAGCACTGTGGTTCTCGTAAGATTTAGGAATCACTTTTAAAGACTTTTGCACTCATCTTCTGTTCTTATTGGTCAAATTCCACTTTTTTTTTTTAAGCTATTGATGACTGTTCAAATGATACAAAGTAACTCTTAGTATATTTTATAATAGTATTTAATTCATGTATGTCATTTTTTTTACACCATCAATCAACCGTCATATCATTAAAAACATTTGAATTTTCACATAAGTACTTATAAAATGACACATATAATTGATTGTGATTTGTTGATAGTGTAAAACTTTTTACACCGACAATGTATAATAATTAAACTCTATTTAAATTTTGGCATTAAAATTGATAAAATGAATTCATGTAGTCGACCTTAATATAAACCTAGGGATTGATCTTACATGTGGAATTACATAGTTTTCCTAGGCCTCTTGGAAACTATTGAGTTTGCGAAGATGCTAATAAAGTGTCAAACTAATGCGCATTTGTATTAAGAATGCTTATTGCCAGTGGATATGCAACACCAACTATTTTGTACCCTTCATTTTGATTACATTAGAGTTTTAGGTTTTCTATAGATAATGGAAGATTGAAGGCTCATCGGGTTTATGTATGGCGCATGGAGCAATAGTACAAACTGTTATAGGTTTGGTTGATGGCTGTTTGGGTTCCCTAACTTGTGGGATTTGATGTGTTAGCACAATTTGACGGAAGAGTGGAGTATCCCAGAATAAAAACAAAACCAAAATGTGGTGAAGACTTTGTTTTCTTGTTAAGGAAGTATTGATGCCATGTATTTATAAATGTTTCATAGTTATTTAATGATGTTTTGAGATAGATATCTTTTACTATGAGTGTGCCGATCTTGATTTATATGTTTAAGGTTCCCTGTCCCTGACTTGTTTATCCTCACATTATTATCTGTGTTACCAGTGAGTTTCATCTCACAATTAAAAAATTATCTTTTCCTAGTGAAATTGTTTGGCAATTAGTTGTTAATGTGGATGAGTTGGAGTTCATGATATTGAACTATCCTTTTGTCCAGTGCCTATATGAGGCTGGAAAATATAGTGGAGTGCAGCTGCTGGATTTGTTTTGTGAAGCACTCAATCATGTTTTGTACCCATCAAAGGATTCTGTTTCTAGTAAGAGGGATGAAAAAGACCATGGCTTGTCCTCAAAAAATGATCCCTGTCAGCAATATTCCATCATGCAAAGTGCAGGTTCTATTTGCCAGATAGTACGCAAAGTGAGGTAACTAGGAGAATGACACTTGATTCCTTTTATTTACCATAAGAACCTTGCTGATGCGAAGCAATATCTGCTCTTAAGAGAAAACTAGTTAGGAAATCCGTGTGATGCACATTTAAGTCTTAATACATAAAACAAGTATTTTCATGAGATATAAGTATTTACTATTGAGGAATAATACTATTTATCATCTAAAAGATTATATTGAAGAGCTGAGAAAATGGGAATAGTAAAAAGACCAACAGTTTAATATTAGCATTATTTTCATGTAAGTTTATTATTTGCATTATAATTGAAGTATAAAAATATGTTAAAGTTTAATATTTGCATTATAATTGAAGTATAAAAATATATTAAAGTTTAATATTTGCATTATAATAGAAGTATAAAAAATATATTAAAGTTTAGTATTTGCATTAAACGCTTAACCAGAAAAAGGAGGGAGGATAGATAGATGTCAAAAAATTGCATCCAAAGCATACAGTTTTTAGCTACCTCCTTATTTTACTGCGAGAGTATTCCCGTGCCTGTATCTACTAATAGTTGAAAAGAAATTGAATAACTGTAACATCCTAAAAGAAAAGCGGGGTTCCAAATAACGACAAATTAAAAATGATAATGTCTTTAGTCTTAATTAAAGCCCTAATGATAATCATCGAAATCAAATTGCAATTTTCATTTTTTATTTATTTATTTGTCCATCTAAACCTTTCCTGGTGAACTTTAACATCCACTTTCTAAGTATGAATGTTATAGATATGTCTAGATGTTGTTGATTTAGACACTTCACCCAAATCTTATTTTTGTTTAGTTCAAATATCTATAGACTTCTGATTGGAAATTATACAGGGATCTCCCTTCAGGAAAGCTAGATCAATTGATTGAGAGCTGGGAAGAACTTACAGTAGATATTTCAGAGGTATGTTTACACTTGAATATTTGTTTGCTAGGAATTTTAATTTTATTTTATTGTCGATATCATGTTTTGGAGTACTTTAGATCCCATTGTTGAATATTGGTATCTTAGACGACGAAGTCACTTGTGTTCTCTTTTTAGTGCCTGCCAACACAAGAAGGTCAGCAAACTTGTTGTGGCCATTGGCCTTGTTCTTTTGCAAGCTTATAAACTAGAAATGGTACATTTGGTAGTGTCAGATAAACCATCTATAAGAGGCATTTATCTTATGACATAACAACTTATGGTTTATGCAAGTGTTTAGAAGAACTTGTTAAAATAACATAAAAAACGCGCATAAAGTGTTTTCAACTTATATTCATAATAAGCTCATCTGGTTAACTTATTAAAAACAACAAAAAAGAGTTAATGTAGAGTTTACCCTCATTCCCTCTTCAATTAGAATTAAACTTAATGAGAGCTTACCAGCTTTTTCTATTGGAATTAAACTTAATGAGAGCTTACCAGCTTTTTCTATTGAAATTAAACTTAATGAGAGCTTACTTTTTGGTTAATCTGCATCTTTTGTTGTCCGGGATGGTTTGGGGAATATAAATTATCTCCTAATATCTTGAGAGATTCTACGTGCATGCAAAGAATGAGCTCCATGATCGATAAATGGATAGAGTTTTCTACAAGAAGTTGGCAATATGTTATTGGCATATGATTTTCTAGAGTGTGTTGTTCTAAACAGAATGGGTGATGCTAGCCCAATATTGTGACATGTGTTGTTCTAAACAGAATGAGCTACTCATTGGATGAGAATGAATAGAGGCATAATATTGTTACATGTGTGTCAACTATACAACAAAGTCAGTTTTATATGACATTAAGAGAATAAGTACCAAATAAACATAGGAGATATTATTCCTATTTATATGATATGTTGTGATATGCCAATACAATAATCCTGTACAATAATATATTTTCAATATTGTGCAACTGGAATTGATTCCCAATCAAAGCTAATAATGATCAAATAATGATTTCTTGCAGATTCATGAGAAACTGAAAATCTTGCAATCTTCAGTGAAATGTAAAGATGGAAAGAGTCCACGCAGAAATTCCAAGGACATTTCCAAGTAACATTCTAATTCTCCATTTCGTTGTTATTTTCTGATAGATCGTAGTTTAGTTGTAGATATTAATTGTTCATGGGATTGAGGTACTTTCTTCTTTGTTAAGGGTGACAAAAATAAGTCATTCTAATGAAGTGTTTTCTTGGTCTAGGAGATGGATTCCTCAGAAGATAAGAATAAAGTCTGAAGGAAATAATTAAATTGGCATAATTTGAAATAAATTATATTATTCTCTAAAATGATTTTTTTTTCTGGTAACAGTAGTAGTTGAATTATAATACAACATAATAAGAAATCCGAGTATAGTTTGGATCTGAAATGATCAAACCAATCATCCTATTAATATATGAAAATTAGGAAACAATCATAATAAAATAACTATAGTAATGACAATATAAAAAACTAATATAGTAAGATCAGTCCCATCTAGCAAGGGAATTTGGGCCGTTTTATCACAGGAGGGCACTGGAATGACTCCCTATAAAGGCTGTATATGGAAGGAAGCCTCCCTTTATCATTTGTGCCAGTTCTTTTCCATCAATAGTAGAAGCAATGAATGTGTCTTCTGAGAAGATATTGCATCCTGGATGAATTGAGCTATAATTTGATGAGGGCACAACACATGATGAATCAATAAACTTATAAGAAATGCAGACAATTACTTTGAGGCAAGTGATTGGATGTACATCCCAGCAAATCAAGTTGAAGTCGTTTGTCTTAAGGAAAAATGAAAAACTGGCCTCTAAATGTTATGGTTCATTTAAAATTCTGGACATAATAGGAGAAATAGTATATAAATTACAGTTTCCTTTGACTAGCAAAATCTTACTGCAGTGTTTTATGTCTGGCTGCTCTGCTCTTCTGCTTGGGATTAATATAATCCTAAGATTAGAAAGTTTGTATGAGATGTTAATTCTTTGCTTTGGTTGTCACTTATTCTTGTCTGACCGACGCATACAATTTCATTTATACCAATAAATTCTTTTTTAGTACTTTCTTAAATGATTGGTTTTCTTACTTTATTGTTTAATTGTTTATGTTTTTAGGAGAGGTGTGTCCAAGGGTTTTATAAACATTGACAAGGACTCAAGAATGTCAAACTTGCAAGCTATCGCATTTCTTGATGATTTAGTCAGGTAATGATTAATATTGCCACCATGTTTCATTTTTTATGTTTCCAATAAAAGCTGAAAGGGGAAGAGTTTGGTTTTGATCTTGAATAAGTAAATGGAAGAGAAAAAGCAATTGGCTCAATTTGTTGGTTTATCTGCACTGCATTTTTCACATCCTTTTTCTTTGCTTTCCTTAAACAATTCAATTAATACAGGACAGCAGTTTCATGAATTTCTTATTCTGGTCAGAGAGCTGATGATGTGTGCTGTGCTCAGCTTTCCCATCAAACTTGCAAACCTGCATATTTGAATTTCAAAATTTGATCTATGTATCTCAACTTGGAGATATTTATAATCATCCAGCCTTTATTAACATGGAAAATAAAGAATCCAACACAATCATATAACCCTTTTTCTTTGTTTTCCTTGAACAATTTAATTAATACAACACAATCATATAACCCTTTTTCTTTGTTTTCCTTGAACAATTTAATTAATACAGGATCGTAGTTTCATAAATTTCTTATTCATGTCAGAGAGCTGTTGATGTGTGCTTAGTTTTGCCATCAGTCTGGCAAAAATTCATTGGCCTTTATATTTAAATTTCAAAATTTGAGATATGCATCTCAACTTGGAGATATTTATTATCATTGAGCCTTTGGTAATTGTTTTAATATGGAAAATTAAGAATCCAACACAATCATATAACTTCTAGTAGATTGTGTTTTACATCAGTACAGTTCTTGTTCTTCAAGCACTGTTAATGTTGATTTCGTATGCCAATATTTATTTTGATCATTGTGTGTACTATTTCTTTTCATACCATTTAAAAACTACACTGTCAAAAGTAATATTGACAGAATATTAGCCTATTCGACTGATGGATTTTGGTGATACAATTATATGACATGGAATTTTAATCGGGCATGGCAGTTTATGGAAACATCTCACAATCATGTATTCTATTGTGTTATGCCCAAGAATAAACTTGCCAACTCATACAGCCAAACTGACTTTTTTATTTTTGTTGACATTCTTTATGGGGGAGATGCCTTCGCTTGTAAATCCAGCCAAAAAAAGCAAAGCATTCCCCCAATAAAACGCGTTAGTCTTCTCTCAAATATCTTCTCTTCTCCAACCAATAAATTTTCTAAACCCCCTTATCCTTTCCAACAGAGCTTGGCTTGTTGCCTTCTTTTTTGTATGGCTTTGCATTCAAGAATATAAAAAATTACTCTTGACTGTTATGTATCTAGGTTAATCTTCCATTTTTCTCAATGCTGGTTATTAACTACTTTTACTGGTCATTCTTTTTCATGCAACAGGAATTATTTGAGGCCCATTGAAGGAATACCGTTCCATGAGATTTTCTGCTTCAAGAATGTCGAGAAGCTTCAACTGGTAAGACATCAATAGATGTTCGTTTTTCTCCATTGCACGTTCATTCCATTCATATCAGCCACTGAAGTACAGTTGGGATTTATCTTGGAACCTGATAATTACATTTAGACACTACCAGATGACAATCATAACTCTGATTAACTTATGATTGGCTACAGTCCATCACATCCTCCCTCTTGTATCACAAACTCCAATTGATAGATCTTATCCTTGCAACTAGAAAGGGTATTAATGCTTAATTAGTTTGTTCAAGAATGTAGCTTAGTTACACTTAGCAATAGCCTTGGCAAAATTAGAAAACAAAACCCGACTAAATGTATGTTTTTGCAAGATTACTTGAACCGATGTATTTGGTTCAGGATTTTTTTTTGACAATCTGCTTGATTATGGGAAACAGAGTTACTGTATGGGATATTTTCAGATATATAAGTAACTGAGATTTTGTTTTCCGAAGAATTTAATTCACAAATTTTAGTAACTAAATATTTTTCTGAAAAAAACCATTTTCATGCTCATTAATAGCCATTCCGATAAGCACCTTATACTTAAGGTGTATTTTTGAAAGAGGTGGGATAAGTGATATGTCAGGTGGGAGTTGTATTGTATTAGAATAACTGACTCAACAGAAGATAGTAAGTGGGGTAGCAGAGAACAGAATGTATACTAGAGGGCATAGAAAGGATTAGAGAGGAGCATACTGTAGACTGGGAGAGATTTGGAGCTCTTGATTTTCCTAAAGCTTTATTTTCTCTTCAAGCTCACATTGAGCTAGGGGTCCACTCTCTTCAGTAGAAGTTTTCTCGGTTGGTCTTTCTATTCATTCTTGATGTCTTTTTTGGTCTTCTGTTGTTTTAATTAACTTCTTGCTTGTATAGATTTTGATCGGAGATCCAAGGAGAAGGATTCAAATTGATCTGTTGGAGTTCCATAATATTTTACATTGTAGTTGCTGTAACAAGAGTGGCAAAGCCCTATTACCATCCATGCATGATTCCTCAATTATGTAAGTATATTGATAATGCTTGTAGACATAACAAATTTTCAACTTTTGAATAATGTTAATGTCTTTGCTCAGATAGACATAACATTTTTGTTTTTAATTGGACTTGAGGAACCGTACTATAAATACCTAAGAGGTTGATTTTATTAGATAACCTTCAACCATTGCATCTCATGAAACTTTCTAGTATTATCTCCTGTGACATGTTAAAGCATCATACAAGATTTGAGTTGACATTTTCTGTACAGGTATTCGCTGGCTCAAGAGCACGGAGATCTTATCAATCTTCATGACTGGTTCCAGTCTTTTAGAACAATTGTTCTTCAACCTACAAATAAACGGAAACAAAAATCGAAGCTGACTCCCCTACCCAAGAAGAGAAAAGACATGAGTGGATCTGAAGATCAAAATGAAGCGTCAATTCAGTATCCTTTATATTTTTCATTGCAGAATCTTGCATGTCTATTGTATTTTGTATTTTCATGTTTCTCATTCCCACCTCGTAAGTTGTGGTGAACCATTTTGTTTATTTTTGTCACAATCCTTAACTCTGGTTTGTGATAGAGCACGATTTTGCAGGGGAGTTACAGAGCTGCAGATCACTGGACTAGTTAGAATGCCTAGCAAGAGACGTCCAGATTTTGTACAGAGAATAGCATTTGGAATTTGAATACAGAATTCACCGGTTTACTTTCCTCTTGCGATTTATTAATTTTCTCATTAAAATGGAATGTAAGCTATGAAGCACGGACACGCCGAAAACGATCCCGACACTGACACGACACACCGTTAATAATTTTAAAAAATAATTAAATTAAATGTAATCACAAGTGTCGGTGCAAGTGTTCAACACCAACACGAACACGCATTTTTTTAGAGGTGTCGGTGCTACATAGAATGTAAGTATATTTATCTAATTATTTATGGTTCACTATGATATGATAATTTGTTGATTAATACTCTAAAGCTTCGCCCCCTCAATAAAGAAGAAAGGTATAAAGGGAAGTTGAGGTAGAGAGAATTGTCACCATGTTTACTAAAGATTTATAAATATTATTTTTATAAATAAAATGTAATTTTATTTAGCCTTAATTATTTTTTTTAGTTCCTTACCTATATTTCTGAGTCTATTTTGGTCCTATTTTTTTTAAAACGTTCAATTTGGTTCCTTATTCAATAGATAAACGGCCGATGAAATAAGAGACGTGACAGATGAGGTGGAAACAGAAAGGACGTGGCAGCTGAAATGATAGAATTATTTTTTATTATTATATTTAATAATTAAATGTTTTTATTAATTTTAATTAATTTGCTTAGAAAATATATTTAAATTAATTTTCACAAATTTTAATATAAAATATTTGAGCCTAAAACCCATGTTCGTTATAGTAGCAGATCAATAGTCAAGATTTATACTTATAGTGTGAACAAATATTTTATAAATATTTGACTTTGTTGAATATTTGATGTGAGACTTTAACTATACTTCCTATTTAATTGTTGTCATGAAAGTTTCATAGAAAATGCAATTGTCAAACATTGCCACTGGAACAAAAGCTACTCTAATAGACACCAACCACGCACCCCATACAAAAAAGGATGGACCAGAGGTATAGACAAGCTTATTTAGATAATTATTGTCATATGTCAAAAATAACAGGCTACACTCAAATTTAATGGTAATATTAAATCGTTTTGGTTCACTTAAATTTTCATAATACAAAAGGCAAAAGTCACAAGGCACACGAAACCATGCATAACACACAAACCCCGCAACGCACGCAAGCACCTAGATAATCATGGAAAACGACGCTTTGATCGCTAGGCCCACTGTCAATAGATCAGAAGGGCTGCTTGCTAACCACACACTGCTGGAGCATAAGAGACCTTTATTAGCTAAGTTACATGAATGGATATTGTTTTAGGAAAACAAATTTGTTTTATTACTCTGTACATTATTTTTAATACATTAATAAGACTAATTTAGTAAAAGTACAATACATTATAATAATATTATTGTATTTCTTAATATATGTGCAAAAATCTTAAACGACAGTCATTTTAAAATAGAGGGAGTAAGGTTTTTGAAGTTGTTTCGGACTGACCCAATGACTAGGCATGACCCAATCCACTTCTACTCCCAGAACGGTCCAATTGCCTAAGTCCAGTCAATTTGGAGCATAATTTAGCTTTCTGTCCCTCTACCGGGCAAATATGGTCGGATGACCCCAAGGGTCACCTGCTCCTCCTCGGTAGTTCCTGCCTGTCATGCACGATTCCACCATCCAGAAACAGTTACGACACCCGTGCCCGTAACTGCGCCTTTGCCCGTGGCAACAACTAGTTTCTGACACTTTTGCCCGTCTCAACGGCTAGTTTTTGACAGTTACCTATTCTTCGGGAAACAATTATCTCGCCTCGAAAATAGGGACCGTTGGCCACGCGCTGGGAGCACTATAAAAACCCTCTCATTTGAGAGGGTCAGGTATTCCAAATCACCCTACGAAATATATACTTTGTACTTACCTCTCTCTCTCTCTCTCTCTCTTCCGATTCTTACTTTAGCATCGGAGTGCTTTGCAAGTACACCCCCTCCTCATCTCTCACACCCAGCATCGCAAACGTCATCTTTGTCCCACTTCAGGTTCTGATCAGCCGTTAAGATCAGTGACGCCGTCTGTTGGAAATCTGTCATCCCCGTCTAACATCCATCGTAGATTCAAGACCAAAATAACTCTCTGTCTAAGATTCCGATCATGGCAAGCCAAAATCACGTTCATGATGCTCACAACTTTGTTTTTCTCCCCATCAGCAAAACTGATACTGACGAGGCTGCACCCTTCCTTGGAGGAGACGCCCATCATCTGAGAGATAGAGCCACTGCATCTTCCTCCCCCACTCGTGTTGATCATGTTGAAGACCATCCCTCCCTGGACCACCAGCCTGTTTCTGTTCCGCCCAACGCCGACCCGGCCGTGGCCGCTCTTCTTGAAACTCTCAACAAAACCAACCTCCTAATCCTCCAACAAAACGCGAGGATTGGAGCCCTAGAGGAGTCTGCCCGACCAAGATCCCCTCCGCCGAGGAAAGAGTGCCGACGATCCCGAAGCCCACTTCCCCAATGTGAAAGAGACCGCCGGGCACCACCTGAACCAGAATCCCATGCCATCAGGAAGCGTGATCACATCTCCCCGCGGAGCCAGTAATCCCCAAGAACCAAGAGGACCAAGAGAGACCAGCATTCACTTTCGCCCAGATCCAAGGGTCATGCACGAACCCCATCTCCCCGCAGAAATCACCGTCTTGTTCTTGAGCGAAGCACCCGCTCCCCGTCATGGACCAGTAGCAGCAGCGACTCCCCAAGGGACTGGAGAAACCACCGTCTTTGGGCACCTACGACGGTACAACAGATCCTGACGAGCACATCAAAAATATCGATGCTCTGCTCGACTATCGTGGCGTCCGAGGCGCCATCAAGTGTAGACTGTTCCCTATCACGCTCAGGAAGGGAGCGATGACTTGGTATAAAAAACTCCCCGACGAGTCCATCTCCTCGTGGAGACAGTTGGGGAGAATATTCTCCAAACACTTCACGGAATCCCGCCGCCACCCGAAGACCGAAGCCTCCCTTGAGGCCATAATCCAAGGGAAATACGAGCCTCTTCGAGCCTACATCGAGAGGTTCAATAAAGAAGCAATACAGGTCTCAATGACCGATGACATGAAGAAGTTCTTGCTCGAGCGAGGACTTCGTCCCCGGACAAAATTCGCTAAAGCAGTTGGCATTGAAACTCCGAGGACCCTGGACACCTTCCTCCTCAAGGCGCAAGCATATATCTAGTATGAGGAGAAAGAAGCCGCTAGCTCCGCCCGGGACTCACGCCACCAAGAAAGTGCCCGGGCCTCCAAACATGATGATCCCTTGACGTCTCTTCGAGGAGATAAAAGACGCGAAGACCGCCCCCGGGAGTCCCGGGACAACAAAGGACCCTCCGACCGATTCCATGAGTATACTCCCCTGACCGTCTCTAGGGAGAAAATCCTCTCCGAATGCGCCAACGCAGAGTTCAAACAAGCAGGGGTTCGATTCCCTAAACAGATTGCGGCCAAGCCGAATGCTGACAATTCGAAATACTGCAGTTTCCACAAAAGTAATGGCCACACAACCGACAACTGCATCCACCTAAAGGATACCATCGAGTTACTGATCAGGGACAACCACCTGAAACAGTTCACCAAGAAAAGGGAAACTCCACGGCAGGACGCCCAGGAGTCCAAGAAAGTCGAGGAAGAGGTGCCTTCCTCGGAAGAGACAAACCTTCAGGTCGCCATGAGCGTATCGCGGCTTGAGGACTTCTATGTTCCTGAGGGGCTCAACGCTCCCCCTACTTCGCAACACATAGTCCGTGGGAAACCTTCCCCTCCGCCATGATCATCTCCGGAGGGGGCTTCAACAAGGTTACTGTGGGCTCCGTTAAAAGGAAATTCGAGCATCTTCTTAGCACGAACACCAACAGGAGTACCACGCTCGACAAAGTCCAGGGAGAGTCGGTCCCCATCTCTTTCTACCGTAAAGAGCTCCTCAGAGGGGCTCTTAACTCAAGCATTTCGTTGCTCGTGAGAGCCCAGATGGGTAACTTTGATGTTCGACGAATTCTAGTCGACCAGGGCAGCTCGGTCAACATCATGTACTCGCAGCTGTTTTCCACCCTCCAGCTAGATGAATCGCACCTGACTCCATACGTAGGCTCTGACCTACAGGGCTTCAACGAGTCGGTCACGAAGCCCTGGGGATAAGTGGAATTGATCGTGACTTTTGTATCTGCAGAGACGACCAGGTCTATTAAAGTCCAATTCCTGGTCATCGATTGCCCTTCTCTCTATCAATGCATCTTTGGGCGACCAACCTTGGCCGAATTGGTGACCGTAACATCCAAGGTTGTCAAACTCGCGAGTCTACTCAAACTCGTAAAGGATTTGTAGACTCGACTCGCAGACTCGTACGAGTTTATGGAAAATTAAAAATTACTTTCAAAAGCATATAAGTGACACATATATGACACACTCCTATGTTTTTAAACTTATAAATGCCTTGTATATGACACAAATATATAATCGAACACCAATTAACATGAAAATTTAAATTTCATACTCCATAACAAATTTCTTAACAAAAAAACTCGATAATAAAACAAGTAAAATTGCAAAGTATGTAGTTAAAGACTTAAATTATCAATTTCTTCTTAATTGGCTACTACATCAAGCAAAAAAAATCATACAACATATATGCTAATAACTTCAAACATCCAAAGCTCTAGTGAAATCACCACCACCAATATAATCACAGTCATCTTTATCGGTATCTTGAGTATCATCAACAAACTATACCTTAGATGAAACATCTTCTTCATCATTAATCAATGTTATATTGCTTGAAGTGCCACTTCCACCTAATTTAACATTGACACCACCACCACTTTGAACCATATTAGTTACAACAACATCAGCTTCCACAATACTATTAACAATAATATCATCTTACTCAATATTAACTTCAATTTGCACATTTTCTTCAGTAGGGTCTTCAATTATCCATTCATCATCTGAACGGATATCTTCAAAAGAAAGAACAACACTATATAATTTTCTTTTTCCACTTTTCAACTTCAAATTGTACATGACATAAACCAAATTATTCACCTTTTTTTGATGCAACCTTCTCTTTGTATGAACCTAAAAAGTAAATAATAATTCAACTCAATGTTTCTAAAAAAAATTAAAATCAAGTCTATAAACAAACAAATAATAATTCATTACCATTTCAAAGGAACTTTAATTACGTTCACAACCAGAGGAGCTACTAGTTAAGGTTAAAACAAGGATTACAAACCTCTTTAATTCTAGAGTCATATCTCCATAGAAATATCACTCTACAGTAGGTAATATATCCTTCCCAAACTCTTTTCTGCCATAAATCATAAATTTTCTAAACTATTTTGTCACATGCAAATTGATACATGTGCATTGGGATCATTGGACTTGATTGGACAATGGCGCATCACCTTTACACAAGATATCATACATAAGAAGCATCCAAGTGAAACATATAAAAAATACTTACATAACAAAAGATTGATTTACGGGCACGAACACGAATAAAGTAAGGGACACAACAAACTCACTCTGTTGATGAAGGGAGGAAGAAACTTAGCTAAAACAAGAGACTAGAAGATAAACCTTTTAATTCTCGTAAAAAAAAAGTAAAATAAATTTTTTAGGGGAATTTAGGCTTTTTTTTTGTTTTAAAAAAAACTAAAAAAAAACTTAAAGACTCATATACTCGTTATAGACTCGCGAGTCTATACGAGTTTGTGCGAGTCTACCCGAGTCAACTCGAGTCTATCAAAAAATGATTCTATGCGTGAGTCTACTCGTTTATGCTTCATAGACTCGTAAACTCGTACGAGTTTACGAGTCTACCCGCGAGTTTGACAACCATGGACTACCATCAACTGTGCATATGAAAATAAAGTACTACACTTCTAAGGGTCTGGTCGACACTCTGCACGGGGACATTGAGGCAACAAAAAGATGTTTCGAAGCAGCCACCAAAGGACTCAACACCATTGCCGCCAAGCCAAAGACTTCCAGTAAGCAGGCCTTGCCTAGCAGCTCCGAGGAGGCAAAGCCGCTGCCCCTCGTCGACTATATCGACCTCGACAGCTGCTTCTCCGAAGATGACCAGAAGGAGACCCAGACTCATTCGAGCAACCATTCAGCTTCAACCAGCACTAGCGAGAGCTCCCATCTGATGCGCCCAATTTTGGATGGCGAGTTCGAACTCGTCCTGCTCGGCAATGACCCCTAGTGAGGAGTGAAGATCAGACCAGACTCTCCGACCTAGCGAGGAAATAGCTCAAAGTTTGCCTCCGAGAAAATGCTAATTTGTTCGCCTGGAGCACCGCAGAAATGCCTGGCCTAGATCATGATGTCGCCTGCAATTAACTCACAATTGACCTCGCCGCTAGGGCTATAGCACAACGTAGGAGGAAGCAGTCTCTGAAGAAAACGGAGGCTTCCGAATAAGCCGTAAATGACCTCCTCGATGCAAACTTTATTTTGGAGGCCAAGTACACTACTTGGCTGTCCAATGTTGTACTCGTTAAAAAGTCTAATGGAAAATGGCGTATGTGTGTTGATTATACCGATCTCAATAGGGCTTGCCCTAAATATGCATATCCCCTCCCCAACATAGATAAACTTGTTGATAACTCTGCCGATTTTAAATTGTTATCGTTCATGGACGCCTATTCGGGCTACAATCAAATACCCATGGCAAAAAGTGACAAAAGGTACACAACCTTCATGACCGAATCAGGCAACTATTACTACAACGTAATGCCATTCGGCTTGAAAAACGCTGGCACTACCTACTAAGGATGATGAACAAGGTCTTCCGGGGATAAATTGGGGACATACTTGAAGTATACATGGATGATATGATCGTAAAGTCCCACGAGGAATCCGATCACACAACCTATTAGAGGAAAGTCTTCGAGCAGGCCAGGAAGTACCACATGCGTTTCAACCCGGAGAAGTGCACGTTCGGGGTACGAGCGGGCAAATTCCTCAGCTTCTATCTAACGGAATGAGGAATCGAAGCTAACCCCGACAAGTGCAAGGCCTTCTCCGAGTTCCCCACGCCTAGCTCGAAGAAATCCATCAAATCTCTCAACAGGATGCTCGCTTCATTATCCCATTTTGTGGCAAAGTCTGCCCAGCACACACTGCCATTTTTCAAACTCCTCCGCAAGGAGACATCTTTCGAGTGGACGGAGGAATGCGACCAGGCTCTCCTCCACCTAAAATGAGCATTGTCAGAACCGTTAGTCCTCTTTTGTCCAGATAACGGTGAAATCTTGTACCTTTATCTCGCCGTGGCAATCGACCCCGTCAGCGTCGCCCTCATTCGTGAAACGCCTGACGTGCAAAAACCCATATACTTCACGAGCAAAGCCTTGTAAGGACCAGAGCTGAGGTATAAACAGATAGAGAAAGTAGCCCTGGCCCTCATCAATGACGCGAGGAGACTAAGACACTACTTTCTAGCCCACACAATCGTGGTCCGAACAAATCAGCCCGTGAAGCAACTATTAGGCCGACCAAACATGGCTGGCAGAATGCTCAAGTGGTCGTTGGAACTTTCCGAATTTGACATCCAATACGAAAGCAAAAAAGCCCTCAAGGCCCAGGCGCTGGCCGACTTTGTCGTGGAAATGACATTCGCCGATTCCCCCACTTGTGAGGCGCGCAAATGGACAATCTTCGTCGACGTGGCGTCTAGCTTGGCAGGAAGCGAGGCAAGTATCATTTTGGAAAACGAAGAAGGAATTATCGTCGATGTCTCGCTTACCTTATCTTTCCCTACTTCCAACAACCAAGCCGAATACGAAGCCTTCCTCGCCGGTCTACGCCTGACCGAAGACCTAGGAGCCGAGGAAGTCATCATCTGCACCTATTCTCAACTCGTGGCCCTCCAAGTGCGAGGAGAATACCAGGACAAGAACGACAACTTGTCTGAATACTTAGCCCTGGTCAAGGAGAAGATGATGAAATTCGAAACGGTAGACGTAAAACATGTTACCCGCGAACATAATGTCAGAGCGAACGTTTTGTCAAAACTGGCGAGCACGAAGAAAAAGGGCGAAAACAAATCCGTCATCCAGGAAGTACTTCCTCGACCCAGCATCGAGAAAACTTCCGCGATCCTTGACGTGCAAGTAATCGGTGACAACAACTGCTGAATGACCCACGTCTACAATTACCTCGCTAAGGATGAACTACCATCCGACCCCAAAGAGGCCAGTGTAGTCAGGCGCAGGGCCTACTCTACGTCCTGGTCGAAAATAAGCTTTACAGATGAGGGTTCTCCATCCCTTTACTCAAATGTGTCAAGGAAGAGATGGTCGCCCACGTCCTGCGCGAAATCCACGAAGGGATCAACGCCCAGTACCTCGGGGGGAGATCCCTCGCCAGGAAATCCCTATGAGTAGGATACTACTGGCCGACCATGCAGCATGATGCAAAAGAGCACATGAAGAAATGCGACATATACCAACGGCACGGGGACGTGCACTTGGCACCGACCAATGACTCAAAGCAATGCCCTCCCCGTGGCCCTTCTCATGGTGGTGTCTGGACATCCTGGGACAATTCTTCGTGGGGTCAAACCCGAACAAGTACTTGATAGTGGGCGTTGACTACTTTACCAAGTGGATAGAAGCAGAGGCTCTGGCCAAAATAACGGCCCATAACATACTTCGCTTCTACAAGCGAAACATCCTTACCCGCTCCGGCATCCCACAAGCAATAGTCACTGACAACGGGATGCAGTTCACGGACAGAAAGTTTCAGGACTTCGTCGTCCAACTGGGCACGAAACAACACTTCGCATCCGTCGAACATCCCCAGACTAACGGGCAAGCCGAAGCAACAAACAGGGTAATCCTCTAAGGCCTCAAATGAAGGCTGGACGAAATGAAGAAAGCTTGGGTCGAGGAGCTGCACAACGTGCTCTGGGACTACCGCACTATGCCCCACTCTTCGATCGGGGAAGCCCCTTTCTGTCTAGCTTATGAAACTGAGGCAGTGATCCCCATTGAGATACACGTGCCCTCCAGGCAGACAGAATCCCCCTGAACGAGGCGACAAATAGCGAGGCACTAAGGGAGGAGCTCGATCTCGTCGAAGAGGTCCGATCAGGAGCAACTCTCTGCGAAGCCTCACTTAAACAAAAAATTTCAATTAGGCACAACGCCAAAGTTATACGGCGAGAATTCCAAGTAGACAGTCTCGTCTTAGGAAGGAATCACAAAGATTCTTGAGAAGGCAAACTCGCCGCAAACTGGGAAGGACCCTATCGCGTTCAGGCGAAGACAGAGAATGAGGCCTACTGTTGAAAAGTATTTTGGGGGGTGTTTTATCGTATCCACAGGGATTGTGTGTTATCAATGCTTGCCGTTCAATAGTTTACCGTTTTAAGTAAAGGGTTTTCAAATGATTCTTGGTTTTGTAACATAAGTTTGTAGCAAAGAAGTAAATTAGAGCATAGATGTTGTAAGTTTTAGAAAAGCATGTCAAGACTAGACTTCACTAATCCTTTTCATACATATCCGATTAATCAAGTATATGAACTCAGTTTCGATCAATACAATCGCGTATCCTTGCAAATAAGTTTATATATAAAGCAAATTCGTGAGTATTATTGTTTAAATCGTTAGATGATGTCTCACGCTAATAATCAAAACAACAACTGTTAAGATTGATACAAAACGAATATTAAACCCCAAATCTATATCTCGAGTTTGGTTTTTAAGAGATGAAGATATTTGGTCAAGATTTGGAAAATCTATGTCTAGAGTGATTCAAACCACAAATATACCATTAAAAGCAAACAACTTCCTCATATATTGATCATCAACCTTGTTCATATACAAAAGATCAAAATAAATACATACAAGTAAGATTAACTACCTCTAATCTTGACACAAAATGTGTTTAGCTACACATATTCATGGTAGCTTGTTTCACAAGTTTTGGACAAAGCTTTTGTTGCATCAATCTTCAAAGATTCAAGGATTGAAGCATAAAAGCTTTGGATCCTAAGAAAAATAATAAAAGATGAAGTTTTTATGCTCCAAAGAAGTTTCTAGGTTACAATGATTCTTTTCTAAAAGTGTTATCTCCAAAAATATCTACAAAACACCCTAAATACCACTTTCTGCCTAGACAAATTCGCTAGGCGAGCTCCAAAATTCACCTGGTGAAACCTTTAACCTCAGCCACGTGACAGAACAGTGCAGAGAAAGCTGAGAAAAATATCTAAACTCGCTAGGCGAATCTCTTTCGCCTCATCATCGCCTGGCGAATCTTCCAGCGAAGCACTTCTAGTAGCTACTGGAATTGAAAACAATTTTCGCCAGATGGCTCGCCAGGCTTTCGCCTGGCGAATTTCTCCATTCGCCACCCCTTCGCCTGGCGAAGGTCCTGAAGCTTGCAGACACGCGACTTTTCTCATTTCTTCGTGTTTTTTTTCCGATTTTTGCTGCGTCCTTTTTATGAAAAATGCTGCAAAACTAACAAAAACATCAAAGAGACCAAATATAGACATTGATTCAAAAATCACTTAAAAATAAGCTGTTTCACATTCAGGCATTTGGAAAAGAGCTTAAAATTGCAGTAAATTGATCTAAAATTCATTTAAAACCAGACACCTATCAAACTCTCCCTAAATTGCCTCGTTGTTTTCCCTCAAACAAAAGTAAGTTACAACAACCACAAGCAAGCTTTCCAAGAATTAAATCAACAAAAAAAAATCAATGGTTCAAACTCGACAATCTCACGCACAAAGTGTTTTCACAAAGTTGCAGAGTGTTGTACCCCAAATTTTACCCCTTAGAGGTCATAACATTTTGCATTGACATTTAGGTTCAAGCATCTATGCATTGTTAACTAACCATTTCATTTTTGCAAGCTTGTTTCTTCTATGAAAAGCCAGGACTTATACAAAGAGGAGGGCAAAGTCTCCTAAGCCAAGCTCACACATGAATCAAGGAAGTTACCTGTTCAAAAAGACAGTTAAGGCTCCAAATGCAACCATGTGAGCTCATCTACATCCTAGAGGTTTCATTCAACAAGAATCCAAGATCATCTGGCTCTCATCATAAGTAACTTGAGCCACAAGTTCACCCTGCCTCCAATTAGGGTTTTGTTATGACAAGACAATCATGGCCTTTGATTTTGATCAAGATTTGTTCTCCAGCCTTGGAATATGACTCCATGTGGTAGTATATATCCTCAGAGACTACTTATGAGCCTTATATGTGATTGGAGAAGCAAGATCATCAGAGATTGTTCAAGTACATTCACAGTTGAAATTAGGGTTTATTCTGAGGCCCTAATCCTCGAGGTTTTGACCCAAGATGAAACATTCAAGGCCCTAACACATCATAACATGTCTCCTTGATGAGTTAAGGCATGAGAGATCAAGTTTTAAGAAGTTTCTTGCAAAGGAAGCAAGGTTTGGTTCATGAAACTTTTCAAATGTGGAGATTTCACTACTTGTGCCAAAATTGAAACAGTCATAACTTTTAAACCACACATCCAAATTGAGTGACTCAAAGCTCAAATGGAAGCTCTTTCTATGATATTCAAAACATATTAGAGGACCCTCCTTCAGAAAATGCATGGTTTTTAAGTTTTGAGACTTGGAAGATAAATCACCCTTTGGGACTTGGTGAAATTTTTCAGCTTTTCACCTTAGTTTTCACACAACTTTAACTCAATTTTTCACCTTGTTCCAAGCTTCAAATAAAAAATCTTTGGACATAAAAGTTGTTCCTTGTTTTTCAAGCTTTCCAAGCATGTGTAGAAATCCTCATTTGAATAAACCAATCTCAAGTTATGATGTCCTAAAGATGGTTGTTTCAAGTTTTGAATTTTTCATAACTTAGAATTTTTTCTAAGTTTCTTGGACAGCCCTTTATACCAAACTTCATGGATGATTTTCTAATGATTCCAAGCCTCATTTCAAGAATCTTTCCACATGAAACTTGTTCTATCAAATGTCTACTTTGCAAAGAATCCAAAACCTCGCAAATTGAAGCATTGGTCATCAAGTTATGACATGTTAAAGTGACCATGTTAAAGTATTATACACACTTAGAAAATTCAGGATGTTTGGTTCATTTGCTATTTCCAATTTCATCATGATGTCCTACTTGTCTCATATCACATTTCATTTTGAATTAAATATATGAGCAAGTACACTGCTGACTTTTTCTTTCCATCACTTCCCTACTGTCTCTTTCCCATCAACCTTTCATGCCTTGCAAGTTGACTCACCTTTCTCTTATGACACAAACCATTATAAGCAACCACTAAATCATGTTGCACTTGGCTCAAGATAATAGGGCAAATAGGGCTAGGCTCATGAGATCTGGCTGGAGATTTTTCTCTCTTAAACAATGTCAATATCCCTTGTAAACTAGCAGCCTGGTGCTATAAAAGGATTGCACTCTCCCTCTGTGAAACTCCCTGACGACCAGAATAAGGAGAACAATACCTCCTCATTCATTTTGTTCTCAACATCATAAACTTGTTTATCTTGGTATGCTTCATTCTCTCTATGTGAAAAAACACCAATCAAGAGAACCAAACTCTCTCATTACATTCCTTACAACAAAACCACCAAACCTGTTTCATCTTTGTGTAACAACGCCAACAAGGAGAACCACCCTTCTCATTTATTCCCGTTTGTAAAAAATGCCACAAACTTGTTTCTCATGCTTAAAAAAAAAACACGTGAGAACAACACCAACCACAACCTCTCTCCGTTCTTTTCCTTTTAGAAGTAACACTATACACTTGTCTCTTGGTGTGACAACCAGCAAAAAACGTGAGAACATGACCAAAACACTAAATAAGCTTTGCTTCCACAAATTGTCACCACTGCCCCAAGAAAAAGTTTGTGAGAGCGTACATCACTCCACATCATCTTCATCTTCTCAAGGAGAATAACAGTCAAACGGTAGTATTGATTTCGATGGAGTTGGCGTAATAGCATTACCGTAATCTTCTCACTTTTTCTTGTGGTACACTAAAGGTATGTTTGCCAGAATATTTATTGCATTTGCGTGGTGTAGCTGCCGGTTACCTGTTACTCGTGACGGTTATCAAGTTTGTATTAGTGCTTACGGTGTATTTTCAGTTTCGTAGCTTTCGTTTGCGTAGTATTATTCTTGCTACTGTTATTGTTGTCCTTGCTTTGAGTGTGTTCATGTGCACTATACCATGCATAAGGAGCTCACATAACATGATTTACATTACCGTTAGTGGAAACGCGTTGTCATAAGTGTAATGGTTGCGACGCATATTTCGTTGACGGACTTGTCGTTGTTTCACCGTAGCAAGATATTTGGCTTTATTATGATCCATCCTAGTGTATGATGCAAGTAGGCACGCGTTAATTTCTCGTTTGTTACTGTTTCGTAAAGATCAGGTTTTGTTTCAGCCCAGCCCCTCGGTTTTCATGTCCATTTCTACCCCTGTTTAAGTGCTTATTTTGAGCTAACAAGTGTACATTGTTGTTCTACCAAGAGAGTACTACGAAACTGTGTTTTATTCCATGAATTTTAATTAAAAATGAGAAAGAGCAGGGCTGTGAAAGAAAGGAGATGGCCATGAAATTTTCTGCATTCACATGATAGATACACCTCCCTCTTACGTTGCAGGGGGAAGATGGAGTGATGGCGCACGATGATTGGTTAGGTGTTGTTTTTTTGTCATTTTATGACTCAAAATGACTTGAACACTTGATATTTGGTTGTACATGGTCGTGTGTAATTTGCATTTGCCTGAGTTTGTTTCATTTTTGGGTCATGGGCTTTGCCTATTTGCTAGATGCACCTCCCCTTTTATTTCCGGCCCATACACCACTAATCAAACCTAATGCATTTTGTTTTAATAACACATTCAGCTCAATACACTCCTCTTTTGTTTTAGATAAAGAACAACATTTTATTCTTTCCTTTTCCTTTAATTAAAATATGTTTCTTTTATAAAAACTCCAAAAAATTCATAATTGCTTTTTCAATGCTTAAATTAATATTTCCATAATTCAATTTTCACTTTTATTTTATTTTTATATTAAATATAAAATTCACAAAAAACTTGTATAAATATTTTTCATTTAATTTTGTACTCCACTTGAAGATTACTTGAATCTTTGAGAGTTTTTGTGAGAATTCTTGATACATGAGAGAGAGTTGCTTAGTGAGAACCCCCTGACCTAGGATAGGTTCACTCTATTAGGGCTTTTGTTTGTATCTCTGTTTTATCACTAAGTCCTTTGCCTTGAATGCTTTCCCTTTGATTTCAAGTTTGAAAATGATATTGTATGTGCTTAACTGTTGTGAATTATATAACTATCTCTTGCCATACATGAATTATGCTTTTGAGTTTGATCATGTTAGTTGTTGTATATTTTCTTTGAATTCTTGAACTTATGTTGTTCATTTCAAATTTAATTCCCTTTATAACATGCTTGCCTATAGGGAGTCATCATCCTCCTTCCAAAGGAAAGTCTTTCTATTGACCTCAGAGTCATAGATAACTCATTACCCTTTTAACCTAGCCTTAGGCTTGAAGTCGTCGCACTCTGCGTAGGTGTCTTGCTGTCAGACCCTACTCACTTCATTCCCTTTTAACCTAGCATTAGGTTTGGAGTCGCCACACTCCGCGTAGGTGTCTTGCTGTCAGACCCTACTCACTTCATTCCCTTTTAACCTAGCCTTTCCAAGAGATAGCCATTAATCTCTTATAAGTCTTAAACCTTTATTTAACCTTCACAAGAGATAGCCATTAATCTCTTCTCCTTCACCAACCTTTGACCCTTCACAAGAGATAGCCATTAATCTCTTCTCCTAAATAATCAATCCTCACAAGCTTTGCTTTCAAGCTTTTCACCTTACTTTCCCTTGGAACCTTGACCAATGTCAAGAAGTTCCTCACCCCCATTGAGGTGAACTACGGTTGCTCTGATTCTTTAGTCAGATACGTAGGCACGAGATGCAATGTCTTGGCAATCAAACTTAGTGTACATATCCTTAGGTATTTACCTTTACCTTAGCACAGTTCCTTTAGCAAGCAAACTATAACATAACACAAATACTTACAAGAGGTTCCTGTAGAGTACTACAGATACTTAGGGTGCTAATGCCTTCCCTTAGTATAACCAACCCCCGAACCTAGATTCTCTTTTTTAGGGTTTTCGTTCTTTACCCTTTCCTTTGGATAAATCAAAGCTCGGTGGTGAATTTCATGTTTTACGATTCAAGTTAATTAATAGCTTGTTATCCGATTCTCACTACAACAGAAAATGGCGACTTCACTGGGGACTCCCCCTAAGAGGGTTAAGCTTATCTTGTTTGTATTTGTGTTATTCATATGTTTGCTTGCTGGTATACTTGTATATT
Organism: Lathyrus tuberosus; assembly: GCA_022829125.1. Lineage (NCBI taxonomy): Eukaryota > Viridiplantae > Streptophyta > Magnoliopsida > Fabales > Fabaceae > Lathyrus > Lathyrus tuberosus. Next base: position 7,527,781 of record JALAZF010000060.1, on the reverse strand, counting down.
TTATATATATGTATATATACCTGTCTGTGCTTGGTTTTTCTGTATGCAGGGTTGTTACTTTGAGTGGTGAGATAAGTCCTAACCCGAACTTGAGAGCACTTATGATAGGATTGTGGTGTAATCAATAGTCGATTATTGGGAGTAGTCCTAAAAATTTATGGCATATGATGACCACGCTCAGTTGAGGCCCTTTGGGATTGTTGATGTCTGATGTGAGCAGTCGCATTGATGTCACTCTTCCCGATTTGAGCCAGTGATTCTGAGGACCGTAGTTACCTTCACCCCACTTGGCCTTTTAGGATGTAGTGCGGTGGCTATGAGGGAGTAGTCCCAAGTAGTTGTTACACGATACTACACTCAGACGAGTTTATCTTGAGAATATTATTAACCCACGTGAGTAGTCACGTAGGCCGATAATATCCGAAGGATTTACGTAGACTCTGGAAACTTTTAGAACCCTGTTCTACAGTTGATGAACCCTAGTACACACCCTGTGGTTGGTTCCTTACCCAGACTCCATGCTGTGATCTCCAACCCTTGATCTTGTTGCATGTGTTTTGCATCCTGTTTGCATTGCATTGCATATCATTTGCATCTTTGCATGTTTCATTGCATATGTCTGTTTGTCCAGTGGCTCATTTCCAGCTGTCTCTATCTTCCACTGTCACCTGTGAGCAGTCAAGCTGATTCCTCGACACCAATACCAGACTAGAGCTAACTACAGACGCAAGATGTCAGAGCAAGAGGCATATAATGCTGAGGTCCGAATGGAAATCGATGACCTCAAATCGAGCATGACTAAACTAACTGAGATGCTTCAAGTTTTTATTGCTAGAGGAGAGCCTCCTCAAAGAACTGTCATCCAGGAAGTTTCAAATGATGAACCTCCATCGGTTCAAATGCCACTTTCAACTTGGCCCGAGTTTGGTTTGTCACACAACTATTCTCCGCCGATTGTATCTACTACTATGCCTGTATTTCAAGCTCCTTTTTTGCCAAGCCCAGACATACAGTCCATACTATTCCATAGACTGTTCGAGCTTCTTTTGAGAATCCCCTCTTTGAGTACAATGGTGCCAGTGCTCAGGGAGAAGACTGTGAAGACTTTGTTGAACCTGAAGTTGTCCGTGAGCAGTTTTAGACCTTAGACAAAAGACTCAAAGCCGTTAAGGGTAATGACTTCTTTAATGTGGACGCAGACAACATGTGCTTAGTGTCTGACCTTGTTATGCCTGCTAAGTTCAAAACTCCAGAATTTGTGAAGTACAAGGGCCATTCTTGTCCAAGGGCTCATTTGGTCATGTATTGTCGCAAGATGGCTGCTTATACCAAAAATCAGAAGCTGCTTATCCACTGTTTTCAGGATAGCTTGAGTGGGGCATCACTCAAATGGTATATGGGTCTCGAACAAAACTCCATTCACTGCTTCCAAGATCTCGTGAATGCCTTCATGAAGCAGTATAAGTATAACCTTGACATGGCTCCTGATAGCCGCCAGCTGCAAAATATGACTCAACATGAGAAGGAATCTTTTAAGGAGTATGCTCAATGCTGGAGAGAGTTAGCTTCTCAAGTCGAACCCCTTTGGCTGAGAAAGAGTTGACTAAAATATTCATGGATACCCTGTCCCCATTCTATTGGGAAAAGATGATTGGAAGTGTTTCCTCCAACTTCACCGATTTGGTTACTATCGGCCAAAGACTCAAGGAAGGTCTTAAGAAAGGAAAAGTGTCAAAAGCTGCTAAATCTTCCAATGGTGTGAAGAAATCCTATGGGAACTTTCAGAGGAAAAGGGAAGACCATACTAATGCTGTAATGGTTAAAGTGAGAAGGCCTCATCCCCAACCTCAGTATGCTATTCACCCCACTGTTGATGCTGTCACTCCCGTGGTTTCTGTTCCACGACCAACTCAAGCTCCCCAACATCCGACTGCAGGATAAAACCAGTACCATAATAGGAATCAATTTGATCCTGTTAGTTATCTTGTATTAGGATTGGCTTAATTTTTGTAAAACAAATAATAGCAGCAATAATGTAATAGAGAATAGGATGTATAAACCTGCTAAGAAGAACAGGTACAACAAGAACATGTTGTGTTGAAGTTATTCAAAAACTGGAACAACATGTCGAAGAAGATGTCCTAAGAGGGAGAATTCGACATCGCGCCTGCTGAGCTGGTTTAATGAGATTCAGTTATGTGTTGAATTGTGCAGAATCTACAAGAGAAAATTATGCATCCTATGTGGCACATTCTTAAAAGGTCTAGAAGATTCAATCAGAAATCAAGTTAAATGAAGATCTTCTAAATAAGGAGATTATTTAGGAAACTAAAAGATTGAAGACCTAACTTGTGGCAGAAGCAACTGCTAATTGTAACAGCTAATGAAGTTGTGATTGAAGGCCCAAATCCAGTTGGGTACAAGTTACAAATAGAAGGGTTTGTAACCTTGGAAGAGACGGCTCAAGATGTAGAAGTCTAGGGTTCTGTCTAGGTAAACCTCCCAGCTTGTGGGAAGGTTACCCGTATCCCTCAAAACCTGTAGGTAAGAGGCAGTACGCATTGATCTTGGAGGAAGCTTTGAAGCAACTCCAGGTTGTGGTCTTAGTTAAGGGAAAAATCCAACAAACAGTGGAGTTTGGCGTCATACTTAGCTAGGTATTGTTCTCATCAGATGTTGATGTGTCATAGGAGTGTGGCTTCATGTCTATTTGAGTCATCAGATTGTAGGTGAAGGGCTGTCGATGCAGTGGCGGATTGTCGACTACTAGACATCATTGCGATGATTGGGAGTGAGATGGATTCTCATATCTAGGGAGGACCTAGGTATAAGGGTCATTGGGTAGTGATTAAGTGCGTAGATCGTCAATGGGTGTGTTGGCTATAGGGTCTGCAAATTAATACTGCTAATAGTGGACTTCATCCCTGGCTTGGTAGCCCCCAGAGTAGATGTGTGTCATCAAACTGGGTAAACAATTCTGGTGTGTTCTTATGTTTTTCTGTACTGGTTTTATTTGTTTATACCTTGCCATGCTATTTTGTTCAGATAAGATGTCCAGACATTCTATAGGACATTTGTGGTCTGATATGCCAGAATTTCAATTGGTATCAAAGTAGGTCATTCTGTTCTGTATCTGGATGAGATCCGAGGGAAGATACTTTCTGGTTCATGGTCAAGGTAGAAGCTTTCTACTGAGAAGTTGTATGGAGTTGATCAATTTATATGTGGTTTGAATGATCCCTTGAAGTGGAGGATGGACTATTCATGATAGGGTGTGTATTTGCTCTATTTGAAGTTGTCAGGAGTGTAGATTTGGTGGTGAGCTGGTGTGTGGTTTGATGTTGACCTACTGCACATGGAGAGGCGTGGGTTATTTTGTCTTGCCTGAACGCTGTAGAGGGGTTTTTCGGTGTGTGTTCTGCTGCATGAGGTTCTGATTGAAGAGCTCTAGAAGTATGGGATTCTGGAGTCATGATTGAAGGAAGATTGTAGCTGTCCTTACTTGCTTCTCTGTTCGTGTAGACGTCAACCGGTGTGATGTTACATAGCATTCCAAAGTCGGGAGCAAAGGGGTGTCTTTGTGATGGTTGAGCCCTGTATGACTTGGTACATGGGTGAGTGGCTTCATCATGATGGGTAAGATGATTCTTCAAGCTCATGCTCTAAGGGTTGATGATTTCTTATTGATTATGTTGTTGAAGACACTTGATATGATGATCAAGTCCAATCAAGGCAACTGAGTCACATTCTGAAGTCTTCTAGTTATTCATCAGACTAGGAGGTGATTCCTAGGAAGCATAGGGGTGAAGACCGTGGAGGTGATTTACTTTCACCTTTCATAAAATCAGCAAGGAAGGATGCATCTCTTTTGACCCTAAGAGTGAATCCAATCTGGTTGAAACTTCGTTGAGGTAAAGAAGACTTGTTCAGAGAAAGTCTTAGTTACGTGAGTCAAGAGTGGCAGCTTGGTATCTCAACATTGTCCTTGAAAAGGTTCTTGCAACAAGACTGACTTGATCTGGTGGAGCTCAGCTACAGCAGTGAAGGAGGGTTATTAAGGATTCAAGATCAATATGTGAAATCCACAAGTATTTAATTGATTATCCTTGAAATTCAAGAGTGGGGATGTTCTGTCAGACGTTCTGACATCATAATCTTGATGGTTACAACTTGGATTAGTTTATTTCTGATCTAAGTGAGTTAAAATTGAAGTAATGTCAGACATGATGCCTTGACATGTTTGAAGATGTTAAAGTCTGAAGGGCATTATTTTTGAAGATCAGGGGAAACAAATCTCTTTGAGCAGTCTGTGTTCTAGAGTGCTAATAGAGGGAATCTCCTTTGTAGGTGCACGCAATGAGACCCATCATCTCAACATCAGATGGGAGGTCTGATTTGAAGCTTATTGAGATGTAGCTCGTGCAATTCCCTGCATAAAGGTGTGATCTGATCCTGAAGATGACCAGTAGTGGTTTGGTTCCTTGTATTACCCCCACAAGAGGTATATTTGAGTTACTATGGATGTTACCCCCAGAACCATAGTAAGAATGGATGATGTGGTATCAGATGTTGGAACATCATCTCAGTTTGTTTGTGAGAAGAGGATGAAGTTAAGCCACTGGCTCAAATTAGGATGTTCTGGCTGTAATGACTGGATGTTATTTAGAAGATTCGACAAGTACCACAGGTGTGAAGAAGAAGTATGTCAGGTCAAAGTCTTACCTTGTGTGAAAAGGTAATCCTATCTGACTAACTGATAAGTACCCTGACGGGAGACTGAGTATGTATTAGGATCGTGCATGAAAGTTGACTACAAATACTTTGACGGGAGACTAAGTGTTTGTCTGATAGTTGTGTGCAAATCTGATTTCTGAACATGTTTTTCAGAAAACGGTGGAGAGTTTAATTCTCTCTATGATATTCTGTTGAAGATGAGATCTATTGGGATCCTGTTGTGTAGGTTGAGTGCTTAGTAAAGGGCGTGGATGGAATTAAGTCCCTTGAATAATGCCTTCAGAACCAAAAGATGATAGGTTATGTGGTAATGTTGCTGATATCCCAAATAACGTCATAACATCATTTTTTTTATAGTCTGCGACAGAGACTTGGGACCATGAATCTTAATATTCAAACATCACATTCAGAAGTGGCAGTTCTATCTCTTGTATAGAATAAGAAGATGCTAAGTTAGGTTGGAGTAGTATGCTCAGCGATGCATAACTACTATTTTGGTTTGAAGACTTATTGTGCAGAAGGATGTTTTGATCAGCATATTGTTTAAGGGGTATTCCTTCTGTTATTGTTAGAGAAGTCTGTATCTTAGTAAAGCTCTTAAGTACACTAAGAAAAGGTTGGAGATTGGTTTCAGACTATGGTTGCATGACCTCTCAGCCATCCAGAGAGTCATGACAGTTTGTGTGGAGGTGCAAAGGCATGATTCAGAGACTAGTTCAGGGTACTTGGAGACATTCCATGTGAGCTGGTGATTGTTTAATTTTGAGTATTCTCCACAATAAAGTTTTGTGCTCAGCTGGAGCTGTGATTGTCCATGATAGGGGGAGTCAGTAAAATAATGGGTTTGTTCTGGAGCTTGAGCTTATAAAGCTGTTGGCCTCTTATGAGAATGTGTTATTTCTGTGAGAATTTATTTTCTCTGCAGTGGTGAATGGGACAAGTAAGGTGTCATGCTGGTTGTTGGGAGATGTCACATTTGTTTTGCCATGTGGTGTGTGACACTAAGTGAAAGAAGTTCACTTAGGGATTTCAGTTGAAGGCATTGTGGTTATGCCTCTGAACTTTTGAAGAAGTCTGGGAAACATCCCTGACCAAAGTACTAGACAATGTCTGAAAATATGTCAGAACATTACTCAAGACATGTTTCCCTGAGCCCAACAAAGGAATATTCTAGATTGTGCATCCAGCCACGTGTAAGAAGGGAGCCTAGAAAGTGTTGATTGACCATGCAGGTGCATGAATTAGGACTGGCTCGTCTCAGCAGAAACAGTCTAAGAGCTATTAAAGGCGTTCAAAGTCAGTTTGGACGGTGCTCCTTGAATTAAGCTGCAATTTTTCCATTCTCAATTAACGTTTTCTTTGACCAAGAATTAAAGATCGTTAATATCTAAGAAACTGCTCTGCTATTTATAGAGGCTTCTCCTATCCTCAACCATCAAGTGAGTGTTGTTCTCATCAACACAATGGGTTTTGTTCGGGTCTGGGTAAGCAGTGCCTGGGTCTGGTTTTGTGTTGGCCTCCTTTGTCAATTTTTGGCCAAAAAGGGGGAGAAAAGGCTTGTTGCTCAGATGTTCAGACAGGAGTCTGTAATTACAAATGTTGTCCAAACATGTCGAATCATTTGTCTATCATGTTTCTATTTGGATAGTTTTTTATGACCTGTGATCTGAGTTATGAACACAGTTGTGATCTGTGTTCTGAGTTACCAGGAGTGGTGGAGGGTTTGGTCTTAAGTTTCCTCTTATGCCCTTCAAAGAGTAATTGAGGGTTCTCTTTTGCCACCATTGGTCTTCGATGTTAAGAAGAGGTTCCTGGATTGAGGGGGAGTACAAGCTGTCTTCTGCTATCTTCTTCCTCGTGTGCACCAACAATCTTTAGGACCTTCCTTCCTTTTATCCTGAAGATTGCTGTTCATTGGTGCTGATGCAATGGAGTTCTTCAGAGTGCTGCAAAGAAGATGCCAAACAAAGATGTTGAGACATCATTTTCAAACTAAAGATCTGTTGCTGTGTGCAGTAGACTCTGAACACTACTGCTGTTGGTTGTATTTTGATATTTCTGGAAACTCCTGTATTGTAATTAGTTTTAGATTATTTGTTTTAGCCAAAATTTGCCAAAGGGGGAGATTGTTAGTTCTCTTGTATTAGGATTGGCTTAATTTTTGTAAAACAAATAATAGCAGCAATAATGTAATAGAGAATAGGATGTATAAACCTGCTAAGAAGAACAGGTACAACAAAAACATGTTGTGTTGAAGTTATTCAACAACTGGAACAACATGTCGAAGAAGATGTCCTAAGAGGGAGCATTCGACATCGCGCCTGCTGAGCTGGTTTAATGAGATTCAGTAATGTGTTGAATTGTGCAGAATCTACAAGAGAAAATTATGCATCCTATGTGGCGCATTCTTAAAAGGTCTAGAAGATTCAATCAGAAATCAAGTTAAATGAAGATCTTCTAAATAAGGAGATTATTTAGGAAACTAAAAGATTGAAGACCTAACTTGTGGCAAAAGTAACTGCTAATTGTAACAACTAATGAAGCTATGATTGAAGGCCTAAATCCAGTTGGGTACAGGTTATAAATAGAAGGGTTTGTAACCTTGGAAGAGACAGCTCAAGATGTAGAAGTCTAGGGTTCTGTCTAGGTAAACCTCCCGGCTTGTGGGAAGGTTACCCGTATCCCTCAAAACCTGTAGGTAAGAGGCAGTACACATTGGCCTTGGAGGAAGCTTTGAAGCAACTCTAGGTTGTGGTCTTAGTTAAGGGAAGAAGCCAACAAACAGTGGAGTTTGGCGTCATACTTAGCTAGGTACTGTTCTCATCAGATGTTGATGTGTCATAGGAGTGTGGCTTCATGTCTATTTGAGTCATCAGTTTGTAGGTGAAGGGCTGTCGATGCAGTGGCGGATTGTCGACTGCTAGACACCATTGCGATGATTAGGAGTGAAATGGATTCTCATATCTAGGGAGGACCTAGGTAGAAGGGTCATTGGGTAGTGATTAAGTGTGTAGATCATCAATGGGTGTGTTGGCTATAGGGTCTGCAAATTAATACTGCTAATAGTGGACTTCATCCCTGGCTTGGTAGCCCCCAGAGTAGATGTGTGTCATCGAACTGGGTAAATAATTCTGGTGTGTTCTTATGTTTTTCTGTACTGGTTTTATTTGTTTATACCTTGCCATGCTGTTTTGTTCAGATCAGATGTCCAGACATTCTATAGGACATCTGTGGTCTGATATGCCAGAATTTCAGATCCTATTCCCATGACTTACATCGAGATTTATCCTGGTTTGGTTCAACAAGGTTTGATTACCACAAGGCCTTTGCCTCCTCCTCCAAATCCTCTTCCAGCCGGCTATAGGGCTGATCTCCATTGTGAATACCATCAAGGTGGTGCAGGCTATAATTTGGAAGGTTGCTTTGCGTTGAAGGCTAAAGTACAAGAGCTGATGAGAAACAAAATCTTCTCCTTTAAGGACAATCCCAATGTTAAGAAAAACCCTCTGTCAGGGCACACCAAGTGAAGCTTCAGTTGACTTCAGCTTAGCTACTTCTTAAAGACATGACATCTCATCCTTGTGTTTGATTAGTCACTAGGCCTTGTTTCTTGTTGTTTGCATTTTCCTTATTTTGTAATAGCTGTTTGCTTTCAAATTATGTTTGTACTTTCAAAATTAATGAAATGAGCATTGCAACTTTTGATTCAATTCATTTGTGTTTGCTATTTACTTCTTAATGCTTTTTCTTTCAAGAAAAATAAAAGAATTCTCTTGTCCACTTTTGATTATGCAAAGATTGGAGGGAGGATGATGAAAACTTTATACTCATAACTGCTGATGGTATGCTTTCAAATTAAAACTTTGCTGACGATGTAAGGCATTGTTTCATTCCTTTAAACACTGGAGAAATAAGGAAGATAATCCATCTTTAACCCCTTCGAGCCTTGAAGTAGGAGTTTACTTTCTTTACAAATAAAAACCCACAATCTTAACCTGGGGCAGGGTAGTTCTCAGTTAACTGGACTGTGCATTCAATTACAAGAGTTTCATGTAAGACGCCTTTCAACAAAAGTTCACAAATTTTCCTTCGCACACAGCAAGCAGGTGTCGAAGATGTCTTTCAAGTTCAAACGCCAATGATGATTCGCCGTAATCATTAAGCCAGGATGTCACAACCTTTTAACTCTTCCAAATTAAATGAATAAATGTAGTACAAATTGTTCCCAAAGTGATAAATGAAGAAGGGTCATCAAGAAAGAATGAGCCGAGTCCCTTTCGAGGCAAAAACTAAGAAAAGTGTGAAGCTTATGACCTTACCTTATACAAAGAGAAGAAAGAACAAGCTTGTATGACAACCAAAAGTTGTAAGGAAGCAGTGATCGTCATCTCAAGTCCATTGAATTTTGAACCATCATCATTACTATCATCAGTGCAATTTCCAACATATGGGAACCTGAGTGCATAGTTTGAGTTAACTGAGCATAGGATTGAAGTTCATCACGTAGATTGGGTGGGTCACAAATAAACTTTGAGCCTTTATCTTTTGTTTCTTAAACCGTGAGCCAGGCCACGTTATAACCCTCAAAAGACCTAACTGAAGCAAGGTTATTTTGAAAGCATACTACAACAAGGTTGCGTAAACTGACTCCAAAGGATCTTTGCAGATCATTTATCTTGGTATCATACCTTTTGCTATACCTTTCACTTTGAATGTCTTGAACCGCCGTGTTCAAACCAATGACTCATTTTGTTTTGCATCTTTCAAAAAATTAAATTAATTTCAAAAGTTGCATGAACTCTAAAATTACCATGTTCGTACAAATACTTTTGTTTGCAAACTGGCTTTTCTTTCAAGGAATTTTCAAACAATTAAGAAACTTGGTCGGTGATCCTATCAGGGGCAAGTTCTTTCCAAATCCTGTTGCAGATTCAGTTCAAGATTTGTTGTTAAGTGCAGGTCCTTCTCGGAATTGGTTTATCCAGACTTTCAAAACTCATGTTGGGGCAAGCTTTCCCAGTGTATAGTAAAACAATCATCTTTAAGACCCAGACTGGGGCAAGCTTTCCAAGAGCATCGTAAACAATCATGTCAAGACTCTGACAAACTGAAGCAATGATCAGTTTATCTACAACAGTCAGCTAATCTGAGGCAAGTTACTTGAATAGTCCCCAAGTAGCTTTCCATCCTTCCTACAAAGAGCATCACTTGATACAGTTTACCAGTGTGGCAGAGATGTGTCCAGCAATAGCATCTCTCGTTCCCGAGCAGAATAACAGTGATCCCCATGTTGAAGAATCAGTGTTTCAATCTTGTCTTCTCCCCAAAAGAGTCGAGCTGTGTCGTCAGCATCTGCATTTGCATTTGATCATATATCATCTGCGTAATTCATATAACCATATACATATCATGAGTGTTTCATCCTCATTTGCATTTCTCATGAGGTCGTGTCGTTATCCACGTCTTACCTTACCAAAAAGTTACACGTCCTTTCATTCAGTGCCATTCCTGAATGTTGCCATTTCCTTGCGCATCTAATCCTGTTGATAGATATTTGTCTTCTCTTGTTCTAGTGCTATTCCTGGATCTTTATATTCTCTCACTCCAGTGCCATTCCTGGATTTCTTTCTCACTATCATTCGATACCGTTCCTGAATATAGAGATTTGCCTTTACTTTCAGTACCATTCCTGAAAGTTCACAGTCATTCAATGCTATCTTGGATACTGCGATTCCTTTTATCCAATGCTTTCTTGGATTTCAACTTTTTTCACATTCATCCAATGCTTTCTTAGATATTGTGATTCCTTTTATCCAATGCTTTCTTGGGTATCCCCTTGTTCATATTCGTTCAATACTTTCTTGGACGTTGTGATTTCTTTTTATCCAATGCCTTCTTGGATTTCACCTTTTGTCTCATTTGCATCTGATGCCTTCTCAGATATTATGATTTTACCTCTCACTCAAAGCCATTATTGGATGTATGGTTTCTCTACCATCCGATGCCTTTTCGGATGTGTCTCTCTTTCTGATGTTTTTCCAGATCGAGTCTTTGTTCACTTTTATCTAAAGCCATTATTAGATATTGTGATTTATACCTTTCATTCAAAGCCATTATTAGATGTCTAGTTTCGCTACCATCCGATGCCTTTCCAGATGTGTCTCTCTATCTGATGTTTTTCCAGAAGGAGTCTTTGTTCACTTTTATCTAAATCCATTATTAGATATTGTGATTTGTACCTTTTGTTCAAAGCCATTATTGGATGACTGGTTTCTTTGCATTCTATGCCATTCTTGAATGTAGTCTCTATTCACATTCATCTAAAGCCATGATTAGATATTGTGATTTGTACCTTTCGTTCAAAGCCATTATTGAATGTCTGGTGTCCTTTTATCCAATGCCTTCTTGGATTACCCTTGTTTACTCACTTTCATCTGATGCCTTCTCAGATTTAACGTTTTATCTCATTCTTATCTGATGATTTCTCAAATATTAGGATTTATACCTTTCATTCAAAGCCATTATTGGATGTCTAGTTTCTTTATCATCTGATTCCTTTCCAGATGTGTCTCTTTTTCTGATGTTTTTCTAGATCGAGTCTTTGTTCACTTTTATCTAAAGCCATTATTAGATATTGTGATTTATACCTTTCATTCAAAGGCATTATTGGATGTCCGGTTTCTTTACCATCTGATGCCTTTCCAGATGTGTCTCTTTATTTGATGTTTTTCAGATAGAGTCTTTGTTCACTTTCATCTAAAGCCATTATTAGATATTGTGAGTTATACCTTTCATACAAAGCCATTATTGGATGTCTGGTTTCTTTACCATCTGATGCCTTTCCGGATGTGTCTCTCTATCTGATGTTTTTCCAGATCGAGTCTTGGTTCACTTTCATCCAAAGCCATTATTAGATATTGTGAGTTATACCTTTCATTCAAAGCCATTATTGGATGTCTGGTTTCTTTACCATCTGATGCCTTTTCGGACATGTCTCTCTATCTGATGTTTTTGCAGATCGAGTCTTGGTTCACTTTCATCTAAAGCCATTATTAGATATTGTGATTATACCTTTCATTCAAAGCCATTATTGGATGACTGATTTCTTTGCATCCAATGCCTTCTTGGATTACCCTTTCTCACATTTATCTGACGCCTTCTCAGATATTGTGATTTGTACCTTTCATTCAATGCCATTATTGGATGACTGGTTTCTTCGCATCCAATGCCTTCTTAGATTATCCTGCTTTGTTCACTTTCATCTGATGCCTTCTCAGATTTAACATTTTATCACATTCTTGTCTGATGCTTTCTCAGATATCGTGATTTGTACCCTTCATTCAAAGCTATTATTGGATGTCTGGTTTCTTTTGCCATTTGATGTTTTTCTGGATGTGCCTTTCTTTGTCTTTTCTAGCTTTTCTTGAAGATCCCGTTTGAACTCTTCAATATGAGAAAATCCCAGAAAATCTTTTGTCTATCCTTTTATTTCAAATTGATCCCCAGAATAGATCATGTCTTCTTTCTGGTTCCATGCCCAGTAAAGAATGTGTTTTTATTTTCCCCAGTGTGTCCTCAAAGTCTCCCCTTTGAGTCTCTTATGTTGGTTAGTCTGTATCCCCAGTGAGTTTTCCTCATGGATACTAACCTTCATCCTTTCCCAGTAAGCTCTCTGTGGTGGTTTTCTCTTTATCTCTGGTGTTTGGTGTGTCTGCACCTTTGCATCTATCATGATATCATATCATCATACTAGAAGTTCATGGCATGTCAACATTTGCGTGTCTGCTGCTTGTCCTTAGCATCTGCATTCCATTTAAGGGCAAAATTTTCGGTTTGCTATATTTAAGTACCTTTCACCTTGATGCCCCGAGGATTTCCATTCCTCGTGCCATCCGGTAAAGCTATTTAAATAGGGGCAACTGTTGTACCCCAAATTTTACCCCTTAGAGGTCATACCATTTTGCATTAACATTTAGGTTCAAGCATCTATGCATTGTTAACTAACCATTTCATTTTTGCAAACTTGTTTCTTCTGTGGAAAGCCAGGACTTATACAAAGAGGAGGGAAAAGTCTCCTAAGCCAAGCTCACACATGAATCAAGGAAGTTACCTGTTCAAAAAGATAGTTAAGGCTCCAAATGCAACCATGTGAGCTCATCTACATCCTAGAGGTCTCATTCAACAAGAATCCAAGATCATCTGGCTCTCATCATAAGTAACTTGAGCCACAAGTTCACTCTGCCTCCAATTAGGGTTTTGGTATGACAAGACAGTCATGGCCTTTGATTTTGATCAAGATTTGTTCTCCAGCCTTGGGATATGACTCCATGTGGTAGTAGACATCCTCAGAGACTACTTATGAGCCTTATATGTGATTGGAGAAGCAAGATCATCAGAGATTGTTCAAGTGCACTCACAGTTGAAATTAGGGTTTATTCTGAGGCCCTAATCCTCGAGGTTTTGACCCAAGATGAAACATTCAAGGCCCTAACACATCATAACATGTCTCTTTGATGAGTTAAGGCATGAGAGATCAAGTTTTAAGAAGTTTCTTGCAAAGGAAGCAAGGTTTGGTTCATGAAACTTTTCAAATGTGGAGATTTCACTACTTGTGCCAAAATTGAAACAGTCATAACTTTCAAACCACACACCCAAATTGAGTGACTCAAAGATCAAATGGAATCTCTTTCCATGATCTTCAAAACATATTAGAGGACCCTCCTTCAGAAAATGCATGGTTTTTAAGTTATGAGACTTGGAAGATAAATCACCCTTTGGGACTTAGTGGAATTTTTAGCTTTTTCACCTTAGTTTTCACACAACTTTAACTCAATTTTTCACCTTGTTCCAAGCTTCAGATAAAAAATCTTTGGACATAAAAGTTGTTCCTTGTTTTTCAAGCTTTCCAAGCATGTGTAGAACTCCTCATTTGAATACACCAATCTCAAGTTATGATGTCCTAAAGATGGTTATTTCAAGTTGTGAATTTTTCATAACTTAGAATTTTTTCTAAGTTTCTTGGACAACCCTTTATACCAAACTTCATGGATGATTTTCTAATGATTCCAATCCTCATTTCAAGAATCTTTCCACATGAAACTTGTTCTATCAAATGTCTACTTTGCAAAGCATCCAAATTAAACCTCACAAATTGGAGCATTGATCATCAAGTTATGCAATGTTAAAGTGACCATGTTAAAGTATTATACACACTTAGAAAATTCAGGATGTTTGGTTCATTTGCTATCTCCATTTCATCATGATGTCCTACTTGTCTCATATCACATTTCATTTTGAATTAAATATATGAGCAAGTACACTGCTGTAGCGAGCGATTTTGGATATGGTTGCGAAGCACTACCGCTCTTTGGTATCTACAGCTCGATTCATTTTTTATCCTATTAAAGCTGATGAAGGAAGGGAAATAGATGTCTCAAATTAACCCTGCTTGCAAACTGAGGTTAAACAGTCAAAACTGTTGGTTTACAGATGCTACAAAGATTCGAGGTCTCTATTAGGTTTATTTTTTTAAAAGTGGTGTTCGGTCGATTGGTGGGAGGTTAAGATGTTAGGACGGGTGTATAAAAGTATGGGATTTTGGGTTTTTGTTTAGTGTGCTCGCTAAGATTTTTCTTTCAATCTTATGCCTACGTATTCCCGTTTACCGAAACAGGGAAATCAGAGCGTTCGTAGTTCCTCCTATTCTATGGGAGGAAAAGAGGTTGTTTTGGTGTCTTGTTCAAAGCCCAAGACGTGAAGCAAAAGGTGTTTGTATCTTGTTCAAAGCCCAAGATATGAAGCTAAAAGGTCTATTTGTATCTTGTTCAAAGCCCAAGATGTGAATCTAAAAGGGTGTTGACTTTAGAGAGAATTTGTCATCTCTAAAGAGGGGGTTGTATGTCACAACTGTTTATAAAGGAGAATTACTTTAACCGGGATGTGTGAATCCGGCAATGCCATAATTTCCTTTATAGGAGATCTTTAACCTGAAGGAGAAGACTTTAACTCAGTGTAGAGCAATGCTATCTTTCCTTAGGAATTTCTCATGCTAAAAGAGGGACAGTGGCATGGATGCAGATGATCCAGAGGCTTGCCGCTTACAGCAATTAGATGAAGGGGAAGGTGTTGCTGATGTTACGTACTGTGAACGAGGCACAACTTTGATGCTAAAAGGTTGATTGGATTAACCAGTGGTATTCTTATACAAAGTCTAAGAGGAGGCTATGGGGTTTTCCTTATACAAAGCCTAAGTGGAGGCTATGGGCTCAACAAGAGGGTGTTTTTGTATCTCGTACAAAGCCCGAGAGAGATGCTAAAAGGGGTTGATCCTACAAGAGGATCTTTTATACTCAACAAGAGAGTGTTTTTGTATCTCGTACAAAGCCCGAGATGGAGGCTAAAATTTGTTTGGCTCAATAAGAACCTTTTTGTATCTCGTATAAAGCCCGAGATGGAGGCGAAAGGGGTGATTGACTTAACGAGGGAGTCTCTTATGTGTCTCGTACAAAGCCCGAGAGAGAAGCTAAACGTTGTTTGACTCAACGAGGGAGTCTTTTGTATCTCGTACGAAGCCCGAGAGAGAGGCTTAACGTTTGCTTCGCTGGGAAGAATCATTGTACAAAGCCCAAGAGGAGGCTATTGTAACTGTTTCAGTTGAGTGACAGATCCAGTATACTGATTTTAAAGAGAAAATCAGTTCTTATATGAGTAACACTGTACTCAAGGATTTGATTCGAGGATCAGGGTTATTCCCTATTCTTTAAGGAAACGGGAAATTCAAAGGGTATTGAGGCTGTCCGAGTCTACGAGTTTTCTTCCTATTTTTGAAGGGAGTTTGAGAATGTCTTTGAGACTCAAGGAAATTAGACTGTCCAAGTCTAGAGTTTCATCGTTTGTACTATGCTTTGAGAAATAGTAGTAGACTCTTTGAAAGGACTGTTCTATGAAGATAACTAAGTTCTGTTCCTATACCTCTAGGAGGTCATCGGGACAATTTGTACGAAGACCAAGTGGAGGCTAGAGACTTTTAAGAAGCCGAGAGGTCCTTGTACGAAGCCCAAGAGGAGGCTATCATTCCCGGAGGAAGTGATCATTATACGAAGCCTAAGAGAAGGTTGTGAATACTTCTAAGAAGCCGACGGGTCCTTGTACTAAGCCCAAGAGGAGACGAGGATGCTTTTAGGAAGCCTGTGGGTCCTTGTACGATGCCCAAGAGGAGGCCGATGCTTTTAAGAAGCCCGTGGGTCCCCAAACCCCGAGAAATTCAAGACAGGCTATTCACAAGGAATAGATCAAGCCAGGAAAGTACGAGAATTTGGAAGAAACTCAAAGATGTCATTCATGGAGAATACATTCATCTCTGGGAGTAGAGTTTCTTGACAATTCCTAATGAGGACAGCCGAAGAGAAGACTGTATCTGGTGATCCTATTGGGGATCTAGCTGTCTATTTCTACGAATAAACGAAACAACTTTACCTAGTTCTAGACGTAGTTGTCGGGGAAACTCTAAATATCTATACTATTATTACACAGTTGATATCAGATTATGAAAGGAGACTTACAGCGAAACAGCCCCACAATACAGTTATATGTATATGAAAGCGGTAAATGGAAGCGTATAAACACTTACTCGGTTGTAGAGCTTCCATGCTGTTTGGTTAGTTGTTCAACAAAGACAGATTGAAAACAATAGTATATTCAAAATCAAAGGAGAAAGTGCTTTGAAAAAGAAAGATTTGGGGCTTACAGCTCAAGGAGAGGCTCAGGGTTTTATCAGAGAACGCACTGTTGAATTTGTACAGAGGGACTTATAAAAGTGACTGAGGCCCCAAAAAGGTTTTCTGTACAAAGGGATGGGTCTTACACTCTCTCAAGAGGCCCAAAAGGTTTAAAGAAAAAGATTGGGGCTTATAACACGAGGGTAGGCCCAGATGACTTTTCGTTAAAAATGGCGATCGTGCCGAGGTTTTCTTTTAACGCAGAGGGACTTATACAATAAGTGAGGCCCAAAATTGTTTTGGTTAAAAGGGGGTTGGGTCTTACACTCTAATAGAGGCCCAAAAGTTTTGAATGGGTCTTATAGCTCAAGGAGAGGCCCAGATGGTTTATTTTTAAACTGGCGACGATCGTGCCGAATTTAAAAATGTACAGAGGGACTTATACAATAAGTGAGGCCCAAAATATTTCTGTACAAGTGGGTTGGGTCTTACACTCTAATAGAGGCCCAAAAAGTGTTTGAAAATGATTTGTGAGGGTTGAATTAATCAAAAACCCTAATTTATTTCCAAAATGTATTTTAATTGAATAAAAATTCAATTAAAATGATCAAAAATTGTTTAACATGTGGGAAACAAATTATGATCTTGGATTAATGCTTCAAAAATCAAGTATTGACCTGCAAAATAATTAGAAGTCATTAATCTTTAAAAAATCAAGAGGGAAAAAATATTTTAAATGTAAAAAACAATTAAAATATTAATTTTTTTGCACAAATATCCATTATATGAAATAAATAATATTTTTGGGATTTTTTGGGAAAACAAAATATTTCAACATTTTTGTGAATTATTAAAAAAAGAATAAACTCAAAATCATTAAAACTCAGAGAGAAATTAATTTTTGAATCAATTAAATAAAAATCACAAAATTCAAATATTCAAATGTTGGAAAATGGCGCCAAGAACAAGGGCAAGAGCACGCGCGTGTTCTGAGTTTCCCAGATTTGCATTTTCTATCCAATCTCACTGAATACTTAATCATATCATGCAATCCACATACCAATCAACTCGTTTCAACCTCACGATCATGTCTATGACAGTTAATTTCATTTAAATTAAACATAAAACAAGAAATCATGAACAATCCTCAAGAACCCTAGATTCTGCATGAAGGCTGGGATTTTTGATACACGATTCAAATAATGCAATTAATTGAGGGGAAACATTCCATGCATGATTATGAACATATGGCCAAATTATTGTGCAGCAAAAATTGTATGGATCATAGAGTTAGAAGTGCTCATGCTTACCACTTGCAGCTGGTGATCGTGATTTGTGTTGGAGGTATTACAAATGAGTTGTGATGATCTAAACAGCTTCCCTACACCATATGGAGTGTGTTTGAATGCTTGGACTTGATTGAAATTGGCTGGATCACTTCATGGCATCTCAACTGCAACTTGGTTAAAACCTTGAGCAATTGACTGGTGATTATGAAAAATCAGTGTTCCAGTTGTTGTTTAAGTGTTTGATCAGCTCATATGTGATGTATATGAGGTGTGTGTGTGTGATTGGTTTGATTGGAAAAACTCTCAAACTCAAAACCCGATAGTGACTTGCCTTAGAAGGCAAAATTGGAGTGAAAGAAGAGATTTTAAGGAAAACATCTGTTTGATGGCTTTGGTGTACTCAAACTGATCACAATTGAGCTCTATTTATAGTAGAGCAAGTTTGTTTTGCAAGGAATAGTGAATGGCAACTGCTGAGTAGGTTTGGCCAATGTTGGCAAATGAAAATCCAAGTCTCCTCTAGCCATTGACTAGAGGTTAGGGCACAGGCTGCTGGTTCCCTAGGTCTTGGATAAGTCTTAACTGAATTCAGTTGAGAATGACTCAGTCCATGCCACCTTGATGCTTCCATTGAATGCTCCAATCCAAAATTGGAGTCTTGTCCCTATTTTAGGCAATTCTAGGTTCAACATGCTATTTCTTGTTCCAAAGACTTTGGAGGCTTGGCTCAGTGATTGTCCCCTTTAGATTCAATCCTCAGATGTGTCCAAAGTGATGACAAGGCTTGGAATTGGCTGATTTTGGAAAATCGACCAAAAGTGCAAAAATCTGCCTTGCCTTGGCAGATTTCAGCAAGGCATCTTGCCAATGTCATATCTCATAGCTCAAATTGAATTTGGTAATGTTCTTGGCCATTTTGGAAAGCCCTTACATGATACAACAACTGTTTGAACATGTTTGGTTTTGATCTCTTTTGAATCCAACTGAAAAATCCCCCTACATTTGGAAAAAAGTAAAGGCAGATTCTGACTTAGTGAAAATTTCACTAAGTGTTGGAACAAAGTGACTTTTCTTGATTTTGATCACTCCATAACTCAAAATCCATGAGGAATTTGGACATAGGTCAGTATGAATTCTAAACTGTGCAATTCTTCAGGAAATCATGTCCTTGACCTAAATAAAACTTGATGGACATGTTCCATGGGTGTCATAGGGTATATTGAATCATGTCTTAGGGTTTGGGAGCATGTCCTGATCAAAAGTCAAAGTTACAGTTGACTTTCCTCGTGAAACCCTAATTGTGGTGCAGATGAAATTGAGACTTGTTGCTCAAGCTTCTTGGATTAATCCATTGTTGCAAATGGATCAATATAGTATATTAAAGCCCCCCAAATCATGTCTTTAGGTCTTGGTTCATGATTTGTCCCAAAAGTCAACTTAGGGGTGAATTAGGTCAAGAAACCCTAATTCCTGATTTTTGATGTATGCATCCCCTGAGGTCAAATTGACTTGATGATTGGGTACATGAGGTTCCATGGAGTATATTAGGTTATGTTTTGGATCATTGGCTTGTGCCCAGATGAAAAATTTCCATCTGGAGGCCCTGGTCGACCAAAACCCTAATTTGGTGACACCGTCGATCTTGAGACTTGATCCACCTAGAAGGGAGCAGCCTTGTGCTTAATCCTTGAAGTGGGAGTCCTTTTGATCCATTGTGGATATTTTAGAGGCTAGACAAGTTGAAGATCAAGTCATTCCTTGATTGATCCTTTGTCTTAAGGCTCTGAGAGGGCTTAAAACCCTAATTTTGATTGTAGTGAATGCTCAACAACCCTTGAGGCATTTGATGAGGCATGATGGTTCATCCATATTGTGATGATGATTTGCACAATGATGGGAAATCTTAGTGGTCAAAATTTGGGGTATGACAGATGCCCCTATTTAATCTTCTTGGACCCGAAGGTGTGAATGACGAAGGTATTCGGGCATTCGGGGTGCAAGAGGATTAAATATTGGAATACCCAAAATTTTGATGGCTATGAATGGCAGATTACACATTCATCTTCTTTTGCTAAGCAGTGATGCTTAGAAAAGGTAGACTTCCCCTCGATCCTGGTTACCTACCAAGGAACTGGTCTTAGTTTTCTTTTGAAATAAACCTCCCATCGATCCTGGTTTCCTACCAAGGAACTGGTCTAAGTTTCTTCCGTCAACTTCCCCTCGATCCCAGTTTCCTACCAAGGAACTGGTTTAAGTTTCTGATTTAAACTTCCCCTCGATCCTGGTTTCCTACCAAGGAACTGGTCTAAGTTGCTGTTGTAAACTTCCCCTCGATCCTGGTTTCCTACCAAGGAACTGGTCTAGGTTTCTTCCGTCAATAAACTTTATTGATAAGGGACGCTATTTGTAGCGGTTTTCCTCAAACTTCTCGCTAGATTTTCCTGGGGAGATGCCATTTGAGGGAAAAAAAATGACGTCTGACTTACTGAGGAGCCCAATCGCCTGAGTTGTAGAGGTGCACAAACTTCTCTGTTGGAGACGCCATTTGTCGACTCTATCTGGGGAAAATGAGTCTCTTGAGAGACTTCTTCCACTTGGGGTCTTACATCATACTTTTCTCGGGATCTTCCCGGAGAAATGCCATATGATGGGCTCCAATTTTGAGGTGCCGATGACCTTTTCATCAGTGGTCTTTCGGAGAAAGGCAACTGTACTGCCAAATCTCTGCTTAAGAGGCTTTCTCTGGGGATTTTTCTTTAATCCGGGAAAGCAAGGATATCATCTTCAATGGCGAAGAGTGACATTTGTAGAAAGCTTCTCTAGCTTTTCAGAGGTTCCAGTTATCAAAGTGGTCGAGTGCCAACTCTAATCCAGAGATACACTGGAGGCGAGATTGTTCAAACGCAGCATTTCCTGACGAGGCAAGAACTGACAACTTGATTGAGAAAACTATTATCACTAGGGGACAAGACTGACTAGAGTGATAGTGATGCAATATGAATATGAATGCAAATCAAATGCATGATGTATGTATGTATATGCTAACAAAACTGACGCGACATACAGACTAACGGGTGAACACGACTGGATACTCGGCCATCGCGGGGCGAAGAAGTACCGTTGGTAAAAAAAGTAGCAATTCTACCTTGCTTAGGAGAGATAGTCCCTACGGGGAATACTGTGATCGGGCTTAGGAGATAAGAACTCGACCGAGGGTATCAGACGGGAAAACCGCATCTCATACAGTTGATCCTTCGTTCAGGCGTACTGGCCTAGAAGGAGTACTTTTATTCTGCACTTTGAAATTCAAATGCCTTTGGAGACGCAATCGACGTTCTTTCGATGTTCAACAGTCAAAAGTAATTGCCATCTTTAATTTAAAAGCAGAAAAAGTTTTAACAAGTAAATTCGTTTTTGTTTCATGTCAAGAATCGCTAATCATGTTAAAACGCCATTCTGTAAAGCTAAAACAAATAAGAATTACAAACAAAAGCACAAGGGCTCAAATTTTATTGATAAGATGGAGATCAGCCAAACGTGTGATTCCAAAGAGTATATACAAAGTTTGAAAATGGTAATTTACAGGGAAAAGGGCTACGTTGAAACATAACGACCACTATCCTTCTACCAACTTTGAATTCGGGACATCCTGAGCTTCTGTCGAAGATGACCTTGACTGGAGTTTTCCTTCGATGGATGATGTAACTGCTGCTGAGGGACTTGCCTCTGTTGAACATAGTTACTTGCCATTATCCCTAATTTTTGCCTGGATTGTACTATGAGATTTCCAATCCATCAGGATGATTTTTTCCATGTCTCTAACTTTTGCCTGGACCGCCCTTTTGGGTTTTCAATCCACCGAGACGTTATTTTTTAGTTTAGGCGAAGTATTTCTTGACTACATCAACATTCGTGGGGTAGGAAAATTCCTCTCCGTCCATGGTTGTAAGTCTCAAGGCGCCACCTGAGAAAGCTTTCGTGACCACATAGGGGCCGTCATAATTCGGAGTCCACTTGCCCCGAGGATCTGTGAGAAATGATTGTATCTTTTTGAGTAATTTGAAGATTGGCGCACATGTGGCAGTCATGAGGAATATGAATCTGGAGATGCAGTTCAAACGTCCCGAGAATCCTCTGACTTGTTTTTCAGTTTTTGGAGAAGGCATTTCTTGAATGGCCTTGACCTTGTCAGGATCGACCTCAATCCCTTTCTGGCCGATGATGAACCCTAAGAGTTTCTCCGAACGGACACCGAAGGTGCACTTGTTGGGATTTAAGCGGAGTTTGTACTTCCTCAAACGCTCGAATAGTTTCGACAGGTGGGTCACATGCTCCTCTTCTGTCTTAGATTTTGCAATCATATCATCGACATACACCTCTATCTCTTTGTGTATCATGTCATGAAACCGAGTAGTCATGGCCGTTTGATAGATTGCCCCAGCGTTCTTCAAGCCAAACGACATCACCTTGTAACAAAAGGTACCCCATGGGGTAATGAACGAAGTTTTCTCCATGTCTTTCGGCATCATTTTGATCTGGTTATAGCCCGAGAATCCATCCATGAAGGAGAAAATTTTGAACTTTGCTGTGCTGTCTACCAGCATATCAATGTGTGGTAAAGGAAAGTCGTCCTTTGGACTTACCTTGTTCAGATCCCTGTAATCAACACACATTCTGACCTTTCCGTCCTTTTTGGGAACAGGTACGATGTTGGCTAACCATTGAGGATATTCAGATGTAGCGAGGAAACCTGCGTCGATCTGTTTCTGTACCTCCTCTTTGATTTTGATGGCCATGTCTGGGTGAGTCCGTCTCAACCTTTACTTTACCGGCGGACATTCTGACCTTAACGGTAAACAATGTTCCATGATGCTGGTATCCAACCCTGGCATATCCTGATAGGACCAAGTGAATACATCGGGGAATTCTTTGAGAAGCTTTATCAAACTCTCTCTGGCAGTTGGACTGAGCAGTGCCCCAATCCTGATTTCTTTTCTCTCTTTTTCTGAACCCACATTGATCGTTTCCAACGGCTCTTTGTGAGGTTCAATGGACCTTTCCTCCTGTCTGAGTAGTCGAGAGATTTCTTCTGAAATTTCGTTGTCAACTTCTTCTTCAGCCCCAAATATCATGAACCCAAAGTCGGGAGAAGGCATCGGATCGTATGTTTCAACTGGGTTTAAAACAAGCAATCTGCATGACGTGATGATTTCTGTTTAGAAGAGATAGAGAAAATGCGAGTGTGTGCAGTGTATTTGTTTTACTGCTAGTTTTTATTTTTAATTGTTTTTTAGGATTACCATTTTCTGAAAAAAGCGAAAAGATAAAACAACAATTAATGCGGAAATTACAGAACGACATTATTTTATTTATGAACAAGTCGATCCTTGAAACTACAGCCCTATAAAATAAAACTCTGTCGCTTTGGGCAGAGCGAAGAGGGAAAATTTACAGAAAGCGAGCCTTATCAAAACATCCGTTTCACCTGGGCAGGGTGAAAGGTTAAAGATAACAATTACTTTGACTGATGAACGATCTTCGGAACCTCGATGGCAACCCATTAGCGGCGAACTCCTTGGTGAATCACAAAGTATGGCACCTTCCTCGATTTGTCTTCAGAAATAACACTGATTTCTGTTGGAGTAGGATCGTTGGAATCTGTCTCCCAGGCAGAGTTGTCGTAGGAGGATTCCTCTGTTGCATTTTGCATAGCATTTGTGCTCTCAGCTGTATTTCCCCATCCAGTTGGCTGGATATCTTCGAGCCTGATATGAGAGCTTCCGGGAGCGGTGTACTTGACCATATAGTCAAATTTTCCACTTGGTTGTCCCAAGGTGTCCCACACTTCTTTGGAACTGGAGGGGTCATCCCTCTCGATGACGTTGACCTCGGGAAAAGCATAGTTGATGACTTCTAGTCCAGTAAATGTTGCAAATTCATCGTCGTGTTGAGTAGTTTTTTAATGACCTGAGTGTTGATCCCATGACATGGTGGGGACACAGGTATTCTGTTCAATGACGGTCAGCTGATTTTCATTGTTCGGCTGACTCTCTTGCCCAAAGTCTCCTGGATAAGGTTGCCACATTGGCAGAACATCCGTTGGGCCATAGTAGGTGTAGTCAAAATTGTCTTTCATCGGAGTGTCTTTCTCTAATGAATTTGGCGGAGCACGACATCCTTCCGGATCACAATCCCCGTATATCATTTCGATATCTGACCTGGGTATAAATCTCGGACTCTCTGTAGGAAAGCAAAAAGGAGTTTGCATTTCGTTCTGAGACATATAACCGTCCTTGTTAAGATAGGACTTCCACTCTTCCTCTGTGTCAGAGGGATCTTCCTCATTGATAGCATGGACTGCTTGAGGGACTGGGTGAAGAAAACCTCCACTGTGGAAGAAGTTCTGAATAGGATGAAGACTTCTATCGCTGGCAGCTGTATGGGTATGGTTGCAGAAAAACCAAGACCCTTCTTTGTTTTATTGTCAATAGGAATGACAAGCTGTCCCCATCCGGTTGTATCGGTACTCTCGACCGCTTTGATAACATCTTTGTATGAGGAAATCGAGGTTCCTCCTTGGGATTGATTGTCCTTGCCCATCGACAACGCTTGTATTTGCGTCCCAATAACCTCCTCGGGTTCTACACAAGTAGATGATGATAAGTTACTCACGAGCAAGGCCTGTTCTCCACAGACTGTGACAAGTTGATCGTTCTGAACGAACTTTAGCTTTTGGTGGAGGGTCGAAGTGACCGCTCCAGCCTGATGTATCCAAGGTCTTCCTAATAAACAACTGTATGTTGCTCGGATGTCCATGACCTGGAAAGTGACTTGGAAAGTGTGAGGACCGATAATTATGGGAAGATCAACTTCGCCGATAACTGTTTTTCTGGATCCGTCAAACGCTTTGACGACGACCCCACTGATTCTCATCGGAGGACCTTTGAATGATAATTGCATCAAAGTGGACTTTGGCATAACATTCAGGGCTGACCCTGTGTCTACCAGTACGCTGGCTAAAGCATTGTCCTAGCAGATAACTGTAATATTGAGCGCCATGTTATGACGACGACCCTCTTTGGGTAATTCCTCATCACTAAATCCCAAATTATTGTAGGAAGTGATGTTAGAGACAATGCTATCGAACTATCTGATTGTTACATCCTGTTCCACAAAGGCTTGCTGCAAGAATTTCTGTAGAGCCTCCCTGTGGGCTTCTGAACTGAGTAACAGTGATAATACCGAGATCTTTGAAGAAGTCTGTAACAGCTGATCAACAATGTTATATTTACTCCTTTGGATGAGCTTCAGCATCTCATCATTATTTTTCAAAAGGTCGGGATTACTGGATTGACCGACTGATGGTGTAACACCCCCTTTCTATACCCCCAAATAATCATTTAGGCACATAATAAAGATTTCGTCAGAGTATAATTACAAACATGGTATAAAAGAGGCATGTCACATCAATTACGAAATTTAAACATACAACACCTGCTCAACAATTGATATGCAACAGTGGGGTAATTTGCAACAGAGGAACTTAGTCCTTACACCCACATGTCAATATTTAGAATAAAAGCGGAAGATCTAAACATTGAATAACAACCAATTCATATATATATATATATATACACATATATACATCGCCAAGTATTATCCACCAACATAATTCATGTTTACATAAACATTTATCAACAAGATACATATATAATGTATCACAAAAGAATCATAGCCCTCCTAGCTACCCGGTGCTACATATCAGAGCCAACCGACCAAAAGAATGAAGACACGCTTCACAAAAAGACCACCAGCATACCTACTCTGCAATGCCTCATAGAGCATCATAAAACAGCAGAAGGGTGAGAAATATTATCATAATAACAATGCATATAATTATATATAATAGCATAAAATTACACATAATTCACCTTCTCACCACAATCCATCACAAGTCACTCATATACATCGCAATGTATCCATATATATATAAAACCAAGCATACACATCAGGCATACTTTCATAATTCTTATCATTCCACATAAACATACACAACTGTTTATTCACCAAGGCATCATTTAAAGATGAGAAATGCAAATCATAGAGACCGACTCACGACTCTATGCAAATGCAATGCGGTACCGACTCAATCATCTCAAGTTCACCTAGGAACTTCTGCTGGAACCATCGCTCGTTACCAAAGTAACTCCCCGTCGGGCCTACGATGTTCACCCACCGCTCACACCTCCACCAAGAGAGGTTCACGATGTTTCTGGATCGCTCACACCTCCACCAAGAAAGGCTCACGACCCGATCGCTCACACCTCCACCAAGAGAGGCTCACGATCGTCTATAACCGTCGCTCACACCTCCACCGAGAGAGGCTCACGATGTTTCTGGATCGCTCACACCTCCACCAAGAAAGGCTCACGACCCGATCGCTCACACCTCCACCAAGAGAGGCTCACGATCGTCTATAACCGTCGCTCACACCTCCACCGAGAGAGGCTCACGATGTTATAGCGGATTCTCATTAGAATCCCTCAGCACAAGAATGCACATCATTATGCTACACATGATAATGACTCAAGACATTCTTGAAATGCATACATATTCACAATATATACATGAATTCATCTCATACAATCACATACAATCTACATACATTCACGTCAATGCACTATTGTACGATTCACATTCAAACACACCGTCAAAACGGTAAAAGTCGCTAAATAGCACTATTTCTGACTTTTCCGACTTATTTAATCGGCTAATAATTTCCAATTCATCATATTAAGAACGAACATTCCATAAGCTTTCTAACGCATCAAACCACGCCTCAAACCGAACCACAGATCAAAAGTTATGCAGAAAACAAAATTACACGAACAGCACTGTTCGCTGGGCGAACCTCCTTCGCGAGCCTTCGCTAGCTCCTTCGCTAGGCGAACATCCCTCGCGAGCATTCGCTAGCTCCTTCGCTAGGCGAATGTTCCAGCGAACCAACTGTTAGCTAAAAACAGACACAAAGTTCGCTAGGCGAGCACATTGGCGAACCAAGTCAGAACCATACAGAGCCAAAAACACCCAAAGTTCGCTAGGCGAACACTCTAGCGAACCTTCGCTCATGCCTTCGCTAGGCGAATACCCGTAGCGAACCTTCGCTACCCTTCGCTGATTGGTTCGCTAGGCGAACCTGCGAAAACTCAGAATCCTTCAGCGCTGTTGAAAACCCAAAAAACCTATTTTTCAACCCAAAACATTTTCAAAACAACATACATCCATCAGAACTCAATCTAATCATGGCAACAAGCATTCTACCACATTTTCGTCGATTTCCAACCGCGAAAACATCGATTTCTCATTATCGACCTAAAATGGAAAACTATGAAAACACCACAACCATTCCAATACACACATACACAATCATACATAATACTATACATTGATAAGATAACAATGTTTCACACCCTTACCCGATTAAATCGATTCCTAGAGGTTGATTTTCTTGGTTTTCCTCTTTTCCTCTTCTTTTCTCTTCCTCTTCTTTCTTTCTCTCCTTTTTCTCTCTATTTCTCCTTTCTTTCTCTTTTCTATCTATTTTCTTTCTTTTCTATTTCTTTTCTCTCATTTTCCACTAAATCAATTAATTCATTTTTCTCACAAAATTCTAACTCCACAAAATTTCTAACTTATGATTAATTGAGAAAAGTCTAAAATACCCTCCATTCTAATTTCCCCGAAAAACTCTCAAAAACGGTAAAATAACATTTAACACACCAATTTAACAAATAAAATAATTTATCACCCAATTAAAACAAAAGACTCAAGAATAATGGAATAATCAAAATCGGGGCGTTACAGATGGACCGGGAGCTTCTGTCTGAAGTTCCTTTTCCTTGTTAGGTTCTCCAACTCCTCGGTTGAAGATTCGACTGCTCCGTGTTACACGACTGATGTTTGCAATATTCATGACAGAGGGTAATGGAATTTCCTTTCCATTTTCAACTGTCGTTGCACCGTATTTGTAAGGGATAGCCTTAGTTGATTCATACGGTAGTGGTCCCGGTAGATAGATGCCTATGGGAACCTTCTGATTTTTTTGACCATCATAAGTAATCTCGATCCGTTCCCGGTTGGGAATTCTAGATTCTTCAAGTAGAGGGATGATGGCAAAAACATCCCTGGTCTGGTGACGACCAGAGATTGTGACAACATCCTCGACTTGATTGGCAAGGTAGTTCGGCGTCCAGTTGATGGGTCCAGAACCCGGATATGGGCGAATCTCTCCATGATCCACCTGACCCTGAAGAGCTGCTCTCACAAGGTAACACCCTTGGTTACTTTCCGAACAGACACTACAACGGTCATAGTTGTGTGGTGGCACCTGGCCACGCCCACTTTGAATACAATGTAACCTCACAAGGTTAGCTTCCACAGATCGGACATCCTGACTTTGACGTCGAGTAGGATTCCTGTTACTGATACTAATTTGCTGAGTATCTTCATCCATGTAGATTGGCATCCACCAGTGATTTAACAAGTGCTGAAGTGCCTCCTGGACAAGGGTACAACCTCGATCGTTTTCGCAACCTGCTTTACAACTTTGATAGTCGTGTGATATTAAGAATCCGAGTCAGACCTGCTCAGCATATAACTCTACCAGGTTGGTATTCATCACGCGAATATCGAAGATCTGAACCATGTTGATCTGATAAGGGTTCCTATCATGGTAGTCTTGGATCTATCCAAGATCCATCTGACGCTGGAGGGCCTCTTGTATAAAAGAGCATCCCTGTTTGTTTACCGAGCAAGTCAGACAGGAACTGTAATCGTGTCGTGGCAGATTATGATACTGGTTTTGCCTTGAGTGCATCGCCACCAAGTTAACATTCATCGCACGAATGTCGTGGTTCTGAATGACGTTGGAGTTCGTATAGACCATGTTAACTCTATGAACTCGGTGCTCTTGGATCCATCCGAGATCCATCTGTTCCTGTAGAGCTGATTGCACTACCGAACATCCTCTATTACTTTTAGAGCAGACATCACATTGATGATAATTATGAGGTGGCACATGGCCATATCCACTCTGTCTACAATGCATCTTGACCAAATTGGTCCTCAATAAGAGTACATCGTGAATTTGATAGACATTGTTAGACTCTCTCTCAATCAGGTTGACTGCAACTTTCTCGTGTTGAGGCAGCGGGTTCGTGAGAACATCGGGATTCGTATCTTTGAAAGATAAGAGCCTGCTCCTAACAAGCTTTTGCACGTCAAATTTGAAATTGAGACAGTTCTCTATGTTATGCCCTGATCCTCCTTGATGATAAGGGCATGTTTGATCCACCTTAAACCAAAAAGGCAGATTTTCTGGTACTGTAAGAGGAGACTTAGTCTAGATGTGCCCCTTAGCCAGTAGTAACAGAAATAGTTCTGCGTACAACATGGGTGTAGGATCAAACCCTGATGGTCGTGTTGTACGGTTGTTGTTATATGGAGGACGAGCCTGCTGAAGAGGGTGTTGTGTCCTTTGCTGATTAGGTTGGCTCTGCGCAATCTGAGGTTGATACGTAGGAATAGGCGCAGGGCTGATAGCAGGAGCTACAGCTGCTACCGATTGATAACATCGCCTTTGCTTTCTGAGAGAGATATTCCCAATATCCTG
Source organism: Lathyrus tuberosus (assembly GCA_022829125.1). Classification (NCBI taxonomy): domain Eukaryota; kingdom Viridiplantae; phylum Streptophyta; class Magnoliopsida; order Fabales; family Fabaceae; genus Lathyrus; species Lathyrus tuberosus. Next base: position 7,498,370 of record JALAZF010000060.1, on the reverse strand, counting down.
CTCTTTTTTCTTAGGGAGAGCACTACTGTATCGTTTTGTACTGCTTGATGGTCCAGCGTCTTTTGCCAAACGTCCTTCTCGGACGACTTCCTCAAGACGAACTCCCATGCCCACCATCTCGGTGAAATCACTGGGCGCACTGGCAATCATTCTATCATAGTAAAATGAGCTTAAGGTCTTTAAGAAGATCTTTGTCATCTCTTTTTCCTCAAGAGATGGACAAATCTGAGCGGCAATTTCACGCCATCTCTGAGCGTACTCCTTAAAGGTTTCCTTGTCCTTTTGTGACATTGATCTGAGTTGATCTCTGTCTGGTATCATGTCCAAATTATATTTGTATTGTTGGACGAAGGCAATACCAAGATCTCTGAATGTGCTAATCATAGCACGGTTTAAACCCATGCACCATTTAAGTGCGGCACCGGTTAAACTATCCTGAAAGTAGTGAATCAGTAGGTCCTGATTCTCTGTCTGAGATGACATTCACCAAGCGTACATCACCAGATGGCTCTGAGGGCAAGAGTTACCCTTGTATTTTTCAAAGTCGGGCACTTGGAACTTGTGCTGGACTTTCACATTGGGGACCAAGCAGAGGTCTGTGGCATCCTTTTCAAATAGATCCTGACCGCGAATGGCTTGCAGTTCCTTCTGCATTTCTAAGAACTATTCCTAGAATTCATCCATTCGGTCAAACATAGTTTCCTTTTTACCAGAAGGTATCTGTGGAATCTGTCCTTCTGGGACAATGTGCACCACAAGGGGTGGTACCGTGACTACGGCAGTGAATCTTGGCGTTTCCCAAAGTTTGTAACCTTCAGGAGTCTTCAATATGCCTCTAGCATCTTCGCTTTCCCGAAGTTTGTAACCTTCAGGCCCATCGGCATCTGTCATGATTCTCTGATCTTCAACGATCGGCGGAACATATCCTTCTGGGATATAGTTTGCAGGCATGCCCTAGGGACGATCTTTCGGCATCTGATACCTAGGATCAAATTTCTCCACTATGGGCGCTGAGGTGATCTCTGAGATCACAGTCCTTTGTAGCTGAGCTTCTGCCATGGCTTGCATGTCGTTACGAAGCTTTCTCATATCCTCTCTCAGAGCGTCGATCTCTTCTTTCAATTCTCTGTTCTCTTCCTCAAGATCATCCATCTTTTTCTGACGATTAGCCCGAGTATTGTACGAATGAGACAGTTTGACTCTAGAACCGAGACACAAACGTGAAATTCGTAGGTAAGAAGAATACGCGATGTGAGAATAATGAATGCAATGATTATATTAATTGTTCTTTGGTTTAATCAAAATAAACTTCGACAATTAGATTGCAAATATCAAGCGATGGGGAAACCCCTTTTTATTGAAATTCAAAGGATTGCGGAAACGAAAATACAATAGAATACAAAGTGCAGAAACAGAAACCTAAGCTAATGGGTCCCGAGAAGACTCGGGTGCTGATTCTGGTATCTTCCTTTTCTTTGAGCGGGGCTCTTGAGCCGTTGTCGGGTTGTCATTCCTTTGCCAAGTGAAAGGAGCAAGCAAATTCCTTTGGTCATCCTGATTATCCACAGCATGTTGCTCTAAAATCTCGATCAGAGCATCCTTATCTTTCAGTAGTTGCTGTATTTTGGTACACTCCACATTGAGGGTGTGGTACTTGTTCTTCCAAGACCTCTTCTCCCGTTGAACTTTGTTGAGAGTAACCTGAAGCTTTTCAGTTTCCGTCATGAAGTACATGACAGATTCCCTCGGCGGAAGAATTCCATAACGAGGATAAGGCATCTTTAGCTTGAGAGCTCTAGTTTGTACCCAGTGGAGATAAGGCTCCACCGAGACACAATCCGGTTTTCCTAGAGACTCCCGTCCTTTCTTATGAACGTGTTTCCAAGCGTGCGCTATTTCCGTCTTTAGTGCTCTGTCATTTTCTCCTTCCTTGAAGAAAAGACCTTCCAGATGAGCATTCTGGGGAACATGCCTCATCGGGTATCCAAACTGACGGCGAACCAATATATGATGATAGTTGATTCCTCCCTTAGTTCCTATAAGGGGTACGTTGGGGAAGTTTCCACAACGGTCAATGATCCTGATTCCATCATAAATCCTATTGCACCAATCTATGCCAGAGTTGGTGAGAAACATGATCTTCTGCGACCAGCGCAAGGCACTCTTATGATCCCAGAAAGCAGCAAACTTAGGTAAATGGGAGATAAACCATTTGTAAAGCAAAGGTACATAACATGTGATCTCCCCTCCGTTGTACAAATTCCTTAAGTGTAGATAATGACACGCATCTGCGAGCAAAGTCGGCACAGGGTTTCCAATGAGAAAAACCTTAATGACGTTGATATCGACGAAGTTATTAATGTTGGGCAACAGAAATAATCCGTAGGTGAGTAAAACAAAGATGCTTTCAAAAGAAGTCCCGTTCCCTATACTAGCGAAGTACAAAGCTTTCTTTGTCAGAAACTGGGCTGGAAAACCTTGTATGCCACCCTTGGTAGTCATGTGAATTCTGACTTCTGACTCATCTAAATGAATTGCTCTTGCAATGGTCTGATTCTTTGGAATTTCTTCCAGTCCAGAAAATGGAGCTCGATCAGTAATGTGTAGATCAATCAGATGAGAATACTCCTCCAGCGTTGGTGCTAGCTGGTAATTCGGGAATGTAAAGCAGTGAGAAACTGGATCGTAGAATTGAACGAGCGCGTCCATGATTCCCTCAATCACATGGACCCTTAACAAAGGTAGCAGACCTCCGTACTTGGCTCTGAAGGCCTCTTGGTTTATGATCATTCTCGCCAAACCTCTCAAATCCTCTAGTTTTGGAACCTTGAAGGTGTACTTATGAGTTCTCCTTCTACCGAAATCCATTAGCATAATCCTTTCCTCTGATATTTGCAATCACAGTCTTAGTTTAATTTGAAAAACAGAGAGACTAGAAGAGAATTTTTTTTTTGAATGTTTTAATGTTTTTTAAATGAATGCATGAATGCAGCACACAAAAACATAGAAAAAACATGGGGTCAAAGGGTCGTTGTCATGCAGTCAAGGCTCTACCCATCCCAAAGGTTTACTAGTGACTTTTGTACCTGTCTCTCATCATCATCAACTCTTGTCAAGAAAACACCAGCGGGCCGGGAACCGTGCTAGGTGGTGTTTTTTGAAGAGTCCTCAGAAGAGGGTGGCATCGCATGAAAACTATTTCCGATAGCCTCTGCGCCATTAATTTGCTCCTCAGCTTCTCAGACACCACAATCGGCCCATTGCCTATGAGAGGGAATGAGTCGCATTGGGAAGCCTCCACTGAGGTTGATGGTCGACCTTGTCGCCATCACCTATCTTAAGTGTATACTCAATCTTTCCACATGCGACATCACACGCATTCCCATTAGCAGAAAAATAAACACATATATCAATTAGGAAAAGCATTATATATATTTGTCCTAATCATCCTAGACCTTTAAAGCTATGAATCCTATGTTCCTGACAGAAAATGGGTTCCCCGGCAGAAGCCCCAATCTGTGGTTTTCACACAAGAGAAGAGAAAAAAGGTTAGAAGAGCCCCACGGTGGGCGCCACTTTTAAAGTTTCCACCTAATAGATGGGAAGAGAACAAGATCTCGCTATAAAGGTGAGATAGATCCTAATGACACGTTCCCCAGCAGAGTCACCATTCCCTAGTGAAGTCACCATTTTTCTGTGGAAAATGGCGATGAATGATGACTAAGGTAAGACGGATCCTAATGACACTCCCCCAGCAGAGTCGCCATTCCCCAGTGGAATCGCCATTTTTCTGTAGCGAGCGATTTTGGATGTGGTTGCGAAGCACTACCGCTCTTTGGTATCTACAACTCGATTCATTTTTTATCCTATTAAAGCTGATGAAGGAAGGGAAATAGATGTCTCAAATTAACCCTGCTTGCCAACTAAGGTTAAACAGTCAAAACTGTTGGTTTACAGATGCTACAAAGATTTGAGGTCTCTATTAGGTTTATTTTTTTAAAAGTGGTGTTCGGTCGATTGGTGGGAGGTTAAGATGTTAGGACGGATATATGAAAGTACGGGATTTTGGGTTTTTGTTTAGTGTGCTCGCTAAGATTTTTCTTTCAATCTTATGCCTACGTATTCCCGTTTACCGAAACAGGGAAATCAGAGCGTTCGTAGTTCCTCCTATTCTATGGGAGGAAAAGAGGTTGTTTTGGTGTCTTGTTCAAAGCCCAAGACGTGAAGCGAAAGGTGTTTGTATCTTGTTCAAAGCCCAACATATGAAGCTAAAAGGTCTATTTGTATCTTGTTCAAAGCCCAAGATGTGAAGCTAAAAGGGTGTTGACTTTAGAGAGAATTTGTCATCTCTAAAGAGGGGGTTGTATGTCACAACTGTTTATAAAGGAGAATTACTTTAACCGGGATGTGTGAATCCAGCAATGCCATAATTTCCTTTATAGGAGATTTTTAACCTGAAGGAGAAGACTTTAACTCAGTGTAGAGCAATGCTATCTTTCCTTAGGAATTTCTCATGCTAAAAGAGGGACAGTGGCATGGATGTAGATGATCCAGAGGCTTGCCGCTTACAGCAATTAGATGAAGGGGAAGGAGTTGTTGATGTTTGTGTACTGTGAACGAGGCACAACTTTGATGCTAAAAGGTTGATTGGATTAACTAGTGGTTTTCTTATACAAAACCTAAGAGGAGGCTATGTGGTTTTCCTTATACAAAGCCTAAGAGGAGGCTATGGGCCCAACAAGAGGGTGTTTTTATATCTCGTACAAAGCCCGAGAGAGAGGCTAAAAGGGGTTAATCCTACAAGAGGATCTTTTATACTCAACAAGAGAGTGTTTTTGTATCTCGTACAAAGCCCGAGATGGAGGCTAAAATTTGTTTGGCTCAATAAGAACTTTTTTGTATCTCGTATAAAGCCCGAGATGGAGGCGAAAGGGGTGATTGAATCAACGAGGGAGTCTCTTATGTGTCTCGTACAAAGCCCGAGAGAGAGGCTAAACGTTGTTTGACTCAACGAGGGAGTCTTTTGTATCTCGTACGAAGCCCGAGAGAGAGGCTAAACGTTTGCTTCGCTGGGAAGAATCATTGTACAAAGCCCAAGAGGAGGCTATTGTAACTGTTTCAGTTGAGTGACAGATCCAGTATACTGATTTTAAAGAGAAAATCAGTTATTATATGAGTAACACTGTACTCAAGGATTTGATTCGAGGATCAGTGTTATTCCCTATTCTTTAAGGATACGGGAAATCCAAAGGGTATTGAGACTGTCCGAGTCTACGAGTTTTCTTCCTATTTTTGAAGGGAGTTTGAGAATGTCTTTGAGACTCAAGGAAATTAGACTGTCCAAGTCTAGAGTTTCATCTTTTGTACTATGCTTTGAGAAACAATATTAGACTCTTTAAAAGGACTGTTCTATGAAGATGACTAAGTTCTGTTCCTATACCTCTAGGAGGTCATCGGGACAATTTGTACGAAGCCCAAGAGGAGGCTAGAGACTTTTAAGAAGCCGATAGGTCCTTGTACGAAGCCCAAGAGGAGGCTATCATTCCCGGAGGAAGAGATCATTATACGAAGCCTAAGAGGAGGCTGTGAATACTTCTAAGAAGTCGACGGGTCCTTGTACTAAGCCCAAGAGGAGACGAGGATGCTTTTAGGAAGCCTGTGGGTCCTTGTACGATGCCCAAGAGGAGGCCGATGCTTTTAAGAAGCCTGTGGGTCCCCAAACCCCGAGAAATTCAAGACAGACTATTCACAAGGAATAGATCAAGCCAGGAAAGTACGAGAATTTGGAAGAAACTCAAAGATGCCATTCACGGAGAATACATTCATCTCTGGGAGTAGAGTTTCTTGACAATTCCTAATGAGGACAGTCGAAGAGAAGACTGTATCTGGTGATCCTATTGGGGATCTAGCTGTCTATTTCTACGAATAAACGAAACGGCTTTACCTAGTTCTAGACGTAGTTGCCGGGGAAACTCTAAATATCTATACTATTATTACACCGTTGATATGAGTTTATGAAAGGAGACTTACAGCGAAACAGCCCCACAATAAAGTTATATGTATATGAAAGCGGTAAATGAAAGCGTATAAACACTTACTCGGTTGTAGAGCTTCCATGCTGTTTGGTTAGTTGTTCAACAAAGACAGATTGAAAACAACAGTATATTCAAAATCAAAGGAGAAAGTGCTTTGAAAAAGAAAGATTTGGGGCTTACAGCTCAAGGAGAGGCCCAGGGTTTTATCAGTGAGCGCACTGTTGAATTTGTACAGAGGGACTTATACAAGTGACTGAGGCCCCAAAAAGGTTTTCTGTACAATGGGATGGGTCTTACACTCTCTCAAGAGGCCCAAAAGGTTTAAAGAAAAAGAGTGGGGCTTATAACATGAGGGTAGGCCCAGATGACTTTTCGGTAAAAATGGCGATTGCGTCGAGGTTTTCTTTTAACGCAGAGGGACTTATACAATAAGTGAGGCCCAAAATTGTTTTGGTTAAAAGGGGGTTGGGTCTTACACTCTAATAGAGGCCCAAAAGTTTTGAATGGGTCTTATAGCTCAAGGAGAGGCCCAGATGTTTTATTTTTAAACTGGCGACGATCGTGCCGAATTTAAAAATGTACAGAGGGACTTATACAATAAGTGAGACCCAAAATATTTCTGTACAAGTGGGTTGGGTCTTACACTCTAATAGAGGCCTAAAAAGTGTTTGAAAATGATTTGTGAGGGTTGAATTAATCAAAAACCCTAATTTATTTCCAAAATGTATTTTAATTGAATAAAAATTCAATTAAAATGATCAAAAATTGTTTAACATGTGGGAAACAAATTATGATTTTGGATTAATGCTTCAAAAATCAAGTATTGACCTATAAAATAATTAGAAGTCATTAATCTTTATAAAATCAAGAGGGAAAAAATATTTTAAATGTCAAAAACAATTAAAATATTAATTTTTTTGCAAAAATATCCATTATATGAAATAAATAATATTTTTGGGATTTTTTGGGAAAACAAAATATTTCAACATTTTTGTGAATTATTAAAAAAAGAATCAACTCAAAATCATTAAAACTCAGAGAGAAATTAATTTTTGAATCAATTAAATAAAAATCACAAAATTCAAATATTCAAATGTTGGAAAATGGCGCCAAGAACAAGGGCAAGAACACGCGCGTGTTCTGAGTTTCCCAGATTTGCATTTTCTATCCAATCTCACTGAATACTTAATCATATCATGCAATCCACATACCAATCAACTCGTTTCAACCTCACGATCATGTCTATGACAATTAATTTCATTTAAATTAAACATAAAACAAGAAATCATGAACAATCCTCAAGAACCCTAGATTCTGCATGAAGGCTGGGATTTTTGATACATGATTCAAATAATGCAATTAATTGAGGGGAAACATTCCATGCATGATTATGAACATATGGCCAAATTATTGTGCAGCAAAAATTGCATGGATCATAGAGTTAGAAAAACTCATGCTTACCACTTGCAGCTGGTGATCGTGATTTGTGTTGGAGGTATTACAGATGAGTTGTGATGATCTGAATAGCTTCCCTACACCCTATGGAGTGTGTTTGAGTGCTTGGACTTGATTGAAATTGGCTGGATCACTTCATGGCATCTCAACTGCAACTTATTTAAAACCTTGAGCAATTGACTGGTGATTCTGAGAAATCAGTGTTCCAGTTGTTGTTTAAGTGTTTGATCAGCTCATATGTGATATATATGAGGTGTGTGTGTGATTGGTTTGATTGGAAAAGCTCTCAAACTCAAAACCCGATAGTGACTTGCCTTAGAAGGCAAAATTGGAGTGAAAGAAGAAATTTTGAGGAAAACATCTGTTTGATGGCTTTGGTGTACTCAAACTGATCACAATTGAGCTCTATTTATAGTAGAGCAAGTTTGTTTTGCAAGGAATAGTGAATGGCAACTGCTGAGTAGGTTTGGCCAATGTTGGCAAATGAAAATCCAAGTCTCCTCTAGCCATTGACTAGAGGTTAGGGCACAGGCTGCTGGTTCCCTTGGTCTTGGATAAGTCTTGACTGAATTCAGTTGAGAATGGCTCAGTCCATGCCACCTTGATGCTTCCATTGAATGCTCCAATCCAAAATTGGAGTCTTGTCCCTATTTTAGGCAATTCTAGGTTCAACATGCTATTTCTTGTTCCAAAGACTTTGGAGGCTTGGCTCAGTGATTGTCCCCTTTAGATTCAATCCTCAGATGTGTCCAAAGTGATGACAAGGCTTGGAATTGGCTGATTTTGGAAAATTGACCAAAAGTGCAAAAATCTGCCTTGCCTTGGCAGATTTCAGCAAGGCATCTTGCCAATGTCATATCTCATAGCTCAAATTGAATTTGGTAATGTTCTTGGCCATTTTGGAAAGCCCTTACATGATACAACAACTGTTTGAACATGTTTGGTTTTGATCTCTTTTGAATCCAACTGAAAAATCCCCCTACATTTGGAAAAAAGTAAAGGCAAATTCTGACTTAGTGAAATTTTCACTAAGTGTTGGAACAAAGTGACTTTTCTTGATTTTGATCACTCCATAACTCAAAATCCATGAGGAATTTGGACATAGGTCAGTATGAAGCTTTTGTAGAGGGTAATGTGATCTACAAATCAAGCTTTGAATGGGGAACAACGGCCTTGTGGTTTAGGAGTTATGGTCCTCCAAAGTTGGCACATTAGTGTCACTTTTTCCATAACTTAGAAATTTTTCTAAGTTTTTATGGTTACCCCTTTTACAAGTTATCCCACTTTCTTTGATTTTTATTGATGAATGATGATTCAAATCATACATTAACATCCTTTTAGGGTTAAAAATCCATTTTGGTGAAAAATCTCAAAAAGTCAAAGTTGACTTTTGTGCACAGTTGACTTTTTATCAGATGAATTCCAAACTGTGCAATTCTTCAGGAAATCATGTCCTTGACCTAAATAAAACTTGATGGACATGTTCCATGGGTGTCATAGGGTATATTGAATCATGTCTTAGGGTTTGGGAGCATGTCCTGGTCAAAAGTCAAAGTTACAGTTGACTTTCCTCGTGAAACCCTAATTGTGGTGCAGATGAAATTGAGACTTGTTGCTCAAGCTTCTTGGATTAATCCATTGTTGTAAATGGATCAATATAGTATATTAAAGCCCCCCAAATCATGTCTTTAGGTCTTGGTTCATGATTTGTCCCAAAAGTCAACTTAGGGGTGAATTAGGTCAAGAAACCCTAATTCCTGATTTTTGATGTATGCATCCCCTGAGGTCAAATTGACTTGATGATTGGGTACATGAGGTTCCATGGAGTATATTAGGTTATGTTTTGGATCATTGGCTTGTGCCCAGATGAAAAATTTCCATCTGGAGGCCCTGGTCGACCAAAACCCTAATTTGGTGACACTGTCGATCTTGAGACTTGATCCACCTAGAAGGGAGCAGCCTTGTGCTTAATCCTTGAAGTGGGAGTCCTTTTGATCCATTGTGGATATTTTAGAGGCTAGAAAAGTTGAAGATCAAGTCATTCCTTGATTGATCCTTTGTCTTAAGGCTCTGAGAGGGCTTAAAACCCTAATTTTGATTGTAGTGAATACTCAACAACCCTTGAGGCATTTGATGAGGCATGATGGTTCATCCATATTGTGATGATGATTTGTACAATGATGGAAAATCTTAGTGGCCAAAATTTGGGGTATGACAACTGTTGACTTTTTCTTTCCATCACTTCCATACTGTCTCTTTCCCATAAACCTTTCATGCCTTGCAACTTGACTCCCCTCTCTCTTCTGACACAAACCACTATAAGCAACCACTAAATCATGTTGCACTTGGCTCAAGATAATAGGGCAAAAAGGGCTAGGCTCATGAGATCTGGCTGGAGATTTTTCTCTCTTAAACAATGTTAATATCCCTTGTAAACTAGCATCCCAGTGCTATAAAAGGACTGCACTCTCCCTTTGTGAAACTCACTGAAGACCAGAATAAGGAGAACAATACCTCGTCATTCATTTTGTTCTCAACATCATAAACTTGTTTCTCTTGGTAAGCTTCATTCTCTCTTTGTGAAAAAAACACCAATCAAGAGAACCAAACTCTCTCATTACATTCCGTACAACAAAACCACCAAACCTGTTTCATCTTTGTGTAACAACGCCAACAAGGAGAACCACCCTTCTCATTTATTCTCGTTTGTAAAAAAAACGCCACAAACTTGTTTCTCATTCTTAACAAAAAAAACGTGAGAACAACACCAAGACCGCTAGCCTCCTGGGACATTTTCATTGCCTCCTCAGCGGCCCTAGCCTCCTTCTTAGACTTCTTTACCTTCTATCCAAGACCGCTATTGCGGCCTGGGCCTTCTTCAGCTCGGAGCCCTACTATGAATCATCCTCGGCGTAAACTGCTGCCATCTCCAAGACCCTAATTAGGGTGGAAGCATCCTGTGCCAGCATTGACCTCTTGCTCGCGCGATCCATTACCTCGAGCTTTAGAGACTCCACCCGAGGAACCGTCAAAGAGGAACCTTTGAATAACCTTTTATTGTGAAGGAATGAAGGAAGCTCGAACCTGCTCTTTTCCCCTACCTGGATGAGGTCCACCGTCTCGGTCAGCCGAAAGAGTTTGAGCCTCGAGTTCACAGGCACTGGAGAGTTTTGTACAGGCAGCAGAGTTGACGAGGAGGTCCTCGACCCCATTTGTGGAGGTGGAACTTGTTGGCCGAGCCGACTCTTTGTGTTGGCTGCGTCGCCCTTGCCCTTCGTATGGGCATTTTTCACCATCCACTCATGCGCTGAAGGCATTTCACTTGCAAAACTATAACAAGCACGTTAGCAAATGGGGAAAACAATAATCTAAAAAAGCTAAGAAATAAAGACTACCCAGCAGTTTAAGAGCGTCATCGTGAATCCTGCACTCAAGGAGCTCCTTCGTGTTAATGTAACGACTCTCCACCTGCTGCCCACCATCTTCCTCGAAGATCGGATCCCCGCTCTTAGTCCAGTACTGGCAGAGGTAAAGTCATTGACAAAATTCACCAGCGCTGCATAGCCGACTTTGTCATCATCATCCAACATCTCCGGCTGGGAAAAATACTGGTCAATTCCATAGGAAAAGTGAGCCCCACTCCAGCAGAAGGGGAACTTTAGCAACCTCTGCGCCACTACTTTGCTCTACTTGTCGTAAAGATCCTCCCCGTTCTCATCCGTCGACACCTCCCATACATACGTGGAGTCCTGAGTCTTCACTGACACAGGCTGGATAATATAAAACCTCTCTTTAAAAGTCCTAATGGACTCAGAGAACGGTTTAAAAAACTTCCTTTCCTGCTTCAACGAGACCCAACCGAACTTCCTCCTCGAGACTTGCCGCTGGAGATGGAATATTGTAAAGAACAAGGGGAGGGTAGCTCCTATCTTCAGGAACTCGCACGTCAATTCAAACGCCCGGATAAAGGCTAGGGAATTGGGATGCAACTATGAGGGAGCCAAATCTAAATGCACAAAGACCGACCTATGGAAATTAGTGAAGGGAAACCTTAGCCCAATATCTTTGAAGACGTACTCAAACATCGGGAACCTGTCCTCGTAGTCTGTGCAGATACAATCGTCTTCTCCAGGAAAATGAACCTTCCATTCCCCTTCAACCCCCACGGTCGTGAAGACATCCCTGGTGTACGAAGCCAAAACACAGGCATGCTCTGCAGGTTCTGCGACTGACTAGTCCTCCGATGAGGTCATCGCAGGTGGAGTCTCGTCGGCACCGTTGGGAGTAGTTGTAGCTTCGGTATCACTACTTTCTGAGGAGCTCTCCTCGGACGAGTCTATGAGAATTTCTTATTCAGTTTCACGGGCCATCTCCTTCACCTGAAAAGCAGAGGACAAAAGTGAATTCGATGACAAAATCAAATCCACCCTTCCACCGTTAATCTAGTGAAAGGGCGCACGAAGGCCCGAGGGCAACCCCTCCAACACACGCGGGGAGATCCTCCCCGGTCTGCTACCCATAATACCATTTGAAATTCTGGTTATGCAGATACTCTAATGTCCCATCTGAATGTTAAGACATAGATTACTGCATCTTTTAGAAAACAAGGATAAATACAACAACTGCTGCTATAAAGTGTAGCAGCAAATTCACCAACATATGTCACGACATCATGTTGGGACATGTCAGTCAAGAACACAATTACAGAGAACTGTAAATAGCAGAATTATAAAGAACACAGAATATGTTGACCCAGTTCAGTGCAATTCACCTACATCTGGGGGATACCAATCCAGGATGAAGATTTCACTATCTGTAGTATTGCCCTAAAGTTAAACTCCCCCGTTTACAACTTTATCCTAATCACTACCTTCAATGAACATCTTTATCAAAGATAAACTCTATGGTTTACAACCTTGATATGAGCGACCTCCTCACATCCTTCATCACCACCTGTGATGTCTCTGTCTTCTGCTGATCTTCAGAACCTGTCAAGGTTTCTTGACCTATAAGTTATCTTGGACTTGCTTCAAAGCTTCGTCCAAGAAAAACCATTGCCTAAAGGCTTCTGGTTGGACCCTGTACCTATGCCTTCCACTCTGCATCCCATATTGCAGAGTGGAGACTTCTAATTCCTAAGAGAGACGACGACTCTCAAACCCTAAACCCTTATTTCACTAAAAGAATAGGTTACAAAGTTACAAGTGATACAAAGTTACAAGGTTGTTTTAACCCTAGGTCTAAGTATCCTTATATAGTCTTCTGTCTTGGGCTTTCTATCTTTGCTCCTTGATCCAGGCTTTAAATCCTCAACAAATCTCGGACATATTTGTTACTAATTTAAATCCTGCTAATCACTCCAGGATGTCGTATCTTGCTGTTAGGACATCTTCTTCGACATCTTTATTCTGAGCAGATTCTTCTTCTTTAATCTTCAAATGTTTTACCAAAATTTCGTCAAACCTCAGGTGGTTTCACCGTTTGAAGGCCTACCAGAAAACTCATGAATCTACCGGAAAACTCATAGGTACACTGGAAAATTCATGAGCTCCGCCGGCGACAATCCCGTACGTCGTCGCAACGACGTCAGAAACGACCTAAACCCCTAAGCTCCTAAGGTTCAGGAGACTACGACAGCGGCAAAAAGTGGCCAAACCACTGTCTGTCATCGAAAACTTCTACTACACTACCTAGATTCTACCTAACAACATGTATTCTAGAAGAACAAAAAGCAAAAAATCCTGAAACTAGAGTCAAGTTGAGTAACTTACATGGTCGAGGAAGTGTTAGAGGGTCGAAGACTTTGGGCGGAACTGGTACGGCGGCTGGACGGTGGTTGACGACGACGAACGGGAGAACTCAGACCAGAGAAGCGAAGAAGGAGAGAGAAGCGAAAAGTGTAAATGAGTAGCTTCTCCCTCTATTTATAGGTGTTCTGAGGGCACGTGCACAAGCACACGCGGCTAGGGGCATCATCATGACCCTAGCCTAACCATCATGGCGCATTTAATGCAGCACAAGGCTCGAGGCACACGTGGCGTCCCACCTCTTCGGATCACCTCAACTGTTGGGCTCCCTGTACGCCGAGCACGCCATAAAACGGTACGTATCCCGCGGGTACATACTCTCTCGAGCATCCTAGAACAGTCTCATCTCATCGGCAAGCGACGACCATTTCCAGATCTCCCAGGGACTGCGAATTGCCCTTAAGTCATCACTCTCACGCTAGGGAACAACGACTTAGGGGGCTCCTGTTCTGGACTGGCCCTATGACTAGGCATGACCCAATCCACTTCTGCTCCCAGAACGACCCAGTTGCCTAAGTCCAGCCAATTTGGGGGCAAAATTTACCTTTCTGCCCCTCTACCGGGCAAATATGGTCGGATGACCCCAAGAGTCTCCTGCTCCTCCTCGATAGTTCCTGCCCATCATGCACGGTTCCACCATCCAAAAAGAGTCACGACGCCTGTGCCCGCAACTACGCCTTTGCTCGTGGCAACGACTAGTTTCGGGCACTTCTGCCCGTCCCAACGGCTAATTTCTGGCAAGTTACCTATTCTTCGAGAAACGATTATCTCGCCTCGAAAATAGGGACCATTGGCCACACGCTGGGGGCACTATAAAAATCCTCTCATTTGAGAGGGTCAAGTATTCCAAATCACCCTACGAAATACATACTTTGTACTTGCCTTTTCCCCCCTCCCTCTCTCTCTCTCTCTCTCTCTCTCTCTCGATTCTTACTTTAACATCGGAGTGCCTTGCAGGTACACCCCTTCTCATCTCTCACACACAACATCGCAGGCGTCATCTTTAGCCCATTTCAGGTTCTGATCAGCCGTCAAGATCAGAAGCCAATAAAAAAAGGTGAAAGAGATCACTATTAAAATATCAAGAAAAATATCTTTTACACTTGTTGACAAACCAGAAAAAAACTTATCATTAAGAGCTAAAACTCTCTCTGAACTCTATCCTCGAGCTAAAAAAAACTCAAAAACAACCCACCTCTTGTGAAAGTTAAATTTACTTAAAATTGAATACAAAATAAAAAAAAAAAATCCTTAAGAAAATGATAAATTGCATTTGGAAATTGAGAATTCAACATAAATTAAATTTTTTTTTTTATGTAAACAAAATATAATAATTGAAAATCTAATTTTAATTTAAATACATTTTAATTAATTTGGGGTGTAATTAAATTATCCGTGTAACTTTTACATTTCCTTTTAATCTTGATAATATTTTTTTACAATGAACCATAAAATTGAAAGACAATGTTTAGGGGTGTGCAAAATATCCGGTTGTGATGCTCAAATCCATAACCAAATTCAAATCTGTTTTAAATATTTGGATATAATTGAATGGATATTAACCGGTTTAGTGTTTAATGGTTTTCTTTATCCATTCATATAATCTGGATATAATTAAATGGTTATTAACCGGTTACATTTTTTTGGATTCGGTTATAATCCGGTTATTATCCAAAATCCAAATTTTTTAAATTTTAAAATTAAAAAAAAAATATTTTTTGAATATTTTTTTTAAAACTGGATTTTTTAAAAAAATCCGGTTATATAACCATAACCAAATTTATAACTGGTTTTATAATCGGTTTTGATTAAAATGTGGTTTTGGTTATAAATCCAAACCATTTAAATGGTTTGAAAATGGTTATGGTTTGGTTTCTAAAAATAACCAACCATGCACACCCCTAACAATATTAGATGGATTATGATATAAATATTTTTCTAGTTGTATAATATAATTAATATTACTTACACAACTCACAATTCAACACCTCTCAAGACTTATATGTATTTAGCAAATATTGTTAAAGAATAAAAGATAAATCAAGTCGGTGCAACATGTTGTAGTTTTTTTTTTTATTTTAAAATATTACTTACACAACTCACAATTCAACACCTCTCAAGACTTATATGTCTCTAGCAAATATTGTTAAAGAATAAAAGATAATTCAAGTCGGTGCAACATGTTGTAGTTTTTTTTTAAAAATATGTTGCACTCTTTTATAAAATGTTAAATATAATCAAATTGCAATCAGTTGCACTAGGGATGGCAACGAGTCGGGTTGGGTACGAGTTTCACACTACCCAAACCCACATCCGAAATCACCACCCGAACCCGAACCCGAACCCAAAGGCTATTCGGGTGGCAAAATAACACCCACGCCCACACCCAAACCCGTAGCAAAAACACAAAAATACCACAACAACATTGAAATTTGAAACACAAGAATTCCATCAAGGTCTCTCAAAGAAATTAAGGAATTAACTTACAACTTTCCATCAAATTTGGTAACATTACAATTAAAATTAAGGTCTTCAATATCTTAACATTACAATTAAAATTAAAGTCTACATATATATTTAGGGGCACTTATGTAATTTCATGTCTAAGCGGGTGTGGTTTCGGGTTTCAGGTGCGGGTTTCACACTATCCAAACCCGCACCCGAAATATCGGGTGGCACCCGAACCCGAACCCGAACCCGAACCCGAACCCGAACCCGAACCCAGTCAACTTGGGTTTTCTCCCATTGACTCGGGTTCGAGTGCGGGTGGGCCCTGCGGGTTTGGGTCTGCCTGCCATCCCTAAGTTGCACTAATAGTATAACCGGTTACACCTAGACCTTTTTTTATTAAAATTGAAATAAAAGTAAAGTGCAACCGATTACACTTAAGAGTTTTAGTCTTATTGTTAATTTATTATACCTCATCTCTTGTATTGTTTTATAAATATCATTAGGGTATTTTGTGAGAAAATTAATGAAAAAAGCACTATACTTTTCACCCTCAACCACTCTATCTCTCCCTCTCCCCATCCATAATCAATTACTCAATTATTTTTCATAAGCTTTGTGGTTTCATGTTCTAACATTTGGCATCAAGAGCCTGATTCGATCTATCAAATACCTTGTGTGAAGTAAATTCAGTCTCCAATGAAAGAATCCATACAAACTTACCCATCCTTGATGCGAAGAATTATGACAAATGATGCAAGCAAATGAATGTGTGTTTGGCTACCAAGATGTTCTTGAAGTGATCAAGAACGGTGTGAATCATCTTGTTGAAGGTGCAACGAAATCACAACGTGCTGCACATAAGGAAAAGAAGAACAAAGATTTCAAGACACTGTTTTAATCCATCAATGCGTTGATACAAATAATTTCGAGAAAGTTGGTGATTGTGAATCATCGAAGCAAGCGCGAGAAATATTAGAGAAAACATACACATGGGGTGACAAGGAAAAGTTGACGAGGTTACATACTCACAAACGCCAGGTTGAATTGATTCAAATGGATGAGAAGGAGACCATCAACGATTTTACGACAGAAATTACTCGGTTGGTGAACCAAGTAAAAACAAGTGAAGAAACGATCGCATATCAATATGTTGTCGTGAAAATATTGCATTCTTTGATGACAAGATTCGATAACATAGTCGCAATGATTGAGGAATCGAATGATCTTACGACTACGAACAAAAAAGAGCTGCAGATCTCTCTTGAGGCACATGAGCAGAAAATGGAGGAAAGAAATGTTGATAAGGTAAAGACATAGATATCTTTGCAAACCTGTTTGAATGAGGGAGACAATAAAGCGAAGAGAAAGTGTCCCATGAACAAAGGTAGAGGGAACATTCAAAATTTTGGTGGAAGCGAGTCCAAAATTTCCAAAAATTCAATATTCCAAAATTGTGAAAACATTGGTAGTATGGATGCTGGATAAAAAAAATCTAGAGGAGGCTATGCAAAAGGTAGGTGTGGAAGAAGAATGGTTGACAAGAGTAACGTGCAATGTTTTAATTGTCAACAGCTTGACCATTTTGCAAGAGAGTGCAATTTCAACAAGAAGGAACCTCAAGAAGATGAAACTAGAATTGCAAGACAAGTGTTCGATTAAAAGAACACACTTTTAGTCATGATCGTAAAGGGAGAATACAACAAAAATAGGTTGCAAGGCAGCAATAATAGTAGTTTGAAAAATGTTGCAGAACTGAAGTGCAACCGATTGCACAATTATGTCAACCAATTACATAATGAAGAAAATGCAATGGTGTCTTTGAAAGAAGCAGTGCAATGCAGCAATCAATGGTATTTGACTTCGTGTGTTCAACTTAAGGGTGGACAATGGTTCGATTAGGTTGGCGGTAGACCAAAAATAAGGAACCAGAGGCCAACCGCGGGTGAGAATTTTCCACCCATTTTCGTCCATCATTGTCATCGGTTAGGTCGGTTGTCGGCTTAGTCAGATTGGTGGTTGTTCGAGTGAGTTGGAACGGTTTAAGTGCAGGTTTTCAAATCCATAAGAAAAAAAGCTAAGAAAAATGTACGATTCAAATGAAATAATAAAAGCATTTTGTTTTAAGTAATAGCTTGTACATAGAACTTCAAGCATCATCATATCTTAATTGTTATATAAAGAAAGAAACTAGCAAACAAATCTAATACCAAAAGTAAATAACTTTGAAGAAAACAAATATTTATCACTAAATAATATTAATGAGAGAAAGATGATGAAGAAATCTGAATTTTATGCACATAAAAAAAATCAAAAACAAATTAATATTAGTAGAAAGGATAAACAATAGATCCGGTGTTTTAAAAGGTAGAAATGAAAGGTAGATCAGAGGATCAAGCATCCTTGCATGTGAATTTCAGAGGTTATCCTTTAGATCTAAAGCATTTATCCATTAGATTTAGTGTAGGCCAACAATCTACTGCTGAAAGCTGTAAACTTGTGAAGAGTATCTTTAAACTATCAATGACAACGAATAATAAAATCACATGAAATCAAATTTTGATTTGAAATGAGAAAAAATAACAAGAGCGAAGAGATCTGGGTGGAGAAATGTGAGAAAGAGAGTGTAGAGAGAGAAAGACAAGGGAGATATAAGAAAATAAAAGGAGTATTTAATAACATTAACTCTAATTTCTGAAACAATGTCATATGGTAAATAAAATAAATAAATTAGATTCCTATAAAGTTGGTTGGTATTGGATTCTGTTGATTTGATTTTACACATTCGAAATCGCCCATGACCAACCACTTGAACCCAAGTGTCTTTCATCCGTTGACCTGCGACCTGGTCAATACCTGCCAAATGCTGCAAAAAACCAATGGGGCTATCGGGTTTGGTTCATAATGGTTTTTTTGTCCAGCCCTAGGTCAACTCATACGCCAGGGAGAAAAAATTAGTCTATTATAATCAATCGTTCCAGGAAAAACAAAGTGATGTTCGCTGATGATACCAGTCTAGCGGCAGAAGGAATCAATGATGTGCCGATCGAGAGAAGGGATGGTAGACATTCTTTGATAAAGGATGTGTTGTACATTCCCAAAATTAAGTGTAACATTCTAAGTATTGATCAATTGCTTGAGAAGAGTTACAAGATTCACATGGAGAACAAGACACTACGTGTTATGGATGCAAACAAGGTTTTGATCCTAAAATCTCCTATGGTTGCCAATAAAACTTTCAAGGTTGAGTTGAAGGTTATGGAGCATAGGTGTCTTGCTACAACGGTTAGTCGAGAAGAGTAGATATGGCACTATCGGCTTGGACATCTCAATTTCTGAGATCTTAATGCGTTGCAAAAGAATAGAATGGTAACGGGACTGCCATTGATCCTGAAATTTGTGAAGAATGTGTGCAAGCGAAACAACACAAGAGAAAATCCAGCAAGGATGCAAGTTGTAGAACCAAGTGTCACTTTGAGGGGCTGTATTTAGATGTGTGTGGACCAATGCAAGTTGATTCAATTGGTGATAATAAGTATTTATCACATTCATCGACGATCATAGTGGAAAAATATCGACATACCTACTCAACAGAAATGATGAGGTATTTGATGTGTTTAAAAAGTTAAAGTAAGTGCAACAAGTTGCAGTTTTATGACAACAGGTTGCACTCTGTAAAATGTCAAACATAAGCAAAATGCAACCAGTTGCACAAATAGTGCAACCGATTCCACATAGAGCCTTTTTGCTTAAAATTGAAACAGAAGCAAAGTGCAACTGGTTACACTAATAGTGCAAACCGTTACACCTGGGAGTTTTAATTTTATTGTTAGTTAATTGTACCTCATCTCTTGTATTGTTGTATAAATACCCTTGAGGTATCTTGTGAGAAAATTAATGAGAAAATCTCTCTCTCTCTCTCATATTAGAAAAACTCTAAGGCCTTTTACCAAAATCAAAATCAAGAAGTAAATAAATAGAATTCCCTCCAATTCCAGACTCAGTATTACGTGAGGTTGGGGGTATAAATTCTGTTAACTTAAAGAAGGTGGCGTCACACTCCGTTGTCCATTAAAAGTTGTCTTATTTCTGAGCACCTTATTGAATGACAACACATGATGGATCAATCTGACAATAAATCTAGAGGGGGTGATTAAGATTATATTTAATCCTTGTATCCACTTACACCTAGGGATTGCTATATCTATCATAACATTGTATTTGTCGAGATTATCTTAAATTCCCTTCTTTTTAAAGATTTTATATTTTTTGGGGTTTAACATCATATTATGTCTCTGGTCCTCTTGAAATATTAGCTCTAACCAAGTCACATGGATAATTTCTATCTCCATCATCTCTCTCGGACTTGTGATAAATTAATGTTAGGGCCAAAGTTTAGATCTAAATTGCAAAGGAAGAAAAGATAAATTAAACTTAAGAATTTTCATTAATGAACACAACTTCAACATTACAATATAAATAGTCAGGGTATACTAAACAAATTAGGCCATGAACCACTTTTGAATAAAGCCACATAAACTAAAATAATAAAATTAGAGACAATTGCTAATGCACCCCTATTAGTAATGGTATAAATCTTTAAATCAATTTGGCCTTTTTATCTTTCTTATGGGCTTGAAATTGGACCTCGTAACAACTTAACTATCATGTCGTTCTTGCATGCTTCTTTAATATCTCTAATGCGATCATTGGAGATCTTGTTCATCATTCTTTAGTATGTTGTGCAACATTTTTGAATCTAAAAGGCATTACGTTGTAACAAAAGTTCTCGTTTTCGGTCAGGAAGGCCATCTTTGCACATTCCTTTGAGCCCTTGGGTATTCGTTTATATCTAGAAGAACCTTCCATAAATGATAGGAGTTTGAAACCAGATAAATTATCTACCAATTGAAACCAGATAAATTATCTACCAATTTGTCAATATTTGGTAGTCGTAGGAATCCTTAAGACATTCCCAATTAAAAATAGAGTGGTCAACACACAATCACCACTTGCTATTAGATTTATTAAAAAGGAAAATATTTGAAAACTAAATGATATACTTGGATTCATTTATAAAATTAGCCTTTAAGAGGTCCCATACTTCTCTCTTGGTGGCTTTGGCCTTCTTTGGGGTCTGTTTTCTAGATAGGTAGGGAATGACAAGTGACCTCGAGGTTGATGTCAGGCATCTCCGTAACCTCTAGTAGAATAAATCTGTTGTTTTTTGGTTGAGTTGGTCTTTCACCTCCTCAGGTAGATCGACCCCAATCTTGTTTGTGTTTGAAGGGTCATCCCTCTATTTTATCTATTGTGTAATTTCAAACTTCCTTCTTTTCTCCAATAAAATGCTTACTCATCTTCATCACAATCATCGACAAGATTTCACTCCATCGAGCGTAGAAATCAGTTAGATTCACATATATGAACTTCATGAATCTAGGATCTTCTTTGACCTTATGGACCTTCTTTTGGCTTTCCCTTGTAACTTCGTCTAGGTTGGCCTCAATAAGGGCAACTTCGTTCTTACTTGGGTGGTGTTTCATTTTCAAGTGGATAATCGAGGATACCGCTCTCAGCTCTAGCAACATGGGGAGTTTTATCCTATTATACAATTGTTCATGTGCTTGCAATTAATCACCAATGGGTTTTGGCAGACCTACTAGCCTTCTACTTCATAAAGGTCAAAACTAAGCTCCAAATAATCCAATGGTTAGATGTTGAGTTGTTAAAATCCAAGAGGTTACAACTGTTACTATCCTTCTAAAAGGATCCTTTCGGGTGCCTCTCATACATAGTTTCAAAAGCATCTTTTCGATGATAAATAAAAATAGAGTTTAAAAAGATCCTTTTAGAATTATTTCAGGAGCATTTCTTAATACACCACCCAAGTTTCTTAGGCACCACATGAAATTATTTTTTTGCCCCCTGATTCCGGATGTGCACATCCGGACGCACCAAATTTTTAAAAAATGCTGAAGTGTTCCAGATATGCATATCCGGATATAATTCTGATGTGCACTTCCAGAAGGATTTCTGATAACTTCGCGCCAGACCTTCTTCCTCCCCCTCATTCTTCACTTTCTCATTTCTAAACTCTCTTAAACCCTCAAATTTTCAATCACCTCAAATCTTGATATTTTCCACTCGAGTTCTGCGCAAAGCAACATCGACAACGATCAAGAGACTCTAAATCCTCCGTATCTTATTTGAATCAGTAAGTTTTCAAATTTTAGAGTTTCGGAGTAATTTTCGAGTAATCGATTTACAGTAGACATTTAGGTGTAGAAATTGTTAGTTTGTATGAATGACATAGGTTAGAGACAATGTAGGTCTTGTTTACTGCTTCAAACGGATGATCAGGGCATTAAAATGCCCTTTTGCATGGTACAGTGGCCATGGCTGCCATTTTTAAACTTCAAAATACGTACCGGATGTGCAGATCCAAAAAGATTATAACGTTTAGTATTCAAAATGATTCCGGATGTGCACATCCGAAAATACCTAACGTTAAAAATTCCGTGTCCTTCCGGATGTGCACATCCGGAAACACCCAACGTTAAATATTTTGCAAATTTCCGGATGTGCACATCCGGAAGACACTTGGTTTTTTTTTTTTGAGTTTGTTTGTTTGTTTTTGTTTAATTATTTTTAAAAAATTCTAATTTATTTATAATGCTTTGCAGATTAGATGGCTGACAGAGACGATCGTATTATACATGGACGGCCAGCTCAGCACGCATCTGTCCGACGTGAGCGGATGCAGTCTACAGCCGAGGCTTCCGGCGCAGATGGAGTTGGGGTAGCTGAGGGACATCCTACACCACATCCTACACCACATTCTACACCACAGCCATCCACATCACAGGTTCAGGCCACTTCCACATCTCAGGTACAAGCCACTCCCCCTTTATCCGCCGATTCTACATCTCGGAGGTGTTGCGTTTCTGCTGGTAGTTCATCAGGGTCCCAGCCCGCACGCAGGCGTCGTCGGAAGACTCCAGCTCCATCAGCTGCTCCTCCTCGTTCCCCTGTTCCTGGTTCTGTTTCAGAGGGTGATCACCCTGCACATGATGGTGTTGACGCCGATGAAGATTTCGATGAGCTGAACGGTTACCCCGGGGGACCGTCTGATATGTCCCTACTCGTAGGGTACTCTGAGCATACTGCCAGATATGTTTGGCTAGGACAGGTAACCTTTCTTGGGTTATTTATAGAATTGTTTACGTTGAAAATATTTTCATTTATAACATTGTTTTATTTGGAAATTTTCAGGAGAAGGATTCCCAGAAGTTCTATAACCATGGGGGCAAGGTTATAGACATGCTTCAGCTGCTACCAAAGGATCCAGTACGGTATGCTGATGGCCTTTGTTGAGAGATGGCACCCTGAGACACCCTCATTCCATCTACCGTACGGCGAGATCACGATCACACTCGACGACATCTCGTGCCTTTTACATTTATCGATCACGGGTACCCTTCTCCGTCACGGTAGGATGTCGAAGGCGGAGGCGACCGAGATGCTGGTTACAGAGCTTGGGGCTAGCGCAGATGATGCACTTGAGGAGGTTACCCAGTTGAGGGGCACTGGCATACACCTATTCCAGGTTCTCTGATGGTTGCCGCTGGGCAGCCAAGACTGTGGCAGACACCTGTACGCTATACGTGGTAACAATCTAATATTCTAAGTATTTTTTCATTTCTTTTCTTTCTATATTCATTATAATGTTTGACACCCATGTTATGTTTTCCATTTCATGCGTGGATTTTACAACACTTTACCAACATTACTGGTTGGGGGAGTGTCGCCGAGTACACTGAGGATATGCCACGTGCTGCTGCATTTGTCCTGCTCAGAGGGAACCAGGTGCCTGACCCCTTCAGAGTGTATCTTGATCGAATGGCTGCTGAGGACGTTTTGTATAGCCCCTATGCACTGTATTTTGACAGAGTTTTATTATATATATATCATTTTATTTTATATATGGATGTTGTCAAATGTATATTAAGTTGCGACAATATATTAACATATGCGACCAAGCAACAAAACCGATTTAAAAAAAAAATAAAGTTTTGCTGTTTTCCGGATCTGCAGATCATGAATGTTTTCGGATGTGCACTTCCGAAACGCATCAGCGTTTTTTACAAAATTGGTGCGTCCGAATGTACACATCTAAAATCAGGAGGCAAAACCGAAAATTCAGGTGGTACCTAAAAAACAAGAGTGGTGTGATAAGAAATCACCTTATTTCAGATAAGACAACCCTCCTTGAACACAAACCTATAATTTCTAAAATGTCATAAAATTATATAAATGACAAATACATTATAAAATTAAATATACCTTATGTATTGTTAGATGATTAGATTCAAACGGTATACTTTGCATTTGACTTGAATACAATTTTTTAGATGTTTTAAAAATGAAAAATTAATAAAATTTCAAATACTACACTTTAATGAACTTTTTCAAATTCACTTCTACACGATGACTCATATTAGTATTTATTTATTGCAAAAATAAATCCGACAATTCTTTTCAATTCTCCATTAAACCTTTCTTTTCCATCAATGTTTTATGAATTCAACCTTGTAAGTTGTATTAGTATATATATATGAAAATTAAAAAAACTCACATTTCATTTTCAAAGTACAACTTCAACTTACATACAGATGCAATCCTATACATGTATCAACACAAAATTAACATAAGAAGAAACAAATCACCATTAACAGAAAACCACTATCTTGGCCCTGAGATTTGTTGTGAAGATATGTAAGAAAACCCACTAACCAACCCCGTTGAGTCACGTGGCTGTTGAACCCTCACAGAACCATGTTCATTTTCTTCAGCTACAACAGAAGCCTCAGAAAACCTCCGACCATAGAATCTCAAGAAATTCAGACACTCCATCCTAGGTTGTGGCAACGGTGTCCCACCTTCCAACATTCCAACAACAGTAACCATGTTTGGTCTAAGTGCTGGATCTTCATGAACACAACACAATGCAATACGAACAAGTTTCTCAACTTCATCAAATGTAACACGTCCTTCTAGCCTTGGATCAGCCAAATCCATGTAACTCTTTTGTTCATGCATCTCTAATGCAAATAGTGGAAAATAAACAAGTTCCGTCGTTGACGAGTTCGATGAATTTCCATTGTTTCCACCGCTGTTGTTGTGTTCATCATCCATGCTGAGAGTTTTGGATCTGAATGAACAGTTTTTTCTACCACTGATCAGTTCAAGAAGCACCATTCCGTAACTGTATACGTCAGTTTTCTCAGATATTGCTGAATTTGTTAGCCATTCCGGAGCAAGATAACCGCGAGTTCCTCGCATTGTGGTGAATAAACCAGATTGTTCAGGACTAAGGAGCTTCGAAAGCCCGAAATCAGATATCTTAGCTTGAAACTGATCATGCAGAAGAATATTCTCTGGTTTGATATCACAGTGAATTATCTTCTTCTCACATCCGCTATGAAGATAAGCGAGTCCGCGTGCTGTTCCAAGCGCAACGTCTAGTCTCTCTTGCCATTCCAAAACCGGATGTCCAACACTTCCGAAGAGGTTCCGGTCGAGTGAACCGCGATTCATGTACTCGTAGACCAACATCCGGTGTCCCCTTTGAGCACAAAAGCCTTTGAGTCTAACCAAATTAACATGATGAATGTTTCCAATAACAGCAATCTCGGCGAAGAAATCTTTCTTCCCTTGAATTCCAATGTTGATTATTTTCTTCACTGCTACAATAGTCTTATCAGGTAGCACACCTTTATACACTACGCCGAATGCACCAGATCCTATCAGAGTCTTGAAATTATCAGTAGCAACCTCAAGCTCTTCGTAATCAAACCTCGTCGGTAAACCAGGAATGCAGAAGGGATCCGAATCCAAGTCCCCCGAAGAACGCGAGATCGAGATTTGTTTCCCTAATATCACCTCTTGTTTCTTTGATTTTATGAATTTTCTCCATACAAGAAAAAAACCAAAAACCAGCACAAGAATCATTCCACCACATGGTAATAGCACTGCAGCAATAACAGGAAATCCATCTTTTTGAGAATTTCGTTCATCATCATCATCATCAATATCAATCCAAACCTGATTAGCTTTAATCAATCCTAACATGTCTCTTTCACCTCCATTACTAATTGATCCCAACTCATTCTCAATCATGTAACAAGAACCAGATGAATTTCTATACAAAATTCCCAAGCAAGAACAGTTTCTTGAACAAAAACCTTCACAAACAGATAAATTCACTCCATACATAAACGGATCAGAATAAAGATTTGCAAAGTACCTCACACCATACCCTATGCTCAAAAATGAAGAATTTGATTGACTATGATTATTGGTAGAAGAATTACTACAAGCTAATGGCAAAGAACGCGATCCATCGGTTGGAACACAACCGCCGAGATTACCTGAGACACCATGGAAATTTGAAGGACAAGAACAAACAGGTGAAGACGACGATGACGATGATGATAAAGTGTTATCATTACATAAACCTATTCTTCCACAAGCTAATGGAATTTGACAACCATCATCTGGTCCAACAAATTCCTGCTTCAAATTCGTTCCTGAAAAGCTACTAATTGTAAACTGGCCATTGAACGCCAATTTCGCGAAACGGAAACTAGTTACTGATAGACCAACTTCATAGACATGAACTGTTTCATTATGTCCAAAGAGATAAAAACCTGTTGTGTTTACTGCCATGTATTCAACATCATCGTTTGAACTCTTGTAAGCCTTTGAATCCCTTGAAAGTTTCCAATATTTTTGTCCATACCATCGAAGAATCGCATCAGAAGAACTTACTGTCAAGACATAATTTCCTGTTGACAAATTTGAACTGGAAGTAGCACTTGACAACGATGATCCGGCCGATAAACGTTGTCCGATAACGATAGTATCGGTTGGATGGTCGAAACTCTCCCAAAGAGATTCATTGGATTGATCAAGTAACACAAGGTTTCCCATCTCAGTGAGTTGAAGCTTTTCTACTTGTGATTTAAGCGATGGCGTCGACCATTTGGACTCTCCGTTTTTGCCGTAAATTGTTATCCCTTTGACAGTTAGCCTCATTTTATCAGAATCCGAGATGGGCGCGTTGCGGTTAGCAGACCAAATGATCGTGTTCGACGCAGAATGAATGATGCATAAATAAAAACTTGTCTGTTGATTGCCAGGATTGAATATAGCAGCCTTGAATGTTTTGTTTTTAGATAACAAAAATGTGCCGGTGTTACTGATGAATTGAAGATACGAAGCAGTAAAATTCTTCGAAATATGATCTGAAAATGTGTAAGCGGATACAGAAGTAACAAACAAAAGGAAAATGAAAGAAAAACTTAAGAAAATTTTCATGGTGTGATAGTTTTTTGAAAAACTAAACTGTGAAATGTAAGAATGGAAGATAGAAAAGAGTGGAATTGGTCTATTTGAATGCTCTCCATTTTCTTTTCTTCTATATTTGAGTTGACTATTGAAAATCATGCATTCTTTCTTCTATCTAATAAATTGATTCCATAATGCGGCCATTATTGATTATATAATATGGACACGCAAGAATAGAAAATTCTATGTGAATTTTTTTAATATATGTAGTTACATGTTCTTAGAACTTAGTTGTCAAAATGAAATTATATGGATTAATGATAAAATAAAGCCGACTTATTTTACAATGTGATGTTTTCTTGGTCTGCATTGTTGGGTATTTTATTGAAATGAGTGCTGTTACATGCTTGTTGCATTATTTGATTTTTAAACTATGGTGTGGAAGAATAAGGTAAACTTAGAAGGATGTGCATAGAGACACGAACATTGAAACATGGTTGCAGATACATTGTGAATACATTTTTTTTATAATTTTGATGGCTAGAAACTTGTGACATAGTAGAGGAAATATATTGGTTTGAACATCAATGATGGGATTTCTTTTCATAGTCACTCATGAATAATTCTTTTTATAGTTTCTTTAATCTCTATCTCTTATTTCTTTGGCATGAGTAAGTAAGACCTTATTGTTAAGGATGAGTATAACTTGATGAAAATTTGAACTATGTGTTTTGATCTTTGTTTAGTTAAATGAGTTTATATGAGTTTTTCTTTTTCTCTGTTCTTAGTACTTTTAACCGATTGGTCGCTAGTAGAATGATATATCATACTAAGTTTAGAAGGAAAGTTCATTCTTTGAAAGCTTGGAAGTAAGAATTCATGTATTTGTTTGTACTCTATGCATAAATATAAATAATTTTTTACCTTATTATTCAATTTCTCCAACAAAAATCTTATAAAAATGATAAGGTTGAGACAAGTAATACTTGTCCAAATTCATTTCAATGGGTTATAAAGGTAAATGAAACATAAGAGAGTATCTTAGAGATGTTTAATCTCGCAACGGAACTCAAGGTATTAAAATTTGAACTTCCTAAGAATTTGATTGTGCACTTTGTTTTGATCTCTCTTCCGACACACTTTGGACAATTCAAAGTGAGTTACAATACTCATAAAGACAAGTGGTCTCTCAATGAGCTTATATCTCATTGTGTGCAGGAGGAAGAAAGGCTATAGAGAGAGAAGACTGCAAGTGCTCACTTGGCTAATAGCTCTCAAAATAAAAGGAAGAAAGTTGCGGGATTTTTTTTTCAAAATAAGAAGGCAAAGGAATACCCTAAAGAGTCCACTTGCTTCTTTTGCAAGAAGGCTGGACACATGTAGAAGGAATGTTCCAAGTAAGCTACATGGCGTGAAAAGAAGAGTAATTTCTCACTTTTGTCTATTATTAAATTAATTTAGTTTATGTACCTAAGGATGCTTGGTGGGTAGATCTAGTTCTACTACTTACATTAATATGTCCATGCAGGGTTGTCTGTAGAGCCGTCCACCAAGTGATGTTGAATGATTCATCGATTTGGGCGATGCCAATAAAGTTGTAGCAGAAGCTATATGGACTTTTAGATTACTATTAAAAGCTGGTTTTCATTTGGATTTGTTTGATACTTTCGTTCCACCGTCTATTAGACGAAATTTAATTTCTATTTCTATTTTGGACAAATTAGGTTATGCTTGTACATTTAGAAATAATAAATTTAGTATCTCATATGATTCAAATGTTATTGGTTTTGGTTCTTTGAATGATAATCTTTATATTTTTAATATTGAATGTCCTTATAACAAAATAATGCCAATAGAGCCACATGGTACAAAACGAAAATTAAATGAGAATTATGCCACTTTATGGCATAAACAATTTGGACATATCTCTAAACAGAGAATTCAAAGGCTTATGTCGGAAGGTATATTTGAATCCCTTGATTCTTCAGACTTTCAAGTACGCATTCAATGTATCAAGAGTAAGTAAACAAATAAAAGAATTTTCCATACCAAAAGAGCTAAGGATGTCGTAGAACTAATTCATACCGATATATGTGGTCATTTCCCTATAGGTTCTTGTCATTCAAAGGTGAGGTCAAATTTCAATCATCAGACGTGTTCAAGTCATTCAAAAGTGAGGTCGAATTTCAACTTGGAAAGAAAATAAAGGCTGCCAAGCCTGACCGTGGTGGTGAATACTATGGTCGATATGATGGATCATGGAAACAACGTCAAGGGCCCTTTGTGCCTTTTCTTGATGAGTGTGGAATACACAATGCCGAGAAAACCCAACACAAATGAAGTTGCAGAACGACAAAACCAAACTCTTAAGAATATGGTAAGGATTATGATTAGTCGTTCTTCTATTCTAGAGTCATTTTGGGGAGAGGTATTAAATACCGTTGTTTATATCCTTAATATGGTACCTAGTAAAGTACTAGCTAAGACCCCTATGAGTTGTGGTCTAGAAAAAAGCTCAGCATTAGACACTTGCACATTTGAGGATGTCCGGCCGAAGCAAGGCCTTATAGGCCTTATAAGGTAAGTTAGACACAAAGACAATTAGTTGTTATTTTATTGGATATGCCGAAGGCTCTTATAGGTACAAGTTTTATAATCCTATCACTAGAACAATCTTGAAACAGGAAATGCTAGATTCCTTGAGGATGTAGAGTTTGGAGGGGAAATAAGCATAATGAGTGATGTATTTGATGAAGAAACTATTTCTCACAATGATCAAGTCTTTGTACCTATCTTTGTTCAAAAAACATATCCTAAAAAAAACAATGATGTTATTCTTAACATCCATAAAGAAGAAGAAAATATTGAGTTTCTTCCTCAAGCACCACCTATAGTTTAAACTCAATAACCTCAAGCTCTGCCATTAAGAAGATCCCCTAGAGAGAGGAAAAGTGCAATTTCAAATAATTATGTTGTATTTCTTTAGGAACATGAGGATGACATTGGTTTGAATGAGGAAGATCTTATCAACTTTAGTCAAGTTACGCAAAGTTCAAACTCTCTTAAATGGTTTGATGCCGTAAAAGATGAGATGGAGTCGATGACTAACAATGATGTTTGGGATTTCATTAAATTACTTGAAGGAAAGAAACTCATTGGTTGTAAATGGATATTTAAAACCAAAAGGGATTCAAAGGGTAACATTGAGAGGTATAAATCCCGTCTTTTCGCCAAAGGCTTTACTCAAAAGGAAGACATTGATTATAAAGATACTTTCTCTCTAGTTTCTTCAAAAGACCCTCTTAGGATCCTGATGCTATTAGTAGTTCATTTTGATTTAGATTTGGAACAGATGGATGTAGAGACTGCATTTCTAAATGGAAACATTGAAGAGAGAATATATATTGTGCAACCAGAAAACTGTGTTAGGAGACCCAAACTCTATGGTTTTCAAACTCAAGAAATCCATATACGACCTTAAATAAGATTTCCAACAATGGTATTAAAAATTTCATCAAGTCATGTCCTCATTTAGTTTGAGGCCAATCCAGTAGATAATTGTGAATACCAAAAGTTCAGTGGGAGTAAATTCGTTTTCTTGGTACTATATGTAGATGATACCCTTTTGGCAATCAACAACCGCTCTCAAGGTATTTTAGGATTTTCGTAGAGGAGCTATAGTGATACAGTCTTGGATAGATTCTCTGTGAAAGATAGCAAACTAGAAGTTGCACTTGCTGCTATAGGAGACAAGTTTAGTCTCAAACAGTGCCCCACTACAAATCTTGAAAAGGAAGAGATGCATAAGGTTTCATATTCTTCAGTTGTGAGGAATCTTATGTATGCTCAAGTTTGCACTCGTCTCGACTTAACATTCATTGTAAGAGATTTTGATAGATATCTAACCAATCCTGGTATGCAACACTAGATAGCAGTAAAACATGTAATGTGCTACCTAAAAAGAACTAGAGACTTCACTTATTAGAAGTCAGATAACTTAGATATCATTGGGTATTTTAACTTTGACTTTAAAGGATGCCTGGATAATAGACATTCCACACCTGGTTACATCTCTCTCTTGGAGGGAGGACTCATCTCCTAGAAGTATTTAAAATATACTTTAGTGCCTCCCTACACCATGGAAGTAGAGTTTGTGGCTTGCTTTGAGGCATCGAATCTTGCAATTTGGCTACAAAACTTTGTCACAGGCCTACACATCATTGGGAGAATTGAAAGACCCTTGAAGGTTTATTGTAATAATAGTGAAGTTGTACTATACTGCAATAACAACATGTGTTCTGCAAAGTCAAAATTTATTGATATCAAGTATCTTGTTGTGAAATAAAGGGTTCAGGAGAAAAAATTTTTGATAGAACATATAAGGATAAACTTAATGGTAGCTGATCCACTAACCAAAGGTTTCACACTTAAGGATTTTTATGGGCATGTTGCTCACATGAGTCTGTCATACCCTAAATTTTGACCACAAGATTTCAAATCATTGTGCAAATCATCCTCACAATATGGAGGTACCTTCATGCCTCATAAATCCTCTCAAAGATTGTTGAGCATTCACCTCAACCAAAGATTAGAGTTTTGAGCCCTCTCAGAGCATCCATGCAGAGGATCAATCAAGAATTGATATGATCTTCAACTTGTCAAACCTCTCAAACATCCATGAAGGATCAAGAGGTCTCCCACATCAAGAATCAAGTATAATAATGCAACATTGCAAGTTGATCAAGTCTCAAGATCATCAGTGTCACCAAATTAGGGTTTTGATCGACCAAGGCCTCCAGAGGGAAATCTTCATCTGGGCATGGGCCAATACTTCAAAACATAATTCAAGAAGCTCAAAGGGGCCTCATGAGTCCAATCATGAGTTCAAAATAGCCTCAGGGGATGCATTCATCAAAAATTAAGAATTAGGGTTTTCTTGACCTAATTCACCCCTAAGTTGACTTTTGGAGCAAGGCATGGGCCAAGACCTCAAGAAATGTTTTGAAAACTTCAA
This sequence comes from Lathyrus tuberosus, assembly GCA_022829125.1. Lineage (NCBI taxonomy): Eukaryota > Viridiplantae > Streptophyta > Magnoliopsida > Fabales > Fabaceae > Lathyrus > Lathyrus tuberosus. The sequence continues at coordinate 7,466,259 of JALAZF010000060.1, read as the reverse complement.
GTATCTTATGTTGTTACCCTCACAAGTTTAAATTTACACAAATAACTTGATTCATGAGCAATATAAAGATTCAAATTCATCTGGACCATAAACCAGAGTTTCTAAGGAAAAAGTCAACCCTACCTTTGAATTTTGACCAAGACATGATCTCAAACCTTGAGACATGATTCAAGACACCCTAAAACACCTATGGAATCCATCCATTAGGTTTAATTTAGCCCAAGAACTTTATTTCATAAAGGATCACAAAGTTTGAAATTCATCTGATAAAAAGTCAACTGTGATCAAAACTAAGTTTGACTTTTGAGATTTTTTGACAAACACGGCTTATTTAAGCCAAGAACAATGTCAACTTATGATTTGGATCATCATCCATCAATAAAAATCAAGAAAAGTAAGGTTACTTGCAAAAGGGGCAACCTTAAGAAACTTAAAATATCACTAAGGTATAGAAAAAAGTGATTTTTACCCAACTTTGCAAGACCATAACTTGTGATCCAAGTAACCATTTTCTTCCATCCAAATCTCAAATGATAGGTCTTGTTACATACTACAAGTTTGTCAACTACACCACATTCCAAATCTTCATGGATTTTAAATTATGGATTGATCAAAATCACAAAAATTAAGAAGTGAACTTTTTCTTGACACTTAGAAAATTTTAGGCAGAATCTGTCTTATGTTTTACCCAATTTTGGAGGGATTTTTCATTATGATCCAAGATGAACCAGGACCAGATGTAAACATCAAATTTGAAGTATGATATGTGGGCTTTTTAAAAAGTACAAGAGCCTCCCATGATTCAATTTGAGCAAGAAGTTATAAGCCTTACAAAATGGCATTTTTCATCCTGGTTTTACAAGACCAATTTCACAACTCAACTTGGTTTTGTCATTTTTTATGACTTGACAAGCCTTGTCACCATGCAAGACAAGTTTCTAGGATGCAATGCACCTGTTATCTGCAGAGGAATCATACCATAGAGCCTTGCAAGTCAAGACACTATCCCTTTGGCATGTGGCATTCAAGTTTCAAAACCAAAAACTTCGATTTTGTCATGAAGCATTGAAAGGATGCACATAGGTGGCATGTATCAGTCCATGACAATACATTTAAGTCAAGATTGGTTCAAATATCAGAAGACCTAAAGCTACAAAGATCATCTCAAGTCAATGGCTAAGAGGAGACTCGGTACCTTAGCATTCAAGGCATGGCACATGGCCATATCCATTGGATAATAAGATGAACCAACCTCCATTCACTATTCCTTAAAAAACAAGCTTCCTCTACTATAAATAGAGGTCATTTGTGACTGATTTCAACACACCAAAACAATACCAAAGCCTTGTTTTCTCACTTCCTTCCTCTTGCTCCAAATTTCAAGTTTCAAGGATCAAACTTGGAATTCTCAAAACCAGAGCTTGAATCACTCAAGCAACCATCCAAACACTTCACAAATCATCCCTTGGAGGTGTTCAAACCTTCATCTTCAACTCACAACACCAAAATCAGAAAGTCAACCATCAAAACCTCAAAACTTGTCTTTTTTTTTGCATTTTTCAAGTCATGTCTTGATCCAATCACTTTCAAAGCCAAATGAAACCTCAAACACTCTCCAAATATCACACCTAATATGTTTCGACAAGTGTCCCTCAACTGTAACACCAATTGAGAGAGTTACCATTGTGGTCACTTTTTCCACTTTTGCAAGAAATAGGCAATTTCTGTTCCAGAGCTTTCCAGTTGATTTTGATCATCCTAAAAGCTTATAAGGGGTCTATCAAGAGTGTCCAAAGCATTGGATTACTTCTGGCACAAGTATCTTGGAAGATAGCAAGTGGAGCTTCAAGAGGTAAGTGCATAACAACTTGAACTTTGTGAAATATGCATTGCTTTGATGTCCATTGATCATGAACATGTCATACATATCATATGTGGTGTGTTTGAGTCAATTTACCATGCTATTATTGCTTGTATGAAGTTGTAGCATAGAACTTGCAAATTTTCACCTATTTTGAGACCACTACCGGGTTTTAAAATGTAGGCATTTTTTAAAAATTCCAAGACCACCATTGGATTCCTCATGAAATTCTAGGTAGGATCCATCTTTATTTCATCCATTTTCATGGAGAAATGAAGAAGTTATGACCTTCTTGCAAGAGGTCAAAAATCTAGCCAACCTTGGGCAAGTGCCATGGCCTGGCCTAAAAACACGCCACCCATATGTATTCATGGGGTGGTTTTGATACACGGATGTATCACCACCCTAGTGGTAGTAGCGTGTGTTTTCAAAGTGTGTTTGGCTAGAGGGCGTGGGTTCAACACCCACCCATGCCATTTTTCACTTTTTTGTCATATTTTCATATTTTTTTTGACATTTTTTATATTTATTTTAAATAATTATTTTTGTTAATCATTTTTAATTATTTGAATTTTTTTTGCACAAAAATCACTCACACATTAAAATATTTTATTCAACCAAAAAATCACAAAAAAATATTTTATTTGACATATTTTTAAATATTTTTAAGAATTTTCTTTTAATTTGTTTTAAAACATTTTAAATAAATTCTTTCTCTTGATTTTTCAAAACCGTTTGAATTTCAAAGCATCATGTGAATAAAACATCTATTTATCAAAGTTCATATCATGTTTATTAAATATATTTGATATTTTTATATCATTTGATCGGAGGTAATCAGACTGGATCGTCGTGGCCTTCGCGTAGGATAAATGATGCTGCTTGTAGGAGAAACAAGGGGGGTTGTACTTGCAAGGTACTCCGATGCCAAAGTAAGTGTTTGGTCAAAAGAGAGAAAGAAAGTGCACAAGTAGGATTTCAAGTAGTGGATATTGAATACCTGTCCCTCTCAAGTGAGAGGGTATTTATAGGAAAACCCCAAGCGCCGAGCCAAGGTCTCTCATGTGGCCAAAGCGCCTGATCGACCAATGAGAGACTGCCAGGTGGACGGAAAGACGCGTGGTCCTCTGACCTGGTCCAACTGTCTCCGTGAGATCCGGGGAGACAGTTGGTCGCGTGAACTGTTAAGCGAGTGAGGGGGTCATGCCCAACGGCTAGTTTCTGCCCAACGGCTAGTTCCTGGCTATTGGGCCTGGCCAATGGCTGAATTGGATTGGGCCTTGCCCTTATGGGGGCACAACGCCTGCCCAGTCCAGAACAGGAGCCCCCCAAGTCCTTGCTCTGGTGAAGAGTGAGGACTTAAGGTAGCCATGTAAACATTTATCTTTGGAGTGATAGCGTTCAGGGACAAGCCCTTCGCTTTGGCCAATATAGAGGTGGTCGGTGCTGGTGCTTTGATCTGCCCGACTAGCCGTTGGCGCTCGGGGAGCATATTTGTGAAAAGGTCGCTTTTTCTGTCGATCACGATTTTGTGAAGATGCCCACCAGAGTGTCATTTTTTATGTCGGGGATCTTTGACGAAGCGTGAGGTGCGTGTGTCGGCGAGGAGATGTGCTTGCGGGATAGCAAGAGACTTGGTGCATGTAACGTTTACCTTTGGGAATGCCAAACGAAGATTCCTTTTGACACGTGGTGGACATGCAGCCCCTGTCAGACCTAGAGGTGCCTAGGCAATGATGACCTTTGCGCTTCCTAATGAGCAAATGCTTATAAAAGGGGGGAGAGGGGACTCATTTAAACACTTCACACAAATTTCTCTTCTCAACCCTTTTGCTCTGCAACTCGTCTTCTCGCCGGAGCTCCTCTTCGCAACGTTGGTCTTCATCGTCTTCGTCCCAACCTTCATCTTCATCCCAAGTAAGTTCTTCGTATTTTTCTGCATTTCTCATGGTGTTCTTCGTTCGTATGAATTTTCCGGCGACTCATGAATTTTTCGGTCGAAGATTCATGTGTTCTTCGATGAACACATGAATTTCTGGGAAATTCATGAAGAACACGAAGAACATGGAATGAGTATCATTTATTTTGGTGTAGATTCTCCTAGGTTCTGGTTAGGATTAGTTTTAGGTTTATAGTCGGGCATTAGGCCTGGTCGTCACGTTGCCGAGAGCTCAAGTCTTTATGTTAAGACGTGGAGACTTGTCCCCGTCGTAGGGGGACAGTGTAGTCATCGTACTTTGTCGCGGTCAAAGTGGGCTCGAGGTTGTCCTCGACTTCTTCCTCGCCCTTTCACTTGACTAGTGGTGGAAGGGTTGATTTGAACTTAGTCGTCGAATTCACTTTTTCTTCTGCTTTTCAGGTGAACATGGCTGATCCCCGCGAAGAAGTCATGCCCGACGCCCAGGCCAAACAAGAGGAGGCAGAGCAGGCCATTGAATATGCTAACATCCAGGTCGCGAGAAGGGACCTTAAATGGATTGCCCACGAACCCCTGCTGACCAAGTCGACGTTTACTAAGGAAGAGATTCGGGAGTTCCCCTATCTGGAAGATCGGGCAGGGGATGCTCCAGTGCAGTGGAGGGCTATCTGCCCGACGGAAAATGATAGGATTTGCTCGATCTATCCGGGGATGTGGTTCCCCATGTATGAGTTTTCCTTCATGGAGGCTAAGTTTCATTTGCCTTTCACCGACTTCCAGGAGGCCCTCTTTCGTCACTTGGAGTTATGCCCCGCCCAGCTTCATCCAAACGCACTGGCCTTCATACGTGCTTTCGAGCTAGTGTGTCGTTTCTTACACGTCGAGGTGACCGTGGATCTCTTCTTCTGCATCTTCCAACTCCAGCGAAGTACTACGGGCTCAAAGCAAAGCTGGGTGTCCTTTTAATAGCAGAGCAGGCTCTTCTGGCCGTACTCAGAGACTGTCTGACATTTTAAGGACAAGTTTCTGGTCGTGAAGCCTGTCTCTGAAGCGGCCAAAAGGTCTATTTCTATGCTCGAGACTGTGACCATTGATGGCCGGCAAGTTGAGAAACCCGTATCCAAGTTCCCTTTGGAGTGGGTGTACGCCCACTTCAGATATAGGACCGACCAGTTCCTGATAAAGCACGAGCAACTCAGTGAGGGGGACAAGGAGTCCTACCGGGTGCTCCATGCCTACGTGGAGAGTTTTAGTACGGCCTTTGTGGTGGACAGAGATGGCAAAGAGCTGCTCGGGGACAATGGGGAGCTTGTTCGAGCAGGCTGCTATATCAACACTAAGGCTCTCCTTGAGTGTGAAAATGATGACATTGCATTCCAGCTTCTCGGTACAACCTGTTCTTGTGCCCGTATTTGTTAAATTTTTTCTAATTGCTGACTTTTGCCTTTCTGTGTTTGCAGAGAAAATGGCTGACATGAGGGAACGTTTGATGAGGTCCCAGGCAGCCAAAGTCCAGAAGAAGGTGCCTTCGATGCCCAAAAATGGAGCGACCAAGCAGCAGGCGACGCTGGAGAAGTTTGTGTTCGACGCTGGCCCTATTCCGGGGATGACTTCCACACCATCAACTCCGGACACATCCCACAAGAGGAAGCGGGATGGTATTGGAGCCTATCCGGCGGGCTGCTCGGGTGGTTCTCCTGGAGGAAAGTTTGTGCTACCCGCATGCTATATATAGGGGAAGATATTTAATGTCGAGAGCTTTATCATCGTCCCGGAACTTGATGCCTCAGCAATTTTATCCGCCGATCCTCAGGCGCGGAGGAAGCTTCTCTGCTAGGACGCGGCCGGCATGATTAGGATATTGGAAGCGACGCTGGTCCTCAGAGATGCAGAGGTAGTTCATCGCTCCGACCTCAACGAGGCCAAGACTGGGATCAATGACTTGGAGTGTGAGAACGTAGAGATATATAATGAGCTGAAGAAGCTGCAAGGTCACCAGGAGGCCAAGATACTGCTCCAAAAGGAAGTGACCTAAATGAAGGAGGAGGTGACGAGAGTCAATGATGAAAATACCCGCTTGAAGGCGAGGATAGCTGAGCTGGAGGGGTCGTCGGCAGCGGGTGAGGACGAGACCGGCGACGAGAAGGCCTTGAAGACGAGGAAGGACCTGATCGAGAGGATCCGTCTCCTCGGGGAGGACAAACTGGGGGCAGCTGAGTTTGGGTTTAATGCTGCTTTGGAGCAGCTGAAGGCCCTCAACTCTGACGTCCAGCTGTTGACCGAGGGAATGAGTCTACTCAATGTGGTCGTCAATGGCGAGGTGGTCCCCCCGGAAGGTGTCAGTGAGGTCGTTTAGTTTGTCTTTTTAAATGTACATGTATTTTGTGGGCCTGCGTGCCTTTTTGATGTAATGTTTGTCGGGCACAACCCCTCTAATGTACAATTGACTTATTCCGGCCTGGTAGCCGATGTTATTAACATTTTGTTAGAGATTCTCTTATTGCATTTATTTATGTATGCTTGTTTGAATGGACGTTTTCTCGACTTGTTCTTGTTGTGCCCGACAGTCTGGAAAACCTGTCGAGGAGGGCGAAGTGGTTTCACCGGCGATGAGACTAGGATCTTAGTTGAGGTACTAATCCAATAGGCTTGGACTGTTCCCATCGCAAGCTAGGTGTCCTGCCTAATTGGTGTGGCAACGGCGGAGCTCAATTGAGGCGTCCCCATTATGCTCAGAGTCTGCTCGTTCCATAAGCAGTATCTGGCCATCGTTGTAAAATGGATCGTGCTTACACCAGGGCACGGTCCTGTGGCCGAGCTGTCTCCCCGTTGGAGGTGATCGCGTCGGCAGTTAGTCCGACCTCAAGGTTGGTCCTAACTGTAGTATTGTTTGACCTTTTCAGCGTTCCATGGTCGAGCAAATGGTTCTCCATCCAAAGTTTCTAAGTAGTAGGCTCCCGTGCTCGTTTTGGACTTGACCCTGTAGGGACCTTTCCAATTCGCGACCAGCTGTCCTTTGCACGAATCTTTTTGGTTTTTGCGTAGGACTAAGCTGCCAACGGGGAAGTCGCGCTTTATGACCTTAGCGTCGTGGCGCAGGGTTATTTGTTGTCTCAACGAGGCTTCACAGAGGGCTGCTCCTGACCGTATTTCTTCGACCAGATCAAGCTCTTCTCTTAAGGCTTCGTCGTTCATCTCCTCATCGAGGGGGGCTTCCGTTCGTCTGGAAGGTTCTCTGATTTCTACCGGTATCACTGCCTCGGTTTCGTAGGCTAGTCGGAAATGGGTTTCCTCGGTGGAGGAATACAGTGTTGTTCTATAGGCCTAGAGCATGCTATGTAGCTCCTCGACCCATCTCTTATTGGCTTCGCCCAACCTTCGCTTTAGGCAATGAAGGATCACCCTGCGGCCTCCATTTGCCCATAGGTCTGGGGATGCTTGACCGAAGTGAAGTGTTACTTTGTACCTAACTTGGCGACGAAGTCCTAGAACTTCTTGTCCGTGAGTTGTGTTCCATTGTCGGTCACGAGGGCTTGGGGTACTCCGAATCGTGCGAGGACGTTCCTTTTGTAGAAGCGGAGTATATTGAAGTCTGTGATCTTGGAGAGGGCTTCGGCTTCAATCCACTTAGTGAAGTAGTCGACGACCACGATCAAAATTTTTTTTTTATAAGACCCCATTGTGAAGGGCCGAATATGTCCATCCCCCACCAGGCCAAGGGCCAAAGCGAGGATAGAGTCTTCAACTAGTTGGGGGTTGCTAAGTGCATGTCCCCGTGGCGCTGGTACCAGTCACATTTTTAGACATGCTCCTTGGCATCTTGCTGCATGGTCGGCCAGTAATATCCTGCTCGCAGGGCTTTTCGTGCCAGTGATCTCCCTCCCAAGTGTTGTGCGTTGATGCCCTCATGGATCTCTTGGAGGATTTCAGGGACTTTGCTCTCCTCGACACATTTTAGGAGGGGGATGGAGAATCCTCGTCAATAAAGTTTGTCCTCAATCAACACATATGACCAAGCCCGTCGTTTAGTCACGCTGGCCTCCTTGCTGTCCTCGGGAAGCTCCCCTTTGGTGAGGTAGTTGTATATAGGGGTTATCCAACAGTGGCTGTCTCTGATGGCGTTGACGTCGAGCAGCTCTGGTGGTTTCTCTATGCTGGTTCGGGCAAGTATTTCTTGCACGACGGATTTATTGCCGCCTTTCTTTCTGGTGCTAGCCAGTTTGGACAAGACGTCTGCCCACGTGTTTCGTTCGCGGGGGATGTGCTGGACTTCCCATGCGTCGAACTAGGCGATTTTTTCCATTACTAGTGTCAGATATTCGACTAGCTGGTCGTTATTTGCTTGAAATTCTCCCCGTACCTGGGACGCTACGAGCTGGGAATCGGTGTAAATTTTTACCTCTTTGGCGCCCACGTCCTATGCAAGTCGTAATCCCGCGAGGAAGGCCTCGTATTCGGCTTGGTTGTTGGACGTAGGGAAAGACATGACTAGAGATACTTCGATTAGTATTCCTTCCTCGTTTTCGAGGATAATACCTGCGCCGCTACCTGAGGGGCTGGATGCCCCGTCCATATAGATGGTCCATCTCTGTGTTCCGCTTGGCGGGGACGTTGGAGGCGTCATCTCCGCCATGAAGTCGGCGGCCAGGACTTGTGCTTTAAGGGCCTTCCTACCCTCATAATGAATGTCGAATTTCGACAACTACAAGGACCATTTGAGCATTCTGCCGGCCATATCTGGTCGGCAAAGCAACTGCCTGAAGGGTTGGTCCATGCGTACTACTATGGTATGGGCCAGGAAGTAGTGTCTGAGTCTTCTCGCAGTGATAACGAGGGCGAGGGAGACTTTCTCTATCTACGCGTACTTGATTTCTGGCCCTTGCAGGGCCTTGCTGGTGAAATAGATGGGCTTCTGCCCGTCCGTCATTTTGTGAATGAGTGCAGCGCTGATGGCTTCGTAGGTAACAGAGAGATATAGATACAAGGTTTCCTCGTACTCTGGTTGGGATAGTACGAGAGGCTCGGACAGGGCTTGCTTGAGATGGGTCAGGGCCTGCTCGCACTCATCTGTCCATTCAAACGTGGTCTTTTTTCTGAGGAGTTTAAAGAATGGTAGGGCGTGCTGAGCAGACTTGGCCACGAAACGAGAAAGTGAAGCGAGCATCCCGTTGAGGGATTGTATAGACTTCTTCGACCTGGGCGTAGGGAATTCCACGAATGCCCGACACTTATCTGGGTTCGCCTCTATTCCCCTCTCGGTGAGGTAGAATCCGAGGAACTTCCCTGCCCGTAGGCCGAAGGTGCATTTTTCTGGATTAAAGTGCATTTTACACTTCCTGGCCTGGTCGAAGACTTTTTGCAGGTGGGCCTTATGGTTGGATTCCTCTTGGGATTTTACGATCATATCATCCATGTAAACTTCGAGCATGTCTCCGATTTCTGATCGGAAGACCTTGTTCATCATGCGCTGGTATGTGGCCCCAACATTTTTCAGGCCGAAGGGCATTACATTGTAGTAATAGTTCCACGAGGAGGTCATGAATACAGTGTACCTCTTATCCTTTTCGGCCATAGGGATTTGGTTGTACCCCGAGTAGGCGTCTATGAAGGGAAAAAGTTTGAAACCTACAAAATTATCTACGAGTTTGTCGATGTTCGGTAAGGGATAAGCATCTTTCGGGCAAGCCCGGTTGAGATCAGTATAGTCAATGCACATGCGCCATTTTCCACTATGCTTTTTAACAAGTACAATATTGGACAACCAGGTTGTATACTTGGCCTCCGAAATGAATTTATCCTCTAAGAGGTCTTGTACAAGTTTTTCGGCAGCCTGTGCCTTTTCGTCGGATTATTTCCGCCTGCGCTGCGCGACGGCACAGGCAGCTGGGTCGATGGTCAAATGGTGGGATGCGGTCTCAGGGTCCAAACCGGGCATGTCTGCAGCCCTACAAGCAAACAGATCAGCATTGTCGTCCAGACACTTCTTTAGCTGTTGCTTGACCTCGTCAGGAAGTCCAGTACCAATCTTCACCCCTCTGTTGGGGTTATTGCTGAAGGCGATGACTTCGAACTCCCCGTCTGGAACTGGTCGCATGAGGACTGATGTGGAGGAGCTGGTCGTCCCTGTTGACGTACCTTCACTACTATCTTTCTCGCCTTCCTCTGAAATTCTGCTGTCAAGGTCGATAATGTGTATAGGTAGTGCAGGTTTCTTGTCCAGTTGGCCATCTTCGGATGGATGATCTTCCTCCCGTGCCCGCTTAGCTGCTTTAGGTACTGCACCGATCTGGTTTTATCCCCGGGTCGCTGCTTCGAAACATCTGCGGGCAGCCTCTATGTCCCCGTGTAATGTCGCAACGTGACCCTTATCCGTATAATACTTCAACTTGAGGTGGACATTTGAAGGGACAACAACTAACTCTACGAGGGTCGGTCTCCCCAAGATGCATTGGTACAGTGACGGGCAATCGATCACCAGGAATTGGGTCTTGATTGACCTGGATGCCTCTTCTTCCCCGAATGTGACTAGGAGCTCCACGTACCACCAGGGTATGGCCGTGGCTCCATTGAACCCCTGAAAATCGGATCCCATGTATAGTGAGAGGTTCTTCTGGTCCAGCTTGAGGGCCCGAAATAGGCTGGTGTACATTATGTCCACCGAACTACCTTGGTCGACCAAGATTCTGCTGAAGCCGGTATTTGCCAGTCTTGCCCTGACGAGCAAGGGGATGTGTGAGTTGGGAGAGCCTCCGGGCAGCTCTTCACGGTAAAAGGTGACCAGCTGGGAGCACCCCTTGATCTTCTCAATCGTGGATAGCCGGTCAGGGCTGCAATCAATAAGCTGCTCGAACTTTCGCTTAACAGATCCCACTGTTAGCTCATTGTACCCCCACACGAGATAACCATGGGTGCAGGGAATGCTTCCCAAGTGCTGAGCGCGAACACCTGGGATGGCTCCTCGAAATAATACGGGACGACAAAGTCCTCTAGTCACGTGATGGACATAGCGACCTGCGGGGGAGGCCTAGATGGGGTGATTCTGCTTCCTTCTTCGAGTCTGAAGCCTCTCGTCACGAAGACTCACCTTTCTTGATATACTGCTTCAAATGACCCTACTTGATGAGGATCTCAATAGCATCTTTAAGGTGTACGCAGTCCTCAGTCATATGGCCATGGCTGCGGTGGAAACAACAATACGTACTTTTGTCCATGTTGCCTTTGGACGTCGTCTGTTTGGGGAACCTGACACCTCCCTGCTTGAACTCTGTATTGATGCATTCGGAAATAATGCGCTCGCAAGGAGCGGTGAGCAGGGAATACTCCGTGAATCGGCCAACACGCCCTTTAACTTCCCGGGGGAGATCGTCTCGTCGCCTCTCTTTTCCTTGCTTGGACGTCTCTGACTCGACTTTTTTGGGTGCCCGGGTACCTTCTCGATCTCTTGCATCCCGGGTATGATATGCAGCTTCCTTCTCTTCGTATTATATGTATGCTTCAGCTTTCCGGAGAAGTTCCATCAACGTTCGAGGGGTCTCGATTCTAACAGCTTTTCGAAACTTGCTTTTCGGTCTCAAGCCTTTCTCGAGGAGTTACTTTTTCATATGGTCTGTTGTGTGGACCTCCACGGCCTCTTTGTTGAACCATTCAATATATGCCCGTAGGGGCTCGTCCCTGCCCTGTATGATAGCTTCTAAGGTGGTCTCTGACTTGGGATGTCATCGGGAGGCCGTAAAATGCCGGGCGAACCGGGTCTTCAATTCTCTCCAAGATGTGACCAACCTCCGGGGAAGGCACTTGAACCAGGCCATAGCCCCTTTCCTGAGGGTGATTGGGAACAATATGCACATTATGGCTCCACTCACATTGTGGTAGTGGAGCATTGCTTCTATGTTTTCAATGTTCTCGCTGGGGTCAGTGGTCCCATCGTACGTCTCTAGAGCAGGGGGATTCTCCAACCCGCGAGGAATTATGGTGTCCATGATCTCTTGTGAGAGGGGGACATGGACGTCGTCGTCACTGCTTGTGCTCAGAGAACGGGAAAAAGAATAGTTACGACCACGATTTCTACTTCGTCGTGGAGAATACCTGCGCGATCGGTGATGCTCGTACTTTCCTGAGGGCCTGGGTTTCTTTGACGCAGGGGAACATCTTGACTTCCACTGAGGAGACCGGTGTCGACTTCTTATAAGGTCGGATGCAGGCTCTTCTGATCTTGATCGTCTTCTCACCGGGGAGAGGCTGTTGGACCTGTCACGCCTCCGTTTCTGAGGGGAGACCGAGGACGTGGAGAAGGGCTGCGAGGTTTCTCTGAGGACAAGCGCTCCTGGAGGACGTGCTCGAGAGCGTTGATATTTTCTCCTTGCTGGAAGATCAAGAGGTTTGACCTATTTAGGGAGGCAATGAGGGCGCCTGTGCTGGGGTCAGTGTTTTGGGGAACCGGGATGGGCTCAAAAAAGCGGTCAGCAGCGTGTGCCCGAGGCTTCACGTCATCGGGAGTAGGGGAGGCGGTTTTCCCGTCTTTATGGTCTGTTTCTGGAAAAACAGATCCGTTGAAGATGCGGCCGGCGTTATCAGCTATAACGGCGACAACATATTCTTGACGGACAACATCATTCTTGGTGGAGGCCATGATGATCGGAAGGAGTTTGGAGAGAGCTTTGGTCTTTGAGGTGAAAAAGAGAGGATCTTGAATCAAAAGACGGGGAAGCTAGTTTCGTACAGACGGTGCCACTGATCAGAGGTAATCAGACTGGATAGTCGTTGCCTTCGCGTAGGACAAATGATGATGCTTGTAGGAGGAACAACGGGAGGGGGGGGGGGGGGTTGTACCTGCAAGGTACTCCGATGCCAAAGTAAGTGTTTGGTCAAAAGAGAGAAAGCAAGTACACAAGTAGAATTTCAAGTAGTGGATATTGAATACCTGCCCCTCTCAAGTGAGAGGGTATTTATAGGAAAACCCCCAGCATGGGGCCAAGGTCTCTCATGTGGCCAAAACGCCTGGTCGACCAATGAGAGACTGCCAGGTGGAGGGCAAGGCGCGTGGTCCTCTGACCTGGTCCAACTATCTCTGTGAGATCCAGGGAGACAGTTGGTCACGTGAACTATTAAGCGAGTGAGGGGGACATGCCCAACGGCTAGTTTCTGCCCAACGGCTAGTTCCTGGCTATTGGGCCTGGCCAATGGCTGGATTGGATTGGGCCTTGCCCTTATGGGGGCACAGCGTCTGCCTAGTCCAGAACATCATTTTTATTTAATTTTCTTTGAAAAAAATACATTTTAAAATAAAATTAGGGTTTCTTCCTTGATTTTTAATCTTCACACTTTCAACGAACATCTGGGCCTCTAATAGATTGTAAGACCCAACCCTTTGTAAATAAATAATTTCTTGGGCCTCTATCATAGTATAAGTCCCGATACGATAACGATGCATCCACTGTTTTTCATCTGGGCCTCTCCTTGAGTATAAGCCCCACTTTTCTTCCTTTCAATAAACATTTTGGGCTTTTAATAGAGTATAAGACCCAACCTCTATGTACATAAACAAATTTTGGGCCTCTGCTATAGTATTAGTCCCGCAACGTCTTTTGATATCGTAGTGCAATCACTGTTTTAAAATAAGTCATCTGGGCCTCTCCTTGAGTATAAGCCTCAATCTTCTGTACATAAATTTTTTTTAACAATAAACAACCTCCACGGGCCTCTCCTTGAGTTGTAAGCTCCATACCTCTGTTTTCAAAATCATTTGTCTGTTTTAAACTGGTACTAAGAGGAACATTATTCCCGGTGAAACTGCTCTTAGACCACTTAGGCCTCTCTATAAGTTATAAGCCCTAAACATTCTTTTCTTAACATTCTCTTAATTCACATTCAAATTCAAATTCAAAATCTTCTCAAAACTTTCTTTAATTTCTTAAAACCTTAATCATATAGTTGTAGTCAATACATAAAATCACAATACACTTGGGCCTTTTTTTAGAGTGTAAGACCCAAAACTTTTTCAATTCAATGCATGCTTGTTTATATACATGTTAATTCACTTATCTGTATATACTTGTGCACACCTATCAAGAATTTCTCCAGCAGTTAGATCATCCTCAGTTTACCCTTTAGGTCAAATAGTAGGATACTCATAACTTAGTTCAATAACTAGTTCCCTCATAGGAAACTTCCCCAATACAGTCTGTCTCCTCTTGGGCTTAAGACTGTCAGAACTTAGAAACATATAAAAGAAATTCATTTCCCCAGAGAGGATTGATTCCCAGTGAATTCTCTTTTGAATTTCTTCAAACCTTGGAAATGTTCAACAAAGAAAGGATTATTCCCGGTGAAACCTTTCTTGAACTTTTCTTAGGCTTGGACCAACAGGCTTCTTAAAAGTCCCCCACAGCCTCCTCTTGGGCTTAGTACAAGGACCACCAGGCTTCTTAAAAGTTCCCCTATCCTCCTCTTGGGCTTAATAAAAGGACCTAAAGGCTTCCTAAAAGTATAGGATAGAATTCAGTCATATTTACTAGTTCAATCCTCAAGAAAGTCAAAACTCTAGAGCATCCAATCATTCAAGGGTTGATCTTCATCTCTAGAAACCTCAGCCTCCTCTTGGGCATCATACAAAGATCTCTCTCCAACCAGAGTCTATCTCTTCTTAAGAGACTTGGACAATCTCAGCCTCCTCTCAGGCTTCAAACAAGTATACTTGGAAAGTCTCACCCCCATAGTCTCCTCTTGGGCTTAGTACAAGGACCCACAGGCTTCCTAAAAGCATAGGATAAATCTTGATCATTTTTACCAATACATCCATTCTCAGAAGAGTCAAAACCTATAAGGCTTTTGAACTCATATTTAACTCCCTCCAGACCCCTAACAAGGCTTAACTTTCACCTTAGAAATCCCCATCCAAGGTCAGATTGACATCAACAAATCCTCAAAGGAATCAGAGCCTCGTGGCATCTGACAAATCAACTCTACTCAAATCACCTGCAAGAGTTAGTTTCCCTTTGGATTCCCCAACACAATTTAGACCTTCTCCTGGATTTCAATAATCCTCAGCAAGAGTCAGCCTCCTCTTAGGCTTCACATAAGGATTTTCCCAGTCAGCCTCAATCTTGGGCTTTATAAAAGACAAACATCATACTCCCATTTGAGTCAGTTCTTTATACTCAAACTCTTCAGCTTCATCATCTTGGGCTTCAAACAAGATACTCAAATAAAACCCTCCCCAGTGAAGTCAGTTTCCTTTAGCTTCAACCTTGGGCTTTGATCAAGGAACACAAAATTCATCATCCCCACAGATGAGACCATGAGTCCTCTCTGTAGGAGGATATCCCTTCTATATATCACATGTCAAAACAAACAATAAAAAATTTTTTCCCAGATAAATTGCTGTAAGTGGCACACTTGTTGATTCAAAATCCAAGCTGGAGTCCCTCTTTTATCATGGTTAAAATTCCTGTTTCATCTAACTAAGCCAATGTCCCTCTTTTAGCATTAAAGATTCATAAAGGGAAAAGTGGCATTGCTCTACACTGAGTTAAAGCTTCTTCCTTCATGACATCTCTCTTATAAAGAAAATTATGGCATTGCTGGATTCCACACATCCCAGTTAAAGTAATTTCCCTTATAACCAATTACCTGACATTTTGTGATAAATAGGTGAGATATCTACCTTTAGAGATGACAAATTCTATCTCAATCAACTTTTAGCTTTAATCTTGGGCTTTGAACAAGACACAAATACTCTACTAGCTTCAATATTGGGCTTTGAACAAGACACCAAATTTTCCTCCCATAGAATAGGAGGAACTACGATTGCTCTGATTTCCCAAATCTCTTTACGGGAATACGTAGGCATAAGATTGCGAAATATTAGCGAGCT
Organism: Lathyrus tuberosus; assembly: GCA_022829125.1. Classification (NCBI taxonomy): domain Eukaryota; kingdom Viridiplantae; phylum Streptophyta; class Magnoliopsida; order Fabales; family Fabaceae; genus Lathyrus; species Lathyrus tuberosus. The sequence goes on along the minus strand of JALAZF010000060.1, from coordinate 7,450,608 downwards.
CACAAATTAAAAATCTTAGGTCAAGTACCTTCCTAAAAACAATAGAAAACCCAGAAACAACAAAAACATTCTCTCAACCCTCACAAAGGAAAAACTTTCCCAATCAACAACAGATAGACTTAAGAAAGCATTTCAAACAGTAGAAAATACCCGTAAATAAAGGTTCTTAGGGACAACTAGAGATACTCTAGGTGTTAATAGCTCTTCTTTATGCAGCTAAACCCCGATCCCCGATCTCTTAGCATTTGTTAAAGAAAACATTTGCGTGCAGGGTTAGTTTAAGATATCTCCCACTTCCTTTTAAGCTTCATAGGATAAATACAGAAATAAGAAAGTAGCACCAAAAAAAATAGCGGTAGGTGGCCGCGTCACCAAAATCCGACGCTACAGACTCTTGGTTTTGAAATTGCCTTAGATTTGTGGGAGTACTTTCATTATCTTTAGACGGGGACAATTCTTAGTGATGCTAAAGAACGACACTAACTCTTCCCGATCAGAACTAGTAACGACGAAACTCTGGTTGGGACCACAAAGTTCAATAGGCACACCTGATACCAGTAACACCCATAAGATGGACAAAACTCAAAGGTATAAGTGTCGCAAAACAAAAAATAACTGAGCGGACGAATGCTCGAATGAACAATGAAGTCGCCACCAAAGTTTATTTTTAAAGGGAAAACATCGATAAAACCCGTGATCAACAAAAATATGATCGTCGTAACCAAATTCAGGTTCGGGAGTCGGTTATGTGCAGGGAAGTATTCGCACCTCGTACATACGTTGTACTCAACGAGAATCGCTAAATTAGTTTCGTGAAATAGGTGTTAGCTTAAAATGTTTTGATTTCTCCTTATTATTAAAAATATTTACAAGAAATGAAAGAAAGACTAAATTTTTTTTTATTAGGGTGCTTGACGAGACGTTGAATATCGCTTATACGTATCCCTAGGTGCGATAAGGAACTCAAAGCCACGTAGTTATGGGTAGTAAATTTTTTTGGGTTTATTGATTTTAGCGAAAGATGTTTAGGTTGCATTCGAGCGTTTAAAAATTGCTTGCTACTCGTGCATGCGAGAAGTGAACGTTGTTTGCGCTTTACGTTAGAAGGGATCATATTTTGATCGCATTCGAGCGAAAAATGTTGCTTACTACACGCGCATGAGAGGAATGAAGCACTTGTCTGTCCTTCACGTCAGAATGGATAAAATATCATTCATTTATGAAAAGGTTTTTAGGCCATGCTAAGGTGAAAAAAGTAGGTTTGATTGGAGGAAGTTGTTTTTGGAAGACAAATAATCAGCTTGAACAAGGTGTACACCGAGTTTTCGATAATTCAAGGGTAAAAAGAGTGTGCACCCAATTTTTATTTTTAATATATTTATTTATTAGAATCATGTTTTTGGAAAACGAGTAATAGATTTAGACAAAGTGTGCACCTTGTGTTCGACTACTCGAGGATAAAAAGAGTGTGCATTTAGTTTTCCTTTTTTTTAATTCGAGTTTGATTATGTATTTTAGGCGGAAGAAGAATAATTGGTTTGAACACGATGTACATCGAGTTTTCGATTATTCGAGGATAAAAAAAGTGTGCACCCAATTTTCCTTTTTTAATCCAAAAAAGATTTTTGGTTCAAGTTGTGAAAATAGTTTTATTTGTATCTTTATTTAATATAGAATATTGATTGTTATAATATTTATTTTTATATTGATTAAATGATTTATCAATTTATTAGAAACAATAAACCAATTAATCAAATAAAAGAGGAACACCAAAATGGGGGTGCAATAAGTCACATACATGTATTTGAGTAAAACTAAAATATACGGGCCAATGTCCAAAATAACTAAAAAGAAAACAAAACAATAAAAAAAACAAAAAGAGGGGATGTGTTGTAGCACCCAGGCCCAAGGGGCCCAATTCTCTCACAAACACACTAGCTGTGGTGTGTGTGCAGAGGAATGTGGAAACATGCAGATGGGCATGAATAGGAGAAGAAATGGGCCCGAGGCCTAAATCTTGAGAAAACCTAGGTGATAAAATAAAAGAATGCACCTTATTTTGAAGTTTTCCCTTCTTCTCCCTCTTTCAAATATCGTACCCAGATCTCTCTCTCTCTCTCTCTCTCTCTCTCTCTCTCTCTCTCTCTCTCTCTCTCTCTCTCTCTCTTTCTCTCTCTCTCTCTCACACACACACACACACACGCACACACTCACACACAACTCCATGCTCAGTTACACTCAAGCTCTTACTCTAATATTTCAACCTCAAGCTCTTTCAATCTCTCAAGAACACAACAACAATCAAACTCACACTCTCATCTCTATCTGTCTCGTCCTCTTTCTTAACAACAAACAACCACAATCAAAACAAAAATCAAGCAAGAAAAATAACATTAAAACACATAAAACCTAGTTTTCCAAAATGGATCCGTTTGCTCAAATTAACGTGAATTAAAGTGTGGTTTAATGGGGAAACATTCTAATCGAGTGAAGAAATCAATATAACAAAGAAACGCATGGAAAAAGCAAAGAAAGGTACTAAATCGGAATCTGGAATTTCCAGATTCTGACAAGATGCTTGATTATTCCGACGACTTTATGTGTTTTTCGGAGATTATTTGAAGATTCTAGCGAGCGCAACCTAGATTTTGGAGATTTGAAGCAACTTTCTGGCGAGCTCAAATTGATCTGGTAAACTCGATTTTGAGTTTCTTTTCACTTGATTATGTTTCTTTTCCACCTTTTATCCTCTACTTTTTTTAAGTTCTCTGTAACACTTCTAAATCCATTTATGTTTCAAATTGTTTGGCTTCGATCTTAAGGCAAAATGATGATGATAAAGAATGAAGGCGTGGAGAGTTTTGGGGATGCAAGATTGTACACATGGTGGTGCAAGGTGATGGATGTGAAAGGCTCGATTTAAGGTTGTGATGAGGAGGATGAAAATGGTCAGAGTTTCTTCTTCAATGGTGCAGAGAGTTGGACAGAGCTTTTCTATGGTTCTATTGTGTAATTTTTCCCCTTTTCATTTCTCTTACTCCTATTCTTATAGTGTAGGATTTAGATTAAAAGTATGCGAGGTGAGTGTGTGAAATTGAGTGATGAAAAGTGTGACTTGTTGAATGGGGAGGATTGAATAGGTTGATGATCCGTGTGATCATGTGAAGAGAGTGAAAAAGTTCAAAAAGTTTGTTAGGATTTGGTTTTCTTGAGATATTTTGTATGTATGATTATGTATGGATGTCATAATGTTATGATAGTCATGCTATGAAAATTTGCATAAGTTGTTATGTGTATTTGCATTTGCTGCAAAATTTCCATGTAATGTGTATGTATGATGATCTAAAGATAAAAATAACATATTGATTCTTTTGTTTTTGTCCTTTGTGCCAATTTCATTGACTTTACATTGACTTAGTAATGTAATGGTATGAGATGATGACATGGTTATGAGTTTTTTTTCCAATTTTTGTCTTTTGTGCCCATTTAATACTTTTGATTAACTTAAAATAAAAATGAATAAAATAGATGAAATTAAATACTTTTTTGGTTTTGTTTTTTAGTGTAAAAGAGAAACTTGATGAAGAAGAAATGTAGTATAGCAAAAAATGAAATATTTTTATGGTTTTCTTTTACTTTTGCACATGATAAAAAGATAAAATATGGTATAAAAATAAAATGATAAATGGAATGATTCTTAAAGTAAAAATATCAGGAAATCAATTCTACACCAATGTAAAATATGACGAGCTATTCTAAATGGGCACAAAATGCAGATATGATTAATGATCATATGAAAAAAAAATGCTCGGACAAAAGTGGTATACCAACAAGCATGACAAGAAAGTTATGATGCAACAAGAACTTGCCAATCTATCCAAAGTGTGGAGACCAGCAACCCATATAGGGGATAGAGGACCCCAAGCAAGCAATCAAATATATCAAGCAAAAAATATAAATAAAGACACCAAGTGTAAAACTAAATATATAAATATTTTTATTTTTACAAAGGCATAAAATCTCATCTAACATTATAGAAAAAGAAGAAAAAGAAATCAGGTTTCCACACTCTGAGATGCTACGCCCCGACTATACACAAAAGTCACATCCTGAACAACCTTGAAAGGGTCTAGTTTCATACTAAGAATGAGGATGTTAGGGTGGAACCTTTTCACATGGTCCACTGCTTGATCAAAAGCCTTGTACACATTAGTTAGAGTTTACTAGATCAAAAGCCTTATACACATCATAAAAAACTTTTCCAGCCTCATAAGCGCGAAGGTTCGCCTCTATGATAGCAACATATGTCTCCTGAAGATGCTTCTTCCTGACTTCTAAGGAAGTCTCTAGATTAGAAATTTGGGAGATCAAGGTGGAAGGAGAGTCGCAGACCTTCACCTTTTCCTATAAAGCCTCATCACAATGAACCTTTTCCCAAAGAACGGATGTATTCTCTTGAAACTTAGAGCACATTTGATCCAAGGCTTAACGCATTCCTTTCCAAGTATCCCTTTCTTTGGAAGGAATACCCATGGCGAGGACTTCACCTCAACTAGCAACAGCTAATGAAAACAGGGAAGCCGCTCGGTAAGTGTAAATGGTAGTGTAGCGAGCGATTTTGGACGTGGTTCTTAAGCACTGTCACTCTGGGGTACTACAGGTCGATTCATTTTTTATCCTATTGAAGCTGATGAAGGAAGGAAAATAGATGTCTCCAATTAACCATGCTTGCATACTGAGTTTGAACAGCGGTCTGTTAGGTTATAGATGTTATGTGGATGTGGGGCCTCTCTCTACTTATTTCGCTAAGAATGCAATGACGGGACTATGCTATTGGTAGGATGTTAGGACTGATGCTTTTCGATTAAAGGTACGGGATTTTGGGTTTCTGATTAGTGCGCTCGCTAAGATTCTTTTTCAATCTTATGCATACGTATTCCCGGGATAGGGAAATCAGAGCGATCGTAGTTCCTCCTATTCTATGGGAGGAAATGGTGTTTTGGTGTCTTGTTCAAAGCCCAAGATATGAAGCTAAAGGTGGTTTATATCTTGTTCAAAGCCCAAGATGTGAAGCTGAAGGGTCTATTTGTATCTTGTTCTAAGCCCAAGATGTGAAGCTAAAAGGGTTTTTTAGAGAGAATTTGTCATCTCTAAAGGGGGTCTGTTTGTCACAACTGTTGGGTGACTGATTATAAAGGAGAATTACTTTAACAGGGATATGTGAATCCAGTAATGCCATAATTTCCTTTATAGGGGATTTTTTAACCTGAAGGAGAAGACTTTAACTCAGTTTAGAGCAATGCCATCTTTCCTTAGGAATTTCACATGCTAAAAGAGGGACAGTGGCGTGGATGTAAATAATCCAGAGGCTTGTCGCTTACAGCAATTAGACGAGGGAAAAGGAGTTATTGATGTTTGTATGCTGTGACCAAAGCATGATTTGATGCTAAAAGGTTGATTGAATCAAACGGGGATTTCTTTATACAAAGCCTAAGAGGAGGCTATTGACCCAACAAGAGGATGCTTTTGTGTCTCGTACGAAGCCCGAGATAGAGGCTAAAAGGGTTGACTCAACAAGAGAGTGTTTTTATATGTGTCTTGTACGAAGCCCAAGACGGAGGCTAAAAGGGTTTTGACCCCATTTGAGGGTCTTTTATACTCAACAAGAGAGTGATTTTATATCTCGCACGAAGCCCGAGATGGAGGCTGAAAGTGGGTTGACTCAACAAGAGAGTCTTTTATACTCAACAAGAGAGTGTTTTTGTATATCGTACGAAGCCCGAGATGGAGGCTGAAAGGGTTTGACTCAACAAGAGAGTCTTTTATACTCACCAAGAGAGTGATTTGTATCTCGTACGAAGCCCAAGATGAAGGCTAAAGGTGATCGACTCAACAAGAGAGTCTTTTTATACTCAACAAGAGAGTGTTTTGTATCTCGTACAAAGCCCGAGATGAAGACTAAAAATGTTTGACTTAACAAGAGAGTCTTTTATACTCAACAAGAGGGTGATTTTGTATCTCGTATGAAGCCCAAGATGGAGGCTAAAAAAAGGTTAGCTCCGCTGGGGAGAATCATTGTACAAAGCCCAAGAGGAGGCTATCTATGCTGGTGACTGTTTCAGTTTAGTGACAGGTCCAGTATGTTGGTTAAAAGAGAAAATCAGTTCTTATAAAGAGACTGATTTCAGGTGAGGTTGTACTTTGGTATTGATCAGAAGATCGGGGTTATTTCCTGTTCTTTAAGGAAATGGGAAATCCAAAGGGTATTGAGACTGTCCAAGTCTAGAGTTTCATCTTTTGTACAATGCCCAAGAGGAGGCACGGGCGTTAAGGGATGAGTACTAACCCTCAAATGGCCGGAGTTTTGATGCTAGAAAGACTGCTCTAGCAAAGGATGACTAAGTTCTATCTTATACCTTTAAGAGGTTGTCAGGGTCCTTTTATTAAGCCCAAGAGAAGGCATGAGAACTTCTATGAAGCAGAAGGGTCCTTGTACAACGCCCAAGAGGAGGCGGGGATGCTTTTAGGATGCCTGTGGATCCCCAAATCAAGAGAAGTTCAAGAAATGCAATTCACAGAGAATAGATCAAGCCAGGAAAGTCCGAGAATTTGGAAGAAACTCAAGAGATGCCATTCACGGAGAAAAGATCATCTCTGGGGAGTTAGAGTTTCTTTGACAATTTCTAAGGGTGCTTTTAAGAAGCCTGTGGGTCCCCAAACCCCGAGAAGTTCAAGACATTCCATTCACAGAGAATAGATCAAGCCAGGAAAGTTCGAGAATTTGGAAGAAACTCAAGAGATGCCATTCACGGAGAAAAGATCATCTCTGAGGAGTATAATCTCTTTGACAACTTCTAAGGGTAATAGTCTGAGAAAGGGTTCACTGAGAATGCTGCCTTTCACATCTCCATATTGTTTAACCCTAAGAGGAGGGAAGACCTTGTCTGGTAATCCTATGGGGATCTAGTTTTGACTGTATCTAAGAGTGATCAACGGGGCTTTACCTAGTGCTAGATGTAGTTGTCGGGGAACACTCTAGATAACTATACTAGTATTACACAGTTGATATTTGACAAGTATATAAAAGTTTGTGAAAGAACACTTACAGTGAGCAGCCCCACAATACAGTTATATATATATGAAAACGGATAAAGAAAGCGGGTAAACACTTACTTGGTTGTAGAGCTTCCATGTTGTTTTGTTAGTTGTTCAACAAAGAAAGCTTTGATAACAATATTATATTCAAAATCAAAGGAGAAAGTGCTTTGAAAATATTGTTGGGGCTTACAGCTCAAGGAGAGGCCCAAAGTTTTATCAGTGATTGCACTGTTGTTTTGTACATTGTACAGGGACTTATACAAGTGACTGAGGCCCAAAAGGTTTTCTGTACAAAGGGATGGGTCTTACACTCTCTCAAGAGGCCCAAAGGTTTATTTTTGTACAAGTGGTGGGGCTTACAACTCAAGGAGAGGCCCAAAAAAATGGTTTTTGAACTGGCGATTGCGTCGAGATTTTCTTTTAACGCAGAGGGACTTGTACAATATCTGAGGCCCAAAATTGTTTTGGTTAAAAGGGTTTGGGTCTTACACTCTACTAGAGGCCCAAAGGTGTTTAAAGAAAAAGAATGTGGCTTATAACACGAGGGTAGGCCCAAGGGTTTGATTTGTTAGAAAGGCGACGACCGCGCCGAATTTTTTTGACGGTATCGGGACTTATACAATACACTGAGGCCCAAATTATTTTGGTTTTCTAAAAGGGTTGGGTCTTACACTCTACTAGAGGCCCAAAATTGTTTTGAAAAAGTTTGATGAGGGTTCAATTAATCAAAAACCCTAATTTGTTTCCAAAATGTATTTTAATTGAATAAAAATTCAATTAAAATGATTAAAATTGTTAAACATGTGGAAAAAAAATTGTGATCTTGGATTAATGTTTCAAAAATCAAGTTTTGACCACTTGCAGCTGGTGATCGTGTTTTGTGTTAGAGGTGTTACAACTTGGTTCCAAGGTTATGGACAACTTCCCTAGGTCCTATGGAGTGTGTCTGGATGCTTGGAGTGAATTGATTTGAGCTGGAACTTGATTTGGCACCTCAACTGCAAATCTGTCAAAGGCTTGAGCAGTTGGCTGGTGATTTTGTGATTTTGGTGTTCTAGATGTTATGTGAGTGTTTGGATCACTTCTATATGATGTTTATGAGGTGTGTGTGTGTGATTGGTTTGGTTGGAATAACTCTCAAACTCAAAACCCGACAGTGACTTGCCTTAGAAGGCAAAATTGGAGTGAAGAAGGAGATTTTGAGGAAAGCATCTATTTGATGGCTTTGGTGTACTCAAACTGATCACAAATGAGCTCTATTTATAGTAGAGCAAGTTTGTTTTGCAAGGAATAGTGAATGGCAACTCCTGCATAGGTTTGGCCAATGTTGAGCAATGAGAATCCAAGTCTCCTCTAGCCATTGACTAGAGGTTAGGGCACAGGCTGCTGGTTCCCTTGGTCTTGGATAAGTCTTGACTGAATTCAGTTGGCAATGGCTCAGTCCATGCCACCTTGGTGTATGCATTGAATGCTCCAATCCAAAATTGGAGTCTTGTCCCTCTTTTAGGCAATTCTAGGTTTGGCATGCTATTTTTGGTTCCAAAGACTTGGGAGGCTTGGGATCAGAGTTGGTTCCTCCTTGGTCCCCCTTGAGGTGTTCAGATGGATAGAGTTGCTTTGAATTGCACAAATTTGGCAAATCGAGCAAAACTCCAAAATCTGCCTTGCCTTGACAGTTTTCAGCAAGGCATGTTGCCATTGTCATATCTCATGGCTCAAATGGAATTTGATGGAGTTCTTGACCATTTTGGAAAGCCCTCATATGATACAATAACTGTTTGATCATAATTGGTTTTGATAGTTTTTGGATCCAAGTGAAAAATGCCCCTATATTTGGAAAAAAGTGAAGGCAGATTCTGACTTAGTGAAAATTTCACTAAGTGTTGGAAAAAAGTGACATTATTTTGATCATTCCATAACTCAAAATCTATGGGGAATTGGAATGAGTGGTAGTTGAAGCTTTTGTAGAGGGTAATGAGAGCTACAAATCAAGTTTTAGATGGGAAAAAATGGCCTTGTGGTTTAGGAGTTATGATCCTCCAAAGTTGGTACCCTTGCCACTTTATTCCATAACTTAGAAAAATTTCTAAGTTTTTATGGTTACCCCTTTTACAAGTTATCTCACTTTTCTTGATTTTTCTTGATGAATGATGATTCCAATCACACATTAACATCATTTTAGGGTTAAAAAACCATAATTGTGAAAAATCTCAAAAAGTCAAAGTTTGACTTTTGTGCACAGTTGACTTTTTATCAGATGAATTCCAAACTGTGCGATCCTCTATGAAATCAAGTCCTTGACCTAAATCAAACTTGATGGATTGATTTCATAGGTGTTATAGGGTGTATTGAATCATGTCCTAGGGTTTGGGAGCATGTCCTGGTCAAAAGTCAAAGGTACATTTGACTTTTTCCGCGAAACCCTAACTGTGGTTCTGAGGAACTTGAACCTTGTTGCTCAAGCTTCTTGGATCAATCCATTGTTGCAAATGGATCAATGTGGTGTATTATAGACCCTCAAATCCTCTCTTGAGGTCTTGGCTCATGTTTTGCCCCAAAAGTCAACTTAGGGGTGAATTAGGTCAAGAAACCCTAATTCTTGATTTTTGTGAATGCATCCCCTGAGGTTAAATTGACTTGATGATTGGGTTCATGATGTCCCTTGGAGCATCATAGGTTATGCTTTGAAGCATTGGCTCATGCCCAGAGGAAAATTTCCATCTGGAGGCCCTGGTCGACCAAAACCCTAATTTGGCGACACTGGCGATCTTGAGGCTTAATCCACTTAGAAGGGAGCAGTCTTGTGCGTAATCCTTGATGTGGGAGTCCTCTTGATCCCTTGTGGATGTTTGAGAGGTTAGACAAGTTGAAGATCATGTCATTCCTTGATTGATCCTTTGTCTAAGAGCTCTGAGAGGGCTTTAAACCCTAAGCTTGATTGTAGTGGATGCTCACCCATCTTTGGGGAGACTAATGAGGCATGATGGATTACCCATATTGTGGTGATGATTTGCACAATGATGGAGAATCTTAGTGGTCAAAATTTGGGGTATGACAGGTAGCCTTAGAAAAAGCTCTATGTTATCCACCTCGAGAAGATTTTAGAGGTAGGTCAGATCTTCCTAGGACATAACAGCAGCAACTTCCTCGGGAGTGCGGGGAATCCAGGCAAGAAGGATAATATGCAGTTTTAGAAGAGGAGTAGATGATCCTAAAGTGGTGCTCCGAAAAAGACAAATATGCTTAGGAGAACCTTCCTCTAAGAGGGGGATTCGATATTCATTATGATCCCTCTTTGTTTGAGCGATAAACAAAGTTTTCTTTAAAATTGGGGTGGCCAGAGAAACCTTAACAATCGTAGTAGACACAACCAAAATAGTGGGGCGAGGAGTAACAACACATATGATGAGACTAGGTTTGGTGCCATGAGCAGAGGCAATGGCATAAAGATGTTTCAAAACATCCATTTAATTTTCAAAGTACAAGCATGCATGTCAAAAAAGGGAGAAC